>CM060984.1:18006485-19311485 GCA_030765065.1 Deroplatys truncata | reverse complement strand
GATTTTCAGTTGTTTCTCATGATGAGATTTAAAGCCGGCATATTGCGTCCAGTACTTAAACATTTGATTACCAGTGTTTTCTTTGTATCTGTAATGAATGAAATAACGAAATAGTGGAAATAGTATAGCTATTTTTGCAAAGATTTATTTGGATTAAAATGTAGTAGCTAGAAAAATAAACTTTAGTAAGAATAATCTGTATACCCACTAAAAAGAGGATAGAGAAAGTCATGTGAATGTATTACATCAGATTTTTAGTAAAATGTGTGTGTGCGTGCGCGTGCGCTCGTAACATAATAGCTCAAAAATGAAAAGTCGGTTAAGTACCAAGCTTGTATTTAAGTTCAGTATCTTCCATGGAAGCGACATGAAGATTTTCAAGAAAATCCCTCCATCTCTAACTACCCTTTACATGGAACATTTTTCAAAAGTTTTGATTTTCTAAAGAATGACCCTAACGATTTTGGTTAAAATACCACATATTAAAGATATTTACATGAAAAATAAAATGTATATCTTGAATTTTCTGGGAATAGCCTGTGAAATCCTCTTCATTCGGAAGGAATTTTATACAATCTTGTATAACTGGTAAACGTTAAGTGATAGATGAAAACATAGTACACAAAAATTGTAGATCTCTTTAAAAAACATAATTTATTATATAGAGTGTATCTATTCTACCTCCATGTATTTTAACTTGAGTTATTGTATCTAACATTGTCATTTTAATTAACCATATTATTTTTGGATGTATTCGTTGCTTTTTTAATATATTGTGCAGTCCTTCTCACTTGTTCTAAAGTCAATGTATAGATGGTATAATTTAATGTTATGCTCCCAAAACTTTTGTGTTGTCATTTTGAGAGTATTATATCCATAACTGATCTTCCTTTATGTAATCTGGATTGATATTTGTCAATATTCCTCATATTTATTCTCCAGTTTCATTCTTAAGATATATGTGAATATTTTATATACATTACACAGTAACAACACACACAAACTGTTGACAGTTACAAGTGAGATATCAGAAGAGTAACTGAAGGCTGAAGAAAGAATAATCAACAGAAGTAAGATGAGACAGGCTGAATAGATGACAACCATGTATCTGCTATTGTCTGTTAAACCGAGGCATCTTATTTAAATAACCTCATGGCTACTTCAGAAATCTGATTTAAATTCTTATACAAGCATGCAGGTGCATTGTAAAGTTTAAAACTTCATATAAAATCAAGCAGTATAATTTCTTTTTTGAAATTTTTCAGCATGATACTGGAAGCATTGATTCACAGATTTTTTTTTTTTTTTTTTTATAATGGGCACTCTTCAAGTGTGATAGTTCTTAGCACCCTTTTCAATATTAGGCATGAAAGATTGGAAATTTTGCTCAGAATTTTTGGGTGGAATACAATACTTCCCTTGCTTACTATTTGTAGTAGACAAAGTAAACTGTTCAAGCAGCTTCGCAGAGTAGGCAGAGGGAGCTGGAACATTATGCTGAATTTCCTGTCCTGCAGCTTCATAACATTATTTCTGTAATAAATGTTTACTGCAAAAGCATGATACTCTCTTGTCCATTGTATAACTGAAATGGTATTGTCTTCTAGGAAATACAACAGAGGTAGCAGCTTCAAGTATGACTTATTGCTAATCAATTTAAATTTTCCTGTTCCTGTATGCACATTATACATGTAGATTATTTCGTAGTATTATTGCCCTTAGTTCTTTTTAACTTTATCCAAATAATTTTTGAAAATTTAACCTGATATTTTTGCCTCAAAATGCTAAATTTGCATAGAACAGTGCAAGATTTATTTGTTTTCTGATCGTACTAAGCTGACAAATGGAAATGAGTGCATGGCACAAAATACTGTTCTTTATAAATCCTTTGGTGACATTTAAGTCTGATAATTATACTACCCTTACTATGGCACATGTGCATGTGAGAGAGAGAGGGGGGGAGGAAGAGAGAGACTTCATAAGGAGTAGTTGTGTTTATCTCTGGTATTTTAAGGATGATTATGATTCACTGAATGACCACTGAATTCTCCCACATCAAAAACCCTTTAAATGGAAAACGTTTTAGTTTTTTCTTAAAATTGCCATAAAATGTTTATTAAATAATCGTATACCTGAGCTTTTGGCTTGATGAATATAATGTAGAAATAACTTCAGTTTTTTGTAAGTAGCTGGTGTTTTTATTTTTATTGAGTTTTATGTGGCTAGGAAACCAGAAAACATAAGACAAAGCTTACTGCTGCAAAAACATAGATCTTGTTAACATATGTGTAATCTGAATTCCAAAATATACATATATTTACTTGAATTACAATTTAAATGAATTACTGCACTTATTCTTTTAACATTTAACCCTTTGCGACACATAGCATAGTAAAGCGTAGTGAAATGATGAATGCCCTGCTCTGCATAGCGTAGTAGAACGTAGTAAATGTGTTTATCGTTTCATATGGGTTCTGCTTATGCTGACCTCAGCTTTTAGGAGCTGTGTCGATGTAAACGTACTCCTGCTGCATTGTTCCAGCGATTTCGCAAGCCAGAATGTAATAGCAAACCATAAATAGCACTGTTTACAGCAGGGTGCAGTTGTGTAAGTAAGCATTTTTGTGTCGCATTTATAGCCATATCAGTACCATGGAGGCTGTTCCAAGTACATCACAGTCTAGAAAACGCTGTAGTGAAAAGGTATTGGTAACAGACGAGGAAATACTTGCAGCAGTTTACGAGGAATTAGATCGCGAAAGTAGCTCAGACGAATCTTGGTTTGGTGAGTTAGTGGAAGACAGTGATAAGGAACAAAGTGTCAGTGAGAGTGCTGAGAGACAGGTAGCAGAACAGAGGGCTAAAGCTGGTGAAAGACAAACTAAAACTGAAGCAGCACCGGCACAGTGGACCTCCAATTTGACTTTCAATAGGATAGAAACATTTTCATCCCCACACAGGTGCAAATCATTCTATTCCTACAAGTGGATTAGATTATCTTGAACTTTTTATAGATTCCAATTTTTGTGGAAAAATCGCGGAGTAAACCAACAGATATGCAGCTCAGATTCAAGCTAAAAAGGCGGATACAAAATGGGAAGTTACAAATTCAAGGGAGATACAAGCCTATTTAGGTATTTTGATATATATAGGGATGGTGGATTTACTTGACACCAGAGATTACTTTTGGGGGGATTTTTGTATTTATCCAATTGTAAGACAAGCAATGATGTTGCTCCGCTTTCAAAAGATATCGCAATATCTTCACCTGAATGACGAATCTGCAAGGCCACGATTAGGGGTAGATTCTTACAATTATCTGTATAAAGTATGACCCGCTTTAGACAAAATAAAAAAGTTTGCAAGTGTCTACAAACCAAATCGTGAACTTTCTGTTGATGAAGGGATTATAGGCTTCAAAGGACACTTCTTTCTAAAACAATATATGACTGCTAAACCAACAAAATGGGGGATAAAGCCATGGGGTATTGCAGATAGTAAAAGTGGGTATTTATTGGAATGTAAAATCTATCTGGGAAAAAAGAGGCGAGAAACAGCGATCTTCTACTTGGGGAACAGGTTGTTTTAGACATATGTGAAAAATATACGGGGTTTTGGCATCACGTATATTTTGATAATTGTTTTACTTCTACACGGGTAATGAAATTACTTTTGGACAGGAAAATGTATGCGTGTGGTGCAACTCGTTCTGGAAGAAAAGACTGGCCAAAACCATTTTCAAAGCAGGCAAAAATTTAGTGCAACAGTTAATCGCAGACTTCACGTCATGTAAGCGAGCGGGATTTCAGCTTAGCCTACCTTCTGCTACTCCTGCACAAAGTTCTCTTTACACCCTCGTAAAAATTCAAGGCCGGGTGAAATCATGTGTTCAGAGCATGGTGAAGAAAAGGAAAACATCAGGTCGTGGCATACAGTCACAATACAAGTGCAAACATTGTGACATAGCCTTGTGTAGAATTGGGTGCTTCCTCAATTATCATCAGGAAAAGGGGGTGGAAATTCAAAACTAATACAAGGGTGTACATACGAAACCATTAATAATCTTAAGTGTATGTATATATATAACCTTTTTATGGTGCAAGAGAATAGTCCAGGTAACATTTTATGGACATGCTGCAATATCTTCGCTGCAATAATGGCAGGGATGTAAACATTTTAAGAGTGAGTACAATAATAATTTTGCAGAAATTATTGTATTTATTTTACTTAAGTATAGTAGATTTTATTCTGGTTTTTAATATCCTAAAGTAACAAATTCCATTGCTATTAATATTGCGGAGTTATAAAGATGCATTGCAAAGGGGTGCATGTATATAAGTGTTGTTTGTCTACAAAGGGGTTGATGTTTGCACTTATAAATTACTGAAATAATATTTAATCTTATTTACTTCAAACCAATTTTAAATGAGTTATCAATTAATCAATTTAATTTAGCTCCTAAAAGATATAATTATGCGTGTATATAGGTCACTTTTCGTTTAACATCTGCAGTAGC
Organism: Deroplatys truncata; assembly: GCA_030765065.1. Taxonomy (NCBI): domain Eukaryota; kingdom Metazoa; phylum Arthropoda; class Insecta; order Mantodea; family Mantidae; genus Deroplatys; species Deroplatys truncata. The sequence continues at coordinate 19,306,969 of CM060984.1, read as the reverse complement.
AGCTCAGAATTTAAATGGACACAATTCTGCTTGGAGAACAACTAGCTAATACTCTATGCGCAGCAAAGGGTTAAAGCATTCAATATTAACGATTCTTTCCTTAATAGAGTTTAAAACTCAACAAGTGATTTCTGTTAAAATTAACATTGCTCAAATTTGCTTACTTGAGATAATCATAAATTCTTTAGAGAACCTAGAGTAATGGCAATACAATTTTGATTTAATTTACTGAAAGAATGTAGTGAGAAAATTTAGAATAGACCAAAGCATAACTTTTATGCATCGCCTGAAGAGATTGCCCAAGCCCGACCACTAAGCAGTTCCTGGTGGCTAGTCTGCTGTGCTCAATGACTCCTTATTCACTCACTTCTCTCTCGCCTTGGGCCTGTGTCTGTACACTCCCCAGTAGGAGTGCTGGCATAGCTGATGTAACCTCCTTCCATGAATTGTAGAGCATGGATAACCTATGATGCTGTGCTACCAATGTAAATGACATTGTTTGTCTACAAAATATCAAATCTATCTGATGTTACATGAAGCTGTGGGAAGATAAATATGACTCGCCTGACAAATGAAAGCAACCCTTGTTGCTCATGAAAAACAACAGCAGTCTAAACAGCCTTCTGTATCCAATGAATTCAAGTTGACTGAAGTTCAGTTTTTATCCTTATTAAGCTCATTCAGTTGTTTCACACTGACACTTGGAATGGTTTGAATTTCATAGACTTCGGCACGTGTCCTCAAGTGCTCTTACTTGCTTGGGCCTGTCAAGAGATTTTTATGGTGAACTTTCGAGAACTCCTAGTCACTAATTCATTAATCTGCACCATAAGTTGAGGTGTTCCTTCATTTGCAATGAATCCAGTCACATGTCATTTTCTCACCAAATCTTGTATACTTTTCACTGGCATTGGGCAAAGTGGAAATTTGTCTCAGAATGATCCCCCTATTTCCTTGATAGATTGTACGTATGTATGTCTCTACTTTCTCTGGTATTGAATATGTCACATATGTTCACAAAACAACACTTTTTATAACAACACATATAGGGTCATTAAAACATATGGTAACCCTTTGCGGCCTTTCTCTCCTGTGCTCTTCCCTTGCCATCTAGCAGGACTTTGGACCATCAATTCCCATTCAAAGGTGCATCTGCGCCATGTCTCACCGTTATTGCTGTTTCATGTCCTCTGCTGATACAATAAACATTGTGATGTCACTTATCTGTGGAAGAATGTTGTTTATTTGTAAAGTTTATTTTAAACACAAATCTGCTCGCCATGTGTGCAGGGAGTTTGTTGAAAGGTTTCCAAACTCTGTACCACCTGCAAGAAAAACTATACATGTGATCGCAAATAAATTTGAAGCTTCAGGTTTGTTGTTGAACAAAAAACATTCTAAGAAAAATCAGTTGTAACAGAAAATAAAGTAAATGAAAGTGGTGCACCTTTAGAGCGATCGCCTCGAAAATTGCTAAACAAATTAGCGCAACAAACAGGTGTATCTCTGTCTTCTGTGACAAATGCTACACATCTGTTTAAACTAAAACCCTATTGCTATACTCGAGTGCAAGCAATGAAACAAAATGATCCCTGTAAGCGAGTGAATTACTGCAATCTGTAGAAAATGGTTTCATTGATCCACAGCTTTTGTTTTTCTCTGATGAATTTTGGTTTCACTTAAATGGATGCATGAACACACACAACAGTCGGTATTGGGGTTCAGAAAAACCTGTGCTATTGCATGAAACAGCTCATTATGACCTGAAAATTGGAGTGTGGTATGAGATAACTGCTAGAAGAATAATAGGACCCATTTTCTGTAATGAAACAATTAAAGCAGAGTGATATTCTAGACTTATTCTAGGGCCATTTTTTGATTGCTTGACACAAGAAGAAATCTTATGGTTGGTTCCAACAAGATTCTGCAACAGCACATACAGCTACTGAATCATTAAATGAAATAACAGAAGTGTTTCATGACAGAATTATGTGTTGATTTGTGGCCCGCTCAGTACCCTGACCTAACTAGTTTTCATTTTTATTTATGCAGTTCTTTGAAAGACAAAGTATGTCAATCTAACCCTCGTACACTACAAGGACTTTGTGATAACATCGTGAAAGCATTAATAACAAGAATTCCTATGCTAAGCTTAGGCGAGTGAGAACATTTTTACGAGAACAGAAGGTCAACATTTCCAGCATCTATTATAAGATAAGGATTTTAGTGCACCTTTGGTGGCACAATTTTCCCGGACTCTTGGTTCTCTCGTGTAGTGGAGAGAGCTTGTGGAATGGGTTACCATATGCTTTAATGATCCTATATTAACTGTTGACAATTAGGAGATAACAGAAGATAACTGAAAGTGGAGCAAAGAATAATCAACACAAATTTAGTGTCAAATGAAGTGAGATGAGACAGGCTGGATATTTGTTCCCAACCATGTATCTGCAATTGTGTGTTAAACCAAGATATATTATTTAAATACCTTCATGTCTACCTCAGAAATCTGCTTTAAATTTCTGTACAACCATGCGATTGCGATGTAAAGTTTAAAAATTCACATAGAATCAAGCAGTATAATTTCTTTCCTGAAATTTTGCATGTGTGATACTGGAAGCAGTATTAACTCACCAATTTTTGAGGCCTAATATGATTGTTTGATGTGGTACATTTCAGAACAGTTAAAAATAAAGGCCAACACAACATTTTTTTTTTTTTGCATTGCTAAGCTTTTTCTCTATTTTTCCCCCTACTGTAGCATGTTTTGTTCCATTTTACTTTGTCTACTACGTACCTAGCAAGTAGAGAAGGTATTGCATTCCACCCAAAAATTTGATGTCGAGATATCAAAAATAAATGTTTTGATGTCTCCTGAATTCAAAAAAAAAAAGCCTTTTTAGAAAAATGTCCTTGTGTATAACTCTGTGAACAGAATAACTCAAAAACGTAAAGTCAGATAAATACAAAACTTGGTATTCAGCTTCAGTACCTTCCAGAGATGCAACAGAAAGATTTTAAAAAATATCCTCCCACCCCAAAATTTTGATTTTCTAAAAAATGCTCTAACAGTTTTGATTAAAATACCATATATTAAAGTTATTTACATGACAAACAAAATGTATATCTTGAATTTTCTGGGAATAGCCTATGAACTCCTTTTTATTCAGAAGGAATTTTGTATAATCTTGCATAAATGGTAAACTTTAAAGGATAGACGAAGTACTACACAAAAAATGTAGATCTCTTTATAACACACAGTTTATCAAATAATTTTTTTATGGCATAAGCTATTTTGGAGATATCTGTTATTAATGGTTGAAATTGTTCATTACTTGGTCATACTCTTGAAGTCCTGTCAACATTCAGTTGTTTCTCATGATGTCGTGGAAACATTGTGGAATTTTAGCCCAGCGTATAGCATATTTGATTTGCTATTCCCTTTGTATCTATAATGAAATGTGTAACGTAGCTATTTCTGCAAAGGTTTATTTAGATTAAAGTTTAGTAAAATCAAAAATAAGTTTGTAAACCCACTAATAATGATAGAGGATAGAGAAAGTTGCGTGAATCTATCAAATGTATTACATCAGATTTTTTGTTTCATTCTTGTCTGTGGGGAAATGTGCATTGGAAAAAGGACACATGATTTAGCGTGCAGTCTCAGCAGAGTATTCCCAGCTGAAGGTTGCCTTTATAACATTGAACATTGGCAGTGTTACATTTTGAAGCAGCTGATGGTTCTAAAGTCTGTGTAGTTTGGTGAAACACAATGAAACGATTGAATCTGCATATGTCTAACAAATAGCAAAATATATCCCTGAACCTTTAGCTGCGTGTCACATTATAGGAAACAGAGATGTCACCTTTCATTCGCTTCTGGAACTCAAGGGTACACTTCGATTTCTATGACTTCCTCTCTGGGTTTCTGACACTTGCTTCTCAGCTTGCCCATTGCTGTAATGTCAGGAACCCTGTGCTTTATCGATAGCAAATAAGACTTCTTTGTTATACTTCCATTTGGCACACAGCACATTAGTACAGACTTGTCATATTTTATTGTATTGTGAGATACCTGTATGGACAACATAATATCCTCTTTGTTTGCTCTCAGGGTATCAACAGCATTAGTCTTCTAAAGAGATATGGGGATCCTGTGAATGCCATATGTTAGTTAAAAATCACATATATGCATTTTTATTTTCCAGCAAATCTTGCAAACTGTGCTCATCATTGATTTAAACACTATCTCATTGTAGGACTCATGCGTGAAAGTTTCCTCTGTATTATATTGACTTCTTTTACGAGTTCACTTTCGCCTCAGTAATGTACACCTGTGGACAAAAAAAAATGAGTCATCCCCAGATTCCATGTAACAGCTGTGTTCACAACACACATGCAGAAATTGAAGAATGGTCTGTCCTGCGATCACAATGGTCACCTTATAATGGTGTTTCTCTGTGGTGACACTTAAAAGTTACTGAAAAATTTTTCGTTGGCCGAGAGGTTAAGAAGGTACCACTGCGCTCATGAGCTCCCGGTTCAAATCTCGCATTAGTTATTGTTATTTTTTGTATTATTGATTTTGTGACATACAGCATAATATTGCTTTAATGTAAGTTGATCATTTTAAGTTTTAGGCATACCTATGTGCACAAAAACACAACACTGCTAAAATACTCATTTTAAATTGATTATCTTCTAAAACTAAAACACACAAAAGTAAACAAAATTAATATCAGGTGTATGAACCCTGAGCACGTATAACTACCCTCATTTTCAGGTTATAGATGAAATTAAATCCTTGTAGTAACAAGGACGAGAAGTTACAACGTCCCAGGCTTCTTGAATTTGTGCCCAGAATCCTGTACGAATTCAACAATTTCATTAGGATATCTCATCCTCTCAGAGGGAATAAAAATACTCCCAAGCATTGCTGTGTATTGCACACTGTTGGGGTTTGTTGTCAAACTGCCACAACACACACAGACCGTCCCTTGATACGCGATCATGATGAAATTGTGAAGCCACGTATTTGGCATCGTAATAATTATTCTGTTATGAAGTTTACCAAATATCATGTATGAAGTAGAGTATATCAAAAATAAGAAGTCACTACAGTTTGATTACACATTATTAACAGAAGAAAAAAAGTGCTTGATACATGCAAGAAGTGAACCTGCAGTCGTAACCACACAAGTACTGTACGCTTTGCCACAGTGCTGCAGAGAAGACATATATAAGGTAGCATGTTTAATAGTTTCGTACAACTTGCTGCAGCGACTATACAACTGTATTGCATATAGTGTAAACAAGGTGCTGTGTCATGTAGAACCTAGTAGAAAAATTTGGTGTTCAAGGCATGACTTTTTTTTGTCCATGGGTGTACATACAAGAAAATGTATGGGGGCTGGCCCAGAAGTACCGACCTAACAAAGAAAACACAAAAATTTTGGGAAAAAATAGTCTCCTTTCAGCTCGATACACTTTTCCCAGCGATGTTCAATAGCTTTGATACCCTGTTTATAGTGAGAACCGTCGAGTTCTGCAAAATAGCCATAAACTGCAAACTCCACCTCTTCATTGTTGACAAACCTTTTACCACCAAGCCATTTCTTCAACTTTGGAAACAGAAAATAATCAGAGGGGGCTAAGTCTGGCGAATAGGCTGCATGAGGAAGCAATTCGGACTTTAACTCATTGATTTTGGCCATGTCAATAATGGATGTGTGAACTGGCGCATTGTCTTGATGAAACAGAACTTTCTTTTTCGCTAAATGTGGCGATTTTTGCTTGATTTTGTCATTCAAATGCTGCAATAAGTTTGTATATTACTTGCCATTGATTGCTTTTCCTTTTTGAAGATAATGAAAATTATCCCATGTGCATCCCAAAAAAACTGACGCCATGACCTTGCCTGCAGATGGAACTGTCTTCACCTTCTTTGGAGCTGATTCTCCCCTTTCAATCCACTGTTTTGACTGTTCCTTCGTCTCAGGTGTGAAGTGATGGACCCATGTTTCATCCATGGTTATGAATTGATGCGAAAGCTCGGCTTTATTACAGCAATACATCGCCAAACACTCGACTGAAACATCCTCACGATGCTGCTTTTGTTCCATTGTGAGTAAACGCGGCACCCATCTTGCGCACAGCTTTCTCATGTCTAAACTCTCAGTATGCGATGTACGCACTTTTTGAAATGCGATGTCTGCTAGCTTGCGCACTTTCAGCCGACGGTCATCCAATACCATTTTGTGGATTTTCTTAACAATTTATGGCGTGGCCACCTCATTTGGTCGACCACTGCGATGTTCGTCTTGGCAGCTCGTACGGCCTCACTTAAACTCTGCCATCCAATATTTTACTGTTGTAAATGAAGGAGCAGACTCCCCCAGAGTAGAATCTAGCTCAGCTTTAATATTAGTTGGACTAAGACCTTACAAATGAAAGTACTGCATCACATAACGATGGCCAGTTTTATCCATGTTTACAAATTTGCTGAGAGAGTTCACTATTAATGGCTGCCAAACAATTACTAAACAATGCAGCATCTTTAAACTTTAGCTTTAGTGATCCCGTTGTCCTAAACTTATTAACCAGACGTCTTAACAGTTCTCTACCTGGAACTGGAATAGCAGGAAATATCTCCCAAAATTGTCTACATGATTTGATTTTTACACATGTATCATACATGAAAGTTGGTTGTTCATGCATTAATTTGTCGGCAAGCAGTGCAGTGGACAAATAACATTTTCTTAAACAAATCACACACAACACAGATATCTTGAATATTGAGATGCACAGCTCTTTTTACAGCACGAACACAGCAGTGACTGAAGCACAGCTAATAACAATAATCTTGAACGCGTCATGCACCGCCAGTTGCATAGTGGTGGACTCAAAATTTGATTGGTCTCTTGCAGGTCAGTCAGTGTACAGCCCTTTACCTGGAAGGCTTAAGAGCCTTCACTGCAATGGTAGGGTCTTCCATCAAGCCAAACATTTCTTTCTGTAGCATTGACCATCTTTTGTTCTCTAGATCTAGATACTTGGTCCTGCTTGCATAGTCTACACTGCTCTTAACAAGGAAACATTATGTTATTGGTTACAATAGAGCAGAATGTTGAGTTGTGCTTGCCCTGGGAGGGAGCACGTGTCTGAGTTCAGCATAAGTCAAAGACGGAAAGTTGGATAAATACCAGACTCGTATCTAAGTCCAGTTTTTTCCACGGAACTAAGGCAAAGATTTACAAGAAAATCTGCCTACTTTGAGCTACACTTTACATGGAAAATGCTTCATTATTGTATATTTTCTCAAAATTGGCTAACAGTTTTCATTAAGGGCAGGTTGCAAGGTCTATCTTCGCAATGCGAATTTTACCTACTTTAAATCCCATTTTCTTGGGAACCACCAAATGTAGAGCAATGGAACTGTGCAAATTAACAGTTTGACTCTTCCTCCATATACTGACTCTTTTATTGCAACTTAATTCCTTAATGTGTATTTTTTAAGATTTTTTTTTCTACATTGCTAATTTTTTCTACATTTTTCATTGAAAAAAAGACCATTACAACTCTCACTTTGCTTTTACAGAGTTAAGAAAAAGTCAGTAAATTACTAAATAATGATTAAACAACTGCTAAAAGTTTCATTATTCTAGGTCTAGTAGTTCCTGAGAAATAGGGACCAATGTGTCTTAAAAATCAACTTAGCGAAAAATAACAAAAAAGTGAAATGCTACCTTCAGTGCAATCCGGAACCATATTCTGGTTCAGGGTCATTGTCCTCACCCTCTCTGGCCCTCTGTTGTTCCTCTGTAACAACCTAGCCTCCTTGAATTTAGTTTCTTGCTTTACTTTTGCACTTGCTATTCTCATATTGTCAATGTCTTGAAAAATTTTCATCGCATTCCATCCAGGATCTATTCCCATTGCTTGCAGCACTTTCACGCGACCTGAGTTTCCCTCATTAAATGCCAACACAGCATCTAAAGCACCTATTTGTAAAGTATCATACCCTATAAAGACAGTTTTAGGAACTCTGGTACATACTACATTATTGAAGGACTCGTTTGGATTTTGAGTTTTGCCATGCAAACATTTACTTAAAAGTTCTGGGTCAGTTAGGCTCCTAAATGTGGGTTTTATTGCTTCACCTACATAATAAAGCAGTGAATGTTTGTGTTCATACCCTTCTCCAGTAGCTATTGCTCTGTTAAATTTGCACCATGAGTCCTTACCTTGTGGACATAGTGCATGCTGTGGCTTTTCATTTGTCGACAGTTCATAAAAGAATGTCACCCAAACATCACGTCTCATCTCCTCCAGTTTATTTGCATGTCTCCTAATAGCCATGCCATAATAGTGCTGTAAGTTTTCTATTTCCTTCCCACTTAGTCTTCCCTTCCCAGAAACACTTTTACAATCACCTAGCTTTTGGCCCCTGAGATCCTTTTTCAGTTTTCTAAGTCTGGTTCCCATACACTTTTGCATGTTCCCCACACATTGCAGTTTTTGAATTTGCACATCCCCATATGGTTTCCTATCCCTATCCCCTAAATATTGTGTGTACCTTACACCATACTTAGATAGAGAACGTTCAAAGATTCTTGCTACCCCTTCTTCCAATAAAGTAAAAAAAGCAACTCCAACTATAACAAAAATAATTAAAATTAAACCTACTAATATTATTAAAAATATTTCATTAATTAACATATACTATCTATAATTACTAATTATCTACTTAGATTCTAAATCTAACACTCTATGACACCACTAACCCCTGAATAATTTGCTTTACATTTTCTTTGTGAAAATGCCATTTATGCCCGTTTAGGATGTGTTACATGTAAAACGACAACAGATTTTAATAGAATGGAAATTTAACCTTGCATTTATGACAGAAAATCAATTTCAATATTTTTGACCCAAATCAGCTTACAACCTCCCTTTAATATACCATATGTTTAAGATATTTACATTACTAATAAAATGTAAAGCTTGAGTTCTCTTTAAATTGGCTGTAGAGTACTTTCATTCAGAATGAATTTGTGTAATTCATTTTATGTAACTGGGAAGCCATAAGGAATACGCAGAAAATTACTGCATGAAAAATTTAGATCTCCTTAAAAACACACAATTTATACCAAATATATTTTTTGTGGCATTAACCATATCAAAGACATTTTTTCTTATTGGTTTGAATGTTCCAGTACATTTTGTGAATGTTCAGGAATCATTTGTTTGTTTCTGTTGGTCACACAAACAGTGGAATTTCACAGCCAGCATATAGTGACTGGTTTTTAAATATTTGACTATCGCTTCAGCCTCCCTCTTGCACCTACAACAAAATGTGCAATGAAACCATTCTGCAAATGTTTGTTTTGATTAACATGAAGTGGTTAGAAAAATAAGCTTTTGCAGGAATCATTTGTCAAAGCTGTGTACAAGTAAATGATTGTGAGTAGAGAAAGTCATGTGAACGTGGCAGATTTTTTGCTTATAATTTTTTTCTTGAAATAAATTGTAATTTTTACGTTCTAGATCAGTATATGTTGAAATCAGAGTTCAGTAACGCTTTATCCCCAGCACATATCACATATACGACCACCAGTGCCATCCCATAATATAGCCTGTTTTTACTTTGTACTATAATACTGTTGTTATGGTACTTAATATGCGAGAATTTACTTACGAGACCAAAAAAGAAAAATGCTTTTATATTCACTTAAATTTCAAAACAATCTGGATGCTGTCATTTTTTGTCAATCATTCCCTCATAAATGCACTTTCTCTAAGGAGTATCATCTTTAATCACAATTATTGGACCTATGGAATCAATGTGCGCTCTGCTATGACTTCTAGTAGCTACCAGTTGGGATTTAAATACTCTTGTACTATGACAAATCTGAGTTTGGAGTTACTCAGGTTCAGCTAAAATGGCAGGCAGAGGTAAGGTTTTGCACATAGAAAGAGATACATGTATTGCAATTAGCATTGCCATATCATTCTGCTTCCAGAGACGGGATCATGCATGATACTGCATATTACTAAATGTTCATTCGAGTTCCATTACTGTAAAACTAATGCATTCTATCATCACACAGATTAAATAACAGCTAGATAAAGGGAATAAAAACAAAATAAAGGGGGGAAAGAGGTCCATGCATTAGTAGCATGTACATAAGCCTCTTTCCTTATCTCGTGCATGGAGCATAGAATGTCGCTCTTGTTGCAACAATGTCACTCCTTTCCATTAAGAACTTCCTCCCGTCATTAGCACGTTTGTACTTAAATCCCATGCCTTTTAAAGTACGCTGCATTTAGGCTTTTCCATCTTGAACATTTTTAGCTTCTCTCATCTTTACAACCAAATTGTCTGCTGTGGGGTAATCTTCTCTCTCGTACATATATAACATTATGCAATGAAGAACACTTTTGCTGAAGTTGTATGAACACATAACTTCCTTATTGCAATTGCGTCGCTTGCCCGGTGATTTGAATATTGAGCCCTCTTTACTCGACTGTATCGTTGGCTTCTTTACAGATTCGTTGCATTTTATGTAGCCCAACTCTACATGCATTTGCTGTCTTCCCTCAGTTGTGGCAACACAGGAGGCAGAACTATGTGGTACTTCACATGTTACCTCCGACTGTTTTTTGAAATAATTTTGTACTTTATACACAACTTCTCTTGTTTATCTATGCAATACCTGACACTGTTTTATCTTCCGTTATGGTTCATATCAGCACTACATTTTTCACCACACACATCGTCCTCCGTGGTCTAGTGGAACCATGCTAGCTTCTAGTTCCCGAGGTCGCGGGTTCAAACCTGGCAGAGGGTGATGGATTTTTTCAGGCGTAAAAATCCTTAGCATGGCTTCCTTTGGAAGGGAAGCAAAGCCAGTGGTCCTGTGTTGTAGATTTATGGCATGTAAAAGAACCTCAAGCCTGATAAGAGGCCTCTGAGCAAAATTTCTGGTCTTTCACACCCAATATAGAATGGGACGCTAAGGGCCACAGCAGTTAAAGAGTGCCCATAAATAAAACTAAATTTAATTTAATTTTACACTTTGCACAAAATGAAAGAAAACTTTAAATTTGAATAATAAACACTTCTGCTCGCACGCCAATGCTAAACTGAAGTGTATTGGTTGCCAAAGTTCTGATTTAATACAAATCTAGCAGATTACCGTCTTCTTTGCTAGATCCCGTATCTAGCACATAGTTGACAACGGAACTAGGAAACAGATAAATATTTGCTGAAATGCTTTCATGACACATTTTGTTGTAGGTACAGTTGAGATAGAGGAACTGAAGCAATAAATCTTTAAGACATGAGTTGCTATATGGTTGTTTTTTTAACTCCATATTCTTTGCATAACATCTGGAGAAGCACAAAAAAAAAAAAAAAAAAAAAAATGCAGCCTTAGCACTTCAAAACAGTGTAGAAGTATTGCAAAATTCAAACCAATATCAACAAATACCTCAGTCAAGGAACTTCTGATGATGGGAACAGTTGCCTTTTGAAACATGTTAAATGATGTTTGTGTTTCTATTTCTAACTCATGTTAAAAATTTAATCTCAAAAATGATCAGTGCCATGAAACAGTTTGAGATATATTGTATCTTTTTAACAAGATCTACATTGTATATGTGAGGCCGTCAATGCAAAACTCGTCTTATCCAAAAATTAAAAAAATTGAGTTAGACATGGGATTCAATACTTCTTGCAGTTCTCTACGAAGTGGTGACTTTGGGTTTGAACAAAACTCATCTAATACACCTTCAAGAGAGCCCCTAAAACTGCTGTTCAATGCAAAACTCTTCAAATCCATGGTGGTGGTTGATGCAGAACTTGTGTAATCCAATCTACAATTGAGAGCAAAACTTGCCTTATCCAATACTTGTTCCACTACAATGGTGTGGTGTGAAGAGCAAAACTCGCCTTATCCAACACTAAAACATATAACAGTTTTGCTTCTCAGTTTCCCTACATTGGCAGTCCTGTGTGATTCCAACAGTTTTTAATTTAGTTTTGACTAGTCTAAGGTGCAGACGTGTTATTATGGAGTCCTCTGATATCCCGAAGTTGGTGGAAAGGGTAGAACTAGGAAACGGGCAGATACGACTCATCTAGAAATAAGCAGATGTGTTTACAATAGAGTCTCAATTGTTAAAGGCATTCAGCAAGCCTCAGCCCATGCTTGCTTGCCTGCAATCACAACAGCAAGTCATGCCAATGCGGTAACTTGACACAGAAGGACATAAGCAAATTCTACGAAGCCTTCTACAGCTGCAGTTCTAAAATTAAACAAGACTGCATTATATTGACTAACTGTTCAACTGATATACCTAATCAGCAGCGTGCAGTAAAAGACGATTCTAGGAAGGGGTTTACAACAATGTATCACGTGAAACGTTTACTAGGTCTGCCAGTTCAGGTGTGTCAGAAAATTTTTCTGGACATTTTGCAAATATCAAAAGACAGAGTACAAAAGACACTTTGAAACTGGAGTGGTGCCAAAGGAATTCCAAGGTGGAGACAGGGTGTCACAAAAAATAATAGTAAGAGAGAATCTGTGATTAAATTCATACAGAAGGTTAAAGTACTTGACGTCCATTGTTGTAGGAGCAAAACATCAACACGGCAGTACTTACCAAGGGAATTAAGTAGGTGATAGAAATGATCTTTTCTATTCCTGGCCATTCATTCACCCCTCCCAATCATGTTTTCGGGCTAATAGAAAAAGAAATAAGAATGAGAAACACTATCAGTAGGCCTGAAGAATATTTTGAAATCTACGAAAATCATGAAAAGGTAATCAGGCTAGGGACAGCTGTATCTGTTCAAGATTGGAAGTATGCCACAAAGAAAACATTGAAGTCACCAGGATCCTGGCATTTTAAATTAAAGGCATGTAAACATATTATTTTACAACGTTTTACCTCAGGCAAAGTTCTAATGAGAGGTGAGGCAAATTATCACTCTGATTTATGTGTAGGCAAGACCATTCTGAAGCAAGGCAAAACCTTAGAAATGCATATTGCAAGGAATTTAGATGTAGGTGTAAAAGTATAGGAGGAAAAAGTTAAAGAGGTAAAAAATTTATTAAAAAAAGTTTGGTGATAACTGGGAGGAAAATGAAAGCCTGTATTTTACAAGAATTTAATATCTAAAAACAATATTGCCAATGACGATAAAGAAATAGATTCGGTTTGTGGGAGTTTCTTGGATAGTGAGGAAGGACAACTTAGAATTTGATATGTTTGTTTTTGAACATTAGTTATTAGTACTACATTTTAAACATAACATAAATTTTACAAGTAATAAGATGTATGTGATATGAAAACTGGTCAATTTTAGTGAACAAACTATGAAAGGAGTGATTCATTGGTATTCTTATGCGAAATTAGTGAAAAAATTGTGAAAATTTAGCTTTTTTTAGCTAAAATGAAGTCAGAAATGGTTATACTTATAAAAATATTGCAAGAAGTCATTTATTAACATTGTCAAACACAAATACTGAGAAGTAAATGCAAAAATGTTTGCACTTAGTTGTAATTTAGTATTGTGTTTCCACCAATACTCGCCAAATCCACTACCGTTGTGTGCAAAACCTCTTATCCAAAATTAAATTTTGATTTACTGCCATATTATTTGAGACTGATTTTCAAGAGAATACATGCATCTTTAAGGGTCTAGTCCGGACATTATTACATTAAGAGAATTTTCAAATGTTTTGCTGTTTGCCCAATTTTAGTTTTTCGCATTTTCTGAAAATTTGATTTACCTGGATAAGGCGAGTTTTGCACTTGATGGCCTCATGTGTAAGTTAATAGAGCATGTAATTGATTAATCAAGTTTTACTGGCTTACCTCATGCAGAATAAAGAGGATCGCCCTCCCCCTAAAAGAAAGCTCTTTGATAGTCCATATCTTCGGAGTGAATTGACATGTGGTTACAATTCTGGTGTAGTAGTGTAATGTAGCGTAGTGAACATCTACATCCAAAACTAATTTTATCAATGCCACAATCTTTTTTTTTTCGTCATAAATAGATGGCAAAGACCACATTCGTCTTGTGAGTGTTGAGTGTGCATTGCAAGTAGAAGACAAAATGGCTGCAAGCTTGCCTTTTCCAAAACACAAGGCTATTTTGAATTGGTACTGGAAGCATGAAAACATTAAATGAGTGCGACAATGGTGGAACGGGTATGGAACTCTGCTACCAACGTTTAACAATTGTCCACATTTGGTATAGATTTGAAGTTGACACTACTATTCAACCAAAGATTGGTTAACAAGTCCAGCTTCCAGTGCTGTGGCGTTGCTTTAGAAATCAGTGTGTACACGAAAGTGGGGTAAGCCATTAAAGTGTATACTGAATTCTAAAGGCGTAGATTCCAAGTCTGCTGCATGTTTTGAATGATGATAACCTGGTTCAAAGGCTTGAATACTGCAAGGCATGGTTTCCATGGAAGGTTGTCTGGACTGACAAGGTGAAATTCAAGCTAAATGGAACCATAAACTGCCACAGTATTTTGTACCAGGCTCCTGTAAATCCACACATTCACGTGGACTTGGTTGTTAATCTCTACTGTGGTCTGCCATCACATGCTTTGATTGGTCCTTCCTTGAAGGCACTTAACTGTTCAGGTGTATCTTGATATGCTCCACACATAGATTTCTCCTTTCATTCAAGAGCTGTTTGGAGGTGAGAGGTTTCACCTACAACGGAATGGTTGAAACGTCAAGGCATACTTGAATAGCACTTAACCTGACAATGAGTAAGTTGAAGACTGTCGATGAGAGTTTTTACCTACATCTAGCTGGTGCCCCGTGGAGATGTCAGAGGAGTACTTGAATTACTTTTCACTGACAGTGAATAGGTTGATGACTATTTGGAGGCGAGAGCTTTTACCTACAACAAGCTGGTGCCCCATGGAGATGTCAGAGGCGTACTTGGATGGTTTTTTACTGACAGTGAATAGGTTGAAGATGGCTTGGAGGTAAGAGCTGTTACCTACAACAAGCTAACCATAGTAAACAAATACTTAAGAAATAAAAGGGGTAGGGTATATATATTTTTTGCAGACTTTGAGAAGGCTTTTGATACTATAAATAGAGAGGCTTTGGTATATAAACTGAGGAACAAAGGAGTCAGCACAGCATTCATCGAGGGGATACAAAAATTGTATGAAGGAATTCAATTTTGTGTAAGATGTGGAAAAAATAGTACTACTGATTATACACAGCAAAATTTAGGTCTGAGGCAAGGTTGTAAACTCAGTCCAATATTATTTAACTTATTTATAGATGCTATTTTAGATAGAATAATGAAAAGTAATAAACATTGTCCAGTTATAGGGGAAAAGGAAATACCAGGGTTACTATTTGCAGATGATCTAGTAGCTGGGGCAGTAACAGTGATAGGGTTGCAACATGCTATTAATGAAATTGCTAAATTTTGTATGGAATGGGGACTAAAGGTGAATACAAACAAGTCCAAGATAATAGTGTTTAAGAAAGAATCAAAATTAAAAAGAGAGGAAAGATGGTATATAAATGGAGAGCAAATAGAGGTGGTAAAAGATTTGATTACTTAGGGATTAGATTCTCAGCAATGGGAAATGGGAAACACAATCTAAATATGCACAATTGAGAGGAAAGCTAGCCATGACAGCTGTTAGAGTTTGCTTGTGCAAACACCCACACTATCAATGAACTGGTTGGAAAGGCTATACGAAGCAGTGTCAAAAATGTTATATGGAACAGAAATATGGGGGGTGGCAAAGGGATGGAATAAGATTGATATAGTCCATAGAATGTTTTGTAGAGAAGTTCTGAGTTTACCTAAGAGTTCACCAAGGGGCGTGGCACTGGCAGAGTTAGGAAGGGTAGGGAGAAAAGGTATAATAGTGGAAAGAATTTTGAAGTATTGGTATAGATGTTTAAATTTAGAAGATAGTAATATATTAAAAGAATGTATACAGTTTCAAAAAGCCGTCTTAGGAGAAGAGTGTTTGGTTTGGGGAGATGGGAAATGTGCTAAAAGAAATTGATATGAGGAATATTTTTCTATTACATAAAGATAATAATAGTGGGTTTTGGAAAGAAGTGAGATTGAGGGTAGAAGACATCGAGAAACAAGAGATATGGGCTAGTTTTGAGGATAAAAGGTCATTCATCTTATATAAATCAATTAAAAGAAATTGGGGAAGGGAGAAGTTTGTAGATATATGCAATCAATTTGGTAGAATAGGTCTTGCGTGGATGCGCACAGGAGTAATATTTTTAAAAAGGAATGGATATAATTGTTCAGGGAGATGTATTATGTGTGATGAATTGGGTAGTACTTTTCATTGGCTAATAGAATGTGATAAGGTTAAAAGGTGGAGAGAGGTTATATGGAATAAAAATTGGGACAAGCTAAATAAAGAAGCAGTAGCATTAAGAATATTGGGAAGCACAAAAGCGGAAACAATTAAAATGATGGGGACATTTTTAGGCAACACAAGGGATAAGTGGATAAGGAGCTTAAGAAAGGTACAGGAGAATGGCATAGTTTGGAAAGTGGAGAGATGGTATAGTAGCTTTATCCTATATATACAGCCTAGGGGCTAAATATGGGAGAGCTAGAAAACTGGAGCACTAGACCTAAGTTTTAGATGTAAGTTTTATTTTGTATTATTGTAATAATGATGAAATAAATACTGCATTACATTACAACAAGCTGGTACCCCGTGGAGATGTCAGAGGTGTACTTGGATGGCTTTTTCCTCACAGTGGATAGCTTGAAGACTGGAGATGAGAACTTTTACCTGCAATAAGATAGTGCTTCATTGAGATGTCAGAGTTCTACTTGGATGGCTTTTTAGCCACGGTGGATAGGTTGAAGACTGGAGATGAGAGCTTTTACCTACAACAAGATGGTGCTTCATTAAGATGTCAGAGGTATGCTGTGATTAGCTTTTTATCCACAGTGGATAGGTTGAAGACTGGAGATGAGAGCTTTTACCTACAACAAGATGGTGCTCCATTGAGATGTCAGAGGTGTACTTGGATGGCTTTTACCCACAATGGTTAGGTTGAAGACTGGAGATGAGAGCTTTTACTTACAATGAGATAGTGCCCCATTGAGATGTCAGAGGTACACTTGGATGGCACTTAACCTGACAGTGAATAGTTTGAAGACTGGAGATGAGAGGTTTTACTTAGAACAAGATGGTGCTCTATCAAGATTTCAAGGCTTACTTGAATGATACTTTACCTGGACAACAAATGCACAGCCAGTGGTCACATGTTGTAGATTTATGGCATGTAAAAGTATCTCAAGTCTACTAAAGATGCTCTGAGCAAAATTTCTAGTCTTTGATGCCCAATTGAGAATGGGATGCTAAGAACCATAGCTGTCAAAGAGTGTCCATAAATGAAACTTTTTTTTTTGCACCCACCATGGTTTTCAGACCTAACATTTCTCGACTTCAACCTAAAGGAGACCATGTGAAGTTTATATTGGAAGTGCTGTGAGAAAGCATTGCAGCATCATGTTCAGCCATATATTTGGAATCACTGTATAGGTGCTGATAATTTTAACTTGGAACTTATACATTAAGTTTCTGTCTCTCTCCATGCAAGAATTTTAACTACATGATCCAAAGATATTGCCTATTAAAGAGCGAGTACTTTTTTTAAACCCTCTGTATAAATTTGAGGGTTTTAACATTTCATTTCTTGCAAGATGTTATGGAGGTCAACATAAAAGCTAAGGCAAGCTAATGCCAGGATTCCTAGAACATCCAAGGTGTTCTATTTTGCTACAGAAATTGAGTATAAATGAAGTTGCTACATCATGTCCGCAAATAATCCATTAGGTTAACTTAGATTGTAACTTAAATTTTCATTGTGAATGCCATCACCGCATGTATCATACATTAATTTTGTGTTTACATTTTCATTATAAATGTTCTTGAGATAGGTAATGGAGGAGGAGACACACACAGAGTATAACATCATTCTAAAGCATTTTATTATCCTTGTTAACTAACATCTGTTATCTGATTCTCTTATAGTTTATATTTTTCTTTTAGTTAGGGTTGCCATAATCTCATAATCTGAAACCAGGACATCTTTACCGTTAGTTTAATCAATGAAATTTGTAGGGATAAGGAGCCCTAAAGTAAGAGAAATGTGCATTTAATTAATAATCCAGATGGTAGAACTGCTTTACTGTATTTTAGCTCAAGTAAGCACATATAATAAAAAATTATCAAATGTATTCAGTGCAACTTCATCTATTAATTATCAACATTTAAGAGTTTTTTTTTACCAATCGTATTTCTCAGAATCTGAAACTGAAGAAAAGAATTTGGTATTACTAAGTTTATGAAACTCGCTACGACTTTGTCGTCCTCCATGGTGTAATGGTTACCATGCTAGCCTCTAGTTTCCGAGGTCACGGTTTCAAACCCAGCAGAGGTTGATGGATTTTTTCAGGTGTAAAAATCCTTAGTATACCTTCCTGCAGAAGGGAAGTAAAGCTGGTGGTCCTATGTCGTAGATTTATGGCATGTAAAAGAATCTCAAGCCCGATAAGGAGGTGTCTGAACAAAATTACCGGTCTTTCATGCCCAATATAGAATCGGACACTAAGGACTACAGCAGTAGTTAAAGAGCGTCCATAAATAAAAGCTTTAATTTAATTTCACTAAAACTTTTGTTTTGCATTTGCGCATTGCATTCATTGATTTTACTGTTAACCTATTCTTTTTTTCTATGAACTGAGCACTCGTGAGGGAAAAAGTCTCTCTGCATTGGTGTTACGACCAAGAATGGAGAAATAATATCCCACAATTTTTAGGAACTCTGAATACTGCTTAGTAGAAATACAATTATGAATGAAGGTAACACATTTCTTATGTGACAACAAATTCTCAAAACTGTCATCCTTAATCTCTCTCAAAAAACATTAAATCTGTAGAAGTTGAGTTCAAATATAGTAAAAATTGCAGACTGTTGTCTTTTCGGTAGGATGCTTACATTACCTTAAAGTCACGCACAGTCTCTGGCATATGGCAACCCTACTTTCAGCCTGTGTATAATTTAATTTGTGGCAGTTCTAACTCATGGTTCTTTTAATTGTAGACAAATTTGCCATGCTACATTTCAGATTGGGCACCGAAGCAGGATGGAAGTATGAATCTACTGTCACCAATGTACATTTAGATAATGGCATACAGGTGTTTAAATGCAATAAGTGCAAGAAGAGCTTTACTAGGGCATCAAAGTTGAAGGTGCACAATTTCATTCATGAGGGCATAAGACCATATCAATGTGTAGTTTGCGAGAAAAGCTTTACTTGTGCATCACATTTGAAAAGACATCATTTAATTCATAGTAACCAAAGGCCATTTAAATGTGAAAAGTGTGATAAGAGCTTTATTACAGCATCAAGTTTGAAATCACATAGCTTAATTCATGAGGATAAAAAGTCACACAAATGTGAAATTTGTAAAAAAAGTTTTGCTATACCAAAATATTTAAAAACACATAGTTTAATTCATGAGGACAAAAAGTCACATAAATGTGACCACTGCAACAAGAGCTTCACAATGGTTTCATATCTGAAAGCACATAATTTAGTTCATGAAGGCAGAAGACCTCATAAATGTGAAACCTGTGAAAAGAGCTTTACTAAGTTATCACATCTGAAAGCACATCATTTAATTCATGATGATAACAGACCATTTAAATGTGACAAGTGTGTTAAGGGCTTTTCTGCAGCTTCAAATTTGAAAAAACATAAAATTATTCATGAGGAGAACAGAAGGCCATTTAAATGCGACACCTGTGATAAGCGCTTTACTTGGGTATCAAATTTGAAAAGTCATTATTTAACTCATGAAGACAAAAGACCATTTAAATGTGATAAATGTGATAAACGTTTTATAAGGGAATCTGATTTAAAAACACATAATTTAATTCATGATGGCAAAAAGCCACATAAATGTAAAATTTGTGAGAAGACATTCACTCAGATATCGCATCTAAATGGCCATAAATTTGTTCATGCGGGTGAAAGCCCATTCAAGTGTAAAGTATGTGATAAGAGCTTTCCTACATCATCTCATCTGAGAGTACATAATTTCATTCACGAGGGCAGAAGACCACATAAATGTCACATCTGTGAGAAGAGCTTCATCATGGCATCATATCTTAAAAAACATAATTTAATTCATGAGGGCAAAAAGCCACATAAGTGTGAAATTTGTGAGAAGAGCTTCACCCAGATATCACACCTGAAAGTGCATAAGCTACATCATGAGGGTGTAAAACCATTCAGATGTCATACTTGTGAAAAGAGCTTCACCAGGGCAGTAAGCCTTAAAGCACATAATATCATTCATGAGGATAAAAGCTGTGTCGTGTGACATTTGTGAGAAGAGTTCTCACCGCAAGATCACATCCGAAAGCACCTGAGTTTGTTCATGAAGGTAAAAGACCATGTAGCCATTCATTGGTTACATGTATTAAAATGCAATATTTAAACTTAGCAATTTCTTCACTAAAACTTAGTAAACAGGAGATATAACAAAGGATGTTCTACCAAAATAAGTATATTAATATAATAAGCAGAAAAGTGAGTAAAGAATCTTAATTGAATTGGCTCTTAGGTGAATTTAGAAATATAGGCTGCTGTTTATGAAATTGTACAGAATGTATTACAACTTTCAAGCTTAATAAAGAAATTTGTAAAGATTTCCAAAGTCTGAAATTTGCTTTTATTGGTGTATTATCATGCTCTCTAAATATTACCAAAAGTTTACAACTATTATTTAACGTAAGTTTTTTTTAAACACATACAATTATCATTTTGACAGTGCAAGAGTACCATGCGTGACTCAGCAGAATTTCCTCTTCCGTTTGTAAAACTTTGAAATATGATTAATATTTAACCACAGTAATTCCATTAAAAACTAAGTCACAAAATGACATTTAAATAGAAATTGAATACAAGGACTGAGTTACTAGTAGTGTATGTTATTTGTATTTTTGTTTATTGAATGTTTAAATAAAAATACAGCTAGGTTAGTTCTTAGTCACTTTCATTCATTATGTTAAGCTAGAGAATTTATTTTGGTACATTTTATATTGTTAATAGTAGGATATAAATAAATTGTATAGGTGA
Source organism: Deroplatys truncata (assembly GCA_030765065.1). Taxonomy (NCBI): domain Eukaryota; kingdom Metazoa; phylum Arthropoda; class Insecta; order Mantodea; family Mantidae; genus Deroplatys; species Deroplatys truncata. The sequence continues at coordinate 19,285,773 of CM060984.1, read as the reverse complement.
TAGTTAAAATTCACCATACTTCTTTGATTTTTACTTTTAATTTTTAAAGAAATGTTGAAGTAAAACTTATGTATTTTCTTGCTTCTATTAAATTAAATGAGTTTTGGTTTTATTGGTTTTAATTCAACACATTTTAATATGAAAGCAGTATCTTGGAAATTGAGTACGATCAGATGACTTACACTTTTCATGCTTCACTTACTTAATACTTGCTACTGCATGTTGTGAAGTTTTGTCCAAATCATCAGCTAGTTGACTGCTGTTTTTTTATTTATGATAAAGCAGGATGTGGACTCTGAGAAACGCTGGTGGAGGCTTAATAAATTTGAAGATGGTGTTGTCCTCTGGGCTGTAGAAATTCATAAGTTGGTCTTTAGATTTTTTGATGAAAATCTTTTCCAAAGTATGAGGTAAACTAAATAAATACTTTGTTAATGATGCTGTCAATTGCCAGGATCATATCAGTGCCACCGATGTGTCAGAATTTCATCTTGCAGGAGTTCTTTTATATGCTAATAAATCTATTGACATGGGGCTGTTGCTTTTAAGCACACTTAAAGACCATCCATATGACTGGGTTTGAAGCTGTGACCTTAGAATCAGAAGGTCAGTGCCTAACCAACTGAACCACCCAGACCGACCAATATGTGAGGTGAATGGTACTGTTGACTTATTTAACAATATGATTACACTGCTGGTTACCTGGTTGTTTTCCCAAAAATGTGGTGCGTCTGCTCATTTTTCAATTTATTTTTAAAAAAATATTCTTTTTGGCAAATCTTTAAATTCCTTTTGCTTCCCAGTATTTAACTTATTGCAGTTCATAGAATCAATTTTCTACACACCTGATTTCTTCTCAGCAGGCACACAATCGGTTTTGTTAAGTTTTATCATATTGTAAGGCTAAATTAGTTTTGTGGCGTTAGGGAGATGTAATCTTTAAAAACTGTTCTGAAATTTGTTAATGGCTTGTAGGTGATTCTTTTAAAGATTATCTTCTCCTTGTTGAGGGGGTGCATAGTTATGTAACTAAAGCAGAAACAAATAAGTCACATCCTCTCAACAAGGAAAAGACAACCTTTAAGAAATTTACATACCACCATGTGCCATAAACAATTTTCAGAACATTTTTATGGATTACATCTCTCTAGTTCTACAACAAATTGGGTGATAGAAATATGATAAAACTTAACAAAACATATTGTGCCTGCTGAGCAGTAATCAGGTGTGACAAAATTGATTCTATGAATTGCGATAATCATATATTGGGAAGATAAAAAATAATTTAAATATCTGCTAAGAACATTTTCAGAACTTGTTTTTAAAAACAACAAACTTATAAATCTTCTGTTGCAGTGTATTTTTGTGAAAACAGGGAAGTAGTATTGTTAAATGTCAACAGTGCTATCCACCTCAATTCATGGGAAAAGGTTTTCACCAAGATATTTGAAGGTTATCTACCTTATGAATTACTACATCCCAGAGGACAATGTATTCAAGTTCATCAAGCCTCTGCTATGGTCGCCTTGGAGTCTACGCCCTGCAGTTCCATCTGAAAACCAGCAATCAACCACTAGTTGATGAGGACAAAGGGCCATTAAACCTGTTCTAGCAAGTGTTAGGTAACTGAAGCATAAAGGGTGTATAATTTGTTTCAACTTTCATCAAATTATTTAAATGCTTTGCTGTGTTTAGCTTCCTTTATTTCATGAATTCTAATGAGACAGACTATCTGTCTTCTCTCTCTGACATGAATTGTTCTCATCCATCTGCAGGCAAAAGAATCCTATTATCAAAACTTGCTCTTTGAAGTTTTTATATAATCTAGAAGGAAAGTGTGAACAAATTTTATGTTCTCTTTGAGATCTCTCTCTGGTTTAAAGGATGACATATATATTATTTTCCCTAAGTTAAAACTGGCATTTAGTGAATGGATATCCGCATGGTCGAATTGAAAATATCTGTATCCATGAACCTCATTAATCCAAATTTCTGGTTTATCCAGATTGATATTAACTTACTTTTTCACCTTGAAAATATGTGCATCGTTTGATAAGTACATATGAATGTGTTAGTTTGTAAGGTTGTCACCACAGCTAGCATAGAGATCGCTGTTAGTCATGTTTCAAGTTAACAAGTAATATTACCATGGTCAATATCACAGAACAAAATTAAAGTGTGTGAGATAATATTTTATTAATTTTAATGACAGTACTGATAGTGATCAAAGATGTCTGATTTGGATGGCTTTCAATTCTTCTCTCTGCTGCTTATGTAGTGATCCAAATTTTATTATCGTACGTCAATGTTTGTACTTATTTAATAAATTGTTTCTGGATTATTTGGATTTTTGTTAACCCAGACTACCTCTGGTGTCACCTTGTTCAGATAAACGAGGTTCTTGTGTACTTACAGGGTGAAGGCATATAGATGTCCTCCATTAAACTGCTAATAGAAGCCATTGAAAGGAACAAAACAGCCCTCACTCTGGAGAGCTTATCCTACATACTCATCTCTTTACTTTACTTTTTGCTGACAATCAAGTAATTATTGCCAAATCAGAGGACACCTTACAAGGGATACCTTCAATGTTTAATATTGAAGTATCAACTGCTAAAACTAAAGTGATGGCATTTGGCATGTTTTAGGAAAATATCCAATTCCATGCAAAGTTATCATAAATAATACGTTAATAGAATTAATTTATTTAGTTTGTGGTTTGTCATACATGGGGATGATGGCAAGGGCAACAAAGTTTTCTAAACATTATTATTAGAGCTGTTAACAGTATTCAAGTACAAGGACACACATGGCTGCAGATTTATAAACTACTTGCATGACCTGTTTTAGTGTATGGCAGTGAAGCATGGATAACAAGGTAATGCAATGAGAGACAGTAATAAACATGTGAAGAACTGCAGGACACTACTTGACCATTGTCAGAAAGAAACATTCTCAGAGAATTAAACTTATCAATCATGCATTATCTACTCCAATACAGACTTCAGTGGAAACCATATCAAGAAGATGGATTGTACCAGATGTCCTAAACAAATTGTCATACGTTCCAAGAGCATGAAATTTAGGATGACCTAAAAATGCTGGCAGGAGACCATAGCAGATCCATAGGGGGTTTAATAGATGAAGTTTGTTAATGGTGATGATGATGATGATGAAAAAAGTCTTCATAACATTTGGTACATTTGTAAGAATTTCATCAAAAATAATAATTTGTAATTTACTATTTGTTTTTTCATGTATCACCAAAGCATGTGATGCTTCTGCAACAAACCTGCTTCCATATGAAGGAAGTAATCACCGCTCTCGTTCAGAGGAAGGAAAAAATAATTAAATTTTATTTATGGATGCTCTTTAACTACTATAGTCCTTAGTATTGATTTAAAGAAGAGTTTATTTTATCTTCCGTATCACACACCCACGCACCCACCCACACACGCACACATGCACATTGACTATGTGAGTATTCCAATTTTGTTAAGGTGTTTTCCCAAAATATTGCGGCCAGTGTGAAAATAATACAGGTTTGTAAGGAAGGTCCAAAATATCATTAGGTTTAGGTATTAGGTTTTTGGTACAGTATTCTCATTAGTGGTGTTAATCTTCTATTAGTAATTTGATTAATATTTCTTTTAATGAATTCATATCAGAAATGTTTTTGATTTGCATTCCTTTGTGTTGGTGACATAGGCCATTTCTATGCCAGTTATCCCACATGTGTTATTTTCCTGATGTTTTGCATTTGTTTGATCATGGAGGGTACATATTTCTTTAATTTTTATAATTTTTATGTAGTTAGTGATTCCTTTAGTTTGAATAGCAGTTTTGGAATCAGGCAATATTATAAAGGTATTTCATCTCTTTATCAGGTTAAAGACATTTTCAATGAATACAAACACATGCATACTCCAGCTCCTGCAGTATCCAGAAGGAATGCATTGTATTTGTTCCTTTCATTTAAAGGGTATTTTGTTTGTAAAATTTCTGTTATAATGAGTTTTACTATTTCTGGAGGTGCAACTGTTTCATTAAGGCATGAAAAACATTTAATTTTGAACATCTTGTGCTAAGTTAAAATTATTCTGTTTCATTGAATATATGTAGCATTTCTTTTAATTTATACATTTCCTTTACAAGTCCAATTTGCCTTTTTAAACCTGTCTGTTAAATCTATATCCTGTTTGCTAGAATCTTGGTAGTTGCCACTTCCCATGTGCTAATGAAGCCTGAGTTTGTAGTTTGACTTCACAGAACCTAAAGAAGTGCTTCATTTCCCTCCATTGTGTTTCATTTTTAGCATTTCTCTCGTTTTGATTTACTACAGCATTTTGTTGACTGCTAATCATTGTCTTGCTATATTTCAGATCAGATGCTGAAACTATATGTAATTATGAATCTACTGCCACCAATGCAGATTTAGATAGTTGCTTAAAACTGAGGAAAAATAGCAGGCCTTGTGAAGAAAAATCAAACACAATTACAGCTCATGGAAGTGATATTCTGGAGACAATCCATGTGGATGATAAAATGTTACGCAAATGTAAATTCAGAGGCAAGTACTTCAGTCTGGCATCAGAATTACAAGCTCACATTGTAGCTCATGAGGACCAAAGGATGTATAAGTGTAAAATTTGTGAGAAGGTTTTCACTGGGACATCACATCTGAAAAAGCATAATTTAATTCATGAAGAGAAATGGCCAGTTAAATGTAAAACATGTAAGAAAAGCTTTCATAATGCATCAAATTTGAGGAAACATAATTTAATTCATCAGGGCATAAGGCCACATAAGTGTGCAATTTGTGAGAAGGGTTTTACAACTACATCAAATTTGAAAGTACACAATTTAATGCATGAGCGCAAAAGACCATATAAGTGCGAAATTTGTGGCAAGAGCAGTACTACTGCATCAGGTCTGAAAACACATTTTATAATTCATGGTAGCAAAAATCCATTTAAATGCAACAAGTGTAATAAGAGCTTTACAACAACATCAAATCTGAAAATGCATAATTTAATCCATGAAGGCAGAAAACCTCATAAGTGTGACATTTGTAAGAAGAGCTTTACTCAGATGGCACATCTGAAGGCACACAAGTTTATTCATGAGGGTGTAAGTCCATTCAATTGTCAAGTCTGTGAAAAAACATTTGCTACAGCATCGCATCTGAGAGAACATAATTTAATCCATGAGGGTAGAAGACCACACAAATGTCAAATTTGTGAGAAGAGGTTCATTAAGACATCACATCTTAAAACACATAATTTAATCCATGAGGATAGAAGACCATACAAATGTCAAATTTGTGAGAAGAGGTTCATTAGGACATCACATCTTAAAACACACAATTTAATCCATGAGGGCAAAAAGCCACACAAGTGTGAAATTTGTGAGAAGAGCTTCACCCTGATATCACACCAGAGAGTGCATGAGTTACGACATCAGGGTATAAAACCATTCAGATGTAAAATTTGTGAAAAGAGCTTCTCCAGGGCAGCAGGTCTTAAAGCACATAACATCGCTCATGAGGACAAAAACCTTGGAGTGTGATATTTAAGAGAAACGCTCCATCCACAAGGTGGTCACATCTGAAAGCAACTGGTGTGTTTTGTGGGTAAAAGACCATGTAGCCATTCCTTGGTTATATATATATATATATTAAAATGCAGTATATAAACTCAGCAATTTCTTCACTAAAACTTAAGAAACGGGAGACATAACAAGGGATGTCCTACCAAAATAAATTATAGTAAGAAGAAAAGTGAGAAAAGAATTTCAGTTGAATTGGCTCTTAGTTGAATTAAGAAATATGGGCTGTTTCTGAAATTATACAGAATATATTACAACTTTCAAGCTTAATAAAGAAATTTGTAAAGATTTCCAAAGTCTGAAATTTGCTTTTATTGGTGTATTATCAGGCTTTCCAAATATTACCAAAAGTTTACAGACAAAATTTAATATATCTTTTTTAAGATAAACATTTATTTTGACATTGCAAGAGTATTGTACTTGACTCCTCAACAAACTTTCTTCTTCTGTTTTTAAAACTTTGAAACTTGATCAATATTTAACCAGTAATTCCGTTGACAGCTAAGACACAAAATGACATTTAAATAGAAAATGAATAAAACGACTGTGTTACCAGTAGTGTGTGTTATTTGTATGTTTGTATATTGAATGTTTAAATCAAAATACGGCTAGGTTAGTACTTGGTCACTTTCATTAGTTATTTTAAGTTACAAAATTTATTTTTGTACGTTTTATTTCTGTTAATTGTAGAATAAAAATAAATTGCATATTGATAGTTAAAAATCCACCATACTACTTTAGATTTTACTTTTGATGTTTAAAGATATGTTTAAGTAAAATTTATGTATCTTCTTCCTTCTATTAATTTAAATTAAATGAGTTTTGGTTTTATTGGCTTTAATTCAACAAATTTTAACATGAAAGCAGTATCTTGGAAATGAAGTGCTACTAGCAATGCATTTGCAGATACTTTCACAAACTGGCATGTATTGTAAAATGAGACAGGCTTTTTTTGAGGAATGATGAGATGATTTATCCACTGTTTATGCTTCACTTTCTTAACACTTGCTACCCCATGTATTGAAGAACTTCTTCCACATCATTAGCATAGTCTTTTCACACTGACCAGATGGCTCGAGGACATTTATCCTGCACTCCGCATCTCTCATGACCATTCCCTCTCCAATATCTTTTCCCCTTTCCCAGCAAAACAGTCCTCTGTTCTTTAGTTGGTGCAATAGGAATTTTCTGTAAATTGGACGTGAATATATTTGTGTTTTACTTTTGCATAGTGATGTCAAATTTGAGTGGTGTTGGACGACAGTTCAAAGACCTTGTGTATAAAGTATATAATATTTTTAAAGCTCTGGAAAGCTGCCAAGAAAACGTTGGTGGTTTGCTTAGAGATACAAAGAAAACATAAATGCAGAAGCATGTCAAGTGTCCATAAGAACAGTGAGAAAGCCCAGTAAAGGTAATTGAAAATTAAAAGAAGGATGTGTGGTAGTAATGGACAATGTGAGGTATCAGTCTACGCTTAAAGAAAAAATCTGCAATACAAATTCTAGAAAAGCTGAAATTTTGGCATGCCTTCAATGGAAGACTATACCATTTAATCTACATACACAATAGCCGAATAATAAACTAATCGTAAAACAGCAGACACAGCATATTATTGTTAGTAATGTGTTGTTTAGTGCGTATATTTACATATCAGCTGTGACAATGCATTGTGCTTGTTTCGCAGGGATAGTTGTTTTTCATGGTCTAGGGGTACCATGGAGCCTCTTAGTACCTGATGTCGTGGGTTCAAACCCAGCAAAGGTTGATGAATTCTTTTGTACGTAAAAATCCTTAGTATGGCTTCCTTTGGAAGGAAAGTAAAGCCGGTGGTCCCACGTTGTAGATTTATGCCACATAAAATACCTCAAGTCTGATAAAGATGCCTCTGATCAAAATTTCCGGACTTTACACCCAATGAAAAATGAGATGCTAAAGACCACAGCCATTAAAGAGCTTCCATAAATTAAAAAAGAAAAGGAAAAACAGGGAGAGTAGTGATAAGGCAGCATGATGTTGATGCACATGGTGGAAGTGAAAACACTATAGTTGTTGACTGCAGGTTTTTTTGGAGGAAAAACAGGATGTGCACTCTGAGGCAACCCTGGTGGACGCTTGATGAATTTGAAGATTGTGTTGTCCTCTGCGCTGTAGATTTTCATAAGATGACCTTCAGATTTCTTGATGAAAATCTTTTCCAATGTGTGAGGTAAAATAAATAAATAAATAAATATTTTGTTTGTTAATGATGCTCTCAATTGCCAGATGATATCAGCAGCAGTGGTGTGCCGGAATTTCATTCTGCAGGACTTCTTTTAAATGCTAATAAACCTATGGGGCAGTGCTTTTAAGCACACTTAAAACTGTTAGTCATGGCTGGGTTAACCTGCAACCTTGGGATCAGAAGGCCAGCGCCTAAGCAACAGAGCCACTCAGACTGACCAATGTGTGAGGTGAATGGTCGTGTTCAATTTTAACAATATGATTTCCCTGCTGCTTTCTTGGTTGTTTTCCCAAAATTGTGGTACATCTGCAAATTTATCAATTTATTTTTAAAAAATATTCTTTTTGGCAAATCTTAAATTCCTTTTGCTTTCCCAATATGCAACTTATTGCAATTAATAGGATCAATTTTGTACACATCTGATTTCTTCTCAGTAGGCACACAATCAGTTTTGTTAACTTTTATTATATTTTCGGAAATCTTTTTAGGAAACAAATCAATAAATCTCCTTTTGCAGTTTATTTTTGTGAAAACAGGGAAGTCATATTGTTAAACATCAACAGTGCTATCCACCTCAATTCATGGGAAAAGGTTGTTACCAAGATATTTGAAGACTACCTTATGAATTACTACATCCCAGAGGACAATATATTCTTCAAGTTTATCAGGCCTCTGCTAGGTCACCTTGGAGTCCACACCTTGCAGTTCCATCCCAAAAATCAGAATTTAACAACTAGCTGTTGATGAGGACAAAGGTCCATGAACCATGTTCTAGCAAGTGTTAGGTGAATGAATCATACTGTATATAATTTGTTTCAACTTTCCTCAAATTACTTAATGCTTTGCAGTGTTTATTTCCTTTTATTTCATGAATTGTAATGAGACAGGCTGTGTTCCCTCTCTGATATGAATTATTTTGATCCACCTGTATGTAAAACAATCCTATTATCAAAAGTTGTTCTTTTAAGTTTTTTTATAATCTAGAAGAAAAACGTGAATAAACTTTTTCATGTTCTCATTGAGATCTCTCTCTGGTTTAAAGCATGAATATTTTCTGTAAGTTAAAACTGGCATTTAATGAATGGAAATCTGCTTGCTGAAGTTGAAAATATCTATCTGTGAATACAACTTATGGTGTCACCTTGTCCATATTTGACAGGTGCTTTGGCAACCAGATGTAGTATATCATGAAAATTATTATTATAAGAAAACTGTAATGGTGAATTGTGAAAAACATGTTGCTTCTAACAAAAATATGGAGGGAAAATCAGTTTTCAATTTCTTTTGAACTGTTCATAGGTTTAATATGCATACATATTAAAACACATCACAGAGTGAGGCCATTATAATTGTCTTAAAGTAATCAATTTTTTTATGGCAAAACATTACAGACACTTTTTAATTTGAACTCTTGGAAAGAGATGAGGACCACAGGAAGAAAAGGGTAAATGTCACTCTTTTGTCAAAATTGAGACAGTGGTAAAAATTGAAAGTTTATGGGTAGGTAAAGGTATCTCACTATTAAAATGCAATAAAAGTGCACAATCGCTGCAGTATACTATTTTGAAATTTTACTGTACTGGAAGAAAATTTGGAACATTTATATAAAACAGCAAAAGAAGGTGCAGTATCATACCTGTTTCAATTAATTATTGGCAGTGTAATGAATTGAAGTTGCTCCATTGGTGATAGTAGGTACCATAATGAAAAGCAAAATAATATTAATAGAAGTAGAACATAATATATTAAAGTATTAATTTATTATAGTTTAATATTTAATTATTATCTACAAAGTTATGCTATAAATACTTAAAATAATGTTTATTAATAAGTTGCATTAACATTGCAGTTTTCATATTGTGCAATTCCCCCTTTTCTTGACCATTTCTGTGACATTAATCCAGATATTGTTGATTAAGATATAATAAAAATAGTCAAATTTTCTTATATTAAACACATTGCTACTAGATTAACCACCATTCAAACCACAGGGTTGTAGTTTTCATTGTTACACAGTTCATGAATAAATTAGTATCAAAATGTAAATTAGCTCTCCTCAAAATTTTGTGATTTTGACAGTTCTCCTTTCCCTCTTGTGGACTTTAATTATGCTGCTGTCCCTAAGGTAATTTAATCTTTTAATCATTAAATATGGATCATCTAACTACTTATAGTATTGATTTAAAGAAGAGTTTATTTTATCTTCTGTATCACACACACACACACACAATTCACTATGTGAGTATTCCAATTTTGTTAAGGTGTTTTCCCAAAATATTGTTGCCAGTGTGAAAATAAATACAGGTTTGTAAGGAAGGTCTGAAACATCATTAGGTTTATTTATTAGTGTTTTCTGTGCAGTATTCTCCCTATTAGTTTTAATCCTCTATTAGTAATTTAATTAATATTTCTTATAATGAATTCATATCAGAAATGTTGCTTGATTTGCATTCTTTTGTGTTGGCCATTTCTATACCAGTTATCTCACATTGTTATTTTCCTGATGTTTTGGATTTGTTTATTCATACAAAGTACATATTTCTCTCATTTTTTGGGTAGTTAGTGATTCCTTTAGTTGGAATACCAGCTTTGGAATCAGGCAATATTATAAAGATCTGTTTATCAGATATTACATCTCTTTATCAGGTTAGAGACATTTCCAATGAACACAAACACATGCATACTCTAACTCCTCCAGTATCAAGAAGGAATGCAGTGTATTTGTTCCTTTCATTTAGTGGGTATTTTGTTTGTAAAATTTCTATTATAATGAGTTTTATTATTTCTGGAGGTGCAACTTTTTCCTTAAGGTCTAAAAAATACTTAATTTCAAAATATTCTCCTTAGTTAAAAATACCCTTTTTCACTGAATTTATATAGCATTTCTTTTAATTTAAACCTATCTGTTAGTTAAATCTATATCCCGTTTGCTAGAATCTTGGTAGTTGTCATTTCCCACGTGTTAATGATGCCTGAGTTTGTAGTTGTAAGATTATAGTGTATTAGATGTTGTAGGTGTCTATTTGGCTACTTTTAACTCCTTCAGTTATTAATAGAAGGGCTTGATTTCATGTATGTTTTAGCTAAATTGAAGAACAAGTAGCTAATAGTGTTGTTTTGGAGGTGCTTATGCAAATAGTTTCAATTCATAAAAAATTAGATTTGACTTCACGGAACTTCAAGAAATGCTTCATTTCCCTCCATTGTGTTTCATTTTTGGCATTTCTCACTTTCTGGTTTACTACAGTGTTTTGTTGACTGCTAATCACTGTGTTGCTATATTTCAGATCAAATGCTGAAACTATACCCAATTATGAATCTACTGCCACCAATGCAGATTTAGATAGTTGCCTAAAACTGACGGAAAACAGCAGGTATTGTGATAAAAAAATAAACACAATTACAGCTCATGGAAGTGATATTCTGGAGACAATCCATGTGGATGATAAAATGTCTCGCAAATGTAAACTCAGTGTCAAGTATTTCAGTCTGGCATCAGAATTACAAGCTCACATTGTAGCTCATGCAGGCCAAAGGATGTATAAGTGTAAAATTTGTGAGAAGGTTTTCACTGGGACATCACATCTGAAAAAGCATAATTTAATACATGAAGGGAAATGGCCAGTTAAATGTAATAAATGTGAGAAAACCTTTGCTAACGCATCAAATTTGAGGGCACATAATTTAATTCATCAGGGTGTAAGGCCACATAAGTGTGCAATTTGTGAGAAGGGCTTTACAACTACTTCAAATTTGAAAGTACACAATTTAATTCATGAGCGCAAAAGACCATATAAGTGTGAAATTTGTGCCAAGAGCTGTTCTACTGCATCAAGTCTGAAAACACATTTTGTAATTCATGGTAGCAAAAATCCATTTAAGTGCAACAAATGTAATAAAAGCTTTACTACAACATCAAATCTGAAAATGCATAATTTAATCCATGAAGGCAGAAAACCTCATAAATGTGACATTTGTGAGAAGAGCTTTACTCAGTTGGCACATCTGAAGCCACATAAGTTTATTCATGAGGGTGTAAGTCCATTCAATTGTCAAGTCTGTGAAAAAGCATTTACTACAGCATCCCATCTGAGAGAACATAATTTAATCCATGAGGGTAGAAGACCACACAAATGTCAAATTTGTGAGAAGAGGTTCATTAAGACATCACATCTTAAAACACACAATTTAATCCATGAGGGAAAAAAGTCACATAAGTGTGAAATTTGTGAGAAGAGCTTCACCCAGATCTCACAACTGACAGTGCATAAGTTACAACATGAGGGTGTAAAACCATTCAGATGTCAAATTTGTGAAAAGGCCTTCACCAGGGCAGCAAGTCTTAAAGCACATAATATCATTCATGAGGATAAAAACTGTGGAGTGTGATATTTGTGAGAAGAGCTCCATCCACAAGGTGGTCACATCTGAAAGCACCATGTAGCTATTCACCGTTTACATGTATTAAAATGCAATATTTAAACTTGGAAATTTCTTCACTAAAATTTAAGAAACATGAGATATAATAAAGTATGTTGTAGCAAAATAAATATATTAATGTAGTAAGAACAAAGGTGAGAAAAGAATTTTAATTCAATTGGCTCTTTGTTGAATTAAGAAATATGGGCTGTTTCTGAAATTATACAGAATGTATTACAACTTTCAAGCTTAATAAAGAAATTTGTAAAGATTTTCAAAGTCTGAAACTTGTTTTTATTGGTGCATTATCATGCTTTAAAAATATCACCAAAAGCTTACAGCCATTATTTCATCTATATTTTTTTAACATAAATTATTTTTACATCCAAATATTACCAAAAGTTTACAGCCATTGTTTAATATATATTTTTTTAACATAATCAATTATTTTGACATTGTAAGAGCATTGTACTTGACTCCTCAACAAACTTTCTTCTTCTGTTTTTAAAACTTTGAAACTTGATTAATATTTAACCAGTAATTCCGTTGACAGCTAAGATACAAAATTACATTTACATAGAAGTTTAATAGTAGTACTGAGTTACCAGAAGTGTAAGTTATTTGTGTTTTTGTGTATTGAATGTTTAAATCAAAATACAGCTAGCTTATTTCTTGATCACTTTCGTTAGTTATTTTAAGTTGCAAAATTTATATTTGTACATTTTATTTCTGTTCATTGTAGAATAAAAATAAATTGCATGTTGATAGTTAAAATCCATCATACTACTTTGGTTTTACTTTTTAGTTTTAAAGATAAGTTTAAGTAAAATTTATGTATCTTCTGCTTTTATTAATTTAAATTAAATGAGTTTTGGTTTTATTGGCTTTAATTCAACAAAGTTTAACATGAAAGCAGTATCTTGGAAATTAAGTACTACCAGCAATGCATTTGCAGATACTTTCACAAACTCGGCATGTATTGTAAAATGAGACAGGCTTTTTTTGAGGAATGATGAGATGATTTATACACTCTTTATGCTTCACTTTCTTAAGACTTGCTACCAATCTTTTCATACTGACCAAACGGCTCAAGGACATTTATCCTGCACTCCGCATCTTACATGACCACTCCCTCTCAAATATCTTTTCCCCTCTCCCAGGAAAACCCCCTCTTCTTTAGTTGGCGCGATAAGAATTTTCTGCAAATTGTGTGTGAATTTATTTGTGTTTTACTTTTGCATAGTGATGTCAAATTTGAGTGGTATTAGACAACAGCCAAAAGACATTGTGTATAAAGTGTATAACATTTTTGAAGCTCTGGAAAGCAGCCAAGAAAATGTTAGTGGTTTGCTTAGAGATGAAGAAAAACTAAATGCAGAAGCATGTCAAGTGTCTATAAGAACAGTGCAATGTATATGTGAGAAAGCCCAGTAAAGGTAATTGAAAATGTAGAGACTGCGGGACTATACTTTTCCTCTCCAAGAAAAAAGCCTTACACTTCAAAAACTTGTCACAGAGTTACACGATTTCCAGAAATCTATATTTGCTACTCATTATAGGAGCATTACAATCGTGATAAATAGCACATTTTAAAATGCAAAATAGACTATACAGGGATTATTACTTTTTACATACATTTTGAGAAAACTTTGCTTTACATATAGAAAATGTTACATTGAGTGACTGTTTTTATGGAGAGAAACTATATTATTGCAGTGAGGGCCACATTTTTAAGAACATTGTGTGACAAAGAAAAAAGAACACCCTTATGCTATTATTCACACTGACGAAACTTCAGTAAACCAAAACCATGGTAAAAGTTTTACCTGGCAGGATCCTGAACGAGACAGTTGTGTAAAGATTCCATTAAATTGAGGATCATATTTAATAATCTACCAAATATAGTTCCATAGAAGGGCAGTTTATTGTTTCATTCAAAAAGTGGTGGTGATTATCATCAAGAGATGAATAATGAACGTATTGTTTATGGAATGGTTTACCAATCTCCTTAGGAGACTACAAGAAGGATGTTTGATAGTAATGGACAATGCCAGCTATCAGTCTACGCCTAAAGAAAAAATCTGCAATACAAATTCTAGAAAAGCTGAAATTTTGGCACGCCTTCAAAGGGAGAGTTGTTTTTCATGGTCTAGGGGTACCATGGCACCTCTAGTTCCTAAGGTCGTGGGTTCAAACCCGGCAGAGGATGATGTAAAAATGCTTAGTATGGCTTCCTTTGGAAGGAAAGTAAAGCCGGTGGTGCCACGTTGTAGATTTATGCACATAAAATAACCTCAAGCCTGATAAAGATGCCTGTGATCAAAGTTTCCGGACCTTTACACCCAATGAAAAACGAGATGCTAAAGACCATAGCAGTTAAAAGAGCTTCCATAAATTAAAAAAGAAAAGGAAAAACAGGGAGAGTAGTTATAAGGCAGCATGATGTTGATGCACATGGTAGAAGTGAAAACACTATAGTTGTTGACTGCAGGTTTTTTTGGATGGGAAAACAGGATGTGCACTCTGAGGCAACTCTGGTGGACGCTTGATGAATTTGAAGATTGTGTTGTCCTCTGCGCTGTAGATTTTTATAAGATGGCCTTCAGATTTCTTGATGAAAATCTTTTCCAATGTGTGAGGTAAAATAAATAAATAAATATTTTGTTTGTTAATGATGCTCTCAATTGCCAGATGATATCAGCAGCAGTGGTGTGCCGGAATTTCATTCTGCAGGACTTCTTTTAAATGCTAATAAACCTATGGGGCAGTGCTTTTAAGCACACTTAAAACTGTTAGTCATGGCTGGGTTAACCTGCAACCTTGGGATCAGAAGGCCAGCACCTAACCAACAGAGCCACCCAGACTGAAACCTCCTCTGCATTATCGGCGTGAAATCCTCTTGGGAAATTATGGCTGTGCACTTAAATGTATGCCTAAACATCCAATGTTTCCTTCGTTTTCTCACACTGCACTGGTCGAACGTTTTAGAAATAGCTCTGTTAATCCAAGGCCTGCAGGTGTTCGTTTCCGGGAGCTTCTAAGAAGTGCCTAGCATGTTTGCTAAGGGGCAGAAGGTGTTCCCCCCTTGGTTATGTGCCACATCTCATGTAAATCTTGGGATGACGGCATACCGTAAATCTATGATACCTACTTTTAGTATCTGCACCTGTTGTTTAGAATTTCTTTCCAGTTACAGTGACCAAATTTTGATCTAACCGATGGATCTAAGAGCACCAATGGTGTTGTATGTGCTTATGTTCATGGAACCGAACCCTATACATTCGGTTTTCATGATAGCACATCCATTTATAGTTTACAGCTGTGTGCCATATACCGAGCCATTTTGCATGTGGCTGTCTACAATTGGGAGACTGTCTCATTTTGAGTGATTCCCTAAGTGCACTTCAGAGCCTTCGTGAGCTGTACAACTACCACCCCATTGTTCAGCAAATCCAGGATGCCCTCCATGTTTTACACGCTTCTGGCGTTAATGTGGAGTGTGCTTGGATACCTGGTCATGTTGACTTGCCGGGGAATGAACTTGCGGACTTTGCAGCTAAGGCGGCAACCACCAAACCCAGTGTTACAATACCTTGCGTAAAGTCTGAAGACTTTAGGCTTGTTGTGTGGAAAGCGGCATTGTCGTGCTGGCACAAGGAGTGGTTTGTTCTCCGCGGAAACAAGCTTAGGGCAGTTAAGAACATTCCGATAAACTGGGCAACTTC
This sequence comes from Deroplatys truncata, assembly GCA_030765065.1. NCBI lineage: Eukaryota > Metazoa > Arthropoda > Insecta > Mantodea > Mantidae > Deroplatys > Deroplatys truncata. The sequence goes on along the minus strand of CM060984.1, from coordinate 19,269,798 downwards.
CTCTCGCATATCTCGTCATGAGGAGGTGATTTTGGCTCGGTTACATATTGGCCACTGCAATTTTACGCACAGTTATCCTTTTAAGGGTGACCCTGCTCCTATTTGTCCGCTTTGTGGTGAAGGTCTTTCAGTCCGTCACGTGTTGCTAGAGTGTATTGCTCTAGCACGTCTTCGGGACTCTCTGCAACTGCCTGACAGTCTTGCAGAGGTCTTAGCAGATGATTAGCAAGCGGTTGATAGGATTTTTAATTTTGTTTCGAAATAAATTTCCAAATGCGGATTTAGTCACCTTAATAGGTGTTTTATACTAATAGGTTTAATTTTATATATCTATATTTATGTATGACTTTTGCTATATTCCTATATTGATATTTATCTCTGGCTTTTTGCTTTGATTTTATTTATTTAATTTTTTTTATTCAGCCTTATCTATGGCTTTTGCCATGAACTTTTCTACTGAACGTTATCTCTGGCCTTTGCCATGATTTGTTTTAGAAGGGCACAAATGACCTAGAAGTTGAGCGCCTTAAACAAACAAACCCAGACTGACCAATGTGTGAGGTGGATGGTCATGTTCAATTTTAACAATATTATTTCCCTGGTGGTTTCTTGGGTGTTTTCCCAAAATTGTGGTACAACTGCAAGTTTATCAATTTATTTTTAAAAAATATTCTTTTTGGCAAACCTTTAAATTCCTTTTGCTTTCCCAATATGCAACTTATTGCAATCCATCGGATCAATTTTGTGCGCACGATTTCTTCTCAGCAGGCACACAATCAGTTTTGTTAAGTTTTATCATATTGTAAGGCTAAATTAGTTTTGTGGCATTAGGGAGATGTAATCTTTAAAAACTGTTCTGAAATTTGTTAATGGCCTGTAGGTGATTCTCTTAAAGATTATCTTCTCCTTGTTGAGGGTGTGCATAGTTATGTAAGTAACGCAGAAAGAAATAAGTCACATCCTCTCAACACGGAGAAGACAACCTTTAAGAAATTTACATACCACCATGCGCCATAAACAAATTTCAGAACATTTTTACAGATTACATCTCCCTAGTGCCATAAAACAAATTGGGTCGTAGAAATATGATAAAGCTTAACAAAACAGATGGTGTGCCTACTGAGTAGTAATCAGGTGTGACAAAAGTGATTCTATGATTTGCAATAATTGTATATTGGGAAGTTAAAAAAGAATTTAAAGATCTGGTAAGAACATTTTCATAACATTGTTTTTTAAAAAACAAACTTATAAATCTCCTTTTGCCATGCATTTTTGTGAAAACAACATGGAAGTCATACTGTTAAAAGATGTCAACTGTGCCACCCACCTCAATACAAGGGAGAAGATTTTCATCAAGATATTTGAAGACTATCTTATGAATTACTATACCCCAGAGGACAATATATTCTTCAAGTTTATCAGGCCTCTGCTATGGTCACCTTGGAGTCCACACCCTGCAGTTCCATCCCAAAAACTAGAATTTAACAACTAGCTGTTGATGAGGACAAAGGTCCATGAACCATGTTCTAGCGAGTGTTAGGTGGATGAATCATAGTGTATATAATTTGTTTCAACTTTCCTCAAATTACTTAATGCTTTTCATGAATTGTAATGAGACAGGCTGTGTTCCCTCTCTGACATGAATTATTTTGATCCACCTATATGTAAAACAATCTTATTATTAAAACTTGTTCTTTGAAGTTTTTTTTATAATCTAGAAGAAAGGTGTAAATAAACTTTTTCATGTTCTCATCGAGACTCTCTCTGGTTTAAAGCATGAATGTTTTCCGTAAGTTAAAACTGGCATTTAATGAATGGAAATCTGCTTGTTGAAGTTGAAAATATCTATCTATGAATACAACTTATGGTGTCACCTTGTCCATAAGCAAGGTTCTTGTGTACTTACAGATGGGGAAGAAGTATAGATGTCCTCCATTAAACTACAAATAGAAGTCATTGAAAGCAACAAAATAGTCCTCACTCTGGAGAACTTACCGACATACTGTCTTGATACTTGACTTTTTGCTGACAACCAAGTAATTATTGCCGAATCAGAGAACACCTACAATGTGTAATATTGAAGTATCAACTATAAAACTAAAGCGACGGCATGTTTTAGGAAAATATTCAATCACATGCAAAGTTATCATAAATATTGCATTAGTAGAATTAATTCATTTAATTATTTAGGTTATCGTTTGTCATACTTGGGTGATGATGGCATGGTCAACAAAATTTCCAAATTTTGTAAACATTACAACTATTAACAGGATTCAAATCATCCCAAGTACGAAGACACACAGCTGAAGATTTGTAAACTTCTTGCACGACCTGTTTTGCTTTATAACGGTGATGCATGGATAACAAGGTAATGCAATGAAACACAGTTCTCAACATGTAAAGAACAGCAGGAAACTACTTGACGATTGTCAGAAAGAGAACATTCTCAGAGAATTATACCTATCAATCATGCATTATCTACCCCAATACAGACTCCAGTGGAAACCACGTAAGAAGACCAGATGTCCTAAATAAATTGCCATATGTTCCAAGAAAATAACATTTTGGTTGACATAAACAGCATTGGCATGAGACCAAAATATATCCTTAGGGGTGTAATACATGAAGGACGATGATAAATTAAATTGAGTTTTATTTTGTGAATGCTTGTTAACTGCTATGGTACTTAGCATCTCATTCTATATTGGTTGTAAAAGACCGGAAATTTTGCTCGAAGGCCTCTATCAGACAAGGTTCTTTTACATGCCAGAAATCTACAACACAGGACCATCAGCTTTGCTTTTCTTCTAAAGAAAGCCATGCTAAAGATTTTTACACCTTAAAAAAAAATTCATCGCTCTCCGCTGGGTTTGAACCTGCCACCTTGGAAACTAGAAGCTAGAACATGGTACCCATAGACCACGCAGGACAACTTTCAGAGGAAGGGACAGCATGTATGAGGTGTCTACATTTTAAACATATCTACACCAAAATTTAATCATGAGTGATTGAAAATTGTTTTCTGTCAAACATATGCTGCCAAGCAAAATAGGTTTCCAAGTTAGATATTAATAGTGAGCAATTTATGTAGGGAAACAAAATGAAACATTTGCATGAATTTCTGCTAAATCATTCTAAAAATGTGCTTACCTTTATCCCTGTGTATTCTCCCCTATGCACACTGGATTGTTACAAAAATTGAAACACCACATTTTGTACATCATACTTCATCTTCCATTAGTATCTTATGGATGAATTCTTGGTCCTGATGTACTACTCCTTAGCAAATTTTATTTGTAATTCAGATTCCCTATTTTTGGGATGTACCATGCTTTAATATTATACCATGTACACATATTTATATGTCCATTTAGCAACTCAATGTTTCCAGATTTTATTCTCTCAGCAGCAGAATACATTTGTGTGCATGAAGAAAGTTTGATGACATTTGTGATCCATTCTTCTGGTGTAATGATTCACATTTCTTGTTTCTGCATTCATCACAAAGAGAGAACCTGGAGAACCATCTGATAGACAAATGTATATTGATAACTTCTATCTGCATGTAAATTCTGCCAGATAATTTGTAAGTGTTACCAAAACTAACATGCCACACTCTGACCCAGTTTCACCTTGGTGCACTGTCAACTGGATCCTCAAACACATGCATGGTGATGGAAATCAGAATTGAGTCGCGTTTGACAGGTGCTTTGGCAAACAGATGTAGTATACCTGAAAATTATTATTATGAGGAAACTGTAATGGTGAATTGTGCAAAAGAAGTTGCTTCTAACAAACATATGCAGGGAAAATCAGTTTTCAATTTCTTTTGAACTGTTCATAGGTTTAATATGTTTTCATATTAAAACACATCACAGAGTGATGACATTATAATTGTCTTAAGGAAATCAAATTTTTATGGCAAAACATTAAAGACACTTTTCAATTTGAACTCTTGGAAAGAGTTGAGGACCACAGGAAGAAAAGGGTAAATGTCACTCTTTAGTCAAAATTGAAAGTTTATGGGTAGAAGAAGGTCTCTCACTATCAAATATGCAATAAAAGTGCACAATTGTTGCAGTATACTGTCTTGAAATTTTACTGTACTGGAAGAAAATTTGGAACATTTATATAAAACAGCAAAAGAAGGTGCAGTATCATGCCTGTTTCAATTAATTATTGGCAGTGTAATGAATTGAAGTTGCTCCATTGGTGATAGTAGGTACCATAATGAAAAGCAAAATAATATTAATAGAAGTAGAACATAATATATTAAAGTATTAATTTATTATAGTTTAATATTTAATTATTATCTACAAAGTTATGCTATAAATACTTAAAATAATGTTTATTAATAAGTTGCATTAACATTGCAGTTTTCATATTGTGCAATTCCCCCTTTTCTTGACCATTTCTGTGACATTAATCCAGATATTGTTGATTAAGATATAATAAAAATAGTCAAATTTTATTATATTAAACACATTGACTACTAGATTAACCACCATTCAAACCACAGGGTTGTAGTTTTCATTGTTACACAGTTCATGAATAAATTAGTATCAAAATGTAAATTAGCTGTCCTCAAAATGTTGTGATCTTGACATTTCTCCTTTTCCTCTTGTGGACTTTAATTATGCTGCTGTCCCTAAGGTAATTTAATCTTTTAATCATTAAATATGGATCATCTAACTACTTATAGTATTATTTTAAAGAGGAATTTATTTTATCTTCTGTATCTCTCTCTCTCTCTCTCTCTCTCTCACACACACACACACACACACACACACACACACACACACACACACATGCGCGTGCGCGTGCACATGCAGAGAGAGAGAGACTATGTGAGTATTCCAATTTTGTTAAGGTGTTTTTACCAAAATATTGTGGCTGGTGTTAAAATAGGTACAGGTTTGTAAGGAAGGTATGGAACATCATTAGGTTTATCTATTAGTGTTTTCTGTGCAGTATTCTCATTTTTAGCTTTAATCCTCCATTAGTAATTTGATTAATGTTTCTTTTAATGAATTCATATCAGAAATGTTTTTTGATTTGCGTTCCTTTGTGTTGGTGACAGGCCATTTCTATGCCAGTTATCCCACATGTGTTATTTTCCTGATGTTTTGCATTTGTTTGATCATGGAGGATACATATTTGTTTAATTTTTATAATTTTGGTGAAGTTAGTGATTCCTTTACTTTGAATAGCAGTTTTGGAATCAGGCAATATTATAAAGGTACTGTATCTCTTTATCAGGTTAAAGACATTTTCAATGAACACAAACAAACACATGCATACTCCAGCTCCTGCAGTATCCAGAAGGAATGCACTGTATTTGTTCCTTTCATTTAGAGGGTATTTTGTTTGTAAAATTTCTGTTATAATGAGTTTTATTATTTCTGGAGGTGCAACTGTTTCATTAAGATCCAAAAATATTTAATTTTCAAAATCTTCTGTTAGCTAAAATTATTCTGTTTCATTGAATATATGAAGCATTTCTTTTAATTTAAACATTTCCTTTACAAGTCCAATTTGCCTCTTTAAACCTATCTGTTAGTTAAATCTATATCCTGTTTGCTAGAATCTTGGTAGTTGCCATTTCCCACGTGTTAATGAAGCCTGAGTTTGTAGTTCTAAGATTATAGTGTATTAGATGATGTAGGTGTCTATTTGACTACTTTTAACTTCTCCAGTTATTAATTAAAGGGCATGATTTTGTGTATGTTGTAGCTAAATTGAAGAACAAGTAGCTTATAGCGTACTTTTGGAGGTGCTTATGCAAATAATTTCAATTCATAGAAATTAGATTTGACTTCACGGAACTTCAAGAAATGCTTCATTTTCCTCCATTGTGTTTCATTTTTAGCATTTCCCACTTTCTGGTTTACTACAGTGTTTTGTTGACTGCTAATCATTGTCTTGCTATATTTCAGATCAAATGCTGAAACTATACCTAATTATGAATCTGCTGTCACCAATGCAGATTTAGATAGTTGCCTAAAACTGAGGGAAAATAGCAGGTATTGTGATGAAAAAAGAAATACAATTACAGCTCATGGAAGTGATATTCTGGAGGCAATCCATGTGGATGATAAAATGTCATGCCAATGTAAACTCAGTCTGGCATCAGAATTACAAACTCACATTGTAGCTCATGAGGCCCAAAGGATGTATAAATGTAGAATTTGTGAGAAGATTTTCACTGGGACATCACATCTGAAAAAGCATAATTTTATACAGAAAGGGGTATGGCCAATTAAATGTGAGAAGAACTTTACCTTGGCATCAAATTTGAAGGCACATAATTTAATTCATCAGGGCATAAGACACATAGTGTGAATTAGCGAGAAGAACTTTACAAGTTCATCAAATTTGAAAGCACATAATTAATTCATGAGGGCAAAAGACCATATAAATATGGAATTTGTGAGAAGAGCTTTACTTGGGCATCACATCTGAAAAGACATTGTTTAATTCATGAGGACAAGAGGACCTGTAAGTTTAACAAGTGTGATGAAAGCTTTAAAACAGCATCAAATTTGGTGAAACATTATGTAATTCATGAGGGCAAAAGGCTATTTAAATGTGGAATTTGTGACAAGATCTTTACTACTGTATCATGTCTGAAAACACACCTTATAATTTAAATGCAAGAAGTGTGATAAGAGCTTTACATCAGCTTCAAATCTTAAAAATGCATCATTTAATCCATGAAGCTAGAAAGCCACATAAGTGTGACATTTTTGAGAGGACCTTTTCTCAGATGTCACATCTGAAGGCACATAAGTTTGTTCATGATGGTGTAAGGCCATTCACTTGTCAAGTTTGTGAAAGAAGATTTACTACAGCATCACATCTGAGAGCACATAATTTAGTTCATGAGGGTAGAAGTCCATGCACATGTCAAATTTGTGAGAAAAGTTTCACAATGGCATCATATCTGAAAATGCATAATTTAATTCATGAGTGCAAAAGGCCACACTTATGTGGTAATTGCAAAAAGAGCTTCACCATAGCAACACATCTGAAAAGACACTTTTTAATACACAAGGGCTAAAGACCACATACCCATGGCTATTCTGAGATAAATTTCCAAAGCATTACATCTTAAAGTTGCCAAGGTTAATTTTTAAGGATAAAGAGCACAGATCCAGCTTATGGTTATGTATGTTGCATTTGGATATCAAGTACCTGTAATTAATAATATAGTACCTGAAATTTAGTAAATAAGATCAGAGACATTGAAAGGTTTGAGAATGGAGAATGATTTGTTGTGACATGCCATTGGAGGTTTTCTTAGCTTTAGATTAAAGTTCAGTTAGCAACATATGTAAACCCGAACATGTTCCAATTGTCAGAACTTCTATTAATCTATATGTGGGTGTTGCCATGCTGGATACTAGGATGGATTTCAAGTGAGTGCAATTCTACTCGGATTTTATATGACTTTAGAGTTGATTTAGGTAAGAGAGAGTGTCTTGAAAGAGCGCATCATGCATTTGGAAATTTTTACCTTGCACTGTCCACAATTTAATCGATGGTTTGTAGATTTCAGAAGAAGAGATTCCTTTATAGATGAAGACTGCACAAGACGGCCTGCTACAGCAATAATGGATGAAAATGTAATGGAAGCTGAGCAGGTGTTGTGTGAAGATCATCACTGTCAGATTCAAGAAGCCCTGAATATTAGATTAGCAACAATGAAAACAATCCTCAAAGAAAACTTTTACACCAAAAAACTCGGCAATTGTTGAATCCCTCACCATATCAAGGTTGAACAGAAAAAAAGCATGTTTGAACTGGTGCCAGAAAATGTTAGGAAAATGAGATGAATGATGAAATACCATAACTGGTGATGAAAGCTGGATATATCTATATGATTCAGAAACTGAGTGTCATCGATCTGTGTTCAGGAATGGATGTCCTAATAAAAGTGAGGCACGTGAGAACTGTTAGCAAGAATATCTTTCTTTTCAGCTAGTGGCCATGATGTGAATATTATCCACTTGAAGGACAAAAGACTGTCCCTTCTAGATGTTACATCACAAATCTTCAATACTCTGAGAATGAAGTGTCCTAAGACTGGTCTGCATGGAATCCTCTTGCACCATGACTAAACAACTGCCCACATTGTGCTGGAAAAAATTTCTCCAGGAATCGTATATTTGCCCCATCCTCTCTATAGTTATGATCTAACTCCATGAAATTCAATGAGTAGATATCATGTTTTAAAATTTTATATGGCAGTCATTCTCAAACATTCAGAATGAACTTGTAAAACAAAGAATATGCTGTTAGGAAAATGAACTGGTTTAAGAGATAGAAAAATAATTTTAAGATGGCTCTTGAGGTTGTTACAAAAAATGGATGTTAACTTCAAGTTGTCATTATGAGTATTTCATACTTAAATTGCTAATTTGGAAACAGTTCTACCAACTCAGATGAAATGTGTACCAAAGATTTGTTCAGCATCTGTGTTAAACAATAATAAAAAGTTTACCAAATTAATTTGTATGGTTATTCATACAAAATTTTGAAGAAATAAAAATTGAGTCTCTTGGAAATACTGTATATTATGAGCATTTATAAAGTTGAAAGTTTAAAATTTTTTATATTATTCCTCAAATATAATTATTTACAATGAAGTATTACATTTTGCATAAATAAACCTTCTTGATAAAAAAAGTTACACTTTAATTTTCTAAAAGTCATTAATCTATTAAATTAAAGACACTTGATTCAAAAAAAACTATGCTTCATATCAAAAGAGATTGCTCATATATCTTTACCCACTTTAAAAGAACGTATGCTTAAAATCTGAAATAAATTAGGCAAAATTTGCATAGTTAGGAGCGTTTTAAAATGGTAAAAATGTAAGAAAATATTGCGAGGAATTCAAATTTTAAAACTTCACGCTTCATTTGCATACAACTGGGTTCAGTTTTACTAGTATTTGGGTATTTAAATGGCCAAAGATGCAAAACTGCAATTGAATTCTGATTTACCATGTTCGACGACACCCTCCCCCCCCATTAAGGTTCTGAAAACGTTCCCGAAATGTCGAAGATTCAGTGATGATTATCTTTAACTGTGTGTAGACATCACATCATAACCAATGTTCTCATATTTTCGAAGAGCTTATGGTTCTGCCCAATCCCCAGTGTTGCTTCAGCAAACCTATACGAAGTTATGCGATAATAACCTCATTTATCACACTTGACTCTTCGAATGTCCCCAGAATAAAAATTAACAGATTGTGATTTGAAGATCTCAAGGCCAATATACTGGTCCAGATCGATCAGGAAAACTTCTACTGATGTGAGGGGCCGAACCAATGTTGCTAAACCAGCGCCGTCCAAAACGTTTCACAGTGTGCTGCACTCGAGTTACCTCGTGCTGCGCTGTGATATAGTCAGCAGTGCGGGAGGAGTTGGTGCTAACGAGACATGATTGCTCCGACGATAGTGGAGAAGTGCGCGTGCACTAGCAATAGACGTAGCTGCAATTAGATGTTTAGAGTTATTGGTCGTTAGCACACTAGCTGTCAATTCGGAAAGAGTGAAAGGACTGTTTTCACGAATTATGGCTACACCTAAAAAGCGAAGGAGCGCGGATGCACTACAGCAATTTAAAAAAGGATGGGAATTGGTATCTTTTTGCTTCGAAGGAAGAAAACTCAAAATGTTTAATTTGCTCTCTAATAATGGCAATTCATTGCAACTTAACGATAGAACCCATTATAACGCTGTTCACAAGAATGACTTTGATGCCATACTTGACGAAGAAAGAGAAGCAGATTTGAAAGAACTCAAAGATAGCGACGAAACACTTAAAGAAAACAATAACAAGGTAAGGTTGTAATATGCATATGAACAAAAAGTAATATTTGTAAACATGTTTTAATACAATACGCTTTTGGTATTTATGTTAAGTAATTTTATCAAGCGAAATACCTACACGTGCGTACAAAAAAAAGTGCATTTGCCCGTTGCGGACACATTTTTCCTGCTTTCCTTTTTGAGTACCTGTATGAGGCAAAAGAAAACACGTGTACATCCCATTTTCCCTTTGTTTTAATTTAATGTTTTAGTAATTACTGATTTTTAATATATTTTAATTTAATTGGCTGTATTTGTTTGAAATGTTTTTGTGATTGCTAATTTGGTGTTGTTACAGGAGGAAATGCAAAATAAGAAGCATTACTGCAGACTAGCTACAACGTGGCCATAAACATAGCCAGAAATGGAAAGGCATTTTCTGAAGGCAAATTCATCAGAGCCTGTCTCGTCGACGTTGTTGGAATTTTATGTCCCTCACTTGTCAGAAAATTCCAAGCAATCTACCTGTCGCGTCAAATTATGCTCGTCTTTTTTTCTTTAACTTTTATTTATTGGCGTTCCTTAGCGTCCCATTCTATATTGGGCGTGAAAGACCGGAAATTTTGCTCAGAGGTCTCTTTGTCAGGCTTGAGGTTCTTTCTAAATCTACGACAGGGGATCACCGGCTTTACTTCCCTTCCGAAGAAAGCCATGCTAAGGATTTTTACGCCTTGGCTCGTCGAATAACTGTGTTGGCCGGTGATATTTATAGTCAACTAGTAAAAACACGCTGAAAGGTTTCTAACATATTCGATCGCATTAGATGAGTCAACAGACATTTCTGGTAACGCACAATTAGTATTATACATATGGGAAGTGGACAAATCTCAAAGTAACCGAAGACTTTCTGGATCTTGTGCCATTAAAGGACACCAATACTGGAGAAGACATTTTAAAAGCCGTTGAGGAAGCAATCGGCGCTGTTGGAGTGGGTTGGGATCGCCTTGTTTCTCTTACGACGGATGGAGTACCGGCGTTGCGAGGAAAGCAGAAAGAATTTATCGCCCTTCTTAGGAAAATACTCGTGCGCACAGAAGGCCGTCTGCGCACAATCCACTGCTTCATACATCAGGAAGCGCTCTGTGCAAAATCTGTGAAACTTTGCGACGTAATGAACATTGTTGTAACAACAGTGAATTATTTGAGATCGCACGGTTTGACTCGTCGCCAGTTCAAACAATTCCTTGAGGAAATTGAAAAGCTGTACGGTGACATACCGTATCACAGTGAAATACGATGGCTTAGTCGCGGTAAGATCTTAAGACGATTTTTCAATATTCGAGTGGCTATAGTCGAGTTTCTAAACAAAACAAAAAGGAAAAGGGAAAAAAGAATTAGATGAGCGTAGCGGACTTAGCTTTTTGGATGGACTTGACAGATCACTTGAATGCTCTGAACCTGAGTATGCAAGGAGAGGATTATTTAATCATCTACGAAGCAGAAAAGGTACAAGCTTTCAAAATGAAAGTTACGCTCTGGGAAGGTCAACTGGATTCATCAAATGCCGCACATTTTCCCACGTTAGCAACTTTTCTGAAAGCGTCAATTTAAAAAAAATCGCATGTGCTGTGAAAGAAGTGAAACAACAATTTGTAAATAAGTTTAAAGACGTTTGAGGTTTGTCTCCTTAGTTTCAGTATTTTTCGAGGTCTTTTTCAATTTCAGTGGATAGCGCACAAATTGACTTAACTAGAAATAATCGATTTGCAATGCGGGACAAGTTCTTTGCTGAGGCCGCCAAATTTATAAGTATGTTCGGTTCTACATATGTATGTGAACGATTTTTTTCAATGTTGAAAATAAATAAACCAAGGTTGCGAGCGGGATTTCAGATAAAAATTTGAGAAGTTGTTTACGCTTATCTGTAACACGTTCATTTACACCTGATTTTCAGGCGGTTGTTGGCTCATGAAAACAAGACTAATTAAAAAAAAGACTGGGATTTATATTTTGTGTCTTGGCAAACATGTGTTAGTTTTGTAGTTGTATAAAAGTAGTCTTTTAGCGAATTTGTTTTTCTATGTACGTGATATTTCATCTTTTTGCACAGAAACATTATGAGATTACTGCTACAAACTGTACAAAATAATAAAAACCATACTTTTGACGTCGAATTCTTTTTTCTTCTTAACGTGGCAGCATTGAATTGATAATTTGCAAGGTTTATAGTAATTATGAATAATAATTTTGGTTTTCTGTAATTTGTAGTGATACCTCTGCTCTATAAAGTTGCGTGGAGAGAAGGGGAGAACTGTATTGCCAAGTCGCACTCTGTGCGGACTTATGCACACTGTTCAGAAGTTTGGACGCCGCTGTGCTAAACCATATGCTTTACCGTTTTTGAAGAGTTGCTTTCTCTAAAGAAAAGACAAGATGTTTTTAAAAATACGTTTACCGTGTTCCCATCAATTTTGTAGTATGTAAAAGGACCTACGGAAATGGTCTTGTTGCACTGTGTGGGATTTTCCAAAGCCCACACATGAGTGTAATGACCATTAAGCTCGTGGTCCAGGCATTCAGTGTTAACCAGTGCAAAACAAGTAAACTCGGTAGAGATGAATCAACGGGAGGACTAATATTTGCCCTCATGATAAAGTTAGCCTGTGAAGAAAATGTAGTAGGAACGTGGCCACGATTCACCATCGCAGATTGCTAAAACGCTGACTTAAAGGTTCTAAACCCACAAAGGAAGTGGGTTTAATACCCTTCCTTTCACAAAAACAAGAGATGCCTCAGGATTTGAGACAGGTATGATAACGTCACAAATCGTGCTCTCCAAATCAGGCAGGCGCAGAATTAATGCAATTTTTCTAACACGTTGCATATAGGTGACAATAGCTCTAAAAAAATCCTGAGCTCTTGATGCAGCTTCATGACATGATACAAAAAGACATTCGGTATTAATTCATGAAATGTCACCGAGAGATCTGTAGCAGAGCCTGCTCTTAGTAGAAGTTGTGATACTACACCACGTAATTTGGACGCGGTGACCTGCAAACTTGTTTCAGCTACTACATAATGTAGACGCGATTTTTTTTTTCAGACAAATACAAAACTACAAGAAATTTAAGCTGCATCCGTGTCCAAAACATCATACACATTAAAGTTTTAAATCAGCTGTTGTAAGGGTTGTACAAGTCTTAATGGCTTAAAAGCTTGATCTGGTACAATAGCCCTACCCTGAACAGTATCAGACACCGAAGGAGCTCGGAACCTAATGGCGGGATATTTTTACTCCTGAGTTGCACGGCAGCGTTCTTTTCTTTGTGTTATTTAAAAGATTTTTGAACTGCACTAAGATTTCCTTAAAATGCTATATGGCGTGTAATTTTGTGAAAAATATCGTGAATATAGTGTACACGATTAACGCATTGCTGAACGCGTGTTTACAATCGAATTTGTTGAAGTTTGTTTAGAGGGGCGTCGCGTTCCAAATCCTCAACTGTATCGATCGGTTCAATCAATACCTCAGAAGCAACCTGAAAGTATTGCGTAACTTGGTCATGTTTATGTGATACGGCAGTTAGTTATCTTTAGTCTCACGAACAGCATCAGACGCTAGAAAAATCGCCTAATGCCCACGGCGGATAATCTACTGGAAAACAGTTCATTGTTACGTAATCGGTCTAAATGAATCAAAACCGAATACATAATTTCTCTGAAACTTCCCAAAGATAATAAACACAAAATAATTTAAACAACACTAAACCGCCTTAATAAGGTTTACATAATACAATTTAGACAACCGTAATGTACCATCTGCAATAATTTAACTCTCTTAAACCTTAACTTAGGGAAAGGTTAACTTGCTTCTTTTCGGGAGCTTGATAAGGAGCTAAAACTCACTGTTCCGGTCTAACATAGGTATGCAAAGAGTAAGGTATAACATACGAGGGCGATCCTGAAAATTTTTAGAATGCCATGTTTCTAAAAACAAATCAGATTTGCTTAAATTTAGCAGCTACTTTCTAATGCGCAAGTTGATTGCGGTGTAGTTTGTTCGATTTGCTTTAATAGTTTGTTAGTTATTATTAGTGATTTTGTGTTCACCCAAAAATAAATTTGGCTAGAGAAGATTTCCAAACTATGATTTTTTTACGATTTTAAATCGTCATTAACGCCTAAACAATGTGAAGGTCGGTTTAGAAATTTAATTGGCGAAGAAGCCTCATCCAAGGCAACAATCTATTGGTACAGCAAATTCAAAAGAGATCGGCTCTTTCTTGGTGTTTCGAAGGATGTCCAAGAACCTCTTATTGATTAAAATATTACCGTTGTTCGAGCAATTGTTGAAAATCGACGGACATCTTATGAATTTATTCGGACGGTATTGGTATGACTAAAATCCAAAACATTTTACATCAAAAGTTAGACGTGAGAAAACTTTATTGTCGATGGATTCCACATAAACTGATTCCCGATCAAAAACAACGCATTAATGGTGTAGAAAAACTCTGAAAATATTCCAAGGCGGCATTTCAACTTTGATTTAGAATATCGTTGTTGGTGGTGAATCTTAGATTTATTGGTATGATCCTGAAAAGAAAAATCAATCGGCTCATTGGGTCTTTCGAACAGAATCTCAGCCTATAAAATTCCGACGAATTCGCAGTGCTGGCAAGAGAATGGTTGCTAAGTTTTTTCTAAACGGGCCACATTGCTACTATAGCATTATAAGATAGACGTACGATTACGGCCGATTGGTACACAAACGTTTGTTTACTGCAATTTTTAACTAACAGTTGAGTATCTGGATCCTCTTCCATACAGCCCTAACCTAGCACGTTGTGATTTCTTTTTGTTTCCAAAAATTAAAGACAAAATGGATTGAATCACTTTTTCGTCGTCAGATAAAGCAGTGGAACATTATAAAACTTGGTTTCTGAAGTGCCTCAGGAAGAGTGGCATCATTGCTTTAAGACTCGTTTCATCGGATGCGAAAGTGTATTGGTATCAAAGGGGAATATTTTGAAGAAACAAAATCATTAAACTTTTTAGAACTAATCCTTGTTTAATTTTCTAAATAAATTCAGTGTCGCCCTCGTATACTGATCTGAGTGTAACAATGCCCCATATCCAAGATGTAATTTAATAATACATAAAACACATTTTACATAATCGCCAAAACCTTCGTATAATTCTACGGCTGGTTGCTACTGTAGTTCGCTCTTTACAGTTCATCCTACCGGATTTGTAAAATTCTGGCTTGACGGAAATGAGCGCTTGCTTAGTTATATTATTCAGGTTTGTTTCTGATGCGGGCTCTACTCAATTATTTGATTTACAATAATTAGCGTACAACGTTGCCAACAAAATGAAATACAATTAGTAAACCTTCAAATAATGCTCGTGACTTAAGATTGGCAATAGTGCTCTTTGATAAAAATTTAACGAAAATTTCTACAAGTTATAAAAGAAAAGATCTAAGGTTGGTAACCATAGAACAGAGTTACGCGTTGAATCTCTAGCTCACCGAGGACACGAAAGATATATCTATGATGTAAGCGCCACTTGACAGGACAAGACGTGACAAATTTCGCCGGCCATAGCTATTAAAATATTTACAAATGCCCCTACAATAACGTTGTCCAAGAGATATTTCTATTCTCGTCCCGTGAACTGGATATGTACTCTTAGTCAATATAAAGTTCCTCGTGTATCGTAAAATGAATACTTCCCTAGACATGGACCCATGAAACAACAGATATGCTAAAATCACCAAGCTGATGGGTGATCAGCAGGATTGCCTCTCAGAAAACGTATAATGCCATTTAAATTACGCCCAAAACTTGAACACCGTTTTCGTAGATCTCGGCAACAGCTCCTCATATCTCAAGCACAGAAGAAAGGTTCTAAGGGAGCAGCAGCGCACGAAAGGCACGCGGCCGTCCAGAGAATTAAAACTAGCAGTGGCCAATACAAGGGACCAGCAAGCTTTTTGAGTCCTTAAATTTATTTTGGAGGCCCAATAACTGCTGTAATCCTTAGCGCCCCATTCTATATTGGGCGTAAAGGACCGGCAATTTTGCCCAGAGGCCTCTTTATCAGGCTTGAGATTCTTTTACGTGCCGCAAATCTACGACACGGGACCACCGGCTTTACTTCCGTTCCGAAAGAACCTATGCTAAGAATTTTTACGCCCGAAAAAAATCTATCGCCCTCCGCCGGGTTTGAACCGGAGGAAGTATAAATATTAAAGGATAATTTATTATTAATAAGAATTATTTGTCAATGAACGCCTGGTGAGTTAACAACAAAAATGTTAAGATTCCAAACAAACCCTAATCAGCCAATTACAGTCGACAATTTGAAATATTGTCGCAATTGATTCACATATTTTTTTTTTAGAAATTGTCGCATCTAATACACTATTGTTTCGGATTTGTAAACTAAATAATGAAAAAGGGAACCTTACTTAAAAAATTAGAAAGCCATGCTGCGTAATTACATTTGTCTGCAATAAATTAAATTAAGCAGTAATGTATAAAATACACATGACATTTTAATTTAACAAAATTGTTATTAAACATTTCGCTCGCAAATATATCTGGAATAACTGTTTTATCAGCTATTTCCTGAATTACAACAAGTGAAGCAGTGACACATATCCTGGTAAATAATGCGTAATATGCTGAGTACAAACACGGAAATTGACTGGGATACAGTAGTTTTATGTTGGGTGTAACCTGCCTTAACTCAATCTTTTCTTCTAATGCAGTGCTTGCGTTTAGAAGTGAGGAAATACTAATACTAGGAGAACAGTATTAATATGTCACCAACAGGCACAGTAGTTTTAGTAAGTAAAGCAAGTAAGGAACGCATCGAGGGATAGTGGCGGGAGAAGGTGGAAGCGCTTGTGACTTTGCATTGATCTCTGTAAGCAAATATGATGTACATTTGAAGGCAGTACACGCTATTTGGAAGGTAGGCCAGGATTAGCTATTTGTAGTGTCCAATTTGTTTATGAAAGTTACTAAACAGGCACTTCCAAAGCTGTACATTTTTATTTTCTCTATTATGTACAGTAAGTAGGGAAAGTATTGCATTCCACCCTAAAAATGGGATATTTCACCGGAAACGTTTCAGGCCCCCTGAATCCAAATAAAGCATTTTTGGAAACATGTTCGCGCGCGCGCGCGTGTGTGTAAAAACAACTCAAAAACGAAAAGTCGGATAAATACGAAACCTGGTATTTCGGTTCAGTGTATTCCAGGCTGCGACACGAAGATTTTCAAAAAAAATCCCGCCATCTTAACTATCTTTTACATGGAACATTTTTCAAAATTCATTTTCTAAAAAAATATCTCTAACGATTTTGAATAAGATACCAAATATGAAAGATATTTGCATGGAAAATAAAATGTATATCTTGAATTATCTGGGAATAGCTTTTAAAGTCCGAAGGAATTTTGTATAAGCATAATATAGCTGGTAAACATTAAATGATACACGAAAACGTATTAGACAAAAAATGTAGATCTCTTTAAAACACAATTTATTTCAATTACCTTTTATATCATATATATCCATTATTAAAGGTTGGAATTGTTCATTTATTCTCTTGAAGTCCTGTCAACATCCTGTTGTATCTCGCGATTGAATGAAACAGTGTGGAATTTTAAGGTAAGCATATAGCGTCCAGTTCTTAAACATTTGGCTATTGCTGTTCTTTTTGTATCTATAACGAAATTTGCAATGTACCTATTTCTGCAAAAGTTTATTGGATTAAAATACAGCAGATAAAAGAATAAACTTGAATACGAATAATTTATATACCCACTAATAAACTATAAAGGTTAAAATAGTCTTGTGAATATATCTCATCAGATTTTTTAAGCAAATATCCGATCTTATTAATGCATGACACTGATACTTGAAAGAATTATGATTTGTATCTTATGTCTATATAAGGAGGTTGCAGGTCCACTTTCCTTGTTGTTCCTTTCTATAATATTACATGTTCCTCGTGTTTCGTTGAATTACGTTGTTATTTAAGAGACGTTTTAAAAGACTTATAAAAGTTTTAGGTTACATCTGACAGTTTCGCCATTTGTACTGAAGTGTTTCCTGCTACATTCCGCCACAAATGATGACTAATTTTGATGTATAAAGTATTCTTTGCTTTAGGCATATCGCTACAACTCTCTACTGGAATATAGCAGCAAATAAATCGAACCGGCGGCGCCGTGGCCGAGTGGTTAGACCGCTCGCCTCCCATCTAGGCGGCCCGGGTTCAATCCCAGGGACCTGCATGTGGGATTTGTGGTGGACGAAGCGGCGTCTGGGCGGGTTTTCTCCGGGTTCTCCGGTTTCCCCCGCCATTCATTCCACCAACTGCTCCATCATCACCTTTCCTTTCATCCATTTCACCACCATTTCGTTTCATCTACTTCCTTCATCCCATACCAGGCATCGGGCTGATCACCCATCCTGGATGCTCTGTCCGATCCATGAGTGTCTGCTCCTCGACGGGCCTCTGACCCCAGGCACCCGCTTGTAAGTCCTGGGGGGTGTAAGTCCTACATAAGAGGAGGGTAAACAGATAATGAATGAATGAATGAATGAATGAATCGAACCGTCGCAATGATAGTGGGGAGGGAAGGAGTGTGTGCTTCACAGTAGGTACCCTGTTTTGTGTGGTAACAGGGTTGCTCTATTTATTTACTAAAACCCGTCTGTCTGGCAGTCACACCACACCTTCTTTTAACTTTTTGAAGACCTAGCCATATCGTTTATCTACAAAACCATTGCATGCCAACAGTATTGTACACAATGTGTCCGTCATTGTGAGAGTGACCTTGCTGACACCACTTCTTGGTAGTCTATGGAGTATGACTTTTACAAAGAGTGGATGTCCTTAAAGTTGGTTAATAACATATACACATTCTTAATTTAAAAAATCACTAAGTAACAGAGTCTGAAACGTAACATAATAGGACTGCCTTCTATTGAACACTAAATGTTCCAATACTGGCAGGGACAAGTGTCAGTGAGTTATATTCCGGTAGTGGAAATGGTGATATTAAGTGTGGTAACTAACTAGAGGATGTATATACGAATTGAGATCCGAGAAATGGAAAACAAATCGATCTTGGCTTTCAACAAACAGTTTCAGGGGCGGGTTATATGCCTGTACTGCTCAGAAATTCAAAATCACGGCACTTTAAAGACAGTAAAATGCACATTGTGACAGGTTTTATCAAAATGTTGAATGCAAACAACAGTATAAGGTTAAATTACAAAATTAGTTATTACGATAAGTTTCACTTAAAGTGCCACTGGATTTTGAATGACAGGGAAATAAAGCAATAAATATTTCTCTGAAGATTTCACAAAATGAAAGAAAAAAATCTAGAAAAATTATAAGGGACAGCCCGTTTTTTCAGAACAGCATGCCTCATTGTAAAGAAAACAGCCATTCTTGCTTTTCAAAAATGTGTATGAAATGCAAGCTTTGAAATTTTTTTTGTTTATGGACGTTCTTTAACTAATGTGGTCCTTTGCGTCCCATTCTATTTTGGGCGTGAAAGACCGTAATTTTGCTCAGAGTCATGTTTTCTATTGAAGAATACCATTGATTCCTGTTCATAGCCGGCTCCAGGCTCTTCCCTGTCGAGCCATGTCACCGCCCAGGGCGGTAGATTTTACAAGTGACAAAATCTTAAAAGATGAACAAGATATGAGAAAACATGACGGGATTAAAAATTATGCTTAAAGTCCAGCGACTTTTTGAAGATTTTTTGTTATGAACCTGGTGGCAAACGAAACATCAGCGTGCTCTGGATGCGACCCTCATTAATGATAAACGTCGAAACATCCGGTGCGCGTCAGGCGCTCAATAAGAAACATCACGTTTATAAACAGGAATGTTCCATCAAGCCACTAGCTTTAGTTTATTTCCTTACATTAGTGACTCGTGAACCTCTCAGGTCACTTATCGCCTTAGTGGAAAACGATGTTTGTGTGTTCAGATTCTCGTTTTGTTAGCTTACAAAGTAAAATTAGCTACTGCTTTTAACTCCAGAGAAACTCAACTGAACTACTTGGAATTAAATGCTATAAGATGCAATCTACAACTACTATATTCGAAATGAGCGTGCTACCATACGCAAACGTAATTCTTCACTTAAAGAAGCAAGCTATTTCAGGAACATGTTAGCTCTTAGAATAAGGACCTCCATTATCTTGATTTGAGTTCAACACAATAAATA
Organism: Deroplatys truncata; assembly: GCA_030765065.1. Classification (NCBI taxonomy): domain Eukaryota; kingdom Metazoa; phylum Arthropoda; class Insecta; order Mantodea; family Mantidae; genus Deroplatys; species Deroplatys truncata. The sequence continues at coordinate 19,249,706 of CM060984.1, read as the reverse complement.
AGAGAAGAATTGTACTCAAAGATCCGATATCGAAGAACAGATAACATTATTTTAAAGATAAATGCAAAACAAGAAGTTGAGGGACGTACTACAGTTGCTGAAACGTGGTTAAACAATCTCTATATCGTATCAGAGTGTTGGACGGATGAAAGAATTGGAAGCTACATAAAGTCATCCGCAGGGCTTTATTATTGCCTTTACTAGGAGCATCTAATTTTTTATGGCCACTTACTGCTCTTCAATTCGAGATCTGGGGATTACCATGAAGACATTAACCATGACCGTTTCCACAGCTGGTTTAAGGGGTTACTCCTTAACATCCCGTATTATTGTTACGGATTATGACTCTTATCATATGGCCTAAATAGATAAGCGCGCTCTATCAGTAACACTGAAGTACAAATGGCAAAGTGCTCAGTCACATAATATGGCAGTTAACATTACAATGAAATAAGGTAAATTTAATGACTTCTGTTACTTATATGTAAATTAAAACAAACCCAGGTCCAAATGTATTACGATTATTAACCGGTACACGACCGTCAAATGTGTTTTAATCTTGTATCTTTTTAGTCTTAATCTTCTAATAAAGGGTTTAACTGGACCGAAATACCTTCAGAGAATGTAGAGGCGTAATTTGAGATAGGAGACGTGTGACCTGTCTTTTCAAATTTCGAAGTTACGGCGTATCAAATAAGTGATACTGACAAATTACGCGTATTGATAAACCATGTTTCACCCACCATTTATGAAGATATCAATGAAGCCAAATCTTATAATGACGACATAGGCATTTTGGTTAGTGTTTTCACCAACGAGATATTCGCACGATGCAAATTGGCGACCAGAAGTAGCAACTTGGCGAAACTGTGTGAAGTATATAGAATATAAAGCTGCTGAGTAAATATTGTAATTTTAAAGCAGTAACGGCAGAAGTAAATAGAGACGAGTGTATTCGCGATGCATTTATTAGCAATCTTCTTCACTCCAACATTCGTCAGAGATTATTGGAGGTTCCCAAACTCACTCTCGAAGAGGCTTCGATTAAAATAAAGGCTATAAGCCGGCACTGGAACAGTCCATTCAATATAAAGATCCTATTTCAGTCAATGCTATCCAGGATCGTCGTTCCGCTACGTCGGCTCAGCAAAGCTGTGATAACCGTGAATATAGCTCTACAAATAGTGAAATGTTAGGCGAGATTGTTGCCACAACAATAAAGAAATGTTACTTATGTGACTAAGTTACCACAATAGGAACTCCTGCCCTGCAAGAAAGGCCACATGCCGAGCCTGTTCAAAAACCGGTCACTATGCAAAGGAGTTGTAAGAGTTAACAATTTTCAAGCTCCACCAAATCTTGCAATTGCCATACAATATTTTTGGCTTCTGTCTTTTCACTGGGTTGTTTATTTAAAGTACTAAACCTATTCATTTTAATTTAATGAAAACCAACACGCATATTAATGGTAGTAGTTCAAAGAGTTTGCTCTCCGAAAAGTTTAAGGTTTCTGATAGTGGGTTAAAGTCACCATGGCTTCAACGTCGCTTATCTCCTTATTAAAAAGTGCTTGTTCTGTGGACATAGAAATTAAATACCATTATTATAAAAATGTTGAAATCAGCATTATGACACATCTGTGTTGATGTCAATTTAAGACATGATGTCCTTACCGCCATTCATCTGTAGAAATTAAACTTAGCGGCTGCAAAGAACTCCCGAATATCTGTGGATCAACAGTAGCTAAGGTCGAACCTGTTCGGCGTTTCCGAAATATTCCACCTGATTGCAAGCCGATCGCCACAATGTCTCGACACGACTGATGCAAAATTTATTGAATAAGAAGTTCAGCGACTCTTGAAGCAGGGTGTTATAGGAGAGAGCTTTTCTTCATGGCATCCAGGTACTTATCACCCAATCGGAAAACCACAAGCGCCGTATGGTACTTGACTATTCTGGAAGAGTAAGTCAATATATCGAGCTAGATGCTTGCCCACTCCCAGTATTGAAGACATAGGGTGGAAGGTAACAACTTATGTAGTATTCAGCTCAATTAAAAATATGCGATTATCAGATATCTATATGTTTGGAGGATCGACCTTATACAGCTTTCAAAGCATGTGTTACCGTTCACATAGTCGCTATCGAAACTTCTACCAGAACACTTCGACCTTGCCACTGCCAGTGAAGATGTCTGCCGTAGTCTCAGGCGAAAGTCTGGGATGAAGGAGTCTAGTAGACCACGGCCACAAGCCCGGATAATATTTCATTTAATAAAACTCATACTGTTTCGCTTCGAAGATTAATGGGCATGTTCGCTCATTCGCTAATTTTATTCCAAGACTCTCCTAGAAAATACTTCATCTCTCAAGTGGTCGTTTTCCACTAAACTACAAAGCTGTATGTGGAAACTGCACTGGTTTCAGCTATAGATAAAAAAGAACATGTTTGCCGTAGAGAATGATGCTTCAGAAAGCGCCGTTGCAGCCACTCTATCCCAAATAGGGCACCCGATAGCTTTCTTTTTCCGCAATCCAAACAACGGCATTCATCCATAGAAAAAGAAGCACAAGCTATTATGGAAGCTGTAAAAAAACGCAGACATTACCTGATGGGAGGATACTTTCGATTCATCGACCAGAAATAAGTGATTTGAGAAATGTGAAGAATGAGAAGGTTTTGCGCTGGAAGTTGGAATCCTGGAGCTTTCATATTTCGATTATGAATTGTCTTTAGACCAGTTAAAATTTTGTTTTTATTGTCTTATTTATGGATGCTGTTTAACTACTATGGTCCTTAGCGTCCCATTCTATATTGGGCGTGATAGATCGGAAAATCTTGCACAGAGGCCTTGAGGTTCTTTCGGGCGAAAAAATCCTGAGACTGGTCTCTTTCAGAAGGGAAGTAAAGCCGGTGGTTTCGTGTCGTAGATTTACGGCACATAATGAAGCTGCGGATGCCTTCTCCAGAATTTGTTCAACTGCTCTGTGTAGAGGATCTAAACTGGAGATACTACATTAAGCTTTATGTCACTGGTTTAACACAGCTGAATCATTTTGTTAAGGCAAAGAGCTTGCGTTACTTATTGAAAGAAGTGGAGAAGTTTGAATCACTCGAAGCTATTTATAGCGAAGACTTACTGTCAGTGACCCACGAGATTGACTTTGTCCTTGAACTGCAAGCGTGCAGTGGACTGGGGAGCTTTTTGCGTAAGGTGTAGATAGTGTAACACCAACAGTTAAAAAATATTGATAAATGCAGTCTTACTGCAGGCAGTGTCAGTAGATGCTACAGTGTTAAAACGCGTTGTATCGCGAGTGTCAAATTAATATAATTCATTAGTGAAAAGGGAAAAACCATTTATAGCGAGACTCGCGAAATAATAAACCATGTAAACGAGCAATGCAAAAAGGAAGCAGAGCAGAAAGAACTAATTCTGCCGATTTCGCGAGCGGATGAGAGAACAGCATATTACTGCGGTGTGTCTGTCGGAACAATTAAGAATATAAGACAAGAAAGTGCGAAGAGAACAGAAGGAAGCCCTTTACGCACTCCAGGCAAGACAAGACCTCGAAATCCAGAAAGAAACATAAATATAGACGATTTCGACATGTGCGTCATTAAGCGGACAATAATGGACTTCTACGTCAATAAAAAGATAGTTCCGACATGCAGAAAGTTACTTCCTGTAGTTAGAAGTAAGATACAATTTCCTTAGGGGTACAGTCTTTAAGTAGAGTTATTCGGAAATTGAGATTTAGATGGCGCAAGTGTCGAGGAAAGCGAACAATCTTAATCGAATAGCCAGGAATTGTTGAATGGAGATGCAAATACTTAGCTGAGCTAAGGGAATACCAAAGTCGAGCCAGGGATATCGCTTATTTGGTTGAAACGTGGATCGACAGTAATTTAACATTCAAGAAATGTTGGCATCTGATGAGATCACAGGGGTGCTTACTGATGGTAGTGCAGGAAACAGACTCATTGTTGTTCACGCATGCTCCGAGAATGGATTTATTTCTGGAGCATTCCTGATTTACAAGGCAGGATCAGTAACAGGTGATTACCATGGGCAAATGAACGGTGTGAACTTCGAATGATGGGTGAATGAACGCTTGATTCCAAACCTTCCGGTAAAATCTGTAATCATTCTAGATAATGCTCTTTAACACACCACTCAGATCAATAAGCCCCCAAATAAATACGACATTAAAGTTAACATGATGTCATGGCTTCAGAAAAATGGAGTTCATTGTGAAGAAAGCATGCTAAAGCATCAACTGTTCTCTTTGATAGAAATGAACATCCAAGAGAAAAGGTATTTAAGATTGACCGCATCCTCAATGCACATGGACACTACACTCTGTATCTGCCGCCTTACAATTGTGATCTTAATCCCATTTAGCTTGCATGGGCGACAGTAAAGCACTTCATAAGGGAGCGCAATGTTACTAGGGAATTTTTGTTATCTCGTTTATTGAGTTTAACCAACGAAGGAATCTCTGCGGTACCTGGAGAACACTAGGTAGGATATCACCGGCATGCTAGAAAATTAGATGATGGGTACTAGACCAAGGATCGTGTGGTTTCTGATGTGATCGATCAGATTATTATTTCAAATGCAAACGACAGCTCTTGTGATGAGCAAGAAGGGATATCATCCGATGACTCGGACTCCGAATCATCTGCATCGGATCTTGCACACCCTTTGGAATAATGAGGTTAGTAATATAATATCCCACAGTTATATTGTCATAAATATACCGTTTTACATGTATACCTACAGGCTTTACAAGTTCACTTATTGAAAGAATGATCATAATTGTTTTGTTTGATGCGGTAATAATAATTGATGTTACTTCCCCTAATATTTGTTGTCTCGGAAAGAATGGATAAGTATACCTTTGGAACAGGGTGTAAAACAATAAAGCGATAGGAAAGAATAACACAACGCTCTCTCAGGTTCGCTTACGTCAACCACAAGAACAAAGCTAAACTCCTGTGTCACAGACAGTACTTTGCTTGCGCATCTGAATTTCATCGGATAATGCGGATATCGATTCTAATAAGTTCACAGAGAAACTAAATTCTTGTACTTCATGTAATTTTACTGGACTCGAGGTATGACAAATGACAATGGAAGCTCGGCCAGAGTGTACTTTTTTGGCCATTAGGAAACCTTTTCCTTCGATGTCATTGAATAACAACAACAATGGATTGTGCGATTTATCGAAAATTGAGTTCTCATGTCATCTCAGTTGTATCAGTATTTTGGCCAATAGGAAATCGTTCTTTGGGAATTGTTACATAACATAAACAATGGAAGCATGCGAAATATTGAAAATGGAGTTCTCATCTTTATTGTAATGTAAAGATGTCTTGAACCAAATCATGACTGAATCTGTGTAGGATCTGAAGGTAAAGTTTCAATATTTTTAAGGCAGTAAAAAAGGTAGGTAGACGGGTCGAATAAAAAACAAAAAATTGCATATCGTGAAACATGTTTTGCAAGTATGTATCCGAGTTTGGATGAAGGGTCAAGTGCATCGTTTACAACAGAGAGAGCCAAAGAACTATGAACTGGCTGCGCGGTGTTTTTCCTGTTCGCGTCCTCGGCTCTCGCTGCCGTCTACCGCTATCATAGAAAGGCGCTGATGAAAGCATACAACTTTTTTAAAACTACTTTGGCAAAATCTGCTCTTAGTTCTCTTCCTGGAAAATGATCATAAAAGCAATAGGGAAGTGAATAAATTACCTTAAGAGTGAGTTTAGAAGTGGATGTGATCTCTTCAATAGCTGGTGCCCACCTGCCCCTCCCCCCTAATAGATATTTTACTTTTATAGGCATTTCGCGTTATGAACACAACAAACGTAGCCATTTTTTCCCTAAATCACATGCAAAGTTGGAACTGCCAACCTAAATGAAAAGGTGAAATCCGCTAAATATGCGATGTATTGTTACTAGAATTTCTTCTTCTTCTTCTTCGTTTAGTGTTACCGTTGACAAAACCTTCAGTGCATTCATAGTAAGAAAGACTATGCACCAAAATTGTAATTTTTGTATTCTTTTTGTGAAAGTTTTTTACATTAATATGTTATTTCCATTAAATAAGTAACTTCCTTTACTGTAACAGTGGTAGATAGTTAATGCAAGCTTACATAAGAAAAAACCTAACCTAAGGCTAACTTTCCATGAATTCAGAAACGTAAGCTTACATAAAAAACCTAACTTAACCTCCCATGAATCAGAAACCTAAGCTTAGGAACGTTTCAAACGGTGAAACATTTATTTCAGTTGACATCATGAGTCTAACCTCAAACAACCAGGAACATCACATAGCCAATGCCATGAATGCAAGGTAACTAGAGTATAGAGAAGGTAGACCACTCCGGCCATTTCGCTCTCATTGGCTGCGAGCCTATGACCTCATGTGGAAGGTTGAGCACGGGCGCTCTTTGGATAGTAATTGAAAGTGAATGCTTTAAACATGTACGATTTAAGGACGGATTGGTATACCCCTTGTGTAAACGGTTAAGCAGTAATTAAGGAAGTGTAATATAATGCAAAGACATATGTTATAAAATATACTTTAACGGAAAATGGTTAAGAAACGTTCATCAACACATTCTACTAATTACAAACCAATTTTATCAGCACCACCACCAAAACTATTACTAAAATAAAAAGTAACAAATTATTCTTTGTTTAATCTAAAAAGTAGACTTACATTTAAAAGTGGCTGGTCATGCTGTGTTGTAGAAATAGTAGATGTCACACATTCCCTCGCATTTCTTTTTTTCCATGGTTGCAGCTTTTAATTTTGTATTCAAATGCCATTTCCTAATAAATGTGCAAGTCCTGATCTATAGATAAACAATTCTTTCATCTAATTCAGGTAATTTAGAGCAAATTATGTCACTAAGTGTTTTCATCACTCTAACACATTTTGAAATATGAAATCGATGGAATCCCGCAAATATAACTTCGAACTTCTTCACTTTTTGGCACCACTGTTCGGTAGGTTGAATAAGTCCCCCTCCCTGGAAATAACTGTAATCCAGTCCTGAGGCACTTGTGTTGGTAAATTACAGTCACTGTCTTTGCTTCCCAATGTATTATCAAAGGACCGACATTTGTATGCAGTATAACTCGCAAGGTATTTTACAGTCCATATTGAAATCTTCAATTTCAAAATTTTGCTTTATGCTCATATCTTCTAACAATTTGCCTCTTCATATTCGGTGGGTGGTGAAAGTCCTTTAGCAATGTCATGCATCTATAGTCTCACGTTTTTCCTATCGCTGACAATGAAATTATGCTTAATCCAATATGCTGAATAATATGAAGTCAACATTGTTATATTACTTTCAGTAAACGTGACCAAATAAAATATAGTTTTGAGATGACGTAACTTTGATTAATTTTGCTGGTACTGTTGCTGTTATTTGTGCTCGAACCCGGAAGACAGACATCATGCCAGTTCGGAATCAACAAACATAGCACTGCATCACCACATAAAATTTTCCGTAGAGGTAAGCCAAGTAATTCGTTTTTTAAATCCCGTTCATAACCTCAGGCCGGAAATTATACTGAGCGACTTGAGCATTATCAGCGTTGAATTTATCACTCCATTTACAGCGAGACACCCACATGCTCCATAGTTTATCTTTTTTAGAAAATCTATGATACATAATTCCAGCGGTTTTTGTTCCTATATCGGAACAATGCGCAACAGCACAGTTAACTTTGTTTTTTGAAACGTTCATTTTGAACACGAATGCATACCACACTTGTATTTCCAAATCTCATCCACAACTAGAACTAACTTCTACAGAATCGGAAAGAGCATTCTTATTTAGTGAGCAACAGCGCTCACCAAACAACATTTGCACCTGTTGGTGCGGTACAAAACTGTTGCTCATGATTGGTCAGTACATCGCATTACAGAAAAATATTATTTAAAGAGCTGTTCTGCGATTCCTCGAAATAATTGTATAGGTGTTGTTTAAGAATGGCTTTTTCCCAGAAGATAGGGAATATGCTGTTTTAGAAATTAGTGCGTGAACACGTGCAATCAAATGCACCTAATAGGACAATTCAGCATGCTTTTTGACATCTGTTCGTGCTGTTTCAAATGCACAGGGACTCAGACACAACGTCTCCAAAACTTTAAAGAAGTTCAACAGAAAGATAAAAGAAGGTGAAATGCAATAATCTTCGTTTTGCCTTAGGGTAATATACCGCCTTAAATCCAAATTGTGTGAAAGTTCAGGTATAACATGGACAAAAGCCTGATGACCCTTTTGCATTACTATGCAAGTGCTGTTTTAAAATCCGGAAATAAGAAAATAGTTTTCTTTGCCATTTCAAGGGAAACAAACACTCGATTCACACTGAGGAATATCACTGTAATGATATAACATTGTGATGGTATTCGGCTAGAAAGTGTAATCCGCAATAAAATTACATTATTTTACAACCTCAAATAAGGATTTTCTATACCTTACTTTGATCACTGTGGTCATCTCTGAAAACGCGTAACATATATAACTAAAATTATTTATAGCTGTTTAAAGTGCGAAAATATGCACAATATATATTGTAATTATAAAACTCAGATTTACCTCATTCACATGACTTTCTTTGCTCACTCTTCTACAAACTCTACAAACTATCCATACAGAAGTTTATTCTTCTATCTACTTTATAAGAGAGATGAACCTTAATTACACATTCAGTTGTATGTATTTGAAGGATTCAGTAAGTTAAACCGATAGTCAAATTATAAAGCGTGTCGCTATGTGATGGCTTTGAAAATCCATGCTCTTTGCATGACCACGAGGGAAAAAAGCCGAATAGCGACTTACCATTTAAAAACGTTTAAGTATCTGAACATTCAGACAAATAACACAGAATATCTTGGACATGGTTAAAGCCACAACAATGTTTATTTCGTATAAACTGTGTGCTTTAACGAGTTCCACTTCTTTTTAAAGCAATTTTTTGATCTTTTAACCTTTACCAAATTATAAAAGCCATTCAAATGAAGTTTTCACAGGCTACTTACAGGGAATTCAAAATATACATTTTATTTGTCATGCAAATGTTTTAAACATATGCATTTTAATCAAAATGGTATTAATCATTTTTGAGAACAAAAGTAATAGATAATTTCCCATGTAAAATGTAGTTCGTGATACGTAATCTTCTTAAAAGATCATGTCGCATCCTTGGAAGATGCTGAAGTTAAATTCCAAGTTTGATATTTGATCGACTTTTCGTTTTGAGTTATGCTGTTCACACACACGCACAGACCTTTTTCTAAAACTTTGGTTTTTATATTCAAGGAGTCTCAAAACATGTATTTACGTGAAAACTGGGTATCGAAAGTTTGGGTGGAATACAATACTTCCTCTACTTACTAAAAGTAAATAGGAGAGGAAGCAAAATTGCAGAAATAATACATAGCCCGAAGGTTTTATTTTATTTTAATATAATATATTCTTTCTTCTCCCTCTCTTCGTTTATTATGTGATTAAAGGGCAATGATACTTGCTATCTTTTGTAAGAAATGCATTGCAATTATAACTTAAATGTTGAAAAATTCAAAGCCAAAAAAAAAGTGTTGCAATTGTTTAACAAGACAAGCTGTAACATAAGAGTTTATGGCATAGTTTTGATTCTTCCTCTGTATTATTTTTCTTTTTCTATGTTATATGTTACGGAATGAGAGTTTTGTTTCAAATAAATTTGCTCGAGGTGTCCATATCATGCCAGATAGCATGACAGGATTTGAATTATATAGTAAAACTTGAGCTTGCACATATGAATAGCGATGCCAGCAACCTTCCACATGACGTCACTAGCAGACAGCTTGACAAGCAGTGAATGCGTGGGAAGTGGGAAGAGGCCCCTCTGCCATGAATGTAAATAGTTGTGGGCTACTTACACAGAGAGCGCGGCAATACGTAGACAAAAGTGCATCAGAGTACGTTCAGAAGCAGTGTAGTTCAGCCACCGCCTACTCGAAAGCTGGCGTTCGCAGTTGTCTTTGATGTTAAAAACATGTTAGCTAACAATTTACTGTAAAAGCTTGATGAAACGCAAAAGTTTTAACCTTATGTTAAACTTTGAACAACTAGTTAACATACAAGAGGTTAGTGAAACCGGCCCTAACTGAAATAAATGTTTCACCGTTTGAAACGCATTAATTAACATCTGGTTAATAAGTACAGACATATTGTCAAGTGCGAAAAAGCTGACATTCTTACATTAAAGGTTAAGATTGCAGCCTGGAACAAAATCCACACGTAATTTAATTGGAGTGAACACGTTTCCCTTAAGTCCTGTAAGCAACTACGACAGTTTTAGCTAACATAAAGTGCAGCACCAGAAACGTTAGATGCGAAGAGCGTTTAAGTCAGTTTAAAACTCGTGGTGGACACTGCATTAAAACTAAAGTGGACGAAAGTGTGTTATCGGTGATTAATCAGGCAGACCCGAAAAATACTGTTTGCTCCTTGAATCAATTACTTTGGAAATCTTCCAGATAAACCCACAAACAGTAGCTTTGGAAATTCCAACATTATCATAAGTAAATGAAAAATGTTAGTAGCATAAAATCTAAGTACCTAATTAACACCTAGGAGAAAGAGGCATGCTTCGTTGGTAGTATTTTAACCTCTCGTATTTGCCATAAAACCATGTTTATGTCCCCTTGGATAGTCTACATTGCTTTAAAAATGCCTCTTTTTTAAGGGTTTCAAATTTATGATGACGTACAAATACTCTTCTGTTAGGAATGACATTCAAAAATCCCAGTTGTAGCAAACTTGCAACAACAGCTTGGTTTGCGGCAGCCATTTTCCAATTTCTAACATTTGTTAAATGCCTTAACATAGGGGTATGGGGATGTTAACTTAACACCGACTTTAACAGATTGTTAAAGTTAATATTGTTTGATGAAACAGAGTTTGTGTTAACTTCAGTGTTAAATCAGTTTAATAATGTGTTAACATTTAGCAGCTGTTGGTGAAACCGGCCCTAGTATTATTTATGTTGCTCTTGGTTGCAATACCACTGTGATTCAAGATGAAGTATATGCAATTGAAACCTGTGTTGGTAGAATCTAAAAAGGGGTTACAAAGGCAGCAACATTTGAATTTTCTGTAACAGTCAGGCTGCGCTAAAAGCAATTGCAAGTTATCAGATAACATCTAAATTAGTGTGGAACTGCCTAATAAACCTTATGCAATTGGCAAAACAGAACAAGTTGAATCTTGGGTGGCTGCCTGGACATAAAGTAATTTTAGGCAATGAGAAACAGATATCCTGGCAAGAAAAGGATCTGCACCTGAACCCATTTTTGGCATACCATTAAGCCCCTTGTACATGATCAAACTTGTTTTTCAATTCAAGAGTTTACAAGATTTTACAACAAAAATTGTCAAATATTTTTCAATATTTGACAAGATTGGACAAGAGTTGACAAGGCTTGACAATGTCATAAACATGTATTTACAAGTTGTCTTCAGAACACATTGATAATTATCATGTGCAAGTAATTTACTGTTATCATTGCGGTATAACAATTTGCAATAAAATATTGTTCTTTACATAATTACATATCATTTTCACATATTATAGCCCATGAAATCAGGTTACGATTAAGGAATACAATAGAAATAACAGGAATTGATAGATTAACTATACTATATAACATTGTGTTAATGCATTGTTGTATACTTTGAAAATCTGCCTGGCAATTTCTTCTATGTCCTCGTCTTCATCTTGTGGTAATCCACGGAGCCCACAATGTACAGACATGGCCAGCTTTTGTATGACCTAATCAGCTTGCATACGACATTCCTTGTTCACGTAGCCATTCTTGTTTACTTTTTACTTTCAGCCATGTTGCAGATTTCATGACGCACTGTAAATACTTGCTTTACATTGGCCAAAGTCATGAAATCATTGTCAGATCTTTGACCATTTAGAGCATCCTTATTTGCTTTCAAGACTTTCAAAATGTTGAAAGCAATTTGACAAGAAAAGTTGTAAAGTTATGACAACTCTTGGAAAGTCATGTGAGGCATTGAATTTGACAAAAATTTGATCATGTACAAGGAGCTTTAAACTCTGTTCAAAGAACCATTGCTGAGCGGATAAACCACCAATTGCGATGAGTTGAAACAGAGGGATGCAAGCACAGTAATGATAATAATAACACTTTATTCATCACATAACAATTACAATTGAGAGCAAATGCTCTGTAAGTTGGTGACACATCAAGTTTAGCTTACTAAGGGATTACATATGTACATTGATGAACTAGGAAACAAATAATACAATATAATTTACAAGTCATCGTCCAGATATTCATTAACATTATAGTATGTTTTACTAATAAATAGATTTTTTTACAGCTACTTTGAAATTATTTAGATTTTGAATACCTCTGATTGATTGTGGCAATTTATTATACGCTTTTATTCCCATATAGTATGGATATTTTGACAATAATGTGAGCCTATGTGCTGGATACTTTACATTTCCATTGCCTCTTGTATTGTAGGCATGTTGATGTTGCCTATTTAAAAGCTTGTTATAATTGTTTGTAACATACAGAACTAGGTTATATAGATAAAGGGAAGGTTGAGTTAGATTTTTAATTTTTTGAGCATTGGTCTACATGAATCTCTGTAGTTTGAGTGGGTCATTATTATGATTTTCTTTTGGATATGAAAAATTCTATCGCAACCTGTTGCGTTTCCCCAAATAGTTATTCCATATGAGAGAATAGAGTGAAAATAACTGAAATATATTATTTTTCTTGTTTGTAGGTTGGTTATTTGTGCCAAACAGGATATGTTGAAGCATGCGTTATTTAACTTTTTTTCTATATGGTTCAATTGGCTTGTCCATTTTAAGCGTTCATCTAGGATTAGTACTAACAGTTTTGCATCTTTTTTATTTGAGGATAGTGAGTTTTTTATCAACAGATGATTTGAATTGTAAGATTTCAGTTTTAGTTTTATTTAGTTTCAAGCCATTACATATGAACCATGTATCCAATTGTTTTATGGCTTGGTTAAGGTTAGTTTTTAAATCATCAAAATTAGATCCATTTAGGATAATTGTAATATCATCAGCATAAAATATTGGGTATCCACAGACATTAAGTGAGAGATCATTTGTATATATTATGTAAAGCAGAGGGCCCAGAATGGAACCTTGTGGTACTCCAGATGTAAGAGAATGATGAGCAGTATATCATCCTCGCTCACTGAAGGTGTACTTAATCTCGGTAGATCTGAAATAAACTGATAACCAGGCTGTTGAAAGCACATTGTAGATTACGGAAACACCTGCATACAGGGGGAATCTTTAGAGAGGAACTAGTATGTGGCTATGTAACAAAGAGGATGTAACTGACTCTCATATGTTGTCCTCCGTGGACTAGTGGTACCATGCTAGCCTCTAGTTCCCAAGGTCGCGGGTTCAAACCCGGCGGAGGGCGATGGATTTTTTCGGGTGTAAAAATCCTTAGCATGGCTTCCTTCGGAAGGGAAGTAAAGCCGGTGGTCCCGTGTCGTAGATTTACGGTACATAAAAGAACCTCAAGCCTGATAAAGAGGCCTCTGAGCAAAATTACCGATCTTTCATGCCCAATATAGAATGGTACGCTAAAGGACCACAGTGGTTAAAGAGCGTCCATAAATAAAACTCAATTTAATTTAATTTGACTCTCATATAATCTTCAAATGTGAAGCACTTGGGTAGAAAAAGATATTAGAGCTTTTGAATCTGATAAACCCAAATGATGACTTTTAAAGAAAATAAACTACTGTCCCTAATTAAAGAAACATGGGTATTTAACTAAAACAATAGTGATTGGAGATAATACAACAGACCCTTAGGTTTCAGTGTTAAGGGCAGTTACAACCGATGCCATCACTGTGATAATCAAGTCAAGCATGGTCATGGTCAAGTGCATGCATGATGTGTGTTACAGCCTAATATTTAATATAATATATTGTTGAGCAAAGGTTCAATAAAATGAAGTAGAATAATACTCCAATTGAAGGAGTCACCTCAAAAACCAATTATGTATTAGGTAATTATTTATCCAAAATGTGTGCTGAAAAGCAAATTCAGATTCTCCTCTCCCTTTTGTTTCAATTATAAATTTAGCCTTGCAAATAAAGATTAGCCATTTGACGCAGAATAACACACATTTATTTATTTATTTATTTATTTAATTATTTATTTAATTAATTATTTATTGGGTTAAAATACATAAAGATTGAAGGATTACACTTGTGAAAACTGAAAACAAATGTTTGAAAGAAGAAAATAAAATTGTATTAACTTATTCATTATAAATCAGTCGATTCATTTATTCGCTTGAAAACACATACCCCCCAATCCGATACTGAAATATTAAAAATAGTAGTTACAAGATAAAGTTTCATTGTGGTGAACCTGGTTAGAAGCCGTTGATTGTAACGTAAGTGTACTAACATTTATTTGCTAGAATACGGTTTCAAACCTTCAAAATTGAGTAAAGGAAAAATGAAATGGCCTACTAGAGGTCTAAGCATAATCTGTTTTATTTCTAAGACATTTTGAATGCCACAAAAGTACTAACTGTGAGAGTTTACTCTGTTGCAGTGAAATATTTATAGAAAAATCTGATGTGTTACATTCACATAACTTTCTCTACCCTCTAATTTATTGCTGGGTATACAAATTATTCTTAGGAAATCTTATTTTTCTATTTAATTTTAATCAAGATAAACCTTTGTAGAAATAGCTACATTACACGTTTGATTATAGATACAAAGGGAATAGTGATAGTCAAGTGTTTCAGAACAGGACGCTATATGCTGGCCTTAAAATTCCAGACTCTCTCCATGCAATCCTGAAAAACAACTGAATGTCGATAGGACTTCAAAAGGATGACAAAATATTGAACAATGTGAACCATTAATAACAAATATCTCGGAAATGACTTGTGCCACAAAAAAGTTACTTGAAATAACTTGTGTGTTTTAAAGAGATCTACATTTTTGTGCAGTGCATTTTCATGTATCGCTCAACATTTACCAGTTTTTAAAATTCCTTCCAATCAAGAGTATTTCATGGGCTATTCTTGGAAAATTCAAGATATACATTTTATTTGTCATATAAGTATCTTTAAAATATGGTATTTTAATCAAAATGGTTAGAGCCATTTTTCAGAGAATCAAACATCTCTAAAATATCTTCTATGTAAGGGGAGGGAGATTTTCTTGAAAAACTTTGTGTCGCATCTTTGGAAGATACTGAACTTAAAAAATGAAGTTTGGTGTTTAGCCAGCTATTCATTTTTGAGTTATGCTATTCACAGACATGCACATGGGCCTTTTTTCTAAAAATTGTTGCTTTTGGATTTCGGGGGCCTTAAAAAATGTATTTAAAGTGAAATCTCAATATGAAATTTTTGGGTGCAATGAATTACCCTCTCTACCTACCATGTACGCGGTAGAGAAAATAAAAATGGTGGATATTTCTGCAAGTATGTATTACAAATGGAAATGTTTAACTTCTTTAGTGGTAAATCTGAAATACAGTTGACTTTTTAAAGTATATTTTTGAGTACTTGTAAAATATTTTTAAAAAATATTAATAAGCTAGTCAGTAAATTGAGAGTGCACTCAGTACTGGGATCATCTGCATTATAAGACAGTTGTTTTAGCTTTTCTGATTTCTAAGTTGACCCTTCAAATATCTGAAGTAAGTTAAGTTTTAAATGTAAACAAGCTTTGCTGTTTGGATAAGAAATAAGGACCATTTTGGCTACATGTTGCTGAATGGGTAAATGCAGTACACCATTGCATATATGAAAAGAAGTATTAAGTACAAATATTTAAACACAAAAAGTTACTTTAATTTCAATATGAAAGCAAATGAGAATTGTGAATACTTCATTACAAGCTGGAATCATATACACATATTGCAAAACACTTTGCATCCCCCCACATAAAAACTGATATAATTGGGGTGGAGATTTAACTAAGTGATGTTTGTTGTTTGAGAAAAAAAATCTGATGTGATACATTCACACTTTCTCTATTATCATCTATAGTTTATTACGAAGAAGGTTATTTGTTGCGTAATAAATTACGTAAATTATTTTATATCTGCCCCACGTTTGGAAGCCAACTTGATATAGATGTTTAGCTCCACGTAAATATGTTTTTACGTAAATATTTAACTTGAAAATGATGTGTTGTTGTTATGT
Organism: Deroplatys truncata; assembly: GCA_030765065.1. Lineage (NCBI taxonomy): Eukaryota > Metazoa > Arthropoda > Insecta > Mantodea > Mantidae > Deroplatys > Deroplatys truncata. The sequence goes on along the minus strand of CM060984.1, from coordinate 19,233,420 downwards.
AATTTTTAAACTTGAAGATCGTTATTTTTATGTTGTGCTGCTTTTTGTTTTTACGTAAACTTGAAGAAGTTGTTTTGCTTCTCATAATATATAGGTATGTTTAGACTTGAAGAAGTTGGTATGCTTACATAATTGTATTTGTTATTATGCAATATGCTGCTACGTACGAGAAGCTGATTTCAAGATGTGTTTTTGTTGTTACACTCCAAGTTTTACACTATAATATTTAACTTTGTTATTAAAGTAGCTTCTATATATTATTTATGTTTGAATTTTGCCTTGGCTGCATCAGTCTTACTTTAGAAACATGTTTCTCTTATTCAGGTTGTGGTATAACAAGAATGTAGACACAGAATTTAACTTTTTAAATTCACTTCTTTTATTAATTCTTGCACATTTTTATAAAGAACTACACTTTTTAAGAACTGTGAGAATCTTCAATACTTTTACTTAGCGCGTATACATATTTTATGATTCACTCATAAAGAACACATCTTACATCTGTTCACTACCAAGGCTTGCCAGCAACTGAGTAAGATTTCAACGGTTAAACCTGCAAGCTTCGGTATTTCAAGTCTCTGATTGGCTAATTTTAGTCCAATAGAATATCTGCATTTTACTTAAACTTTTTCCTTGCTATTGATTGGCTAATTTTAAACTGTTACTGAATTTACCTTATCTTTGATATAATCATGACTGGTAACTTTTCAAACTCTTAAACTCATTATTGCTACACCGTTACCTCATTATTACCTCATTGTTAGCAACTCAAAACTTATTATTCTCACAGCTCTTGCATTATTAAGGTATATAATGTATTCACATAACATTAATAAAACATGTTTACAATAAAAATAAGCATTTGCAATGACTGTTACATACAATTCAAATAATTATTACATACATATTGTTTCAAGGCGGGCTGTTATTGAATTTACTTATTGTAAAAATACAATTGAAATTATTTAGGTATTAAAATACTGCCTCAATTAGTGCGTATACAAACTATTCTTACTAAAGCAGTTAATGTAGTGTGTGTTTTTAATCTCACCAAATATATAATTATTTTGGCTTGTAGAACCAGCAATCACTTTGGCTGCTTTCACGGAAAAACATTTCTTAACATTAAAATTAAAGCTGATTTATCTCTTACTAGGCATAGTGAAAAAGGTTAAAATGTAAGCAATGAAAACAAAGAATAGAAACTAAAATAAGGAACACTTGAAAATGGTACTATAACAAATAATAAGATATGAATAATAAAATGAAAGTTTTATCAGCACTCCTTCGAAGCAAAAGCTGCTGAAAGAAGATTCATAAAATATATATTTTATAAAGTTACAATAGATGTTTATATTCTTTCACAAAATCACAACAGTAAATTGATTTCTAAAGGTAAATGTTTAAATGTTTCATTCATAGTAACAAGCGCTTGTAATGAAAAGAAAGAAACAAAGGACGATAGCACAACTTCATGCATACTTGTTAGATGACACAATTCGGAAAAGTGTAAAACTAAAACTTGGAATATTTCTAAAATTGCTAATGCTACAAAAAAAAATTTAAACACAAAATGTGTGTTTTAATGAGCTCTACAATTCTTCTAAAGTAAATTTTTGTCTTTCTATTATGGTTTTCTAGTTATACAAATTTATACAAAATTCAGTCAAATAAAGAGGGCTTCACAAGCTATTCCCAGAAAATTCAAGATATACATTTTATTTGCGATATAAATATATTAAATATGTGCTATTTTAATAAAAATCGTTAAAGCCATTTTTGAGAAAATCAGAAATTTAAAAAATGTTCCACGTAAAGGGGGGATGGTGGGATTTTGTTGAAAATCTTTGTGTAATATTTGAAAGGTACTCAACCTAAATACCAAGTTTGAGTTATGCTCTTCATGGACGTACACACGCATGCACAATATTTTCCAAAAATGATTATTTGAATTCAGGGGACCTCAAAACACGTATTTCTGGTGAAATCTCGGTATAGAATGTTTGGGTGGAATGCAATATCTTCTCTACCTATTATGTACGTGGTAGAAAAAGAAAAAAGAAATGGATTATTGTAGATTTCATGTGCACTACCCAAACAACATGAATAACAAACTGATTTAATTACAGACTAGGAAATATGGACCAGATAAATGACTTTGCAAAACCTGAAATTTATGATATTAGTGTGTTGAGTCATGTTTGTATCAAATGGGATATGGTTCTTCAATATTTGGTTTTTACACATGTGAGATAATGAGCATATTTGCATAGGCTGAGCGCATTTCATGTCAAGATCACTCCTGGTATTAATACTATTTTGTTTTGCATATCAGCGATTCCATACAGAGTGAGTATGTGCTGCATTCACATGACTTCCTCTACTCTCTCTGTCATCCTCTGTGGTCTAGTGGTTACTATGCTAGGCTCTAGTTCCTGAGGTCGTGGGTTCAAACCCGGTGGAGGGCATGGATGTTTTCCAGCTTAAAAGTCCTTAGCATGGCTTCCTTCGGAAGGGAAGTAAAGCTGGTGGTCCCATGTCCTATATTTACAGCACGTAAAAGAACCTCAATCCTGATAAAGAGGCCTCTGAGCAAAATTACCGGTCTTTCACGCCCAGTAGAATGGGACGCTAAGGACCACAGCAGTTAAAGATCGCCCATAAATATTCCTTCGGAAGGGAAGTAAAGCTGGTGGTCCCATGTCGTAGATTTACGGCACATAAAAGAACCTCAAGCCTGATAAAGAGGCCTTTGAGCAAAATCACCAGTCTTTCACACCCAATATAAAATGGGACATTAAGGACGACAGCAATTAATGAACGTCCATAAATAAAACTCAATTTAATTCTAGGATAAAGTATGGATCGCAGTAACTAGTTTACTTATTTGTGGTACTTTGAGATGTGACAGTTTTTTATCATTACCATTATGCCTTTAATATTATTACAAAGAAGATTAATTAAAATATGTCTGAAAAAAAGCTATTGTTTATCCACAAAATTTCAGTTCTTTGAATTCAGTCCACTCATAATTGATCAAATGTATAATAATGTTCTACTAAATTATATACAGAAAAATGTGAACAAATTCCTGTTGTGTTGCCATAATTGCAAAGCTAAACAATCTGACTGTGTTTGTGTAGACTAAAGGTTTAACAATTATGGCCTTCAAATGTAGTAACAATCTTGGTCCAATGTAAAGATTCTAATGACAAAAAATTATTATACAGATTTGCAGCTCACTATAACATTTTTTAACTTAAGGACCACAATTAAAAGCATTATCAGGAAAGAATTTCCATATAAAAATTGGTGTTGACTGCATCTGCACGGCATGAAGCAGGGGTTACAGGGATAAGACCTTGAAGGCTAACTGTCCGCCTTTCTGTGTGAGGGTGGGGGTTAGACTGGACGGCACCCTAATGCTATCTGCACGGCATGAAGCAGGGGTTACAGGGATAAGACCTTGAAGGCTAACTGTCCGCCTTTCTGTGTGAGGGTGGGGGTTAGACTGGACGGCACCCTAATGCCATCTGCACTAAATAAAGCAGGGGTTACAGGGATGAGACCTAGAAGGCTAACTGTCCGCCTTTCTGTGTGAGGGTGGGGGTTAGACTGGACAGCACCCTAATGCCATCTGCACGGCATAAAGCAGGGGTTACAGGGATAAGACCTTGAAGGCTAACTGTCCGCCTTTCTGTGTGAGGGTGGGGGTTAGACTGGACGGCACCCTAATGCTATCTGCACGGCATGAAGCAGGGGTTACAGGGATAAGACCTTGAAGGCTAACTGTCCGCCTTTCTGTGTGAGGGTGGGGGTTAGACTGGACGGCACCCTAATGCCATCTGCACGGCATAAAGCAGGGGTTACAGGGATAAGACCTTGAAGGCTAACTGTCCGCCTTTCTGTGTAAGGGTGGGGGTTAGACTGGACGGCACCCTAATGCCATCTGCACAGCATAAAGCAGGGGTTACAGGGATGAGACCTAGAAGGCTAACTGTCCACCACATATCGTTCTAAGAGATATCCACCAACAGATCCGCCGCGATATGACCAAGGAGTTAAAGCGACGTAAAATAAAATAGAATAAAAAAAAATATATCAGCATTATTTATTATTTGAAGTATTACTTTAGCACAATACTCTTTCTTTATGTTGACGTTTGCGTGGTAATTACTAACGAATTTGTGTAATAAAATTAGGTTTTGTAACTTAAAGTGGATAAACTTTGATATTGGATTATGGCTGGTATCTATACACACAAACATATGCTTACACTGCACAACTGATTTAAAAACATAATTATGTATAATAAAGAACAAATAATATGATGCTTTAGGTATTTTCATGAATATATGGCATATTTTGTCACTTTTTTTCCATATTATTGATAATCAGAAGTCACATCACAAGCATTTCACCTGTGACATCATGGGAACATTTGTTGCATTGTCTTTCCATTGCCAACAATTGCGGAAAATACGATTGAGGGCCCTCCACCTCAAGGCGTAGCCAAGGGATGCTTTTTAGGAGAGGAGTGGAGCAGTTGTAGCCTGGCTGCAACCGTGAAGCGACAACAAGAGATATGCAAGGGATCTGCACATCTAAAACGAATTATTCATGTTGGCAACAATTGCTTCCAAAAGTTGCTAAAACAAACTATATAAGAACGGTTGCATAAAAGAGAGGGACATAACATTACCATTTGAGCAACATCCACTACACCAAAACGTTCCTTATTAAACAAGGATTGCTCTGGATGGCCAAAAACCCTAATTTCTTAAATAAAAAGCCTCTGTTTGACCATAATCCAATATCAAAGTAGTACCTTAAAGCAAACATTATGTCTTATTGACTTTGTTACAAATACAGGCTTATTTCACCAATATTACTGTTTCTATATACCTATATTTGTATTCTACTCACATCTATTTGTGAGGAATCCACCCCTTCCGAGCACAAGATTTTCTCATTTAGGACTATTGCTACTCTACTACTGGCATAATCTGCAGGTTTGTTTTAATTTTTACTGTTCAGCTTATCACATTCACTCCCATACTCATACTTCCAGAATCTGTCAAGTATAGGGAATGATTCTGGTTAAAGCAAAATTCCACATCCCAGCTGGGAATCAAACTTGGAACCCTGTTATATTTTATATAATGTTTCTTTAGCAAATAAATAATTACAGGGGTTCAGGCTCCCCGGGTTTCTTTGATGTTAGCACTGCATATCTAGAGTACCTTCCATTAGAAAGTTTTATGGCCCGGGTTGCATATTTGTGAGAAATTGGGGTTGTGAGGTGATATAGCTTCCTTGTTTGGAGAAAAGAGAGATAATGGCTCCTACTCAGGTTATTGGTAATCAGGGTTAATAGTAGGATGTGCATAAATGATGCATACACTTTCAGCCTGTGTATGCATGGGGACTTTTTAGGTTTCAAACCCTGATGTAGGATGCTTAATTCTGTTTCTTGTAATCTTATGCTGCATATAAACATCCAAACTGTGTTACTCTTTGTTACTTTATGCTGATTGGCTAAAGCTGTTCATGCCACCAACAGACGACATAGATGCGATTGTATTGTAACAATGTACACTCATACAAATGAAGTGTTGGAAGCATGCAGTTGTAAAGTATTATTAAATAATATTTAACTTATGGTTATGTAGTGCTTGCTAGCGGCGCAATTCCCTCCCTGTCAGAGTCTGATTCCGTGATGTTACGTTCACTGTCAAGAAGCACGTTCCAGTTGTTTTTATTTCCTTTCAGGATTTCCCTACACTGCTAATACTTAAACCCACAAATTCATACATGAGGTCCTCAAATGTTTTTTTTGTGTTCCATTTATATGCCCCCTTTAACATCTAAGGTCATACCGATGATTTGCCTTTGGAACAATTGCTCATCGGTAATGATGTTCACTTGTTTACAATTCTGTTAATTTTTGGGTTTGTTTACATTAGGTTTTTCTTTGTAAGCAGTAAATTCATGCCCTCACTCACACTTCCACACTCTAGGGAGGATGGGGAATAATCCTGGCTAAAGAAAATTTCTCACACTCCAGCTGGGAATCAAGCCTGGGACCTCTGGATTTGGAAGCTAGCTTGCTAACCACAAAGGCAGTCAGTCCTCAATTTGTCTTACTAATAAGAGTTGGATTTCTTTCTTAAAGGACATTAAAAACTGTAAAACAATTTTTTTTTCTTGCCACTATGTAAGGGTTTCCCCTTACAATGTTTGAGCTCAAAGGTACCTGCAGATTCTGCCATTATGCAGCATTTACATATGATACATGGAAAATTCGCCCTTTTTTTGGCTTTGGTGAAAGACAAACAGTGTTAATGCACTCCAGCTTTACATTCAACTGGAGTGTTAATCTGTGGTCAAGCAGTGAACAGCCTGTAGGAAAGTGCATGTGCCTTCTGCTACACAAGTCAAGTTTAAACGTGAGAGAGAGCTAACCTCCCACACATTTTACAACATTATGGCATTAATATACAAATTAGTCAATGCCTCCATATACTGATTTCATGCATGTGCTTGCGCTTTCCTGCGTGTCTTTGAATATACGAAGGCAAACTACTGTTATAAACATTGCAATAAGTGGTTATACATCCAACAACCAGTAAGTGAAGACTAGATACGCATGCTTTTGTTTACATGCAGAGTAAAGTAAGGAGAAACTGTCTATAGGCTCCCTGATAGACCTTGCAATGTAAATGAAGGGCAACTGCCTCTTAACTCAACATTTTTGCATCTTCCCACTGGAGTGCAACTGTAGTCTCTGATGACATTTGCAGGGAAGGGGTACACGTTGGTTTGGTGTGAACCAGGCAACACGTTAATGCCACTTTCAGATGTATCTTGCATTCTTTGTTGCTGGATTCTCCTTAAGAGCCAGAATTGCAAATGTGTCCACACAGTGAAGCTGATTTATAACTTAAAATTATAAAATTTCAAGTTGTTAAACAGCAAGCAAGCTGAAAAGATAGAACCAGACTATAAAATTCAGTGCCATAGCTGGGATTTGAACCACAGTTCTTCAGCTTTCTGTGCCATTGCTCTAACCAATTGAGCTACCATGGCAAAATGCCAGTAGGACACAAAATTCTCCAACTGACTCGGATCCTGACTGTGGCATAGAATTTTTCAGTCTGATTCTACCTTTCCGACCTTAGCCTACTCACAGAATGTTTGATTAATAATTAATTAACGTTGATTGACATAATGAAGCTTGAGACTTAAAAGTACTTATGAGATTCTAAGTCGCCATTGGTGTATGTTATCTCAAAATGTATTTGAGAACACTTTGTGATTTACCAGAAAAATGTGAGTCAGTTGAGGAGTTTAATGTTGTGCCAGCATGTTGTCAAGGTAGCTCAGTTTATTAGAGCAGTGGCATGGGAAACCGAAGATCGATGGTTCAAATCCTGGCTATGGCATTGAATTTTTCAATGTGGTTCTATCTTTTCAACTTAGCCTACAGTGGCTTGTTGTGGAAAAACAATTATCAGAAGCAAGTTGGCAAACACAATGAAGCCAATGCGTACTACTGATTGGCATTAGCTAGGAAACACATGACAATGGGGCATATGAATAAAAGCGAGTAATTACATTTTGCTTCCAATTCTCTAGCAGTTACTTTTATTGGTATGAATAAATCTGGCATTTTTTGCTTAGTTTGAGAGCAATTTCTCCAACTGGAACTTGGTTGCTACTCTGTTGCAGAGAATTTACTCAATTGTAGTATGAATAAAACATGCATTATTCTCACTTGGAGTTTATGTTTATGGTACAGTCTAGAAAAGTTAGCAAACTCCTCAGACAATCTATTTCTATTATTATTATTATTATTATTATTATTATTATTATTATTATTATTATTATTATTATTATTATTATTATTACTCTATTTATTTTACATTGCTTTAACTACAGAGTCATATCGCGACGGATTTGTTAGTGGATAACTCTTAGATCGAGATGTGGTGAACAGTTAGCCTTCTAGGTCTCATCCCTGTAACCATCCGCTTTGTTGTGTCCACAAGACCCTAGCACATAGCAACCAGATTCCCTGTCCTGTGCCGTGCAGATGACATTATGGTGTTGTCCAGTCCAACCGCTGCCCCATATGGAAAGGTGGACAATTAGCCTTCTAGGTCTCATCCCTGTAACCATTTGCTTTGTCATGTCCTACGTTGCTTTAACTACAGAGTCATATTGCGACGGATTTGTTAGTGGATAACTCTTAGATCGAGATGTGGTGAACAGTTAGCCTTCTAGGTCTCATCCCTGTAACCATCCGCTTTGTCGTGTCCATAGAGACCCTAGCACATAGCAACCAGATCCCCTGCCCCATGCCGTGCAGATGACATTATGGTGTTGTCCAGTCCAACCGCTGCCCCATATGGAAAGGTGGACAATTAGCCTTCTAGATCTCATCCCTGTAACCATCCGCTTTGTCGTGTCCATAGAGACTCTAGCGCATAGCAACCAGATCCCCTGCCCCATATGGAAAGGTGGACAGTTAGCCTTCTAGATCTCATCCCTGTAACCATCCGCTTTGTCGTGTCCATAGAGACTCTAGCGCATAGCAACCAGATCCCCTGCCCCATATGGAAAGGTGGACAATTAGCCTTCTAGGTCTCATCCCTGTAACCATCCGCTTTGTCGTGTCTATAGAGACTCTAGCGCATAGCAACCAGATCCCCTGCCCCATATGGAAAGGTGGACAATTAGCCTTCTAGGTCTCATCCCTGTAACCATCCGCTTTGTCGTGTCCACAGAGACCCTAGCGCATAGCAACCAGATCCCCTGCCCCATATGGAAAGGTGGACAATTAGCCTTCTAGGTCTCATCCCTGTAACCATCCGCTTTGTCGTGTCCACAGAGACCCTAGCGCATAGCAACTGGATCCCCTGCCCTGATATTAGGGTGCCATCCAGTCTACCTACTTTTGTTGTCTATGGATAGATGGCACAGCATTCACTATTACCACGTATTTTTCATTTATACTATTGTTTTAGACTTAAGGTGGAACTTTGGGTCGTGGTATTAAACATACAATCCAGTATTTAGCTTTGCAGCTGAGGGATACCACAAAAAAGCCTCAGTCAGATTGGTCGGCTCACAGGATTTGAACCTGGGACTTCCCAAATGCAGGCCACAGACTTTACCGCCTGAACCATCCCGCTTGGTTCAGAGAATCTAGTTTTGCTAAGCATATTGGTATGATTGACAGAATGTTCAACATTTTTTTGGGAAACTCCAATAAAAGTTGGGGCGGAGTTCTATATAAAGGAAAAATGCAAATATTTCTATGTTAGTGGTGACCCAGGTTTTTAAGGTGAGTTAGGGAAGACATAGGAGTGGATCAGAGCACTTATAGAAGTAAGGAACGCCATCTTAAGAGGCAAACCTATGAATGCAATTTCTCATTAGTGTGGATGTTCTTGAAGCTGCAAAAAGAGAATGACAACAAAAGTACAGATTCCCTGCTGCTGTTGGAGCTGTAGAATGTACACATATGTTAATACAAAATCTTAGCAAGCACAGAGATGAATATATTAATAGAAAAGGGGTGGCAAGTATAACGTTCAAGTTACGTGCAATGCAAAAGAAGAATTTACAAGTGGCCTGGATCTGACGGCTACACTTCTGTTGTATTTATGGGTATTAACTGTGGTTTACAGAAGGATGTCATATGCGAGGTGATCAGATTAATTGCTCAAGTTGCAGGGCAAGATATCTGTTGATTTAAGGCAGTATTTTAATGCCTAAATGATATTAATTGTGTTTTATTATAATTAAATTCAATAACAGCCCACCTTGAAAACAATATATGTGCATAATTATTTTTTATATTTTATGTAAGTTATTGCAAATACTTATGTTTTATTGTAAACATATTTATTAATGTTATGTAAATGTTTATATACTCTAATAGTGCAAAAACTGGAGAATAATATGTTTTAGGATGTTAATAATGAGGTAATAATGTAATTTTGGTGTCAATAATGTATCTTGAATTTTAAAAGAATACTGGTTATGAAAAGATCGGTAATAACGTAATTTCACTTACAGTTTAGAATTAGCCAATAAGAGACGCATTACCAAAGCTATAAGGTTTTTACCGTTGAATTCAGACAGTCGCGGGTAAAATGTTGTAGAGTACTGATGGTAAAAATTGTGTTCTCCGCTAGAATGTATAAAGTGCTCACAGTTTTCTTTTATAAAGTGTTGTGTTTATAAAGGTGCAAGCATACAAAGAAAATAAAAAGAAGTGAAATTAAAAAGTAAATTCTGTGACGTCTCTTAATTTTTGTCTTATCACAACCTGAAAAGAACTTATGTTTCTATAGTGCGACTGAAGCAGCTGAGGCAAATTTAAATAATATTACGTAACACAAGCATCATCTTTACTATAAAGTTTGGCGTCCCAAGCATCAAACAACATCAAAGTGTATCTTAAAAACGTTGGGTTAAATACTTCTTCAAAGTGACGCACATAGGTGGGGGCTTCTCTCATCTCACATCCAGCATCCAGCTAAATAACTTCTTCAAAGTTGGCAACAAATACAACAAGACTCAATAACATTCTCAAAGTGGCACACAACTGTGGGGCAGACTCCTCCAAACAACTACCATCAACATAACTATCGAAAATTGGCTCCCAAACTTGGAGCTGGCTATAAACAAAATCCCGTAAATTGACGCCTCAACGTGGAGCCATCATAATTAACCCGCAGATTGCTTGCAACCTTTATTCATACAAGATGGAGTAACTTCTCATTCGTGTGAAGCATTGCTGCACTGCTCCTGAATAACTGCGCCAGAGAAGTTTCTCACTATTCAAATGACCCAACCACTCTTGCTATTGCAAACCACCTTCATTTGTGATGGAAACTTCAGTATCAGTTTTAATATTCTGAAGATCTCTAGAAATTTGGCCATGTTTGTATAATTGTACTTTTGCTGCACACGTTCCTATGTAGCCTGGCAGAATTGCAGAAGGGTGTTATTTCCAATGTCAACAAAACTAATCAGAGATATAGTGTTTTGTGTGTATATTTACCATCTTTTTATTTCAATGGCTTGATCACAAACATTTGTTTCTTTGCAATTTGTACTTCGTAACAAATATCAAAGTTATTGATACATTTTTGTTTTTCTTCAGATTTTGTAACTACTAGTGAAAATACCAATACCACACATGGGGATGACTGATGGAAGCACCAAAGTAGAAATGTCAACTGAAAATTCTGCAGAGTTAATAATGAATTCCAAAAACAGACATGAATTGGACACTAAAACAGAAGTAAAACAAGAACCTAGTGTGTTGGAAATGGAAGAAGTGTCTTATGGTTCCTATGCTGATATAAAGAGAGAGAGTTCAGATTTTATTGCACAGTCTGAGGATTATCATGATGTAGACGTCAAAATAGAGATAAAACAAGAATGCTTGGAAACAATTTCAACTAAAATGAAATCTGAATCAGAGGAGGTTCACCTTAAAGATGCAGATTTGCATTTTGGTACAGAGGTAAGACTTGGAGTACGGTAGTTAAGTTCTTGGTCTAACAATGAAGGAATGAGTTCATTGTTACTTTTTCCTTTGTGGTATAAGTTCAGAAATGAAAAGTCCAATAAATACCAAATTTCATATTTAAGTTTGGCGTCTTGCATGGTTGTGACGCAAATATTTTGAAGAAAGTCCCTATCCCTTTACATATGAAATTTGTTATTGATTTTTATTTTTCAAAATCATCTGTAACAATTTTTATTACTTTCTCTACTATGTAGAGTAAGTAGGGGAAGTATTGCATTTCATCCAAAAACTTGACATTGACATTTCACCAGAAATACATGTTTTGAGGCTCCCTGAATCCAAAAAAAAAAGCATGTTTAGAAATGCAACTGCGAACAGTGTAACTCAAAAACAAGTCGAATAAACCCAAACTTGGTATTTAGATTCAGTATCAACCAAAGATGTTAGAAGATTTTCAAGAAAATCCCTCCACCTCAGACATGAAGATTTTTCAAAATGTTTGATTTTCTAAAAAAATGGTTCTTAACAATTTTGATTAATATACTATACGTATTATTAAAGATATTTACATTATAAATAAAATGTATATCTTGAATTTTCTTGAAGTAGCTGTGTAGTCCATTTGGAAGAACTTTTGTATAATCTCATATAACTCGTAAACGTTAAGTGATAGACAAAAATGTACTACACAAAAAATGTAGATCTCTTTAAAACACAGTTTATTTCAACTAACTTTTTTTTTGGTGTCAAACCATTTCCGAGATATCTGTAATTAATGGTTTGAATTGTTCAATTGTTATTCTTTTAAAGTCCTGTCAACATTCAGCTGTTTCGCACGATTCTATTGAAACAGTATGGAATTTTAAGGCGATCGTATATTGTCCAGTTCTTAAACATTTGAAATGTGTAATGTAGCTACTTCTGTAAAAATTTATTTGGATCAAAATGGAGGAGATATAAAAATAAGCTTTAGTAAGGCTAGTTTGTATACCCAGTAATAAACCATAGAGGGTAGAGAAAGTCATGTGAATGTGTCACATCAGACTTTTAACATAGTATATGTTTTAAGATATTTATATGACTAATGAAATGTATACCTTTGAAGTCCTCTTCATTCTTAATGAATTTTATATAAATTCATATAACTGGTAAATAATACAAGATGGACAAAAATCTCTGTGGTAGGTTGCCAACTGGTTAAATAAGGGATATTTTGACACAACACAATGTTGTAAATGAATACTATTTCACTCCTTGAATTAATTTTATTATTAGTATAATCTACAAATGTTCTATCTTGAAGTTATATATACTTGTATCTTTGGCAGCAGCTGGAGTTTTCTATTATTATTCACATACTGCACGAACACTTGGTATGTGTATTGAAAACTTAATCTGATTTGTAACTCACCCTTTATTCGTTCGACACTACATCAATTTCTGTATCAGACCATTTGCTATTCGTTAGTGAAAATACTCTCTCTGTGTGTGCATTGGATGCTGGTATGCTGAGTACAAAATCAATAATTTTACTCAGATTTTATGCATTAACTCCTTATCCTTCCTTCTTTGAGTATCTCTACCCACTTTTTCATATATTACCATGCATTAAAACTAGAATTTACCACATGTTCATAGAGGTTATCCTCTCTTAAATCATCAAGCTGAAGAGCAACGATAATATTTTGAAAGTCTTTGAAAGTGACTTCAGTGCTGAAGTTTAATAGCAGCTAGGATTTATGTACAGCATTCTCTGAAACATTGAAATAGTTTACGCTACGAGGGTGGGTCCAAAAATAACAGGAAAACTTTTGTGTTTGATTTTTTTATTCAAATTTAATACAAACTTTCAAAATGCCCTCCTTCTGAGGCTACACACTGGTTGTTCCAATGTTCTATCCACTTTTCAAAAGCTCACAGAAGCCCTTGTTTGACATCCTGTTCAGTATACCTGAAATAACACTATTGTTCTTTATTGGTTTGAAATTGACACCCATGAAGTATTTTTTTCACTCATGGAAGCATGTAGAAATCGCAGGGTGCTAGATCCGGTGATAATAAGTGGGTGGGGTATGATTTAAATACCTAGTTGAGTGATTGTCGCTTGTGTTACTATGGCTTGATGAGGAGGGGCGTTGTCCTAGTGGAGGATCCATCCATTGGCAGCAAGTATTGGTCTCTTCTTTAGCCATTTTCATCTTGAGTGGTCCTTTAAGGACATTACTGTAGTATTGAGCAATTATTGTGGTATGTTTAGGAACCACGTGATCATAAATTACCCCAATTTTGTCGAGAAACACAAGGTGCATGACTGCACCTTTGCTTTTTTGACCTTGGGTTGGAAGAATGTTTCCATTGTGCACTTTGTTGCTTGGTTTCTGGATCGTAGTGATGAAACCAGCTCTCATCACATGTGACAACCTTGTCCAGAAAGTTGGGTTCCCTTGCTATCTATTGCTGGCAGGTCATGACCCAATGAGACATCTGTTCCTCATGAAGCACTCATGGAACCAATTTTGGTGCCACTTTGCCATTTTGTAGCCCAAATCATTACGAATTATGTCTTCAACTGAACCATACAAAATGTGCATAATGTCTGCAATCTTCGCTATTGTTAATGTCAGTCTTCCTGCAACATGACGTCATTGGCATTGCAGTTCATCTTGTTTTTGATGTGGAGGGCCGTCCTGGAAGTGGAGCATCTTCAAGACTTTTTTCACCATTCTTGAAATTTTTTATGCCATTCAGATACACGTGTTTTTGATAAAGCTTGGTCTGCATATGCTTCTGTTCATTTGCAGCCTTTCTGTTCCTGATTTTCTCAGAACACAGAACCGAATTGATGCTTGTTGTTCTAACTTGAAATCCATGTCGGGTCACTGAAACATGTACTTACACAATGGCTCCCTCAGACAAACTGAACAGCACACGGACAATGTCGCACATATCCCATTATCAATCGAGATCAGACCTCTCTGTTACCATGATTGGTGAAATTTTACAAGTGCGTGTTTAAACAGAAAAAAATAATTCCGTTATTTTAGGCCCAACCTCATATATAGATATGTGTGAAGAGATTGAAAAAATTCAAGGAAGTTATTGCTTATCTTTTTGTGATTCACAGCATCTAACTTATTTAGGTCTTTGTGTGAATTACTACTAAAAAGGATCCTCATTTCTTTGATTAATTTTGGTTATTGATGTTTCAATTGCATTGAATTATTCCATTAGCTTTAGGCAGTATTTTAATACCTGAATAATTTTAATTGTATTTTTATAAAAGTAAATTCAATAACAGCCCACCTTGAAACAATATATATGTAATAATTATTTAAATTGTGTGTAACAGTCATTGCAAATACTTATTTTTATTGTAAACATGTTTTATTAATGTTATGTGAATACATTACATACTTTAATAATGCAAGAGCTGTGAGAATAATAAGTTTTAAGTTGCTAACAATGAGTAATAATGAGGTAATTGTGGCAATAATGTGTTTGGAATTTGAAATGTACTGGTCATGATTAGAGTGACGATGACATAGTTTCAGTGACAGTTTTAAAATTAGCCAATCAACAGCAAAGAAAAGTTTTAAGTTAAATGCAGTAATTCTATTGGACTAGATTTAGCCAATCAGAGACTTGCATTACCGAAGCTTAAGGAGTTTTGTTGAGGTTAGTCAGTTGCTGGCTAGACTTGATAAGAGTACAGATGGGAAATGTGTTCTCTACGGGTGATTAGTAAAAACAGATATACACGCTAAGTGAATGTATAAAAGTTTCTCACAGTTCTTTAAAAGTGTGGTGCTGTATAAATATGTGCAAGAATTTAAATAAAAGAAGTTAATTTAAAAGTTTAATTCTCTGATGTCTACAATAATTGTCATACCGCGCCCTACCTAACATACATGACTCTAAAGTAAGACTGACACAGCCGAGGCAAATTCAAACAGTAATATTACGTAAGCATCAAATTCAAACCGACACCCAAAGCGTCATAAAACAACAGTTGAACAACATAACCTTCTTTAAGTTTACGTAAAAAAAAAAACATATATTACGTAACAACATTCTTCTTCAAGTTAGGTTCCAAGCATGTAGCTAACAACAACAGTAAAACATCAACAGTAAAAGAAACCAACTACTATAATTTGGCTCTTAACTGCGGGGCAGATAAAATAGTTCACGTAATTTATTACGTGAACCAAATAACAGTTAAAGAACATTCTTCTTCAAGCTTAAATCAGAAAGTTGAAGTTTCCATGCGAAGCTTACCTATGTAAGAAAATAAATTAAGATATACTTCAGGTATAAGTAATTTATCTGGTTCCACATCATTAAAATATTTTTTCAGCACCTAAGGTGTTTCAACTACACTTTTGAAATAGTTTGTTATTGGTTCCCAGTTTTTTCAATAACCTATCAACACTGTGTGGGTACAAGCCATAAAATTTCATACCAATCAGTGCCAACAAAACTGGGTAATTCTGTAACTATGGTTACCGTCCACAGCACGTTATTGAGACACGAGCATCAGAACTGTGTATTGGCTGGAAACCAGCTCCTACCAATGCAATATTTGGCTTTCCTAGACTTTAAATAAACATGGAACACATACATATTATATTAAAATGCTGATTTTGAATAAGCTAAGAACAAGTTGAAAAAGCAATGAATGTCACACGCAATGAATATGTACGTAATATAAGTAAATCATGCTCTCTTTAAGGAGAAATAAAAGTGATATGTGCATAAACATGGGTGTAACACACACAAATACATGCAAATTGTGTGCGAAAACACAAAATGGAAAGCAATAGTACCTTAAAAACAAACCACATAGATCAAAGAAAACATAAATAATGTTTGAAGCAAAACGTATGAACTACACAATAAATATGCATGAAATGAACTGGAAAAGCATGAAATATATGTTAAACTTGGCAAGAAATATAAAAAACTTTAAATGTTTTTCAACTTTATTTTCTCTACCATTTGCATAATAGATAGAGAAGGTATTGTATTTCACATAAAACTTTGATATAGAGATTTCACCAGAAATACGTGTTTTGAAGTCCCCAGAATCAAAAAGCATTTGTAGAAAGAGAACCATATGTGTGTGTCTGTGAGCAAAAAACTTAAAAACGAAAAGCTGAATAAATTCGAAACTTGGTATTTAAGTTCAGTATCTTCCAAAGATTCGACACAAAGATTTTCAAGAAAATCCCCCACCCCCAAATATCCTCTTCATGGAATATGTTTCAAAATTGTTTATTTTCTCACAAATGGCTTTAACGATTTTGATTAAAATGCCATATATTAAATATGTTTATATGACAAATAAAGCGTACATCTGTAATTTTCTGGGAAAAGCCTGTTAAGTCCTGTTTATTAGGAAGGAATTTTATATAATCTTCTACAGGGTGAGCCAAAAGACTCCCAACCGCATGCGCAGTGTTTTTCTTGTCTGCGTCCTCGGCGCTCATTGCCGTCTGCCTATTATAGAAAGGTGTGGATGAAAACATACATTTTTAAAACTACTTTTAAAGGCTTTACTTACCAACTTTATGAAAGGAAATGCTGAAACTGGCCACCGTTGTTGTCCATACATTTTTGGCACCTCTTTAGAAAACTATCCATCATGGAATTTTTGGGAGGAATTTTCCAAATGATGACCGATGTTGTCTAATGTTTCTTCGGTAAGAACCGAACGCCGTCTTTTAGATTTCTTAGCCTGAACACTTCCTGTGGCCTGAAATTTACTGTAAAGTTCATGGATTGTACGGCCTGGAACTTCTACACCTGGAAATATTTCTGCAAATCGTACTTTCACTTGGCAAGCTGACCGAGTTAACACATACGAATCAGAAATAAATACACGCTGTGCAGTAGAAAACATATGCTGAACCATAATATACTTTGTGACTAAGTACAGGACAAAATAATAAATAACTCGTAATAACTGAACTACATCACATCACCGTCAACTCAAAACTGCACTTCACACTGCACATCAAAACCACATCAACAGGTGACATTGTTTATAGCAGCAGTGCGTTATCAGGTTTTCATCATATTTCCACTCGCCCAGTGGAACAACACCGCGCAGCCGGTAATATTGTTCATAAAATACCCCTTCGGGGTAACTTAAAAACATAAAATGTACAAGACAAACCCACACACCTTGGAAGAATTAAAACAAAATATCCACCAGGAAATTGCCAGCATTTCTGAACGTTAACTACGGCGAGTGATGGATAGTTACCTAAAGAGGTGCCAAAAATGTATGGACAATGGTGGCCAGTTTCACCACCTCCTTTCATAAAGTTGGTAGGTAAAGTCTTTAGAAGTAGTTTTAAAAATGTTCTATGGTTTCATCTGTGCCTCTCTATGATAGCGGCAGATGGCAGCGCGCGCCAAGAATGCGGACAGGAAAAACACTGCGCAGGTGGTTCGGAGTCTTTTGCGTCACTCTGTATATCTGGTAAACTTTAAGGAATACACAAAAGAACTGTGGATTTCTTTAAAACACAATTTATTTAAAATAATTTTTTTGTGGTATAAGCTTTTTCCAAGATATCTGTTATTAATGATTTGAATTATTCAGTACTCTTGTCATTCTTTAAAATCCTGACAACATTCACTTGTTTCTTGCAATTGCATGAAAAGAGTATGGGATTTTAAGGCCAGCGTATTGCGTCCAGTTCTTAAACATTTGACCATTGCTGTTCCCTTTATACCCTAACAAAATATGTAATGTAGCTATTTCTGCAAAGTTTATCTCGATTAAAATGAACTAGATAGACAAATAAGATATCATAAGAATAGTTTGTATTACCACTAATCAATGATGAGAGGGTAGAAAAAGTCATGTGAATGTAACATTATTTTATTCTTAATTAATATTTTTTTTTTATGTGCTGATACAAAATGTTCCTTGGACCCTAAGTTTAATATATAACCATTTATGGATTAAAATCGATATCAAAACACCAATTGAGTAGGTAGCATAAAAGTAATAGAAAGGGCCCCCCTTCAAAAAAAAAATTGTCCATATTTCTTGCCAAATTTAACATACACTTAATGCCTTCTCAATTATTTCGTACATATTTTTTAGTTTATGTATGTTTTGCTTTATATATTAAAACATTATTTACGTTATGCTTGATCTACATGTTTTGTTTAACAGTGTTATTGCTTTTCATTTTTGTGTATTGGCACACAATTCACATACATTTATATAACCATATTTATGCACATTTCACTTGTATTTCCCATTATAGAGAACACGCATGACTTATTTTATATGTATATTCATTGCATGAGGCATCCATTGCTGTTTCTCTCATTCAAAACACACATTTCAACATAATATGTATGTGTTCCACGGTTGTTTAACATCTAGCAATGTTAAATATTATGTTGGTAGTGGCTGGCTTCCAGTGAATACCCAGTTCTGATGTTGGTGCTTCAATAAGCACTGCACGTAGCTGCCACAGTTAATAGTCTCACACGGAGTTACCCAAAACTAAATGAAAGACCTAAACTGACACTGACATTTGAATTTGAAATCACACCAGTATATACTTCTTTCTTCACTTGTTATGATATCTGCTACATGTAATTCACGTTTTCATTTCTTTGGATAACTAAACAAGGTAGACGAAAAGAAATCCTATTACACAACAAATTCTGAAAAGAGAAGTCTGATGAATAAAGACTGGTGGTGGGAACGGAAAGCAAACAGACATGAATTACTTTGAAAGTAATATAACTAGTAAGGTACAATCAAATGACTTTTCACACTGGTGTTGACATTGTCATCAACAAACATTCTCATTCTTAGGGTAATGTGAAGCAAAGTGTTCTCAGGTCTTTCCAGACGAGAAAACTTATATTAAGGTGAAGTATGCATGCAGTATTAACTGCAACTGGTGGCCAATTTGTTGTTTTAAAATGGGTGTGTTACCAGTTGTCCTCTGGAGAAGAACAGTTGGTTGAGATTGTACACCTGTCAGAAGTTTTAAGAAAATGCTTGAAAAATGAGCAAAGAGATGTTGCCATCCAGTATGAGAATACAGCAGCACTACACACTGTGATGCGAATGTTTTGAGTTGCATGAGCAGTTCACCCTGATGTAACCTTGAATCAGTCCTTTTCAGTCTTGTCACTTTAATGGTGTATGGGGCTGTTGAAACTTCCCTGTAAACATAAGAGAAAAGAATGAAGATCTGGCCTCCTAGCCTCTCTTGTGGCTGCTGTACAAACAATAAATGTAAAACACTTTCATGTCTTGGCCTTTCTGTAATAACCGAGTCTACTGACCCACTGCTTTAAACCATCTTTTACAAAGAACTTTTATTACTGCAGTGTCTAAATTTCCAGATTGCAAGGAACTATGACAGCCATTCACAATGAAAATTAAGCATTAACATAATGACAACGTAAAGCATGACGTTATGTCATTCAGAATGACAAACAGAAACTTAAACAGCAGCCAAGCACAAAAGAGTGTGAAACAGCAGAGTTAATATGGCGGTCTTGAAATGACCACTGACAGTAGTTGTCCTCCGTGGTGTAGTGGTTACCCTGCTAGCCTCTAGCTCTCGAGGTTACGGGTTCAAACCTGATGGAGGGCAATGGATTTTTTGGGCATAAAAATCCTTAGCATAGCTTCCTTCATAAGGGAAGTAAAGCCGGTGGTCCTGAGTCATAGAGTTATGGCATGTAAAAGAACCTCAAGCCTGATAAAGAGGCCTCAGAGCAAAATTTACAGTTTTTCACGCTCAATATAGATTGGGACGCTAAAGACCACAGCAGTTAAAGAGCGTCCACAAATAAAACTCAATTTAGTTTAACCACTGACAGTACACAACAAAAGAGGGTATGTTTGTGTATCAAAATGAACAAGATCTAGCTACTTGGTTAAAGGATGCTAAACTCTCAAAAATTTATCATATACCATCGCACTTTGTTTTGCTGTGATTTTTATAGAGATTCCAGTGATTTCTGGCTCATGATCTTACATGGAAAGACAGAGTCAAAACATGGTGATGGAGATGGCAGAATGATTATGTGATGAGAATCTAGTTTCTTATATTTAATGTAGAATAAACTTGAAAGCTTGTACGTTGCAAGCTTCTTAAGTTTGCATTTAATTCAAAGTTTATTTTTATGTTTATGTGATTCATTGTTGACAGCTCCATGACAGTGCATATAATTTAGTTTTTAAGTTTACGTTACACTCATGCTCAACTTGCCTAAGATATGCAAGTTTACCATTGGCAGCACTGAGAAGAACTGTTTTTATTAGTAGATAGTCATTAGCATACAGCTCCAATCGTTTTAAATACAGAAGCATTAAGGTTCCATTCACAATGAAAAGTAAGCACATGTTTTAAAATAGAGAGTTGAGGGTTGTTACACTACATCACTATGATATTCTTACTTGAACGCGTTTCGGGAGACGGCTTGTTCCCATCGTCAGCATTTTCTCTCAACTGATTTTTGCCTGTCATCGTCTGGGGGATGTGTGTGGTTTGTGGTGTTCTCTGGTGCTGGGCTGATGAACCTCCAAAGGCTGTTGGGTGGCGGCAGTTCAAAATTCATTAGGTGATTCCTGTGTTTGACAATATGTATTTTTTCCCAGATGTCCAATTCATTGCTGCTGTTGATCGGTTTTAAGAGTTTTATGTTTGGAGTGATATCATGGTTTGAAGACCAGAAATGATGTGCTACTGCTGATTTATCTTGCTGCTTTTGGTAAGTGCATCTCATATGCTCTTTAAGTCTTATTTCAAGATTTCTTTTTGTTCTTCCTATATATACCAGGTTACATTCATTACAATCAATTTGATATATACCAGCTGATTTATCGTTGGGGATAGGATCTTTTGTTCTGTTGCATAGTAGTTTCTGTATGTTGTGGTTATTCTGTGGAGACAGGGTGATGTTGTATTTTTTGAAAATCCTTTGAAATTTATGATGTGTCCAAGGGTGATAAGTGAATTTTCTATATGCTTGTGGTTTTTGTTGTCTGAGTAACGTAGTCATTTGTTGGATGTATTTCTGTCTTTCAAACCTTTTTATCTTCTTATCTATTGTTTTTTTCTGGTATCCATTCATAGTGGCTATGTTGATAATGTGTTGGTATTCTTTCTGGTATTCCTCTTTCTCCATTGGTATATGTACTAACCTGTTTGTAATACTATTTAAAATTGCATGTTTGTGGCTTGTAGGATTGTAGCTATTATTTTTAATATAGTTTTCTGTGTGCGTTGGTTTTCTGTAAATGCCAAACGTTAGTTTGTTGTGTGCATTATTTCTGATGATCCTGATGTCTAGGTAAGGTAATTGGCCATTTTCTTCTTTTTCCATTGTGAATTTTATAGATCTTTTTTGTAAATTTAATAATTTCAAAGCATCTTCTGAAAGTTTTTTTGGAACAATAGCAAAAATATCATCTACATACCTATACCAGGTTTTGAATAGATGTGGGAAAGATTTAGTAATATGGGATTCAAAATGGCTCATATATAGTTCTGCTAAAAATGGTGAAAGGGGGTTTCCCATAGTTAGGCCTGAGGTTTGTTTAAATCTTTAAATCTATTCAAAACCTGGTATAGGTATGTAGATGATATTTTTGCTATTGTTCCAAAAAAACTTTCAGAAGATGCTTTGAAATTATTAAATTTACAAAAAAGATCTATAAAATTCACAATGGAAAAAGAAGAAAATGGCCAATTACCTTACCTAGACATCAGGATCATCAGAAATAATGCACACAACAAACTAACGTTTGGCATTTACAGAAAACCAACGCACACAGAAAATTACATTAAAAACAATAGCTACAATCCTACAAGCCACAAACATGCAATTTTAAATAGTATTACAAACAGGTTAGTACATATACCAATGGAGAAAGAGGAATACCAGAAAGAATACCAACACATTATCAACATAGTCACTATGAATGGATACCAGAAAAAAATAGATAAGATGATAAAAAGGTTTGAAAGACAAAAATACATCCAACAAATGACTACGTTACTCAGACAACAAAAAACACAAGCATATAGAAAATTCACTTATCACCCTTGGACACATCATAAATTTCAAAGGATTTTCAAAAAATACAACATCACCCTGTCTCCACAGAATAACCACAACATACAGAAACTACTATGCAACAGAACAAAAGATCCTATCCCCAACGATAAATCAGCTGGTATATATCAAATTGATTGTAATGAATGTAACCTGGTATATATAGGAAGAACAAAAAGAAATCTTGAAATAAGACTTAAAGAGCATATGAGATGCATTTACCAAAAGCAGCAAGATAAATCAGCAGTAGCACATCATTTCTGGTCTTCAAACCATGATATCACTCCAAACATAAAACTCTTAAAACCGATCAACAGCAGCAATGAATTGGACATCTGGGAAAAAATACATATTGTCAAACACAGGAATCACCTAATGAATTTTGAACTGCCGCCACCCAACAGCCTTTGGAGGTTCATCAGCCCAGCACCAGAGAACACCACAAACCACACACATCCCCCAGACGATGACAGGCAAAAATCAGTTGAGAGAAAATGCTGACGATGGGAACAAGCCATCTCCCAAAACGCGTTCAAGTAAGAATATCATAGTGATGTAGTGTAACAACCCTCAACTCTCTATTTTAAATTATGACACATCACTGTTACAAGCTTCTAAATCTTCAAAAATTGAGCTTAAGCACATGTTATTTAATAGAAGCATTCACATAGGGTCACGCAGTGTGCTACATAATACAAGAGTTTGCGCATGTTATTTAATAGAAGCATTCACATAGGGTCACGCAATGTGCTACATAATACAAGAGTTTGCGCATGTTATTTAATAGAAGCATTCACATAGGGTCACGCAGTGTGCTACATAATACAAGAGTTTGCGCATGTTATTTAATAGAAGCATTCACATAGGGTCACGCAGTGTGCTACATAATACAAGAGTTTGCGCATGTTATTTAATAGAAGCATTCACATAGGGTCACGCAGTGTGCTACATAATACAAGAGTTTGCGCATGTTATTTAATAGAAGCATTCACATAGGGTCACGCAGTGTGCTACATAATACAAGAGTTTGCGCATGTTATTTAATAGAAGCATTCACATAGGGTCACGCAGTGTGCTACATAATACAAGACTTTGCAAACTCCAAACTTAAAAAGCTTGTGTTGTATACATAGAGAAAGAATTTTGCAAGTCTTTCTCGGTGCATTGCAAGCTTCTGAATAACATGTGATTGTGATTCAACATTTTACGCCATCTACTGTACAGTCATGGTGCTCTTGTACTTGAATGTGTCATGCCATTTTAATTGCTGATGTTGATATGTTTGCTTAATACAACACTTTATATTTCCTATTTATTTATAAAATTGTGTTAATTTTCATTTTGGATATTAGGGTTCATGTTATTCAATTTGAAACTTGTACACTCAAAAGATTTCTGTATCATGTAATTTATGGATCTAGAAACCCACAACAAGTTCTTTGTTTTGCCTACAGCTGCATTGTGAATGGCAGGGTGTCTACTGGACATATTGGAAATATACTTGAATTGCTTTTACATACTGGATATACTGAAATCATACTGGAAAAATTGGATGAAATATCCATATAGCATTGATTTATTTCAGATTAGATTTTCAGGTGATTTTTCTCTTGGAAGATCTTAATGAAATAAGTATTTTTTAATGTTATTGTTTTACATATCTATTGTTTCAAATTTTTGTCATCTTATGTAGAAATTAATCACCTGTAGAAATGGATAACCTTTCATCCCAAACATTTTTTTACAAGCTATTACATTTGCAGAATTTTAAAGATTGTTGTGGGGAAGGGCATAGGGGAGACTAAGATAAGAAATACAAAATCTGTTGATATTTCATTTCCATTTTTTGTGAATAGCAATGAATTTTTGATCCATTGTTATGACGAGCATGGGGGTTTTTATCAAATTACAGTTCTAAGAGGTAATGGGGAGAAATCAGCATAAAAAATCTTCTGGATGATTGTACAATAATTCTATAAGGAGTACATAGAGTAAATTTAATTAAAGCATCATTTGAGATAAAAAAAACCATCCATGCAGCATATGCAATGTCAGCTAGTAGTAAACATAGCTTCATATTACGGCTGTGGAAACAAATAAAACAGTAAAGATGTTAAGCTAGCCACAACATGGATATGAATATTGCTGCATTTTTACTGCAGTATGACTCGATGCAGTACTGGAATTTTGTCAAAACTTACACTGGAAATATACTGGAATTTTAAACCATCAAGGCGGTAGACACCTGGAAATGGTCTTCCCTCATGTCTGCACTAGAGCCTAATTGTTGCTATGTATTGGTTATTAGCTGTTCTAAAATGGAGTTGTCCCTGGAGCATTTTCTTGTGACTGTAAGTCGTTTTAGCCAATGAGAATGCTTGGAAAGGTTACAGAGAGCTTTCTGAAACTGTGCTGCTTTATGTATGTGCCATGACTGGTTTGCAGAGTCGAAGTGAGCAGCACACAGTGCATCAGAGAATACTTAGCTTGTGTGGAAGCTCTGGTGAAAACCCATCTGCAAGTCACAATGAGATGGTAATTATTGGAGGCAAAATTCCCTTTTTACTGGGTGGTAATAAATAAAAATCTGATGTGTTACATTGATATGACTATCTAGCCACTATCATTTATTTTTATATGAGTTCTACAAACTATTATTACAAAAACTTATTACTTTCTCTACTACTTACATTAGTAGGTAGAGAAGCTATTGCATTTCACCCAAAAATTGATATCAAGATTTCAACAAAAATACATGCTTTGAGGCCTCCTGAATAAAAAAAAAAAAGCATTTGTAGAAAAAGTTCTGTGTGTGTGCGTGCATGCATGTTTTTTTTGTCCCAACTCAAACTACTTTTACATGGAGCACTTTTTTGAAATATTTGATTTTCTAAAAATTAGCTCTAACGAGTTTGATTGAAGCACCATATAATAAAGATATCTACATGGCAAACAAAATGTATATCTTAAATTTTCCGGGAATAGCTTGTGAAGTCCACTTCATTCGGAAGGAATTTGGTAGTCTTGTATAACTGGTAAATGTTAATAAGCAATAGATGAAAATATACTACAAAGAAAATGTAGAACTCTTTAAAACACACAGTTAATTTCAAATAACTTTTTTGTGACATTAGCCGTTTCAAGATATCCATTATTAATGGTTGGAATTGCTCAATATTAGGCCATTCTTTTCAAGTCTTGTCTATTTTCAGCTGTTTCTTATAATATGGAAAGAACACAGAATTTTATGGCCAAGTATAGCGTTCGGTTCTAAAACATTTGACTATTGCTATTCCCTTTGTAATTATAACAAAATGTGTAATGTAACTGTCTCTGGAAAGGATTATCTGGATTAAAATGAAGTAGATAGAAAAATAAATTTTTGTAAGAATAATTTGTATATCCTCTAATAAGCGATGGAGGGTAGAGAAAGTCATGTGAATGTAACAATAAAATTTTTGTTCTATCTACTTTATGTTAATTGAAATAAACCTTTGCTGATATAGTTTCATTACATATTTCATTATAGGTACAAGATGGATAGAGGAAACTAAATCAGTAATCAGATATTTAGAAATGGTTACTATATGCTGGTTTTGAAATTCCATACTCTTTCCATGGCATTGGAAGACATGGCTAATAATCAGGCAGAGGGGTTTTAGTAAGTAAACAGAGCAATCATGTTACCTCACAAGTATGAGTCACATCAGGTACATGATGGATACTCTCCTCCCTAACTCAACGGACAGTTTCATTACGACTGCTCCATATATTCTATGCATATATAGACCAGTGGAGAACTGTGGCAATATGTCTAAAATAAAGAAGAGTTCATACACTAAAGACATCATCACAATAAGCATTGTTTGTAGTGGAATTCGACATGGAACACTTCAACACAAATACTGAAATCATCAGATGTTACATTACAGCTCAAACATAGTAATTCAATGAAACATAAGGAAAATGCGACATTATTAGAAAGGAACAATGAGGAAAGTGGACTTTCAACCTTCTCAGCTCCAAACTATGGATCAGAATTTTTCGAGGATCTGTGTCATATGCTAATAAGAGCGGATATAGCTTTAACGTATACAACTTTCAATGTAAAAGAAAAGACAATGTAACTCAGATTTTTGTATATTAATACCTTAACTAAATCATGAGGTAACTTTATTGCAGCTATCAATAGCTAAATATACATTGCCTTTTTTCCCTTTAATACTCCTTAATTCTGGTCTACCTGCTATCAAAGTAGGATGTGTGGCCTTCAAGCTGTACATCATATTTGTTTATAGAGAACACTGCAAGGTCACAAGCACTTCCACCCTCTCCCGTTACCAGCCCTTGGTGCGGTCCTAACTTGATGGTTTACTTATGAAAACCCGTCTGCCTGCTCATAACTTTTCAGACTCCATCTTTCAAGGGAGTTAAATGAAATATTTAAGTTTGTTACTCTGGCTCATTTAATAAATTCTTAGGGCATAACGAAATATGTTCTCTGGAAGTGTGTAAAAGAAAATGACAGTAAAGTGCACTTTATTGTTACAGGATAATGTCTTGGACAGAAACGAGTTCCTATTGCCTGATTCAACAAGGTAAGAGTGAGAAAAGCTTTCATTTGAAGCCCATTGTCATTGCCTTATTGGTGTTTTGGTATTCCTGGCTGTTGTGTTTATCCCATCCTATACTGAGTATCCAAACATCCTTTGTTCACTTATATTAAACACTTTCGTCACCAGGCTGCCTGTGTGTAACATAAGTAACGAGCTTGGTACAGAAGCAAACCAAGAGTACAATAGGAACATTTTCAGAACTACTGGGAGATGGGGACATATGAGAAAGAAATCAATAACCTGGTTTTTGTGGTACTGGTGCCTTCATGCAGTGTACCGAGTAATAATGGTGTGCTGAATAAAGACTGATAGTCGGAATGGAAAACAAACAGATTTGACGTTGCAGTTCCCTGAGAACAGGAATGCTTGTTGATGACAGTCGGTCTGGGTGGCTCAGTTAGTTGGGCGCTGGCCTTCTGATCCCAATATAGCTGGTTCAAACCAGCCCAGACCTATGGTTTTTAAGTGTGCTTAAAGGCAGCAGCTTCATGTTAGTAGATTTACTAGCAAGTAAAAGAACTCTTGTGGGATGAAATTCCTGCGCACCAGTGGCACTGATATGATCCTGGCAATTGACAGCGTCATTAACAAACAAAATATTTAGTTTTGTTGATGACAATATTGTGACTCTCCAGTTTTTCAACTGTCACTCCTCCAAGTTCTCAGTGTCACTTCACTGTTTTCATGTGGTTCAACTTTACGTAATTTCATATTTCACTAATGTGAACTAGTACAATTTCCCCATCACTTCACCATGCTAGCCTATAGTTCCCGAGGTCAGGGGTTCAAAACCGGTGGAGGGTGATGGATTTTTTTCGGGCATAAAAATCCTTAGTATGGCTTCCTTTGGAAGGGAAGTAAAGCTGGTGGTCCCGTGTTGTAGATTTATGGCATGTGAAAGAACCTCAAGCCTCTGAGCAAAATTATTGGTCTTTCATGGCCAATATAGAATGGGACGCTAAGGACCACAGCAGTTAAAGAGTGTCCATAAATAAAACTCAATTTATTTTCCCATCACTTCACTTTCCTTATTGATGTAGCAACTTAATGAAATGCACACTATTCAGCCAATTCTCCTGGATGGTTCGCTCATTGGGGAGTTGAGCACAAGACTTCTTTAATCTCTCCTACAGCAGCACTCACTGCACGTCACATTTGTCATCACAAACTCACTTTGGAATGGCACTTCTTGTTGCACACTTCTCTCAAGAATGCTTGCTTATTTAGCCAATGGAATCTTCCACAGAGAACATTCTAGAACTATCTCACACATGTTCTGGAGTGGGGAAAGAAACTTCCAGAAATTTCTGGTTATCTGTTGATAGTGCTTCTGGTGTTTACGGTTGCAAGCACTATATATATTTGTTTATCTCCAACTGTTTGGCGCTGACCTCCTGATAACCTTGGTGCATAGCCGCTGCATCACAATATCAATTCCAATGTGAAAAGTCAATTTTAACACATTGCAATGTCATTTGATTGTAACTTGCCAGTTATATTATTTCCTCTCTACATACTCGCAGTAAGTGGAGGAGGTATTGTATTTAACCTAAATTTTCAGTGTCAAGATGTCAGCAGAAATACATGTTTTGAGGTCCCCTGAATCCCCCCCCCCAAAATAGGAAAAGATCGTGTTTGAGTGGGTGGGTGGGTGGGTGAACAGCATAACTCAAAAGTAAAAAGTAGGATAAATATCAAACTTAATATTTAAGTTCAGAATCTTCCAAAGATACAACATGAAATTTTTAAGAAAATCCCCCATCCAAACTAGCCTTGATATGGAAATGTTTTCAATATTTTTGATTTTCTTAAAAATGCCTCTTAAAGATTTGGATTAAAATGCTGTATATTTTAAGATATTTACATGACAAAACCTATATCGTGAATTTTCTGGGAATATACCTTGATCATCATTTGGAAGGAATTTTTTTATAATTTTGTATAATGTAAAGATCTTAAATAGATAAAACTGTACTACACAAAGAATATGCAGATCTCTTTAAAACACACAATTTGTTTCAAATAAATTTTTCTGTGGCATCAGCCATTTCCGAGATATCCGTTGTTATTAGCTGAATATTTTAAAGTGTTTGTCATTTTCTTAAAGTGCTCTTGGTATTCAGTTGTTTTTCACAATGCCATGGAAAGAAATTTCAAGGCCAGCATATACTGACTAGCTTTCCAACATTTGACTATCGATTCAGTTTTCTGCATCACTCTTGTACATACAATGAAATTTGAAATCAAGCTATTTCTACAAAGGTTTGTTTCAATTAACATAGAGTATGAAGGTTGTTTGAAAAGTTCTCGGAATGACCAAAAGAGTTCACTGGTAGCGCAATCTGGATGTGATGTAATAATTGGTCATCTTTCTTAAGTAAACATGTGACACATCAGTCCTCTGGGATACAGCTGCGGTGCTGACACCTCTCTATTGTTGTTCCCGTGTAGTGATTTTTTAAGATGGAAAAAAAGGAGATTCGAGCAGTGATAAAAGTACATCATAAAGAAAGGTATGAAAGCAAATAAAATTCATGCCGATTTTCAGGAGATACTGAGGGACTCTGATCCTTCATATTCAACTGTTGCCAAGTGGACCAATGAGCTTAAATTTGGTTGGGAGAGCTTAGAAGATGATCCACATAGTGGTCGTCCAAGATGTGTCACTACCCCAGAAATTATTACTGAAATGCATGATATGGTTTTGGAGGATTGCCAACTCAAAGTGCAAGAAATTGCTGATGTTCTAGGGATATCAGTCACATTTTTACTGGGGAATTGGGTATGAAAATATTATCTTTTCGGCGGGTGCCGTAACTTTAACACAGGATCAAAAACTCGTCAGAGTGCAAATGTCTGAACAATGTTTGGCCCATTTTCAGAAAAACTCACAAGATTTTTTGCATTGGTATGTGACCACAGATGAGACTTGGGTCCATTACTATACCCCAGAGATAAAGCAACAGTCAGAGTAGTGGAAACATGCTGATTCTACGCCACCAAAGAAAGCAAAGGCAATACGTCAGCCGGAAAGGTCCTGGCATCAGTGTTCTGGGATGCGAAAGGGAATCTGTTGATAGATTATCTTTCCAATGGTTAAAACAATTATGGGGGAATACTATGCTAAGCTCCTGGGCCAACTACAGCAAGAAATACGCGAAAAAAGGCCAGATTTAGTAAGGAAGAAAAGCATCCTCCATCAAGACAATGCGTGCCCACACACATGTGTGCTTGCCATGACAAAAATTCATGAACAGAAGTATGAATTGTTGCCACACCCACCTTATTCACCTGATATGGATCCATCAGACTTCCATCTCTTCCCTAAGCTCAAACATTTCCTTGGTGAATGGAGATTCTCTTCAAATGAAGAACTCATAGCCGGAGTTGACAAGTATTTTGCAGGCCTGGAAGAATCTCATTTTCGAGATGGAATAAAGGCATTGAAACATTGATGGACCAAGTGCATTAATGTACAGAGAGACTACATTGAAAAATAAAAATATTTTGTATGAGGTCAGTTGTTTATTATTTGTCAGTTGTTCCAAGAAGTTTTCAACAACCCTTGTAGATAGAAAAATAAGCTTTCATAAGAATAGCCTCTAGAGACAATATAAAAATTAATGATATCGGGTAGAGAAAGCCATGTGAGTGATACACTAGATTTTTTTGTTACTTTCTCTATCAGTTACCAATAGTAAGGTAGAGGAAGTTTAATGAAACATTCAATTCAAACGTGGTTAATGCAAAATTACACATAATTCAAAGTATTCAGTGTTTCCCAGTTTGAAGCATAGGTTTTTGGATTGTTTAGGATTCAGTTGTTTTTAAATATGGTTAATTTATATTGTAAATCATATACTAGTTGAATGGTTAAAAGTGAATAATCAGTCTCTGTGCACTGCTGGAAATTTATGTGAACATTGCATGCATCTTGTTTACTCTCATATTCTTGCTTCCACAATGAAGACGGAGGTGAAAGCTTGAACTAATTGTTTCCTTTGCCCTCACTACAAGTTTTCTGCTCAAAACAGAGCTTTGATTCGTTGGCTCAAGTCACGAAGGGAAAAGCTGGTAGATATTGCTTCCAATTAAATAGAAAGTCAGCCTCACATTTTGTGCTTTAAGTTTTACTTAGTATTACAGTCAGTTTCAGAATAATTGTTTGTGGCTATACATAATCATCTCATGTGAACACAATGTCACTAAGAAGGAAAAGTGCAGTGTTTCGAAGACATCACATGATAAGTTAGAAATAATTAGGGAAGTGGACAGAACGGATAAATTGAAAGCTGAAATTGCTAGGCTTATCACATTCCTTTATCTTCTCCTTCATTACTGTAGGTTTACAATTTTAAAACTTTAGCAACTGCATGAAGAGAAGTTTTTGAAACACCCACCTGTTGTGTAACACATCTTAGAGACTTCTTTGGAAAACAGTGAATTATGCATGAATTTTGTCAATTTTTTTTCCATTAGAACATGTTTTTTGCTTTTTAGGTTTAGGATTCCTGTTATCCTAAACTTATTGACCATCTTACAGTGTCTCTATTTGGAACTGGAATACCAGGAACTATCTCCTGAAATTGTGTACACACCTGTCTATGTGATTCGGTTTTTACTATTGTGGCAACGGGACTGTCACCGCTGACTGCAGGGCACATGACCTAACACATCGCCGTCGCTTCTGCGCCTCCTTTGGTGGCAAGGGGCACTTCACCAGCCAAGCCGTCTGCCCACTCTACCCACGTAGAGCATCGCCGACCAACTCCATCTTCACGACACCGCAGATCAACATTCCACCATCGCAGGTCGACACCTCTCAACTAGAGCACCAGTTGGCAAAAACCAACGCCTTAGTTGAGCAGAACACGGCCAGCAACAACAGCATCCTTGAAGCAATTCAAGACCTTCACGCCGAGTTGCTGAACTTATCCACCTGACGCACTGCACTTGAAGAGCAGTTCACCAAGAAGCTCACCTCCATCACTGGCCACAAAGCACGAGAACGACACTGACGAACTGGACACAACCATCCAGCGCACTGTTCAACTGGGAAACCAGTACATACGTGATAGGATCAAAGAACATGCAGACAGAGTAATTAAGATTATCCAGGCACCTCCACTCCCTGGATACACACGGTCTGGGCACGGAGCATCAAGAAACCTGTTACATCACCACAGTTCATAGATCCCTGTCAGGGCTTCGGCCATGGCAGTTACCTAATCCCCACTGCAGATGACTCCGCGAACATTAGTAATCACCCACAAACCACAGGTTTGCTACAACGTTACTAGCCATCATGCCCCCAATAAACAGCGACACCACAGTATTAAATCCTTTCTATTCCTCTTCCTTTTTCCTTCCAAATACCTTTTATTTTTGTTTTACCATTATACCTTTATTCCTGTCCTCCCCCCCCCCCCAAAAAAAAGATGCAATACGAGATCCCCCAACCCCAAACTACCCCTTACATGGAGGATTTTTTGAAACTTGATTTTCTAAAAAAAATAGCACTAACAATCTTGATTAAAATACCTTATATGAAAGATATTTACATGACAAATAAAATATATATCTTGAATTTTCTGGGAATAACCTATGGACTCCTCTTCATTTGGTAGGAATTTTGTATAATCTTGTATAACAAAATAGACGAAAACACATTACACAAAAAATGTAGATCTCCTTAAAACACACAGTTTATTTAAAATAAGCTTTTTTTTGGCATAAGCCATTTCTGAGATATCTGTTATTAAGGGTTCAAATTTTTCAATACTGGCCATTCCCTTAAAGTCCTATCATCATTCAGTTGTTTCTCATGATTGCATGGAAACAGTATGAAATTTTAACACCAATATATAGTGCCCAGTTCTTAAACATTTCACTATCGCTGTTCCCTTTGTAACTGTAATGAAATGAGTAACATCGTCTTCCGTGGTGTAGTGGTTACCATGCTAGCCTCTAGTTCCCAAGGTTGTAGGTTCAAACGCAGTGGAGGGCGATGGGTTTTTTCAGGTGTAAAAGTCCTTAACATGGCTTCCTTCAGAAGGAAAGTAAAGGTGGTGGTCCCGTGTCGTAGATTTGTAGTAAGTAAAAGAACCTCAAGCTTGATTAAAAGGCCTCTAAGTAAAATTTTCGGTCTTTCATGCCCAATATAGAATGGGATGCTAAGGACCACAGTAGTTAAAGAGCATCCATAAATAAAACTGAATTTAATTTTTCAAAATTAGTAATATAGGTATTTCTGAAAATAAATCTAATAGACAGAAAAATAAGCTTTCATAAGAAAAATTTCTAATCCCACTAAATAAATGATAGAGAGTAGAGAAAGTCATATGAATGTTAATCATCTTCTTTTTATCTACTACATTTTAATCCAAATAAGCCTTTGCAGAAATAGCTACATTACACATTTCGTTATACATACAAAGAGAACAGCGATAGTCAAATGTTTAAGAACTGGACACTATATGCTGGCCTTAAGATTCCATTCTGTTTCCATGACATCGCAAGAAATAACTGAATGTTGACAGGACTTATAGAGAATGAAAGTAATGAAAAATTCAAACCATTAATAACGGATATTTCAGAAATGGTTTATACCACAAAAAAAACTTATTTGAAATAAATTATGTCTTTTAAACAGATCTACATTTTTTGTGCAGTACGTTTTCGTCTATCACTCAACGTTTACCAGTTATACAAGATTATACAAAATTCCTTCCAAATGAAGAGAACTTCAAAGGATATTCCCAGAAAATTTAAGATACATTTTACTTTTCACGTAAATATCTTCAATATATGATATTTTAATCAAAATCATTAGAGTTATTTTTTAGAAAATCAAAAATTTTCTAAAAATGTTCCATGTAAAGGGTAGTTGGTGTGGAGGATTTTCCTGAAAATCTTTGTGTCACATCCTTGGAAGATACTGAACTTTAATACCAAGTTTGGTATTTATCCAACTTTCCATTTTTGAGTTATGCTGTTCACAGACACACGCACGCACATGCAGAGATGTTTCCAAAATTGCTTTATTTGGATTTAGGAGCCTCAAAACACAAAACATGTATTTACAGTGAAACCTCAATATTGAATTTTTGGGTGGAATGCAATACCTTGTCTATCTACTACATACATGGAAGAGAGAGTAAAAATACACTGAAAGATCCAGGGTTAGACTTTTTACCAAAGTAGTATACTTTTTTAATATTTGTGCCATTTATTATAAAAAGCCTTAACTGAAATCATAATTATGCAATCTATTTGAAAAAATGTTTCTATGATCCTGTGTGTTATAAGATCACTGAACTACAAGCATTCATGTATGTTTAAAATTCTTTTACTTATAAAATATTGAATTTAGCATAATCAAAATTAAGTAGTTTTTTTAAGACCTATAACTCTATAAATCAGAATTTAATTAAGAAACTGCTGCTATTCTAGTTCCAAATATACAGCAATATGTTCTGAACAGTTTCTGAAAATTTCATAGCTTTAGCAGTTATAGTTTTTGAGAAAAGGCTTCTACTAATCCATAAGGTATAAGTTGGAGAAAATGGCGTTTTAAACATTTAATTCAGATATTTCAGCCTATAATAGGTTAACTTGAATTTTAAAAACCTCCATACTGATACTACTCATATCCTCCAGCTTACTTCTTTCCCCCTCTCCCTTTTCTCTCCCACTTTCAGATCAGACAGTGCTCTGTTGGCTTTGTTGATCTTGTCAGATTTGCAGGTTCATTCATTGTTATTTTGCTCCGATGGTTTTATTCCATGAAATAAATTGCAGTTACACCTTTGGTTATATTTTTGTTTGTATCACAATTATTACAATAATAGATTAATACCTTGATTTTCTCCTACCAAAATTTTTAATTGCATTGTCATATGCTTTTAATATAAGTTTCTTTACTTTGTAATAAGCAGCAAAATTTAATTTGATTATAATTGCTATTGGCAACTCTCATGAACTGATTTTGCTCTAGCTGCGCAATTTATACAGTAGCAGAAAACTGCAAGTCATTTGGTACAAGTTGAACTGCTCTCTGCTATTAAGACAGCGTCTATTTCACAGCTGGAAGTATGCTGTTGGTGGAGTGTGGCTAGACGCTGGGTGCTGTATCTTGCTCGTGGATTAGGATGGGGTGGGCCCAGGTTAATTGGTAGTACGGCATGCCTGGATTATGACAGGGCTGGTAGAAGCAGCCAGTGGATAACTGTGTTGTAAATTTTTTAAACACATTACTATACTCAGTTTTTTAATTATTATTGATTTTTGGGCTTCACTAGTAATAAACCATTTGCCATTTGCAATCGTTAAAACAATTAACAGTGTAGTGAAATAAATATCAATATAGCAATATACGAGAGCAATACTGAACATTTTTAGAATGCCATATTTCTAAAAACAAATGAAATTTGGTATATTTGACAGCTACTTTCTAATGTTTTGTGAGTTGACTGCATGTAGTTTGTTTGATTTGCTCTAATAGTTTGTTAATTATCATAATTTAAAAATTTTATGTTCACTCAAAAATAAATTTGAGTAAGGAACATTTCTGGGCTGTAATTTTTTATGATTTTAAATCATCATTAATGCCTAAATAACGTGAAGATTGTCTTAGAAATGCATTTGACGAAGAAACCCCCATGTAAGGCAATTTATAATTGGTAAAGCAAATTCAAAAGAGATCGGTTTTTTCTTAGTGATGAATTTCATGAAGGATGCCCAAGAACTGCTGTTGCTAATGAAAATATTGTCATTCGAGCAATGCTTGAAGAAGATCGATGAACAACTTATTAATTTATTCGGGCGACATTGGGCATTGGTATGAATCAAATCCAAAACATTTACATCAACAATTAGATGTGAGAAAACTTTGTTGTTAATGGATTCTACATAAAATGACTCCCAATTAAAAACAATGCATTGATTGGTGCAGAAAAACTCTGGAAAAATACCAAGGTGGCACTTCAAATTTGGTTTAGATTACCATTACTAGTGATGAATCTTGGATTTATTTTTATGATCCTGAAAAGAAAAGTCAATCATCTCAGTGGGTCTTTCGAACTTAACCTAGCCTACGAAAGTCCAATGAATTCATAGTGCTGGTAAGAAGATGGTTGCTAGTTTTTTTTCTCTAAAAAATAGCCATATTGCTACTATAACATTAGAAGATAGATGCGCCATTATTGCTGATTGGTACATAAATGTCTGTTTACTGCAGATTTTTTAACAAGTTTGTGAAAAATGCCCAAAAGTAAAAATAATGTTACACCACGACAGTGCATTGTCGTATACAGCAAAACTAACAACTGTACATCTGGATGCCCTATAGGTCCGCACTATGAATCCTCCCCCATACAGCCCTGACCTAGCACCTTGTGACCTTTTTTTTTTTTTCCAAATATTAAAGATAAAATGCTTGGAATCACTTTTTCCTCATCAGATGAAGCAGTGGAACATTATAAAAACCTGGTTTCTGAAGTGACTCAGGAAGAGTGGCATCATTACTTTAAGGACTGGTTTCATTGAATGCATAAATGTGTTGATATTAAAAGGGAATATTTTGAAGAACAATAAGATACTTAAATTTTTTAAAACTAATTTTTGTTTGATTTTCTAAAAATGTTCAGTGTTGCCCTCATAAATAGACACAAACAAAAACGTAGCCATTGCCTGATCTGCACCACTAAAGTATTTAAATTTTTTTAATGAACTTAGAGATGGAAAAGAAACAAAATATCCCAGAAACATGTTCCAAAATGTATACTTTACAAAATAAAATGTTGGAAAAATCCAGCATTTTGACCCAATTTGCATACATCCCCCCTTAAGTGCATTTATGTAGTAGTCTGGCTATCAGGAAGTAGTAGAGTTGGCTGTGTATTCAAGGAGATAGCGTGGTACATATTGAACGCAGGCCAGTATAACAAATACTTCAACCTAGAAAATTGCAGCATACCTACCAAGAGAGGACAGCCTAGTAAAAAGCTCTCAGCCTCTGTGTTAACACTTGACTCCATCAGGAAGCCATCTTTAAACCATTCAGGATCCCCTTCTCAATGGGTACCAATCTTCCCTGGTAGGCATGACAACTGTAGATCTGATATCAACATTAAAACAAAGCTTCTTAAGGTCTCCAGTCATCCTTGAAACAGGATGAGACTTGGCACAATCGCTGAGTGGCCCCATGCAAATCCACCTACTGATACCTACAGTATATACTTTTACTTTCGAGAATTGGGATTTGACCGATTAGCAGTCAAACTCTGAACTACAGGGTAATATTGCCAGTATGTGCAAAATGTGTTCAGCTGACATGAGCACACAGGCAGGATGTGATATTATAAAACAAACTCACAGTAGTTACAAAAACAATAATTCAATAGCAATAGATTTACAGAATGTTACCAGCAACTAAAGTGATAATAGGGGGGGAGACAAAGCTAACCAGAACTTGAGCCTCTCTTACATGCGATTTGAAGTGCTGACAAAGGTTCAGATTAAGGTAAGAAACGATGGCCATAAGAAATTGTAATTACTCTTCACCTTTAGTTTTTCATTTTAACCAGAAATTAAATGATAAGGTAAACAGATTAGTGGATAAGAGAAATCTAGAGAAATCAAATCAATTAGATGTGCATTTCTGCTGTGTGCTCCAATATTATGTCATTTGTTTACAAAAATGGAGCACTAGCATCAGCATTACAACCTTGTACTTTACTGGCTCTAAAACATTATACATGACTAATAATGAGAATAGGAAACGGAAATAAAGGAGAGCATCCTTTTTCTCAGAGTATGAGACTCTACTACATTGAATGAGCATCATCAGCAAGTACAAGCTGAAAAATTGAGATTTATTGATGGATGCTCTTTAAGTACTATGGTTCATAGCATCCTATTCTATATTGGGCATGAAAGACCTGAAAGTTTGCTCAGAAACTTCATCAGGCTTGAGGTTCTTTTATGTGCCATAAATCTATGACATGGACCACTGGCTTTACTGCCCTTCCAAAGGAAGCCATGCTAAGGATTTATACGGCCAAAAGAAAAGAAAAATCCAACGTCCTCCACTGGGTTTGAATCCACGACTTCAAGAACTAGAGGCTAGCATGGTACCCCTAGACTATGGAGGATGACCAAAAGCAGAAGCCAAGAGTGTAACACATAGAATGAATACAAGCAATGAATGATCACGTGTTTATATGGTGTCTGTAATGACGGCTGTTACCATAGCAGCGGGACTGTAGCGCTCGCTTGGTTTTCTGAATGCAGTAGTTATGTAGATCCCAACTTAAAAATAGGCATATATTTCATCAGATTGCCCAATACTGTAAATGCAATAATCACTAAATGCAGTATCATCAACATAATAAATAAAATAGAAGCCTTCCAGTTATCCCATTTGAAGGCATTGAAAACAAGAATAGTTAAAGGACATGGCTATCCATCATATTACTGGAAGAAGAGTAATTCAGGAACCAGGCTTGTAAAATTCTAGATTGAATTTAAGTAATTTAAGCAACCATGACTGCCAACTACATTTTTGTTCTAAAAGATGGATGTACAGATATCTGAACTTTTGAAGTTATGGTCACACAAACTGTGGACTTCCATGAATTTCCTTCCAAATGGTTATATCCTGTTTTAGCAGTATTTATCTTTTGATGAACAGGGAGCTGGCCTGATGCCTTTTTAAGGAGGTCAGCATGGCATTCAAAATAAGTAAAAAATTAGAAACACTGTATCATTAAGGAAGAAATGAAAGTTAAAAATGTTGTGGTAGAATATGTAAAATATAAACAACTAAACTGGTATGTATACATCAGGAAAATACCAGAGGAAAGGATATCCAGAAAAGTTTGGGAATGGTATCCACATGGGAGAAGAGGAAGAGGTTAGACCCAGAAATTCTTAGCTGCTGCAAATAACGATGGGGATGAAAGTAAAAGGACTGGAGGAGGAAGAATGAAATGATGGGGATGAGTGGAAAAGAAAAATAAACTTAAAGAACAGAAACAAGTGTGTACATTAGAATACTGTATATAAATAAAGTAAAACTTATATCCAGAGCTGTGGTTTGCGTGTTTTTTGTCTACTTTATTGTTAATGATATACAAAAAAAAAATGTGTTACAACTATGACAGAAATACCTATATGCTTCACAATAAATGTAATTTTATTGTGGATTTTCATGAATTTTTCATTTTCTTGCCAAAGACTTTATTTGTGCGATAAACAGAAAATTATCATATTTTAAAAATTCATTACAAAACTTAAATGTTCATGGTATAAAGGTAATCAAAGCACTTGATTTTCTTTTTGAGCCATAAAAATTAATTGCAAAATCTGATGTAAATCTTGATTTGTTAAAGAATATGTTTTAGCAACTACCTGATACTTTCAGATATGTTATACTGAATTCTGCTACTATGTCTAAAATTTGTATCAGGATAGCAATGAAACTGATGTACTAAATGCTCTGTTGCCATTTAAAGCTAAAGGTAATCACTTTCATAGATTTGTGAGATATCTGTTCAAGACTTATGACAACCAAATGTGGACAGTAAAAGATTCTTTTTGCACTATAATGTAGTAAGTTACTGACGAGGTTTTCAATGGTCTGAAAACCTTGTAACTTGTTATATTATGTTGCAATTTGGTGTCGTGGAATAAACAGTTGAACTAATAATATTTAATTTAATACTCCCCAAACATTAATATTCTTTCAAAAATAAGTTGCATTTCTGTTAAACCTCACATAAATTACTGGAAGTATTAATAATTCAGTTTTACAGATAATACATTATATGTGTTGTGTAAGATAAATTAATCTTTTTTTTTTTCCAAATGAATTCCAAAGTCAGTTATTACATGAACTATGCATATATATATATATAATTTTTTTTTGTGAACTTTTGTTGTATTATTAATCCAAAAATGCAAAAATTTAAACATGAAATGCCAATTCCTTAAAGAAATTATCATCAATAAAACATGCCCCTACATATATCCTCGTAATGGTGTGCAGTAATAACTTCTCAAAGCAGAATTGGATCATTATTTGGAACAAGTCTCCCTTGATTCTCTTGCGACATGATACTTACTTCACACTAATCAATCAGAATATCATGTTACACTATTGATGTTTTCATTACCATAAAGTGATATAAGCACAAAACATAGATCATGTGGTTTTAGTGCTTATGGTAACTTGGGATAAGCCGTTCCTAAAAAGTCTAAGCTTTTTTTACTGTAACATTGTTGAAGTTGTCAGTGTGGCAATTAGTGTGGGTTTGCAGGATAGTCAATTTCTATTATGGCATTAAGAGTCTGATCTGATCTTTTAATTGACAGCAAAAGGATAATGAAACCTGCATTTAACACTAATCATGGTATACAGGAAAACTTGATACTAAAAGATCTGATGTGTTACATTCACATGACTTTCTCTACCCATTCTCAAACTATTCTTACAAAAGCATATTCCTCTGTTTCATTTTCAGATAAACAGTAATACAAATGGTTTTATTACACATTTCCTTATAGGTACAATGGGAATAGGGAAATACAGTAGGTTAAGTGATAGCCAAATCTTTTAAGAGCTGCTCGCTATGTGATGGCTTTGAAGTTCCACTCCCTTTGCATGACCAGTAGAAAAAAAACTAATAACTTCCCATTTGAGAAAAATATAAGTATTTGAAAATTCAAACCAGTAACAAGGAATATGTGCAATTGATTAATTAAAAAAAAAAAAAAAATTACATAAATTGTGTGCTTTAGTAAGATCT
This sequence comes from Deroplatys truncata, assembly GCA_030765065.1. Taxonomy (NCBI): domain Eukaryota; kingdom Metazoa; phylum Arthropoda; class Insecta; order Mantodea; family Mantidae; genus Deroplatys; species Deroplatys truncata. The sequence goes on along the minus strand of CM060984.1, from coordinate 19,192,336 downwards.
ACATTTTTTGTGTAATGTTGTGTCTATCTATTACGGTTTACCAGTTATACAAAATTCATTCAGAGTGAAGAGCACTTCACAAGCTATATAAAAAATTCAAGATATAAATTTTATTTGTCATGCAAATATCTTAAATATATTTTAACCCATTTTTGAGAAAATAAAAAAAATAACAAAAGGTGTTCCATGTAAGGGTAGTTTACAGTTGTGGGGTTTTCTTGAAAATCTTCATGGCATATCCTTGGAAGCTGCTGAACTTAAATACCAACTTTGGTATTTACCCACCTTTTCATTTTTGAGTTGCACTGTTCACATACAAAAGAAAACACACACACATTTACCTTTTTTCTAAAAATGCTATATTCAGATTCAGGGACCTCTTTCCAGTTAAATCTCAGTATCAAATTTTTGGATGTGAAATACTTCCTCTACTTACTGTACTTAAGTTGTAGAGAAAGTAAAAAATATAGTTTGAAAATTGATTTAAAGGTTTCTCGATGGAAGTATTACAAGCTAGGTAATTATTTGCATAAATACTCAAATCTAAATAATCTTTTAATTTATTAAATGAAGATTCTTGTTATAGGTTGCATACATTACTATAGGACCCAAGTAGTAGTACCAAAAATTTGATATAAAGATTTCCCTGAAAATACATGTTTTGTGGCCTGAATACAAAATAAATGAAAGCATTTTTATAAAAATGAACAGCATAACTCAAGCGAGATCTACAATGGCAATTGAATAAGTAAAGTACTCATATTAGAAATGAAAGTGGTATTTTTTTTTAAAAAAAAAACAAATTACTTGTTTGTAAACATAATCCCCCTCTAGGGATATGCATTTTTCCCAATGCCCTTGTCATTTTTAGGGGCATTTTTTTTAAAAAAACAAATTATTTGTTTCTGAACATAATCCCCATTTAAGGATATGCATTTTTCCCAATGTCCCTGTCAATTTTTTAACCCTTCCAAAAAATAGGAATTGTCGAGCTCTGTAAAATATGCTTCGGTCTCGATCTCATTTGATTTAAATATTTTTACCTTGAGGCATTTCTTCAAGTTTCTTTCATCATTGAAAAGCCCTATGCCTGCTGACAGACATGGGCTATAAAACACCTAATTTCAATTTATAAATTATAAATGGCTAAAAAAGATTTACAAAGTCTCCATTGAGAATGCCATGGAGTAGAAAATAGTTGCTGTACTTCACAGAGAATGCCTGTAAAAACAAAAGCTGGTTACATTTTATTCAAAGCATTATACATAGATGGCCATGATTTAAGACTTAAGCAAACAGAGCTTAAAAAGCAACAGTAGATCCTGTTTGTAATGGTACAAATTATGGGTATATGTATTTCTTTAATTGCCATTTATCCAAAACTGCAGATGTGTGTGTAAAGAAACAGTGTCAAAAGCTCTGAATAACCTTTATTGTAATTCTACAGATGCATGCACTGAAGTTTCTGAATGCAAAACCTTGTAATAACCCTCATGTAAAAAAGTTTTGCTTTTTTGTACTTATGGTGTAATCAAGTTTGTTAGTTGGACATGCTAAATAATTGTATAAGCAGAGAACATTGCTAATATTAGAAATCAGTGAGTCAGTATTTTATATTAACAACCAAGAAGATTATTTTTTCCACAGATTATGTGTCAAAAGAAATTAATATGGTGACCCGGGAGTGCAGAATCTTTTTATTCACTAGCTTCAGCTCTCTTTCATTGTATATGTTAAGGCTTTCTGCCTTATATGAAAACTATACTTAGCCTTTATGTTATTAAATAACTATGGGATAAAATAGGAGATAGAAAGGTTTAAAATTTCAGCTACTGTAATTATCTAAAAACTTACTCGACCATCCCAATGGATGTTTTTTCCACTGCCAAAGGGTACCTATAGGCCACGCAGCATTTCTAAAATGTGGGAAAACTGTCGGGGGGAAGTTAAGGAAGTCACCAATGTTTACCATCCTTTTGCGTGAATATCAGCAGATTTTTCATCCATTATTAGCTGGGACACTACAAATTTGCAATTATAAGGGGTAAAGTTAGTGATTATTTATAAAAAATTCTTACATCATTGTTCATGAATTGTGTAAAGAACAGAGGGAGCTAAATTTCATCATTCGAGTTTGGAAGTTAACCATACAACATCGGGTAAACCAGCTAAAAATTAAATTAAATTGTGTTTTAATTATGGATGCTCTTTAACTACTATGGCCCTCAGCATCCCATTCTATATTGGGCGTGAAAGACCAGAAATTTTGCTCTGAGGCCTCTATCAGGCTTGAGGTTCTTTTACATGCCATAAATCTACAACACGGGACCACCAGCTTTACTTCCCTTCTGAAGTAAACCATGCTAAGGATTTTTACACTCAAAAAAATCTATTGCATGAAGGTTGTGAAGAAAATCTCTCCACCCCTAACTACCCTTTACATGGAAAAACATTTTGTTATTTTTTCAAAAGTATGGTGATGATGTTGATTAAAATGCCCATGTTTAAGATATTTGCATGACAAATGAACATCTTAAATTTTCTACAAATAGTCTGTGAAGTCCTCTTCTTTCTGAATTATGCATAACTGTAAGAGATAGGCAAAAACCTACTACAGAAAAATGTAGATCTTGTTACAGCACACAATTTATTTCAAATACATATTTTTGTGGCAGTAACCATTTCCAAGAATACTCTTCATTGTTGGTTTAAATTGTCAGGTACTTCATACTTTTTTAATTGCTAATGTCACTATCATTTTTTGTGGTGGTCATTTAAAGAGAATGAATTTAAAAGCCATCATTTAGTTACCCACTCTCTTAAAACATTTGACTTTCACTTAAGTCTACATGTCCCTTTTTTACCTATAACAAAATCTGTAATAACATGGTTTCTGCAAATTCTCAATTAATATAAAGCAGGCAAAAGAGTAAACTTTTATAAGAATAGCTACAGAACAGTAGGTAGAGAAACTTGCGTGAATGTAACATGAGATTTTGTTTGTTTATAGTAACAGTTTAATCAAGTGAGCTTCTATAGTACATCAGTTTTAGCTATGCCTAATTCATTCAAGAAAGCAAATTATGTTTTTATGATTTGAATTAGTATATGTTTAGTTTTTAACAAACCTCCCTATGTTCTAAATTTATTCCTTCTCTGTCTGCCTTCATATGCCTCACTCTTTTCCTCCCTTTTTGCCTCTCTTTCCTCCCCAACCCTCTTCATTCTCCTGTCCTCCCTGTTATTTGGGACTGTCCAGCTGTCTGTCTCTGTCCTCATCCTTATTTCCTCTCTTATTACCTCTCCTCCCCTTTTTAACTTTTTCTCTCTTCCTCTCTCTAGTGTAGTCCTTCTACATTTCAGATTGGATACAGAAGCAGTGTGGAACTATGAATCTAGTGTTACCAGCGCATGTTTAGATAAGGATTGCTTAAAACTGAGAGAAAATAGCAGCCCTTGTCATGGAAGATCCGACACGCACAGAGATGATATCAAAGAGACATTGCATGGGGCTGAAAAATTATCACACAGATGTGAAATCTGTAATGAGAGCTTTAGTACAGCATCAGACCTACAAAGTCACTCTGTAACTCACGAGGGCCAACAAATATACGAGTGTAAATTTTGCAAGAAAACTTTTATTAATGCAGTGTGTTTGAAAAGGCATAATTTAAGTCACAGAGAAATACGGCCATTTAAATGTGATAAGTGTGAAAAGAGGTTTAAAAAGGCAGCACATCTGAAAGCACATATTTTGGTACATGAGGGCATACGACCATATAAATGTGATATTTGTGAAAAGAGCTTTACTAAGCCATCACATTTGAAGGCGCACAGTTTAATTCATGCGGACAAAAGGCCACATAAATGTGAAATATGCGAGAAGAGCTTTAGTTATGCATCAAATTTGAAAGCACATAATTTAATTCATGAGGGCACAAGACCCTATAAATGTGAAATTTGTGAGAAGAGCTTTACTTCAGCTTCACATTTGAAAAGGCATAGCTTAATTCACGGAGATAAAAAGCCATTTAAATGTGAAAAATGTGATAAAAGCTTTTCTACAACATCAAGTTTGAAAACACACAATTTAATTCATGAGGGCAAAAGGCCATTCAAATGTGACAAGTGTGATAAGAGTTTTATTACAGCATCAAATTTAAAAATACATAATTTAATTCATGAGGGCAGAAAACCACATAAGTGTGAAACTTGTGGGAAGGGATTCATTCAGGTGTCACATTTGAAAGCTCATAAGTTCCTTCATGAGGGTATAAGCCCATTCAGTTGTCAAATCTGTGAAAAGAGGTTTACTACAGCATCGCATCTTAGATCACACAGTTTTATTCACGAGGGTGTAAGACCACATAAATGTCAAATTTGTGAGAAGGGCTTCATCCTGCCATCAGATTTGAGAACACACATTTTACTTCATGAGGGCAAAAGGCCCCATAAGTGCAAGCACTGTGACAAGAGATTCACCACTGCAGCACATTTGAAAACACACACTTACATTCATGAGGGTAAAAGGCCACATAAATGTACCCAATGTGAAAAGAGATTCATCACTGCATCTAGTCTGAAAATACATAACTTAGTTCATGAGGGGAAAAGGCCGCATAAGTGTGAACACTGCGATAAGAGCTTCACCATAGCTTCGCATCTGAAAGACCACAATTTAATTCATGAGGGTAAAAGACCACACAAGTGTAACATTTGTGAGAAGAGCTTCATCAGGACATCACATCTGAAAGCTCATAATTTAACTCACGAGCGTAAAGGATCATGTGTCAAACTATTGAGCAATTAGGAATGGCTTCAGATTTTAAGAAACATAATCTAATTTATGCATTTCATAGTTACATGTATTATATTTGAACAATTAGGTCCCTGTTATTATTTAATGTTGTAATACTGAAACTTTATAGGTAATAAAAAATAAAATAAAGCATGTGCTGTCAGAAAATGTGTTAGATTTATTAAATGGAGGTGGAAGATCCTTAGGTCAGTTTCAGGAAGTCCAACACTTGAAAGAAAATCTGTAAAGCTCTTCAACCCTTATGATGTATTTATTTAGCGTTAGTTTTAAAATCTATAAATCTTTCGTGTTAGGTGCCTACATACCAAAATGTTTTATTCAACTTTGTTAATAAACTGTTCATAAAGATTTTTCCATGTTTACAAACCTTTTAGCCTACTATGAAAAAGAATTTCTTTTTTGCATTTTCATCAGCACCTGAGTTTGGGCATTTAGTGTCGCATTAAATAAAATCCATCTTTAATTATTTTTTATTAGCAAAGCAACTTTTGTTCTGAGAATATTGCATAGAAATAAGAGCAATTTCAGCATGGTTAGTTGATAAAAATGAAATAAAAAGGTTAAAGTGTTAAAAAGAACACTTTGTAGACGTGCTGATCACATAATTAGTTTGAAATCCCACAACAGACCAGACTTTGGCCCTGGTGTCCAAAGAGAGCTCAGTTTGTCTCGGCCAGAAATTACTATGCACCATTTTTTTGTTGTTGTCTTTTGAGAATGTATGGAATGACAAAGCACATTCTTTTTCGTGCCTTGACTTTATTCAACTATTGTCTAAACGTAAATATTAAACTTTTCAATTTACATAGCTTAACACATATATACAGGGTTATTCAAAAAGAAGGAACAGACTTTAAATACTTATTTCTAATGAACAATAGATGGAGATACATGTGATATATCATTGAATAGAGAAAAGTTCAAAATTTTATTTTGTATGTTCAAAATGAGCACCATTTGTTATGCGAGGACCACCAGTGCTTTTCCGTTTGCATACGTAACCATCATCTACGAATTTGTTGTATCAATTGTAAATTTTTTATGACGAGACGGCTCGTTGTTGAACTTACAACGAAGTGCACGCGACAATGAAACAATGGATTCACTGTTTGCATAACGCGGCACACAAAAGTACTTTTTCTGTGGCGTTGCCATTTTCTAGTAAACAAACAGCGCCGCTGTAGGCACTGAATGGAACTAATAGATGATCTTAAAACTTTGGACTTTCGTCTATTCAATGATGTGTCACTATCTATTGTCGTTCATTAAAAATGAATATTTAAAATCTGTTCCTTCTTTTTGAATAACCCTATATAATACAGACTCGCTCAGTGCGGAAAATATTACTTAACTGAAAGGTGTTACTGTAATGAAATGTTTGCTAATTGGAGAAGAGTAAAAACATGTTTATTTCCTGCCGATTCAGTGATTTGTGATATACATGCATCGGTATAACAGGGAGAAACGGTAAAGTTAATTGGGGGATGGATTTCCGTATATATATACACACACACATTTAGGGGAGAATGGGGTCAATTGCCCACCTAGATTATGAGAAATGGTTAGGCTACTGGTTATTACTCTACCAAAAGGAATATTCCAACCGTACTTTTAATACAAATATTTCACATTTGAGAAGTAAAAGGATATTTTCTTTTGGGCTAAACGTGGCGTTAAAATTCACATGAAAATTGGGGAAACTGCTTCGGGCAGTCTTGACCTCTCCCTAACGAGAAACTGAAATGACGCTCCTGGATAGTTTTCATTTCAAAATTCGATACAGAGATTTCACCAGAAATGTGTTTTGAGGTCCCCTGAATCCAAATAAAGATTTTTGGAATCCTGTGTTCGTGTATGTGTATGCTGTGAACAGCGTAACTAAAAAAACGAAAAGTCGGATAAGTACCAAACTTGGTATTTAAGTTCAGTATCTTCCAAGGATGCGACACGAAGATTTTCAAGAAAATTCCCCCCACCCTAACTGCAGTTTACATGGAGCATTTTCGAAAATTCTGATTTTCTAAAAAATGCCTCTAGTGCTTTTAATTAAAACACCGTATATTAAGGATATTTACATGACAAATAAAATGTACATCTTGAATTTTTTGGGAATAGCCTTTGAAGTCCTGTTCATTCGGAAGGAATTTTGTATAACGTAAATGTTATGGGATAGACGAAAACGTACTGCACAAAAAATGTAGATATCTTTAAAACACAATTTGTTTCAAATAAGTTCTTTTGTGGCATAAAACATTTCCGAGATACTCATTAATGGTTCGAATTGTTCATTTCTTGGCGATTCTTTAGTCTTTTCAACATTCAGTTGTTTTTCGCAATTGCATGGAATTTTAAGGCCAACATATAGCGTCCGGTTCTTAAACATTTGACTATCGCTGCTCTCTTTGTATCTATAACGAAATGTGTAATATAGCTATTTATGCAAAGGTTTGCTTGGATTAAAACGTAGTAGATTTAAAAATAAGCATCACTAAGAATAGTTTGCACAAGCACTAATAAACTATAGAGGATAGAGAAAGTCTGTGAATGTATAAAAAGATTTTTGTTTGGTAGGAAACCTTCAAATATTGATGGCAAACTTTAGAAAGTAGACACTTTGTAGATGTGCTAATGCTGTAATCAATTTGAAATGCCTAAAACAGACTTTGCCCTGGTGTCCAAAGAGAAAGCCACTTTAATTCAATTATTCACTAAATACAAGTGTTAACGTTTCAGTTCAGAGAGCTTAAACATGCACACTACAAAACCGTTTACTTAACTGAAAGGTTTTGCATGTAATGAAATGTATGCTCATTGGATTACTCAAAGCAATGCATTTTTTTTTCTCGCCAGCTAAGTAATTTGCGATATACTTGGATCCGTATAGCAGGGAGAAAAAGAAAGTTGGCGAGGTGGATCACCAAATATATATTTACGTCATATTTTATAACAACGGAAGTTAAGCCATTCATTATTGTATAGCTCGAATCTACAACCAATAAAGGTTCTTTCTTATTAAGTGCTATTATTATAATGAAGATTAAATAGTAAGCAACATTTGGAATAAGTGGTCAAGACTTCATCATCATATAGCTGTCTGTTAGATGTTTATAGAGTAGGTGAGCGTCTGTATCGGTAAAATTGGCGTTGTGCAGGAATCTGTTTTAATTGTTTTTAACGACTCCCCAGGAATTATTTCCTATTGGCGTCAGAATAGCCAACTATACGTTTCTAAATTTGAATTATGCAAGAAATACATTCACTCATAGTTTCATTTTACATTTATTGACATGATTGTGTAATAAAGAGTATAACATCTTTGGATCTGTGTAAATTATATTACTTGTTTTGGTTTGGCCAATAACTCCTACTTTGTGTAGATTTATTAACAGTTGCTAATTTTCTTTCTGATTTATTTGACAACCAAACAATGTATAGTCTAGATCTCCGTATTCACCAGTCACAAGAATTCGTGTTTCTTTTCTAGATTTTAAATTCATATACTGGTACTCGTTACTTTCGATCTAATTTTGCTCATTACGACAATATGTTCAGGTTCTTAAAACAGCACGGTTTGTTAGTGTATTCCTGTTGAGGCGAATTTTCGGTCAGCAAAAGCTTTATAACGTCTTGAACATCATCTTTGAAAGGAAGTTGGGTTTTAGCAGGAACACCTGAAGTTCGAGCTATTTCGCTAAGGAATCAGCCTTAATGTTGCTAAGGATGTTACTGTGTCCTGGTATCCAGGCAATCTGTAATTTAATATTTTCATGTTGGACTTTGAAAAGAAAATATTTTACTTCTATTTCTAAAAGATGTAAACTCTTTGACCATCCACACGTTGCTAGATTTTGCAAAACACCTTTTGAATCAGAAAAAATTATGATATGGAAGAACTTGTTATTTTTCGGATAAATGTTATCGCTGATCGTATGGCTACCAATTCCGTAGATTGTATTGACCAGGGTGCATTCAATTTTATAACCATCAGATTGATTGTTCATGTGGTATAGCGATACTCCTGGCCCTGTCTGTCCTTAGATCCACCAGTGTAGAAATGTTGCCATAATGGTGCTTTATGGTATGATATGAATTACTTAAATTTTTGTACAATGCACAGTTTCTGCTTGTTAAAAATGAACAATATCAAACGCAGTATACAGGACCTCCCAGTCCAGTAAATATCCAGGATACTTGGGAATGAGGTATATTTCCGGATGATTTCTAAATGTCCTCTATAATCTTACAATTGGGGGTTTTAAGATATTTTGTGATTTAAGACGGTTTTTAATATTGGATTGAAAGCATTGTACTCATATACAGGATCACTAGAATTTTGTCATACTTTTACAATAAAATTGCTGGTTAATTTGATTTGCCTTTCTCGACATGGTTTCCATCCAATTTCCTCTAATGTGAGGGCAGTGCTGGGTTTCTCCTGTATTCCTAATATCAGTTTTACTGTTATAATGCGCCGATATTAAAAGGAAAAATTGTTACATTGTTAATTCTAATGTGAATATTATGTATTCCTTTGCCTGTTTTGAAGATGATCCATTTAGATTTAGACGCATTAAACTCTAACCCTAGATCCAAATAGAATTGTTGCACTGTGTTTAATGTGCTTTTAAACGTCGTATTATCTCCTATCAATTCCTTCTGAATAATTGTATTAAAAATGAGAAGATCTTCAGCATGGACTGGATATTGGTAATCTTCATGACATATACCATCCAATTTAGAAATGTATAAATTATACAGTATGCGAGTGTATATTAATATATTTATTTGTATTTGTGTTTACTTCACGCGTTGAAGCCATCTTGTGACGTCATTCATTTTTTAGGTTTGTTAGCTCCATCTGGTGTTAGCAATTTGCGGCAGTATTAGTTTTTTTGTTTAAAAAAATGCTAGTTATTTTATTTAATTTTGGTTCTTTGTCCTCCGGCTAGCTTTTGAGTCGAGCACTTATCTATATACAGGTTGTGTAAACGGAAAGGAATCTTTTATCCAAAGATAACACTGATGAAGAAATTTGTTTTACACTTTTATTGTCGAACACGTTAACTATCACATTTACACATTGATCTTGACACTCGCCAAACTGAAACTGTTATAATAACTTCATTACTGATAATTCTTAATTCGCGTACTTCAACTTTTTGTATAATTAACTTTATAACACTTGAGATTTTTCATAACTCTGTTACGCGTAACCTACAAATTGATATCCGAAGTGTGCCGTACAAATACTTTCGACGAACTGACGGGAATGCGACGTGTAGTGTACAAAGAATTTTGATGAACTGAGAGACTGAAAGCGACGTGTAATGTATAAAGAATTTTGATGAACTGACGGGGTCTACCTCTAACCTACTCTTTTTATACTCCTTCACCCAGATATGCCTAAAGATTATAACTGAACTGCAATTGGCTAATAAAACGCACCAACATTAGCGTCTATTTTAATATCCAATGAAAATTATGAATACATATGCTCTAGGGAAACGTTCCAGAAGATTCTCAAGGAAAAACGCGCCAACATTACGTAACTTCCTCGTTTCCAATAATGATAAACAGCTCACCCCCTCGCTGCATTATTGCACGCTATTATTGTCAGTTTCAGTAAGGCGGTATAAACTTCTTTTCAACAATAATTACAATCAATAAACATCTCAAATCAATGTCACATAAAAATGCATATTCATATTACAATCATTATTTACATTTAAGTAATTTGTGATACAAATTACTGCATCATATGCCCCACTAGAAACATAATCATGAATATTTACAACTTGTTTGGAAATTTTATAATTGGGTTTTTAGTCTCCTAAATCTTGGAACACACGCTATCACTTTCACTTAACACTTCACACGTATTTAACACACGACATGTTTTTTCTCTATCTTGCCACTACTTACTGGCTCTGGTCTAATGTGTTTAGACATTAATCTGACATCACAATTTTTATAGCAAATACTGTACCCTGAGTTATTTAGTTACTTTTACAAAATTATTTACTTTCTTATATTGTTGACAACAATTTGTGCATTTAAGAATTTTTGTAATTACTATACATATTTACCAAAAATATTCACCCTCTACATATATTTAAATCTCTTAAATCTAGACACTGTTTCACATGTTCTGTTTGCTACATAAGTATTTGTTTTAATTACTTTTAACCCCATTTTTGTTATTTTGTACTTTATTTTAACAATACTCTTGGAATTGTATTTACGTACTTTTACTTTAATATCATATTAAGTTTCAATCTTTACATTCTTAATTTTCAAATAATGTTATAGTTACAAAAAAAATGTTATTTTCCTTTTAAAAAAAATTTAATTATTTCCAAAATCTATTTCTCCTTTCACATGACGTACATATTTATTTAACCTTCTTACGTTCCAATACATTTCTCTGCAAGTCATCTTTAACTATCCAGCATTTACTTTACATCTCATTGCTATTTACCCTCCTGGATCAAATTGTTTGTGGCTAAAGATTAGTCGTAGCTGTATCCTAACCTTCAAAAATTTGTTCATGGATAACCTCTTAAAGGATTCATATGATATTTTGTTCCTTGATAACATTTGAAAACAATCTACAAGTTTTCTGAATTACACATCTTTTAACAACTTTCATTTTCAATTCATCTGCTATCTTTTTAATTTGAGAGTACTCTGAAAAATCTGTCATAAATTGTACTGGATTGGAGTTTTCATTAAATTTTGGAAGTGGAAAATCACTTAAGATATGATTGTAATTTTGCAAATTCCCTACTTCCATATTTAAATTCTCTAGTGTTACTTGTGCACTCTGAGTTTCAGCATTAGCTATAGATGAAGCTGCGCATCACTCACATTATTTGTCATACCTGAGGAACTACCTCTATCATTATTTTGTACATCTGATACATTCACATCACATATATTTGCCCTTGAATTCAATTCTAACCTATTTACAGTACCTTGCAGATTTTCTATTGTCTGTTCCAATTTTTTATTATTCTCATTTTGAACAGCTTGGTGTTTGTTAATTTCAGAAGTTAGCTTTTGATTCAAATCTTTAGACAAATCTTTAACTTCTTCAGACAATTTATTTCTCTGTGTTTCTGACTCCTTCTGAATTTCAGATATTTCCCCTCTGAAATTAACTTGCACCTGAATTAAATCTGCATTTGTAGCCTCCATCATCTCTCTTAACTCACTTGAAATGCTACTCAGTCGGCTACCTAATTCTGTACATTTTACATCAACATGTTCTATTTTATTATTAACCTCACTTTTTTGGTTAGATATTTCCCTGCTCATGTCTAACATTTTCTTTGAAACTTCCCCTATCTCATTTGCTATCATTTCCTGATTTTCATTTCTCATTCTCATCATACTACTATCTAGCTCCATGAATTTCTTTTCAATTTCTTCCCTGTTTTGTTCTAAGCTTTTACCAATATCTTCCCTTAATTCCCTATGACTCTTTTGCATATCTTCCCTGTTTTGATCTATTTTCTTTTCTAATTTTTCATTATTCATTTCCATGTTCTGAGTTAGTTTTTGTTCTAATTTTTCATTATTCTGAGTTAGTTTTTGTTCTAAACTCCTATCAAAATCTTCCCTTAATTTCTCTATATTCTTTTCCATATTCTCATTAGTCTTTTTCATATCTTCTCTCAATTCCCTACTCATATTTCTCAGCATTTCCATCATCATACTAGCATCAAGATTAACATTTCCTGCTATTCTATTCTGACTTTCTGCACTAACATTTCCACCCTCAAATCCTACATTGTTTGAGCTATTTTCTGTAACCTGTATTGAATTACAGCTAACTGTTACACTATCCCTCTTCATAATTATTTCTTCTGTATTATTAGTGGACATTGTTTTCTTTATCCTACCGCTCCTAAGGTACATGTAAAAATTTTTACCCTTTTTTTTAGAATTAACATAACACTTTTCTAACCTTTCTGATGCTATCTGCTGATGTAGATTTGGTGTCCAGCTTTCTGCCCCTCTCTCCTAGATTATATGTTGCTTCTGCGTTGTATTACGATGAATCTACGTCGTTTTGTTGTTTTGTAGTTGAATTCCCCTGTTGCCTTTTAATCTCGGAATTACGATGTCCAATCATCCGCGTAGTCTGTCGTCCCTTTTGTTGTTTCTGGAATCTGCGTCTTGTAGTTCAGTTCGCTTCTCCATTCGCCCCTTCCTGGTTATTCTGATCCTTTCCTGGTCATCGTGTTCCTTTCCTGGTCACTCTGCCCCACGTTGGACGCCAATTTGCGAGTGTATATTAATATATTTATTTGTATTTGTGTTTACTTCACGCGTTGAAGCCATCTTGTGACGTCATTCATTTTTTTAGGTTTGTTAGCTCCATCTGGTGTTAGCAATTTGCGGCAGTATTAGTTTTTTTTGTTTAAAAAATGCTAGTTATTTTATTTAATTTTGGTTCTTTGTCCTCCGGCTAGCTTTTGAGTCGAGCGCTTATCTATATACAGGTTGTGTAAACGAAAAGGAATCTTTTATCCAAAGATAACACCGATGAAGAAATTTGTTTTACACTTTTATTGTCGAACACGATAACTATCACATTTACACATTGATCTTGGCACTCGCCAAACTGAAACTGTTATAATAACTTCATTACTGATAATTCTTAATTCGCGTACTTCAACTTTTTGTATAATTAACTTTATAACACTTGAGATTTTTCATAACTCTGTTACGCGTAACCTACAAATTGATATCCGAAGTGTGCCGTACAAATACTTTCGACGAACTGACGGGAATGCGACGTGTAGTGTACAAAGAATTTTGATGAACTGAGAGACTGAAAGCGACGTGTAATGTATAAAGAATTTTGATGAACTGACGGGGTCTACCTCTAACCTACTCTTTTTATACTCCTTCACCCAGATATGCCTAAAGATTATAACTGAACTGCAATTGGCTAATAAAACGCACCAACATTAGCGTCTATTTTAATATCCAATGAAAATTATGAATACATATGCTCTAGGGAAACGTTCCAGAAGATTCTCAAGGAAAAACGCGCCAACATTACGTAACTTCCTCGTTTCCAATAATGATAAACAGCTCACCCCCTCGCTGCATTATTGCACGCTATTATTGTCAGTTTCAGTAAGGCGGTATAAACTTCTTTTCAACAATAATTACAATCAATAAACATCTCAAATCAATGTCACATAAAAATGCATATTCATATTACAATCATTATTTACATTTAAGTAATTTGTGATACAAATTACTGCATCATATGCCCCACTAGAAACATAATCATGAATATTTACAACTTGTTTGGAAATTTTATAATTGGGTTTTTAGTCTCCTAAATCTTGGAACACACGCTATCACTTTCACTTAACACTTCACACGTATTTAACACACGACATGTTTTTTCTCTATCTTGCCACTACTTACTGGCTCTGGTCTAATGTGTTTAGACATTAATCTGACATCACAATTTTTATAGCAAATACGGTACCCTGAGTTATTTAGTTACTTTTACAAAATTATTTACTTTCTTATATTGTTGACAACAATTTGTGCATTTAAGAATTTTTGTAATTACTATACATATTTACCAAAAATATTCACCCTCTACATATATTTAAATCTCTTAAATCTAGACACTGTTTCACATGTTCTGTTTGCTACATAAGTATTTGTTTTAATTACTTTTAACCCCATTTTTGTTATTTTGTACTTTATTTTAACAATACTCTTGGAATTGTATTTACGTACTTTTACTTTAATATCATATTAAGTTTCAATCTTTACATTCTTAATTTTCAAATAATGTTATAGTTACAAAAAAAATGTTATTTTCCTTTTAAAAAAAATTTAATTATGTCCAAAATCTATTTCTCCTTTCACATGACGTACATATTTATTTAACCTTCTTACGTTCCAATACATTTCTCTGGAAGTCATCTTTAACTATCCAGCATTTACTTTACATCTCATTGCTATTTACCCTCCTGGATCAAATTGTATGTGGCTAAAGATTACTCGTAGCTGTATCCTAACCTTCAAAAATTTGTTCATGGATAACCTCTTAAAGGATTTATATGATATTTTGTTCCTTGATAACATTTGAAAACAATCTACAAGTTTTCTGAATTACACATCTTTTAACAACTTTCATTTTCAATTCATCTGCTATCTTTTTAATTTGAGAGTACTCTGAAAAATCTGTCATAAATTGTACTGGATTGGAGTTTTCATTAAATTTTGGAAGTGGAAAATCACTTAAGATATGATTGTAATTTTGCAAATTCCCTACTTCCATATTTAAATTCTCTAGTGTTACTTGTGCACTCTGAGTTTCAGCATTAGCTATAGATGAAGCTGCCGCATCACTCACATTATTTGTCATACCTGAGGAACTACCTCTATCATTATTTTGTGCATCTGATACATTCACATCACATATATTTGCCCTTGAATTCAATTCTAACCTATTTACAGTACCTTGCAGATTTTCTATTGTCTGTTCCAATTTTTTATTATTCTCATTTTGAACAGCTTGGTGTTTGTTAATTTCAGAAGTTAGCTTTTGATTCAAATCTTTAGACAAATCTTTAACTTCTTCAGACAATTTATTTCTCTGTGTTTCTGACTCCTTCTGAATTTCAGATATTTCCCCTCTGAAATTAACTTGCACCTGAATTAAATCTGCATTTGTAGCCTCCATCATCTCTCTTAACTCACTTGAAATGCTACTCAGTCGGCTACCTAATTCTGTACATTTTACATCAACATGTTCTATTTTATTATTAACCTCACTTTTTTGGTTAGATATTTCCCTGCTCATGTCTAACATTTTCTTTGAAACTTCCCCTATCTCATTTGCTATCATTTCCTGATTTTCATTTCTCATTCTCATCATACTACTATCTAGCTCCATGAATTTCTTTTCAATTTCTTCCCTGTTTTGTTCTAAGCTTTTACCAATATCTTCCCTTAATTCCCTATGACTCTTTTGCATATCTTCCCTGTTTTGATCTATTTTCTTTTCTAATTTTTCATTATTCATTTCCATGTTCTGAGTTAGTTTTTGTTCTAATTTTTCATTATTCTGAGTTAGTTTTTGTTCTAAACTCCTATCAAAATCTTCCCTTAATTTCTCTATATTCTTTTCCATATTCTCATTAGTCTTTTTCATATCTTCTCTCAATTCCCTACTCATATTTCTCAGCATTTCCATCATCATACTAGCATCAAGATTAACATTTCCTGCTATTCTATTCTGACTTTCTGCACTAACATTTCCACCCTCAAATCCTACATTGTTTGAGCTATTTTCTGTAACCTGTATTGAATTACAGCTAACTGTTACACTATCCCCCTTCATAATTATTTCTTCTGTATTATTAGTGGACATTGTTTTCTTTATCCTACCGCTCCTAAGGTACATTTAAAAATTTTTACCCTTTTTTTAGAATTAACATAACACTTTTCTAACCTTTCTGATGCTATCTGCTGATGTAGATTTGGTGTCCAGCTTTCTGCCCCTCTCTCCTAGATTATATGTTGCTTCTGCGTTGTATTACGATGAATCTACGTCGTTTTGTTGTTTTGTAGTTGAATTCCCCTGTTGCCTTTTAATCTCGGAATTACGATGTCCAATCATCCGCGTAGTCTGTCGTCCCTTTTGTTGTTTCTGGAATCTGCGTCTTGTAGTTCAGTTCGCTTCTCCATTCGCCCCTTCCTGGTCATCTCACTTCTTCCTGGTTAATTCTGCCCCTTCCTGGTTATTCTGATCCTTTCCTGGTCATCGTGTTCCTTTCCTGGTCACTCCGCCCCACGTTGGGCGCCAATTTGCGAGTGTATATTAATATATTTATTTGTATTTGTGTTTACTTCACGCGTTGAAGCCATCTTGTGACGTCATTCATTTTTTTAGGTTTGTTAGCTCCATCTGGTGTTAGCAATTTGCGGCAGTATTAGTTTTTTTTGTTTAAAAAATGCTAGTTATTTTATTTAATTTTGGTTCTTTGTCCTCCGGCTAGCTTTTGAGTCGAGCGCTTATCTATATACAGGTTGTGTAAACGGAAAGGAATCTTTTATCCAAAGATAACACCGATGAAGAAATTTGTTTTACACTTTTATTGTCGAACACGATAACTATCACATTTACACATTGATCTTGACACTCGCCAAACTGAAACTGTTATAATAACTTCATTACTGATAATTCTTAATTCGCGTACTTCAACTTTTTGTATAATTAACTTTATAACACTTGAGATTTTTCATAACTCTGTTACGCGTAACCTACAAATTGATATCCGAAGTGTGCCGTACAAATACTTTCGACGAACTGACGGGAATGCGACGTGTAGTGTACAAAGAATTTTGATGAACTGAGAGACTGAAAGCGACGTGTAATGTATAAAGAATTTTGATGAACTGACGGGGTCTACCTCTAACCTACTCTTTTTATACTCCTTCACCCAGATATGCCTAAAGATTATAACTGAACTGCAATTGGCTAATAAAACGCACCAACATTAGCGTCTATTTTAATATCCAATGAAAATTATGAATACATATGCTCTAGGGAAACGTTCCAGAAGATTCTCAAGGAAAAACGCGCCAACATTACGTAACTTCCTCGTTTCCAATAATGATAAACAGCTCACCCCCTCGCTGCATTATTGCACGCTATTATTGACAGTTTCAGTAAGGTCGTATAAACTTACTTATCAACAATAATTACAGTCAAGAAACATCTCAAATCAATGTCACATAAAAATGCATATTCATATTACAATCATTATTTACATTTAAGTAATTTGTGATACAAATTACTGCATCAAGTAGAGGGCTTAAAGATGATCCTTGTGGGAATCCATAAGAGGCGATTCTGTATCCATAGTCATTTAATTTTGGGCGGAGATATACCTTTCTATTAATCAATTGTTTATTTATCGATTACTGTATTTTCTGCAAATTTTAAACCCATAAGGAACGTAATAAGTAATGGTATTTGGACATTATCATAGGCTTCGGATATATGAAGGCTCGTTGCTTGTAAGATTATATTATTATCTATGGCTGATAGTATTTCTGACATGAAGACAGAGGTTACGTTAAGTATTGTATCTTTTTCTAAACCCATATTACTTTATTGGCCAAAACCCATGGCGATCAAGAAAAGGTAATTCTGTTTGTAATGTTTTCCATTATCTTCCTAAAAACAAGATAATGCTATTGGTCTATAGCTGTTAGTCGCCTAGGGTCAGTATTAGGTTTTTATTGGAATTGACAAATTTATTCCAGATATTAGGAAATTATACATATTGTAGAATGTATTCTTATAGTAGATGTTTAACCATGATATACGAAATATTGCCAGGACCAGGAGTGGTCTTATATGGTTCTGAACGATTTCCTGTATTTCCTCTTTCTTACATGGAGTTACTAGATGTTGCCTGCCTCTGAGATTGTAAGTGGATGGGGCCATAGTTGTGTATAGCCGGCATCATATCCTGTGGAACATAATCAGGAGTAACGGAGTTGAGAAAGTCTTGCTGTATGATAGGATTATCGTGTATGTGAAGAAAATTATCTATTATTTGTTAAGAATTGTATTCTTTACCATGTGCGAAATAGGTCGATTTTGTAGTGTAATATCATTGCAAACATTCTCCCATCCCATTCTCTTAGCTGTTTAGATATCTTTTGTTGCTATCGCAGCCGCTCGTTTATAGGCAAACAAGTATCCCTATTTTTATTCTTCAGAAAATTGTACATGCTTCTCTTTCTGTAAGCTATTGCCCTATTACATTTAACTGTCCACCATTTTGGTTTTTTATATTTCGTATTCTGTATTGGTTTTATTGGATGAAACAAGATAGGCTGGCCGCGTAGCTCGGTCGGTAGAGCAACTGCCTGCTGTGCGAGGGGTCCCGGGTTCGATTCCTGGCTGGGATATGGGAATGTTTCTCTAGCCGAGATTAATGAGAGCGTGAATGTATGTATGATCTAATGATTAAAAAATACCAAAAGTGCATGAAACCCAAGCACAAGGAAAGGTCGCCGATAAGACCAATGTAGTTAAAGGCCGGGTATAAATGGAACTTAAAAAAAGTGCAGATATTTATTGATTTGGTTATAACTGCATTTACATTAGCTACATTTTCTTGCTCATTTATTTGACTACTTAGGATAGTATACATCGTCCCTCCTATATTTATTATCCTGTATAGGCTTTGACTTAATTCTTTTATTTGCATTCTTGAACTTAAAATAAACAGTAAAATGATCGCTCCCAAAATTATATTGTATCGCTTTAAAGTCTGTATAAGCTACCAGTTCCTGGGAAACAAATATGAGGTTTGGGATGTAGTGCTGGAATATATTTCCAATTCTAGTAGGGCAGTTATCGTTAATCAAATAGAGTTGTAAGGAAGACATAAGAAGATATAAGTGTTGTGTCTTATATCTGGTGCTTCATTGAAACATGGTATGGAAAAATTGAAGTCGCTCCCTACAATTACGAACTTTTTACTTTTTCAGTAAATATGTGTTTCCAGAATGTTTTTGCAACGTGAAGATTGGAGTTTTATGTGTTACAATAAATGTAAAATCTCCAGAATAAATTTTTATACCTTGAAATGTATTCTCCGGATTGTCTACTATTTCATAGCCATCTGTGTTAATATTATTCTTGATTCCTGCTAAAACTCCACCTTCTCTCCTAGATCTATCCAAGGGAACAATTTTATATTCAGGAGTCTTAAATTTACTGCATTATTTTAGCCAGATTTCATTTATAGAGAATAGTTCAAATTGGCGTTGTAATATATAAAGTTTAATCTCTTGAAATTTGTTCTTCATTGATCTTGCATTCCAATATATTCTTTGAACGTTGAGCGTATTATTAGCTGCCATTTACTGATAGGTGCTCATTTGGGATGTGCAGCTTTGTAGTGATTTGTTACAGCTCTGGGATTCATGGTTCATATCCCCATCTTTACTATTCATTATTTTATATTGATTTTGTACACTTTCGGATTCCTTTCCCTTGCTGGTTGTACCATCTGTACCATTTTTGGTTTATTTGTTTGGTGCAGTTACTTTCTGACTCCATGTAATATTGCATTATTCTATCAGAATTCGCAGTCCTACCATTTGGAGATATCAGTGCATCTTTCAGATTTTTCTTTTTCCTTTCTGCTAGTCCTTTTGATATCCCTTCTCTTACTGCCTTTTAATACTGGTTTATTTAGATTTGGTTTTAATGTCGGAAATCATAATAGGTTTATTCTCTTCTCCATTTATTTTCAGAAAAGTGGATGAAGCTACCGAACAAAGAACATGTAGTTTAGGAGCTACCGGGAGTTTTGGTTTTATTTGTTTAGTCTTGTTAGCATATGTGGTCTTCTTATCCTTTAATTAGTTAATGGCTTGTTGCCTTTAAATTCTGAGATCTTTGATTTTTTTTATAACTTCCTTCTCTTTTTTGTAGATGACACATTTTTGTTAATTTTCCCTATGTTCTAATTCACAGTGGTAACATTTAACCTCACCAATTTTGCAGTTTAATATCTGATTAACATCTCTGCATTTTATGCAGTTGAGCATGTTTCGACAGAATTTTGGTAAGTGATCAAACCTGAGACATTTGTGACACATTGTAGGATTTTTCCTTATAATCTCCAACATCTCAGCTGATTCCATATAAGCACAATTTTTTGGCAAAATTGCGATCTAAAATGTACAAGCACCGTCCGTACAGGAAGATGAATTACACTGCCATTCTCGTCAATTTCCCTACGATTAAATCTTCTAATTCTCACTATATCGCACTGTGGCACTACATTGGCTTGTTTCATTATGTCACTTTCTTCATTGTCTAGGTCCACACCTCTAATTATTCCTTTTGTTGTAACATCATTTGCGATGAAGGAGATGACATATTTCTCATCAAAATCAGATTGGAGTAATTTATTAGCTTCAGAGTGACTCTTAAAATGCACTTCAAATTTGTTATAACCTGCAGTAAGTATCTGATTCACCTGCAACCTATTATTGAAAAGCTTTTTTACCAAATTTTATTGGATCCAAACGATTGACTTGTTTGTTCTTCCCCATTACATTTACTATATATGGACCAGCATCTTTATAGTTATATAGGATCTTTTCTGTATACTATTTTTCTGTGTCTTTTATGTTTTCACTTATTTTTATATTCTTATCATTATTCTTAATAAAATTAGGAATTACTGGTTTAGAATTAACATAATTAAGTTTAAAACCGCGTACCGTATCCAGGTTATTTAAACAAAAACCTAATAATGCAATTAAAGTTATTTCAATGCAAATTGTATAAACTATGTAACTAATATAAAATCCGTAAATAGTAAGAAACTAAAGATAATATACCACTTAGGTTAAGAAGAGCGCAGATGATCCCTGAAGCAAACTCCTCAATATAAATTGACTGCCTGCATGCAGGATGGGTACCGCCGTCTTTATGTGAGTTATTGCCAATTCTCACGCCGATGCGGCAGCAACGGGAAATTTTAGCGGGTAGTTTTGATAAGCAGGGATATTTGCAGTTTGTTATAATACGTTGTTCTGTGTAGGGAAGCAGAAAAAGTCTTTATTAGCAGCTGTTTCAATCACATGGTGATGAAAGTCCAGCAAGGATGATTTAAAAAAGTTTTTTTACTTTCTCTACTACGTATAGTAAGTAGGGGAAGTATTGCATTCCACCCAAAAATTCGATACCGAGATTTCGAGATATTGCTTGGTATTCCCTTAAATTATCCAATACTTATACTTTTTCTCAAATTCGTTATTCGTTTTTTTATGTCCTGGACATGTATAGAGAATGGAATGCGCCACATAGCAACCAGCGTTAAAATATTTGACTATCGCTTTAAACCTAGCATATTCCCCTTGCATCTACATGAAAATTACCAATAAGATTGACATCTCGATATCTCGATTAACATGAAGCATATGGAGAATAGGCGTTTTTCCTTAAGTTTTACGTCCCACTGTATCTAAACTCATATGTATGTCAATGCACACAACAATGTAGCAGCCGCTTGCTTTTTCAACAATGAGCAATACATTGTTGATAAAGTAAACGCAGGAGAATACAAATCAGTTACGTCTGATTGACTGTTGAAGGTGGATGTAATTTTACTCATCATAGTGAGTGGTGAAATACTTTTATCATGGCATACCGAATGTGAACTGGAAGCTGCAGGCAATATGTTTGATTCGGAAAACGTTTCAGAAGAAGGAAACCATACTAGTTTTATGTCCTGGAAATGCAAAGAGAATGGAATGCGCCACATAGCAACCAGCGATAAAATATTTGACTATCACTTAAAAGCTACCATATTCCCCTTGCATCTACAAGAAAATTACAAATAAGATTGACATCTCGATTAACATGAAGCATATGGAGAATAGGCGTTTGGGTAATGATGTGTTATAGCGGCTGTCGTCTGCTAGCGAGCGGCCTGGGCGTGGCTTAAGGAGTTCGAGCGTTGCCAACCGTAAGAAATGTACGCGCGGAAGATAACAACTATGTAACTTGAAATTCGCAATACGGCGCGGTTATTTCAAACACACAATTTGTCGATGTTTTTACTTTCTCTACTACGTATAGTAAGTAAGGGAAGTACTGTATTCCACCCAAAAATTCGATACCGAGATTTCACCGGAAATACATGTTTTGAGACCCCCTGAATCCAACAAAAAATTTTTTGGAAACGTGTCTGTGTGTGTCTGTCTGTGAATAGCATAACTCAGAAACGAACAGTCGGATAAACACCAAACTTGGTATTTAAGTTTAGTATCTTCCAAGGATGCGACACGGAGGTTTTCAAGAAAATCCCCCCACCCCAGAGTACCCTTTACATGGAAGATTTTTCGAAAATTTTAATTTTCTCAAAGATGGCTCTAACGATTTTGATTAAAATATCATATGTTTAAGATATTTGTATGACAAATAAAATGTATATCTTGAATTTTCTGGGAATGTCTCCAAAAGTATTCTTCATTGTGAACGACTTTTGCATAACTGGTAAACCATAAGAGATAGACAAAATTTTACTACACAAATAATGTAGATCGCGTCAAAATATACACAATTTATGTCATATACATTTTTGTTGTTGAGTGAACCATTTTCGAGATATTGCTTGTTATTCCCTTAAATTTTTCAATACTTGTTTTCTCAAATGGGAATTCATTGTTCATTTTTTTTGTCTTGGATATGCAAAGAGTTATAATCTGTGGCAAAGGGAATGGTGCTGCACCTAGCAACCAGCTATTAAGAGATATGTATGTGCTTAAAGGCTACTGTATTTCTATATTGTATTATATATTAGCAATAAGATAGAGTCTGCAAATGTGTATCTCGATTAACATGAAGTAGATGGAGAATAAGCGTTTGTGAAAATAGTTTGTACAAGAGTAGAGAAAGTCATGTAAGTGTAACACATCAGATTTTTTACATTGCATTGAAGCACACCTATTGTACAAAGTTAACCAAACCTGCATGTTGATTCATACCCAAAGAAAATGCTGTTATTTCAGGCCAAACACATTATCGCACATATACGTTATTACACAGAAGCAGTGGTAGCTTTGTTGACATTGTCCTTGAACCACAAACACACATTGTTGTAAATTGGGTGCAATATCAGCAGCATACCTTATTACACAGAAGCCGTGGCAGCATTGTTCTCATTGTCCGTGAGCCACGTACACACATTGTTGTAAATTAGGTGAAATATCAGCAGCATACCGTATAACACAAAAACAGTGGCATCATTGTTGTCAATATCCATGAGTCACAAAACACACATTGTTGTATTAATGTACTGCAATGACGTGGCAATAGGAAAACTGGAGAAGACGTGTAAGTTAGGTGAATTACCAGCAGCATACGTTATTAAACAGAAGCGGTGGCAGCATTGTTCTCATTGTCCTTGAGCCCGTACACATATTGTTGTATTAATGTACTGCAATGAGATGGGAATCGGAAATCTCATGTCATTAAAAGAAATAGAATTTGAAGTATGCGCCTTTGATTAAATTTGACATTGTTGAGTTACACCGGGTAATGCTGCGCTATCACATCCAATATTACGCCAAACATGCCTTGTCCCCGAAAACGATTCCGGAAGATGAATTCGTGGAGAGGGCGTCACTGGTACCAAATTGCCGCCGAAGTTTCCTCTTCACCCTCATCCACATGTTTTCGACATTCTGCGTGTAGATGGTGTTGTCCTCGGGGTCTACAAAGTTCTGCTCATGGACAATTACGTCGTGTATATATACGCCGTCTAGCAGATTTCCGATGTTGGCGTAAGAAGCCCATCCATCGGAGATGATGCGGCTTCCAGGCAAAATATGCTGCATAATAAGGGCTTCCAGGGTTTGAATAATGGGTAGAGAAAGTTATGTGAATCCAACATCAGGTTTTGAATTAAGCACAACCTTAAGAGCCGAATCTTTGCAGGGTTGCAGTACTTTAGGGACAAACATTTTAAGTGTAACATCTTGTATGAACATTTCCAATTTTCATAACACTTGTACGTGACTTTTAAGAACCGCAAAGCTCAGACCCTCCCTACCTGCCTGGGACTTTGCAAGGGGTAGTGTTTGAACATTCCGAAAGCAATTCATGTTTATGATGGGCAGTAAATGACTCTCAACCAGGAATACAATACAGCAGCACCACATGTTAAAAGTGGATGGGGGAACATCTGTTCAGCAGAAGGTACAACCTTTGGCTAACAAGAAACTCCAGACCGCACTGCAAACAGTACTCAAGCAATTCGAATTCCAAGAAAAATTCCGATTCTAGATGAAGTAAAATGAGTAGCATATGCCGCGATTTAAGGAATATAATTGACGAATGCTTTGTGGTAAAGTGTTTCTTTTCCTCCCTGTCGGCCTGCGTTTTATTCCAGTAGCAAGAGCTATTCGGAAAGGCTTTCCCCAGTTTTCGTTTATCTCGTAGAGACAATTTCCAAGAAAGTTTTAAGAAGAAGAATACCGTGCTAGTCTATGCCATAATTATCTTTTCCATTCCTTCCATTACTAAGAACAATCAGGCAGAAAGGAAGTTGAAGAATACTCCATAAAATTCTATATTTACAAAACTTACTTTTAGTCATTGATTTACTTTACACTAAAAACAAAGAAAAAAACGGGGATTCGAGGAGGAAAGTGCAAGAAAGGATTAAACAATCCTTAGATAATTTATAGCTTAAAACGCTGACAGGAATTTACACTGTGTAGTTCAAAATCACAATTTTATATTTAAGGATTAGAACTCAATAGGAACCTTCACAGTTAGACGAAGTCCTCTACTGATTAAAAATCAATATTCTTACTCGACAAAAAAATACTCATATCGTGGAAAATGTAATGTGAATAGAAGCCTAATTTGCATGAATGCTATATGGTATTCACGTTAAATTTCCTACGAAAAATATATTTGACCACTATTAATTACATATTTCATTACAATGAACTTGGTTACATCCACCATACGGAAAACTAAAAACGCCACATGTAGCATTTGTGTATATATCTGTCTGTCTGTCTGTCTGTCTGTGTGTATGTCTATGTGTGTGTTTTAATAAGAGGTAGTGTCCGAGTGCGTGTATGTGTGTGTGTTTTAATAAGTTGTAATGCCTGAGTGTGTGCGTGTTTAATAAGTTGTAATGCCTGAGTGTGTGTGTTTTTTTTAATAAGTTGTAATGCCTGAGTGTGTGTTTTAATGAGTTGTAGTGCCAGAGGCTGTGTGTTTTAATGAGTTGTGGTGCCTGAGTGTGTGTTTGTTTTAATGAGTTGTGGAGCATGAGTGTGTGATTTTGTGTGTATGTGAGCATTGGAGTGTGCTGGACAGAGGACCAGGCACCAAAACAACCGGAGAAATAGAATTCTTTAAGTAATGACTAAAATCATCCGCAGGAACACAGAGGCTAAAATACGATTAGGATAAAATGGCACTCTTGGCAGCGGCATGCGCACCTTCATTGGATATATGTAACTTCATTATCGCGTATGCCGAAATTGAATTAAAGTTTTTTTTATTTATGGACGCTCTATAACCACCATGGTTCTTAGCGTCGTATTCTATATTGGGCATGAAAGGCCGGAAAGTTTGCTCAGAGGCCTCTTTATCAGGTTTGAGGTTCTTTTACTTGCCGTAAATCTACGACACGGGACCACCGGCTTTACTTCCCTTCCGAAGGAAGCCGTGCTAAAGATTTTTACGCCCGAAAAAATCCATCGCCCTCCGCCGGGTTGTAACGACGCCTCGACAGGAATTCAAGGTGCGGTGCTTCTCAATACGGACGGGATAACCGTGGAGAAGCGTCGCGCGCAACAAAGTCTTACTTTGTTGATCGGACTTACTCTGAACCAACAATGAACCGAAGTGAAGGCGAAGGAATGAACCGGACCAGCAATACAGTCAATGCCCTTCTGTATTATAAAAGGGTTCACCTTCTCAAACGTTTGTCCTTTCTCTGTTTGCGTAATGACTAAGTAACAACCAGATGACGGTGGTGTTACTTCTGTTACCAAAACTTTTCGGCGTGTTATTAATAATGGAGAAAGAGGGCTCCATAGCGAAATAAATTCTCCACCACTGCAACCGTCTCCGACTTCAGGCTCTGTCTTCCCAGGCGTTACCCCGGCTTGGGTGAGTGGCCTATCCATACCGGTCTCACCCCAGGGTCACACCTCCCAGAACATAGACAGAGGGACCCAATGGCCGTGGGAAGTCAGCAGCTCATGTAGTGCCCCCCGCGGGACTGTAGTTGAACAGCAGATACGAACACACACCCTACATGACGACCCCGGGTAGTGGGGCTGACGCCATTATCCACTCACCCAGCTGCGACCCAGTGCGCGGGTATCCGTCAAGCTGTGTCCACGGAGGATTAAAAGAAAATTGGAAAATAAACCAAAAGTGTGTGGGCGTTTCACACGCAAGGTAGGCCGGCGAGGAAGAAAAAAGAGATATGTGAATGGTCGTGTGCGAATTGTTTGTAAATAGATTAGAGAAAAAAGAAGCGTGGCGAGGGGGGTATGGAACGAAATGAAAATAACGCACGAGAGCGCATCTTGTGTCTCCCGGTCAAGAGGACGAACCCACCTCGACCGGATAAGGGTGGAGGGATGACGACGGTGATGAGTGGCTCGGGACCCCGGGTGTGCCAAACTCGTACTCACATAAAGTGAGCCCCTGGGGGGTTGGAAGCTGCGTTGAAACAGTGGGACAGCAACCACGGAAATAGAAAAGATCCCTGTTGGTGAGACAGGTGTTAATAAAACCATAGAACCTGAACCCAGTATAAGAAATAATTGTAGAAAAGGAAGAGTAAAACAAATGAAGATAACGTGGCTAGTCCAGATGAGGGTGAGGACTGGCTCGGACACTCTGGGTACGTCAAAGCCATACTCACATAGTGAGCCCCTGGGGAGGTGAACTGTGAATGTGTTTTGCTGGTGAGTTGTAGTGTTTGATTGCGAGTGTGTGGGCTTTGGAGTTTGAGTGTGTTTTTGCTGGTGAGTTGCAGTTTGTGACTGGAGGTGTGTGAGCTTTGGAGTGTGAGTGTGTTTCTTCTAGTGAGTTGTAGCCTGTTATTGCGGGTGTGTGAACTTCGGTGTGTGAGTGTGTTTGTGCTAATGAGTTGTAGTGTGTTACTGCGGGTGTGTGTGAGCTTTGAAAAATGAGTGTGTTTTTGCTAGTGAGTTGTAGTGTGTGACTGTGTGGGTGTGAGCTTTGGTGTTGAGTGTGTTTGTGCTGGTGTATTGTAGTGTTTGATTGCGAGTGTGTTCGCTTTGGAGTGTGAGTGTGTTTTTGCTAGTGATTTGTAGTGTTTGAAGGCGAATGTGTGAGCTACGGAGTGTTAGTGTGGTTGTGCTGGTGAGTTCAAATAAAGCATGCATTTTGAATTTTCTGGAAATAGCCTGTGAACTCCCGTTCATTCTGATTGAATTTTGTGTATTGCGCTAAGTATCTAGGAAACTATGAAATGCTCTAAAATGCAGTTTGAGGCAAACCAATATTTTCTTGTGTTAGCATTTGGGATAATATTCCAGGAAATGTCATTGCACCTTTGCACTTAAAAGTGTATTATAAATGTATGAAAGTTTGCATAATCTTATAACAGCCTTAGGGGTGTTTTAAGTCTGAAAAATCATTTTATATTACAGCTGCTTTACCCGAAAATTCATTCATTTCATATTTCTTGCTTTGTACAGACTGAAAAAAAGGAATTGCTGAAAAGCATACATTTAGTAGCTCAAAACACTTTAATAATCACATTCTTTGCAGCTTGGTAGCACAGAAAGTTAATTTCCTTTCAACTCCTTTTATAAAAAAGAATAATAAAATTACAATTGATTCATTCGCATGACTTTCTCTATCCTCCATCGTTTATTAGTAGATACATAAATTATTATTCTTAATCAACCTTGTTTTTCCGTCTACTACATTTTAATATAAAAAAAACTCTTTGCAGAAATATCTACATTACACATTTCGTTATCGATACAAAGAGAACAGCGATTGTCAAATGTTTAACAACTGGACGCTATATGCTGGCCTTAAAATTCCATTCTGTTTCTATGATATCACGAGAAACAACTGAGTGTTGAAAGGACTTTAAGATAATGACCAAAAAAATGAACAATTGAAACCTTCAAAAATGAGCAATTCGCACATTTAATAACGGATATCTCAGAAAGGGCTCATGCCACAATAAAGCATGTATTGCAGCTTTAAAGAGATTTACATTTTTGGTGTAGCACGTCTTCCTCTATCACTTAAGTATTACCAGTTATACAAGGTTATAAAAAACCGTTTTGAGTTATGACACACACGACGTTTCCACAAATGCTTTATTTGGATGCCGATGAGAATAATACATAACAGTAATAATAATCATTCTCATAATAATATAATACATCAACAACGATAAATAACAACACGCGGGCCGTATAAGTATACAACTACAATGGCTCGCTGTACATTGCGTGCATGCGTTGGCTACATGTTATGCCTACAGCGTGTTTTCGATTCTCACCGTTGGCAACAGCCACCTAAGCAACGCCCAGGCCGCTCGCTAGCAGACGACAGCCGCTATAACACATCATTTACGGCGTTTGTAAAAGTAGATTGTACAAGAGTAGAGAAAGTCATGTGAGTGTAACACATCAGATTTTTTTTTGTAGTAAAGTTTCGTATAATAAGTTCGGCTATTATTTACAGAACGCACAAGAATGGAAATAACTGAATAAAAAGGAATGGAGGTTTAGGCAAATTAGGTATGGGATGGGAGGTTCCAAAAGAGATTATGAAGAATCTGCTCTTAGTCCTCTTCCTGGAAAATGGTTATAAAAGCAATAGGAAAGTGAATAAATTACCTTAAGAGTGAGTTTAGAAGTGGATGCGATATCTTCAATAGCTGGTGCCTACCTGCCAGCCCCTTTTAGGTGTTTTACTTTTATAGATAATTCGCGTTATGAACACAACAAACGTAGCCATTTTTCCCCTAAATCACATGCGAACTGCCAACATAAGTGAAAAGGTGAAATCCGCTAAGTATGCGATCTGTTGTTACTAGAATTTCTTCTTTTTCGTTTAGGGTTGCCGCTGACAAAAACTCAACGCATTCATAGTAAGACTATGCACAAAAATTGTAATTTTTGTATTCTTGTGAAAGTTTGTTATATTAATACGTTATTTCCATTAAATAAATAAGTTCCTCTACTGTAACAGTGGTAGATAGTTAACGCAAGCTTACATAAAAAACCTAACCTAAGGCTAGCTGTTCGTGAATTCAGAAACGTAAGCTGCTTTTATATATATATAAAACTAAACGTAACCTCCCATGAATCAGAGACCTAAGCTTAGGAACGCGCGCGAGCGAAGCTTTGATGTAACCACTGGTAACTAAAACAAGGTTATATATATATATATATATATATATATATATATATATATATATATATATATATAAAACAACTAAACCTGACCTAACCTCCCGTGAATCAGAAACCTAAGTTTAGGAACGAACGCTCGCTTCCCTGGCGTGCTTTGATGTAACCCTGCTAACAAATTAAAACAAGGATATATATAAAAGCTTATAAGCTTATATTAAAAAAAACTAAACCTAACCTAAACTCTCGTGAATCAGAAACGTAAGCTTAGGAATGCAACTGATACACTCCTCTCCTTCTAATAAACATCCCTCGGCTACGCTTCGAGGCTGAGGGCCCTCAATCTCTTGGCTACGCCATGAGGCTGAGTATCTTAGGCTTTGGCGGCATTATTCATATGTTGCCAGCATTGCCTTAGAGCTGGTGTATGACATAAGAGTGACATCTGTTGGACATATAACACATCATTTTCCTCACTCGGGAAGAGGAGTTAAGAGCAGATTGTCGGAGATTATTCTTTCCTTGTCTATCCTTAAATATTTGCACATTTAAATAGATTAAAATACTATATAAGATACTTGCATCACAAATGAATTGTGTGTATCTCATGAATTTTTTGGCAGCCTGTGAAGTCCTTTTCATCCTGAATGATTTCTATAATTGGAAACTGCAAGCGATAGTATCAGTACACAAAAAATACAATTCATTAAAGCATACCATTTTTGTCATCTAACATTTTGTGCATTAATCATTTTCCGGAATATTCTTTATTATGTGAATTTTCAAATACTTTTTAAAACCTTCCAAGTGTGAAGTTGCTTTTTTTTTTTTCTTTCCTTTTTTTTTTTTCTTCCCCGTTGTAGTCATGCAAAGAGCTTGAAATTTTAAATCCATCACATAGTGACCTACTTTTTAAAAATCTGATTCGTTTTACCTACTGTATCCTCCACATAGCCACAATGAAGTGTATAATGGAAGGTTAACAAGAAGTAATTAGAAGAATAACTTTTGTAAGAGTAGTTTGTAGAAGACTGATTTGAGAAAGTCATGTGAATGTAACCAGAAATACTTAAAAGGCTTTTTATTTTGAGAGCTTATTTGAATACATTGGAAATCATTCTTGGCCAAGGAGCTCTATGTCAACAGTAAACCCCAGCCATATACATGCAATCACCACTTTGCAGGAGCATCATTTCAGTTTCTGTTTGGGGGAACAAGATTGCCTGAGGCAGTTTTAGAATTTTAACGACACATTTAGCCTAAAAGAAAATTAGTTTTTATTTCTTAAATGTGAAATATGTATATTAAAATTATAATCGTAATTTTTCTTTTGGTAAAGCAATAATATCCGGTAGTTTAATTATTCCTCGTAACTTAGTGGCAGTAATTTCCTTCTCTGCCACTTTGCCTTGCAAAGACCAGGTTATGCTTGCTCATCGCTCGCTCCTGTCTTCTGTCAGGCGATCCTCATTGCAACCTTGTTAATGGAACTGTTAATTTGTAATGCATTCACAGACTGACTGCAGTGCTCAACAGTGTGGGATCCTGACTGTGTGTGCACAACATT
This sequence comes from Deroplatys truncata, assembly GCA_030765065.1. Lineage (NCBI taxonomy): Eukaryota > Metazoa > Arthropoda > Insecta > Mantodea > Mantidae > Deroplatys > Deroplatys truncata. The sequence goes on along the minus strand of CM060984.1, from coordinate 19,160,975 downwards.
CTGCAGTTTCTCACTGTGAGTTGTGGTATGACTTACAAGTTAAAGCAGCTATAAACACAAAAAAAAAAATTAATAAATATGTGTTGCATTCACACAACTTTCTCTATGCACTCTTCTACAAACTACTTTTACCAAAGCTTATTCTTCTACCTGCTTCTTTTAATCGAGATACATTTCATTATAAGGTGTAAGAACAATACCTTAGGCTAAAGAAATAGTCAGATTTTTAAAACTGGTTTCCTATGTAATGGCTTTGAAATTCCATGCTCTTCAAACAACCCCTGCCCCCACCCTGCAAAAAGAAGGAAGAGCAACTTTACCACTTTAAAAGTGTTGTTGTTGATTTCAAATGGCTGGGGCTAGATTTTACATCATCAATTCTCATTCTTCCCAATAAAGCTCTACTAGATCTTGTTCTCTATTCTCTGGATCTAGATGCCCTACAGCGTAGCAAATGCTCCTTATTTAAAGGTACATTTTCTTTACACAGAGGGCATCCTGTTGTGACAAATCCCAATCTGTGAAGGTATTCTAATCAGTCATGGCCTGTTTCCAATCCTAGAGCTGCTGTTGCTGATCTCATTGGGAAGTATCTGATTTTGTCAGTATAAGCAGCAATATCTTTATATTTTTTATTTGAAAGCTTTGTCTTCCTTGTTGTATTTTTACTTTCTCTACCACATACCTAGTAGGTAGGGAAGGTATTACATTCCATAAAAAAAATTGATACCAGGACTTCACCAGAAGTACATGTTTAGAGGCCCTCTAAATTAAAATAAAAGCAATTTTAAAGAAAGGTTAGTGTGTGTGCGTGCATGAGAGAGAGACACACAGAGAGAGATATAGAGAGAGACAGACAGAGAGAGAGAGAGAACAGCATAACTCAAAAACAAAAAGTCTGATAAACACCAAGTTTGGTATTTAAGTTCAGTGCCTTCTAAAGTTGCGACAGAAAGATTTTCAAGAAAATCTCCCACCCCAAACTACCCTTTATATAGAACATTTTTCAATGCTTTTTATTTTCTAAAAAATGGCTCAAACGATTTCGATTAAAATACCATATATTAAAGATACTTACATGACAAATAAAATGTACGTCTTGAATTTTCTGCGAATAGCCTGTAAAGTCGTCTTCATTCAGAAGCAATTTTGTCTTTAATAAATGATAAGCAATAGATGAAAATGTACTCCATAACAAATGTACATATCTTTAAATTGCACAGTTTATTTCAAACGTAAGCCATTTCCAAGATATCCCTTATTACTCAGCCATTGTTTTTAATTCCTGTCAGCATTCAGCTGCTTCTCGTGATGTCATGGAAAGAGTTGGAATTTTAAGGCCAGCATATAGAGTTCAGCTCTTAAACATTTGACCATCACACTTTTTGTATGTACAACGAAATGTGTAATGCACCTATTTCCGGAAAGGTTTATCTAGATTAATATGAAGTAGATAGGAAAATAAATAATTTGTATACCCATTAATAAACAATAGAGGGTAGAGAAAGTCATGTGAATGTAACACATAAGAATTTTTTGCTTTATTTCCAGGAACCTTTTTCGTATTGAAACTGCTTTTGTTCAAGCTACGTGTACTCTGGGTGATACTAAATGAGCAGCAGATATGTTATTATGTTTCCCAAAGGAAAACAATTCTGACATGAAAAGGTCTTTCATTCAGTTCTCTGGACAGGGACCTTGTTTGGGATGGAATAATAAACACTTGAAGAAGTATAAGTATTTGAAAATTCACATCAGTGACAGAGAATATCTCACAAATGGTTAACATCGCAACAATTTTTATTTTACATAAATCGTGTTCTTTTAACATCTTCATTTATTGCATAATAAGATTTTGTTTGCTTGTTAACATTCACCAGACAAAGAGAACTTCGCAGGATATTCCCAGAAAAAAGTATTCATTATATTTGTCATCCAAATATCTTCAACTAATAGTGTTTGAATCAAAATTGTTACAGCCATTTTTGGAGAAAATAAAGAATAATGAACATTTTTCCATATAAAGGATAGTTTGTGGTGGGTAGATTTTCTTGAATATCTTATTGTTGCCTTCCTGGAACATGCTGAACATAACTACCAAGTTTAGTGTTCATCCAACTCTTTGTTTTGTGCTGATGTCAGAAAGATGCACACAGAGACTTCTTTGTAAACATGCAATGGATACAGGGTGCCTCAAGCTGTGTATTTCAGGTGAAATCTCAATATCAAATTTTCGGGTGGAATGTAATACTTCCTCTACTTACTGTAGGTAAGCAGTAGAGAAAGTAAAAATGATTAAAGTATTGAAAACTTATAACCATTGTATTGGGCTTTAAGCGATAGTCAAATCCTTTAAGAGCAGAGGCTATGTGATGGTTTTGAAATTCTGTTCTCTTTGTATGACCAAAGGAAAAAAAGAAAAAATAGCAATTTTCCTCTTGAAAAAAGTGTAATAATTTGAAAATTCAAATCAATAACAAAGAATATCTGTAAAATGGTTAATGCCACGAAAAGTTTTGATATAAATTGTGTGCTTTAATGAGATCTACATTTTTTATGTAATAAGATTTTGTCTATATCTTATGGTTTACTGTTTATGCTTCATTCAGAATGAAGGGAACTTCAGAACCTATTCCCAGAAAATTCCAGCTATAGGTACATTTTATTTGTCATGAAAGTGCCCTAAATATATAGCATTTTAATCAAACTCATCAGTGTCATTTTTGAGAAAATTAACATTTTAAGAATTTTCCATGTAAAGGGTAGTTAGTGATGAAGGATTTTCTTGAAAATCTTCATGTCGCATCCTTAGAAGATGCTGAACTTAATATCAAGTTTGATCTTTAACAGACTATGTTTTTGAGATATGCTGTTCACATTTTTTTTTTTTATTTCTTCTTCTTTTTTCTGGAGTCTCGAAACAGATACTTCCATTGAAATCTCGGTATCAAATTTTTGGGTGGAATAGAATACTGTATTTGCTTTGCATATGTAGCAGAGAAAGTAAACATTAATTGCTGATAAATTTCAATAAAGGATTGTAATTAAGAAAAAAATTGGTATCTTCCTTAATAAACCACATTATTGAATAAAAGTAGATCAGTGAATTTAGAAGGTTGCATCTATATTGTGTAAAACGTTCAGCCTGATAAGTTATGGTTTCTGAGATAATGCGTCATGAAGTTAGCAAATTTAACATCTGGCAGGATAGGACTTTTAACCTCCCTACCAATCACACTGGAACTACAATACCAGACATTAGCTCTTGAATTATGATTAAAGACAAAACCTTATTCTCTTTCTCTGTCCCCTCCTTTCATTTTTCCAAAACCTCACACTACTTCACTACGGCTATAGCCAGGACCTTGCATCATGACTTTGGCCTAGACATCCAACCCTTACTGTTTGCTGCTACCCTTATGGCGGCAGCAAGGACTTAATATAATAACAGAGCTGCATTCTGCAGTGCTCTCTTCCTGTTGTCCTTCTCCTCCTATTCTTTCCTGTCTTCTTTCCCTTGTTTTAAAAAAAAAAGTATACAATCGAGTGATCACTCAGCACACTTGTACACATTTCACAGGTCCTTACCTGCATCATCAGCTGCTGTTAACTAGTTCGGACATCCAGATCCCTCATGCCTGAACGATTTCTCGTAGCAACAGTTTCAATAATCTCGTTTTTGAGTTAATTTCTATTAGAATTTCATAATTCATTACCGGGTCTTTGTGCTTATTTATGAAACTGTTCTCTCGCATGTCTAACTCTTTAACATTCCTAGAGTCTCTGTCACAAATGAAAGTAATTATGCAGCATTAAAAGCTCTGTAACATCACAATCAACATGCTTATTAGGTAATCAGCAATATTCTATTTCAGGGTATCTTTGTGCAGACTTGCTTGTCGTTTAACGGTGAAATTTTATAATTTTGAACTATAAACTGATTATACTTTGTGAACCTCTTTGGATTTGGACTCTCCGATGAAAAATAAGGTAAGATAGTGATCAAACCAGCATGATACAGTCGGCAAAGTTATCAATGAAGGCTTAGAGCGCAGGAGATTCAAGAAAGCAAACCTATATGGTAGAGTTGGTCAAGCATTGGAATTGTCTTTGGTTGGCTACTCTCATCTGCATTCTGGTAAATTCTGGAACATTTTATAATGTTTATCTGTAGCAACAGGAGAGTATAAAAAGACAGCAGAGAATAATTGATCAGTTATTAGCATTTTTAAGTCAGATCTACAAAGCGAGGCTTGTGACATACATATCATAATAAATAAATTTTGTTATGAGTTAACCAATGTTTTTATTTGCCACAATGTATTTATGTAGTGCATTATCATTTAACTACTGAATAATGTGTTGCCTGGTTCTTGCCAAACCCCCACATGCTTGCAACCACTCCTCTTCCTCCTCCTTGCAACTGTCTGAGTGAATATTGTCGTTTGCCACCTTCATTTGTGATGGAGAGACTAGAGCTGCTTTTCAAAGTTTCATTCTCCTGTTTAAGTTATGGTTTGATTTCCAGAAGTGCAGTTATTGCTGACTTATTCATTCTTTGATTGAATGAGCACTTCACAAAAATTAAACAAACAAATGGATAAAACAGCAATAGCTGCCCATTATTTGAAAACAAACACATTACATACATGGAAATTTAACTTTTAAAAACGGCTGAAAATATTAAGAAAACTAGAGACGCGGGATAAGAATGAAAGCATCAAGATCTGGTAATGAATTTTCAAATTCTGCCATAAGTAACATACATGCCAAACTATTCAAACTGCCAACAGAGAAATTTGTCCAGCTGTGAAGGATGTACACATTTGAACTTGTTGACAGCAGCTGATGATGCCAACCTGTGAAACCTGCGTTGCATAAAGTGCAGCCAGTGAAACTATGTAAATGTTGGTTGATTCCATCTGATATTTTTTTTTATTGAAGAAAACATACAGAGAGTTCCTGTTTTTGATCAAGCCACTAAAATAACAAAATGCCAAATATACCTAGAACATTGCATTGCATTTTGAGTCAGAAATACACTTTTTGCATTTTTTTAATAAACGGAGAGTGGGAGAACCTTGTTCAAATCCCGGCTGTGGCGTTGAATTTTTCAGTTGACTCTATATTAAAAACTTGCTAAGGTCTATTAAAAGTATAATTAATTTATATAATAACAATAAAAAATTAAAAACTTTTTGCATTGTTTTGTCCGAGAGTATAGAGTATTCGGTGGACAATAGAACTCCCTTATCTGTAGAGATATTCAAGGTATGTAAAAGTAATTTATCCAGTATTTAAAACAGAGTATAAAGTTTCTTGCCACCAAGCAGTCTTTGGTAATGAGGTACACTGACAGCCAAAAAAAAGGTAACACTCGTGAAAAATTATTTTCATTTGAAATGTGTTGTCATTTAGGCATATTGCTAGAATCTGTTTTCATGTGTACTTTGCAAACAAATATATGAAAATTTTTGGCTATTAAGAGATATTCTTTGGTACATTTAGAAGGTCCTTGCTACATTGTTGCCTGCTTTGCAACATTGTTGTGGTGCATCTATCAAGTTTTACAAATCCAGGTTTACCGCCACTCCAACATTGTTTCAATTCCACACTGAACATTGTTGTGTTTGCAAACAAATCATATCACACAGTAAATGTTCATCCATTATTCCCCATAGTGTCGAGATTTTGTGCTCTGAAAGATGTCTTGAGCCCTGTTGATTGCATAAAAACTGTTGCATTAGTTGAAGATGGGCGCAGCTATCGCTATGTAGTGAGAGTTTTAGGAACAACTCCAAGTATTGTGCAAGCTGTAAGACAATTTTGCAAGCATAACACCTATGACAAGCTCCCTGGATCAGATCGTCTGAGATGTACATTGCAAAGGGATGACTGTTTTTTAACTTTCATGATTTTAAGAGATCGTTACATGACGGCAGTTGAGGCAAGAAATTGTCTGGAAAATGCTTGCAATATTAACATCAGCAAATGGACATGCAAAAGAAGAATCATAGAAGTAAATCTCAAGGAGACCTGTCGCAGGACCACTGTTAACTCCTCATCACCGAAGAGTTCATCTTCATTTTGCTCGAGAGCACGTGAGCCGGACAATGGTGCAAAGTTCCCTATACAGATGAGTCCCCATTCAACCTTAGGGCTTCAGATAGAAGAAGTAGGTATGGAGAAGGCCTGGAGAATGTTATGCTGCTTACACATTATCCCCAAGGGTTCCTTATACAGGAGGCTCAGTAATGGTGTGGGGTGGTGTAAGCACTTATGCATGAACTGAGCTCGTTTTCATTGAAAATGGACGTTTAACATCACACTGATATATTGAGAAGATGCTACTTCCACATTGAGCCATATGTTCCACACATCGGCTAGAACCACATTCTTATGCATGATAATGCTAAACCCCATAGCGCCCAGTGTGTGTCACAATTTCTGTAGGAAGCAGGGATCATAACTTTTAAGAGTGCCCTGCTCAAAATCTGGACCTCAGTCCCATTGAGCACATGTGGGATATGCTCAGATGTAATATTTGTTGTAAAAGTTTTCTACACAGTGATTTTCGAGTAGCTGCCCTTGATTAGGAATGGCATGCAGTTCAGCAAATTGACGCTAATACCAAGATTTCAAACATGCCAGTCAGGATGCAGGCTGTTATTGAAGCTAGAGTTGGAAACATGAACATGATCAACGAGAAGAAGAAACTCAAAGCAATTTCGCATTCCACCACTCTAACACCTCTCTCAAACACAAACTGGAAATACAGGAAATTCACATACCACCCTTGGGCCTTTAGAAAATTTGAACGAATCTTCAATAAATTTAACATAAGACTAGCACCACAAAACAAATTCAGCCTGAAGAACTTGCTAAACACAGCTCTCAAAAATACCATCCCAAACACATTAAAATCTGGAATTTACCAGATTAATTGTGATGAATGCGAGAAATACTACATAGGAAAAACGAAAAGAAACTTGGAAACCAGAATTAAGGAACACCAAAGGAACATAAAACTAAAACAAATAGACAAATCCGCTGTATCATACCATTTTTGGACAGAAAACCACAACATTGGCCAAAGTATAAAATTATCAAAACCGCTCACCACACCAATAGAACTGAACATATGGGAAAAAATACACCTCATCAAAAATGGCAACAATGTCCTTAAATTTGAAATCCTGCCTGTGAACAATGTGTTAAAACTTTGTGCCCCAAACACCAGATGGCAACAGGTTTAGAACCCGCAGGAAGAGGAAGAAGAGCAAGTGGGAGAAAGATACCTTTAGTCACCCAATCGCTGACGATGAGGACGAATGCCCTCGAAATCATTTCTGTTTTATACAACATTTAATTAGTGAAGGTGATTGTCAAAAAGTGTGACTCAATCTACCAACAGTTATTATTGCTTTAAAATATTCGTAAAATTTGTACACAAATTGTTTATTTGCCTAATTAATGTTTTACTCTATCTGAAAATTAGATTTAAATTTATAGAAATAAATTATAAAGCTATTTTCAAGGAAACCTTAAGTGTTAGCCTTCTTTTGCATGGCAGTATATTTTAGTTTGGTGAGAAACTCTTGACCTCAATTTGATGTTCACCAGGAATACATGTTTTGAGAACCTCTGAATAAAAAAAAAACATTTTTATAAACATGCCCAGGTGTGTGAGTCTGTAAATGACATAATGCAAAAAGGAATGTTGGATAATACAAAACCTGGTATTTACGTTCTGTCTTCCAAAGATACGCGATAAATTATACTTTATGTGGAAAATTTAATGAAATTTTTTATTTTCTCAAAAATGATCCTTATAATTTTAATTAAAATTCCATATGTTTAACCATTTACATGACAAATAAAGTGTATATTGTGAACTTACTGTGAATAGCCTGTGAGGTCCTCTTCCTTTAGAAGGAATGTTATGTGATTTTGTAGGGTGGTTAAACTATAAGAGATAGACAAAACATACTACACAAACAATGTAGAGCTGTTTAAAGCACATAATTTATTTAAAATAAATTTTTTGCAACACCCAGTTTATCCATTACCACGGATCTGATATATTCCTGTAATCCCATTGTACCTACAAGGAAATCTGTAATAAGAGAATTTCTGCAAATGTTTTATCTCAATTAACATGAAGTAGATAAGAGAACAAGTGTTTATAAGAATAGTTTGTACAAGAGTGAAGAGAGAAAGCCATGTAAGTGCAAATTATCAGACTATTATTTTTTAAAAATATAACTAACCAAATTATTATCACCAAAGAAGATCAACAACTGGATTGAGATGTTTTATGGTATCAAAATTTCATTCAAATATTTTCAATAGTTCTGGGAAAACTGGTCATTTATATCAGAAAATATTATTTACAAAAAACCCTGTTCAGAGTAAAAATGGAGAAGAAATACTCGCATATATTTACAAAGCAGAAATCACAATGTTTGTACATATGGAAACTGCATATTTAAAAGTGGTACCAACTTGTGGAGTAAAAGATGAACTAAATTGAGTTATTATTTTTACTTTCTTTACCATGTGCACAGGAGGTAGAGAAGGTATTGCATTCCACCCAAAAATTCAAAACCAAGATTTCACTAGAAATACATGTTTTGAGGCCTCCTGAATCCAAAAAAAAAATATGTTTTGAAAAAAGGTCTGTGTGTGTATCTGTGAATAGCCTAATTCAAAAGATGAAAAGTCGGATAAGTACCGAACTGGCTAGTTAAGTTCAGTATCTTCCAAAGATGCGACACAAAGATTTTCAAGAAAATCCCCCCACCCCAACCCCCAACTACCCTTATATGGAACATTTTTCAAGAATTTTGATTTTATAAAAAATGCCCTCCAATGGTTTTGATTAAAATACCATATATTAAAAATTAAGGATGAGAAATGGCAGGTAAGCAGAAGAGAAATAGAAGTGCTATGGAGATTTGATTACTTGGAGGCAAGACTAAGTTTGAATGGAAGTTGAGTGAAAAATGATGTCTGTAGCAAGAGGTAAAATGGCCATGAGTGTTATAAGATCATGATATAGATGTCAAATGGCTTGAAAGACTTTACACTGCCACTATAGAAAACAAGATGTTGCATGGGGCAGAGGTATGGAGGGTAGATGGAGCTTGGAGAGAGGGTGACAAAGTTAAGAGATCTTTTGGAAAATATGTTTTAGGTCTACCAATAGCACCACCAAATGGGGCAGTACAGTTATAGCTTGGTAGGTACTTCACCAAGATCAAAATTTTCACAAGAGCTATGAAATATATATAGAATCTACTATCTGGAAGATAGCGATATTATCAAAGAATGTTTTCATATACAAGAGAAAAGTGGAAAGGGTAATTACACTATAATATATATGTTTTGGCACCTCTCACCATAGTCTCTATTCACTCTGATCAGGCAGTTCAAGGACATTCATCCCACATTCCATGCCTTGCCTTATTACTCCTTCAATGCTTTTCTCCTCTCCCAGCACAGCAGTCCTCCCTTCTGTGGTTGATGCAATAAGCATTTTCTCTAAACTGTGCATGACTTTATGTATGTTTTACTTATGTATAATGAAGTCAAATTTGAGTGTTATTAGATGACAGTTAAAAAAGTGTATAACTTTTTTGAAGCTCTGAAAAACTGCCAAGAAAATGTTTGCAATTTTTTTTTACAGATACCCAAAAAATAACTGCAGAAATATGTCGGGTGTCTGTAAGAACAGTGCAAAGTATGTTCAGGAAGCCCAGAAAATTGTAACTGAAAATGTAGAGGCCTCAGGGCCATGCTTTTCCTCTCCAAGAAAGAAAAAACATTACATGTCAAAAACCTGTCGCAGAATTACATGATTTCCAGAAATACATAATCCGTCTCAGTTCAGGAGTATTATGATTGTGGTGAATATCACACACTTAAAAGCTTAAAGTGGTTTTGAAAGACAAAATAGACTATAGAGGGGATATTACTTCTTTACACAACTTTATTAGAAAACTAGGCTTTAGATATTGAAAATGTAATGACAGGTGACATTTTTGATGGAGACCAGATATTATATCATTGCAGCTGGGCCTCATTTTTTAGAACAATGCATGATATAAAGAAGGAATGCCCTTGTATTATTTACACTGACAAAACTCAGGTAAAACAAAACCATGCTAGAAGTTTTACCAGGCAGGACTCTAAATGAAATGGTGATTTAAAGATCCCATTAAATAAAGGATCACATCTAATGATCTGTGTCAGATAGACTTAATATGGTTTCATACAAGGGGCAGATTTAGTGTTTCAGTCAAAAACTGGTGATTATCATAGACATGAGTAAGGTAGTGTTTGGGGAATAGTTTACTGATCCCTTTGGAGACTGGAAAGATGTGTGATGAATTATAACAATGCAAACTATAATTTTATACTTACAGAAAAAATTCCCTATAGGAATTCTAGGAAAGCTGAAATTTTGTCATCACTTCAAGCAAGAATATACCTCATAATCTATATACACAATAGCCGAATAATCAACTGTAAAACAGCCAACAAAGCTTATTATTGTTATTTACAAAATTTGAGTTGGAGTTGAAACACTTAACATCACTTACATGTTTTTATCTTGACCAGTTTCAAGAAAGAAAGAAAAAAAAAAAAAACATGGAAGTGATGTTAAGTGTTTCCACTCCAACTCAAATTTTCTAAATAATTTTGAATTCACATCACTGTTACTAGTTTATCCATACATTATAGAAACTTTTCATTGTTAGTGCCTATATCATCTGTGACCATTGGCCGTGCTTGCATAGGGAGGAGAGTGGGTAGAGTGTGGATAAGGCAACGTGGAAGTGAAAACACTAAAGTCTCCCTGAATTTAAATTGGCTTCATTGTATAAGTTGTTTTAGTTTCTGTTTGAGAGTTATTGGTACGTTTGTTTTGTTTTTCTTCAGATTTTGTGATGGACTCTGAGAATGCTAGTATCACACAAGGGGATGACTGACAGAAATACAACAGAAACCGAAGAAGATTGTTGGCAGAAAACAGTATCAACTGAAATGAAATTCAAACCAGAAGGGCACCTTTCTTCAGATATTCACTTAAAGAATGGGCTACTTAACAATATTGACACAGATGAAAATGACACCAAAGTTAAAGTTAAACAAGAAGCTTGTTTGCCAGAAAGAACAACTGAAATGAAATCTGTGTCAGAAGTGACTCATTGTTCAGATGTTTATATAAAGTGCGAGCCAGTTTCTTTTGCTTCAGTTTTTATTCACACAGATCATGAAATAGACACCAAAACTGAAATAAAAAGAGAACCTATATACTGGGAAACAGCATTAACTGAAGTGAAATGTGAACCAGAAGAGATTCAGTTTGAAGATAGAGATTTGCCATTTGATGCAGAGGTAAGACAATGAAGGAAGAAATTCTTAATGTGCACATTGCTTTTATTACTTTTTGGCCATCCACACTATAGTGCGCTGACGTAACTGAGCTATAATGGCATCCATTATATTTCAGCGAATCATTATGATCTTACTCAGCGGTGCGTGCAGTTCAGCTTACCTTTTAACACCTTCAAAGCAGCAGTCCACTGGGATCCATTCCCCAGATAAACACTGAAATATATGTACTTAAAATAATATAAATCCTATTCATTGTAATTTGAATATTCTAACTAGTGGAGTTCATTTCTTTTGCTTGAATATGTCTTGTTTTCACGTTACCTACAAAAATCAATAAATGCTGCATGGAATCAATGATACTGCCATCTGTTGCAAACACACAAGTAGTACAATGGATGGCCAGGTCCTGCAAGCATTTAATTACACACAATTAACGAGGTAAGATCCATTTGTAAAAACTCAAAGTTTTGAAATTATACTGTGGTCGACCAAAAACAGTCATATGCAACTTGATTATAATGGTAATTAAGACGCTCATATGAAAATTATTAAACTTGTACCACTCGTTTCATGAACATACATCTAAGTTACTACTATTATAGTCTTGTTGCACAATATAATATCACCTACAGCAAGTTTTGTATTCCTCCCAAAAATATAATTTGGGGATTTGAGCAGAAATATGTTTTGAGGTCCCTGAATAAAAAAAATATAAAAAAGTGTATGTGTGCGCGTGCATATCTCTCTCTCTCTCTCTCTCCCTCTCTCTCTCAACAGCATAACTGAAAAACAAAATATCAGATAGTATCAAATTTGGTATTTAAGTTCAGCATCTTTCAAAGATGCAACAAAAATATTTTCAAAGAAATCCCTTCCCTTCTTCATCACTCCAAACAACACTTTAAAAGAAAAGTTTTTCTTACTTTCTCAAAACTGGCTGTAATGATTTTGATTAAAATAGTGTATGTGTTAGTTATTTACATGATTAATAAAATGTATATCTTGAATTTTTTACGAATAGCCCATAAAGAACTCTTCATCCTGAATGAATTTTGTAAGGCTGGTAAATTATAAGAGATAAACTAAAACTTACAACATAAAAAAGTAATTAAAATGTGCAATTTTTGCCACATAAATTGTGTTTGTGATATTAACAATTTCAGAGAAATTTGTTGAATTTTCCAATATATTTACGTTTTTTGAAATGCTAAGGTAAGATTCTGTTTTTCTCAATATGCAAAGAGAGTGAGTTTTAAAGCCAGCACATAGTGATCTGCAGTTTAAAAAATGAACTATTACTGTTCTGTATCTCTCTTGTATTACAACAAAATGTGTTATGAAATTTTTTCTTTTTTCTGCAGAAGTTTATCTTGAATAACATAAAGCAGATAGAAAAACTGCTTTCATAAAAATATTTTGCAGAAGAAATAAAAAGTGAATGATAGTGTGATAGTGTTTAGAGAAAGTAATGTGAAGGTATCTAAAACTTTTTTTTTTTTTTTTAATTTTTCAAAATAGTTTTCTGAATGCCATTACATTTATTCCAATGCTTTTTTAATACAATTATCCTACTTCTGGTGTGATTTTCCAAAAATCTATATGATATACCTTCTTAGGGGTTGTTGTGGGTGGAGGGATTTATAATTGATTAAATGAATGCAGAAATTATATGAGGTCTTTTTTTTACTTTTTCTACTACGTATAGTAAGTAGGGGAAGTATTGCATTCCACCCAAAAATTTGATACCGAGATTTCACCGGAAATACATGTTTTGAGGCCTCCTGAATCCAAAAAATGTATTTTTGGAAACATGTCTGTGTCTGTTTGTATGCATGTGTGTCTGTGAACAGCATAACTCAGAAACAAACAGTCGGATAAACACCAAACTTGGTATTTAGGTTCAGTATCTTCCAGAGATATGACACAAAGGTTTTCAAGAAAATTCCCTCACCCCAGATTACCCTTTACATGGAACATTTTTCGAAAATTTTAATTTTCTCAAAAATGGCTCTAACGATGTTGATTAAAATATTATATATTTAAGATACTTTTATGAAAAATAAAATGTATATCTTCAATTTTCTGGGAATGTCTCGAAAAGTGTTCTTCATTGTGAACAACGTTTGCATAACTGGTAAACCATAAGAGATAGATAAAATTTTACTACACAAAAAATGTAGATCGCGTTAAAATACACAATTTATGCCGTATACATTTTTTTTGTTGAATAAAACATTTTCAAGATATTGCTTGTTATTCCCTTAAATTTTCCAATACTTATACTTTTTATCAAATGGGAATTCGTTATTAATTTTTTTTTTTGTCCTGGTAATGCAAAGAGAATGGAATATTCCACATAGCAACCAGCTCTTAAAACATTTGACTATCGCTTAAAGCTTACCAATTCCCCTTGCATCTACAAGAAAATTAGCAATAAGATTAACATCTCGATATCTCGATTAACATGCAATAGATGGAGGATAAGCGTTTGTAAAAATAGTTTGTACAAGAGTAGAGAAAGTCATGTGAGTGTAACACATCAGATTTTTCTTTTTTACCTCCAATCACTCTGCTATATGACCAGACAAGCATGAGGAGGCTGATCTGCATGCTGTGCTACTGCATAACTACCATACCATAATGTCTGCCAAGGTCAAGTTCAATACATCAGTTGGAGCCCAGCTACATGCACTTCAACAAGATTGTTGCAAAGCGCCATTCACTTTAATAGTGCAGCAGAAATTCATCACAAAATGACCCATGTTTATGGTGCAAACTGTGTTAATGAGGGTGTTGTGTGTAAATGATGTACGCAATTTAAAGAAGGCTGAACTGATGTTCATGATGAATGTGGACAAGGATGCAAGTCTGTCGCTAGCGTAGACCTTGTTCAGCGAGTTGATCAAGTGGTTCAAGAGAAATTCAGAGAGTTGTCTATGAATTTCCCAGACATTTCAAGGTCAGTTCTGTACATGACTGTTACTGAACACTAGGCTATCAAAAACTTTGTGCACACAGGTTCCCAAAAAAGCTGTCTGAGGACCACAAAGCATCAGCCTTATCCTCTCTCACACATTTCGCTGATGATGGGGAAGAGTTTTTGAACTCGAGTGTGATGGAATGAAACGTAGATTGTTTACGACAATCCAGAATCAAAAGAGCAATCCAAACAGTACATGCATGCACACTCCCCGAAAAAAACCCAAGAAGTTCAAACTTTCAGCAACAGGAAGACCATGGCTACTGTTTTCTGGGATCAGAAAGGTGTGTTGCTCATGGAGTTTATGTAGCCAGGGGCTATGATCACTGCAAACGTGTGCTGTCAGACATTATGTGTCGCCTGTGGAGAGCCATTCAAAACAAAATAAGAGGTATACAATCATCTGGAATTGCTTTGATTCATGATGATGCAAAACCGCATACAGTTCCATTGGGAAGTTTTCGATCACCTAGCCTACAGCCCAGATCTATCTCCAATGACTTGCATCTTTTGCAGCAGCTGAAGAAAGGTTCTGGGTGGACAGAGCTTCCATACATTAAAGCCTATTTCCACATGCTGATGACAACCTTCTATGAAGAGGTATTGGAAAGCTCATCTGTTGATATAACAAAATCTTAATCTTCACGATGACTATGTGGAAAAGTAACTGTGACTATTGACTCCTGGTAATAAAACCATTGTGTGATTCACATTTGTCTGTCTGTTACGCACCATCAGAGGTTGAAAAAGAATAGCCCTCGTGTAACTGAATTGTGAGGGAAGTGAGAGGAGCACGGAGGAAGGCAGAAAAGATAAAAGAATTGATTAAGGTCACATTCTTTTAAATTTATTTAATAAAACCAAACTTTTTAAATCACAAAGTGAAGAAATGCTGTTGCCGTAACAACTTCTCTCCACAGAAGGAGATGTGAGGAAATTTCAGCTCTTCCCAACAGACATTGACACTGTACGAGATCCAATTACTGTGTGCACCATGACGCTATTGTCCTACCAGCATGCACTGAATCACTGTCGACGGCCAATCTCAGGGAATACTTCTGATTTTCACTTTCTCTACTATTTACCTATAATAAGTAGAGGAAGTATTGTATTCCACCCAAATATTCCAAACCAGATTTCACAAAAAAATATACATTTCAAGGCCCCATGAATCCAAAAAAGCAGTTTTAGAAAAAGGTGTGTGTGTGTGTTTGCATATATGTGAGAGAGAGAGAAAGAACAGTTAACTGAAAAATGAAAAGTGTGAAAAATACCAAACTTGGTATTTAATTCAGTGTTTTGCAAGGATGCAACACAAATATTTTGAAATAAATCTTCCCACTCCGAACTATTCTTTACTTGGAAAGAATTTAATTATCTTTGATTTTCTCAAAAATGGCTCTAATGATTTTGAGTACAATACCATATGAAAAATATATTTACATAGCAAATAAAATGTATATCTTGAATTTTCTGGGAATAGTCTGTGAAGTTCTCTTCATTCTTACTACACAAAAAATGTAGATCTTGTTACAGCACAATTCTTTTATGGCATTACCCATTTCCAAGATATTCTTTGTTATTGATTTTAATTTTCAATTACTCATGCTTTATTCAAGTGGTAAGTCACCATTGTTTATCTCATGATCATGCAAAGAGCATGGAGTTTCAAAATTCATTACATAGTGACCAGCTTTTTAGAAAAATCTTTAGCCTACTATATTCTTAAACCTGCAACAAACTGTGTAATGGAAGTTAATTTGGCATAACAAGTAATAGATAAAAGAATAAGTTTTTGCAGGAATAGCTTGTAGAAGAGCGATAAGAGAAAGTCTTGTGAATGGAACACATCAGCTTGTTTAGACATTTCTCTCTAATACAACCTAACTTTCCATTGAATGAATCTCAAACAAATAAAGCTGAACATCAGCTTGTTTAGGCACTTCTCTCTCGTACACCCTAACTTTCCATTTGAATGAAACTCAAACAAATAAAGCAGAATAATATTCCACTTTTAAAACTCATCTGCAGTGAAAAAGAGAATGTTTTCAGTGAATAAATAGCATATTCCAAGTGTGTGTGAACTTAATAGGGAACATCAATGAATGCTAAGAAAACTTGAAACTGATTTATACACCATCCAAAAGAGAACACTGAAATATGTAAAACCCTTAAATATTACATCCTATTGTGCATATATATATATATATATATATACAACTTAAAGGGAATGTAAGGTGAGCAGCAGAAGAAGAAGGTTGTGTCTGCAGGAAGCTCTGTCAATGAGAAGAAAAGTGAAACAAGTGACAATGGGGGTAGATCTCACTGTTCATAGAATGAGAATAGGGCTATTCAGGATAATGAAACTAAGGAAAGGTAAAATGGAACAAAATATAATGATGAACTGGTTAGTAATAGGAAGCATAATATTTATATTACTATTGATTGGAGGGATTGAATTAAATCCAGGACCTGAAGGAATTGAACGAGTGTTAGAGAAACTAGAAGAAAAACTAAGTAAAATGGATGGAATGGAAGAACGAATAAGAAACAACCTGAAGTAAGTAGCCAATGAAATAAAAGAGGTGCAGGAAATAAAGGGGGAAATAGATGGAATTAAGGAAGAAATGGAGAGAATGGATGAGAGGGGGAGAAGATTGAATTTGGTTTTCACAGGTGTAGAGGAAAGAAGAGGTATCTGGCCATCAGAAGAAGTAAGAAAAATTCTTATGGACTAGCTAGAAATGGAACTGGATGGATGGGAGATTGTGGAGTTGGAAGACAAAGCCGGAAAAGGCCAATTGTAGTAAAATTTGCAACCACCAATCTAATTTATGAAATTTTAAGAAGAGTAAAGTGGTTAAAAGAGAGCAACATATTTATCAACAAGGACCTGACAATAGCATGGAGAGACCTGAAAAGGGGCTTAGTTAAGAAGATGAAGGAAGCAAGATTAATAGGCAAACAAGCATTTATACGAAATCTACATCTCTGGATAGATGGAGTAGATATAACGTATGTGAGGAAGAGTGATGTATGGATAAAAGGAACGGATTGGAAGGAAATAAGTCAGTAAAAAAACAACGAACGAAGCAAATCAACAACCGTGGCAGGCAGAGAAAGTGTAAAGTCCAGCATGGAGGCAAAGGATAAAGAGGTATCAAGACCAGTGAGAATGGAAAATGATGTAAATCTGAACAGATGAAGAAACATCACAGAAATTGAGGGAGCCAACAGTTGTAATGAAAGAGAAAGAAGATGTGATGATAAGGGAAAGGTCACGAGATACGTCATTGCCAAAGAAGATGGTGTCACCAAGGAGGGAAGAGAATGTAGCAGCACGTGCTTTAGCAGAAAAGGGGAAGGAGGTGTGGCACCAGTGTAGTGAATTGTCCAGTGAGGAAGATGAGGCAGGGAAAGGAGGGGAGCAGTGGCAGAGACTCGGCTCGGAAGGAGAGGGAACTATTATGTCATCACCGCAAGGAAGCATTTTTGTGTTACAGAAACAAAGCCAAAAATCAATGGAAGGTTACAGACTGAGAAGTAAACAAAACTTAGATAAGTGTAGAGCTTTCAGAGACAGAACAGGGGTCCAGAGTAAAAGTAGCACTATGGGTTACAATCCAAGATAAATAGCTAGATGATGGAAACATATGTATAGGTATTGTTATAACAGCCAGTTACCTTACAATACGACAACCCAGATTTATAAAATTTTAAAAAAAGATATAGAGAGGCTAAGGGATAAGTATACACGTATTGAGATAGAAATAATGGATGATTTCAATGAGGAATAGGAGAAAATGATGTAAAGAGCTGATTAGGGTAGGAGGCAGTTTATATCAGGGAAGAAAATGATGTAAGTGTCGTCATGTCGTGATGGAAGTAGGAATAGCAAGGAGAGAGTGATTATAGTTTGTAAATTGGACACAAGGACTGAAGTAGTGGAATATAGCAAAGCAGACATAACCTAGTGAGAATGTCAATGGAAAGTTTAGAGACAGAATTGTCACATTTAAGTAGCAAGAGGTAAGGCGGATAATGATAGAATCTGTTAGCAAAAAGCAAAAATTAATTTTAATGATTGTTAAATACTATAAGCATCGGTATGATCAAAATGAGCCAGGGCTCAATGCCGATCATGCCCAAAGGAATTGTAAAACCTCAACACTCAATAAAGAATTCAATTCAATTCATACAACTTACAGGATGGTAAAGTTGTGCAGGTGAGGGTCGTCAGTGTCCACTCAGAGTTTAAACTGCTGGCGCGGTGTAACAAGAACGGGTGATAGAGAGAGAGAGCAGGGATTATGAGTGCAGTGAACCTGCACCGTGAGTTGTGTATGAGTCGTTACACAGCAAGCTTCTGCCTATAAAAATAAACCTTCTCAACATAATGTATGTGTTATGTAATCACTTTAAAGAAAAGAATTTATTCCAGCTTTGTGTTTTAACCAAAGAAGATCAGACAGTGTTTCAGTATTTACTAGGTATATTAGAGTCAATACAGAAATAATATTAGATATTAATGAATATGAACCAGTATCTGAAACCGTATTAGTGCCAACAAACATGAATCTCCATCATTGAAACAGGAATCAACATCAGAAGGTTCACAGAGCCCAGAAAAACATAGAGTGGAATGGTCATTGGAAGAAAAAAGAAAAATTATAAACACATGGTTGAGTGCAAAGAAGCGGAAGACAAAGCTAATATTTCCTCATTTATCATGGAACTCTATGAAAAGCAGATATCCTGAATTGCACGAGATGCAGTTGTACTGTTTTAAGGAAGATATTGCAAAAGCTGATTCTATTGGCAAGACATCTTGTAGTTTAACAGTCACAGATAATATAAGCAGTTGCACGGCTTGGTGTATACGAAATTTATGGAAGCTCATGCAAACAACTTGATAGTGCACAATATAAACTTATAAAAGTGGGCCCATGAAGAAGCCAAATCACTTGATTTCAAGTGCAACATGAGTATTGAATGTGAAAGCAACATTTTTGCTTAGAATCACGAAAAATTACACAGTTTGTCACAAGAAAAGAAGAAAAAGGTGAACCTGCTAACACCATACTGCATTCTTGGAGAGAAGAGAGGGTGTTGCTTATAGAGCAGTATGGTGCTTACAATGTGTATAATGCAGATCAATGTGGCTTCAATAAACAAATGTATTCTGGGAGAACACTTGATTGCCACGGTAGGAAGATAGTATGTGGCATTACATAATCACAAAGCACACACACACATTCATTCACAATTATGCCAATTGTATCTTGCATGGGACGTCTGCTTCCCTGTCTGTTTATCGTGCTGCAGGAGTCAAGGCCATCAAGTAAAGCTGTCCATCAGCATATGTTTAAAGCCCCTAATTTAATTGTTCTGTGGTCAAAATCTGGAAAAATGACAAAAGACCTTTTCAGTGTATTTCTGGAGTTGACATTTTTACCCCACACTGGTCCATGGAATTGTCTACTGCTGGATTCCTGGGCACCTCACAAAGATAATTTAATACATGAAGTGCTTTCATTAAATATGCATGAACCTGAAAAGTTGAAAGCAAACCATTCCAGCAAAAACAACTTCTGAATTACAATTGTTAGACAGGCATTTTTTTCAAATGTTCAAAACAGAGGACCAACATATCTGTGATTTTGTTGTGTTAAATAATATTGATGTGAACTTGCAAGAGCATAAGAATATTCTTAAATGTGTATCATTGATCTACAATCAAGAATGTTCACCATGCTCCATTTGTCACATAGACATGGGTGGTAATTAACAGGTGTGATTAGCATGAATGGAACTGTTGAAAACGGGCACAGACTGTTGTGTTAGGAAAGGAATTGGTGCTTGCGAATTCCTTAGGGAGGACAATAATAATTGTGAACAGCTTTGTTTACTCAAATGAGTTATTGCAACAAGTTATTGTGTTTCGTACATTTTTTCTTAATTTCCATTATCATTCGAGGAGATTGAATATGTTGAAGGGGATTAAACAGGACTGCGACATTATTGGTGAGGATGTAATTGTTTAATCATTACATACTCATACATATAGTGTTTAAATGTTTACCTTGAATATTTTTATACTTCATGTAATTACAATACAACCACAGGTTAGTATTTAATTATGTCTTGTATAAATTAATTACAAGTTACTGCATTATGATTTAAAAGAAATTAATATCTAGTTTAACAGGCATACAATGTTCACAAGGTTCACTGCACGTGAGTGCGCTCTCTCTCTCTCTCTCTCCCTCTCCCGCTCCCCCCCTGTCCCTGCTTCGTATTACATCGTGCTAGCAGTTCAAGAGACTTTCACTCTGATTGGACACTGATGACCTACACATCTTTATTCCCTGTAACTTGTGTGTGTATGTACAGGATGAATCACCTAAAACTTGCACCGCAAATATATCTGAAATGGAAA
Source organism: Deroplatys truncata (assembly GCA_030765065.1). NCBI lineage: Eukaryota > Metazoa > Arthropoda > Insecta > Mantodea > Mantidae > Deroplatys > Deroplatys truncata. Next base: position 19,140,153 of record CM060984.1, on the reverse strand, counting down.
GTGCCAATTGATGTGCAGTTTTCACAGCATTGATTGGTAGTCAGGGTCTCGTACATTTAGCCTATAAACCAATTTTAATAATACTGAGAAAGTGTATTTTTTGAGCAAACATACAATTTTTTAAATGGAACAATGCCTAGTTACATCAACAGAATAAAAGTAGGGTAAATTACAATGTCAATGGTCTTTGTTGCAGGATTCTAGTGCAAGGGTTTACAGAAATCGTATTTTGAAAAGTTTCCAACCCAACAATTGTTTGTCCCATTCAACCTGCTTAATTGCTAGGTACATGGTGTTATGTTTGTTTGCATTGTGTTTCCTGTTCATTGATTGCATTGCGACTGGTCAATTAGTCTGTGACAGTTCAAGCAGTAAGTCATGAGTGGAAGATGGGGTTTACTAATGCAGAAAAAGCCGACATGCTCATGGTTTATGGAGAGTGTAGGAAGAATGCAGTTCATTCCTGTACAGTGTATGCGGAAATGTATCCCAATAGATGTCAACCATCTCGACAATTATTTATCAACCTCTTCAACCAATTATGTGAAAGTGGTACTGTAAAACCTAGAAAACATAACAGAAACAAACAAGTGACTGGAGAAGAGGCAGAAATTAATGTTTAGGCTGCCATTGCAGTAGATCTGCAAATTAGTTCCTGCACAATCGCACGTGGAAGTGGCATAAGTCTGGCAAGTGTACTGTGCATTCTCCATTGACATAGGTCCGTATCACATCTCTCTCCATCAAGAGCTGCATGGAAACGATTTTGAAAATCTTGTTTACTTTTGTACATGGGCATTAAGACAATACTCCAGATTCATCATGTATCTTGTTTAATGTTGAGTTACTAATCATGGCCAGGTAAACCGCAGAAACATGCACTATTGGTCTGTTGACAATCCCTGTTGGCTTCGTCAGGTGGAACGTCAGTGTCCATGGAGCTTAAACATGTGGTGCGGGATAGTGAACCATCAGCTCATAGGCCCTTTGTTCATAGAAGGAACAATGTGCACGAAGTACTACAGCTTGTCTTAACGGATTGTTTCCAAATCGTTGGATTGGACCAAGAGGACATGTACCTTGGCCGGCCCGTTCACCGCATTTGACCCCTTTAGACTTTTTTCTGTGGGGAAGGCTGAAAGACACTGTCTACAAGGATGTACCAACTACACCAGATGATATGAAACGACGTATACTGCTGCCTGCTCTGAAATTTCCGCTGAAATGCTAGAATGTGTGTAGCAGTCTTTCCATAGCAGACTGGAAGCGTGTATTGAAGCTGCCGGTGGTCATTTTGAACACAACCTTTGAAGGGCTATGTTATCTTTACTTGTAAGAATCCACAGAAGTATTTTAATTCCCTTTTGTTTTTCTTTAGTTTGTGCTACCACAGGTTGTACAAATGTCGGTGCATAAAAGTTTCAAAATAAGATCTCTCGCACTAGAATCTTGCAACAAATGCCACTGACATTCTGATTTACCCTATCTTTATTCTGTTGATGTAAGTAGGCATTGTTCAATTTAAAAAATTGTATGTTTGCTCAAAAAATACACTTTCTCAGTATTATTAGTCTGTTTATAGGCTAAATGTACGAGCCCCTGACTGCCAATCTATGATGTGAAAACTGCACATCAATAGCACTTTCCATCTCCAAAATATTTGCGGTGCAAGTTTTAGGTGATTCACTCTGTGTGTATATATATATTGATAGCATGCAATATTCAAGGGTTTTACATATTTCAGTATGCTTTTCAAATAGTGTATAAATTGGTTTCAAATTTCTTAACACTGATTGATGTTGCCATGTTAGAAAGCTGTGTAAAATGAACTGTTTCAAACAATTGTCTGGTATTCTAAAGACATGTTTGACAGATCTACTAATATAAAGCAACAAATAATATGGTTGGTGTGTACAGGAGTAGTAAAAATTAAAAGTTTAGGAGGGAGAAGGGATTCAGACAAATGTACGATGTGTGGAAGAGATAATTATTGGCATGCAATTTTAGAATGCAAAGAAACTAAAGAAATGAGGGATAAATTAACATTAAAGAAATGGGCTAATTTACCAAAAGATATAATAGGAAAATAGCTATTGAAATTAAAATTAGATAACAGCATTAAAGAAACTGGTAATTATTTGGGAAGTGTAAAACAAAAACGGTTGAGAAAATTATGTAAGAAAGATATATAGGTACACGAGAAGTAGATCGTGTTCAAGAATTACCTCTAGCTTATATGTTTTAAACAATATGGCAAAAATAGTTAATATAAAAACATTAAAGTTAATATATTTTGGATTGGTTTACCCACATTTGTCTTATGGTATATTGATTTGGGTCATAGTCCAGCTAAATATACAAACAGGATTTTTATTTAAAGAAGAGAGCAATCAGGATTATGCTGGGCTTAAAGCAAACGGATTCTTGTAGAGGAGCATTTAAAAGTTTAAAAATCCTAACTCTATACTCATATATATTCGAGGTAATATTGCTTGCAAGAACTAAATTTACTAATCTAAAAACAAACAATCAAATACATAATCATGAAACCAGATTTAATAATAATTTTCACTCATTTACGCATAGGATTGAACTATATAAGACTAAACCAAGTTATGCTGCTTGTTACCTATATAATGAATTGCCTGAGGAGATAAAAGAAATACAGAGAATAAGTAGATTAAAAAAGAATTGAAGAAATTTTGTGTAAATGATAGCTTTTATACATTGGATGAATGTATAAACACAGATAAATATTAATTACTAATTTAAATAATAAGTCAACTGTATATAAGAATATGTTTTTCAATTTAAACTCTGTTATTGTTAATTTTGCTTTAGTTTTTAAATTATCCATTGCCATCATGATTTCTTCTTTTGTACTTATATATATGCCTAACTTATTTATTGATTTTTATAGTTTATAATGTAAGATTTATTACTGACTTTGCCTAATTCATGTACGTGATCAATAGGTTCTATAAAGAATTGAATTGAAAAAAAGGAGCCGTGTATGTAGTGGTCCTAGTAGCAAGACAACCACAGTGTTGCAGCTTGCAGGGACCAATAGGTAGGCAGCAACTCACAAGTTTGGGGTTCAGTATATTCAGGATTGAAGCGTGCTTATTTGTATATAATTAGATTAAGGTGTAGTAGTAGACATAAGTGAATGTAATTTTGTATGTTTTTCTAAATATGCAGAGAAATGAATTAATCTACTAAAAAAATAAATAAATAAATAATATATTTATAAGGTGATGTATTGTTGAGGTGAATAACTTCTCATATTTCTATTGTACAAGAAAGTTATGGAACATATTTTAAGTTTGCATATTGTACTTGTTTTGTTATTGGGTTAATGAGGAGATTCTACTCCATGTTGGTCCTTCGCATTTTCTTACTGTCTTTCACTCCACTCTTCTCATCCCCTTCATCCAGCTTACCATACGTCTTACCTCTGTCATCTCTTCAGCTGTCCAATGTACATGTCATGTGATGTTTTGGAAACTCATAATAAAACTGCTTTTTCTGAGGTGTTAAATAAAAATTAAAGCATAAGTAAGAGGTTTAAGAATACGCAAACTTTTGCCTCTTCCTTATGCTTGTGGTGTGATTAGAACTATGCATTTAACGTATAAAAATAAATAGTAAAGAAAAACTTGTAATTCTTGTTAAATGCTCATACTATTAAAATGTTGTATATAATCTTGGCAGAATCTTTATGGTTTTAAACCGAATAACAAGCAGGATATTTTAATTTGTTTAGTTTACATGCCATCATAATCCTCCCTTAAATAATTAAGATGCCATACAGAGTATAAAACTTCATAATATATCAATTACTCCCCAAAATAAAAAAACTATCTAAAGAATTTTGGTTACTGTTTAATTACATTACTAGATGTGATACAAATAAATTTAATCTCTTGTCTGTAAATGTGTAAACAGAAACTGACAGTAAAGTTTATTTTACTGTTACAGGATAATACTTCAGCAGAAATTCAGGAGTTCATATTGCCCGAATCAACAAGGTAAGATTACTGTTTTTTTTTATATAAAAACATGTTTTATTTGCAGTCCATTTTTACAGATGTAACAATGTTCTGGCATTCCTAACTGTTGCTTTTATCTAGGAAGTTAAACACAATAATTGAAGGGTTCAGAACAAAAACAGATGAAGTGCATTATGGGAGATTTTTTAGAACAGTTTCTGAGCTGACTACTTCATTGTTTGCTTTTTCATATCCAAGAAAGTTGTGCTTGTGGAATATTTTTTATTTGATTATTAACTTTATTTCTTTTTAATCCCCTTGAAAGAATTTTATAACAGTACCGTTAATTCATCACTCCAAAATGCTTCATTTATTTAAAACATTTCATGCTTCATTCACTTTCTGGTTTTATTATGTTTTACAGCAGAACTCTGCTTAACCCAACTAAAGGGCCTAGAGCTATTTTGGATAATGAACTTTTTTGCATAATTGAATAGCAATGATTTTAAGTAGAGAAAGGAAAATTATTGCATTCCAAATGCATGTAATAATGTGTAATAAAAAGCTACTACTCTAAACAGTATTTACAAAGACTATTTCATAAAATCAGTAGTTTGTTCTGAACTTTCTTCTTGCAGTGCTTGCGAGCAGTTACATCATCCCACCATTTGATTAGCATTATATCTGTGGATGTTAACTCACTGCTTCACAAAACACAAGGCAAACTTAGAACAAAAAGTTTTGTGTTATTAATAGTGACATAATTCAATATTTCCTGTTAAGATTTGAATATAAATTTGTAGTCTTTCTTACCGCTAATAATTTAAATCCCTCATACCTGTCACTGATGACTTTGAGTTTTTGTTCAGTACTTATTATAACATGCTTTCTTTTCGCTGATATCTCAAACACAGTAAGCTACACTGACCAACACCAACAATAAAATAAAATGGACCTTTGCATTGAAGGCATGTGCAAGCAGTAAACACCTGTTATAATTGTACAATACTTCTTGGAATGTGGGTAGGGAATGAGGATTAATTGCGTACAATACCAAGTTTCTGTATTGGAATTTAGGGTTGGAGCAAATAATGTTGACAATTGTTGCAACAGCATTACCAGCATGAATTCCAGCATCTCGTATTTTTCATTTTTTCTTACTTCTTTTCTTTCTTTCCTCCTCCACCATTTTGGTTAAGTGCAGTTCAGTTAGACAAGTGTTTACTGTATATTAATTTTATGTTTACATAAACTAAAATGATTGTCTGAAAAATAAAACATTTAAAACTTTCTGTGAATGTTAAAACTACACTCTGTTCATTGTGTGGGTGTGTCTGTGTTAGAGAAAGAGCAATAACGACCAAGCTTATTATTTTCCTTCTACATTTCAGATTGGATACCATAACAACGTGGAATTATGAATCTGGTATCACCAGTGCAGGTTTAGACGAGATCTGCTCAAGCTTGAGAGAAAATAGCAGCTCCTGCCATGGAGAAGCCAACACACATACATTTCGTGGAGATATCACTGATGCAGTGCATGAAGATGACAAAGTATCACACGAATGTAAAATTTGTGGTAAGAAGTTTGGACAGAAATCATCTTTGAAAAGGCATAATTGTCTACCTGAAGGTAGAAGGCCATGTAAATGTAAGTTCTGTGGCGAGTGTTTCTACACACCATCATATTTACAAAATCATGTTGTAGTTCACGAGGGTAAAAGGCAACACAAGTGTAGCATTTGTGACAAGAGCTTTATCCGTGCATCACATTTGAGAGAGCATAGTTTAATTCATGAGAACAAAAGGTGTTTCAAATGTGATAAGTGTGAAAAGAGCTTTACTACAGCATCAAATATGAAAGCACATATTTTGGTTCATGAAGGCAAAAAGCCACATAAGTGTGGACTGTGTGAAAAGAATTTTTCTACAGCAACACATTTGAAGACACACAGTTTAATTCATAAGGGCATAAGGCCTCATAAGTGTGGACTGTGTGAAAAGAGTTATACCACAGCAACACATTTAAAAACACATAATTTAATTCATGAGGGGAAAAGGCCACATAAGTGTGGTCATTGCGAAAAGAGCTTCACTGTGGCTTCACATCTGAAAGAACATAATTTGATTCATGAGGGTAAAAGACCACACAAGTGTGAGATTTGTGAGAAGAGCTTCACTATGGCATCAGATTTGAAAAGACATAATTTAATTCATGAAGGCAAAAAGCCATATAAGTGTGACCTCTGTGAAAAGACCTTTGCCAGGGCATCATATCTAAAAGTCCATAATTTAATGCATGAGGGCAAAAGGCCACACAAATGTAACCACTGTGAAAAGAGTTTCACCACAGCATCACATCTGAAAACACACAATTTAATTCACGAGGGCAAAAGGCCATATAAGTGCAATAAGTGTGGTAAGAGCTTTACTACAGCATCAAATTTGAAAACTCATAATTTAATTCATGAGGGCAAAAAGCCACATAAATGTGAAATTTGTGAGAAGAGCTTCACCCAGATATCACAACTGAAAGCACATAAGTTTCATCACGAGGGTGGAAGCCCATTCAAGTGCCAGGTTTGTGAAAAGAGTTTCATGAAGTCATCACATCTGAAAGTGCACAATCTTATTCATGAAGGCAAAAGACCATATAAATGTCAAGTTTGTGAGAAGAGCTTTATTACAGCATCAGGTTTGAAAACACACAATTTGATTCATGAGGGCATAAGGCCACACAAGTGTGATTACTGTGAAAAGAGCTTCACCACAACATCACATCTGAGAAAACATAATTTAATTCATGAGGGGGAAAAGGCCTGACAATTGTGACCATTGTAAGAAGAGCTTCGCTACATCACATCTGAAAAAAACGTAATTTAATTCATGAGGGCGAAAAGGCCTCACAATTGTGACCATTGTAAGAAGAGCTTCACTACATCACATCTGAAAAAACAATTTAATTCATGAGGGGGAAAGGGCCTCACAATTGTGACCATTGTAAGAAGAGCTTCACTACGATGTTACATCTGAAAGCACATAATTTAATTCATGAGGACTAAGTACCACACAAGTGTGACCTAGTGGCAGCTAAAGCATGAATGCTCTGTTAGTGCAGCATTACGTCCACAAAATTGTTTACTATATGCTGCTGCCATGTCACTACTACTAGTAACTATGTCAAGCAGATGAACTAATTTCAAGCTACTGCAATTTTTGCAAACAAATTACCAAGCAACATATCATACTCGTATACCTTAACTTTTTCACACTAGTGAACTAAGTTCATCACAACTTTTTTGACCAGAGTTATTGCCACCACACAGTGCATAGAAAGCAGAATAAAGCATTTTTGACCACATTTGTTTTTTGTTTAAATGTCCCTATTTAATTTCCTAACATAAACTTTGCATTTTGTTGTGTATTTCTGTGCAGATCAAATGTTCCCATTTACTTCACCTTCACCTTATCTTCTAACAATGTAGCAAATGGGCTTAGTAAAGAACGTAATTTATTCATGTTATTTAAATAAAGAAACTAGCATTCCACACATGTTGGTACTCATGCACTGAACCGTTTTTACTGTTCCTAGCACACTTCACTTTCACTTATCTGCTGACAGCATTAATAGAAAACAGTGATTAATTTTAAGTGTGAACAATGGAAAATTGAATGACAAATATATGACAACAAAACATTATTTTCCGCTATCTTTTCCACTGCAAAATAGTGACTAGCACCTCTTCTATTACTTCTCAGTGTAGCATGTTTTTTCTTAGGTGTACGATAATATTGGCACTTATGATTCATATGTGCTGCCAACAGTAAACTGTGATGGTACTAACTGTCATGTATGTGTGTTATCCTCTTGCCCCTTTAGTCCACGCTAGAGTCTAGACAAAGCCCAGAATGATATGAATACATGCCTGTGTAGAAGCGACATGGCTTCATAGAATAGGCATAAAATAAGGTTGCAATTTCAATCACTCCCTTTAGCTTCTAAGATTTCCCATTGTCAAGCAAGCCATTTTATTGCCCTTGAAGAATAATAAGCATGAGCACAGCTTTTTATGTAATCGTGGGCTATACAAACAATTATAACATGTATTTTTTTTTTTTAAGTAGTGCCATGGCGCTGAGGCACTACCCATGGAGCTGTCCATAGTGTGACCATTGTGAGATGAGCTTCACCAAGACATTGCATCTGAAAACACAATTTAATTCATAAGGGTTAAGTACCCCACAAGTGTAATTGTTGCAGGACAAGGTTCATGACTATTTGCATCTGAAAATACACAAATCTGTGAGAAAATATTCAATCTGATACCAGCTCTGAGAAGACGTTACTTGTGAAAATGAAACACAACATGAGTAACACCACTGCAAGCAGAGATCACCGGGGCAACATATTTGAAAACACATGTTTAATTCATGTGGGCAAAAGGCCTCAAAGCATTACATTTGGGTGCTTAACACATATTATAATGTCTATACCATCATAGGCATCAGAGTTTTGAATACAAATTCCATGTCAGAAATTAAAACAAAGCAAGATGTAACACTATTCTGAAACAACTAAAATACATTAGTGTCCAAAAGTTAAGCATAATATGAAAACTGGACAAATGGAGGCAAGAACTTTGCATGATTAATGTAAGTATGTAGCACTGAGTGTAACTCACCTCCCTTGCAGAAGCAAGCATGCTGTGATTGTCACATAGGCTCTTGATTAGGTGGTACATAAACCTTGGTTCATGAAACCAAGAGTGTCTCAGTCTATATTTGCCTCTCATTGTATTCAGAAGGTAAAGTTAGTACTGTTTTTTTGAAAATATGACACAAAGATGTCAGTTAGAGCCAGTTTTAAAGAGACAAATCACCTCAAACATGGAATGAGGTCAGATACAGACTGAAGTTTCAGCAGCTCTGAGTTTGCCTCAAAGTGTCATTTTCAGGCTTTGGTGGTGGTACTAAGATGTTAATTATAGTCCCGATGATGCCTGTAAGACAACTCTCAGCTGCCTCGGGAGTGCACGTTTGTTAGCAGATCACGCACTGGAAACTCATAAGGACTGGTGTCTTTGCCAGACATCCAGTAGTGTGTTTCCCACTTACTCAAAACCACAGAAAGGCCCAATTAATGTGGGGCAGTACTATCACAATTGGAGCCTGAGTGATTGGAGGAATATACTCATCACATACGAATCCAAATTCAGTTTGGACAATGATTTTCATCGTGTGTACATCTGGAGAGAACGTGGGTCACAGTTCAAACACTTCCTGCCAAATGGAATCATTTTGGTGGGGTGGCATATTGGTGTGTGCAGGCATCGTGCTCAATGCACTATAGAGCTCCACATCTTCTCTGGGAGTACAGAAAAAAAAAATTAAATTCAGTTTTATTTGTGGACACTAACTTCTATGGTTCTTAGCGTCCCATTCTGTATTGGGATGAAAGACCAGAAGTGTTGTTCAGAGGCCTTGTCAGGCTTGAGGTTCTTTTTCGTGCCATAAATCTATGACCACCGACTTTACTTCCTTTTGAAGGGAGCCATGGTAAGAATTTTTACATCCAAAACAAAATCCATTACCCTCCACTGGGTTTGAATCTGCAACCTCAGGAACTAAGGGGGTACAGAGACGAGGTACTCAAACAACATATAATACTTCTCATAGGTGCAGTTGGCCCAGACTTCATCTTCATGGATGACAAGGCATGTCCGAATAGATGCTTGATGATTTTATTGAAGATGAGGATATGCACCACACAGACTGGCCACCAAAATCTGCAGACATGAACCCTAAGAACTTGGGATGCATTAAGGAGACAAGTTGCAGTGCTAGCCTCCTCCAAGGGCACTTCCAGAGCTGAGCGCTGCTCTCGTGAGGAATGGAACCAACTCCAGCATTAGCTCATTATTAATACATGTAACCAAAACTTTCCCAATATTTTCAATATGTAATGTAAAACTTGTTAAAGATGCCTTAAAGGTGTTAAACTTACAAGACCAAGCCCTCAACTTCACTTTACAGACAGAGAAAGATGGATATCTGCCTTTTCTGGATATGAAAATAATGCGAAATGAAGACAGACGTTCCTTTGGAATATACAAATAACCCACTCATACTGAAAACTACATCAAATGTAATAGTTTTAACCCAAAATCACAGCAGCAGACAATTTTCAACAGTCTTTTCTTTAAGCAAAGTTGAATATAACAAAGAATACCAGCTAATCACCAAAATAGCACTTATTAATGGGTTTAACTCAAGAATGATAGACAGAAAAATACAATAATTCAGAAGAAACAAGAAATCAGCAGTACCACTACTGTAACGCCCTTGGAAGTCAAGAAGGAAATTAAGAAATTCACATACCACCCACTTTTACATAGCAGGTTCCAAAAGATTTTTTCATAACATAACGTAATCCTAGCCGCTCAAAATAAATTCAACTTGAAAAACTTGTTGGGACACCTTCCAAAGATCAGGTACCAAAAACTTCCAAACTTACAAGATTAATTGCTAAAAATGCAATAAAGTAGACATCAGAAAAACCAAACGCAACATAAACACCAAAGAATATATCCAGAACATAAAATATAAACAGACAGATAAATCAGCCGTCACAGCACAGTTTTGGGAAACCAACCACAAAATAGACACAAACTCTGAATTATTAAAAAAGTAAACCATCCTCTAGAACCCCTCGCCATTTGGTAGAGGATTTTCGTCCAAAAACACAAACACAGAATTATGAACTTTGAAATCTTGCCTCCAGACATCTACACCAAATTCAATACATCATCTACCACAGACCAGAATGAGGACAACACCAGTGCCGCCAATCGACCTATGGAAGCAAAAGCTTCTGAAACATGTCCTGTGTAAACTACAGAGTAAGCAAAGCAAATGGGTCCCAAATTCAACTCCAAATGCTCAAGTACTGCTAGTAAAGCCCTTGGACCATTTCATAGAGAATATGTCATTGTGTGGTCTTTAGACCAACACAACAGATTAACCTCTTTTCTGTTAAAGAAGAATGCTTGTTTTACTTACTTTGGTTGTGTGTTTTTGCATAGGAAACAATTGTTAGCGTTATTTAATATAAACTAAAATAAGATATTTTACTAATTCACAGCTGAATAAAATTAGAAGTTGGAGAGTTTATGGAACTGCACATTAAATTAAGATGAAGCAGTAACTTTTAAATAAGAACAGTATGATCTGATGTTTTAATTCTGCTCTTGAGACTGGTACAAAACTGTGTGGGGATGGAAATAGGGACCAGAACGGAAATAATTTATAACACTTGTTTTATATTGAGTATATATAATCAATGTAAAGCTTTCTTAAGCCCACGGACATTGATGAGAAGGTTGATGTTTCCCATCCTTAATATTAGCATACTGTAAGCTTAATGTGCACAGCTATCTTCATTGTAGAAGATAGTCCAGGAGGCTGTGACACGTAATAGCTGCTAGAGCTCTGTCCAATAGAAGCCTTGATAAAACAAAACCAAAATGATTCCCAGCAGCTGCATGTTATTCTACTCTCTGTCTCATTATTTTGAGAATCCTAAGAAGTAACAGCTCCATTGTCTACAAATGTTTACACTTTTGATGTTCAAAATTCGTTAACCTGCATTCACACACCCAAAAACAAAAAAGACAAAAAAAAAACTTCATTTATTGATTCTAAACAAGTTATATTTGAATGCACAATATTACTTACATGTTATTGATATACTCATCAATGTGAATGAAAAACCACCAAAGCTCAAGTCTTTCACTTTCTCTTCTTCTGTTTCCTATTCCCAATTAATTTTGGAATAACCTTAGAAGCCAATAAATTCCAATTATCAAATCAAGGATAGGATTGTTGCTTCCTGTTTTCGATGATGATGACTATTTCTTATAGACTGGCAAAATTATAAGAATTAAGCATAGTGAGTGTCTTTATATATAAGAATATAAACAAACATCTGTTTTTAAAAATTGAGATTAAAGCAAGCAAAAACACAATATATAATATAAATAGATACAAGAAACAGTTATATAAATATAAACATATACTATTACATCATTCTGAAAGTAATGCCTATTTATTTTCATGGAAACTACAGCAAATACAGAAAGCACAATAACACAGTTAAATAGAGCAAGATTTCAGCTACATTCTGTTATTTTTCCACATAATCACCACCATTCATTATGCACTTTTGCCAACGATGAACAAGAACCTGCATGTCACGCTCATAAAATCTGAACCAGCTGAGGCTAACTGTGAATGGCTGTTTCTTGAACTACTTCTGTGTGGAGAAGTCGGATGTTGTCACTTCATGGACTGTCGTATAGATTCTGGTTCGTAGTAGTGACACCACATCTCATCTCCAGTGATGATGGAGTTCAGAAAATTGTTACCTTCAGCCTCGTACTGTTCCAGCAGGTCCCAACAAATTTACATTCCATGAGTTTTTTGGTCTTGTTAAAGCACCGTGGGACCCATCTCGCACACACTTTGAGATAATTAAGGTTGCATAACATCTTGTTTGAGACATGGCCGACATTCAACTCTAGACACAATTCCTTGATTGCAATCTGCCGATCATTACAATTGAGTTGATCGAGATGCTGTCTATTATTTGCTGTGACAGCCAAGTAGTGTCGATCAGGGTATGGCTTGTCCTGCACATCTTTTTCACCACTTTTGAAATGCTGTACCCACCACCTAACATTACTCACATCTACTGTATCATCCCCATACACCTTTAGGAAGTGTCAATGGATTTCAATTGGCACAATTTGTTCAGCGGTAAGGAATTCAATCACACATCTCTGTTTTGTATGCACCTCGATATCAGTAGCCATCTTATAATGCTTCCCTGCTGCTGCTATCTGTAGCAGGACAGTAGTGGGAAAGTTCAGCAGTTAATACTATACCAACATAATCTGGCTCGGACACTCAGGCAACACAAAAAAATGGGAGGCATCACTTTCGGATTGACCCTCATAATAACTTTTTTCCCTTTTCAGGTTGATTGTCCCATTCAAAATATAATAATAAGCTGTAAATGATAATGCAGTTATAAATATATACAGGGTAGAACATTTAAGTTGAGACTGTACAATATCTCCAAAACTAAGCGTTGTAGAAAGAAATGTCTTGAATAAAATTTGCTTCATATTATGGGGAAAGTAAATGCCATTAGTCACGTTTTATTTGTAGGATGTTGTAATGGTCATTGGGTCAATTTAAATTGACCCTAATTGTAGGTTCCCATTTAAAAATATTAAATTGACCCTAAAATGACAATCACAACATCCTCCAAACAAAACATGACTATTGACACTCTCCCGCATAATATCAAGCAACTTTTATTTAAGATATTTCTTTCTACAACATTTAGTTTTGGAGATATTGTGCAGTCTCAACTTTAATAAGCATTACAGTAGAAAATCAATTACCATCTGCAGTCAGTTTATCTGTGAGTATTTTAGAATTTTTTTGTAATTATATTACCAGCTTGTAGAGTTTACATTCCAAAGTAATTTTTAGTACCATCTATCAAAATCTTAAGGTAGACTGTGTTTTGCTATGGACTGTTAAGTAGCTTTCACAAATAAGCTTTCACTTTTACACTACTTTTTTCTCTGTCTGTTCACCCTTGAAAATACAATCCCTTGGTCAGAATATGTAAAGGAAAACAGAAATATGTAACCTCAGTCTCATTAGGCTTACTTCTGATTCAAGTGTTTCAGTTTCTGGTTTATGAAAATTGAAGTTGCATGTTTCTGTAAAAATATCAGCTACCAATACAAAACATAGCAGGTAGTGTTGTCAGTCGAAGACAAATGAAATAATTTGTAAATTAGAGCAAGGATCATTCACTAGGAAACTGCCTGTGACTTACGGTGCAGGAGAAACAACAGTGCATGATATTTGCAAAGCAAAAGACAAAATTATTAAGTTTGCATCCAGTGATGCAAATGTAGTAGTAGTAAATCTAGTGGGTATGAAAACAATGAAGCCCTCATCCTTTGAAGCTTTGGATAAAGCAATGTTATAGAGGTTAATTCAGCAAAGATGGAAGTTATTCAATTTTCAGAAATGATATGTGTTAAACAAGCAGAATATCTTTTTAAATCACCTAGACTAGAAGGAGATTTTTCTGGGTGGCTGACAAGATTCAAGAACCAACAGCAAATTCATGAAATATTTGTACAGAGTGAAAAGTTAAGTGCAGATGTAGCTGTTGTAGGGGAATTTGTTGTTGATTTTCGAAATTTCATATAAAACAAGTCTTAAACTCGACCAAATTTATAATGCGGAAGAGTCAAGATTGTTTTGGAAGTACATGCCCACAAAATCTTTTGACTTTGAAACTGAAAAATCTGATGTGTTACATTTATATGACTTTCTCTACCCTCTAATATTTATTAATGGGTATACAAATTATTCTTATGAAAGCTTATTTTTCTATCTACTTCATTTTAATCGAAATAAATCTTTGCAGAAATAGTTAAATTTCACATCTTGTTATATCAACAAAGGAACAGCAATAGTCAAGTGTTTAAGAACAGGATGCTATATGCTGGCCTTAAAATTTCATACTGTTTGCAATTGCAGAAAGCAATTGAATGTCAATGGGACTTAAAAAGAATAACAAAGTATTGAATAATGTGAATCATTAATGATGGATATCTCAGAAATGGCTTATGCCACAAAAAAAGGTATTTAAAATCAATTGTGTGCTTTAAAGAGATCTACATTTTTTGTGTTGCATGTTTTCATCTATCACTCAATGTTCACCAGTTATACAAGATTAAATAAATCTTGAAAGTTTCTTAAAAATCTTCATGTCGCACCTTTGGAGGTATTTAAATTAAATTGTAAGTGTGGCATTTCTCTGACTATTTGTTTTTGAGTTAAACTGTTCACACATTTTTCTAAAAATGCTTTTTTTTTTTATTCAGGGACCTCAGAACATACTTCTGGTGAAATGCCAATATCACATTTTTGGTGGAATGCAATATCTTTTTTTACCTACTTTGTACGTGGTAGAGAAAATAAAGATCAGCACCTGGACACAAATCAAGCAAAGACAGACTTAACAGTTGTGTGTTGTGCAAATACATCCAGAACACAAACTTAAAGTCTGTGTTGTGGGAAAAGGGAAAAACTGCACTGCTTCAAGACAACATAAATCAATTACTCGTAAAGTATTTCAATCAGAAAGAGGCTTGCATAAGCAGAACCATTTTTAAGAATTGGTTTGACTCTTTCTTTGTGTGAGAGCCTCAAGTGTGAGAGCACAAGGTCGAAAGAACTTCCTAAAAGGACTGTATTGCTGCTAGATAATGCTCCATCACCCTAGTGAAAATGTTATGTCTGAGGATAGTAACATTTCTGTAAAGTATTTATCAACAGTGTCACAGCATTATTTCAGCCATGGTCCAGGGTGCCATTGCTGTCCGTATGGTAAGTGCTTGTGTTGATTGCCAATATGGTATAGCTAAAGTGTGTGAAAAAGTTAAACCCATAACCATCAGCAAGTCTTGGAAGATAATATTCCTAGATACTGAAGTGGAGGATCTCTTAGGATTTGAGGAGTCCAGTTTTCAGCATGTGCTCTAGCTTCTACATTAAAAGCTGTACCTGGCTGTGAAAACATGCACAGTAAGAACATTGAAGAATGTATTCCAGTTGATCAGAGACTCACATGGTGTTGACTGCAGAAAAAATTTTGAAGCTTGCACAGAGTGAGAAGAATGATGGTTTAGGTGAATCAGATGATGATGATGATGTCATCCAGAAGAGCATGTCTGTCATTCAACAGATCTTGAATGGACTGAGATTACCTGGAACAACCAGAGGATTGCTTGCTGTCTGACAGATTAATGCTTCGTAAAGTAAGAAGACTGATACAAATAAAAGAATTTCTGTAAAAAAGAAGTCAATTAAAGGCTTTTTCAGTAGGATTTCAAAATCTTATTGGTATGTTAGAATGTAAATCGAGCAGAATATGTAAGTAGTTTTTTGCAAAGTGTAATTAACTTAATTGTTGTGAAGAGTACTACAATATTGTTGAAAATGCCTGACATTGAAAATGGATCAACAATAGGTGCTTACTGAACAGATCGAGCCAACAGAGACATCTTGTACAAAATGGTGAGCTAATTAGTAATTTGTGCAATTGTTTTGCTTTATGTATAGTAGTATTCCCCTCCATGACCACAGATAATTGAGAGGATGCTGCACATTGAGCTGATTTAATGGGTTAGGAATTTTTTTCTGCATAATTATACCAATATTGTAATATTTGATGGATTGTGCATGGCATATTTACCTGTCTTCATTCCTGTTCATGTTTATTCCTAGGTAATTCTGCACCAGGGCTTCTGACAAGGAATTTTGCTGTCAGAAGGTATTTAGTTTTTAACCAAATGGAAGGGAGAAAACAATGTTTGATGGAAACAATAACTACTCATGTTATAAATAAATGTCAGTTAGTCCATCACATTAAAGGAAATCTTCAAGTTATGTCATAAAAGAACTTAAGTCCATTTTTTATTAGTAACTACTCTGGTGTTTAATTCGGCACTGTGATTCTATTATAGAGTTGTATTTGTAAAATATTAATGCATATGTAAATATTAGTGAATATTTCTCTGCATAAAATTGTGGACATTGAGAACATTTAAAAGATATTCATGTGCATAGACTCACTAATTTGATCTTTGAAGTGCACACTCGTACTTAAACTCTGATGCTTCTATGGCCGTTGTCTATGTGCCTGTTTTTACTTGTGTTGTGAGTTGTCACTTTTTGGTACATCTCTGCCTCCGTGATGTAGTGGTTACCATGCTAGCCTCTAGTTTCCAAGGTCACGGGTTCAAACCCGGCGGAGGGCGATGGATTTTTTTCTGGCGTAAAAATCCTTAACATGGCTTCCTTCGGAAGGGAAGTAAAGCCGGTAGTCCTGTGTCATAGATTTACAGCATGTAAAAGAACCTCAAGCGTGATATAGAGGTCTCTGAGCAAAATTACCGATCTTTCACACCCAATATAGTAGAATGGGACGCTAAGCACCATGCAGTTAAAGAGTGTCCATAAATAAAACTCAATTTAATTTAATTTCTGCCATTATTTTTCTGGGCTAGTGCTAACATCTGTGGATGGCCTTTGAACTGTGGAGAGAAGTCATAATTTACCTGAGAAACAATTCTGCATTTCATCTTATTAAAATCTTATACTGAGAACCTATAAATAAGAATGGTTTCATTCAAAGAAAATGCAAATGAAAGGCACTTTATACACTAAGTTAACATAAAGAATCTGTGTTATAGTACATTTGTCTTGATAGCAAGTATTGATTGAAACCTAAGCCAATTTCACTCTTTAACAAGTGCAGCTGATACATGGATATAATAGAAGATATTTCACTTAGTATAAGCAAAATATCAGCTTTTTTGTGATGTATACCTTTTCACCTCTTAGCGGTTCATGTATACCCAAAAGGCTGAGCTGCAGAGTTCTGCCTCTTGTCACGGGCTGATGAATTAACAAAACTAGCTCAGTTTGTAGTTTATTGCCTCCAGCTAACATTTAGTGGTTTTCCATCTTCGTTCTTTCATGGACAGTTCTGTTTTCAGATAAACATTTAATGTAAATAAGGCGTTTATGTGCATTATTATGCATACTGGTGTGCATAAAATGTAGCCCATAATGGAACAGAGCTGTTTATGTTGGTACTGACAAAATGTGGCCACATCACCTCTATTTTTTGAGCATAATTTAACTACATGTTTGGCAGGGTACTTTACCTTCCTCAAAGTAAGGCCGAAGACATTGCAACTGAAACTTATATTTTCATGCTACACTACTGTTTTCTTATTGCCGTTTAGCAGCAGCAATAACTTAAGCTTCATCTCCATGTCGCTGATGAAAACTCTCACATATGTAAATGTCGAAGGTAACATTACGACTTAAACCTTATGTTTTCATGCTACACTACCATTTAGTAGCAGCAATAACTTAACCTTCATCTCCATGTCGCTGATGAAAACTCACACATATGTAAATGTCGAAGGTAACATTACGACTTAAACCTTATGTTTTCATGCTACACTACCGTTTACTAGCAGCAATAACTTAACCTTCATCTCCATGTCGCTGATGAAAGCTCTCATATATGTAAATGTCAAAGGTAACATTACAACTTAAACCTTATATTTTCATGCTACACTACCATTTAGTAGCAGCAATAACTTCGTCTCCATGTTGCTGATGAAAGCTCTCATATATGTAAATGTCGAAGGTAACATTACAACTTAAACCTTATATTTTCATGCTACACTACCGTTTAGTAGCAGCAATAACTTTGTCTCCATGTTGCTGATGAAAGCTCTCATATATGTAAATGTCAAAGGTAACATTACGACTTAAACCTTATATTTTCATAGTACACTACCGTTTAGTAGCAGCAATAACTTAACCTTCATCTCCATGTTGCTGATGAAAGCACTTATATATGTAAATGTCGAAGGTAACATTACGACTTAAACCTTACATTTTCATGATACACTACCGTTTAGTAGCAGCAATAACTTAACCTTCATCTCCATGTCGCTGAAGACAGCTTTCATATATGTAAATGTCGAAGGTAACATTACAACTTAAACCTTATATTTTCATGGTACACTACCATTTAGTAGCAGCAATAACTTAACCTTCATCTCCATGTTGCTGATGAAAGCTCTCATATATGTAAATGTCGAAGGTAAAATTACAACTTAAACCTTATATTTCCATGGTACACTACAATTTAGTAGCAACAATAACTTAACCTTCGTCTCCATGTCGCTGATGAAAGCTCTCATATATGTAAATGTTGAAGGTAATATTACAACTTAAACCTTATATTTTCATGGTACACTACCGTTTAGTAGCAGCAATAACTTCGTCTCCATGTCGCTGATGAAAGCTCTCATATATGTAAATGTCGAAGGTAACATTACAACTTAAACCTTATATTTTCATGGTACACTACCGTTTAGTAGCAGCAATAACTTAACCTTCGTCTCCATGTCACTGATGAAAGCTCTTATATATGTAAATGTCGAAGGTAACATTACAACTTAAACCTTATATTTTCATGCTACACTACAGTTTTCTTATTGCCGCTGATGAAAGCTCTCATATAGTAGCTGTCTTTCAGTTTTACCACACACACAAACAATTCTTCATCCCTTCTTCTACAAGACCAAATTATAATGTAATTAGTTTAACCTTTCCTTGTGTACCAATCGTAGAAAAACCCTTTTATAGAGGTGGTATCCAAAACACCCCTGCATTCCACATGATTATAAACAACATTGGTTAGTTTGTATGTTCCTGTATTGTTTTTCAGGCCAGTCACATAGAGAACTAATATCAATTGGATGGAGTCAAATTTGGTTACCTGAAGGTGGAAAACTTACAGAGGGAAAAGCACTGTGTTGATCAAGGGGAATGGACCACTTTTTACTTTCTCTACTACGTATAGTAAGTAGGGGAAGTATTGTATTCCACCCAAAAATTCGATACCGAGATTTCACCGGAAATACATGTTTTGAGACCCCCTGAATCCAAAAAAAGCATTTTTGGAAACATGTCCATGTGTGTGTCTGTGTACAGCATAACTCATAAACGAACTGTTGGATAAACACCAAACTTGGTATTTAGGTTCAGTATCTTCCAGAGATGCGACACGAAGGTTTTCAAGAAAATCCCTCCACCCCAGACTACCCTTTACATGGAACATTTTTCGAAAATTTTAATTTTCTCAAAAATGGTTCTAACGATTTTGATTAAAATATCGTATGTTTAAGATATTGTCATGAGAAATGAAATGTATATCTCGAATTTTCTGGGAATGTCTCCAAAAGTATTCTTCATTGTGAACGACTTTTGCATAACTGGTGAACCATAAGAGATAGACAAAATTTTACTACACAAAAAATATAGATTGCGTTAAAATACACAATTTATGTCATATACATTTCTTTTGTTGAGTGAACCGTTTTCGAGATATTGCTTGTTATTCCCTTAAATTTTCCAATACTTATACTTTTTCTCAAATTCGTTATTCATTTTTTTATGTCCTGGACATGCAAAGAGAATGGAATGCGCCACATAGCAACCAGCATTAAAATATTTGATTATCGCTTAAAATCTACCATATTCCCCTTGCATCTACAAGAAAATTAGCAATAAGATTTACATCTCGATTAACATGAAGCATATGGAGAATACGCGTTTGTAAAAATAGTTTGTACAAGAGTAGAGAAAGTCATGTGAGTGTAACACATCAGATTTTTTATGTACGAACAGTGTACATCCTTCAAGAAAGTGTTGTTTCGCATTTAGTAATCAATAGTAACATGTTTAATAGTAAAATATAATAAGATATTAAATACTCAAATCAAATTTTCATGTTTTTAACTTCATTTCTTTATGAAAAAAACTTACATAAATGTATTTTCGAAACTTGGTATGTGTATCATCAGCTTAGACTCACTGGCAGCATATTTTCTTGTTGATTTTTAGTGCTGTAATTGTTGAATCATCAACAGCAGCGCTACAGGTTTTCAGTGGAGTTGAAAGACTCGCACATCTTACAATGATATAAGCTGCCCCCTCCCACCACTTTAACAAGTTAGCTCTCTTCGATGGTGCCTCCCCGTAAGGGAGGGGGTTCTGACCCCTTCAGCTGCCATGGTGCGGGCCCTGAGCACTCGTGGTACTTCTGACATTACCAAAAGTACGCTGAGCCAAACATCCGAGCCCCACCCGTGTGGGTGTTGTTTGGATTGGGTTGGACTCAGCAGAAGTGGTTCCCGATATGCATGTGAGTTTGGGTACGTCTGGACAGTTTTCCGCCCAGGTGGTGGTGTGAGACGCCTCAAGGTGCTCGTGGCCGCTCTTTGTTGTTTCTACCGTGCCGCCTTGCGAATTCCTTATCTCCCCTTTCCACTCTCAAAAGCCTCGAACAGACAAGAATTACTATCGAAACCTCGTGAAGCTGTGTTGGCAAACTTTGGCTTCCGCCATTTCCAGAGAACAGTAACCGAAACAGTTGACTACTGCGTAAATAAAGCAATTGCTGCCTGTCGCTAAAAAGTGTAGGTAGTGTATTTTACTATTTAGTCACACCACGTTCTAGGTTTTGTTTTTTCTTCAAGCATTTGCTATGTTTAGAAGTCGAATAGCTCAAGCCTTTATTCATCGCGGGTTCAAACCCGGTGGAGGGCGATGAATTTTTAGCATGGTTTCCTTGGAAGGGAAGTAAAGCCAGTGATCCCGTGCTGTAGATTTACGACACGTAAACGAACCTCAAGCGTGATAAAGAGCCCTCGTAGCAAAATTACCGATCTTTCCCGCCCAATATTGAATGGGACGCTAAGTACCACAGCAGTTAAAAAGCGTCCATAAATAAAACTCAATTTAATTTTTTTTTACTCTAACTGCGTTAATTGCCAAAATAAACCTAGGTAGTACTTGGAAATTTGTGACCCTGAAAAATAAACATGTTAATAATAGTTAGGTTTATATTCTTTATTTTCGATAATTTCTGATCTCAGAGTAATAACTTCAAATTTCTGAGAATTGAGAGCGACAAGGAAACAATAACGTGATAGTAAAACCAGGCTTCGCTTTTGAAGCGAACGGCTCAATATATAACTGCTCATATTTGTAGTGAATATATTACTAGGGAACACCGAATATTCTTTTAAAAAGCCGTCAAATTATGCATAAACGATTAATGTTGGAAAGGTAGAATCAGACGACTGAAAAATTCAATGCCATAGCCGGGATTTGAACCACGGATCTCCCGGTCTCCTTTCGGTTGCTCTAACCACTGAGCTACCATGGCAACATGCCGGCACGCCATCTCCAGCTGACTCGAATTTTTTCCCGGTAAACCACAAGGAGATCTCAAATGTATTGAGATGTCATACCCCAATGGCGACTTACATTCTTTGTAAGTACTTAAGTCCCGGGGTTTTAGTTTCAACCACTATTAGGTCAATTAATGGAAATAATTGCTCTTTCACACAAGCCGTGTGTTGGACAGGGTTGGAAAGGTGGAATCAGACGACGTGCCCGCATGTTGCCATGGTAGCTCAGTGGTTAGAGCAACCGGACGGAGACCGGGAGATCCGTGATTCAAATCCCGACTATGGCATTGAATTTTTCAGTCGTCTGATTCCACCTTTCCAACCCTGTCCAACACACGGTTTGTGTGAAAGAACAATTATTTCCACAAACGATTAATGTGTTCCTCAATCTCATAACCTACCACTTTTATTTATTTTAGGTTGCATGAACAACTAGGCCATGAGCGACTACAGAAAAAATATGTGTAATAGCATTAAATTGTCATTCAATTAAGTTTCGGAAATAACAAGTAACGAACACCAATGTTTCGATATTATTGAGACTTTTGCTACCAGATGGCAGATGTGGAGTTTGGCATCTGGCAGGAAGTCACTTTCATGATCCATAAGGGGCAAGTTTAACAACGCATACTGAGGACATCAGGCATAGGATAGCTCAGGGATATATGATGCAGCGAAAATGATTAGGGAATGTATAAAAAAATACAATACCAACACTGACGAAACTGAAGTCGAAGATATGGGTTGACAGTGAATGCTACCAACAAAGGAAAAAAACTGCGCAAAGACTACATAGAGCAAGAACAGAACAAAACCAGGAATCCAGGAAAGAGCTTCATACAGCCAGAAAGATATATAATCTAATCTTAAGAAAAGAAGAAGGCATACACCGAAATGTCACACGAGAGGCTATTACAAGAAATAGAAAATGATCCCTTCCGAGCGCACAGAAAACGAGGAGAAAGAAGTACCAACCAAATATATCAATGAACGTATGGGAAGAACATATAAAAAGGTGTTATGTGACAGGGAAACAAGAACAGTATACATGTCACCCAATGGAAGAGAAACACAGATAAGCACATTATTACAAGGCCTTAACGAGGTCAGGAGAAGAAGAAATAATAGGACAGCAGGGCCAGACGGGATAACGAATGAACAGCGTAGGCAGACAGCGGCACAGCTAACCGAAGTATGGACACAACTATTTAATAAGTGCTTGAACCTAGAACAGGAAATCCACTGTAAGAACATTATATAAAGGAAAAGGGGATACAAACAATCCGAACTCGTACAGAGGAGTGGCTCTTGAATCACCAATGCTGAAATTGTTGTCGAGAATTTTGACAACTAACGTAAACATGTTGTTAATGGAACCACATCTCCCTAAATACCTATTTGGGTTTAGGAAAGGACGATCAACGGTACTGGCAGTTGAAAACCACCTCAAGGACATACAACAGAGTCTAAAGAAAAGAAAGGGAAAAAGGGGGGAAATTATATGTGGTTTTTGTCGACTACTCCAAGGCTTTTGACCTCATTAACAGACAGTTTTTGATCACGAAATTAGAAACTATGATCGGACTATCAACACTCACGAAACTGATATCTAACATATTAGCAGCCAACGAAATATAAATTGATGACAGTAATAGAAAATTCAATTGGATCGAGCAAACAAACTGTGTTTTGCAAGGAGACCCTTTAAGCCCAGTACTTTTTAAAGCTTTCACCGCCGACGCAGGGAATAATATAAGTGAAGAAACAGGTGCGAGAATATACAACTATGCTGACGATATGGCTATAGCATCAGAGGATAGAAAATAACTTCAAAGATCTATGGATATGCTCACGGACTGGTCAGAATCAAATGAGATTCAAATAAACGAGAACAGAATTGGTAATCTTCAGGAATGGAGGAAAGCCACCAAATACAGGCGGAATAACCTATAAAGAGAAAAATTAAACCGATCAAATAGTTTCACGTATCTAGGGATAACAATACAAACTACAGCAAGGAATTTCACAATTCACTTAACAGAACGAATGATCGCAGCAACCAAAAGCATGAAGGAAATAGAATGTTTAAGAGAAATGTCAGCAGTGGAATTATTTCGGTCAAAGGTCATGCCAGCACTAACATACGGACTAAAATTTGTATGGGAATACATTACGACACATCAGATGGAGAAAATAGAAAAGATCAAACCTTCCTAAAGGGAGTGCTTGGAGTATCAAAATACAGAGATCCAGATTGGCCTACGTATTAAGGGGAGAAAGTTTCCTTATTGAAGATATGCAATTCCATCTAGTACTAAGAGTCACCAATGTTTACAAAGAAGCGCTTGGGAAATTGGAACAGAAAAGGGAGGAAATATGGGAAGATTTTTTTTGTGTACCGAGGCTATGACGAACCATAAGATACAAACTACCAACTGAGACACCTGGTAACAAGAATGGTTGTACATGGGTTCCATTTCAAGGTTTGCAACCAAAAGAAAGTGCATGAACCAAGCGCAGGGGGTATGCATGTTGTACAATAATGCCTGCAAAAGATATATTGAAATGCAAGAGAGTACATTATAAATGTATTTTAACGACCTTGATTCGCTCCAAGAACGTTTTAGAGTTATGGCAGCCCGACAATGGGGTATGCACCCCTCCTCCTTATTAGACTCCTACCCCCACTTATGCACGCCAGACTGATATGTGGACAACTTCTTGCGACACCGCTGTCTCATGGGACTAGTCGGACTGTGGACAAATTCTTTTACCAACTTTACAACATTATCTTTCATATTCCAGGTAAGCCATCCAAATACTTATCACAACCATACTTCCCAGACAATGGACTGTTTACTCTCGGTGTACGCTTTCCGACTGACCTAATAACACATTGTCATGATCCGTTA
This sequence comes from Deroplatys truncata, assembly GCA_030765065.1. NCBI lineage: Eukaryota > Metazoa > Arthropoda > Insecta > Mantodea > Mantidae > Deroplatys > Deroplatys truncata. Next base: position 19,115,307 of record CM060984.1, on the reverse strand, counting down.
TTGCGCAAACTTACTCGCTTATATGAGATACTATGCGGCAAACCCGAGGAGTTGCACAGTTACCTTTTTCACTCCTACGCGATCTCGCGATCTTTCGTCGATACGACGTTTTTCGTATTCTGGTAATCCTACGTTTCTACTAGACTTTTAGCCCACGCCCTTCCCGTTAACTGACATAACGATATTTCATATCCATTATACGCCACTCTGGAACGCATACCTGGATGACCGTAAGTCAGACTGGAAGGACGACTCACCACTCTTAATCTTTACAGAGGGTTCCAAAACCCCTGATGGAAGTAGTGCAGCTATTTATGTCGACTCTACTTCGGAAACGTTTAATGGATACTATACGACCGCATATCTATTTACGCGGCGGAAACCATTGCGATTTATAGAGCCCTTGCAATTTCATCTGGTCACTAACTTTATATATATATATATATATATATATATATATATATAGTGAATGTCATAGTCTTTTAACTGTTCTCCAGGGTCCGGTACGATGGCACAAGGTCCCAATTTACGAAATTCTCATTTGCAACCTCGTACATAGCTTACCGGCGTATGTACGCATTTGATTGACCTGGATACCGGGTACTGATACAGTTGTAGCGGCACGAGACGCCACGATGGGCACGACGATATGTACACAGTTCCGAATACCGCCATCTGACATCGCATTGTATATTCTATGGGATGTGCCCGACACAGGAAACCACACACGACTGCCGGCGGACAACTTAATGACTTTCTTATCTTGCTTTCGACGTTTACCAAACCGGTCCTTTTCCTATTATTTTTGCATTTTATTAAATGTGGCATTGACACCACATTATCTTTTTGGCATCGGGTATCAAGACACGGATCAATGCACATGGGAACATCGGGACGATATTAACCACCTTTTTTTTTTGCATGCTATCTTTACCAGGTCGCTACGACTAACCCTTTATCTGACCTATACAATTTGAATATCTCACGAATGAAAATGAAACTGTAGACGACGGTTTCACCCACTCCTCACTTTAGCGTACACGGCGACAAGTATCATTACTATTGACCGTATTCTTGAGACGCAGTAGCCAACCCTCGTGGTGGGGCAGTAGTGTCAGTAAGTATACACAGTCCTTTAACAACAACAACAACAACAACAAATGCAAGAGTACATGTAGATCAAAGCTATAGTGGTATACAGCAAAGAATATTAAAATAACATACATGCACGAATTTCTCACATCAACCATATGGGGCATAAAAACTCTATGGTTCTTTAGCCGAACACTGAAATTCGAACAGAAATAGTAGGCTAGCCTAGTGTAGTCAAGATTAGTATAATGAATTAGTTTTTAATGACAGCTTAGTATACCTTTAAGGTAAATATATTAATGTTAACCGTGCACATGCGTTAAATATCCATTGATTATAAACAATAATTGAATAGTAGTAGCATAGTTGGGCTCACAAAAGTTTTTTGTTTACAGTGAACCATTAAAGTCATTGAGAACGGAATAGTGTACTTTCTGGGACCCGTCACTTCTCACCGGGAGTGTTCTGTGGCACTCAAAAGTAAGTATTTGGGTAGGTGGAGAGGGCGGTAATGTTGCTACCAGCCTATCCCTGTCCTACGTCCTATGGTAAATATGTAATAGCTGTTAACAAAGCTCAGTTGGTTAGTTCCTGTGACCAAAAGAAAATATCTTAAGGTCAGCAATCCTACATTGCCTAAGCTGTACTGCTTACCAAAAATCCACAAAGCAAACAATAGTATGGGGCCTATTATTAACAATATAGGTTCTCCATACTATTTTGTTGGCTAAATGGCAGGTGGAAAATTTTAATTCCTGGCCTAAATTTGAGAGTTTAAGCACAAATTTAAACAAGGTTTTATATATATCAGTAAATCAGAAGCCTAAGCTTATATTAAAACAAATGTAACCTAAACTTCCGTGAATTCACAAACGTAAGGTTATATAAATAAAAAAACCTAACGTAAACCTAATCTTCCATGAATTCATAAACCTAAGGTTATATAAGATCCCTCGGCTACGCCCTGTGGTCGTAGTTGCGGCGCTTTGGTGGCATAAATTATTCATATGTTGCCAGTCAAGCATTAGTCAAGCGTATGACATAGAGCGACACCTGTTGAGGTAATGTTTTGCACAGAGTGACATCTGTTGGAAATATATGACATCAATACATCATAATCGCTGTGGGGGATACAACTAGAGCATAATGTCGAGCATTAAAAACTGTGTAGAGGTTACCACAAAATTTAAAACAGTATCACTAGCTCCTGACAATTTAGTTTCTTTTGATGTCTCTTCTTTCTTTACTAATGTACCTACTGAAAAACTACCTGCATTAATACAAAACTGGTTTCATATCCATGATGTTGAAGAAAAAGTTGTTAAAGAAATGATTATACTCACAGAAACCTGCATAAACCAAAACTTTTTCGCTTATGATACAGAAATTTACCAACAAACACATGGTTTGGCAATGGGTAATTCTTTGCCACGTTTGCTAGCAGATCTGTGTATGAGTTCTTTGGAGACAAAAGTCACAAGTTCTCATCCACATCTATTCAAATTTTGGATTAGATATGTGGACGATATTCTAGCAATTGTTCCTAAATCACAAACTGTGGCTGCTTTGGATCTATTGAATACTCAGGATGCCTCCATAAAGTTTACCATGGAAGTAGAACAAAACAGTTGCCTTCCATTTTTGGACATTACAATACTAAAAATGAATAATCAGTTTGAATATGGTGTTTATCATAAACCTACACATGTTGACAATTACATCAAAAATAACTCTTGCAACCCTGTACAACATCAATATGCTGTATTCCACAGCCTTATTCATAGACTTGTGAATTTACCTTTATCAGAACAAGAATATTGTAAAGAATTCAAACATATTCAACAGACAGCCTTAAAGAATGGTTTTGAGCTCATGTGCATTAACAAGATGGTAAAACGTTACAAGTATAAAAAGCAATTATAAGAGATCAGTACTCTCAATAACATCAAAGAACAACCTCGACTGTTTAAAAAATATACTTATCATCCAAAGTTATTCAAGAAATTTGGAAACATTTTTAAAGCTTATGAAAGCTAGTTCCACAGAATAGATTTAGTCTTAATAATTTGTTAAACAAGCCAACTGTAAATACCAAACATAAGAAGACCCAGTTTGGTATTTACAAAATTAAATGTGATCACTGTGATAAGTTTTATATTGGAAAAACAAAACGTAATTTGTCAACTCGTTTAAAAGAACACCAAAGAAACATTAAACTTAAGCAAACTGATAAATCAGCTGTTTCTTATCATTTTTGGAATAATCAGCACGAAATAGGTCAAGATATAGAATTGCTAAAACCTATACATAACTTAGCCCATTTGAATGCCTGGGAAAAAATATTTATAATTAAAAACCCTCAACATGTATTAAATTTTGAAATTCCACCATTGAATGATGTCACTCGCCTTCTGGTCCAACCACTGAGGAAAATAGGTAATAATGGGGCCCATTCCACTTCAAGGTCTCCAACTTATCAAGAGGAGGCAGTGCTGCAGTTTCCTGGATCACCTTTAGCAGTTCAGAAAACTTCTACCTGAGGTCCTTCCATTAGACTCCATGGGCTTCACACACCTTTCTTTTTGACTTTGCAAGTTAGTCGAACTCAACTAGCTGAAGATGCCATTGATGCCTCGAAATGATCGTTCATTCATCTAGACCATTATGTTGTAAGTGAAGGCTTTGTATATAATATGTGGACTCAAAATTAAATCACTTTGAAACTTCACTGTTAATAACGTCCCATTGTAACTAAGTTAACCATCTTCTTACCAACACTGCGAATTCATCAGACTTTTGTAGGATTATGTTCTGTTCGAAAGACCCATTGAGCCGATTGACTTTTCTTTTCAGGATCATAACAATAAATCCAAGATTCATCATGAGTAACAATATTCCAAACCAAATTTGAAGTGCCATCTTGAAACTTTTCCAGAGTTTTTCTGCACCAATAAATGCATTGTTGTTTTTGATCAGAAGTCAGTTTATGTGGAATCCATCGACAACAGAATTTCCTCACAATAGAATTGTTGATGTAAATTGTTTTGGATTTGACTCGTGCCAGCATTGCCCAATGTCACCTGAATAAACTCATAAGATTTCTGTCAATGTTCTTCAAGTATTTCTTGAAGAGCGGCAATATTTTCATCACTAACAGCAGTTCTTAGGCATCCCTTATGAAATTCATCACTAAAAAAAAAAAAAAAACATTCCCTTTTGAATTCATTGTACCAATTATGAATTGTTGCTACAGGTGGGATTTCTAAGCGGATCTTCACATTGTTTATGTTAATGACATTTAAAATTGTAAAACATCATAGTGCGGAAATGTTCCCTAGTCATATTCAGTTTTGGGTGAACACAAAAATCTTTAAATAAGATAATTAACAAAATATTAGAGCAAATCAAACAAGCTACACATCAACTCACAAAACATTAGAAAGTAACTCTCAAATATAAACAAATTTCATTTGTTTTTGAAACATTGCATTCTAAAAATTTTCAGCATTGCCCTTGTAAACATTTTCTAACTGCAGATACATTATTATTTCTACTTCTCTAGTCATAACATGCTTCATTCCTGCATTAATAGTTTATATTGTTTTTATTCTTCTCTGTTAATTTTTACTGGCTTTTGCTATCCTTTGTGATTTTTGTTATTTTTATTTGAGGCAATACTGAATTATGAATTTAGCATAAACAAATTATAGGTGATTTTACTAGAGAAACCACTGCTGGATGAATGTAGGGGAGTCAGATCGCACATTAGCTGGAATTTCTTTTGGTTTCATTTTCCCATCTTGTGACTAGACAGAGCTCTGGCATCTGTGTGAGGCTATGAAGGCTGACCCTATTTTGATTTCCCCAAAATGGTACACTAACTGAATTTGCATTTACAGTGTAGATTTTTTAAGTGATATAAATATACAAACACAGGTAATTAACTGTGCTCACTTGTATAGTGTTACTTCAAACAGTTGTGCACAAAGTAAATCTAATATAATAGTAAATAATTTTTGAAAGTTTAATTACTATTAAACATCAAAATAATTTTAATTTGTGCACAACCCTTTCTATGATAAGAAACTACACTTTTTAAAACTATTGAAAAACGGTTTATAATTAACTTTGAAGGTTTTATTGTTTGAGCATCAAAGTAACATTCCATTGAACTGGAACAAAGTTCTTCCAAGTGAAGAGGACTAATTGCTTTAATATAAATTTTAAACTAAAATGTTATTCACAGGCTACCAATATTCTGAATCTAGCCTTTTGTTATATTTTCCTCTTTTTCCCCCTATTCCTAGTCCCCTTTAGTTTTACTAAACACTCATATTTGCTGCTTGAGTGTACCTTCTTCTGCAACTGTATTTTACTTCCAATTTTGTCATGTAACTTACATAAGAGGGTTTTTAAATTAAGTATCTTTTTAATGTAAAATAAAAGGTACTTACTTTGAACGCGTTTCAGGAGAACGGTTTGCTCCCATTGTCAGCTTATTTCCAACTGATTTTGCCGGTTACTGTCTGGGGGATGTGTGTGGTTAGTGGTGTTCTTCTCATAAACTCAGTAACAAAATAAGGCCCATAGTGAACAACATAAACTCTCCCACATAGTTGTCCTTCGTGCTGTAGTGGTTACCATGCTCGTTTCTAGTTCCCGAGGTCGCGGGTTCAAACCCGGGGGAGGGTGATGGATTTTTTTGGGCGTAAAAATCCTTCGCATGGCTTCCTTCGGAAGGGAAGTAAAGCCGGTGCTCCTGTGTCGTAGATTTACGGTACGTAAAAGAACCTCAAGCCTGATAAAGAGGCCTCTGAGCAAAATTGCTGGTCTTTCATGCCCAATTTAAAATGGGATGCTAAGGTCTACAGCAGTTAAAGAGTGTCCATAAATAAAACCCAATTTAATTTAATCTCTCCCACATATAAACTAGCAAAATGGCTTTCAAATACTTTCAAGTCCATGCCTAAGTTCAAAAGTCTAAGCATAAAAAAATTCATTATAAATAACCGGTCGCCTCTCTTATATAAATATATCACCCACAGACATGATGGTATCATTTGATGTCACTACACTCTTCCCAAGCACACCAAAAGAAGAATTATTACCACTCCTAGAAACTTGGATATTAAACAACGGCACATCTAGAGCACAAACAGAAGATTACTTAAAACTAACAAAATTATGTCTGGACCAAAATTTCTTTTCATTTCACAACAAAATATTTAAACAAACCACCGGCCTAACTATGGGAAACCCCCTTTCTCATTCCTAGCAGAAACTATATACGAGCGTTTTTGAATGCCATATTACTAAATCTTTCTCACATCTATTCAAAACCTGGTTTAGGTACGTAGATGATATTTTTGCTATAGTTCCAAAACAAATTACAGAAGATGCTTTGAAATTATGGAATTTACAAAAAAAATCCATAAAATTCACAATAGAAAGAGAAGAAAATGGCCTTATCTAGACATCAGAATCATCAGAAATAAACCACACAACAAACCAACATTCAGCATTTACATGAAGCCAACTCATACAGAAAATTATATTAAAAACAACAGATACAATCCTACTAGCCACAAACATGCAATTTTAAAGAGCTTTACAAATAGGTTAGTACATATACCATTGGAGAAAGAGAAATATCAGAAGGAATACCAGCATATTATCCACATAGCCATCACAAATGGATACCAGAAATAACAATAGATAAGAAGATTGAAAAATTTGAAAGACAGAAATACATCCAGCTAACGACGACTTTACTCAGACAACAAAAACCACAAACATACAGAAAGTTCACTTACCATCCGTGGACACATCATAAATTTCATAGGATTTTCAAGAAATATATCATCACCCTGACTCCACAGAATGACCGCAATATGCAGAAACTATTATGTAACAGAACAAAAGACCCTATCCCCAATGATAAGTCAGCTCGTATGTACCGAATAGTTTTGTAATGACTGTAACCTGGTATACATAGGAAGAACCAAAAGAAATCTGGAAATAAGACTTAAAGAGCATATGAAATGCATTTACCAAAAGCAGCCAGATAAATCAGCAGTAGCACATCATTTCTGGTCTTCAAACCATGAAATCATTCCAAACATAAAACTCTTAAAACTGATCAACAACAGCTATGAATTGGACGTCTGGGAAAACATACGTATCATCAAACACAGAAATCCCTAATGAATTTTGAACTACCACCACCCAGCAGCCTTTGGAGGTTCATCAAATCAGCACGAGAGAACACTACTAACCACACACATCCCCCAGACAGTAACCGGCAAAATCAGTTGGAAACAAGCTGACAATGAGAGCAAACTGTTCTCCCGAAATGCGTTCAAAGTAAGTAGCTTTTAGTAATGTAGTGTAACAACCTTCAACTCTCTTTATTTTAAATTATGACACATCACTGTTACTAGCTTCTCAATCTTCAAATTAACCATTTTAATATTTTACCGCTGCAGTTGTGATTCTGAGCTTGTGCTGTCACTTCCTCCATTCATTAGGAAACCAGATGCAGCTGTGAGAGATGTCTTTTTGTTTTTTCCTAATATTCAAAATAATCGACTTGCTGACTGTGAAGTCAGATCAGTGATTTGTTTTTTGTTATGCCAGCAAACATTCATCACCAATTGTGTGAGGTTTATGGGGAAAATAAGGGACAATGCCTGGCCACACACAGACAAACAAACTCAAGATCTGATTGCGTCATTTGGTTGGGAACAACTCGACCACACTTCCTACAGTCTGGATTTGGCACCAAGTGATTTTCATCTGTTTCTTCATCGGAAGAAATTCCGTGTTGAAAAACATTTTGATGAGATGATGTGAAACAAGAATCGCAGACTTGGCTTTCATCACAGGAGGCACCATTCTTTGACAAAGGCATACAAAAACTTATTTCCTGTTACGGTAAGTGCCTGAATAATGGCAGTGACTATGTGGAGAAGTAGTGTAAGGTGCAAGATAATGATAATAAAGTATTTGGAAAATAATGTTTTGTTATTTTTTAAAAAATTATCGGCACTTTAAGAACTCCCTTGTATCACTCGTCAATTTACAAACAAATGACATCCCAATGCACAAAATTGACTTTCCACTTTGCTATCAATATGGTCAGATATGCATTCCGAATCTGCTTCCCAGGATATTGTGGACCAACCTTAATTAATAATTACTCTGAGCCCTAATTAACACACAAATGTTACTGCTGAGTACAGTAGTTACTAACACTGTATTTGTATTGAAATTAAATTTATTTTAATCACCAAAGATGAAATAATACTTTTGTATACCAATTTTTCATGTAGATTATGGATATACCTCTCATTTCTTCATATCACATGTGGATTTTAAATTACATATAATGCATTACATTGATGGAAATACATAAATATTAAACATCTGATGTGTTACATGCACTTCTCTACCCTCTATTGTCTATTAGTGGGTGTACAAACTATTCGTACAAAAATTATTTTTCCATTTACTTCATTTTAATCCAAATAAACCTTTGCAGAAATAGCTACATTATACATTTTGTTATAGATACAAAGAGAACAGCGATAGTCAAATGTTTAAGAACTGTACGCTATATGCTGCCTTAAAACTCCATACTGTTTCATGCAATCACAAGAAACAACTGAAAATCGACAGGACTTAGAAGAATGACGAAGTATTGAACAAATTGAACCAATAATAATGAAATCTTGGAAATGGCTTGTGGCCATTAGTTATTTGAAACAAAGTTATTTAAAATAAATTGTGTGTCTTAAAGAGATCTAAATTTTTTTGCCTACATTTTTGTCTATCGCTTAACATTCACCAGTTGTACAAGATTATACAAAATTCCTTCCAAATAAAGACGACTTCACGGCTGTTCCCAGAAAATTCAAGATTATACACTTTATTTGCTATGTAAATATAATTAATATATGGTATTTTATTCAGCATATTATAGCTATTTATTCAAATAAAAAATTTGAAAAATTTTCCAACTGAAGGGTAGTTAGGGGTGGGGGGATTTTCTTGAAAATCTTCGTGTTGCATCTTTGGAAGATGTTGAGCTTAAATACCAGGTTTTGTATTTATGTGCTTTTTGTTTTTGAGTTAAGCTGCTCACACACACAGACAGACCTTTTTCTAAAAATTATTTTGGGGGGGTTGACTCAAAACATGTATTTCCAGTGTAATTTCAACAATGAAATTTTGGATGGAATGCAATACTTCCCCTATTCATAGTAAAGAAAGTAAAAAGTGATCAATGCAACATACACGTCTTTACAAAAAAATGAGACTGAACATGTATATTATTATGACGCTTTTAATGATTACTGGCAGTGGGTATATAGATTAGTCAACAGAACTGGAGGCTAAGAAGTGTTTAGCAAATGATTGTCTTCTATGCTGTTTTTCTGAGTTATCGCAACACTGCATCCATAAATAGTCTGACTTCACGGATTCATTTCAGAAGCCCTGATAGCATTCCTCCGTTGACTTATGTCTTAAGGATACCTTTCACCCGCATCGTCACTGATATTACCAAGGTTGGTTGGGAAAAAAATCTGAATGCAAATATAGGAAATGAAGTTTAAGTGACATATGGCAACGCAATTCTTTATTTACATCCAGTAATAATTCCTGAACTCCGTGCCCATAATCAGGAGACTTATACACAGCCATTTGAAGCTTTTCCAAGCTTCAATCTCATCCATAATTTTCTTAAAATTTTTGATTCTGCAATAGCTCCCTGATCAATGGGCCCACTAAGACACCTTTTTGCGGTTCAGAAGCAGTTTTCACTCAGAAAGCAGAATCCTTTTGAATTTCTTCTTCCAAGTGTTTTTACAAAGGTTTCTACTAAGCCAAGGTTTATATGCAGAGGTGGAAGTAGTACTTCTTTTGGGATCAACTAACGGGATGTGCTGGACGTTTTGTAAGTGCTTCTGGATTTCCTTTCTTGTTTGATGTAACGTTCACTTGTACTTCGACTGTCCCATAGGCAAAGGAAGCAGTAGATGCATGCTCATCAACATGCCACTGACCTTTAGATCCCCAGATATATGCCACTGGTGGAGATTGTTTTGAATTGATTCCAGCATTATATTAATATTTTCCTTTTAAATGAACATAGTGAGAATTGGGCTCAAAAGGCTGTAAATTGCCATTATGCAGAAGATCGGCCTTCAAACTTTACTGGGAAGAGTCAATAAACAGCCTCTAGTCTGGAGCAATATATCATTGCATTAGGTCCTCAAAAGACCAGGCACATTGGAGCAGAAGACCACCAACCATCTAATGAAAGAAACTGTTATAAAGGCTGTGTTTGCTTTCCGACATCTTCAATAAGATGTTTCTCCTTAAACCTGGAAGCTAGAAGTTAGGCTTTATCTTTTTGAAGTGCCAGATCTCTAATGAGATTGTTCAGTTCATGCACAGTAAATTGCTGTGGTTTGGAACTAGACACCTCTGGAATGATTCTCGAATAGAATTACATACTAATTTTTATTTTCTCTACTACATAGAGTAAGTAGGGGAAGTATTGTATTCCACCCAAAAATTCGATACTGAGATTTCACCCAAAATACATGTTTTGAGACCCCCTGAATCCAAAAAAAAAAGTATTTTTGGAAACATGTCCCTCTGTGTGTCTGTGAACAGCATAACTCAGAAACGAACAGTCGGATAAACACCAAACTTGGTATTTAGGTTCAGTATCTTCCAGAGATGCGACACAAAGGTTTTCAAGAAAATACCCCCACCCCAGATTACCCTTTACATGGAACATTTTTTGAAAATTTTAATTTTCTCAGAAATGGCTCTAATAATTTTGATTAAAATATCATATGTTTAAGATAATTTTATGACAAATAAAATGTATATCTTGAATTTTCTGGGAATGCCTCCAAAAGTATTCTACATTGTGAACGACTTTTGCATAACCGGTAAACCATAAGAGATAGACAAAATGTTACTACACAAAAAATGTAGATCGCGTTAAAATATACAATTTATGTCATATACATTTTTTTTGTTGAGTGACGAGATATTCCTTGTTATTCCCTTAAATTTTTCAATAGTTATACTTTTTCTCAAATTCATTATTCATTTTTTTTTGTCCTGATAATGCAAAGAGAATGGAATACTCCACATAGCAACCAGCTCTTAAAATATTTGACTATCGCTTAAAGCCTAGCAATTCTCCTTGCATCTACAAGAAAATTAGCAATAAGATTAACATCTCGATTAACATGAAGTAGATGGAGAATAAGCGTTTGTAAAAATAGTTTGTACAAGAGTAGAGAAAGTCATGTGAATGTAACACATCAGATTTTTCACTACCAGTACACGTCACATACCATTTTCAATTTTGTTTTCTGTAGATTTCAGAATTGATAAGCTTTTATCATGCGGGACCGGCCTCATTGCAGATTCAGTATTTGGGTACAAGATTTAATGTTTGTTTTTTGGTGAGAAATCCTTAACCTTCATATATAAAAAAAATAACAGTGATCATTATGGCTTTTTACTTCCCGCATATCATTGGGATAGCAAATGGCATTGACATTTTCTTCTTTTGTATCCAGACTCCTAAATGTGTCGAACAAGGTTTACATACAACATGTAGTGCCCACCCTCCGTCTTGACCACTAAGAGGATAACCAATTTCTGATGCCGTGGAGTGATTGTGCACCATTGTGATTTTTGAGTGATGGAACCATATATTTAGCAGAAGTTCGGATGATTTAGACATTTTTGGGGATGCTAAGTGAACAGAATAAACCTACTAGTACTGCCACCTTTTTCCCCAGAGTTTATCCAAGATTAAGAGAGGAGCATAGGAATATTTGCAAATAAGAGTATTGTATATTGCATTCAATATAGAAGCTGCGACAGAGAGATGACTCCAAGGTAACGAAAAAGATGATATAAGCCATTTTATGTATAACGAGAAGCTGTACACATAATGAAATTAAATTGAGTTTTATTTATGGATGCTCTTTAACTGCTGTGGTCCTTAGCGTCCCATTGTATATTGGGCATGAAAGATCGTAATTTTGCACAGAGGCCTCTTTATCATGCTTGAGGTTCTTTTACGTGCAGTGAATCTAGATATGGGACACCGACTTTACTTCCCTTCTGAAGGAAGCCATGCTAAGGATTTTTACGCCTGAAAAAATCCATCGCCCTCCAACAGGTTTGAACCTGAGACCCTGGGAACTAGAGGCTAGCACGGTAACCACTACATCATAAAGGATGACACTGTGGGCAAAGAGAGATGAGAATGGAATAGAGTGCCACAGAGACAATTCTTGCAGTTGCTGCATGAAAATAATAAACAGAGGGGATAATAATAAATTTAAAAAAAGAAAACTAATTAGATAGGACAAAAGTGAAACCAGATTTGAAATCGATACATCAATCTCTATCTTACAATACATTTAGTTCTTTTTATAAAATTTATTGTCAAACAGTGTAATGGGCATTTTATTCTTCTTTTCTTCATTTTCCATTTTATGTATATTATCTTTTATTTTTACTTTCTATACCGCTTATGTGTATTGTATCCTGCGCAAAAAAATTGATATAAATATTTCACTAGAAATACATGTTTTGAGGCTCCCAGGAATGCATCCAAAAGATGCATCTTTAGGAAAAAAGGGTATCTGTTTTGTAAGTTTACCATCTTCCAAGGATGTGACACAAAGATTTTCAACAGAATCTCCCACTCCAAACTGCTATTTACATGGAAGATTTTTTGTTTGTTTATTTGTTTGTTATTTATTTTTTCCAAAAATGCCTCCAAGAATTGTGATTAAAGTACAATATGCTTAAAATATTTACATGATTAATAAATGCATATTTTGAATTTTGTGGAAATAGCCTCTGAAGTCCTCTTCATTCTGAAATAATTTTGTATAACTGGTAAACGATAAGAGATAGGCAAAAGCTTCTTTCACAGAAAATGTAGAACTCTTTAAAGCACACAATTAGTTTCAAATAACTTTTTATATGGTATCAGCCATTACTGAGATATGCGCTATTATTGATTTATCATAAGTAACAAGAAGTAATTATAAAAATAAAGTTTTCTGTGAATAAGGAGTATACTTATAAGTAATAATGTAAAGCAGTTGATAGTGAAGTATTTCATCAAGGAGTATACTATTGAAATAACGCTAAAGAAAGTCTTGCAGTTGCTGAACAATGGATTTATTTAATTGTTAATTGATAGAAATGAGGAAATAAATCGGTTTGATAATTATTGAAATAAACATGCTAAATATGTTGCTAGTCATTGGTGCAGGTGGTGTATAATGGTCTCTAATCGACTCAATTTCTTTGCAAATGGTGTATTATTATAAATCACTGAAAACTTCTTTTAAATACAAGTTGTACTGTGTTTCATTATGTAGCTGAATTTTAATTACTCATCCCAGACAAAATTCTGATATGTAAAGGATCCATGGATCTTTTCAGTAAAGGTTCAGTGAATTGGATCTTTTGATCAGTTTATTTATATTGAACATTTTAATATGATTTAAACATTTTAAACACTTTTCATACAAAAAGCAACTTACCTAATGCTAATCTTTTGTGAATTCAAAAACCTAAGCTTATATAAAAAAACCCTAACCTAACACTAACCTTCTGTGAATTCAGAAACCTAAGCTTATAAAAAAAAACTAACCCAACGCTAACCTTCCGAGGATTCAGAAACCTAAGCTTATATAAAAAAATCCTAACCTAATGCTAACCTTCCATGAATTCAGAAACCTAAGCTTATATAAAAAAACTCCTAATCTAACACTAACGTTCTGTGAATTCAGAAACCAAAGTGCATATAAAAAAAACCTAACCTAACACTAACCTTCTGTGAATTCAGAAACCAAAGCTTATATAAAAAAAACTAACCTTATGCTAACCTTCCATGAATTCAGAAACCTGAGCTTATATAAAAAAAAACCTAACCTTATGCTAACCTTCCATGAATTCAGAAACCTAAGCTTATATAAAAAAAAAAATTCAGTTCCTATACTGCCTCGGGTGCAATGCGTGTGTATGAAAAGTGTTTAAAATGCTCAGTTTAAATAACATCTCAAAGGATCATTGAAAAGATTCATTGAAACCTTCACTGGAAAGATCCATGGATCCTCTACATATGTGGAATAATAGTGCCCCCCTCCCAAAATGGGTAACATCTTATGTGCATGGCACATTTTAATTGTATAATGAATGTCTTCTTTTTCTTCAGATTTCATAAGCAACTGAGATTACCTGTACTATTGCTGGGGGAATCAGAATATGAACCTGACAGTAAAGAATGCCAACTGAAAGGAAATTCAATCCAGAAGAGCAGTTTTCTTCAGATGGTGGTTTAAAGAAAGGCTTAAAAGAAGATTCTACTAATAACAATGGCATGGACACAAAAAGAGAAGTCAAGCATGTACTTTGTTTGACGGGAAGAACATTAACTGAAATGAAAGCGGAGTCAGAAATGACTTGTTCAGATATTCACATAAAGAGAGAACCAACTCCATTTCCTTCAGAGTTTACAGTGAAGCCTAGTGATGAAGTGGATACCAGTATTGAAATCAAAGAAGAGCCTTTATGCTTGGAAAGAACAACAGAATTGAAATCTGAATTAGATGAGACCCAACTTACAGATGGTGATTTTCCTATAGCTAAAGAGGTAAGATGTGCAAACATAGTTCGTTAGTGAGGGCAGTTTGGAAACAATATGTTTACTTTCTCTGTTACATAGAATAAGTAGAGAAAGTATTATATTCCACCCTAACAGTTGTTGAGGTTTCACCAGAAATACATGTTTTGAGACCCTGAATCCCCCCCAAATTTTTTTAGAAAACGGTCTTTGTGTGTGTGCTGTGCATGTGCAAGAGAGAGAAAGAGACCAGCATAACTCTAAGACAAAAACTCCAATATAAATATTACCAGACTCACTATTTTAAGTTCATTATCTTCCTAGGATGCAACATGCAGATTTTCAGGGAAATCCCTATCCCCACCCCAAACTATCCTCACATAGAACAGTTTTCATTATGTTTTATTTTCCCCAAAATGGTGGTAACTATTTTGATTAAAATACCATTGTTTAAAAAATGTGGTGTCTGGAATGGAAGCTACGCAAAAAAATCTGTTACAATCACATGGCATTTTACTACCTCTATCCTTTATTAATGGGTATAAAACTATTCTTATTAAAGCTTATTTGTGTATCAGTCAATTGATGGGCAGTCCCGTGTAATAATGGCCCAGTGGGTGGCAGTGTACAATCATTTGTGTAGTCCCAGGAGCATGAACTCTGCTTACTCAAGTATGCTCAACAATATGTTATTTTTACAAATTTTTGTTTTCTTCTGCAGACCAGGTCAGACTGCGAAGTTTGGATGACTGGAATTGTACTGTAGCTAAGTGAAATTTTGAGACAATTAAAACAACACCTTAGTGCTGTTATTAAATATTTTGGTTTAAATAATTCAGTTATGTTTTAATGCTTAAAAAAAAAAAAATCTGATGTTTTACACTCACATGACTGTCTCCACTCTTGCACAAACTATTTTTACAAACGCTTATTCTCCATATGCTTCATGTTAATCTTATTGCTAATTTTCTTGTAGATGCAAAGGGAATTGGTAGGCTTTAAACGATAGTCAATCTTTTAAGAGCTGGTTGCTATGTGGAGTATTCCATTCTCTTTGTATGTTCAGGACATAAAAAAAATGAATAACAAATACCCATTTGAGAAAAAGTATAAGTATTGGAAACTTTAAGGGAATAACAAGCAATATCTCGAATGGTTCACTCAATAAAAAAAATGTATATGATATAAATTGTGTATTTTAATGTGATCTACATTTTTTGTGCAGTAAAATTTTGTCTATCTCTTATGGTTTACCAGTTATGCAAAAGCCGTTCACAATGAAGAATACTTTTGGAGACATTCCCAGAAAATTCAAAATATACATTTTATTTGTCATGAAAGTATCTTAAATATATGATATTTTAATCAAAATCATTAGAGCCATTTCTGAGAAAATTAAAATTTTCGAAAAGGGTAATCTGGGGTGGGGGGATTTTCTTGAAAACCTTCGTGTCGCATCTCTGGAAGATACTGAACCTAAATACAAGTTTGGTGCTTATCCGACTGTTCATTTCTGAGTTATGCTGCTCACAGACACCACACACAGACACACACACATGGACATGTTTCCAAAAATGCTTTTTTTGGATTCAGGGGGCCTCAAAACATGTATTTCCGGTGAAATCTTGGTATCGAATTTTTGGGTGGAATACAATACTTTCCCTACTTACTATACGTAGTAAAGAAAGTAATAATTATTGATAAATTTTAAGAAAAAGAATTTGTAATTAAGAAAAACTCCTATCTTCTTAAACAATATTATTTTATACTAATAGATAAGTGAATTTAGAAGGCATACATCTACATCATGCAAATAGTTTCTGAGATAATGAGTGATGAATTTAGCAGATTTAACATTGGTGGTATAGCATTATTAATCTCCCTTAAAGTTTACATATGTTTATAGTGAAAAGCAGAACTATATCATTCATGTACATAAGGTATAAAGTTAGCATAACATATATTTATATGGAGGCAAAATAATAATATATCTTTTCTGAGACATAACAGTTTTAAATATTGGTCTTCCAGTGATCCCAATAGAAAAAGGGCGATCTAAAAGATTCTCTTGAAGACTCAAAATTACAGGAAAGGTCTAATGACTCAAGGGAGCTCAGATTTATTCTCTTTTAGTTTTCTCATTAACAGACTGTAATTTGCAGTAAGGTTATCTTGAACTGGCACCAAGTGTGTTTATATTCATTCAAATGAAGGTCTCTGTAAACTATTTGGCACACAGTTCTTAAATGTTTTACCAGAGCCGTCCACATAAATTCGGGGGCTACTATTCAATGCAAAGTCCAAGGAGGGCCTTCTGTTAGTCATAAATGGGCCTATTCTCTAAGCGTATCATTAGCAGAATGATTATGATTTCATAACAAGATAGTTAAGAATGGCTATTCTGTATTGTAAGTCATTATCATTGTTGCTGAGATTAAGTAGTTACGAGAAATCTTTACAACCTGGAAAAGTAATTGCTAATAATCATGCTAGACGTTTGTAATTAGTTTTGTGTATTATATAGCCAAATTTAATGCTAAAAACAGTAAACTATAGTTAACATTTATGATTTCCTCTATCAGATAAACTATGGAAATAATACCTAGCATAATTGAAAAGGAATAATTAAAAGCTTACAATGGAAAAACAAGAATTTTTTTTAAAGGAAAACATACAGATAAAAAGAGTAAAGTTTTACAGTGACATTTTGACAGAGTTACTATTGTGTTTGCAATATAAGAGCTACAGTACTTTGTTGTTCTGTGAAACATGGAAAAAAAAATCTGTCTCTTATAACAAGTCAGGAGCAGAACAGGATCATTCATCCAGTACTGTGAGCTGGCTGTCTTAACACTGCACATGGTGCCACAGATTTTACAGCACCTTTTGGTGCAAGTAGCCCAACTGTGTATTATATTGTATTTATTTCATCCATAAAAACATAATACATATGTTATGGGACACGTCAGTTTAAAATACAAAGAAAATATAACGTGATACATAAATAATTACAAATGCAGAGATATAAGATTCAACAAAATTTTAAAACACAAAGGAAAATAACAACAACATACACAAAAGGCTATACAGATTTGAGTTATAAAGAATCATTTACAAATTAATATTTTACACTCTACTTCATGATGTAGGAATTCATCTACACTATAAAAGCTATATTCCATTAAGAAATTAAATAAAACCTTTTTAAATATTTGTTGGGATTGAATATCCCTTATATATTGAGATAGTTTGTTATATAAGTGTAGGCCAGCATATGTGAAGCTATTTTCATAGAGTTTGGTTCTGTGTGAATTTACAAATAAATTGTTTTTTGCTCTAGTGTCATGTGAATGAACTTCAGCATTTGTTTTAAAGGAATTTAAGTTTTGTTTCGTATAGTTTAGTGTTTCATATATAAATATGCATGGTAATGGCAAAATTTTATATTTTTTAAAATATAGCCTGCAGCTAGCTGTATTACAGATATCAGCCATAATTCTTATTACTTTCTTTTGCATCCTGAAGATCTTAATGCTGTTTTTATAATTCCCGCAGAAGATTATGCCATATACTAGTAAACTATGAAAGTATGCAAAATGAACTACCCTAAGAATATGTACACTGGACATAAATTTGACTGACCTTACTAAGAAGCAGACAGCAGTCTCCTGAAGAACAAGTCAGGAACAGTACAGGAACATCCAATACTGTGAGCTGGCCATCTAACATTACACATTGAGCTGCATGATGTAGAGCAGCTCTGGGCATAAGTAGCCCAACTGTGACAGTAGGCCACAGAAGAACAAGTGAGGAACAGTACAGGAACATCCAGTAGTGAGCTGGCCATCTGACACTGTGCATGGTACCATAAATTGTACAGCAACTCTTAGTGCAAGGAGCCCAACTGTGGCAGTAGGCCCCAGAAGGACGAGTGAGGAACAGTACAGGATCACCCAGCACTGTAACCTTGCCATCTGACACAGCACATGGCGCTGTGTGATGTACAGCAACTCTCGGCGCAAGTAGCCCAACTGTGGCAATGGATCCCAGAAGGAAATGAAAGGATGGAAGCATGTAAGTACATATTCTTTTCTCTCTTGCTTATTACTTTGATTACAGATAAAGACAAAATAATTTCAGGATTTTCATAGGTATAGTAGGCCTTAGCTAAGCTTCACCTTTGTGCTTTAAGAATACTAGCTTAATTTAAATTAACATGGAATTCCCAATCAATATTTTACTGCTCACCAGAAATAAAAAAGATAGGTCACTGTCTACTTCATGATGTTTGTGTGAGCAACTACATGAGATGTTGGTATGTGATTTATTTGATTATACAAGTATGCGTTAGTTTCCTGTCCTGCATAAGAGAAATTCTGAGAGACAGCTCCAGAATACTGGCAGTATTGGTTCAAAAGTGCATATGATTAATAAAGTAAAATTCTTTATTTAAAACTATAGAACTATGGGAGGATTATTATTAATATAAATCATCGCTCATATTGCCCGACTTTCTTACTAATTTTTAATTCCTCTGTCAAGTACCAAGGAGATAGAGAACGTATTGTGTTTCACCTAAAAATTTAATATTGCAGTTTCACTTGAAATATATATTTTGAGGCTTTCTGAATCCAAAAGAAGTATTTTTAGAAAAAAGATCTTCTTGCCAGTGAACAGCGTATCCAAAAGCAAATTGATAAATACCAAACTTGTTATTTAGGTTCAGTATCTTACAAAGATACAACACAAAAATTTGAAACAAAATCCCCCCATCCTAAACTACCCTTTACAAGGCATGTCCATTAAGTAAATTTTACACTTGTCCCACAGCTCGCAAACCATAAATTGTGCAAAGCGACTGCATGTTAGTGATAGAGTAATGTGGTGGCATGGTGCATGCGCTAGCAAACCTTCCTGAGTTCTTGCAGTAGCATTGTTGCAGTGGTTGAAGATAGAGGCTCTTATTCCAGCTGCAGTCTGGGATTAAGCTTTTGAGTGCACAGAGCATACCACCAATTGAAATTGATTGTGAGTTGTGCCAGGTGTATGGACCTAACATCATGAGCAAGCAGCCGGTGCAAACAATTTTCAGCAGATCGACAAAATGTGCATGATGAGGAATGCAGTGGAAGGCCATCCATCATTACAGATGACCTTGTGCAGCTTGTGTGAAATGCATTATGGAGAATCGTTGCTTCACAATTGCAGAACTCAGCAGTCATTTCCCACAGATTTGTCACTCCTTATTGCACGGAATTGTGTGCCAGGTGGGTGCCAAAGCAACTGATACCAGAACACAAAGCAAAGTGCATGGAGTCAGCATTAATGTTTCTGCAGGCAACATTAATGCTGAAGGCAACAAGTTTCTGGATGGGATCATAACAGGGAGAAACATGGGCTGCACACAGTACCCCAGAAATCAACCAATAGTCAATGCATTGGTGTTACAGTGCGTCTCCCTGCAAGGTGAAATTCAAGCAGACTGTATCAGTGCAGATACACTGCATTGTCCTTGTCGAATTCCTAATCAGAGGAGGAGGGGGCAGCAAATGCTGAGCATTACTGTAGAAATTGTGAAGAACAAGCGGCATAGGATGCTTAGTGCCGATGTCTTGCTGCATAATACTTGGCCACACGTGGCTCAACAGATAGCAGATCTCCAGAAGTTCAGCTGGAGGTGTTTTAATCATCCACCTTATACCCTGGACCTTGTTTCCAGTCATTTCCATCTTTTCTTATACCTCAGGAAATTCCTGTCCAGTCAGCATGAGCATTTTCAATGACGGAGATGCAGGGATGCTTGTCACACAATTGTTCCATTCACAGGCAGCAGACTTCTATGACTCAAGGATACAGAAGTTGGTCTCATGATATGACAAATGTCTGAATATATTGAAAAATAACTCAACATTTCCTCTATCTGTTCCAATAAATTTATCCATTAAATTGTGTTTTGGTTCTGTAAACAGCCCCAGGGAAATTTACTTTATGGACCTGCCTTGTATATGGAAGATTTTTAAAATTGTTGATTTCCTCAAAAAATAGCACTTAACAATTTTGATTAAAATACCATATGTTTAATATACTTAAAAAATAAAATGTATATCTTGAAGTTTCTAGAAATAGCCTGTGAAGCTCTCTTCATTTGCCAGTAATTTTGTATAACTGGTAAACCATAAGAGATGTTTCAAAACGTATTACACAAAAAATGTACAACTCACTTTAAAATGCATAATTTCTTTCAGATAACTTTTTCTGTGGCAATAGCCATCTCCATGATATCCATTTTTATTGATTTGAGTTTTCAATACTTCATCATTTTTTTAAAGTCATGTCACTTTTGACTTGTTTCTTGCAATGTCATGGAAAGAGTATGGAATTTCTAGGCCAGCATATAATGACATTTTAAACATCTGACTATCAATTCGATTTGCTCTATCCCTCTTGTACCTATAATGAAATGTGTAATGGAACTGTTTCTCTAAGGGTTAATCTTGATTAACATGAAGTAGATAGAAAAATAGGTCTTTGTAAGAATACTTTATAGAAGCTATATAAAAATTAACAATAGTAGGTAGAGAAAGTCATATGGATGTAACATCAGATTTTTTAAATAGTCTTCATTTAATGCAATGTAGGAAATAGTGGCAGGTAAGTTAATTACTTGAGTTTCTATTAAGTATTTATTTTGTCCTCTATTTTGCATTATTACAGTTGTTTGTTTTGAATTTCTGTGTTTAGACTGATGCTGCCAGCTATAGTCCAAGCTTGTAGACAAACTGGATTACTGATGTGACACCCTTTATGTTGTACAGGGAGAGCCAAAAGACTGCGAACCGGCTGCGCGGTGTTTTTCCTGCCTGTGTCCTCGGTGCTCATTGCCTTCTGCCGCTATCATAAAAAGGCGCAGATGAAACCATACAAAAATTTTAAAACTACTTTTAAAGGCTTTACTTAACAACTTTATGAAAATGTGTTTGAGGACAGAGTTATTAGCAGAGATTTGTGGCCCCCTCAGTCCCCCGACCTAACCCCCTGCGATTTCTATCTCTGGGGTAACTTAAAACAAAATGCACAAGAAAAACTCACACACCCTGGAAGAATTAAAACAAAATATCTGCCAGGAAATTGCCAGCATTTCTCAACGTGAACTACAGCGAGTGATGGATAGTTTCCTAAAGAGGTGCCAAAAATATATGGGCAATGATGGTGACCAGTTTCAGCACCTCATTTCATAAAGTTGGTAAGTAAAGCCTTTAAAAGTAGTTTTAAAAATGTTGTATGGTTTCATCTGTGCCTTTCTATGATAGCGGCAGACAGCAAAAAGCGCCGAGGACGTGGACAGGAAAAACACCACGCAGCCGGTTCATAGTTTCTTGGCTCTCTCTGTAGATCTTTGCTGATTGGAGGACCATGGTGAAGAGAAAGAGTTGTCTTCACCTGGCAAACATGAGGAAGACTGGTAGTGCAACTATGACTGCCCCAACTGAGCTTCTCCGGTCACATGGGCCAGTGCTGGTTGATGCCATAGAGGAAGTTGCTGGACTGAAGTAAGTTTGTTTCAAATTATTACTTGTAAATGTTTTAGTACTCCTGTATAACCAGAATAAGTATGTCTTACAAAATGTACAGGTTGAAATGGGTTCCTTATTATCACAGGTGCCTCACAGGTTGCCAACAACATCAAACTTTTGGGAGGGTCCAATTAAGCCTTCCACCACAAGTTCTAGATTACAGAACAGGTAATTTACTTAAAATTGTGTACAAGTATCAAACAAATGAAAAGTTTAAATAAAGCTTTTGTATTATCTATTTAGTATTAACAATCCGTAGTATTCAGTTATAATTCACACCCTTTGATTACAGGCATAACAACAGGAGGAGGTCTACCATCATTGCAAATGTGATACAGGCCTTCAGGGACAGCAATGAACATCTTGCATCTTCAGTGAAGATAATAACTGATGTGCTGGTGGAGCAGAATAGAATCATAGCAGAGGAAACTAAAATAAAGGCTTTGAAATTAAAGCTAGAAATAGTAAACGCCATAAAGAATGGGGTTGAAGTAGATGATATTGAAGCAGAAATTCATTTAAAACTATACTGGACTTAACTGTGTACATATAAGCTTAGGATGTGGAATTTATTTGTTATAGCGTTTTATGTATTTATATGTTGTACCATGCATTTGTAGATCGGCCGGACCATTCCACAGCGACATTGGACTGGGTGACGAGTGCCGTGCCTGCCACCAGAGAGTAGCGCTGCAGCTACTGCTGACATGTCAGTCAAGTTGGATCTGTCATGAGGGAAATACGTCTGTGCGCGTGTTTAGAGTAAAATTGTGTTGTCTCTTGGTGATAAATTGTCCATTAATAATGGTTGAGCACACTTTAGAACAACGTATTTTTCTGTATGATGCGTATGCAAAATACCCTTCTGTAAGAAGGTGTCGTAGAGAATTTCAACATCAGTTTGCAGGTGTTCGAATTTCTAGCAGATCAAGTATTCATGACCTCGTCAGTAAAGTCAGGCGTAGGATCTTTCTTGAACAAGAAATGTGTTCAACAACGCCATGTACTGACAAAAGAAAAGCATGATGTAGTAGCAGCCCAGTTAGAGGATTCACCCTGAGATGTTTAGCACAAGAGGTTAACATTTCCAAGACAACGAAACTTCTGAAACTTAAGCCGTACAAGGTAACTGTAGTTAATGCTTTACAACCACAAGATCCTGTAAGTAGGGTTAATTGTTGCAATTAGTTTTTGCAGTCCGTTCATAATGGTGACACTTTTAACATTCTTCACTGATGAAGTGTGGTTTTATCTTCGAGCTCACATTTCTACTGAGAACAATAGATACTGGACTACCAAAAATCCCCATATTATTCATGAAGTTCCTCACCATGCTGCAAACATTGGGGTTTGGTGTGCAGTGAGTGCACGTAGAATTATCGTCCCATATTTTACGACACTACGTTGAAAGATTGTGTGGCTGATTTCAGTTACAGCGCACACTGCTGCGAATACTATGCATGAATTGCCAAGTGTGTATGGTGACAGAATAATTAGTCGAGGATTGTGGCCACCTTGTTCCTCTGACCTATCTCCACGCAATTTTTATTTATGGAGAACATTAAAGAATAAAGTGTAGGCTTCAAATCCGTACACGTTACAAGAATTGAAGGACAACATCACAAGAGAAATGCAGGCAATCAGTCAACATAAACTTTTGCGAGTAAACCAGAATTGTTTTCGAAGATATAGGTAATGTGTTCGCATTGAAGGTCATCAATTTCAACATTTGTTATGATGCTGATAAGTTTAATGTAAGTTAGTTCAGTAGTTAGTGTTCTGTACCCATGACTTGCCAGCCATTTACGTCTTAACTCTGGTGGAAGGCATGCCAGTCCTCACCCAGTCCAAGGCTGCCGCGGAACGGTCCAGCTGATCTACGAACGTACTGTATTATTTATACATCCTTGGTGTTATTATCATGATTATTATATTTATTATTAAGAGATTATGAATTTGTTTCTTGTTATTATTATATATTTGTATTCAGAAGTTAAATTCATTTCTTAAAATAACAGTCATGGCCAACTTCAACTAAATTTATAAGTAGAGAAAATTTTTACAATTAATTCAAACGACAGTGGAATAAATAAACTTATTTATGCAAAGAAGAAATAAAAAAAAACAACGAAAAGTATTGCCAAGGAACAATAATTAACATTCTTCTCCTAGTAAAAACAATCATTAGCCCATAGGTATTCATACTGTACAGATCACCATTACAATAGCACCAAGATTATGTAGACTTACACATACATTGTAATAGTCACAGATATCTACATTAAACAAAATTGGTGGTAAATATAACAAATTCAAAATAATTGTAATCAATGAAGAAGTGTATTTAATAAAATGAAATTTATGTTAGGAAAGAAGTAGTCATTCAAATTAATTTAAAATAAGGAATCCTACCTGTTAAAGCACCATAAAGTTAGAGATCTCATCGCTCAAATAAAATCCCAATACAACATGACTTATATTTAAAAATCGCCACAATATATAGGGAGGGGCAATGAATATTTTGTTTCATTTATTCTTTGCTATTACTTTTGCTTAGTATGTAGGCTATACAGGATGTTCGAGAATTCCCCTTACAAACTTTTAGGGCTTATTAGAGGGGACTAAGTAGATCACATTTTGAATAGGAACCCATGTCCAGAAGCATATGGTTTCTGTGCTACAATTTCAAGGCAGTTTGCCTGGTATGCAACCAGTTAGTTACAAGGGGTTTATGTCAGAATGAGCAGCTTGTGTCATTTAACCTCTACCCTATCTCTCTACCTTGGTTCGAACCCCATTCACATGTTGTTTAGTCTCCAAGCAACATGATGTTTACGTCAGATGGTCGGCTGATGTCAATTCACCTCTTCCCTGCCTCTCTACCTTGGTTTGAGCCCCATTCACATGCTCTTTAGTCTCCAAGCAACATGATGTTTACATCAGATGGTCGGCTGATGTCAATTCACCTCTCCCCTACCTCTCTACCTTGGTTTGAGCCCCATTCACATGCTCTTTAGTCTCCAAGCAACATGATGTTTACATCAGATGGTCGGCTGATGTCAATTCACCTCTCCCCTACCTCTCTACCTTGATTTGAGCCCCATTCACATGCTCTTTAGTCTCCAAGCAATATGATGTTTACGTCAGACAGTCGCCTGATGTCAATTCACCTCTCCCCTACCTCTCTACCTTGATTTGAGCCCCATTCATATGTTCTTTAGTCTCCAAGCAACATGATGTTTACGTCAGACAGTCGCCTGATGTCAATTCACCTCTCCCCTACCTCTCTACCTTGATTTGAGCCCCATTCATATGTTCTTTAGTCTCCAAGCAACATGTTGTAATACACAGACATGGTTCTTCTGTATGGCAAAGCTCAAGGTAATGGAAGAGCTGCTCGTCACCTTTATCAAGATCATCATAACGTCCATCTGCATCACATATCCTTTTTGCCACAATTATGTAACGACTTTGAGAAAGGGGTACCTTCATTGTCAGCAAGAGAGACTGTGCTGCTCCAAATGGACGCTGCACTCCCAACATTGGTGAGAACCTGTTCAACGAGTATAGAAGCAATTGCGCATGCTATCGATATTGCATATAGCACTGTCTGGGATGCTCTGCATGAGCAACAACTACACTCATACCACCTCCAAAGGGTACATTCACTACTGCCAGCCGATGGTGCACTATGTGGTTTCTGCAACAACGAGCCCTTATTTCTGCAGTACATTCTCTTCATGCATGAATGTCAAGTCACTAGGAATGGTGTTCTCAATTCCTGAAACAGCCGTACCTGGGTAGACAAAAACCCTCATGCCACGTATATCCAGGGGTTCCAACACAGAGTTGCCATCAACGTGTGGGCAGGTATGATCTTGTGATTGGGCCATGCGTTGTTCCACCCAAGCTAATGTGTCCCATTTACACATTGGGTGTGTTGGTGGTGGATGTACCATTGAACATCTGTCAGGTCATGTGGTTTCAGTGAGACAGCGCACCCCCTCACTTTTTACTTTGTGCTCGGAAACATCTGGAGCGATGGTTTGGACAAGGCCAGGTGGTCCAATCACAAAGCCTCCATGATCACTGGGTTTGACTCCATTGGACTGTTTCCTGTGGGGTCAATGAGGAGTTTGATCTACGAGACTCCTGTAGAGTGAGAGAAAGATCTGATGGCACCAATTTGGTCGCTGCACAAAGATTGCACAGACACCAGGTATAATGTTGAGAGCTTAGCAGAGCATCACTTGTAGGTTCAATGTGTGCCAACAATATTGGTGGTTGCCACATTGAACCAGAATTGTAGCGGATCAGAATGACAACCAGCCTATGACGAAGATTGTTCAGTTTAACTGTGAGCAAAAGTGTTTGTGAAAGATGATTAAATTTGCTTTTTGTTTCGTTGGTATTATTTCCTAATGGGTTGTAGTGGATCAGAATGGTGTTCATCTTTCAGGAAGACAAAAAGAAATTGTTAAATTAGGCTGTAAACAAAAGTGTGAAAATTAATTAGTTTTCCTGTTTGTTTATTTAGTAGTATTTAGCCAATGAGTTGAATTGTAAGAAAAGTGAAGTACAAAGTAACACCTAACTAAAATACTTAAGCAAATGTGGTCACGTCAAACACTTTTTTTCAAATAGTTATAGCACAGAAACCGTACTTTTCCAGATATGGCTTCCTATTCTACTCGGTTCCCTCTACAAGTCCTAAAATTTTGTAAGGGGAATTTTCGAGCATCCTGTAGAATTACACTGTAAGATTTTATTTATATCTAAGATTATATTTCTGGCATTTGTGTTTCTAGCTTTAACCTAGAGTGCATTGGGAAAGACACTTTGCTATGGGTGTATTCTACTTAGAAGTTCGTACCAAAGTTAGGGTTTTTTCTTCATGAATCGTAACACAAATTGGCCTAATTGATTTTTCACAAAAGCATGATGGTTTTTTAATGTTCCTTTGTTGTATAACATTTAACTGTTTAGTTCAGTTATCAGTTGATAAAAGCTACTGAAAATTGATATGTGTGGTGTTTAGATGTTCAATTTAGTGAATGTATTTTTCTTTTGACAAGGCAATAAATATACAGATTTAATGCAGGAGGCATTTGCTGAAAAATTACCAGAAACAGCTGTAACTCATTGAGAGCTATACTTATTGATAAATTTGAGAGACAGGCTCATTGGTTAGATGCAGAAAGAACTGGAAGACCACCTAAACTAAACAAAGAGAAGTTGTTGGACATTTGTGACTATGCGGCAGAGTCCATCAAAATCATTAATTCAGTACAAGAAAAAGATATTGGGCTTGCAACCTCACATAAGGTGGTTAGGAAAACATTGAGGTTGTTCCTGCATAAAGTGACAGCAGTGCACGAATTGAAACATACAGATAATGAAAAGTGAATCCCTTACTGCAAATGGTTTACATCTTTTATTGAAATGAATACCATTGATATTCTTGATGTCACCTTCTATACAAACTAGGCCCATAACTCTGGTTATGTTAACACACGATTATGGTCAATGAAGAGTCTTGTGCTGTACATGAAATGCCCTGCATAATCAGAAAATTGGAGTGTAGGTAGCAATATCCAGACGGCATTTATTGGTCCTTTATTCTTTGAAGAAACTGAACAGTGAACATTGTTGTTTAATCTAAGATTTTATTGATCAGCTAGAGAAAGCAGAATCAACTACCCATGGTTTCAACAAGATGGTGCTACTGTGCAAACAGCTGATAACACTATGCGACTTTTGGAATCTTTAATACTTATGGCCCCCTCACTCGCCAGTCCTTATTTCACCAGACTTTTTTGCTTGGGGAGCAGCATAATCTGTAGTGTGTTGCAATCGCCCAAACATGCTTTGTGACTTAAATATGGAAATAGCTGCATACAGGAGAAGCATATCACCAACAGATCTGCAGTAGATATTTTCAAATAAAATTTAAGGAGTATCAGGCTTGTACAGAGAAAGCCAAAAAACTGTGAATCGGCTGTGTAGTGTTTTTCCTGTCTGCATCCTTGGTGCTCATTGCCGTCTGCCGCTATCATAGAAAGGCGCGGATAAAACCACACAGCATTTTTAAAACTACTTTTAAAGGCTTTACTTACCAACTTTATGAAAAGAGATGCTGAAACTGGCCACCGTTGTTGTCCATACATTTTTGGCACCTCTTTAGGAAACTATGCATCACTCACCGTAGTTCACGTTGAGAAATGCTGGCAATTTCTGGCAGATATTTGTTTTAATTTTTCCAGGGTGTGTGAGTTTGTTTTGTACACTTTGTTTTAAGTTACCCCGGAGATAGAAATCACAGGGGGTTAGGTCGGGGACCAAGGGGGCCACAAATCTCTACTAATAATTCTGTCCTCAAACACACTTTCATAAAGTTGTTAAGTAAAGCCTTTAAAAGTAGTTTTAAAAATGTTGTATGATTTCATCTGTGCCTTTCTATGATAGCGACAGACGGCAAATAGTGCCAAGGATGTGGATAGGAAAAACACTGTGCAGCCGGTTCATAGTCTTTTGGGTCTCTCTGTATATCCACCCATGGACAACATTTCCAACATACTGTACAGTAATTTTCTGAACACCCTGTAGCACTACCCTACAACACTATACCAAATTAAATAACTAGATTTTGGGTATATGTAGGATCTTAGATGTGCTGTAATTTTTGCATCAGATATACATTTGAGAACTTTGCTACAAAATAACACATTGCAATGAGAACTGCTTTGGTAAGATTGAATTTTTAAAGCATGTCCAGAGAGTTGGAAAATATTATTTTACTGTTTTTTTTTTATAACAACAGGTACTTATATCAGCAATACTTTTATTTTGGCAGTGAAATAGTTAACATTGAATAATTCACTGAACGGAATATCTTTTGTGCTTTTTTTTAAAACTATTATACCAATTAAAGCATTGCTTGATACATTCATTCAACTATTTCTAACTATTAGGGCCTAATCACTTAATAAATAGAAAAATGAAGTTTTAAATGAATCTGTCAAAGATCATTACTTTGTTTAACTGCAGAATGACAGAATCTTCAGATCTGATGCAATAAAAAGTAAATCTAATGCTTGACTACTTTTGAAGATTTAGAAGCTGGTAACAGTGATGTGTCATAATTTAAAATAGAGAGTTGAGGGTTGTTACACTACATCACTATGATATTCTTACTTGAACGCGTTTCGGGAGACGGCTTGTTCCCATCGTCAGCATTTTCTCTCAACTGATTTTTGCCGGTCATCGTCTGAGGGATGTGTGTGGTTTGTGGTGTTCTCTGGTGCTGGGCTGATGAACCTCCAAAGGCTGTTGGGTGGCGGCAGTTCAAAATTCATTAGGTGATTCCTGTGTTTGACAATATGTATTTTTTCCCAGATGTCCAATTCATTGCTGCTGTTGATCGGTTTTAAGAGTTTTATGTTTGGAGTGATATCATGGTTTGAAGACCAGAAATGATGTGCTACTGCTGATTTATCTTGCTGCTTTTGGTAAATGCATCTCATATGCTCTTTAAGTCTTATTTCAAGATTTCTTTTTGTTCTTCCTATATATACCAGGTTACATTCATTACAATCAATTTGATATATACCAGCTGATTTATCGTTGGGGATAGGATCTTTTGTTCTGTTGCATAGTAGTTTCTGTATGTTGTGGTTATTCTGTGGAGACAGGGTGATGTTGTATTTTTTGAAAATCCTTTGAAATTTATGATGTGTCCAAGGGTGATAAGTGAATTTTCTATATGCTTGTG
The DNA here is from genome assembly GCA_030765065.1 of Deroplatys truncata. Classification (NCBI taxonomy): domain Eukaryota; kingdom Metazoa; phylum Arthropoda; class Insecta; order Mantodea; family Mantidae; genus Deroplatys; species Deroplatys truncata. The sequence continues at coordinate 19,085,186 of CM060984.1, read as the reverse complement.
GTTTTTGTTGTCTGAGTAACGTAGTCATTTGTTGGATGTATTTCTGTCTTTCAAACCTTTTTATCTTCTTATCTATTGTTTTTTTCTGGTATCCATTCATAGTGGCTATGTTGATAATGTGTTGGTATTCTTTCCGGTATTCCTCTTTCTCCATTGGTATATGTACTAACCTGTTTGTAATACTATTTAAAATTGCATGTTTGTGGCTTGTAGGATTGTAGCTATTGTTTTTAATATAGTTTTCTGTGTGCGTTGGTTTTCTGTAAATGCCGAACGTTAGTTTGTTGTGTGCATTATTTCTGATGATCCTGATGTCTAGGTAAGGTAATTGGCCATTTTCTTCTTTTTCCATTGTGAATTTTATAGATCTTTTTTGTAAATTTAATAATTTCAAAGCATCTTCTGAAAGTTTTTTTGGAACAATAGCAAAAATATCATCTACATACCTATACCAGGTTTTGAATAGATGTGGGAAAGATTTAGTAATATGGGATTCAAAATGGCTCATATATAGTTCTGCTAAAAATGGTGAAAGGGGGTTTCCCATAGTTAGGCCAGAGGTTTGTTTAAAGATTTTGTGATGGAATGAAAAGAAATTCTGGTCCAGACATAATTTTGTTAGTTTCAGGTAATCTTCTGTTTGTGCTCTAGGTGTGCCATTGTTTAATATCCAATTTTCTAGGAGTGGTAATAATTCTTCTTTTGGTATGCTTGGGAAAAGTGCAGTGACATCAAATGATACCATCATGTCTGTGGGTGATATATTTATATTTGAAAGGTGACTGGTTAATTCTAAAGAATTTTTTATGCTAAGACTTTTGAACATAGGCATGGAGTTGAAGGTATTTGAAAGCCATTTTGCTAGTTTATATGTGGGAGAGTTTATGTTATTCACTATGGGCCTCATTTTGTTGCCGAGTTTGTGTATTTTTGGTAGTGCATATAACCTAGGTATGATGGGAAAATCTGGTTTAATTCTGGATTTTTCGGCTTTTGTTAATGTTTTGGTTTCTATCAATGTGTTCTGGAGTGACTTGGTGCATTCTTTTAATGGATTTTTGCTGATTTCTATGTACTCTGGGTTATGTAGTAATTGCATAACTCTAGATTCATAATCTTCTTGGTCTAATATCACTAATGTGTTTCCTTTGTCTGCTTTGGTGTATACTACAGGTTTTGACTTTAGAGATTTGATAATTTTTTGATGTGGTATGTAGTGGTGTTTTTGGGCTTGTATCTGGTCCAATATTGGTTCACACTGTGATTGCACACAGTGAGACAGTGCACACTCACCCTGGAAACCTCCTTCACAAACAGGTGCAAAGGGGGAAGGTCTACCAAGATATCTAAGGCAGACTGTAGGGTGGTCTGCACTGCCCCTGTTATACATACCAGTCTTTGCAGCAAATCCAGCTTGGCAGTAACTCTTTCACAAGAGTGGCAGGCCACCAAACGAGCGCTACAAAGATCTTATAACGAGGTGTATAGCCATTTGATGACCTTAAGTCTCAGGACTCACCTCGGTCCTAGCATCTCTCTGCTTGCATTAGGACGTATTCTTAAAGAGAAATGTATATAGAGAAAAATGCATTACATTCATTTGTATATAAACAGGCCTTTTTTTAAATTCTTCTTACAATTTTTGCATAACTTGTAACAAAGAATCTTTTAATATGTGAGAGGAACACTTTTAATATGCTTTGGTTAGTGATTTTACTTTTATACATATGAACATGACACACAAATTTATGCCTGTGTTAGTATTTTTTTCAGATAAATGTTCCTAAACCTTTAAAAATTAAAAACAGAAAAAATGCTCTAAAAGTTTGCAACAGAGTGCTGGCAATTTTTTCCTTCTCTTACCCAGTCCTGCTCATTCCTGCTCCATATTCAGGGTCATCTGGATCGTAGGTCTGACTTCCCTTTGGCTCTTGGGTTTTTCATCTGAGTCACTTCCAGGAGGCCACTAAGTTCTTTTTCACTTTTTCTTACTCATGGCCTATTGATACTTTTGGATGCATCTAATGTTATTCCCAAAAGATATCACTAATTGTTATAATATCTGAATTGTGGCTAGATCACTCTCATTGAAACTTACCATTCCATCTAATTCAGTGTATCAGAACCTCCAAACTAGATAAACAGCAAAGATTCAATCCATCTTACAGAAGCAAGGCAATGATGACTTGGCAACTACAGTCATCCATAACAAAGCTTTTTCAGCCATATAAAGAGGAAAAATGTATATCAGAATGTTCAGGAGAATACAAAGAACTTAAAGGTGCCAATTAAACAATTTTTATTTTTTTTTTTATATTGAATATCAAGCGGTAATTTAATATTCAATATAACTATGGTTATAAGAGCCTAAAATTGCTTGCTTTAAATAAAGAAGTGCACATGACAAATAAATAATCCTTTAATTTTTTAAATATCGTATATCATTTTAAAATTCCATAATCATAAAAAAATCTTTGACAAATTCCTAAGTGCAAACAACCTGAATACTTTTATAATATGTTTTAAAGAATTTAACTCGGTTATTCTTTACATTAAATGTAGAGCAGAAAATCTTAAGAGGCTATTTACAAAACTCAATGTTTGAAATAAAGTGGAAAAGTATTTGTCTGTGACCTAACACCAGCTCTGTCTTTTGTATTTTGTAAAACTGTTTAGTATGAAACTAAGTGTAGCTGGTTAGGTAGGTTACTGGTGCTGATAACTGCTTTTGTAGAAAGAAAATAATTTTTACTTTCTCTACCACATTGCCTAGTAAGTAAAGAAGGTATTGCATTCCACTCAAAAATTTGGTACCGAGATTTCACCAGAAATATGTGTTTTGAGGGCCCCTGAATAAAAAACAAGCATTTTTAGAAAACAGTCCGTCTCTGTGTGTGAGAGAGAGAGAGTGTGTGTGTGTGTGTGTGTGTGTGTGCGTGCGTGCGTGCGTGCGTGCGTCTCTCCCTCTCTCGTATTTTTGGCACGTAAAAGAACCTCAAGCCTGATAAAGAGGCCTCTGAGCAAAATTACCAGTCTTTCATGCCCAGTATAGAATGGGACGCTAAGGACCACAGCAGTTAAAGAGTGTCCATAAATAAAACTCAATTTTCCATAAATTAAAGATATTTACATGCCAAATAAAATGTATATCTTGAATTTCTGGGAATAGCCCGTGAAGTCCTCTTTATTTGGAAGAAATTTTGTATAACTTGTAAACGTTAGGCGATAGATGAAAATGTACTACACAAAAAATGTAAATCTCTTTAAAATGCACAATTTATTACAAATAACTTTTTTTGTGGCATCAGCCATTTCCAAAATATCGGTTATTAATGGTTTGAATTCTTCAATACTTAGCCATTCTTTTAAAGTCCTGTAAACATTCAGTTGTTTCTCGTGATGTCATGGAAACAGTATGGAATTTTAAGGCCAGCATATAGCGTCCAGTTGTTAAACATTTGACTGTTCTGTTCTGTTTGTATCTGTAACAAAATGTGTAATGTAGCCGTTTGTGCAAAGGTTTATTTGAATTAAAATGGAGTAGATATAAAAATAACAGACTAGTTTGTATACCCATTAATAAATGATAAGAGGGTAGAGAAAGTCGTATGAATGTACCACATGAGATTTTTTTTATAAAAAGGATACTTTATTATGAATTTACACTTAACTTCAATGACAACAAGAAGTGTAACACAATGAAAGTCTTAATAAAGCAAAATTTTATAATGTAATACAAAATCGTAAAATTTGACTGGTGAATACAGAAATAGAATATAAGCAGGTCATTACAAATGAGCTACAGCAATTTTATGTTTCAGTTCTAAAAGTTCCTAGACCAAATATTGCCTTCGTTTGCCTGTCCTCCAATATCATATGTTGTTCATTAGTGACTAGAAAAAAATAAGTTATATTTGATGGTAATTATAGTTTTAAGGCTGGGTCACAATAACCTGAGAACTGAAGCGAGAGCAGGAAGAAAACAGCATATACAGCAGTTTGGTTCACAACACCCCAGGAAGCAGAATGGTAATGCATATCGATGACTATATCAACAGCAAAGTGAAAAGTCAATTTTGCATATCAGGATATCGTTTCGTTGTAACTGACCAATGACTCACAACTTCAATTCAACCAATATAATGCAGATTAGCCAATGTCAAAATTCGATGGAATAAAGATTTTCTAAATGTAGATCCATTGCTATTTTTGATTCCTCTAGCTGTACCAAGCTTCATTCCTTTTATGTTATAAATAGTGTTATAAAATGTTATGAATATTATTAATAGTGTACATTAAAGCTTTGTTGTTCTTTGTTAATTTCTATAAGTCTTTGATGTTCTCAATGGTTCTTGCTACTGTTTGTGAGGCAATAGCCAGTTTTGAGTTGCATATAAACAAATTACAGATGAACCTTTCACTAAAGCTTGTCTCAGCCTTAAAAGACAGTATGGAGGTAAATGGGATATCTCTCTCTATCTGACGCATGGATGGATGGACAGACGGATGGACGGATACTTTATTTGTCACATACATTAATATAATTTAGGCAAAAGCCCAGTAAACTGGTAACTCGTCAAATATTTACAGAATTTTGTCTAACCAAAAAAGTATAGAAAATATGATAAAAAATCTAATGTGTTGCACTCACATGACTTTCTCTGTCCTTTTACAAACTATTTTTACAAATGCTTATTCTCCATCTACTTCATTAATTGAGATAACCATTTGCAGAAACTATCTTATTGCTAATTTTCTTGTAGGTGCAAAGGGAATATGCTAGGCTTTAAGCGATAGTCAAATGTTTTAAGAGCTGCTTGCTATGTGGAGCATTCCATTCTCTTTGCATGTTCAGGACATAAAAACAAAATAACAAATTCCCATTTGAGAAAAAGAGTAAGTTTTGGAAAATTCAAACATATAACAAGGAATATTTCGGAAATGATTCACTCAACAAAAAAAATGTATGTGACATAAATTGTGTATTCTACATTTGCGATCTACATTTTTTTGTGTAGTAAAATTTTGTCCCTCTCTTATGGTTTACCAGTTATGCAAAAGTCATTCAGGGTGAAGAGGACTTTTGGGGATATTCCCAAAAAATTCAACATATAAATTTTTTTGCCCTGAAAATATCTCAAACACATGATATTTTAATCAAAGTCGTTAAAACCATTTTTGAGAAAATCAAATTTTCCAAAAATGTTCAATGTAAAGGGTAGTCTGGGGTAAGGAATTTTCTTGAAAATCTTCATGTTTCATCCTTGGAAGATACTAAACTCAAATACCAAATTTAGTATTTATCTGAATTTTCATTTTTTTAGTTATGCGTTCACAGACAGACATACATTTGGGCGTGTTTCCAAAAATGCTTTATTTGGATTCAGGACACCTCAAAACATGTATTTCCAGTGAAATCTCAGTATCAAATTTTTGGGTGGAATACAATACTTCCCCTACTTACTATATGTAGTAGAGAAAGTAATAAAACAGAATCGAGTCTGCTTATAATGTTATAATATGTATATGATACCAAAGCCAAAATATTTTAACAGCCTCATGTAAGAAAGTTTTGTTTTATTTCCTTTGTACTTATGTTGTAATAAAGTTGGTTAGTAGGGCATGCTACATAATTGTATAAAGAGAGAAAATTGCTAACATCAGTGAACCAATAATAATGAACAAGTGAAAACATTACTTTTATAGATGGTAGCAGACTATGTCTTTTTTCCAAAGAGGTTAACTTGGTGGCCTGGGAGTGGGGAATCATATTTAGCAGCTTCACCTCTATTTCGTTGTACATGTTAAGGGTTTCTGTATTATGTGAAACCAAGTAGCTTTTATGTTAATAAATAACTACAGGACCAAAGAGAAGGTACAAAGGTTCAAAATTACATATAATATAATTTCTTAAAAAAAAATTACTTGAACATTCCAACTGATTATTGTTCCATTGCTAAAGAGTATTTATGGGCTTTGCAGCATTTCTAGAGGACCGTTGGGGGGAGGTTAAGGAAGTCAGTGTTCCGCTGATGTTTCATATTGTGATGAATGTCAGGGATTTTCCATTCATTATTAGAAATAGGGGGCTATATGAAATTAGAATTATAAGGGTTAAAGGGAAGGATTCAACATAAAAATCAACTAGATCATTGTACAGTAATTTCATAAAGAATGGGGGCGAGGTAAATGAATTAATTTGTCATTAAATTTTAAAAAGCTAACTATGTAACATTGGTTAAGCCAGCTAGTACATAATAAAAGTGCAGACACAACACAAACTATATCAGACTTAGTTTTTGTGGTATATTTAAGCTTTTTTTTTTTGTGATAGTTAAATATTATATATATATATATATATATATATATATATATATATATATATATATATATATACACCAGGTGTTTCAGAAATACTTTTACAAACTTCGGGTATGTGTTTCTCACACCAAAAGAAGGAAAAAAGGTTTATATGAACATATGTCCCATAATCCTTGGTTTTCGCGTTATTCCTGTCACAATGAAAGTTGAATTCAACGGCCTTCGGGGTCCAACATAAAAACTTCATTTCTCTATGCATTCATAGAAGGCATTGACCCATTGTACTACATATGGTAGATGGCGAAGTGTTGCCATGGAGACTTGTTTACGTTTGTCATTTGTCATTAGTCTGTCTTCAACGTTTCAATTGTGTACATGTAGTGAGTTATGGCTGGATATTCATTTCGTGAACAGGCAGACATAATTTTTATGTATGGTCGCTCGAATGGTAATGGACGCGAGGCTGCGCGGCTCTATCAAATGGAGTTTCCAGACTGAAGACAACCGAGTCATCCAACCTTTGTCGCTGTTTATCGTCGCCTTGCTGATAAATGCCTGGCTCCAGACACATTTTAGTCACATTGTTCGAGATGCACTGACTGTATCTACCATGTCCGATAGATAGGCAGAGGAGGACCAGTTCCATGGCCTGCACGTTCTCCCGACCTCAATCCTGTGGATTTTTACCTCTGGGGGCATCTTAAATCATTGGTTTATTGAGCAGCCATCCCGGATGCAGAAACGCTTCATCGACGTGTCATGGAAGCCTGCGAAACCATTCCACACCATCCCGGAGTTTTTGACAGGTGCGACATTCCATGATTCGACGAGTACAGGCATGCATAGAAGCAAGAGGAGGACATTTCGAGCATTTATTATGAGTTTTGTGTGTTATAAGTGTACCACTGTGTTGAACACCTCCTAACGAGAAAACAAAGGATTATTGACATATGTTCATATGAACTTTTTTCCTTCTTGTGGTGTAAGGAACCCATACCCGAAGTTTGTAAAACAGCCTGTATATATATACAGGTGGCCCACACAAGCTATCCTTTGTTGAAGTTAGTTTATACTGGATAGCGCAGATACCAAAAGGTTTGCCTAAGCAGAACGGCAAAGGGGACTTTATACTGACAGAGAGGAGACCACTAAATGAAAGACCAATGCTTTAAAACGAACACTTTAACTGCTATTACTGATCCCAGGCCTCATTTAGTAGAGAAACTGCTGTTATATGAGGTGTTCCGAGTTTGATTCCTGGCTGGGCTCCAGAAAATTGTCTTTAAACAGAAACATTTACGGTATGCCCAGAGTCTGGTGTATGAATGTGAGAGTAACTGTGTGTGTGTGTGTGTGTGTGGGGGGGGGGGGGAGTTATCAATTATTTAATAAGCAATTCACTCATTAACAAGAATTTAGAATTGCCGCTTGTTGCAAACCTGAGCACACATGTTAAATCATTTAGTTTCATGATGTTAATCTACAATCAGTACAACTATATGGCACCAATTGGTGCCACAAAGTTAACAAAAGTAAACAAAATTCTATTATTATATTTATGCACCCTTAAAGGTAAATTATTTTCTGTTAGTACATTATTCATAACAAGCATGTGCAAAAACATGGCCACCCCTCATTTCTTAATATTATTTCTGTATGTCAAAAAGAATAAAGAAAGAAAGAAAGGAAAAAAAAGTGCGGAGAAGACATGCAACATCTAAAAATGTCCGGAACACAGCCTTTGAGTCTCAGCTGCATTTTAGGCATCCCTGCACAAATTCATAACTGTATACATGTGTTTGTTATTGATGAATGTTACCTTTTTGTCTGAATGATCTGGCTCGAACTGCCTCATGCAGGCGAGCATGCGATACTTATCAATATGAAACTACCACTAAACACCTGCAGACAGCAGCACTACCTCAGTGACTTTTTGCTTTGTACCTGCACTGTCCCTTTGAACAGCAGTGATGTGGTAACTTCTTTTGCACCTATGTATGCGGGGAAACATAAAACTGCAAAAGACGGCTTGTTTGGTCCACATACAAACACACTTTTTTTTTTTGCTGTTTTGTGTGTGTGTGTAAGAAAGAGAAGAGACCAGTGCCATGGCATGAGTGGCCTGTGTTTTACATGAATGTTTAAGTTTGAAGTGTTTATCTAAAGATTTGCATGTTAACTTACTATCAGAAATTGCCAAGTTAAAAGTGTTTTGAGTTTGTTTACCCTTGTTGTTAAACTAAATCTGTAATTTGTTCTCTGGGAATACGTTTGCAGAAACCTTTATACTGTGTATTTTATTATTACAGGACAATGTCTCGGAGGAGGACCAGGAGTTTGTATTACCTGAAGCAACTAGGTAAGATTTGCTGTAGTATTATAAGTAAAAAAGCCTGGTGTGAAACACTCTTGCAACTTTTTCTACCTATTACAACTTCAGTGACATGTATTATATACATGTTTATTAAAACATGATTCTTCTGTCCACATTACATTATTCATTATAAATGTTCAGCTAGAAATTACGTAAAATTAAGTAATATGGGCTTAGTTACAAACAACCCGGGGAAAACATTCAAATGTTTATATCAGAAGTTCTTCTGAAAAAAAACATTGTTATTTCAGGGGCGGTTCCTCAATGAAGCTAGTGAGGCACCATTTCAGCTATTTTCTAACTAGGTGCAGTCTATTATAATTTTATCTCAATTTAAAACATTGTATATTTAAATATTCCACTAATATAATTTTACAAGTCACTATTTTATGTAAGAGCACAGATTGCCCATTCTGAAGTGTTATCACAGCAATAGCAGGCGATAAGGAAGATGGGTTGTAAGCGAGCGAAATGGGGAAGCCACCATGCCCATGAGCAGGTATAGAGGTTTGGTGAATCTACTCTCAACTTTGAAATGTTCAGCTGCACTGTTTACATCTTGTTGCCATGACAACTGACTCAAGCTTGGGCTTGTTTACCTCCCACAAACTACCTGTTTTGAAGCTACGGTGAAGCTATTAATCCAGGAGTTTTTGGAGTAGAGGCTATTCAGCAGGCATTGACACTTGTGAATCTTTTGTAGACTTGCAAACATTCCTTCCCTCGGATAACAAAGTGTTTTCCCACTCAGATCACTTTTCAAACTTCAAGTAATTGTACTGGTCCTTCAGTGTCAGTTCAGTTTACATACTAAAACAATCTGTACATAGTGATTATCGTCGTGTATATGGTCTTTGAAGTTTGCTAGTGTGAATTAAAGTATCAATAAGTTTGTGTCTTAAAATACTTTTAAACCATTGGTGATTTGCAGCGAATCTGCAAAATGACATAGTGTGTTACATGTTACAAAATTGTTTTTTGCAGTGGACTTAGAAAAAGATGTGATATTTGCGGGTAGACCTAAACCAATTCTTAGTGTATCAGTACATAAACTGGAAAGGAAAGGTACAATGTATTACATCAGACATTTTAAAAGCTTGCGATATATTATGAGCAGTTGTGCAGTAATTATTGTTTGCAAAAGCTCTTTTGCTGGGCTTGTCTATTACTTGGAATAAAGAAAATGGTGTGGAATTGTGAATATCAATCGGTTATTGCATAAATAATGAGATTCTGCTAGACATCTCAAATGTGAGTACAATTAAAACACCTCAAGAAAAATCAGAACTCAATCGATGACACTCTAAATGAAAATTCATGTCTTTATGTAGCGCAACATAATTGATAATAGGTGAACAAATTATTCTTTGGGACAGTAATTGAAGCAGTAATGTACGAATAGGGAGGCAGCTGATTCATGACAACATTATCGAAAAGTACACCTACCGAAAGGTTAGAATGATCAACTTAGGAGGGTCACTCCGAAAGTAATGCCTCCCACTTTTTTGTGTTGTCTTTGAGTGTCCAAGCTAGATTATGTTGGTGTAGTATTAATTGTTGAACTTTCCTGCTAGTGTCCTGTTAATTTCGTTGTACTGCAACAGATAGCAGCAGCAGGGGAGCATTCCAAAATGGCTACTGACATTGAAGTGCACACAAAACAGAGTTGTGTGATTCAATTCCTTACAGCTGAAAAAAATTGCACCAATGGAAATCTATCAATGCTTGCTAAAGCTGTATAGAGAGGATACAATAGATGTGAGTAATGTGAGGCAGTGGGTACAGTGTTTCAGAAGTGGTGAAAAGGTTGTGCAGGACAAGCCACGCCCTGGTCGACCCTGCTCGGCTGTCACAGCAAATAATGAACAGTGTCTCAATCAACTCATCTGTAATGGTCGGCAGATTACACCAAGGAATTGTGTGCAGAGCTGAATGTTGGCTGTAATGCCTTAGACAAGATGTTGCGCAACCTTAATTATCACAAAGTGTGTGCGAGATTGGTGCCGCGGATACTTTCATAAGACCAAAATCTGCACACCAGTTTTGCGACCATGGAGCTCATTACCAAATTTGGCTGGACTGTCCTACCACATCCACCGTACAGTCCTGATTTAGCACCTTTGGACTTCCATCTCTTTGGGCCTATGAAAGATGTACTACGTGGCCAACATTTTCCAGATTCAGATGCTGTTGTCACAGCTGTGAGACAGTGGCCAGCCTCAGCTGGTTCAGATTTTTACAAGCGTGGCATGCAGCCTCTTGTTCATCGTTGGCAAAAGTGCATAACGAATGATGGTGATTATGTTTAAAAAAACAGTATTTAGCGGAAATCTTGCTCTATTTAACTGTGTTATTGTGCTTTCTGTGTACAAGAAATAGGCAAATTGCATGTCTTGTTTTGTGTGAGAGCTTTATCTATCATTTAGGCTATGAGCCGTCATATGTTATTTCAAATTCGCTCACACTTGGAAAGCTTTAAACATATAGCATACAATATTTCAAAACAAAGATAACAGTATGAAATAAATTATTACATACATATCATGAATTTTAATAAGCTTTACATTTTTCCTGTAGTAAGTTTTTGATCTCTCTTATGACTACCCAGTTGTATGAAGTTATACAAAATCTAGTCAGTATAAACAGGAATTCACAGACTATTCATAGAAAATTCTAGATGTATATTTTATTTTTCATGATAATTCTGTACAAATATTTAAATCAAAATTTTAACAACCATAGAATAGCAAATAAAAATGTTTCTATGTAAAGGGTAGTTTGGGGTGGGGGGGTTTTTCTTAAAAATCTTTGTTCGCATTCTTGGAAATTGCTGAACTTAAATATCAAGTTCAATATTTATAGTCTTCTCAGAGAGTCACCATAGTTTTTTTTTCTTTCTAAAAATGGTTTTTAATTTATCCGGTACCTCAAAAACATGTATTCCTGGTGAAATCTTGATATATTTTTGAATGGAATGCAGTACTTGTTCTAACTACTGGAAGTATGAGGTAGAAAAGATAAAAAACAGATCAGATGTGTTGCATACTCATGACTTTCTGTACTCACTGCTCTACAACCTATTGTTACTTTTATTATTCTGTCTGCTTCTTATTAATCCAGATAAACTTTCAATACATATAACTTGACCAAGGCGAATGCAGTCCTGTATTGGAGAGTGCCACATAATGGCCTCTTCTCGGTACAGTCCAACTGGGAAAATACGAAGAATTAGCATGTTCAGTGGCATTTCTAGTAAGTATTTTCTGACCTTCCTTCTTCTCTTCATCACAAAATGTAATAGTAACACATCAAGTTTGCTCGTGACTAACTCTATTTGCTTTACATTCCATCATTAGCACATCATGTGATTCGTTAAAGAGTAAATCAGACTGATGTGTATGCATGTGGTTGTAATGCCTCATAGTTCACTGTCTTTGTGCTCAAAGTGCAAGACTGCACTTGCCTTGGCTATTTTATATTAATGCATTTTGCTGCAGGACACAGTGGGTAAAATGACAGATTTTTAAAGAGTGTGTCGCTGTGTTATGGCTTTGAAATTCTATGCTTTTTGCATAACCACAATAAAAAAGTGAATAGCAACTTACCATTTGGGAAAAGTATAAGTATTTGAAAATTCAAACCAATAACAAGGAATATCTCGGAAATGGTTAACTATACAAACATTTTTATTTGAGATAAGTTATGTACTTTAATCAGATCTACATTTTTTGTGGAGTCAGATTTTGTCTGTCTCTTATGGTTTACCAATTATACAAGTGTCATTCAGAATGAAACCTTCACAGGCTATATCCAGAATGTTCAAGATACACATTTGATTTGTCATCCAGATATCTTTAACATATGGTATTTTATTCAAAATTGGTAGCTATTTTTGAGAAAATTAAAAATTTTCAAATATTTTCTATGTTAAAGGCTAGTTTGAGAGAGGATTTTCTTAAAAATTTTTTGCCTTGCATCCTTGGAAGATGCTGAACTTAAATGCCATATTTGTTATTTAACTTTTGGGGGGAGTGGGGGGGTTGTATGTAGAGTTTGCTATTCACACACACACACACACACACACACACACACACACACACACACACACACACACACACACACACACACACACAGACGTTTTGTAAAAAATACTTTTCTTTTATTCAAGGAACCTCAAAATGTGTGTTTCCAGTGAAATCATGATGCAGTAACTCTCATTTAACCGAATTCCAAGGGACCAAAAAATAGCCAATTCAGTTTAATGAAGTTTGAATTAATGAGGTTTTGTAAAAATAGTCCCTTATTTTCTGAAATGGTAAAATAAAACTGTTGAGTTCACTTTCTCTCTTGTTATGCGTACCAATGAATGAGTGTGTTCCACTTTCATGACCTCTAAGAAGAAAGAAAAAAACTGCTGTATACGGTATATCTGGCATTAGTTTAATTGAGAAAGTATAGTGTCAAATGCTTGTTGTAATTTTTTTTAAAACAGTACTATTTGGAACAATATTGTATTCATTGAATTAGTGAGTCGTATAATACAACAAACGAAAACCTTAAGAAACACTTTAAATATACCATTCTTTTAACACTAAGTTTTAATCGGAACACATGTTTTAGTTATAACTCTTATCCATTACACATTTTAGTTCTCTAATTTTAAAAAATCATTAATTGTTGTTTGGCAGAGCGTTGGTCGTAATATTATGGCACTCTCTAAAGATACCACACCAGGGCAGCCTGAAATGCCATGAAGACATCAGAAGTGGCAGTAAATCTCTCCAGAACAGAAATTGCAGAGGCAACTTCAGCACGGGGTCGTAGCTTCATGTTCCACCTCAGAAGATGACAGTAAAGAATTATCATTCTCTTCTGCATCATCAGCAGATGACTGGTACTTCAGCAGCACAGATGTTGTTGTCCACCTACGTCCATTCTTCCATAATGACGGTACAAGAGGACACCAACTGGGTGTAAATGTGTAGAAGAGCATTATCAAAATCCCAGTTGTATCCACATTAAGTTCAGATGTGGATGTTCAGTTTCAGTGGCGTTATCAGCTGCTGTCCAGGCGTTCTTAAAACAGTTAGTTATGTTGTCTGTTGTAACTTCATCCCAAGCAGCAGATATGTTGGGGATAGCTTGCAGTACATTCCAATGTGGAACTGTTTCTTGTAGTTCTATTCACTGATGGCAGCCTTAACCAGTTGGCGTCTGTAATAATGCTTCATTGAGGCAATTATTCCTTGATCCAATGGTTGCAGATGACTCATGTTAGCTAGTAAGAAGACAACTTCTATGTTCAGAAGTTTCAGGTCATTGAACTGATTGCCGAGCAGTGGTCCAAAGTTAGCAAAATGTTCCTCTTTCTCACAGCCATTTGTTGTTGAATCTTCAAGAGATTTGGTCATTCAAGCTTTATCGTTATTCTCTTACTGACTTGGCAGATTGAATAGGTTGACATTTTTAAAACAATGTGGATTTTTGTATTTTCCAATCACTAATGGTTTGAGCTTCTCAGAACCATCTGAATTACAACACAAGACCACCGTCAGTCTCTCCTTGCTGCATTTTCCGCCCTTGGCACATAGTGTTTTTTCAGGCACCAAGTTATAGAAAACGCTTGCTTCACCCATATTAAACACATTTCTTGGGTGATGATGAGAGAGTTTGAAACTCCCGCGCCCACTCGTTGGTATCTTACTCATTTAATCTATGTGCCTCCCCACAGATACTGACAGCACTGATTTTATGCCTCTTCTGAAAATGCCATAGCCATTCCTCAGAGACACAAACCCATAAATTCCTTCTTTCTTGGTGATTTCCTGCCTTTTTTTGAAGCATGGGGCCGGACAGTGGAATTTGCTGAGAAAGCATGTGTTGGAACCATTCTAACAGTGAATTTTCCAACTCTTCATGTTTCGCTAGTCTCATGTCAGACTTGCCTCTATTTTCTGTTTTGAACTTATAATCGATGAGAGAGTACACTTCGGAATCTGAAAGTGTTCTGCAACCTGTGTTTTGGTCTTCTCCCCACTATCAACCATGTGTAAAGTTTGCTGTTTTTGTTTCAGCATGAGAGCATTATGAGCACATTTCTCTTTCGGCGGCATAGCGAGTGATGGAGCGAAAAGAAAAAAAAATCGCTGTTCACAAGCAGAGACAAACAGCTCTCTGTATTGTTGCGAGTCGTGTGCAGTCTGCTGACCAACCCCGTCTTTCCCTGCCCTTGCATCATATGGTGAGGAAGTGATACATAAGCAGCAAGTAAGCAATCGAACCATTGTTGAGAACTTACAGTACAGTATTGAGAAACATTATGTGAAATGCATAACGGAAAATACCATAGTGCACAGCACAACATACATATTCGGTTTAAACAAAGAATAACGTATGGAATATGTAATGAGGGGACCAAATTTTAGTCCGTAATACGAATTATCTGAAATTCAGTTTAAGCGGTAGATTTTTCCATGTAATTCGGCAGGGACTGAGCAGCTACTATGGATTAACTGAGTTTTTGGTTTATCCGATTTCGAATTAGCGAGGGTCTGCTGTATAGATTTTTTTAGTGGAATGTAATATTTAGATAAAGTAACTGAGTTGGAAAATACTGACTTTAACAGCTCACGTAAGTTTGAGTCAATATATATGCACACACACACACACACACACACACACACACACACACACACACACACACACACAAATTGGTCATGGGTAGAGAAAGCCTTTTGACTATCCACATCAGATTTTTCTATAGTGTTTGTTAATCACTACAAAATCTGTAAGCACTTACCTTGCACAAACGGTTTCTAATCCTTGAACATTGTTTTTATTACATTATCCATTTCTGGCCTTTAACCTTAATTGCACTGCTTTGCAGATAGGTATGGAGATTAAGAATTTTTAAACTTATGAAGTCTTTTTTTGTTATTTTCATTTTATACTGACCTTTGACAATAAAATGCAAGTATTTATAGCTATTTTATATCATAAATGTATTTATAAATGTCAATTCTATTGTAGTCTTTTCTTTTCTTTTTTTTCTTTTTTTTTATAAAAAGCAAAATCCATGCAGTTGCAGTCAATTGTAACCCCGTCATCATCCATGCATACCATAACATATGTAATCAACAATTCATTGCCCTAAAAGTAAGTCTGTTAACATCCCACACAGCAGTAACTTCCGCAAAGATGCATTATTTGGTGGATGGGAAACTTAAATAACAATTGGTTACCTATAACATGGAAATCCTTGTTTTTAATACTGGTGTAGATAATTATGTTTATGCTTCACAAAAATATTTAAGCAAGGGAAGAATAGCAATATGGTACATACTGTTAAGGAATCACTGCCCAGCCTCAACTCGCCTTAAATTCTGAACCTGAGATCCCTTGGTTTTTTGCAGCCTAACATGCTTTAAACTGCAACATTTCATGTGTTACAGTGTGACCATTGTTCCCTGTTTCAGCAACCCCTCTAACACTTTTATATCAACTTTTTTGTACTCTCCTTTCCAGATTCCATGAAAACATTTACGGTCTCTCTTAACTAGCATTAGTTGATTCTTCTGATTGTGTTCAAATTTTAGATTGTACATCAAATTCACGAGATACTGCTCTTATGCCATTCTTATTTGCAAACCTGACAGCATTTAATTAGAAAGAGGCTGTAAAACTTGTTCTGCGATTCCCGGTACTCATTTTATAAATTTTCACACTCACAATATGCATTGAAGATAAAGACTGGATGTGTAAAGAAAGTGCAAACCAAGTGGGCGGGAACTAGGAAGGGGTTGGTGTTGCCATTCTTCTCCTGTGATCGGCTGTAACCTGAAAGACTACTTTTCTCTGGGTTTTATCATGTTGTTTGTTTGTCACAGAAGCTAATAAAGCAACATTGTCAGATTAAGTGTGACATAAGTCAGGAATTTGTCAGTTTCCTAGAATTTTTAATTTTGCCTCTTAAACATTAAGGGGGCTACTATAGGTAATGGGGTCCTATAGCGGAGTAAATACAGTATGCTATGTCAAACTGAAAAAGCCATTAAAGTTAAATCATATTATATAATTTATTTTTCTAATCAAAATAAGCTGCAGATTAATAAAGTCATAATTAACCTGCAAGAAATTTGCATACCAAGCTTGAAAATACTTCTGCAACAAATAAATCAGACAGGGAATATAAATTACGTCCGTGGTCATTTTGTGTTGAATTTAATATCCTGTGAAAAATTCCACAGTTATATTGTGTACTGCAAACAGAAAATATGGTTAAATGAGCACTTTAATACATTAAATGTTTGAATGTAATGCACATATATTGTTGTAAACATCTTACATTTAAAATGCTCTATCTCATCCTGTGTTATTCAAATGCAGATGCCTGAGCCCTGTAGTTATGGTATTGTACTGAAACGTATGCGGGTGATACTGAAGATTTTTAGAATGAAATTTGTTTATAATTGACAGCTACTTTCTAATGTTTTGTAAGTTGATTGCCATGTAGTTTGTTGTAATACTTTGTCAATTATCATCATTTAAAGATTTTGTGTTCACCCAAAAATGAATTTGACTAGAAAATATTTCCAGTCTATGATTTTTTTTATGATTTCAAATCATTGTTAACGCCTAAATAATGTGAAGATCGGCTTAGCAATGCATTTGGCAAAGAAGTGCCATCTAAGGCAACAATTTATAATTGGTACAGCAAATTCAAGAGAGATGTTTTTTCTTAGTGATGAATTTGGAGAAGGATGCCTAAGAACTGCTGTTACTGATGAAAATATTGCCGCTGTTTCAGCAATGCTTGAAGAAGATCAACGGACATCTTATGAATTTATTCGGGCAACATTAAGCATTGGTATGAGTCATATCCAAAACATTTTACATCAACAGTTAGACGTGAGAAAACTTTGTTGTCGATGAATTCCACATAGACTCACTCCCAATCAAAAACAAGCATTGATTGGTCTAGAAAAGCTCTAGAAAAATTCCAAAGTGACACTTAAAATTGGATTTGGAATATCGTTACTGGTGATGAATTTTGGATTTATTGTTATGATCTTGAAAAGAATAGTCATTGGATCAATGGGTCTTTCAAACAGAACCTAAGTCTACAAAATTCCAACGAATTCGCAATGCTGGTAAGAAGATGGTTGCTGTTTTTTTTTTTTCTAAAGTGGGACATACTGCTACTATAGCATTTGAAGATAAGACGTACCATTACTGCCGATTGGTACACAAATCTCTTTTACTGCAAATTTTTTAAAAAATTCATGATAACTGCCCAAAAGAAAACATAATGTTACATCATGACAATGCATCATCGCATACAGCAAAACTAACAACTGAGTATCTGGATGCCCTAAAAGTCAACACCATGGACCCTCCACCGTACAGCCCTGACCTAGCAGCTTGTGTTTCTTTTTGTTCCCAAACGTTAAAGACAAAGTGCATGCAATCACTTTTTCGTCATCAGATGAAGCAGTGGAACATTATAAAACCTGTTTCTGAAGTGCCTCAGAAAGAGTGGCATCATTGCTTTAAGGACCGGTTTCATTGAATGCACAAATGTATTGATGTTAAAGGGGAATATTTTGAAAAACAATAAAAGCATTTAAATTTTTTAAAACTAACCCTTGTTCGATTTTCTAAAGCTTTTCAGTGTTGCCCTCATATAACAAGCTTTTGCCTTATTTTGTGTGTGTCATCTAGATTGTCCAAAAAGACCAAAAACTGCAGGTATTGTACATTTAAGCTGTTGAAATCAAAGTAAAGCCTGTAATTTATCAAAGTTATAATTTTTTTCCTTCCTGATTAGTCCTTAATGGTTATATCATATTCTCATTCATCTGCTCTTTTGTTGATGAGCATAATTACTATGTTTTCTGTTTTACATGTACTGCCATGAACTGAATATGGGCTCAGGTATGTCAGTAGTGCTTGTACTTCACCTAAGATATAATATAATACAATGCTACCATTCAAATTAAATAAAAGATTGGGAAATCTGACATAAAATCCCTACATGGGTAGCTACACTTGCAAAATGTAAAATATGCATAAGTACACAGATACACCAAAACGTTTTATACTTGGATTGGACTGGGGTGAATGACAGTTTATGGTCTGCTTAAATATTTATCAAGGTTATGTGAATATTTGCATGGGTTGTTTAGTTATGAGGGGCATTTGGAAGTGATTTACAATTGCGTTGTTTTAAAAATACTGCTCAATCTCTGGGCACGTCCTCTCGTGAGACAATGAACCAATACTAGTATACCATGCAGATGCTGGATGGCAGTTGTGAGCAGTGTATAGTGAAAGGAAAGCATTGTTAAGTTAAACCAACCATTGTTTGTTAAGTGGAGAAAGGTATGGACAAGATGGAAAGCAACAATCATGGACAAAGATGGACTGCATGGTTTTTGTGGAAGGGAGGAGTCAAAACAGCAGATATTCGTAAACGTTTAACTGCAGCATTTGATCAAGAAGTTCCTGTACAAAAGACTGTTTACAAGTGGATCACTAGGTTTGCCAGTGGAAGGGAATCTGCATGCAAGAACGTGAGTGCTGGTCAAATTAAATTGAGTTTTATTTATGGATGCTCTTTAACTACAATGGTTCTTAGCATCCCATTCTATATTGGGCATGAAAGATAGGAAATGTTGCTCAGAGGCCTCTTTATCAGGCTTGAGGTTCTTTTACGTGCTGTAAATCTACGACATGGGACCACTGGCTTTACTTCCCTTCCAAAGGAAGCCATGCTAAGAATTGTTACACCAAGGAACAAATTGAGGTTGTGTCTGAATTGACTATGGCTGATGGTGGATGAACTGGAATGACAGACAGGCAACCCTGCACAGTGTTATTCATGACAATTTGGATATGAAAGAGGTGTGTGCATATTGGGCTACACACAGAAGGAGAACATTGTCATTAACTATTGGAAAATGCTGTAGTTAATACTATGACTTAAAGATAATATACTTTATTTATAACTTTGAAGGACATTAGTTTAGCTTAACTTAAAAGAAGGAAGATCCAGATTTTTTGGAAAAACTGGTGACAAATCATGAGAAGAAGCACCCTTCCATACAATGAAAACAACCTGGGAGTCCCTGGCCCCAGAAATTTACTGCTGCTCCATCTGCAGGTAAGAAGATGATCTCAGTGCTTTGGGACACTTGTAGCATACTACTAATAGACTGGCTTCCACGAGGAGCAACTGTCAACAGCAGGGTGTACTGTGACACCCTTACATGACTTAGTCGCAGGATTCAGCAACGAAACAGGGAATGTGGTGTAAAGGAGTGCTCCTCCAGCACGACAATGCCACGACTGCACTGGGTTCATTGTTGTGCCACACCCACCAAATTCACTGGATCTCACTCCATCGGATATGCTTTATTCGACAACACGGACACTCTGCGAGGTTGCAGGCAGCTGTCCACATAGCACCTGCAAACAATGGTTCCATAATGAAGTTGCCAGTAAGGTTGCAATGGTGTATTGATGTCCGTGGGGAGTATATTAAGAGATCCCATGTATATTGAATCTGTTCATTAATAAATAAAGTACAAAAAAGTACAATTGTAAATCATTTACGATCGCTCCTCATACATAAGTAAACTACTGTGGTTAAGATGGTAAATAGGGAGGGAGGTGAGCACATAGTTATCCATCAGCCTTTACTTGTTACATACGAGTCACAAACTTACAAATACATGTGCTATCATATGAAACAAATCTGATGTGTTGCATTCACATGACTTTCCTTACTCAGTTTCCACAAACTACTCTTACAAAAGCTTATTACTCTTATCTATTTCTTGTTAATCCAGGTAACTCTCAATTCGCATTTACACATTTTATATCTCAGAAATAGTTAACTCCACAAAACTTTTTTGTGAAATAAATCCTGTGCTTTGATAAGATCTACATTTTTACTTTCTCTACCATGTACCTAGTAGGTACAGAAGGTATTGCA
This sequence comes from Deroplatys truncata, assembly GCA_030765065.1. Classification (NCBI taxonomy): domain Eukaryota; kingdom Metazoa; phylum Arthropoda; class Insecta; order Mantodea; family Mantidae; genus Deroplatys; species Deroplatys truncata. The sequence goes on along the minus strand of CM060984.1, from coordinate 19,064,496 downwards.
TTCCATCCAAACATTCAATACCTACAAAGATTTCACCAGAAATACTTGTTTTGAGACCGCTGAATCCAAATGAAGCAGTTTTGGAAACACATGCGCGCATGTGTCTGTGAACAGCATAACTCAAAAAGAAAAAGTCAGACAAATACTAAACTTGGTATTTAAGTTCAATATCTTCCAACATGAAGATTTTTAATAAAATCCTCCCATCAAAACTACCCTTTACATGGAAAATGTCTTGAAATTTTTGATTTTCTAAAAAAGTCTTAACAATTTTGATTAAAATACCATATATTTGAAATATTTACATGACAAATAAAATGTATATCTTGAATTTTATGGGAATAGCCTTTGAAATCCTCTTCATTTGGAAGGAATTTTATATAATCTTATATAACTGATAAATGTTAAGCAATAGATGAAAACATACTACACAATAAATGCAGGTCTCTATAACACAGTTTATTTAAAATAGGTTTTTTGTGGCATAAGCCCTTTCTGAGATATCTGTTATTAAAGGTTTGAATTGTTCATTTCTTGATCATTCTCTTAAAGTCCTGTCAACATTCAGTTGTTTCTCGTGATGTCATGGAAACAGTATGGAATTTTAAGGCCAGCTTATAGTATCCAGTTCTTCAACATTTGACTGTGACTTTTCCTTTGTATCTATAATGAAATGTATATCATAGCTATTTCTGGAAGGATTTATCTGGATTAAAATGAAGTAATAGGAACGTAAACTTTGGTAGGAATAATTTGTATACTAATAAGCGATAAGAGGGTAGAGAAAGCTGTGTGAGTATATCACATCAGATTTTTTGTGGTAAATGTTTTCTCTTCTGTTTCTTCATAAAATTTAAGGCCTTTTAACCAGGTAGGTCATATAGGATGGTGAATAAATGAGAAGCTGAAATGATTGTCAGATGGGCCCAGTGTCCCTAGAGCTTAGAGCTACCAAGCTTCTCAGGATAAGGGAAAACTGCAAAAGAAACTATCCAGGTAACTCACCATAACTGAGATTTGAACCGGGAGCCTCTTGAATATGAGGCTAACATGCTACCATCATACCACAGAGTTGAGCAGTAAGATTTTGTCTATCTCTTATAGTTCACCAATTATACAAAAGTTATTCAGAATGAGAAATTAACAGGCTATTCAGAAAATCAAGATATACTTTTTATTTGTCAGTGACCATCTTAAATATATGGTATCTTAATCAAAATTTTAAGAGCCATTTTTGAAAACAAAAATAACAAAACATGTTGTATGTATGGTGTAGTTTGGAGTGAGGAGATTTTCTTGGAAACATTCCTTGGAAGGTGCTGAAATTAAATAGGAAGTTTGGTACTTAACTGATTTTGTTTTTAAATTATTCTGTTCACATTTATGCATGCACATAGACGTTTTAGTAAAAATGACTTTTTTTTAATGCAGGGTGAAGAAGTTTAATATCTTTGTTAGCTCCACATTTGGACGCCAATTAGAAGAAGGTATTTTGTTGTATTGAAGGAGTTGTATTATATTTCAACTGTTGGGGAGCCGAACTTGAAGTAGTTGCAACCGCATGTATGGTACCCAGTTTCCGGTAGCCTTCGCCCCAAATGTACTTTCAGGTGGCCTTTGCCCCAAGTTTAAAAACAAAAAATATTAATTTTGTAATTTGACTGTTTCTTTAAGTATTAAATATTTATGTTTACCTCAGCTGCGTCAGTATTTATTTTAGAGACACGTTTCTCTTAGCAGGGTTGTGGTGCGACTAAGAATGTAGGCTTACACAGATTATAATTTTACTTCACTCCTTTTATTAATGCTTGATACGATTTAAATAGCACTTCACTGATATAGAGAGAGAGTTGTGAGATGTTTTTATTAAATACTTGCACTTTTTAATACGTAAACTATTTTCGTCTCACACAAATACATATTATACTTCTCGAGGACGTGACATTATTACACATGGATGTAATAATAAAAACACATATGCAATGACTGTTACATGCATTTTTATATACTGTTACATACACATATTGCTTTAAGGCGGGCTGTTATTGAATTATATATATTATACAATTAGACTGAAATCATTTTAGTGTTAAAAATATTGCCTCAAGGGGAGCTCAAAACTTATATTTCTGGTGAAATCTTGATAACAAATTTTTACTTTCTCTACTATGTATAATAAGTAGGGTAAGTATTGCATTCCACCCAAAAATTTGATATCAAGATTTCACCAGAAATAATGTTTTGAGGTGCCCTGAATCCAAATAAAGCATTTTTGGAAACCTGTCTGTCTGTCTGTCTGTCTGTCTGTCTGTGAACAGCATAAGTCAAAAACGAAAAGTCGGCTAAATACTAAACTTGGTACTTGAGTTTACTATCTTTCAAGGATGCAACACAAAGATTTTCAAGAAAATCCTCCCACTCCATATTGCCCTTTACATGGAACATTTTTTGAAAATTTTGATTTTCTCAAAAATGGCTGTAACATTATGATTAAAATATATGTTTAAGATATTTTTATGGCAAATGAAATGTATATCCTGAATTTTCTGGGAATGTCCCTAAAAGCCCTCTTCATTCTGAATGACTTTCACACAACTGGTAAACCATAAGAGAGAATCAAAATTTTATTGCACAAAAAATGTAGATCTCATTAAAGCACACAATTTATGTCATGTACACGTTTTTGTGAAGTGAACTGTTTCCAAGATATTCCTTGTTATTTTTTTGAATTTTCCAATACTTATACTTTTTCTCAAATGGAAATTCGTTTTGTTTATGTCCTGGATATGCAAAGATAATGGAATGCTCCACATAGTAACCAGCTCTTAAAACATTTGACTATCACTTAAAGCATATTCTCCTTGTACCTATAAGAAATTAGCAATAAGATGTTTATCTTGATTAACATGAAGTAGATGGAGAATAATCAGTTGTAAAAATAGTTTGTACAAGAGTAGAGAAAGTCATGTGAGTGCAACACATCAGATTTTTTGATAATGTACAGTACTTCTCTACTTATTGTAGATAAATAGTAGGGAAAGTAAAAACTGCATTTTCATGTTGCATAATTGAAATAGAAAACAATATAAAAGGCAAATGATGTCCCCTCGGGTTTTACAAAAATATGCGTATTATTCTCAAAAGTTCATTTTATCTCTTGTTAACTGATTGGGCCAGGTCATTGCGACGGTTTAATGTTATTTATATTTAACATTTTTGTGTATGTTTATTTTGTTGTTGTAGCCCCACGTTGTGGTAGCCAATTTGTAGTAACTTTATTGCTTACGTAATATGTTTTTACGTAAATTATTAGAACTTGAAGATCTTATATTGTGCTGCTTTTGTTTTGCTTGGTTACATAATTTTAACTGCCCCACGTATGGGTAGCCAATTTGTAACGGTGTTGAAGCCATCTTGTGACGTCATTCATTTGTTCGGTTTGTAGCTCCATCTAGTGTTAGCAATTTGTGGTACCTAGTATCAGTGTTTGAAAGAATTTTAAGTTTTGTTTACTGTCCTCCGGCTAGCTATTATCTTATCTTGGGTCGAACATGTGTCTTGATCAGGGTTGTGTAAACGGAAAGGAATCTTTTATCCAAAAAGAACACTGATGAAGAAATTTGTTTTATAATTTTTATTGTTGAACACGTTCACTATCACTTTTACATATTGATCTAGATACTCGCCAAACTGAAACTGTTATAATAACTTCTTACTGATCACTTTTAATCAACGTACTTCAACCTTTTGTATAATTAACTTTACCATATTTTAGATCTTTCATAATTCTGCTGCGCGTAACTTGTGAATTTATATCCGATGTATGCCGTACTAATACTTTCGACGAACTGACTGACTGAAGACGACGTGTAGTGTACACAGATTTTTGATGAACTGCCTGCAAGCTACCTCTAACCTACCCTATTTATACGCCTTCATCCAGATACGCCTAAAGATTATAACTGAACTGCAATTGGCTAATAAAACGCGCCAACATTAGCGTCCATTTTAATATCCAATTAAAATTATGAATACATATGCTTTAGGGAGAAAACATTCCAGAAGTTTCTACCGAAAACGCGCCAACATTACGTAACTTCCTCGTTTCCAATAATGATAAACAGCTCACCCCCTCGCTGCATTATTGCGCTATTATTGACAGTTTCAGTAAGGCCGTATAAACTTATTTCCAAATAAAATTACAATTAATAAACATCTGAAATCAATGTCACATAAAAATGCATATTCATATTACAATCATTATTTACATTTAAGTAATTTGTGATACAAATTACTGCATCATCATACATTATTGTATATTTCCATTCAGATCCTGTAACTGGCATTTCAGATCTTTGAAATGCGTTTTGTTGCTCTGCTTATGTTTTCATTAGGTTCTAACAACAATTCCTGATAGTTCAACTGTGTGCATTTAAGACTACCACTGTGTTCCACCAAATTCTGCATTTGCATATAGCTTTCAGGTATTGCAACAAACTTCTGATCCTACCTGAGTCAGTAGCATTGAATAGTAAGTACCAATTCTGAACAAAGATTGATTGCATGCACATTAAGCAATTAAAGACTCCATGTGAATTGATCACAGACTACCAGATTGATATATTTAAATTAACCTAATAGGCTGTATCTCTCGTATGGCATTTCATTCTTGCTATACTTGTTTCAAATGTTTTTATTTATTTTCACAAAATACGTTTTAGACATGTTAAAATCCAGGAGAGCATTCAACTCCCTTAGCCAGCCAATCATGTAGTCCGGCCAAGTTTGCGGCTAAAAGCATGTCTGTATGATGCTGCCTTTTTCTCTGCACTAATTTTGACGGACCCTAGATCAGAAGTTTGTTGAAATATCTAATTTCACAGCATAAATGCAGTCAAGCACATGCTCAGACAAGCAGAGAACTGAATATACTGCCAATGCTTATTACATCTATTGAGATCAACGGTAACTGTTGACGAAATGGCACATTTATTTGAAATTCCGACGAAATACAATGCAAAGCCATTCTTTCAGGTTAAAAGAATGCAAATTAATTTTGTTTCACAAAAACTATAAAACCTTGTTGTTTGCTCAACCATGTAATTTGCACAAAAGTAAAGGTAGCAATAAATCTCTACAATCTACTGATACTAAACATATTTATCCTTATATGTTTATTTTCTAAAATCGAGAGCATCATTTTTTCAGAAAATATTTTATATACTTGCCATGGGTGCTATATTATCTGTTAATGTACAGGGTGATTTTAAATGATGGACTCATTTAATAAAATTCACATTCATTAAAGTACAAATCCAACATGAACCATCTTTATACCAGTAAGCAGAAGAATTTTCGAAGTTTTGTTTAATACATTATAAATGTTCAATGTATCCACCGTTTGCTGTTCGGCAAACATCTATGTGATAGCCAAACTCGTCCCACACACAAGCAAGCATATCTTCTGTTACTGAGTGCATGGCAGCAGTGATAGGGTTCTGCAGGTCATCCAGAGTTGTAGATAGAGACAGGACGTAAACAGCTTCCTTAACATAACCCCATAAGAAATAGTAACATAGGGTGAGATCAGGAGAGCTTGGTGGCCAGAAGTGTAGAGCCAGGTCTTCATTTACCTGCAATCTATCCAGCGCTGAGGAAGGGATTCATTCAAAAGCCTTGTACATTGCTGTGCCAATGGGGCAGAACTCCATCCTGTTGGAAAATGAGGTCCTGTGAATCTTCCATAATTTGAGGAAACAGCCATTGTTCCAACATGTTCAGGTACGTTATTCCAGTTACAGTTTTTTCTGCAAAGAAAAATGGTCCATAAACCTTTGTACGAGATAAGGCACAGAACACATTTACCTTCGGTGAGTCTCTTTCGTGTTGCCATGTTGAATGTGGAGTTTGCAAACCCCATATGCGAACATTGTGTCTGTTGACTTTTCCACTGAGGTGGAAAGTCACTTCATCGCTAAAAATGATACGCTGTAGAAACACATCATCCTCCATCATTCCTAGCACATAACCACAAAATTTGAGACGCTTCTCTTTGTCTTTAGGTTTAAGAGCCTGCACAATTTGTAATCGGTAGGGCTTGTACAGCAAACACCGTCTCAGAACTTTGCATACAGTTGGTCGGGGTATTCCAAGTTCTCTACTAGCTCTATGGGTAGACTTACGTGGACTGCGAACAAAACTGTCTTCAATCCGTCTGACACCCTCCTCTGATACACATGGTCGGCCTGTGCTTTTTCCTTTACACACTCCCAGTCTGTTTAAATTGCATAAACCAACGGCTAATGCTTTTTCTAGTTGGTGGTTCAATACTGAATTTGCTACAAAATGCCCGCTGCACTATAATTTGCGACTCAGTTTTTGCGAACTCAATAATGCAGAAAACCTTGTGCTCCACGTAGCCATCTCACTATGTACTGACAGTGAAATGCAATGGTGGCCTACTGCACGAGCACTCTACCGGCCACTTCTAAAACCATTACTGCCCGCCAAAAGAAACTTTGAAACTTCCTCTTATCATTGTTATACAGATTGTTCATGTAGGATTTGTGCTTTAATGAATAAAATTTTATAAAATGGGTCCATTTAAAATCACCCTGTACATCTGTATTTTGTGACCTACTGTACTGAACACTACACATGTCTCCTTTCCTTTCCTTGTACCATGACTAGCACAACACAATGGTCACATATCTACGATATTCTTTTGGGTACCACTGTACAAGCCCTGTTTATTAAGTGGTTATCTCTGTTTTACTGACCTACATTTGGGCTCCATTTATGACAGGATATTATATTGGGTTTTGTCCCGTAGCTCTGGCTCCGTTTACTGCTGGATTTTTGTTTATGATTTTGCACTGAGCGCCTGATTCTGGCGGTATCTTTTAAATCTACCATACTCACCAAAGTTGATGACCTAGATGCACTGACATACCTCTGATATATCTCTCTCTCGCTGGATTCCTGTTTTATTTTTCCATCACTTCTCTTCTGCTGTATTGTTTATTTTGTAGTGCATGAGGTATGAGAACTCTGTTTTACTAATATCTTGGGTCATGGTATGGGAAGGTATTATGAATAAATTACAAATTCCCAAAAACTTCTAATTTATTCTGAGAATCTTGATACTTCACCAAAATAATAACTGATTGACAATTAATAATGACTTTCTCACTCGATTACTTAATTATTTAGATATTATAACTCCCAATGTACATCCGGAATATTGATTACAGTATTTCCTATCTGTGATCCCATTCACTAATTATGCAAAGATGCATAACAATGCAAAGAGACATTATGAGTGACTGATTCTTTGGACAAACCTTATATAGTACTTGAAATTGCTATGGTTACCAAATCAATAAGCATTGTTGACTGACCCCACTATATAGCAATTCAAGTGACAAACTTTTTTCTTAATGATGAATTTCTTTATGGTTGGCTATGAGATTTACTAAAATAATTAATGTTTTTCCCTCTTTTTTTAATATTCCAGACATTTTAATTATCCAAAATATTTACAAATGTTGCCTTGAATGAATAAATAAATGTCTCAATCTTTACAAGCTATTAATTTAAGATAAGTTAACAAGTATTTAAAAACTCTTCGATATTTCTGAACAAAGTCACCATCTTGAATTCTATTCCTCTTTCTTATTTTATAAACAATCTGCATTCCAAAATTCTGAACCTCTTAATATCTTCTCATTACAAATATTATAGCTACTTTATATTGGAACACAGAGGCTATCCACAAACATTTAAAGATAATTCTGCATGTACTGTAATATGGTAGCACAACTGAATTCTTATACTCTGATTACAAATATTAGTATTTAAAAAAGAAGCAAAATTCAGCAAACAGAAAAAATGGAAGAAGGGTAGCATAGAGTATAGAATAGCATGAGAATGTGTTTATTTAGAAGTAAAAATTTATGGCAGCAAAAAATGGGAGAAACAAAAGAAACTAGCACTGAGTGAAAAACAGCCATATCAGTTGTTAAAGCTTGCAAATACAGAGTATCAAATGGCTAGAAAAACTTCACAATATGGTGGTTGAACCCAACATGTGACATGGGTATGGGGACTGGATGGAGCAGAGGAAATCATACATATAGAACGTTTTGTAGGGAAATCTTAGATCTACCAGGTGCAACTCGGAAGGAAATAGCACAAGTTGAATTGGGAACTGTGTCAAAGAAGGGCATGATTATGGAAAGGTATCTTCAATATTGGCTTAGGATCTTGAATTTAGAAGGAAGTAACATACTAAGACAGTGTTGGAAAGGTGGAATCAGATGGCTGAAAAGTTCAATGCCATAGCTGGGATTTGAACCACGGATATTCTGGTTTCTTCAACTGAGTTACCATGGCGACTTGCCGGTATGACATTAAATTCCCCAGCTGTCTCACATTGTTCCTGGTAAACCACAAGGAGATCTCAAATTATTTTGAGATGACATACCCCGATGGTGACTTACAATGTCATAAGTACTTCAAGTCCCACGCTTCATAGTTTAACCAATTGTTAGGTCAACCGGACAGAAACTGGAAGATCTGTGGTTTGAATCCCAGCTATGGCATTGAATTTTTCAGTCTGATTCTACTTTTTCAACCCACAGCTTGTGTGGAAGAACAATTAATTACCATACTAAGACAATATTTAGAAATCAAGAAAAGAGCCTAGGAAATTTGGAGAAGAGAAAACAATTATACCAGAGTAGTATAAAATATGGATAAGCTAGTAAGAGTGATGTGAATTTGAAATTATATAGAAAATTTGAGTTGGAATTGAATCACTTAACATCACTTACCTAAAAGAAACACAGTACAAACAAGAATACAAATACATAGTTAACACAGCCATGAACAATGGCTTCACCAAACAAATCATCAACAAAAAAAATAGCACGTTTCAAGAAACAGAAACACACTAAGGAGACCACAAATCTTACCCAACAAAAAAGCAAAATGATTTTCAAGAAGTTCACTTTCCACCCAAAGCAAATTCCACAACATCTTCAAAAAATACAACATTTGCCTAGCTCCACAAAACACATTAAGTATAGAGAAATTACTCTGCAACAAATCAAAGGACCAAATACCTCAGAACAGAAAAGCAGGAATTTATCAAATTAATTGTCCAGAATGTGACCAAATATACACAGGTAAAACAAAAAGAAATTTAGAGATCAGATTAAAAGAATGTATGAGACACATCAAATACAAACAGATGGACAAATCTGCAGTGGCACATCACTTTGGACAACAAATCGCAACATCACACCAAATATAACACTCTTAAAACTGACAAAACACACTGCAGAGTTGGATACTTGGGAAAAGTTACTAATCACAAACAAATACACCATGTGATGAATTTTGAATTGCTGTCACCGAACCTACTATGAAGTTTCATCACTACACCAGATTCCACCACACAAGACGCATACGGGACAACACTATGAGGAACCAGTCAGCCACCTCCGATGACGGGAGCAGTTAGTTCCTAAACCAGTCTGTGGGTACATGTAAGTGATGTTAGTGTTTCAATTCCGACTCAAATTTTCTATATAATTAACCAGAGTTTAGAAAGTAGCAAAGAGGAGATTTGGGGCTATAGAAGTTAGTAGTGTTTAGTGAGTGAACCAAAGAAAGATCTCTAAAATTTGATATTTCAATGAAGAACACTTGGGAAAGGGAAACATAGAGTATAGATGAAACAAATAAGGAACAAAGAGAGGTATCGCATGCGTAAGAGCAGGTGTATGAGATTAAAGGGAATAAGAAAGTATGTCGCACAGAATCAGTGTCCCATTTGTGGCAGTAATGAAGATATTGAACAAAGAATATTTGAATGTAAAGGGGCTGATCTGTGGAGAAAATAGCTAATAAATTAGAAATGGCTTAAATTATATAGAAAAATAACCTGGACTGAAATTTTCAGAAAACACAGTAAAAATTCTGATGTGATATACATTCACTTGACTTTCTCTATCATTTATTAATGGCTATAAAAATTATTCTTACTCCAGTTTACTTTTGTCTATCACTTAAGATTTATCAGTCATACAAGATCATACAAAATTCCTTCCAAATGAAGAGGACTTCATAGGCTATTCCCAGAAAATTCAAGATATACCTTTTATTTCATATAAATATCTTTCATATGAGTCATTCCACATCAAACCAAACACACATAAAACACCACTTTCTCTGAATTTTAGTTTAGTGCTCCACACATAAAATAAATGGACATATATTTTATATTTTGCAGAAAATCAAATTATTTTAGGATTTGTAGGATACTTAAAATTTTTCTTATACGTGCACAACATTACATAAAAGCAACTTATTCTCAGAACACAGAATGGTCAGGCATAAGAACAATATGTCATTTTGTAGATAAAAGCATTGTGGTTTTCCTCATTCAAAATACTATTTATTCAAAATAAAAAAAAAATCACTTTTTTTAAGTATGAATATTTTAAATCACAATATCATATTTAACCCCCTAATATTAAAATCTGGAAAAAATACAGGAGGAATCTGTGATATATTTTCTTTTAAACCTGTTAATATCAGGATGGGATCTTCCTTAGAAGTATGCTTTTAAACAGTTTGTTTAGCGCGTAAGATTTTAGAACATAGAGACTGCTTGCTGACTGAGAGCTTTACACCATAGCAGCACGCCGGCCGATGCATTATGCAGTACAAACAGATAGGCTATCACTTCTGGTGTTTGGTGTAACTTAGCAACTGGAATCTGATATTCTATGAAGCCTCTCTCTGCTGTTTCATTTTAAATGTAACTTTGTCTTCAGCTTTTTGCATTAGAAGTTCAGTTTTAGCTCTGTGGTTAATGAAAGTGCATAATGGTTGAACTTGAGAAACACAGCTATGCTTATTGCTTCAATCCATTTAATGTTTTCAAGCATAACACAAGGCAGACATCATTAAGCTTAGTTGCCTGCAATATGCTTACAAACTTAAAAATGGAGAACTTAACTTTGTCACCATACCTAAAACTATGTGATGTGTATTGAAAAAAATTCCCAAAGTACCAACCACTGATAACAGTGATTATGTCTTACAAAGTACCAATGCTGTGAATAATCCAGAAGTGGTTTTGAACATAGTGACCATTTTGAGGCAAGATATAGCAACACAAAAGCGATCCATGGTACCTTTGAGCTAAATTCATTTATTCCAACACCCAATAAAGCAATAATAATCAAATGGTATTAATTTGAGCCTGAAGGGAAAAAAGTGCACATCTAAATTGTAGTTAAGTTGTCTCCCTTAGGATAATATTGAAAGTTAAAATGTTTCTCAACTGTATGCCAAATTTAAGTTACATGTGAACAAATTAGTGCAACTAAAGTGCTTTGAACAATTGAACAAGTCATCCAATGACCTACTGCTGCTGCTATTCTCCAGCTGCACCACACTGGAATCCTGCTATGCACCGCTTTCTAAGTTATTTTATTTAAAATTAACTATACAGAATCCCATCTTTGTTTTATGCAAATATATACAAAAAACTACAAGGAATTCATTTATGATTTTTATAGAAATTTAAACTTGCAGGTTAATAGGGATATATAGTTTTTAAATGTTTGGATTTTAAAACTTGATGTACATAATTAATATCAGTTATAATAAATATTAAGTAAAAGATTAAATATTAAGCTTTGCATTGCACTTTATAACATAATTTTATCACTTATCGCCCGTGAGATATTCTAATTTAAAATAAAGGGGTGTACCACTTTTCACAAGTTGGATTGCACAATATGTTTTAAGATATTGTGATTTTAAACAAATAAGAATGTAAAATATAATTCACTTTGTTTTTGTAATCCATGGACAAAATTTGAAGGGAATCGGAGGTATGATGGTCAGATTTTGTGAAAAATTTGTGCCACTTAATGTGGAATGACTCATATATGGTAATTTAATCAAAATTGCTAGCCATTTTTTAGAAAATCAAAATTTTCGAAAAATGTTCCATGTAAACGATAGTTTGGGGTGGGAGGATTTTGTTGAAAATCTTCGTGTCACATCTTTGGAAAGTATTGAACCTAAATACCAAGTATGGTATTTTTCCGACTTTTCATTTTTGAGTTATGGTGTTCAGACACATGCACACTCACATGGGCCTTTTTTTTTAATTCAGGGGGCCTCAAAACATATATTTCCGATGAAATCTCGGTTTCAAATTTGTGGGCAGAATGCAATACCTTCTCTACCTACTATGTACAGGTAGAGAAAGTAAAAATATAGGACAGTTCCTAAGTAAAGCGAAAAAAAGTGGTAGCACAAATTTAACTGCATGGTAGTTTTTCCTTTTATAATAATTTTGTAATTTAGGAAGGAATTACAAATATTTAGTGTAAGAAAAGTTTGTGTATATTCAGATATGACTGGCTAACAGCCTGGGCTGAAAGCCTAGTCATATTCACATGTATAGTTCAGCATAAATAAATATTCTGATTATCATAGTGAATGGACAAGTAATATCCTTGCTGTCTTTGCTTGTGTTTATTTGTTCACAAAAATAGGCATGACATCGCTAGGTTTTTACTGTAGATGCGTTGTTGATATTAACAGCTAATTAATGCTGAGACAAATAACGCCTTAACATAATTGTTTTTCTTGAGAACTGAAATAAAGGATTCATTTAAACTCTTTTATTCCCCTCATTAATCATTATTACCAGCTTTATTTTCCCATAGAGTTTACTTCCATTGTATATTGTTGCTTATGATTTTCCTGCTACATTTCAGATTGGATACAGAAGCATTCTGGAACTATGAATCTGGTGTCACCGTCAACACTATAGATAATGATTGTGTAAAACAGAGAGAAAATATCAGCTCATATTATGAAAAATTGGACACACAATCGGCTCATGGCAGCAGCAATACAGAAGCTTTCCATGTGGATGACAAATTGTCGCACAAATGTAAAATTTGTGGTATGCACTTAGGATGTAAATCATCTTTGAAAAGGCATAATTGGCTGCATGAGGGTAAAAAGCCATACAAATGTAAATTCTGTGGTAAATGCTTTAGTATGGCATCATACTTACAAACTCACATTTTAGTTCATGAAGACCAAAAGCCACACAAATGTCAACTTTGTGAAAAGAGTTTTGCTAGAGCATATCATTTAAAAGTGCATATTTTAGATCATGAGGGCAGAAGACCACATAAGTGTGATCACTGTGAACAGAGCTTCACCATGGCTTCACATCTAAAACTACATAAATTAATTCATGAGGGCATAAGACCACACAAGTGTGAAATTTGTGAGAAGAGCTTCACAAGGGCAGCAAATCTGAAGGTACATATTTTAATTCATGAAGATAAAAAGTTGTATAAATGCTCCCACTGTGAAAAGAGCTTTATCACAGCAGCACGTTTGAAAGCGCACACTTTAATTCACGAGGACAAAAGTGCATTTAAATGCAATGAATGTGGTAAGAGCTTTGCTCAGACATCAAATTTAAAAACACACATTTTAATTCATGAGGGAAAAAAGCCTCATAAATGTGAAATTTGTGGTAAAAGTTTCACCACTGCATCAAATCTGAAAGTTCATAGTTTTATTCACGAGGGGAGAAGACCACATAAGTGTGAAATATGTGAAAAGAGCTTCACACGTGTGGCACAGCTGAAAGTTCATAAGTTTCTTCATGAGGGTGCTAAACCATTCAAATGTCAAATTTGTGAAAAGAGCTTCACTAGGGCATCAGGTCTAAAAATTCATGGTCTTATTCATGAGGGTAAAAGACCACACAAATGTGACATTTGTGAGAAGAGCTTCACTACAGCATCACATCTGAAAGCTCATGTTTTTATTCATCAGGAAACTAAACCACACAGATGCAAAATATGTGAGAAGAGCTACACCACGGCATCACATCTTAAAGTTCATAATAGGATTCATGAGGGCATAAGACCACACAAGTGTGAAATTTGTGAGAAGAGCTTCACGAAGTCGTCACATCTGAAAGCTCATAAGTTTATTCATGAGGATAGAAAGCCACTCAAATGAATCATTTCTGAGAAGAGTGTTACTGTTACATTCACTTTCTCTCTCCAATTATGAAATGTTTGTGGCATGTCAGATGTAAACAGAACACACACTTGTGCAGTACTGTTCAGTGCATTTGTGTTGTGAAGCCTGCTGCATGGTACAGGGTTTGCCTAATAAGTATCAGGACTGAGATAGAGGGAAGTCTCTTTGGGCCAGAGTGATGGTGGGGGTGTCACATAATCTAGGCTTACTGGCTCAGTTGCCTCCAAGTCTTTGGAGTGTGTAGATTGTACCTGAAGTGAAAGTGTGTGTGGTGTGCACGTCGAGAGTCAAGATGCAGCGAACCACCGAGCAGTATTGTGCTTTCAAATTTTGTGCTGCTGCAGATATTTTGATATGTTTTATGAGCGTTGCAAGAGTAAAGCCATGTCCAGAACCATGTTTTTGAGTAGAATAAAAAATTTAAAAAATGGCAGGAAAACGTCAAAGACGAACAATGCAGTGAGGTTCGACATTGATGGTAACCAATAAAAACATTTCTTAGGGTCCATAACTTTCAAAGGGAAATCACCGATTCCTGGATCCTTCGTTACGTCAATAAGCCCAGTCACACACTGCTAGTTGTGAGGGAGACAATAGCCGAACAGAAAGTGGCAATGCCACATATCCACCCTACAGTCCAGATACACCTCCCCTGGACTTCTTTTAGTTCCCTTGGATCAAAAGGAACCTGAAACTGTATCATTTCAAGATGACTGAGGCAGTGCAAGTGGCTTGGATGGAGTACCTGAATGGTCTTGCTGTTGCGACTTCCAGGGGGCATACAAAGTCTGGAAAAAATGCTTGCAGCTGTGTATTGATGCAGAGGGGTACATTTCGAAGAATATTAACTTGTGTACATAATATCTTCAATGAATTTATTTTTTAATTCAGTCCCGATACTTATTGGACAAACCCTCTATAGTAGGTAATACTGAACATTGAGTTGTTCAGTACAAACAGTACAGCAAAGCTCGTAATGGTTAGTTTCTCAGTTTGTACCAGTACTCATTAGTTGAAACAGTATGTACATGCTTGCCACATGAGTTACTTTCATTTTGATGTTTCATAAAGTCAGACTTCAATTATGTCCATGCAGGGCTTCTGTTATTACACTGCATCTGCGACCCCTTGTTCCTGTGCTCAAAATGTTTATTTTGGTACTGCATTTGTAATTTGGAATTTTCTGCTCATTGTTTCTCCGCAAACAATGTATGTGATGAGCTTCTCCATAGCATATGAAAGCATGTCATTTAATTCATGGGGTTAAAATACTACAGTGCTGTAGTAAGGATATACACATCACATTTGAATACTTCACACACATGTAATTATTTAAATACTATATTCTTAAAATTTCTTAGGTAGTAGAATAACACAGAGGGGCTTGAAAACAAAATGAGCACATCTATAATATAAAAGACTTCTGTTCTTCTAAAATAATACAAGCTGAAACTAAAATACTTTCAAACATTTCAGAATTTTGGCAGTTGATAAAATGATTTACATAATTAAAATGATTGCAGTAAGTTAAAAGCAAGAAGGATTTCAGCCCAGTTTAAGTTATCTCATAATTCTGTTTGTCTTCTGACAAGAAATGTGCACTAGAATTTGTTTTAGTTTATTAATTGTAAGAAACAAAACAGAAACTGAATTGGAATGGGTGCTATGGTTTTAGATATAGGAAATAGAATAGGAAGAAAAGTTTATGCTTGGGCAAGAATGGGGTTAGAATTAAGGGGACTAAGGGAGATTTTGATATGAATGGAAAAATTCAGAAGTTCAGTAAAAGAGATTATGAAAGAGTTATGCTCAGTAAGTTACCTCAAACGATTGAGGAGATTAAAAAAAAAATCTGGTGTGTGCACTTATATGACCATCTTTACTCATTCATTTTCAAACTATTCATACATAAAGTTATTTTTATATCTATTTATACATGTTGTATGATACAGTATGTTAAATGATAGGTTTTTAAAGAGAGTATCAGTAGAAATTCCATGCTCTTTGCATGACTTCCGATTTGAGAAAGGTATTTGAAAATTCAAAACAGAAACAAGGAATATATTGGGTGAGGGATCACCACAATCAACTTCAGGGATTGAGTCTCCTAGCTTCTTCTGGTCTTATGGAAGTTAGAATTGTTCAGTCCATCTCTTTTGGGGCAACCTACTCTCCTGCTGCAAGGTCTAAAATTCATTAATAGTTTTGGGAGCACGGTCTCCCAACATTCTTTCCACGTACTCTTTCCAACTATGTCATTTCTGCTTAATAAAATAATTTAACATAAATTATATGATTAAATTAAATTCCTTAAAAAACCCATAAACACCAGCACTTGCGATTGCAGGTTGCCATTGAGATTGTCATCTCTAATGAGATGCCTTGGTGGTTCTGTCTGGGAAACAACTTGAGTCAGTTGGGGAATTCAGTGTCCCACCGGCATGTTGTCACAGTAGTTACTGGTTAGAGCAACCGCACGGAGTGTGGGAGAACCGTATTCAAATCCCGGTTATGCCATTGAATTTTTCAGTTGACACTATATTAAAAGCTTGCCAAGACCAGTCTAAGGTCTCTAAAAAGTATAATTAATTTTAATTACTATATATAATAATAAAATAAATAAATTATGTGCTTTAACAAGATTTACATTTTTTGTGTAGTAAGATTTTGTCTATCTCTTACGGTTTACCAATCATGCAAAAGTCATTCAGATCGAAGAGGACTTCAGAGGCTACTCCCAGAAAATTTGAGATAAACATTTCATTCATCATGAAAATAAGCTCCTTGTATATGATCAAAATTTTGTCAAATTCATTGCTTTACAAGACTTTCCAAGAGTTGTCATAACTTAAAACTTTCCTTGTCAAGTTGCTAGCAATACTTTTAAAGTGTTTGAAAGCAAATAAGTACATCCTCTAAATGGACCATGATTTGATGACTTTGGCCAGTGAAATGTGAATATTTACAGTGCGTCACAAAATCTGCAATATGGCTGAAAGTGAACAAAAATGGCTACCTGGGTGAAGGATGTTGTATACGAGCTGATAGGTTATATGAAAGCTGGCCTTGTCTATATGTTGTGGACTCCTTGGATTATCTCAACAAGATGAAGAGGAAGGCATGTTGTGACAAATCAGCTGCCGATGCGTGATCTTCAGTGTAACGTGAACCAGCAGAGAGGCACCAGAAGGTTTCCAGCTGATACAGAGTATTTCAAGAAGGTCTTCTAGCTATAACATGATCATTCTGGATGCTTCTGTCGTTCCCAGGCTTCTTAGAAGATTCAGCAGCGTATACAAGTGAGCGCTCTCATGGCAGTGGGGGAGTAGTCGAGTTAATTGCAGCTCAAGTACGAAGTCAGTGGCATTACAAACCTCAAGTGAGTCAGTCAGTGAGCAATTCTCTGAGCAAATTGGTGACTGCGAGTGCTATTGAGGAGCAACAGGTTGTGGAGGTTTTGTGTTGACTCCAGAGTGAAGTGAACCATCAGCTGGAGGAGAGACTGCATCACGAAGGAAGAAGTGAAGTGACGGAGAATTGAACTAGTTCACTATGTGAAGCTGAACTACATAAAAACGAGATGCTGACAGTGAGAACTGAGAAAAGTGATTAGGAAAACTGGATAAAATCACAATATGAAGAAGAAATTGCCAGGCAGACTTCCAATCTAAGTATACAATAATGAATTCAATGCTATATAGTGTAATTAACCTATCAATTTGTATTATTTATATTGTATTCCTTAATTGTATTCTGATTTCAAGGGTTTATAATACATGGAAGTGCAATGTAATCATGTAGAGAGGAATATTTCATTGCAAACAGTTGTACTGTGACACTAATGGTAGGGTAAATTGCCTTTCTTGGGCCCGCATTAGCGACGCAAGTGATGTCTTATATGTCCAACAGATGTCACTGTATGTCATTCTCTAGCTGTAACGTAATGCTGGCAATATATGAATAACTAATGCCGCCAAAGCCGGTAAGATACTCAGCCTCAAGGCGTAGCCGAGGGATTGAGGGCCCTCAGCCTCAAAATGTAGCCGAGAGATGTTTTTTAGAAGAAGAGGAGTGTAGCAGCTGCGAAGCGACCACAGGGCATAGCCGAGGGAACTGCGCGTCTAAAACTCGAATGATTCACATTTGCAGAAATTCCTTACTTCGCAGATTTCACTTCTTATTTAGGTTGGCACTTCCCATTCAGCATCTGTTTTAGCGGGAAGATGGCTGCATTTGTTGTGTTCATATCACAATTTTCCTATAAAAGTAAAACACTTAAAACGGAAGGGTAGGTGGGCACCAGGTGTTGGCAAGATCACATCTACTTCTACAAGGTAATTCATTCCATTATTTCTTACTTCCTTCAGCATTTTCTAGATGGACCCAAGAAAGGCATTTAGCCGTACTGTTAAATTACTTTGATGTTATAAATTATGAGTGTGTCCTGAAGGGGTTCGATTTGGCAAAAACACAATGTGTAAATACACATTTATGACATTGTCAACTCTTGTCCAATCTTGTCAAACATTGAAATATATTTGATAATTTTTCTTGTAAACTGTTGAATTGAAAAACAAGTTTGTTTGTATGAGGGGCATTAAACATATAGTAGTTCAATCAAAATTGTTAGAGCCATTTTTGAGAAAATTAAAATGTTCCTAGACAGATGCACACAGATACCTTTTTCTAAAAGTGCTTCTTTTTTTATTCAGTGAGTCTCAAAATGTGTATTTCCGGTGAAATCTCTGTATCAAATTTTTTGGTAGAATACAATACTTCCTCTATTTACTATAGGAGTAGTACAAAAAGTAAAAGTTCCGATCAGTTCCAAAGAGAGGGGGAAAATATACTCACCAAAAAAGCTTATTACTCATTATTCAAAAAGTTTACATCGTTCCAGTACCTATTAGTGATGGGGCCATACCACTATTTCTCAATACTGATACTGAATTATGTTCTTATTAGTAGTTTTCTATGTATAAACACATGTAACCAGTTTTGTATTATATGCTAATTCTGAATTGTTCCTGTTTGACTGACATTCTCCAAAAGCAGCAATTTTTTTTTATCTTAATAATGCCACAGGTTATATACCCCTATTGTTAGTGAAGACTAATAATAATAATAATAATACTTATTTCTATGCTTCCCTTTCTATGTAACTGTATTTTGTGCTGAAAACTTTCTTCTAAAGGATGTTCTATCCAAAGAAAAACAAATACTAGCAATTCTTCTTTATTCTGCAATCTTAAAAATATAAACCAATACATATTTTGCATGAAACTTGAACAGCTAATCATAATGTGGGTCTTACAACATTCTATCACTATTTACAACTACCGTACCACATAACATAATAACATATAACACCCAGTAATAAGTAATTAGCCATATAACACTTGGAAACATAGTAAGTTTGTGGGTTAAGGCTCTCTACTACCACCCTCATACATTAGCATAGACATGTTTAATACAAAGGCACATTAGACACAAAGATTTGAAGAAACAAATCAACAAATATTATATTAATTGCAGAGATATAAAGGAAACAAAGATTTTTGCTTAAGAACATGTGCATTCTTCAAAAGAGCAAATATTTCTATGCACTGTATTGTCTCATGTCTTAAGTTCTTATTTGTTTCTGCTGTAATCACAAAGTTTTGGTCACCGGAACAGGTAAATGTAATGGCTTAGAGTGAGTCACTAAGCCAGACTATTACAGAAATGTGATTTAGTGCGTCAGCTAAATCAACTTCATTTAACGCTGTATGTTACATGAATACCTCTACTCCTTCCCTCATTGTTTTCATTTAGACACAAGAGTCTATGGAATGTTGCATTCATTGCAGTCTAGGTCTATCAAAAACTATAGTCCAGCAATTCTTTATAGACACGTGCGAGTCAGTAGCATGAAGTCTCACTCCTTTTGTTCCTAATCTAGCATAAAGTTAAGTGCAACAACTTTCAATAATTTAGAATTTAAAACTTTAAGAATATCAAAGGTTTATTTCAAAGTATTAGGCATACTTTATACCATTGAGTATCGAGGTCCTATCCCTAGTATCTATCCAGTATAGGACAAGATACTTCATATTTTTTTATATTAGTATTTGAGCAACTTTCTATAGGTATAATTCTGTAATACTCCTTTTTAACTATAACTTGACGAGTCACCTGTTTATGAACCTTTTTTACTTTCTCTACTATGTATAGTAAGTAGGGGAAGTATTGTATTCCACCCAAAAATTCGATACCGAGATTTCACCGGAAATATATGTTTTGAGACCCCCTGAATCCAAAAAAGGCATTTTTGGAAACATGTCCGTGTGTGTGTGTGAGAGAGAGAGAGAGAGAGAGAACAGCATAACTCAGAAACGAACAGTCGGATAAACACCAAACTTGGTATTTAGGTTCAGTATCTTCCAGAGATGCGACACGAAGGTTTTCAAGAAAATCCCCCCACCCCAGATTACCCTTTACATGGAACATTTTTCGAAAATTTTAATTTTCTCAAAAATGGCTGTAACGATTTTGATTAAAATATTATATGTTTAAGATATTTTCATGACAAATAAAATGTATATCTTGAATTTTCTGGGAATGTCTCCAAAAGTATTCTTCATTGTGAACGACTTTTGCATAACTAGTAAACCATAAGAGATAGACAAAATTTTACTACACAAAAAATGTAGTTCGTGTTAAAATACACAATTTATGTGATATACATTTCTTTTGTTGAGTGAGATATTGCTTGTTATTCCCTTAAATTTTTCAATACTTATTTTCTCAAATGGGAATTCGTTATTCATTTGTTTGTCTTGGATATGCAAAGAGTATTAATCTGTGGCAAAGAGAATGGTGCTGCACATAGCAACCAGCTATTAAGAAATATGTATATGCTTAAAGGCTACTGTATTTTTATATTGCCTTTGCAGTTACAAATAAGGGGAACATAGTAGGCCTTAAGCAATAGTCAAATATTCTTAGAACTGGCAGCTATGTGTAAAATGTAATTCTCTTTGCATGTCAAAGGATCGTTTCTGCAAATGTTTATCTCGATTAATATGAAATAAATGGAGAATAAGAGTTTGTAAAAATAGTTTGTACAAGAGTAGGGAAAGTCATGTGAGTGTAACATCAGATTTTTCTCTTTTGTAATTGTGATGTGACAATAAAGCTTCTATGTATTGTGTTCTAGAACTTAAATGTTCATGGAACTAGTGGAATTGTTGAGGAAAGATACAAGAAGAAACGGTTTATGGTTGTGCAAAAATGAGTTGGAGAGGGATAAGAATAAAATGCATTCAGACAGATGGTTAATGGAAGTGAGAGTTGCTATAAAGGTAAATTTATCTTTGTAACATTTGGGCCAATTTTTTGAGATTTTTTGTGTTCTATTATTTAAAGCATACACTTACTAGCCAACTTTAGCTAAGGCCATTTTATGACTTTGCAGCAAAGGAGACATTTTTATGGCTTTGTGGGCAGATTCAAAGTGTTACAGATTTCACAACGGACATGACAAAGCATTTGTTTCTATTGCATTATGTTATAACTTAAAGGAGGACTTAGCTAAATTTTTTAAAGGCTTTTAACAATAAGGGTAAACAAATCTCAGCACATTGTTGAAAACTGCATCATTCTACAACTTTTCATTTTCATTCTGGAAGCACTTTTATGTTTAATCCTCCCTTGCAGTGACATCAAGCTGGGAGTGCAGCATACTACTCATTGTCACTTGTTTTAGTTAGCCTTGCATTGCATTAATTCTTGTTGCGATTGTAGGACAGTTTTCCTTCCCTAGTGTCCTGTGAGGTGTAAGGTCAAGAATGTCTGCATGCAGTGCTTATGGCTGTGCAAATAATTCCGGTGTAAAAAGAAATATTGGTTACTACTCAATCCCTGATAGAGGTAGGAATCGATGTTATGAAATGCAAAAACTTTGTGCCACTTAAAAGTGCTAGAGTATGTGGAATTCATATCAAAGAAAGTGATTTTAATGAGGTTATACAAATAAGAATAATGAAGAAAGAGAAATTCGAAAGCCCGAGATTGAAAGATAATCTAGTGCCTTCGAAATTTTTAGGAGTACTATTTTGTTAAGTGAAACCAAGTGGTACAACTAGTCGATAATTCCATAAGAAGTAGCCCAGCTACACTAGTTTCTGAGTCCTTACACATGGAGTTGAAGATTGATGCTGAAATACAGTGTGAGCTGAGAAGATGGTTTGTTTTGAAGGAGTTGTATTGTATTTCAACTGTTGGGGAGCCAAACTTGTAGTAGTTGCAACCGCAGATATAGTAAACAGTTTCCGGTAGCCTTCGCCCCAAATGTACTTTCAGGTGGCCTTTGCCCCAAGTTTAAAATAAAATATTAACTTTGTAATTTGACTGTTTCTTTAAATATTATATATTTATGTTTGCCTCGGCTGCGTCAGTATTATTGTTTTAGAGATATGGATATCTTGGCAGGGCTGTGATGCGACAAGAATGTAGGCTTACACTTGATAAAAATTAAATAGCACTTCACTGATATAGAGAGCTGTGAGATTCTTTTATTTAATACTTGCATTTTATAACACATAAACTATTTTTTGTCGCACACGAATACGTATTTAATTTCTCGAGGACACATCTCGCGTCTAGTTATGAGCACTGTCTAGAAGCAACATATCTGGTTATGAGCACTGTTTGGAGGCAACTGAACTGTTTTCCACCGCCTAAATTTGTAGATTTCTGTATTTCAAATCTCTGATTGGCTAATCCTAGTCCAATAGAATACCTTCATTTAACCAAAGCTTTTTCTGGTTGTTGATTGGCTATTTATTAAACTGTCTCAAAATTTACATTATTGCTGCTCTAATAATGACTAGTAGCATTTAAACTTCCTTGCTCATTATTGCCTCAAGGTTACCTCATTGTTAGCAACTTTAAACTTATTATTCTCACAGCTCCTACATTATTAAATTACGTAATACATTCATATAACATTATTAAACATGTATATAATAATATAAGCATATGCAATGACTGTTACATACATTTTGCAAATTATTACATACATATTGCTTCAGGGCGGGCTGTTATTGAATTTACATATTATATAATTTGACTGAAATCATTTAAGTATTAAAAATACTGCCTCAGAGTTGGGAATGGAATGTTTAAGGCTATAAACGGCACTAATCTGAACCAACGTTTGACTGATGAGGAAGGGGAATCTTCAGCTGCAAATGATGAAGATTATAAATTGAATTAATATTTCAGGGATTCCAGAGAAGATGAAGAAAATTGTATGTCCAGAAAATACTCTTTTGCGTTTGCACATGTAAATGCTCTCCTTGTGCTATTTAGTATTAGTCATCCATATGGTGGGCCTGTCACTGAAAGAAAACATAACACACGAGGGGCATGAATGCGAATTATAACTCATTGTGTGAATGGGCACACTTATGAGTGGTGCTCTCTGGAGGTGAAAGTGGCTCATTAAAATCACTTTCTCCAAAATGAATTACACATATTCAGCACTTTTGTTTGGCAAAAGTTTTTGTGCTTCGTAGCACACATGTCGAGTCTTATCTCTGTCAGGGAACGAGTAATAACCAATATTTCTTTCTATGTCTGAATTATTTGCACAACCATAAGCTCTGCATGCAGGCATTCTTGACCTTACACCTCACAGGACACTAGGAAAGGAAAACTGTCCTACAATCACAACAGGAATTAAATACAATGCAAGGCTAACTAGTGACAATAGTAGTGTGCCACGCTCCCAGCCTGAAGACGCCACTGCGAGGTGAGGATTAAACATAAAAGTGCTTCCAGAATGAAAATGAGAAGTCGTAGAACGACATGGTTTTCAACAATGTGCTCAGATTTGTTTATATTTCATTGTTAGAAGTCTTTAAAAATTTAGTTCAGTTCTTTAAAATTACAGACTGAATATACCATGCTAATTGGTATATACTGCTATGATAGGCCAGAGCTTATCTATATCCCATTCACTGGGATGCATCAAAATGCATAGCGTGCTGATTTAAAATTTGTATTAGTGACTAGCATAGATAACTAACAACAAATATATGGTTAACTCAGTGTTAAAAAAATCTTTCTCGCATTCCACTTCCGGCGATTGATGTGCCTCCAAACATTCTCATACAGCACGAGTAGAAAATTCGTCGACTATAGTGGTTCAATCATCAAAATGGCTTCCTGCCCCACCCACTCTTCAGACTACTCCACTCAAACAAAATTTTATATTATTATTATAGTAACCAATGTTACAGGCAGCCAGTCAGAGACACCACCTGCACGACAGATTCATACCAGATTCTCAACTCAATGGTGGGGGTAAGGTGTTGCATAGGATGCTTTTTCCTCATGTTTTGGGTAGCCAAATTTTATTATTCAATCTTTTTTAATTTTATTTTTTAGTGTTCTCTTTATGGTTCCCATTATGTAATTGAATTTATTTAACTTTTTATTAATGTCTATTTCAGACCCATATGTTATTTCACATCCTAGAAAATTAAATATTGACACTTGTTCTATACTTTTATTTTCTATAATTATTTTAGACCGGACCGAGTGAGTACCTTTAAATGCCATAACTTTAGATTTTTCAGTTGAAATTTCCATGCTGTATGTTTTTTATATTAAATTTAGTTTGTATGTCATCCTTTGAAGTTCGTCTTCACTTTTCACTATTAATATCTGGTCATCTGTGAAGACCATTGTCTTTACTGTTCTTGACCCCAAATTAATCCCTCCTACTGTTTGTTGCTTCCACATCTAATCATATCATCAAAATATAGATTAAAAAGAGTGATTCACATTGGGCAACCTTGTCTAACACCTTTTAGAATTATTATGGGTTCTTGATTATCTATTACAATTTTAGTTTTCACATATAAATTCCTAATTATATTTATTAAGTGTATTGGTACACCTGGTACTCCTTTATTTTCTAATATTTCTCATAACTTTTTTCTGCACACCTTGTCAAAGGCTTTCTTATAATCTATAAAGAGAATATGTGTTTCTAAGTTGAACTCTCTACGTTTTTCAATTATTTGCTTAAGGGAGAAGACGTTATCTATACAACTTCTACCTTTCCTGAAGCCTGTCAATTCTTCTGTTAATAATACATTTGTTATTTTTGATAACCTATTATTTATAATTTTTGTATAAATTTTATATGTAGAGTTCAGCACTGTAATACCTCTATAATTTTCTGGTCTTGGTCTATCACCTAGTAATACACTTATCTACATTATCAACCAATCAGGCCTACTCTCACACACTGCTGCTAGCTTTACTCACTGCTCATAGGGAAGCCAACTGAAAGGAGTGCAAGTTTTAAATAAAATCACCAGCATTTTAAATGGGCTTTTCAACCTGCAGAGAAAGCCACTAAAGACAGGTGACTTAATTTCAAACCAGCACTCCTTTTAGTTTGCTCACTCATCTGCTAAAATATTGAGATCATTTTAATTGTCTTAAGCTGACAATGTTTCTACTCATTTTCAATAAGGTGGGAAAGCAGAAAAGGCTGTGGTTTGGTATTATGTAGTGTTATTCTTTGTATACAGCAGTTTACCCGTTCATTAATTTAAAAGCTGTTAACCGACAATGACAGAAATGTCTTCATTTGCATTCTACAATAATATACAAATTATAACAAAAATGATATCCTACTGTGTTCAAAGAATGCCAGCATTTAGTTATACAGGACAGCCAAAAAAACTACGAACCGCCTGCGCTGTGTTTTTCTTGTCCGCGTCCTCGGCGCTTGTTGCCGTCTGAAGCTATCATAGAAAGGCGCGGATGAAACCATACATTTTAAAACTACCTACTTTTAAAGGCTTTACTTACCAACTTTATGAAAGATGCTGAAACTGGCCACTGTCGTCCATACACTTTTGGCACCTCTTAGGAAACTACCCAACACTCGCCAATTTTTTTCGAGTCAACAGTTTAAGCCCGTACATATGTGAATACAATTTTGCCCCCTTGTTTAGAGAATTAACAGCCAGGTAGCGTGATTTTGCCTTTTTTCAACAAGACTCTGCAACAGCTTATAATACGGCCAATATTTCGATAAGAAAAATTGAAAGTGTGTTTGAGGACAGAATTATTAGTAGAGATTTGTGGCCCTCTCGCTCCCCCAACCTAAACCCCTGCGATTTCTATCTCTGGGGTAACTTAAAACAAAGTATACAAGACAAACCCACACACCCTGGAAGAATTAAAACAAAATATCCGCCAGGAAAATGCCAGCATTTCTCAGCGTGAACTACGGCAAGTTTCGTAAAGAGGTGCCAAAAATGTATGGACGACGGTGGCCAGTTTCAGCATTTCCTTTCATAAAGTTGGTAAGTAAAGCCTTTAAAGGTAGCTTTTAACATGTGTTTCTATGATAGCGGCAGAAGGCAGCGAGCGCCGAGGATGCGGACAGGAAAAACGCCGCGCCGCCGGTTAGTAGTTTTTTGGCTCAGCCTGTATTTAAAACACCACATATTACATTAACAAATGTACTGAAAAAAAATTGAATACATCGTCAAAAACAAAAAGCTATTATTCAGATTTTAAAAAAAGAAATTAAATAAAGCATCTTATGCAACACAAATTTGAATAAAATTTCTTACACTAACTTCTCTTGATGCAGATTTGACAAACTATGATACATTTTTAATAGCAGCTTGTGCATTACCTAAATCGCCAATTTCTTACCAATTAACTTGTGATTAGTTATTGGTCTTTGTTGAGTTTATTATACAAGATAAGTCGACGCACCGAGATCATCAACCTTGGTGAATACCATGGATTTGAAATATGTCACCAGAAGCAGCAAAATATAAATAAAACTCCAGCAGTCAACGGAGTCGGAGCTGCGTGAGCGAATACACACGTCCATAGTATAAAGCCTGTTATACAAGTAATAAATTATTTTTCAGCTCGACTTTAGAATCATAATACACAATTCAGCTTTGTGCTCAAAATGGATTCGAACCAAATAGCGGTTTTTAATAGTTGTAAACATAAAGACAATGTTTTATGAGCATCATATTAAACATTGTTTCTCCTTCTGTTTTCTTTGCACTGTTAAGTTCCTCATGCTAATGCATAATTATTCTTTCCTTCAGTGGCACTGAACCATGAAAAAAATTGTAAACTGCAATACATAATGACTTTGTTTCCGCAGTAAATTGGTATGTTCCATCCATTACTGGACATCGGATATTTAGGTTTTTACCTATTGTTTTCCTTTACAGCCTATTGAGCCTAACATAGATAATTACACATATAATTGACCTAAAAAGGTATTAACCAATTTTTATAGTGCCTATAAGCACCTATTTCAACACAACTGTCTATTTCTGTCTTTTGGTGCCTATAAATGACTCTTTTTTTTAATTCCAATGAATTTATTCACTACACTGTTGTATTCAATAAATAATTATTTAATCAACAACAAACCTTTCATTGACTGGATACTTATTTTATTTCTGTTTGATAAAATGCGGTGTGGTGTCGTTTAAAAAGCTTAGCGCAACAGTTAGTGAAATCTGAAGGTGCCGCATGCGAAATCGGAACTTCGGCAATGGAATACAATAACAATTGCCCACATCTGGTTCTCAGAAACAGTTGTTCGAAAATAAGCAAAGTGTCGGTTCGTGTTCATAATATAACTATATTAAAGTCTTTGGTTGCTGTGATAATTTTTCTGCTAATGCTGCAAAATGCCTAAGAATAAATCTACCAAAAGTGCATTAACCAGTACGTGGATTTCGGATTTCCAGTCTTCTACAACAGATGGGAAAATAATCTTCTGTCAGGTCTGCAATAAAGAGATAAGCTTTTTGCTGTATTTTCTGTCATTTTTATTATTCACATGAGATCATGTATGTTAACTAATGTGATTAATTGTACCATAGACTTTTTCTTCTATCTGAAAGTACTCTCAAACACGTTTGATGCATTTTATTAAGTCCAACACTGGGCTCTAACAGTACAACAGATCAAGGCAATACTAATTTTGTAAAAGACAATTTTTTTAAGTTATACTAATTCTTATGTGAATTTTATTGGTTATTCATTTAAAATTGTAATTATTTTAAGAAAATATGATTTACCGACATTAAAATCTATTTATAAACATATTCTTCTACTTAAGGTTTCTGCCGAAAAAAAAAGGAGTCACTTCGTACAGCACGAGAAAACTTCAATGAAATTGTAAAAAGAAAGATTCTCAGAAGCAAACTTTACTTACACAGGCTATGCCCTCAAAAATAAAATCCCAGTTCTATTTTGATATGCGTAAAGCATTCACTGCAGCCAATATTCCTTGGAATGTGATTGAAAATACAACAAAAGTTATTTTCAGAAAAGTATTGCAGAGAGAGAATACCCTTCTAATAGACACTTAGAAAAAATTATCTTGAGATGGTGTATGAGTCCGCTGAATGAAATAAGATCAGAAATAGGAGATTCCTACATCTGGATTTACGTAGATGAAACCACAGACGTCCTGGGGCGAAGTATATCAAATTTAATTGTAGGGAAATTCGCGTTTGATTTGTTCGAAGGTGTTGGAGAAAACAAATGCTCAATCAGTTGCCTACTTCATAAACTCCGGACTAAAAGCACTGTATCCAAATGGTGTAAACTGTAAAGGATGAAACGCTGTTGTTATTGTACATTGATGCAGCACCATATATGATAGCAGCTGGGAAACTTTTGAAGGTATTTTTTCAGCATTTAACACACGTTACTTGTCTGGCCCATGCACTTCGAGTAGCAGAGGAGGTTCGAAACCAATTCCCCGAAATCAGTGATTTAATATCCTCCATAAAGAAAGTATTTTTAAAGTCAAATTCTAGAATTGCAGCTTTCAAAGAAAGATGTCCCAATCTGCTTTGCCACCAGCGCCTATTTTGACAAGTTTGGGTACGTGGCTACAAGCTGTGAAGTATTACATTGAGAACATTGACAGTGTTGAAGAGGTTATAAATAGTTTTTCGGAAGAAGGTGTGTTAAGGTTGCCCAGAATGTTCTACGAGAGAAAGGCTTGAGACAGGCTGTCATTCGCGCTAATTTCACATATTTATCAGATACTATAGAGCATTTAGAATCACCAAAGCTCAGTCTCGCTGAATCAATCACATTATTTACAAGAGCAGAAAGTCAGTTAAACAAAGCTGTTGGTGAGTTTGTGAAAATTGTTTCCAAAAAACTACAAAGGGTGCTCACCAAAAATCCTGGATATACGGTTCTGAAAGGTGTGTCGGATATTTTAAGCGGACATGAGGCAGATCTCCATACAGGATTTAATCCGCATATGGTTTCTCTTTTCAAATATGCTCCAGTCAACACTGCAGACGTTGAGAGACCTTTTTCAGCATTTAAGCTAATTCTGGCCGATAAAAGACAAACTTACCCCACATCATCTGGAAATGCTTCTTGTTATTTATTGTGGATAAAATTACGGCCAAAAGTGAAATTTAAGAATCTGTCATTTAAAAAATAACAATGCTGCATTTTTTAAATTCATCTAAGACATAATTCTATCCTTTATATTTTAATTAACTGACACTGACACAGATTTTTTGTAGAATGATTGTTCAATTACTGTATTATCTTATCTATCCTACCGTATATAAGTGTGTTTTGTATGAAGTGATGCATAAAATTTGTTTATTTATTGTGCCTATTAAATACCTATTTCCTACTGTCAGTGACCCACGAGATTGACTTTGTCCTTGAACTGCAAGCGTGCAGTGGACTGGGGAGCTTCTTGCGTAAGGTGTAGATACTGTAACACCAACAGTTCAAAAATATTGTCAACAAGTGCAGTCTTACTGCAGGCAGTGTCAGTGGATGCTACAGTGTTATACGCGTTGTACCGTGAGTATCAAATTAATATAATTCATTAGTGAAATTGCTAACTTTCGGAAAAGGGAAAAACCATTCATAGCGAAGCTCGCGAAATAATAAACCATGTAAACGAGCAATGCAAAAAGGAAGCAGAGCAGAAACAACTAATTCTGCCGATTTCGCGAGCGGATGAGAGAACAGCAAATTACTGCGGTGTGTCTGTGGGAACAATTAAGAATATAAGACAAGAAAGTGCGAAGAGAACAGAAGGAAGCCCTTTACGCACTCCAGGCAAGACAAGACCTCGAAATCCAGAAAGAAACATAAATATAGACGATTTCGACATGTGCGTCATTAAGCGGACAATAATAGACTTCTACGTCAATAAAAAGATAGTTCCGACACGCAGAAGGTTACTTCCTGTAGTTAGAAGTAAGATACAATTTCCTTGGGGAGTACAGTCTTTAAGGAGAGTTATTCGGAAATTGGGATTTAGATGGCGCAAGTGCCGAGGTAAGCGAACAATCTTAATCGAAAAGCCAAGAATTGTTGAATGGAGATGCAAATACTTAGCCGAGCTAAGCGAATACCGAAGACAAGGCAGGGATATGGTTTATTTGGATGAAACGTGGATGGGCAGTAATTTAACATTCAAGAAATGTTGCCAAGCTGATGGGATCACAGGGGTGCTTACTGATGGTAGTGCAGGAAACAGACTCATTGTTGTTCACGCATGCTCCGAGAATTGATTTATTTCTGGAGCATTGCTGATTTACAACGCAGGATCAGTAACAGGTGATTACCATGGGCAAATGAACGGTGTCAACTTCGAACGATGGGCGAATGAACGCTTGATTCCAAACCTTCCGGAAAAATCTGTAATCATTCTAGATAATGCTCCTTATCACACCATTCAGATCAATAAGCCCCCAAATAAATCCGACACTAAAGTTAACATGATGTCATGGCTTCAGAAAAATGGAGTTTTGTGAAGAAAGTATGTTAAAGCATCAACTTTTTTCTTTGATACAAATGAACAGACCAAGAGAAAAGGTATTTAAGATTGACCGCATCCTCAATGCACATGGACACTCCACTCTGTATCTGCGCCTTACAATTGCGATCTTAATCCCATTGAGCTTGCATGGGCGGCAGTAAAGCACTTCATAAGGGAGTGCAATGTTACTGGCGAATTTTCGTTATCTCATTTATGGAGTTTAACCAACGAAGGAATCTCTGCGGTACCTGCACAACACTGGGTAGGATATCACCGACATGTTAGAAAATTAAAAGATGGTTACTGGTCCAAGGATCGTGTTGTTTCTGATGTGATCGATCAGTTTATTATTTCAAATGCAAACGACAGTTCTTCTGATGAGCAAGAAGGGATATCATCCGATGACTCGGACTCCGAATCATCTGCATCGGATCTTGCACACCCTTTGGATTAATCAGGTTAGTAAAATAACATTCCACATTTATATTGTCATAAATATACTGTTTTACATGTATACAGACTTTACACGTTCGCTTATTGAAAGTATAATATAATTGTTTTGTTTGATGCGGTAATAATGTACTATTGCTGTTACTTCGCCTAATATTTGTTGTCACTGAAAGAAAGGATAAGTACCTTTGGAACAGGGTGTAAAACAATAAAGCGATAGGAAAGAATAACACAACGCTCTCTCGGGTTTGTTTACGTCCACCCCAAGGACAAAGCTAAACTCCTGAGTCACAGACAGTACTTTTTAGGCGCCTAAAATCACATTTTGTTTAGGTCCTAAAGATCCATTACTATAAGACTTCACCTCTCTCATAAAGTTGCATTAATTATGGTAGCTTTTAAATCATATTGATAAAGTGACTTTCGAATAAATAATGCAGGTTTTCCCTGGCATTATTCTTTGTGGCAGTAATTTGTATCACAATAATGTAAATGCCAGAGTGATTGTAGTATAAATAAGCATTATTGTATGACATTGATTTGAGATGTTTGTTAATTATAGGCATTGTTAGGAAATAAGTTTACACGGCCTTACTGAAACTGACAATAGGAGCGGGTAACAATGAGCGAGGGGGTGAGTTGAATATTAATTAGAAGAGACAAACAAATAACGTCAGATTGGCGCGCTTTTCTGTAGAAATGGCGGGAATTTCTTCCCTTGAACATATGTGTTCGTAATTTTGATTGGATATAAAAATAGACGCTAATGTTGGCGCGTTTTATTAACCAATAGCAGCTCGGTTATAAACTTTAGGCATATTGGGGTGTGGGAGTATAAAAATCTAAAGCCAGAGGCAAGTATTGTCCAGTTCAACAAAATCATCCACGCGTTACACGTCGCTGAGTCCAACAGAATCATTCAGAAGTTAAACGTCGCTTAGTTCATCAGAATTGTTCACGCGTTATACGTCGCGCAATTCTACAAAATCTCTCGCGTTGTAAAGTTAGTTATAAATGTGAAATACGCGAATTAATAATGTGCAGTAAATAAGCGATTATAGCGATATTAGAAAATATAACAGTTTCAGTCTGACGTGTATCAAGAGTCAATATGTGAACTTAATTAATTGTGACGGTAATAAAAGTGTAAAAACAAATTCTTTTATACGTGTTATCTTTCAATAATAAATCCTTTCCGTTTACACACTCTGTTCAAGAGATTTGCTCGACCGAGAAATAATAGCTAGCCGGAGGACAATGAACCCAACATTCAGAGTAGTAAAACAATAACAGGCGCCCAGAAATAAGATAACACGAAGTGACCGCGAAAAATTGGCTTTCATACGTTGTGCAGATAAACATGAAGCATCTTCCAACCAACTACTAACAAATTCATACTTCATCTTGACACTCAATTTTTAAATGAAGCTACAGTTTTTTCTCACTCTCTTTTCTTCATAATCACTTGAGCTGTACCATCATTAATCACACTTGCCATAACATCGCTGTGCGTGACATTTAAGAGAATTATTTGTATGATTTCAGAGCTAAGAAAATTCTACAACTCGAAATATTATCCAGTTTATGATGCCTGTTGTAAACAGTATGACACAGAAAATTAAGTTAAATATTTCAAACACAAAGTTCAGATAAACCCTAATTAGGCTGCTTAGTTGGAATTTGCCAGTAATGGTGTATTATGAAAACCTGACAAACAGTATACAATTTTTTTCGTTTTATTTCTGTGATGTCATACTATATGAACATAGTGAAAGCAAATCTTGGGTACAAATGACAATCATAGAATAACTAATTTAGGAAAGCTATTATTGCAGTGATTTAAGCTCGAAACTATTTTCATGAAACGGACTGTTAATGGTGACATTTTACATTCAGTGAAGCATGTGTGCTATTTCGTAGTGTTAAAAGAATCGCATATAAATATAACAAAGTTAATTGAAATCCTTCTATTTTACGAGGCGTATTCCAAAACTAAGGTCAGGTGAACAATATTTAACGGATGGTAGGTCTGAACGACGTTACACTCCTGCAGCGTTGGTGTGATGCAGTCGGTGAAAGCAGATTCCAATGGCCGCGACAAGCGTAGATCCCGCCAGTTGTGAAGTGCGCGGTGTGATTAAATTTTTGCTGGCAAAAGGATCGTCAGCTGCGGACATCCATCGTGAGTTATGCCTCGTGTATGGACCGGACATAATGAGTGACAAACAGATTTGACACTGGTGTCCAGAATTTCGAAATGGCCGCACAAATGTGCACGATGAACAGCGGAGTGGTAGGCCCAGTATTCGGACCGACGACATCGTTGAGCAAGTGAACCAAAAACTTAGAAGTGTTCGGCGTTTAACGATTAGTGCTGGCTGATGAATTCCCAAATGTTGCTCGAACCTCACTTTACAGGATTGTCACTGAACAGCCTGGATATCGGAAACTTTGTGGGAGGTGGGTGCCAAAACTGCTCACCGGTCAGCACAAAGAGTAACGAATGGGTAGTGCACGACAGGTTTTGGAGCGCTATAGACAAGACGGAGATGGTTTGTTTTCCCACTTTGTTACGGACGATGAGACATGGATAGCGTACACCAACGCAGAATTGAAACAATCAATACAGTGGCGCCGTTCCGGATCACCCAAACCAAAAAAAGTGTATGCAATCGCCGTATACGAATCGCAAAATGATGGCTACCGTGTTTTGGTACGAAAAGGGCGTCCTTTTGATTGATTTCATGGACCGTGTTCAACAATTACAGCTGACATGTACTGTGCAACGCTTACCAAACAGATGTGCGATCCAAAGTGGACGCCGCGGGAAATTGTCGTCTGGCATCATCCTCCTGCACGACAGCACACGCTCGCCCGCACACCGCTGCTAAAACCAAAGAGAAGATTCAAGAATTTCGTTAGGAACTCTTTGACTACCCTCCGTACAGTCCCGATCTGGCAGCAAGTGACTATTTCCTCTTCTTGCATTTGAAATGGTGGCGCTGAACTCAAGACGAGCGTTACCACTGGTTCAAGTCCCAGGCGGTAGACTTCTATGCCGAGGGGTTAAAAAAAGCTGGTGCAGCGTTACAAGCAAGTGCATAGATGTGAACGGCTATTATATGGGAAATTAAAGTATATATGTATGCACATATTACTGTCAATAAATACCTTGTCTCATGAGCGATGTTGTTGTTATGACCAAATCGGCCTTAGTTTTGGAATACGCCTCGTATTTAGTTGATTGCAAACAATTTTGGAAAAAGCCTATCTGTATTGACACTAAAACTATTAACAGCATTAGTCCTGGACAGTGCTCTAATTTTCGGCCATGGAATACCCCCGCGTTCGATCCCACCCATGGGGGTTCAGATATTAGGTCCTGATATAGGATCAGTGCCCACTCAGCATCGTGAGGAGCTGTGATAGGCAATGGCCCTTGTCTTGCTATCCATATCACCTCACCATATCTTTTGGATAATCGCCCACCGGTGACGAACGCACTGCACTGGTCGTGAGGCTCTTCGCGGTCTATAGCGCCATAGGATTTATTTATTAACAACATTAACTCAAAAATGTAAACCTTACAGCTATTAACATAGGAGCACTATAACCAACTAATACACTGAAATAACTCCTTAACATCAGCTTCACTTTTTCTGAAAATTAGGAACATGTTTCCAGCAATAGTCCTCAATGTTTTAGTTCATTTTTAACATATTGAAATTAAACTCCGAATTGTAAGGAATGTTTGATGATATACACAGAGAAAAACAGACAAATTGCTGCATAGATGAGAGAGAAAGCTTCGTACAACATTAGTAATATTCCTGGAGATGATCACTGCGCATCCATAAAAACAAAACGAAAACAAAAAAATACGCAAATTCCCTTGACTCCTTACTTTGGGTTTCTATCAGCGTACTCCTGGTAGCTTAAGACGGTAACTGCGCTAAACAAAAGAAAGAGAAAACCTCATTAATGCTTCAATAATAAAGCAATAATGTTAATAAAAATACTTGGAATGTGAAGTTCTTTGTATCTACGTCATCTTCGACTGACATTTTATCACTAATTGCTGCTTTAATCAATAGAGTTGAACTAAACAATATTCTGTTATAATTCATTCGCATCAACTGTTGTGTGTTCATTATTCAGCAACACAAGCAAAAATTCGTCTAATTTTGTAAATACAGCAGTGTATTTCCACCTATTTGCTATAAAATTATGCTTTTTTTTAATTCAATTTTTTACGTAATCTGAAAACTCAGTGGTTCTACAAATAAATCATTTTCTGTGTATAAGTTAAACTAAAATCAAGTAAACCAGTTGCAATTTTTAATTGACGATGAATGAGGTTAGCAATAATTGAACTTCGTTGTTAGTGATACAGAGTTATTGCTTGGTTAGAGTATTGTTTTTCTGTTGTAGATTCTAATACTAAATGCTCATAATTTTTTTAACTCGACTTATAAAAACTTAAAGCAAAAGCGGCATATGTACCGATATCAGACATTAAATGAATGATTTATAAAACCTAAGGTTAAGAGCAGTTTAATCCAGTATCTTTAATTACAGGAGGAATAGTAGATGGGTGCACCTGCCGAACTATTCAGGTACCACCCACTTTCATTTGTTTAATGTTAGTATTACGTGTTAGAAGTTTGGGATGCCAGGCAAAATATAGGAATAAGACATACACGCGGGTACTTAGTTCCTGTCATAATTATGTCCACGTGGTGCTGCCACTTGCTCGCCGTAGTGATTGTTTACTTCTATTTAAAGTGAACTTCAAGTCAGTTTCATTGCCTGCTGACGTGGAATAGACTGTTATGCGATACAAAATAATTCCGTATTTAACAAGATTATTCACCTTAATATATTCGAAGATAATTGTCAAATTTACATTTTCATAACCGTTTGAATCAAATACATTACGCAACGGAATTAATGCATCTGGATTGCACGTAAATTCATATCAACAAATAGATGGAAGGATCTCTCGGTTTAAACCTGCCTCTAAGAATGACGAAAGCAAGTGCATCTATCATGATATTGTGTTTATATCGCTTATCGTTGCACTACACACGACTTGTTTGGTGCCATTCGAAGGTGTACATTAGCCAACCAGGGGAAAGTGGAAGTACACGCAGTTCGAAAGAAGACATGAAGAATACAAGAATACAGCACATTTAGATTAGTAAATTTAATACAAACTTAGATAGCACTTACAGTACTCTATTAAAAGTTGTAATAAAGGTGTTTATATTATCTACTTTACTTATATTTTTGCATTCCCCAAAATTTTGAATCCCCCCCCAAATGTTCCTAATGGCGCAACTTGCACCATGATCCCCCCTTTCCCCGTGGGCGGCCCTGGCATTAGGTAACGTGCACGAGCGCGGTAACTTCTCCCGCCTATTCCAGATCATAATCTCGGTCACAAGTTAATTTGCATATTACTTCGTTCTTGCCTAAAACACTGCTTATAATTATGTACACAACAACATACATACATAAAGCAACTCTTTTTTTCGCCAGACAACTTTGAGCGCTCTTAAACACAAATCATCATTATACATTATTATTGTTGTTGTTAGGAGCTGTTGAAGTTATATAAATTTGTTCAAATCATAACTAATGCAGCACACTGTACTTCACAGCTATCTGACTAAAATTTTGTGAACATCCAAAATTTAGACTCACGAGCGACTACTGCCGATAACGGATTCCATATTTCCCGCATCTTGCTACTAAAATGAAAATCTAACCTGATATGTCCATTGAATTCGTCTGCTTTTACACTTTCTACCTATCTTCTGTGGGATTATATTTCCCAGCCCATTAGAATTTTAAGATCTCACCTCGTTCGGACTCAATATCCTCTGGACCGGCGAGACCCCGGATTTAAAATAAACCGCCACCATCGCCATCACCACGAACAACAACAACAACAATAATATGGAATATGACGTATGTCTGAAGCGTAAATTTGTACATTTCAAGTGGATCCACTGTGTTGTTTAATTTGCTAACAAATAAATTAATGTTTCAGAATGGGTAATTATAATTAACTTTGACAACTGAAAGAAGAAACTAAATACTCTCACACCGTTAGAATTTTCAATGTTGATTGTGTTCTTACTAATGCTACACGCTGCAAAGCACTACATCTGTGTTTTACATTCATATGAATTTGTTTAGCCGCAATCCTTGTTCTTTCAAAAGCGTTCTTTCTATCTGGTTCACATTAATCGAGATAGATAGCTGCACAAATGATTTCGTTACACTACACCTCTAATCGATACAAGAGGCTGAAACCCGTATTTTCTTTAGAAAGCGGGTCCCGGTTCACTATATGCTGCTTTGAAATTACATACTTGGATGACATTGTGAGAAACAACCGAATAGTGACAACACTTAGAAAATGTAATAAGAAAAGTTCAAACCAATAACAAATATCTTGGAAATGGCTAATATAACAAAATTGATGTGAAATAAAGTGATTTTCTGTTTACAAAATCCCCAGTCATGTAAATATCTTAAATACACGGTATTTTAATCAAAATCTGTAGAGCCATTTTTGAGAAACTAAGAAATAAGGAATAATTTTCTTTTAAAGGGGTTTTAGTTGCAATGAACACTTCATCTAACTACTATAAGTAGGTGCTAGAGGAAGTAAAAATCATTTTATAGGGTAATTCGGACTTCATCTCCAGCCTTGTTTATAACCAGTAGGTACATAAGATGAAATCACTAGGTTTTCCTTGCATGTAATTCTAGAAATGTCACTAACACTGATTGGAAAGGTAGAATCAGAATTCAATCCCATAGCCAGGATTTGAACCATGGCTCTTCTGCTTTCGTACAGTTGCTCTAACTAACTGAGCTACCATGGCAACATGCCGATACAACATTAAATTCTGCAACTAACTTGCAACCACACAGAATGCAGAAGATGTGTGGTTCAAATCCAGGTTATGGCCTTTAGATTTTCAGTCCGATTTGACCTTTCCAACCTTAATACACTTGGCATGTGTGGAAGAACAATTAATTGACCAAATAGTAGGTTAACAATGAAGCTCAGAACTTAAAGTAGGTACTTACAAGGCTGTAAGTCCCCATTTGGGTATGTTACCTCAAAATGAATTTGAATGCCTTGTAGATTACTGGAAAAATGCAAGTCAGTTGGGGGATTTAATGTTGAACAGCCATGTTGCCACGGTGACTTGAGTTGATTCGAGCTACTGCACAGAAAGCGGAAAATCTGTGGTTCAAATTTTAGCTATTACATTCAATTTTTCAGTCTCATTCTACCTTTCCAGGCTTAGTCTACACTCGACATGTGCGAAAGAATAATTGGTATCACTAACTGTTACTAACCTAGAGTTAAATCTGAAAACCAAGGATCCAGAAGCTTCATTGAGACTGTCTCTGATCTGATAACCTTCACCGGTCTTGTACATGTAAGTTTTAGATCTTTATTGCCTTAATATGCACCATTTATTATATATTTGCAATATAAACATATTAAAGCATTCACATATTATGTAATATCAGATAGAATCCCAATGTAATAAATTAATGCAGAAGTCAAAAATATGGCTGTGCTGCAATCAAATGTGAGAAACAAAACTATAGTTAACATTTTGTACAATCATTCAGGAAGACTGCATTTTATTATATACTTACCATGGCATTATCTTCGATGCAATATCTTAATTAAATTTTTTGCCAGTTTTAAGAACACAAAAAAACAACATGCCTCTTTTCTATTTACACAACCTCTACACTTAAATATTCTCCTACAAATTTGATATCCAGATTTCACCAGAAACACAAAATTCAAAATCCCCTGAACTTAAAACAGACACGTTCAGAAAAAGGCCTGTCAATCTGTTCGAGTGAATGTGTGTGTGTTTCCCTCCCCCTTTTTAGTTAAACATGCAACATTTTTATAAAGATTATTTTAAGGAATTTTGAGAAAATCAAAAAAAATATCCTTTCATGTAAAGGATAGTTTGGGGCAGGGGGTTTTCTTTAAAATTTTTGTCGCATCCTTTGAAGATACTGAATTATATTCCAGGTGTGATATTTAACACACGCACATGCACGCACGCACGCATATGCATGGATCTTCTTCTAAAAATTACTTTTAATTAATTTACAAAATCTCAAAATGTGTATTTCCCATTGATATTTTGGTTTGAATGCAGTACTTTATCTATTTACTATAGGTTAACTGTAGGGAAAGTAAAACTGAAAAGCTGAATGAATAATATACGTCAATTTAAGTGCAGCATCTTTCTCGGATGCAACATAAAAATGTTCAAGAAACAAACTACCATCGCAAACTACCTTTTATAGGGAAACTTTTTTGTTATTTATGATTTTCTGAAAAACGGCACTAAAAATTTTCATTAAAATATAGTGACACAGAACATATACAAGCTTGTACAAGCATGTTCCTTATGACGCCATGTTCATATTCGTATATCCAGGCCTTGGAAATCCTTTGTAGTCTTTTAGTCAGGAATTGTAACTATAGCTGTCTTATAGTCTATGTCAGTTAGGAAGATTAGTGCTTTTCAATGATAAAACAATTATCAACATCAGTGGAGTGGTTTCTGAGATTACTCTGTACACAAATACAACAACATAGAAATTCTCTCTCTGTATAATTTTAATGTAGTTATCTTGAATTTTCTGTAAATGGTCTATGAAGTCCACTTCATTCTGATTACAATAGGAAAAATAGGATGTGTTACATTCACATGACTTTCTCTATTCACTGCCATTTATTTTTATGTAACTTATACAATTATACGTACTAAAGCTTATTTTTCTCTCTATTTGATGTTAATCAAGAGAAAACTAAGTTGCAGAAACATTCTTATTATGATTTCATTCTAGATACAAGTGAGGTACAGGAAACTGAAGTGATAGTCCAATGTTTAAAAGCAGATTGCTGTGCACTGGCCTGTAAATTCGATACTGTTTCCATGAAATTGCAGAAAACAAATAAATGATGACGGCACTTCAAAAAATTACAAAAGTATTGAAATAATTCAAACCAGTAATAACGAATATGTCATAAATGGCTCTGGATTAGCTGCAAAAACATTACTGGAAATGAATTATGCATTCTAAAGGGATCTACATTTTTTGTGTAGTAGGTTTTATTTCTCTCTCGTTCACAGTTATACAAAATTCATTCCAAATGAAAAACATTGAAAATTGAAGCTACATTTTATTTGTCATGAAAATATCTTATGCTACTTTAATCAAAGTCGTTAAGAGCCATTTTTGAGAAAATAAAAAATAATGAAAAATGTTCCCTGTAAAGGGTAATTTGGAGTATTATATACCAGCTTTGGTATTTAACCAACTGTTTGGTTTTTTAGTTGTACTGTTCACACAAACAGACATAAATATGTTATTTTTTTGGATTCAGCGAACCTCTATACGTGTATTTGAAATCTAGGTATCAAATTTTAGTGTGGAATGCAATACTTCCTCTACTTACTGTATACAAATAGTATAGAAAGGAAAAGTGGATTTTAGAAAGCGGTGAGAAACAGGGTGGATGATAAAGAAAGACAAGAAATTTGGGGGAGTCTTGAAAACAAAATTCCTTAAGATTATGTAAAACTATAAGGAGAGGTTGTAGAAGAGAAGGTAATGCTGACTTTACTAACAGGACTAGCATGGACAAGAACAGGCCATTGTTCCTAATAGGGTTAAGGAGTACTGCATTGGGTATGAGTCATTCTACATCAAACCAAACACACATAAAACACCACTTTCTCTGAATTTTCTGAATTTTAGTTTACATGTTCAACACATAAAATAAATGGACACATATTTTATATTTTGCAGAAAATCAAATTATTTCAGGATTTGCAGGATACTAAAAATTTTTCTTATACGTGCACATTACATAAAAGCAACTTATTCTCAGAACACAGAATGGTCAGGCATAAGAGCAATATGTCATTTTGTAGATAAAAGCATTGTGGTTTTCCTCCTTCAAAATACTATTTATTCAAAATAAACAAAAAAATCACTTTTTTAAGTATGAATATTTTAAATCACAATATCATATTTAACCCCCTAATATTAAAATCTGGAAAAAATATAGGAGGAATCTGTGATATATTTTCTTTTAAACCTGTTAATATCAGGATGGGATCTTCCTTAGAAGTACGCTTTTAAACAGTTTTTTTAGCGCGTAAGATTTTAGAACATAGAGACTGCTTGCTGACTGAGAGCTTTACACCATAGCAGCACGCCGGCCGATGCATTATGCAGAACAAACAGATAGGCTATCACATCTGTTGTTCAGTGTAACTTAGCAACTGGAATCTGATATTCTATGAAGCCTCTTTCCACTTTTTTGCGTTTGAAGTTCATTTTTAGCTCTGTGGATAATGAAAGTGCATAATGGGTGAACTTGAGAAACACAGCTATGCTTATTGCTTCAATCCATTTAATGTTTCCAAGCATAACACAAGGCAGAAATCATTAAGCTTAGTTGCCTGCAATATGCTTACAAACTTAAAAATGGAGAACTTAACTTTGTCACCATACCTAAACTATGTGATGTGTATTGAAAAAAATTCCCAAAGTACCAACCACTGATAACAGTGATTGTGTGCTACAAAGTACCAATGTCATGAACATAGTGACCATTTTGAGCCAAGATACAGCAATGCAAAAGCGATCCCTGGTACTTTTAAGCTAAATTCATTTATTCCAACACCCAATAAAGCAATGATAATCAGATGGTATTCATTTGAGCCTGAAGGGAAAAAAAGTGTGCATTTAAATTGTAGTTAAGTTGTCTCCCATAGGATAATATCGAAAGTTAAAATGTTTCTCAACTGTATGCCAAATTTAAGTTACATGTGAACAAATTAGTGCAACTAAAGTGCTTTGAACAATTTACAGACATCGTATGACAGACTGCTACTGCTGCTGGCCTACTACTACTCTCCAGCCGCACTGCGCTGGAATCCCGCTACATGCCACTTTCTGAGTTATTTTATTTAAGAGTAACTATACAGGATCCCATATTTCTTTTATGCAAATATATACAAAAAACTGCAAGGAATTTATTTATGATTTTTATAGAAATTTAAATTTGCAGGTTAATACGTATATATCATTTTTAAATGCTTGAATTTTAAAAATTGATATAAATAATTAAATATTAAGATTTACATTGCACTTTATAGCGTAATTTTATCACTTATCGCCTGTGAGATATTCTAATTTAAAGGTAGAGAGGTGTGCCACTTTTCACAAGTTGGATTGCGCAAAATTTTTTAGATATTGTGATTTAAACAAAATAAAAATATAAAACATAATTCATTTTGCTTTTACAAGCCATGAAAAAAATTTGAAGTAAATTGGAAACATGATCAAATTTTGTGAAAATTTGTGCGACTTGATGTGGAATGACTCGTATATGAGTTGCATGTGAAGAGCAGGAAAGTTTAGTACTTTTGGAAAAAATGAGGACAAGAAATTTTTGGGGACAAAATGTGGCCATAAAGATATTGATGGTAAAGGCAAAGAACATATGTAAGGCTATGCGGGAGTTTCTAAGGAACACCATAGTAAAGAAAAGAATGCAGGGAGGAGAGTCAGAAAAACAGGAAGTAGGAAAGCTAAAGAGAGATTAAGGGTTACTCATCACGCTAATGACCAGGGCGTCAAACAGAGGGAGATAGCAAGGCTACTAAAAAGAAGTTTTATTGTAAATAATATAGAGTTCATTTAGACACACAATTTATGTTAAATTTGCATGTGGCATTAACCAAATCAGAGATATTTAAGGCTAAACTATTGGTGAATCCATTATTTTGTAAAATGAGTGATTGCTGTCAGTTCACCAATAATTCAATTATTTGCTTCACGTGTGCAAGTGCAAACATTTTTTAAATGTTATATATTGGCTTAAATTTTCCAATACATTTTGTACAGTTTTACTTTCTCTACCACATATCTAGTAGGTAAAGAAGGTATTGCATTCCACCCAAAAATTCGATATAGAGATTTCACCAGAATTACATGTTTTGAGGTTCTCTGAATAAAAAAAAAAAGACATTTTTAGAAAAAGGTTCAGTGTGTGTGTGTCT
The DNA here is from genome assembly GCA_030765065.1 of Deroplatys truncata. NCBI lineage: Eukaryota > Metazoa > Arthropoda > Insecta > Mantodea > Mantidae > Deroplatys > Deroplatys truncata. The sequence goes on along the minus strand of CM060984.1, from coordinate 19,020,924 downwards.
GTGAACAGCATAACTCAAAAATGAAAACTTGATATTTAAGTTCAGTACCTTCCAAAGATGCGGCACAAAGATTTTCAATAAAATCCCCCACCCGCAACTACCCTTTACATGGAACATTCTTCGACATTTTTTGTTTTCTAAAAAAATGGTTCTAATTATTTTGAATTAAAACACCATACATTAAAGATATTTACATGGCAAATAAAATATGTATATCTTGAATTTTTTTGGGTATAACCTGTGTAGCCCTCTACATTCCGAGGGAATTTTGTATAATCTTGTATAACTGGTAAACGTTAGCAGTAGACAAAAATATATTACACAAAAAAATGTAGACCTCTTTAAAACACACAATTTACTTCAAATAACATTTTCTGTGGTATTTATAGTATTTATTGTGCTAAGAGTTTTACAATTTGATTGTCTACTGCACTTTGACCCTGGCCACTCATTCAGTAGACAATCACTACAGTTTATTTACATTTTACAATTTCCCGTCAACGCATTCTGTAGACAATCACTACAGATTATTTACATTTTACAATTTCTCGTCAATAAATTATCTTGTTTTTCATGTCCCATTTCCACTTGTTTTTCATTTTTCACTTATTGATTACTTAACCAGCACACATTCACTATAGTTTTCCATTCAAAGTTAGATATACTACCTCTTACTTTTCTCTATCCACTGTCCAAAGCCATTTATTTTTCACTTTACACAAAAACTGTCCAATGCTTCTAGCGTCCTTGCACATCATTTTGATTATAAGCATTTTTCTATCCCCCTTCAACCACTTCTTATTAAAAAATTCTTTTCTCCAATTTTCTGTTCCTTGGCACTTAAATACTATGTGTTCAATGTAAGCCATTTCTGAGATATCCGTTAATGGTTCAAATTATTCAATACTTGTCAATATTTTCAAGCCCTGTGATTTTCATCTGTTTCTCGTGATTGCAAGAAACAGTATGGAATTTTAATGCCAGCATATCCATTTATTTAGGAGTAAAAATAGATGGAGGTAATAAATGGGAGAAACAAAAGAAGTTTGCGTTGACAAAACGTAAAGGGGCAATGGCAGCAATTAGAAGCTGCAAATATAGAGTACCTAATATAAATATTAAATAGCTGGAAAAAGTTTGAGATGGTTGTGGAGGCAAAAATGATGCATGGTATAGAAATATGGGGATTACATAGAGAATGGGAAAGTATAGATGAGGTGCACAGGATGTTTTGTAAAAAAATACTAGGGTTACTGAAGGCAATGGTAAGACAGGTAGTACAATTAGAGATGGGCAGGGTGGCAACTAAGGGGAAGATAATGGAAAGAACTTTGAAATTTTGGTTTAGAATTTTAAATTTAGGAAAAAGTAATGTGTTAAGACAATGTATAGAATGCCAAGAGAATAGTTAAATGAATGATGGGTGGGTAAGTAATTTACGGAACATTTTGGAGAAAAATGGGTTAGGAAACATCTGGAGAAGGAGAGAAAACAACGTGAAAAATTTTTGGAAAAAGGCAAGAAAAAGACTGGAAGATATAGAAATACAAAACATGTTCAGTGAGATTGCCGAAAAGAGCTCATTGGTTTGTTTTAGGCCAATGAAAAATAGATGCAGTAGGGAATAAAGAAGAGAGAGAATCTATTGCATGGGTAAGAACCGGAGCATGGAGGCTAAGAGGGTTAAGACAGGGTATTCCTCAAAACCAATGTCCAATATGTGGTGGTAATAAAGACATTGAACACATAGTATTTAAGTGCCAAGGAACAGAAAATTGGAGAAGAGAATTTATTACAAAAGAAGTGGTTGAAGGGGGATAGAAATACACTTATAATCAAAATGATGTTCAAGGACGCTAGGAGCATTGGACAGTTTTTGTGTAAAGTCAAAAATAAATGGCTTTGGACAGTGGATAGAGAAAAGTAAGAGGTAGTGTATCTTACCTTGAATGGAAAACTATGGTGAATGTGTGATGGTTAAGTAATCAATAAGTGAAAAGTGAAAAACAAGTGGAAATGGACATGAGAAACTGAAGCAAGATAATTTATTGATGGGAAATTGTAAATGTAGATAAACTGTAGTGATTGTCTACAGAATGAGTGGCCAGGGTCAAAGTTCAGTAGACAATCAAATTGTAAATCTCTTAGCACAATAAATAAGTACTAAATAAGCGATATAGGATAGAGAAAGTCATGTGAATGTAACATCAGATTTTTTGAAATGTAAGTCAGCTCTTATCTTTGTTTTGGTCATACAAAGAGTAGAACTTCAAAAGCAACATATAATGATCTTCTTTTAAGTGATCTCTCAGTCTCCTGTATCTCTCTTGTACCTACAGTGAAATGTATAATAAAACCACTTTTGCAAATATTTATCTCAGTTATGAAGCAGATCGAAAAGGTTTTTGAGAATAACTTTTTGAAGAAATATAAATATAAACAATGTTGGAGAAAGTAATGTGAATGTAACAACTTAAGAATTTGTGTCTTTCTTATTCAGATATATTTTTTGCTATGTTCTTAGTGCAATATTTTGTAGCTGTTAAATTAACTGTGAGATAGTGGTGTTGTGGATGCATGAGCACTGTTCTGAGTAAAACTATGTAGCACTATTATGTACTTAAAAATCTGATTTGATACACTCACATGATTTTCTCTACCCTCTATTGCTTATTAGTTAGTATACAAATTATTCTTACTAAACTTTATTTTCCTATATATTTCATTTTAATACAGATAAACCTTTCCAAAAATAACTTCATTACACATTTCATTATAGAGTCATTTTTTAGAAAATCAAACATTTTGAAACATGTTCCATGTAAAGGGTGGTTTGGAGGGAGGATTTTCTTCAAAATCTTTGTATCACATCTTTGGAAGATATTTAACTTAAATACCAAGTTTGGTATTTACTCGACTTTTCGTTTTTGAGTTATGCTGTTCACAGACACACAAAATGTTTCCAAAAATGCTTATTTGAATTCAGGGGGGCCTGAAACATGTATTTCTGATGAAATTTTGGTATCAAATTTTTGGGTGGAATGCAATACCTACTCTACCTACTAGATACATAGTAGAGATTGTAAGAATGCGTTGCAGGATCTTGATGTACATCAAATTTTAAAAAGCTTCCTTTTTGGTAACCACATACATTGCTGCAAATTAATATTAGTGCTTGATGTTTTGCTGAAGTTAAAGGGTCAAACCAGAGAATATAGGAATGGGCAGAAGAAAAGTTGGTACTTGAGAATAAAAATGCTTTATGCTCTACACATCAAAACAAAGTTGCTGTAATAGATTTAAAGTTGGTGCATGCATTCAATACACCCAGGTATCTATAACATTTCAAAAATATGGTCAATGCACAAATACAAATAATAATAAAAGGCTAGATTTGTATGCATACTCAAATAGTAAAATGTATATGAAAATATTCACAAAAAATGTGAAAAATATGCACCATAATATTCAAAACCAAGCAAAGAAAAATTGTATAAGCTATTTGTTTTAGTTAATCTCTTACCACCACAAATAAGAGCTCTTGTACCTCGCCACCATCAGTGCATGGCCATCAGGCCATAGCGAGTTGCAGTGAGTCCTCTGGTTTCAGGATTTAACCCAAGATTAGGATAGGGTATGTGTGAATTTGAATCAAACTGTTCATGAAGAAATCTCCTCTCAGCGACTCTGAAAACATGGATTTGACACCAGTCTTTATCATTTTGTACATTTTTCACCTTTTCTTATGCTGCTTGTGATGGGGGCTGAACTTGGACTAATGGAATCGGAAGTATCAGTATTCATCTCAATGGCCTTAAAAACTACGGAATTGGCACTAATATTGATTGTTTTATGTTATTTGTACATTCACCCATATAATATTGTTTTCCAGATTGTAAATCATAATATGTGCACACTGAATTTGGTTGAAATTGCTTGGTGTTCCAGAGTTAGGCTGGGGGGGGGGGCACACGCATGCACGCATTCACATACTTTGATATATTGATTGTGGAGACTTCTAAGAACTAGTAATTATGGTTAGTTAAAGGGAAATTAATGATTTCATACTGCATTCAAGAGTAAAACATGCATTTTTGCATTAAAAATTTAAAATATGCATTTTGCCTTGCAATATGCATTATTAAACACAGTTCAGATTGTCTGGAAAGCGTGACTTACAAAGGATATCATTTTTGTATACCTTTATAGAAAGAACATACATTTCCTTTATAAATCCAGGCTCTACTGATAAAAATAACAGATGTCAATCGGAAATAAAATACCTAAAATGTTCATATAGTTACAAACCACAGTCATTGGCTATCAGTGAGGCCTCTGAGCAAAATTACCGGTCTTTCACACCCAATATAGAATGGGATGCTAAGAACCATAGCAGTTAAAGAGCGTCCATAAATAAATAAAAAAGGATGGCTATCAGCACAGTTTAAAAGCTAACAACCACACGGATTATGGGTAAACAAATAATATATATAAAATCAATAGTGCACAGAACAAACATGAGTAACAATAAAGAAAACATACCAATAACAATAAGAAAGTAGTATAGAAGTACATAAGGCATTATATAAAGACACTACGTAAATATTTATTCCTTACCTAAACAAAAACTTACAAGGAATTATAAGAGGGCAGTTCAGAAAGTCTTAAGGCCCGACACAAAGAAATGAAGTTATCAAACAGCAAAGATAATTCTCAATTACAATCCTTTAAACAATGCAACTTGTGAGTTACACATGTACTTTCATTTGTTTGGTTGTTATATGCAGCAAAATAAACAAATGGAGGTTTCTTCTGATAACCAATAAAATTGTATGTTACCATTGATTAGATACTTTCTATTAAAATGTTTATCACCAACCAAAATAAAAAACAATTGATTTTCACTGTAAGATTCTTCATCCCTGATTTTCTATGGTGAATAAATGAATTACAGAGTTTAAATGCACCCATTCTTCCATTTTTTATGTTGGATGCCCAGTAACACTACAGCTGAAGAAAACAATGCTTTAATTTATTTTCTAAATGAGTGAGTAGTGTTTATTAAAACGAGTCCTTGGATATCATTTCTTAGGAGAAATGAAACTTTAAGTAATAAAGTAGGTTAGGTTATACTGTGGAGGAGGACACTGTGTGCACTGTGACCTACATAGCTCTATTGTGGCTAACACCCCCCAGAAGGAAGGGATACCATGTTAAATGACAAAACACTTCAAGGTACCTGAGATTGCCAGTGTCTCAGATTGTGTCTAGTACATTTACATATGAGAGAGTTTGAAACACAATGATTGCTGCAGAGTAACAACCAAATGAATGCCCGAAGTAGTGCTTGAACATGTGCAGATGCAACTCAATGACTATTGACAAAACATAGACTCAGCAGAGATGAAGCAGCATAGTAAAGAATGGTGCAAGTAGGTGAACGGCTCCAAAGAAGGGCAAGCCTTTAACAGGAAAGGTGATGGCAACTGTTTATTTTGATCCCTAGGGTATGTGTTGATAGCCAAACTAAAAGAAGGACAAAACCACCAAAGGAGAGTGCTATGCAGCTTTTCTGGTCCAAGTGTATGCAGTTGGAAGGTGACTGTTATGAAAAATAAAAAGAAAGATTGGGTTAAAGACCTTGTGGAAAGTTGACCCAGACTTAACAAATTCAGTTACACTGCTGGGACATAAACCATGAATCTTTGGCAATCTGTGTCAATGTTCTTACCTCTGAACCAGGGTGCCAATTCCCTCAAAGTCCTAAGCATATTCTCCCCAAAACAATCACCCCCCAATTTTTCTGAAGGCACAATTTCAACTATTTAGTTTGTTTTGTCTGCTGCTGGAAAGCTTCACAAAGGGGCTGCGTTATAGGTACTGCAGTAACTATTGTGATACCAGTACACAATAAAAGTGTAAGCAAATTATTTTAGTGATGTAGTGTAACAACCCTCAACTCTCTTTATCTTAAATTATTGGAAAGTTAAAATCAATAAAAAATTATAATATTTGCAGCAAAATATTAAAATAAAAATGTTTGGCTTGATATTGCTTGATATTTCAACGTATCCTATTGTATCTATCTAAATAGACCAATATAGTACGTGTAATAATGCTATACATTCTGAACAACTACATACCTACCTATAATGTTATAGTTCCTATATACAATTCCAAAAAATTATCATTTTATATGCCACACTATACTATACAATATGAATTGTACAACACATTTAAATTAACAACTTAAAGATACAAACAGGAGTTAATAATTCAACACTTGATTAAATATTGTAATAAATATATTTATATTACCTATATTAATTTACTTCAATATTTTTGTATTTGCCAAAATGTTTAATTCCCCCCCCCCCAAATGTTCCTGATGGCACAATTGTGCCATGATCCCCCCCCCCAGCCCCGTGGGTGGCTCTGCTCTGAATTACCATGCTAAGATGCGCATATACTTACATTAAACTTCATTTGTTTGAAGCATCCTGCAGGACCTTCAGGCTTACTCGGGATATAGATCTCAAAGGAGGCATGTGATGTTGCTATTATCCTAATGAAAATTAAGCATAAGTGTAATGTAAACTTAAAAACTGGATGATATGTATTCTAATGGAACCATTCACAATGAATCATGTAAACATATGTGAATATAAACTTGGGTTAAACGTAAACTTAGAAGCTTACAAGGTCTAATATTTCAAGTTTATGTCTATATCAACATAAGAAACTAGATAGTCAGCAAGCAATTCTCATCATGTGATTATTCTGATCTCTCTGATACGCATGTTTTGACTCACTAACTGCCTTTCTTGTAAGATCAGAGGCCAAGAATCACGGGATACCTATAAAAATTATTGCAAAACAAATTGCAGCGGTTGTTAGTGATTTTTGTAGGTTTAACTTCGTTTAACCAAGCAGTTCTTGTTGATTTTTATACATGTACATAATTTCTTTTGTCACATCTATACTATCGATGGTCGCTTCACAGATAACATATTAGCTCAGCTGTTTCACACTCTCTTGCGATTGGCTGATGTTTATGTTTCTATTTGTTGTTGTGAATGGCAACATATCGTGAAGTTTGTGCTTAAGCTTTATGACATTGTTTTAATGCTTAATTTTCATTGTGATTGACCCCTAATAGTGGGAAGCTATAAAATCTGGAAATAAAAAAGTATTTGCAACATTGCAGGCTACCTTTGAGGTACATCTTGAGTATTTGAGATCACCTTGAAGGTTTACTAAGTACATGAATGAGATGAGAAGGTTTAATATACCTAGAGATATTTCAATCATGGTAGCTCAAGCATTAAGAGCATTGGCATGTAAAGCCAAAGATAAGTGATTTCAATCCTGGGCCCCATTTCACAATATTTACAATTTACAAATAACAAGAGAATGATTACAAATGTTTATAAGCTCTGTTTCAGAATAAAAGTTTGTTAAGGTTTGAGGAGCTTTACAAATCGAGGCAAGCAATTGACAAACATAAATATCATGTGCATTCTGTCATACTTCCGTTTCGAAGCATCACCAACCACGCATTACAAAAACCACTAAAGATCTGTGTTTAAGTCTGTACTTCTAGCACATTTAATATGTATTATATGCTTCTTTAATCTGAAAGACATTATGTAAAGATATTTTATTGTATTTTAAGATTAAAAGATGTCAGATATTGAGAACATGCAATTACAAATTCTTGCATTGTTGTATATTGGCTATGCTGATGACCTTTGACTTGATAAGTCGGTTGCTGAATATGCTTTGTTACTTTGTACATTACATTGATTGGTCTAACAATAAGAACAAACACAGGGATTTTCACTTTAGCTTCAACATGACGGCACTTAAGGTCAGAAAATAAAATTGCTATTTTAGAGAAAATTAGGTTCATATGAACTAACAATTTATTGTCATGGTATGTCTGCTGTTTTTAATTCCCATTCAGTGCAAAGCATGGTTGTTTTGAGGTTAAGGCTCCACTATTGCTTAATGCATGCTGAAGGTGATGCAATTGCAATAGCAATTCGATTTTAAAGGACTCATTCCAAACCTCTCAGTGTATTCATAAACAGATATAAAGTCATTAAATTATTCTGAGCCTAAAAGGTTTAGTTTTCTACCTTCCCTGGCATGGACACTAGCATTATTTGAATCTCTCACTAATTAGCATTTTATGTAGTTTTCAGTGATAATTGCTGTGTTCTTACTAAAAATTGTATACCTTTTTATCTTTGTGTTTTTGGCTAATATATTCTTAAAGATAGCATGCTTTACAAATCTTAAGCCATTTGTAGAGAAACTGTTTACTTTAGAAATGTGTGAAATTACTATTTGATTGTGTGACAAAACACTTGTAAACTCTATAAAATTTTGCTTGTAAATATTTAAGCTTGTTTGTAATGTTCAACTTTACAAACTTCCATTGTGAAACAGATTTGTACAAATTACAAAAAAAATTTACAGTTTACAAGGGTTGTAAACTTGTGAAACAGACCTCTGGTCATGGCACTGGATGTTTTTACTTTCTCTACTACGTATAGTAAGTAGGGGAAGTATTGTATTCCACCCAAAAATGCGATACCAAGATTTCACCGGAAATACATGTTTTGAGACCCCTGAATCCAAAAAAAGCATTTTTGGAAACATGTCCGTGCGTGCGTGGGTGTGTGTGTGTGTGTGTGTGTGTGTGTGTGTGTGTGTGTGTGTGTGTGAGAGAGAGAGAGAGAGAGAACAGCATAACTCAGAAACGAACAGTCGGATAAACACCAAACTTGGTATTCAGGTTCAGTATCTTCCAGAGATGCGACACAAAGGTTTTCAAGAAAATCCCCCCCACCCCAAATTACCCTTTACATGGAACATTTTTCGAAAATTTTAATTTTCTCAAAAATGGCTCTAACGATTTTCATTAAAACATCATATGTTTAAGATACTTTCATGACAAATAAAATGTATATCTTGAATTTTCTGGGAATGTCTCCAAAAGTATTCTTCATTGTGAATGACTTTTGCATCACTGGTAAACCATAAGAGATAGACAGAATTTTACTACACAAAAAATGTAGATTGCGTTAAAATACACAATTTATGTCATATACATTTTTTTTGTTGAGTGAACCATTTTCGAGATATTGCTTGGTATTCCCTTAAATTTTCCAATACTTATACTTTTTCTCAAATTCGTTATTCATTTTTTTTGTCCTGGTAATGCAAAGAGAATGGAATAATCCACGTAGCAACCAGCTCTTAAAATATTTGACTATAGCTAAAAGCCTACCAATTCCCCTTCTGTCTACAAGAAAATTAGCAATAAGATTAACATCTCGATTAACATGAAGTATATGGGAATAAGTGTTTGTAAAAATAGTTTGTACAAGAGTCGAGAAAGTCATGTGAGTGTAACACATCAAATTTTTTTTAATTTAATGCCTACCCATGGCTAGTGTGAAAGTAAGGGACTTTCTATTGGGGACTATTGCTATTGCTAAGGGACTTATCTATTGCTTGTTTGATACATGTGACAGACAAAACAAATGACTACTTTTGTAACTTGCCTAGCTCTTAGTTACAAGGTCACGTGTTTGTACCATCTATTTGGGTTGCTCTTGATTTATTTGGTATGTGTACTTTTGAGATCATGGGTTCGTACATGTATGTGATACCAGACAGATGATCTTAGCTCATAGTCACCTTCCTGTACCATTGATTTTATTTCCATTTCTTTTATTCTGCAGGTTGACGCTACTGAATACCCAATGGTCTCTTCATCTGGTGACTGAGGGAAGAAAGATTGAGTAGTGTGTGGGATTTCAACGAGTAACTTCGAGAATGTGAGGCACACACTCTACTGCTTGAGCCACTGTCTTCTGTGAGAAATATTATTGAGCTGGCAGAGGTGTGTCTTGCATCAGTGATGTACCAAAATTGAAGTACAACAAAAAGCAGTGACAGCTGCAAGTATTACTTTCATATGACTTTTCATTTATTTTTATGTAGCTTCTACTGATTATTCTTTCAAAAGCTTGTTCTTCTATATACTTCTATATATGTTAATTCAAATAAACCTTTGCAGAAATAGTTTGATTAAACATTTCATTGTTGATACAAGGAGGATAGAGGAAACCAAGTCAAATGTTTAAAAGTGGTTCAATATATGCTGGCCTTGAAATTCCACACTATTTCTAAAACAACTGAATAGTGACAGAACTTTAAGAAAAATACAATATTGAAAAATTAAAACCAATAATAACAGATATCTCGGAAATAGCTGATGTCACAGCAAAAGTTGTATAAAATAAATTGTGTGTTTTAACAGTTCTAATGCATTGACTCACTTGTGTAGGGTTGCCATATGCCACATAATTCATGCGATTTTATGGTAAATGAAAATGTCCAGACCAAAAAGACAAAGTCTGCAATTTTTACTATATTTGAACTCAACTTCAACAAATTTAATGTTTTTGGGGGAGGGAAAAGGATGACGATTTTGAGAATTTGTTGTCGCATAAGAAATGGATTGCCTTCATTCATAATTGCATTCCTAGTGAGCAGTATTCAGTTGCTAAAAATCATGGGATATTGTTGCTCCATTCCTGGTCACAACACCAATCCAGAGAGTGCTCAGTGGACAGAAGAAAGGAATAGGTTGATGCAGTGCTGCAAATACAATACAATGTGAAAAATATAAGTTGTAGTGCGTTTCATAGACTTACTGTGAACAATGCCAAGTTCCTTTCTTCTGCTCCAGGTTCTGACAGTTATGATTATATATAAATGCTGATACTGAGTACATTAAGTTGTACTGAATATATTTAATGCATCTTTGATAATATGTGGTTACTTAAGGTAAAGCACAATAAAGCAATCCTTCCAAAACGTTGGATTATTAATTAAATGGACTTTTCTCCTACATTAGGGTTCCTAACTCCTCAAAAGTTCATTTACTTTAAAATGGGTAAACGAATGGTAAAAACTTGATTTTAGATTAAGAGTGTGGCAACCCTACAATTGTATCTTAATGCCATAGTGTTGTGAAACGTGTGGAGGTTAGTTTTTAATGTTTAAACTTGGCTTGTGTAGCAGAACGCAAGTGCGCTTTGGTTAGATATCTACAAATTGCTTACTACTTGACCACAGATTAACACCCAAGTTGAGCGTAAAGCTGAGGTGCATTAACATTAACACTCATATGAATAGGTAAGGTCATTAAAGCATGGACTCATCAATGTAGTTTAAATCCTGCTGGGACCTTCCTCCTTGTCTGAGGTATTTCAAATTTTTCCTTAGTCCCTATAATTGGCAAGTGCTGGAGAGGATCCCAAATTTAGGCCTGGAAACGTTTCCTTCCCAATTATAATTTCATTTACCACTTATCAACTGTGTCACTGCCTGTGCGTCGTGCCATATATTGTAGGATGTGTTTATCGGAGGGGGACACCTTGCCACTGTGACCAGCTTGATCTATTGTGGCTACACCCCCCGGGAGGCAGAAATGAGGTGTAGGAGCCATAGGAGGATACAAATCCGCAGGCAGACAGGCCCATAGAGACGTGCTGAAGTCCCTAATATTTCCAGTTTGAACATCCGCGAATGAGTAGAGGTGAGGAATCAAGAGAGGGCAACAAAGTGACCTAATGGTTGGCACAACACACCTACCATACACAGGGAGAAATCTTTCCAATGTGCAAGCATCTGTCCTACACTGCCAGCACTGCAGGACCCAAAAACACAACTTAAACATGAAAGGGAGAGATGAAATGAGAGGAAAGGAGAAATCATAGTAGAATACACCACCCTGACATTCACCTAGGTGACCAGGGGAAAACCACGAAAAACCGCAGGGTCAGAGTAGGTGGCAACTGGGGACTGAAGCTGGGACCTCCCAAATGCGGGCCACAGATGTTGCCACCTGAGCTATCCCGTTCGGTGTCATATGTAAGGATCTTTCAACAAGAGTGTCCTATCTTTAACATGTGATAGCTGCTGTCGTTATTGAGTTACAGCAGTCATTTTTTTCATGTGGTTACAGTTGTTATTGACAAATTGCCATGGAACGTTACAGCATTCAGCAACGCGTAGAAATTGTGAAAATTTATTATCAAAATGGATCATCTGTTTGCCAAACCTTCCATGTATTGCATGAAGTTTACAATGTGCATAATCGTCCCTGCAAGAGAACGATTCAGCATTTGATCAATAAATTTGAAAGAAGTGGTTCTGTCAGCAATCAAAGAATGCCTATACGTAATCAATGTAAGTGCTCCAACGAAACATAGGCGCCGTTCGTGAGAGTGTACGCAAGAATGGAAACAAATCAATTGCTTGTCGAGTGCAAGAATTGAGACTTTCACCGACCACAACTTGGCAAATTCTGCATCTGCACTTGAAGTTTCATGCTTACAAAATGGTGTTAACTCAAGAACTAAAGCCCAACGACCATAGGTTGCACCGTGTATTTGCTGACTGGGCTATGGAGCAATTGGAAGCTGACCCGGATTTTTGTCGAAAAATCATCTTCAGCAACGAAGCCCACTTTTGGATGGATAATTGTGTTAACAAACAAAATTGCGGCTATTAGAACAATCATAATCCAATTCAGATTCAAGAATGACCACTTCATCCCCAAAAAGTTACTGTGTGGTGTGGATTTTGGTATGGTGGAATCATTGGTCTGTATTTTTCCAAGATGAAGATGGAGAAGCTCTAACTGTCAATGAAGAAAGATACCGGGTTCTTATAAGGGAGTATTTTTGGCCTCAATTGGATGGTATGGATCTCAGAAACATCTGGTTCCAGCAAGATGGTGCCACATGTCATACTGCTCTTGAAACAATCGATCTTTTGAAGGAGAAGTTCATAGGTTTCATCATTTCCCATGGTGGTGATGTTAACTGGCCCCCGAGGTCATGTGATTTAACGCCGTTGGATTACTTCTTGTGGGGTTATGTTAAATCTCGAGTTTGTGTCAACAAGCCAGAAACAGTAAATGATCTTATGAATAACATCACGCGTGTTATTCGTGAAGTTGGACCTAATTTACGTTCTTCTGTCATTGAAAATTGGGTTAACTGTATACACGCAACCCAACAAAGTTGCAGCAGTCATTTAACTGATGTTCTCTTCCACACATAATGACATTAATTATGTTCCAAAATAAAAAAAGAAATAAACCTCATCATTTATAGAACGTGTTGTATTTAAGTTCAAAGATAGGACACTCTTGTTGAAAGACCCTATAGTAAGAATGGGCATTAAACGCTATTAACCATTCCTTCAATACAGATTTCTGCTATGGACGCACTTCAGCCTTGGGCTTATTGTGCTACCTGTATTGTTTTCAAGCCAATTCATTATACCTGCACACTCTACCAAGAAATACAGTTCCATAACAGATATGATTTAAAATTCTTCTGATTCTAAAAACATCTTCCCAAAAGCAGTATATCTCCTGTAAGCCAAAGCCTCAAAGGAGCATATAATGTGCTGGACGTTTCTTTCTTGCACAACCTGCAATTTAAGTTACCCTGAAACACACTCATCGTGTTAAGATGCTTTTTCACAGAAGCATGTCCCGTGAGAAATGCAATCATTTTTCTCAGCTGTAGTCTGTTACATTTAAGTAAACTTTCAGCTGTTTTCTTACATGTCTTTCTAATAAATAGTTTACAATGTTTGTTTCCTTGAGTTTTAAGCCAGGTTTTATGATGTTCTACTTTGGACCAGTTCTTAATAGGCTCTCTTACTAAACATCAAGATGTTTCTAGAGGCCCAATAATACTAACCATCTCCATTGATTATTACTGATGACTGAAATGTTAAGTTTTCCATATATACGAGGGTAATCCAGGAAGTCCCAGACATTTTGAAATAAACAATTAACAAAATGCAAATATCAATGTTTATTATATACATTTGAAAGATACACTCTTAAGCTATTTTTCTACATAATCGCCATTCAAATTGAAGCATTTATCATACCGTGGCACAAGTTTTTCAATACCCTCTCTGTAGAAATCTGCTGTCTGCGACTTCAACCACTGGTTTACACCAGCATGCAGTTCAGCGTCAGTATCAAAGCATCAATTTGATGCACCAAACTCTGTGAAATTTGGGGAAAATGTTCCGAAAGTTCTGTAGTCACAAATTTTGTCATTGATTTGCATTGACAGCTCATCAGTCATAAGGCTAGACCTACCACTGCGATCCTCGTCGTGAACATTGGTATTGCCATTTTTAAAATCAATGCACCATTGTCTGACTCAGCTTTCACTCATTCCCTGCCCGTAAACATCACAAAGTTGATGATAAATTTCAATTGGTTTGTTCTTTTTAGCCAACCACACTTCATAAGTGGCGGGATTTTCTATTGCAGCGCACATTTTAACAACTCATAGAGAGCACAGTAAGAAAGGCACAGTCTTCACGCTACCAAGCTGGATGCATACTGAATGTAGGAATGTCCTGACACCAAGATGGCGGCTCTAGCCCTACTCATCGCCATGATAGGCCAAAACGTCTGGGACTTTCTGGACTGCCCTTGTAGTATATAAATGCTGCATAATGGCAGAATCTGCAGGTACCTTTGAGCTAAGGGGAAACTGTTGCATAGTGGCTAGAAAAAGATTGTGTTACACATTTTTAGTGTCCTTTCAGAAAGACATCCAACACTACCAATACAAGAAAGTCAGGAGCTTGTATCTGAATTTACAGGCTAAAGCATTAGCAGTGTAGGGAAATCCTGAAAGGAAATTAAAACAACTGATAAATTGTTCTTCACATAGTGAACCTGACATCAGATTCAGCCAGGGAAGGAATTGAATCACTAGAAAGCACTCTGTAACTGTAAATTAAATATTATTTAATAATACTTTACAATTCTATTTCTCCGACACTTCATCTGTATGAGTGCATGCTGTTACAATTCAGTTGCCATTGTGTCATCAATTGATCCCACAATCTCCATGTTAGGAAATGTGCACTTTATGGCACAAACACCTTTGGCCAATCATGGTAAAGTGGACGCAGAGTAGTGTGTGTTTACATGCAGAGTAAACTTAGAAGAAACAGGGTTTAGCTAAATGATTTTTTTAAAGGTGTCTGGAAAGTTGGACTGCAGACATTTGAAGTTCTATTATTTGGTACCTACCACTACTCTGTACCATGTACTCTGGGGCACTGTGCCACAAAGTTAGTTCTGCACTTTTAGTTCTTTTATGGCTTGGTCATAAATTCTAATTCCATGAAAAATAATAGTTTTCTTTTGTTTCAGATTTTGTAATGGACTCTGAGAATATCAGCATGGCAAATGAAGTTCATAGTGGAGTTGACAAACATGAAATGAACACCAAAATAAAAGACAATCAAGAAACTTCTTTGATGGAAATTAAATGTGACTCAGAAGTGACTCGAGGTGATGGCGCTGTAAAAGGTGAAACAGCTTCTTTTGATTTATATTCCAAGAAATACGATATCAAAGAAGAACCTGCATGGCTTGAAAGAACATCAGCTGAGTTGACTCAATGTTCAGATGTTCATGTAAAGGGTGAGTCAGCCTCTTTTAGTTCAGATTTCATACTGCAGTCTGACTACAAGAAACATGGGCTTGACCATGAAATCAACACCAAACTTGAGATCAAAGATGAACCTGTATGGTTGGAAACAACAACAGAACTGAAGTCGGAATTAGAAGAGATTCAACTCAAAGATGCAGATTTTCATATTGATACAAAGGTAAAGTATGCAACAATTTTTAACTTGAACGTTTTTGTTTTTCAAGATAATCTTCCTTAACCTCACTTGCTAATGACCGTGTAGTTGAGCACCTTTAACATAAATTAAACCTCATTAGATTTATTCCAATTATTCTCTAAGAAATCTTTACTGTTCCTGAAGTGATTTCCTTAAAGTATCAACAAAATACTTGCTTTACGGAAAATCTTCTCTTGACTTGATAAAAAATGCTGACAAGCAAGGAAGCATTTTATTTTTGTGAACAGCTAGAACTCAGACAAAGTGAATTCTGGGTAGTAAGCTGGATACTCTTACAATTCAAACTTGAACCTCTAAATCTATAATCTATAAAATACTTAAGCAAGTGCATAGTCTTATTAAAAATATATTACATTCGATGCTTTTTAAATTAGGAATGATAATTTTTTTAAAAAAATAACATAACTTTATTTTCCAAATACATTATCATCATTCACTACTTCTCCACATAGTCACCGCTGTTTTTAGGCACTTATTGTGATGATGCCTGTGATGAAAAACAAGTCTGTACTTTTTGTTTCACAACTTCATTGTCGTCAAATGTTTTCCACCAAGGAATTTCTTCAGATGAAGAAACAGATGTAAACTGCTTGGTGCCAAATCTGGACTGTAAGGAGGGTGGTCGAGTTGTTCCCAACCAAATGATGCGATGAGATCTTTTACTGTGTGTGGCCGGGCATTGTCATTCATTGTTTCCCCATAAACCTCACACAGTTGGTGATGAATGTTTGCAGTGTAACATTTCTCGCATTCAAAAAATGAATCACTGATTTGACTTCACCGTCGCAGACCATTCAATTGTTTTGAAATGTTCAAAACACAACAACAAGAAAACACAAAGTGACGATCGTTCACAGCTGCATCTGGCTTCCTAATGAATGGAGGAAGTGATCGCGGATGCTCAAAATTGTGACTGCAGCGGCAAAATACTTTAAAAACACACCTCGTATGTTCTCTACAGACTAGTTTACAAAAACCTTAATTTTAAATCTACTTCATGTTAATCAAGATAAACATTTGCAGAAACGGTTTCGTTACACTTTTTGTTATAGGTACAGGAGGAATGCAGGAGACTGAAGTGATAATCAAAACTTTGAAAAGTGGGCTGCTATATATTGACTTTGAAATTTCACGTTCTTTGCATGACATCATAAACAATTGAATGATGACTTAGTATTTTAAAAAAACGTATGAAGTATTGGAAAATTCAAACTAATAGCAACAAATACATTTTAATAAGATTTACATTTTTCCTGAAATAGGATTTGACTTAGAGCCATTTTGAGAAAATCAAACATATAAAACAATTTTCCATGTAATGGATTGTTTGGAGCATGGGAATTTTTCTAAATTAACTTTGTCACATCCCTAAAAGTTGCTGATCTTATATACCAAGTTTGGTTATTAATTATTAATGCCGATAATTAGACACTTCACATAAGAGCAACGTCAAAGCTTATATGGCAGTGTCAGAAGACGTTAGATAACCTTTGTGACTGAGACTCCAGGTCAGGTCATTCAGGCATAAAAGGAAATGAACGAGCAGATAACTTAGCTGAAAACTGTGCTAAGACCCCCCTTTGTAAGGCCATTACCCTTTTTAGGTACAGAACCTTTGTTTGGATGCATGGCCGGCCTAATGGGAACATTCTTGGCACCAGGAAGCACACTGTTTGCCAGCTGAGTCAGATATTTACAGCCCCTTAAATTCAAGTGCATAGATTTCTAATGCAATTATAACTGCAGTAACCATCTACCTTCATCATAGATCAGGCGTGGCGAGACTGTAAGCCTGCCCCGAGGCACCTTGACACAACCTGGATAACAAAGCTATGGAAGGCGGACGGGGTAGTGATAAACAATGAACTGATTCAGTAGTGTCCTGTACTCCATATTTAAAGTAAATTAAGCTTTTCTGATGTCATTTACAATGAGAGATTAGAAATTGGGATTTATGTTGTTTACAGCTAGACGTAACTGGTCGTGAAGATGTTCATTCATCAGTCAGGATCTGCATTTGCTTTTTACTGATTTCATCGTGGAAAAGAATTGTTCACAGATGTATGTTGTACGGAACATTGCTTCCATGGAAATCGCATATGATCGGAGCTTTGTATATTTATTGTCGCATAAGACTTTAAAACATTCCACTCCTATCCTTGCATCTGCTTTCACGATTTCGTCAGATGTAAATGAATCCGCTCCTCTTGCAGATCAATTCCCACCTTCCTTACATCTACCTTTAATGGATTGACATACATGATATATCATCTTTCAAAACCCTGAAATCATAAAATCTGTGATCTGTTTTAAGTGTTAAGAGACTACTAATGTAAACATTGAATTTATCTGAGGAGACATTTAAAAGGGAATTTAAACATGGAAAATAGTATAACTTTCCCTCTTTCAAGGGATCTATCGAGAGTGAAAGTGTCTTTATGAACGCCTGCACTGATCTACACATATCAACAGTATTTTGATTGCATCCTTGCAATGTAGTATTCCACTTGTTTATGTGAGTACATATATCGCATAAGAAAGCTAAGTCACAGACCCAGGCCTTGTTATTTGATTCCTGAATTTCCATTCACTAAAATAAAAAAACAATAAAATTGGACTAAAATGATGTTAAAGCATATAGGAATAATGTAAATGTAAAGTTAAAATAAATTAGCTTTTCTTTCATGAATCCAGCAATTACATCTCTGAGATCAAAGAACCGACATAATATTACGCCTCTGCTAAGCCATCTAACCTCATACAAATATCTTCAGATGATTCTTCATATTTTTAAGTATATTTCGAAATTGTCTTTGTTTTAATGCACATCCTTTTATTTCATTCACAATGTTCACCACACGATCCATCACTGATTGTAGCGTAACTGACTTGGTACAAAGTGCTTCTTGATGCAACAGACAATGCCAAGCATAAAAATTGCTCGAAATACCTTTATCACTGAAAAAAAAAATTGTTAACCTGCCAATCAATCCACTTTTTTCCCCAACCATGACCTTTGCTCTATCTGTTACAACTGATACTGATTTTGACCACAGTAAACAATGTCTTTCAATACTAATTTTTAGAGCTTTAAACATCTCACCAGTTTACTGCCTTTAGAGAGACTAAATTGAGCAAATACTCTTCAGTATTTAGTTCCTTATTAACACCGAATGAAAATGACCAATTGGGCCATGTTAGTTACATCTGTATTATCATGCAGTGCAAAGAAAACTTCAAGAAGTCAGTCATTTTCAAATCCATCTGTCTTGCTATGTCAGTGGAAAGCGCTTCAACTTTCCCTGCAAAGGTTTGTCGGGAAATATGCCAACACTTGAAATTATGAACCTCCTGAGGACATAAAACCCCAGCAATTTTTATTAAATATGTTTTGATAAATTCTTCGAAATGCCTTAAGGCCCTTTGCAAACTCCCAGCTACAATATAATTAGTGTGATTTCTTTTCTCTGCCATGGTTTGAGTCTTTGTAGTTGGTTTAGGTCCGTTATTTTGTATAAATTTCAAAATTTCTTGTGTTCTTTGCGTCCTGTGAACATGTTGAAAACTATCATTCTGACCTGAAGCTTAAATAAGAATTAAAATCTCATTAAATAAAATGTTTAATAATAATAACTACAGACTCAACATACTTTGTAACTTGGCATATTCTGAATGATAAGCATTGTAATGGCATTTCACGTTGAATTACATTATTCCGCGTAATACTTTGGAACATATTAAACATTTTGCATTGTTACCATCCTCAAAGAACAACTTCTCCTCCCACTCCAGATGAAATTTTCTGCTCTTCGAACAATGCTTTGCAAGCACCATTGCGAGCCACCTAATACTGACCAGGAGGAGGAGTGGTGGGATAAGCTATGGAGGTATACTGCGCGAGTTAACTCTGAAACACTGTTTTGCCGTGGCTGTGATAAATGATGTTGGAAATAATGTCCACAGATCTCTCACACCTTTAACAAAATTTTCATTAACACTTATTAATTCTTGATGGCCATCTAAATAAACCAATGCTTTGTCTGTAAAAAAAATTAAATGTGTATCAATAGAGTGATCATTAACATTATCCAACAACCAAATGCAGAAATTAATTCTATTCACATTATCATGTGGTTGCAATTTCTGAACCACAGTCATCTCATAATGTTTTAATTTTAAAAGTTTAGTAACATTCCAAGCTGAGGTTTACAAACTTACTGATTTCTCTGCAAGCTTTCTTGGAAATTTTTCAGACTTAGTTTTACTTTTCTCCGTCATCCAGTTTCCTTAAATCTATTCACAAGATTCTGAACTGTTTCTCTGTGAACCGCATGAACAGGAGGAAATTTGATTGTAAATTAGCATCTCATTTCTCTACAAGAGTTTGTCATCACATAGGAATGATACATGAAGATTCTGTGTGCTAAAGTGTACACGCTTTTTGGCATTGTACAGTGCAGTGTAGGGCAAACCATTCCCCATAATATGGCCACACATTCAAACCAAAGCTCTGTATATAGTTCCAGAATATTTTATGTTAGAAACAGGATATTAGGAAAGCCAACATCAGAGAAATACTGTGGATCTAGGGTAGGTAGCTTAAGAACATGGGTCATGATGAGCCTTCATGGCCCAAGTGCAGGGCTCTTTTCTAGGATCCACTTGTAATTTCCATCAAAAGGTCGGTGAGTGTGTGTTGGTATGTCTGAGAACAGCATAACTTAAAAACGAAAAGTTGGTTAAATACAAACTTGGTATTAAGTTCAGCATCTTCCAAGTTTGCAACACAAAGATTTTCAAGAATATCCTCCCACCCCAAACTACACTTTATGGACAGTTTTTCAAACATTTTGTTTATCTCAAAGATGGCTCTAACAATTTTGGTTAAAATAATACTGTATGTTTAAGATATTTTCATGATAAATGAAATGTATATCTTGAATTTTCTAGGAATAGCCTATGAAGTCTTCTTCGTTCTGAATAATTTTTACATAACTGATAAACTGTAAGACAGAGACAAAATCTTATTGCATAAAAATGTAAATCTTGTTAAAGTACACAATTTATGTCAAATACAATTTTTTGTGTCAACCATTTCTGAGATATTCTTTGTTATTTGTTTGAATTTTCAAATACTTGTACTTTTCTCAAGAGAAAAATTGTTATTCAATTTTTATTCATGATAATGCAAAGAGAATGGAATTTCAAAGCCATTACATAACAACCTACTCTAAAAGTTTTGGCTATTGTTTAAACTTACCGTATTGCCCTAATCCCCTTGTGCCTACAAGGAAATGTGCAATAATAGAATTTCTGCAAATGTTTATCTCTTATCTCTAGCAAGAAGTAGATAGAAGAATAAACTTTTATAATAATAGTTTGTGGAAGAATGGTTAGAGAAAGTCATGTGAATGTAAAAGATCCATAATTTTTTTTTTTTTAAGTTTGTAAGGTGCTCTTTTAATCTTGTTTCCAAGTTTCTCTTTGTCTCTCTGCCTTCTTACATTCTATTCTGTTTATTTTATAGATTCCATATTTCATAGTTGGCAGTGTTTTGTCTGTTTTCCTGGAGTTTAAGAGCTTTCTATACTGTACTTATTCAGTGATGCCAAAATGATGTAAACTGAGCACCTGCTTTTGTTTCTGGGGTAAATTGTGATTTGCTCTATCTGCAAATTGTTGTATCTTCATCATTATATCTCTCTCGAAAGCATTGCTTTTAGCCATTTTTAATACAGTAGACCCTCGCTAATTTGAAATCGGATAAACCGAAAACTCGGTTAATCCATAGTAGCTGCTCGGTCCCTGCCGAATTACATGGAAAAATCTACCGCTTAAACTGAATTTCAGATAATTCGTACAATTTTGTCCCCTCATTACATATTCCATACGTTATTTTTGGTTTAAACCGAATATGTATTATGTTGTGCTGTGCACTAAAGTATTTTCCGTTTCGCATTTCACATAATTTTTCTCAATTTTCTTTTTCACTGTCCAGTCCCATGCTTCAAAAAAAGGCTTGGGAAATCCCCAAGAAAGAAGGAATTTATGGGTTTGTGTCTCTGAGGGATGGCTATGGCGTTTTCAGAAGAGGCATAAAATCAGTGCTGTCAGTGTCTGTGGGGAGGCACATAGACTAAACGAGTAAGATACCAACGAATGGGCACGGGAGTTTCAAACTCTCTCATGGTCACCCAAGAAACGTGTTTAATATGGGTGAAGCAGGCATTTTCTATAACTTGATGCCTGAAAAAACACTATGTGCCAAGGGCGGAAAATGCCATGGAGGAAAATGCAGCAAGGAGAGACTGACGGTGGTCTTGTGTTGTAATTCAGATGGTTCTGAGAAGCTCAAACCATTAGTGATTGGAAAATACAAAAATCCACGTTGTTTTAAAAAGGTCAACCTATTCAATCTGCCAAGTCAGTACGAGAATAACAATAAAGCTTGAATGACCAAATCTCTTGAAGATTCAAAAACAAATGGCTGCGAGAAAGAGGAACATTTTGCTAACTTTGGACCACTGCTTGGCACATCAGTTCAATGACCTGGAACTTCCGAACATAGAAGTTGTCTTCTTACTAGCTAACACCATGAGTCATCTGCAACCATTGGATCAAGGAATAATTGCCTCAATGAAGCGTAATTACAGACGCCAACTGGTTAAGGCTGCCATCAGTGCAATAGAACTACAAGAAACAGTTCCACATTGGAATGTACTGCAACATATCTGCTGCTGGGATGAAGTTACAACAGACACCGTAACTAACTGTTTTAAGAACGCCTGGACAGCAACTGATAACGCTGCTGAAACTGAACAGGAAAACGATGATCCACATCTGAACTTAATGTGGATACAATTAGGATTCTGATAATGCTCTTCTACACATTTACACCCAGTTGGTGACCTCTTGTACCGTCATTATGGAAGAATGGGCATAGGTAGGCAACATCTGTGCTGCTGAAGAACCAGTCATCTGCTGATGATGCAGAAGAGAATAATAATTCTTTACTGTCATCTTCTGAGGAATATGAAGCTACGACCCCGCGCTGAAGTTGCTGCTACAATTTCTGTTCTGGAGAGATTTGCTGTCACTTCTGATGTCTCCATGGCATTTCAGACTGCCCTGA
Organism: Deroplatys truncata; assembly: GCA_030765065.1. Lineage (NCBI taxonomy): Eukaryota > Metazoa > Arthropoda > Insecta > Mantodea > Mantidae > Deroplatys > Deroplatys truncata. The sequence goes on along the minus strand of CM060984.1, from coordinate 18,998,003 downwards.
TGTGGTATCTTCAGAGAGTGCCATAATATTATGACCGCCAACGGTCCGCCAACAACAATTAATGAGTTTTTGAAATTAGAGAACTAAAATGTGTAATGGATAAGAGTTGTAACTAAAACATGTGTTCCAATTAAAACTTAGTGTTAAAAGAACAGTATATTTAAAGTGTTTCTTAAGGTTATCGTTTGTTGTATTATATGACTTATTAATTCAATGAGTACAATATTGTTCAAAATAGTACTGTTTTAAAAAAATTACGACGAGCATTTAACACTATACTTTCTAAAATAAATGCCAGATATACCGTATACAGCAGTTACTTTTACTTTTTCTTAGAAGTGGAACACCCTCATTCGTTGGTACGCATAACAAGAGAGAAAGTGAACTCAACAGTCGTATTTTACCATTTCAGATAATATGGGACTATTTTTACAAAACTTCGTTAAACAGAATTGGCTATTTTTCGGTCCCTTGGAATTCGGTTAAACGAGGGTCTACTGTATTTTGTACAACTTCTTATTCTTGTAATGATAGGTTTTCCAGCCTGTATGCCAAACTATTGATTATTGCATGTTTATGTGTTCTCGGATTGAAACCATTTGATTTAATGTCCTTGCAATGTATGCCAAATTCCACTCATATTTTCTTTTGTGCTTATGATTAAGTCTAGTAAGGGGAGCATGTTATCTTCTTTTGTTCCCAGTGTAAATTTCATGATCTGTTCTTGAATGTTAAACAACTTTATGGCATCTTCTAGGTGATTTTCTTTTACTATGGTAAATACATCATAAAAATAAATAACCATATCAAAGTTTGAAGAGCTGAAGGAATGACTTATGTGCACTTCAGAGAAGCTTATCATGTATAGCTTTGCTAGGTTTCTTAGAGGTATGCATTGCATATCTTAAAATGTGATAATACAGGTTAAAGCAAATAAATGATAGGGTTCATATGAAATTTTTAAAAACAAGGAAGTGATTGTTGCTGTATTTTGTAAAGTTTGGCAGACCCTCTTTTTCTTATGGGTTAAAAAAATTGCAAACTTGCTGGTGCAAAAGTATGGGCATCAGTGGAGACTATTCTGGGAAATAAAGCAAATATGTTAATGAAAAAATAAATTTACTTGCATTTTTATCAAACTTTTCAAATGATGCTCTTAGGTGTTAAGGATTTTTATTTAGCATTTATGATTGGCACCTGCAGTTATTATATTCATATCTACACTAGCATCATTCAGCACACACCATGGAATTTATCACTGGGTTCAACATAACCTATAAACTTAAATGTTATTATACACTTCACCGCCTGGTGAGGATGACTAATATATTACAATCTTCACTTTCCTCTTCTCTTAAAATGCACTTCCTTTTTGCTTCAGCATCTTCAAGTATTCCTATTCTGGTACATCTTATTGAAGTTCTCATTCAGAATTATGAAATCTGATCTTCTTATGTTTCTTGTCAGTACCTTTAATGGTTTTCCCAGTTTTGTTTCGTATCACACAATTATCAGTAATGGATGTTAGCTTTTAATTTCCTACTTTAGCCTCTTTTTGCGTGCAGGTATATTTCTTTAAGTTCTTTATTTAATACTTAAATTACATTCTGTAATAATGTTGTTCTTTCTTAGGCATCATGATTAACAGTGCTTTCATGCCCATATTTTTTTTAATGACTACATATTTATAAAGGGCGCATCCTAAGTTGGGGATTGACATCTAAGCAGTGGGGATTCCGATGTTGCCATTTGAGTGCTCCGGTCCATGTACCATGCAGCAGAGCTAGTGGGGAGGATATTTGTGAGTGAATTTAATTAAGATTTGAGCATGTTAATTTATTTATTGATGCTGTATCCGGTAATGCCGGGATATCTGCATCCTATGTCAGAGCGAGCGAGAAAAGTACAAAAATGTGGTACTGTATCTCCGAGGATGCGACTTCTATTTGGGGATTACCTTTAGTATCATTTTACATTTGCACAGAAATCTAAGGAGATACATGCTATATGTTGTATGTCTGAAGATTTTTAAATGCACGGGAATGTCTGTTTACTGTTATGAACCTCTGGGAGTCTGCATTACGCTACTAGGGTCACCACCTTGAAGTTCACATTAATGGACATAATCGGATCATATAATCTCTCTTGCTTGTCCCTTAATTGGTATTTCATTCCCGAAAACATATTTTGTGGCCTTCAGGGCTAGTTTATTTTTATCTGCTTCTGTAACACCAGTGTTTATCGCAGCCATGAGTGATAAAACAATTTGCTAAATATAAAAGTTACACATGCCAAACCATATGCAAATAATAAACACTCTGAAACACTTGAATATTGTTGTGATATGCTGTTTTAAACCATTGTGAATGTTTATAAGTCAGAAATCAATGACTGATGATAAACTGCACAAGCTGTTACATTTGGTCACACATTCACTACTATATGTTACAGAGAGGAATAAACAAATGGCATTGCACTACCACTGAATCATAAACAATGCAAGAATAACAGTAGTAACTGTTTACATCAAATGCCAGCATGCAGATAGCAGAGGTATCGGTTGCTGGCGTCATTCACAAAGCACTTGGTATAGTATGATAGAGCTTGGCAGTCTAGGTATAGCATACCTGGTTGTTATGACAACAATTTGCTTTTGATTGGTGGGTTATTGGTTGCTAGACGACTGTAATGATGTGTCAATTATGTGTTTATCCCTTCCACAGCTCATTACCAAATGGCTGGGAAACGTCAATCACCAACTTAGAATGCGCCCATTATAGAATTATCCCCATTTCCATAAGAATATTTAATGCACATAAACTTACTCCGTTGTTTCTGTTAAAAGACTCAGTGACTTCACTACTGTTTTGTATGTCTTTACTGAGTAGGTGCTTATCTACATTAACTGTATCTGTGCTTTGGTATGACACACATGCTAAATTGTAGAAATAATCTGAACGTTTTAAAGTAACTTATTGTCGCCAGTATTTTTACCTTCACTTACCTATAGTAAGTGGAGGAGGTATTGCATTCCAACCAAAAATTCACATGAAGCAATTTTAGAAAAAGATATGTGTGAAAGAGGGAGAGATAAAATGAAGTATTGCATAAATTCCAAATTGGTATCTAAGTTCAGTGTCATTAACATTCAGCAACATTAAGATTTTCAAGAAAAACCACTATCCCAAACTACCAAAAAATTGTCATAATTTTTATGTGTTTAAAAATGGCTTTAACAATTTTGATAAATATGATATGCATAAGATATTTTCATGACTAATAAAACACTGATGTTGAATTTTGTGCAAATAGGCTTTGAGGTCTTCGCACTGAATTAATTTTACATAATTTTGTATAATTAGTAAACCTAACAGGTAGACAAAAGCTTACTCCATTGAAAAGTAGATCGTGTTAAAATAATAATTCATGTCATATAGATTTTTTGTGCCATTAACCATTTCCAAGATATTCATTGCTATTGTTTAAATTTTCCAATACTTCAAGATGCTTCACCATCCAGTGTCATGTAAACAGTATGGAACTTCAAACCCAAAATGTGGCAGTCTACTTTTTAAAGATTTGACTGTCACCTGAATCTCTTGTATCCCTAAAAAAAATATGTAATGAAGCCATTGCTGCAAACACCTGCTGCAATTTTTCTGTCTAGTGAAAATGCTAGATTACGAAGAACAAACATAAAATTTTCTTTAAACTTGGAAAAACTGCAAGAAAAGCCTATGAATGTCAGGAATAACTTATGCAGAGGAAGTAATGGGCAAAACTCTAGCATTTCAGTGGTTTTTGAAATTTAAAAGTGGTGTGACATCAGTTAAGCATACAGATCATTTGGGGTGATTCTCTTCCAGCAAAACTGGAAGGTTATCGCTCAGGTTAAGGGAAATGGTATTAAATAATAGGCATATTACATGTTGAGCGAAGGTCTACCAGGGCAACAGCCTTAGCCCAAGCCCCCTTCCTGAACCCAGGGCTAGCGACAGCCGAGTGGCTCTCCAACCGTGGGGGTTTCCCATGAGGCCAATATCTTAAGTCTAAAAAGGTCTCCCCCTACTTACACGAGGATGGAAGTTGATACACCACTTACGCGTGTCATCGCAACAGGGGCGGTTACCGTAAACCAGGGTGGGGCCAACAGCAATTTAGCATGCCGTCTACCAACTCTCACTCATGGTTGGTGCCGGAGAACATCGGGATGTCTCACAACCCTGTTTGGGTGCAAAACAGGAGGCATATCCAATCTCTCATGGGTATCACGAACCACTGCCCCGCCGAGTCCAACCCAATCTGAACTGCTACCCATCGGAAGGGGCTCGAATGTTCGGCCCAGTGTACTTCTAGTAACGTCAGAAGTACCACGAGTGCTAAGGGTTCACTGCGCCCGCACTACAGAACCCCCCCCCCCTTAAGGGAAATATGCATATTACAATAAGAGAAATTTCTATTTCGTTAGGATTCTCTTTTAGAAGTGTTGAAAGAATTTTAAAAGATATTTGTACATGAGAAAAGTTTGTGTCCCGCCTCCTTTCAAAAGACCAAAAGAAAAGTCATGTAATTGCCTGCACAGATCTTAAAGAACAGGTTCAGAATGGCCCTCAGTTTATGAGAAATGTAATTACTGGTGATGAAACATGGATTTATGGGTGCGATCCAGAAACGAAATAACTATATTTACAATGGAAGAGTCTTTCATCTCCACGCCCCAAAAAGGCCAGACAAATTCGATCCAATGTGAAGTCAATGAAATTGGTTTGTTTTGTTTTTTTATTTTACATTAATGGAATTGCACATAATATAATTTGCACCACAGGTCAAACAGTGAATCAAGTGTTCTACAAACAAGCGTTGCAAAGATTAAGGGGAGAGTGTGCAATGCAAATGGCCAGTGAAATTGAGGGCTGGTGACTGGTTCCTGCATTACAACAATGCGCCTGTGCACAAAACTCTTTGTTTGCCAATTTTTGTATCAAAATAGGATGAATACTGTTCACCACCCTGCCTTTTCTCCAGATTTGGTTCCAGCAGACCTTTTTTTTTCTCTTGCAACTTAAAATGCTACTCCGAGGACACCGTTTTGAGGACATTTGTGTTATTCATCGCGAATTGCAGAAAGCTCTGAATGTATTTAAAGAAGATGACTTCTAGAGGTGCTTCCAGCACTGACAAAAGCACTGGGACAAGTATATCAACTCCCAAGGAGACTACTTCAAGGGTGACAAATCAAAATGTTGTGTTTATGACTCATTCCAGAAACTTTCACACCTCATATTCCCTACTTACTATAGGTAAGTAGTAGAGAAAGTGAAAATCCCTGAGGAGTGATAAAGCTTTACTTGGACTGTTATACCAGGACCACATACTTGTTAATGAGCTTGATAGAGAGCTGGGCGCTAAGATGATGTCTCATCCACCTGATTCTCTTAGGATTTCCATCACTTTTCATAAATGAAACAGGTGCTTTGTGGTAAATATTTTGGATTCTAAACAGATTATCAAAATATGATCCATCACACTCGTACCACTTCCTCTATCATTACAAGTTCAAGTAATCTGCAATATATTATAGCAGTCATATAGAAAGTGATTATTCTATTCATGTTGTGTTATGATAAATGTTTGATTAGAAATAATTCTCAAATTAAGCAATATGGAAAACAAAACACTTCTGTTTAAATGTGCTAAATCAGTTGTTGTTACCAGTGAACACATGCAAGAAAAATCTGATTTGTTAAATTCACACGACTTTCCCTACCTACTATATGTTATTACTTTCTCTACCACGTACATAATAGGTAGAGAAGGTGTTGCCATCCATCCAAAAATTTGATACTGAGATTTCACAGGAAGTACATGCTTTGAGTCCCCTTAATCCAAATAAAGAACTTTTGGAAATATGTCCGCTCGCGTATGCGTGCGTGCACGCATTTGTGTGAGAGAGAGAGAATAGCATAATTCAAAAATGAAAAGTCAAATAAATACCAAACTTGGTATTTGAGTTCAGTATCTTCCAAGGATGCCGCACAAAGATTTTCAAGAAAATCCTCCACCCCAACTACCCTTTACATGGAATATTTTTTGAAAATTTTGATTTTCTAAAAAATGGTTCTAATGATTTTGATTAATGCCATATAATTGTATGAATCAAGTAAAATGTATATTCTGAATTTTCTGGGAGTAGCCTAGGTAAACATTCAGCAGTAGACTAAAATGTACCACACAAAAAATGTAGATCTCCTTAAAACGTAAAATGTATTTAAAATAAGTTCTTTTGTGCCATAAGCCATTTTTGAGATATCTGTTATTAAAGGTTTGAATTGTTCATTACTTGTCATTTTAAGTCCCATTGATTCTCAATTGTTTCTCGCGATGTCATGGAAACACTATGGAATTTTAAGGCCAGCATATAGCGTCCAGTTGTAAATATCTGACTATCGCTGTTCTCTTTGTATAAATAACAATATGTGTAATGTAGCTATTTCTGCAAAGGTTTATCACAAATAAAATGAAGTAGATAGAAAAATAAGCTTTAGAAGAAGTAGTTTGTATACCCACTAATAATCAGAGAGGGTAGAGAAAGTCATGTGTATGTATCACATAAGAATTTTTTTTTTTTTTTGTAGTTTCTATAGACTATCTTAGGAAAGCTTATTTTGTTACCTACTTAAGATCAATCGAGATAAACTTTGCAGAAATAAAATTCATTACCCATTTTGTTGAAGATACAACAGGGATAGAGGAAACAAAATCAGTACTAGATTTTTAAAAACTGGGTTGCTATGTGCTGACCTAGAAATTCCATGCATGAGAAACAACTGAATAGCAACATAATTTTAAAATGACAAAATATTGAAAAATTCAAAGCAATCAATGTATATCTTGGAAATGACTAATTCCACAAAAAGAGTTACTGTAAATAAATTGTGTATTTTAAAGAGCTCTACATTGTTTGTGTTGTATGCTTTTGTCTATGTCTTATTGTTTACTAGTTAAACAAAAATATTTAAAATTCCTTCCAAATGGAGAGGACTTCACAGGCTATTCTCAGAAAACTCAAGATATACATTTTATTTGTCATGCAAATATCTTAAACATATGGTACTTTAATCAAATCACTAGCATCATTTTAGAGAAAATAAAAGGATTGGAAAATCTTCCATGCAAAGGATAGTTTGTGATGTGGGAATTTTCTTGAAAATCTTTGTGTTGCATCCTTAAATACCTTCTTCTTTCTCTGTTTAACCTCCTCTTATATAGGACTTACACCCCCCCCCCAGGACTTACAGGCAGGTGCCTGGGGTCAGAGGCCCATCAAGGAGCAGACACTTATGGATCAGATAGAATATCCAGGATGGGTGATCAGCCCGATGCCTGATATGGGATGAAGGAAGTAGATGAAATGAAATGATGGTGAAATGGATGAAAGGAAAGGTGATGATGGAGCAGTTGGTGGAATAAATGGCGAGGGAAACCAGAGAACCCGGAGAAAACCCGCCCAGATGCCACTTTGTCCACCACAAATCCCACATGCGACTCCCTGGGATTGAACCCAAGCCGCTTCGGTAAGAGGCGAGCGGTCTAACCACTCGACCACGGCGCCGTCCCTTTAAATACCAAGTTTTAATATTTGTTGGACATTTTTAGGCTTGCTGTTCTCTCTCTCTTTCTCTCTCTCTCACACACACACACACACACACACATGCACACACACACACACACACACACACACACATGCAAGCACTCTTTTCTAAAAATGCTTTCTTTTATTGTTTAAATTCACAGGGTCTCAAAATGCATGCATTTCTGATGAAATCTCTATCAAATGTTGGGTAGAATGCAATACCTTTTCTGCTTACTAGTTACCTAGTAGATAAAGTTGTTGTTGTTCACCAATGGCACTGGGAATTAATTGATCTGCATCATTTTCCCTCTGGCTTCCCTATATAAAGTCTGTAAGTTATCACTTTTAAGGCCTTTGCATTATGATTCATTCCACCGGCATTCCAAAATAGCACTAAGAAGTGCCCTTCTTTTAACTTTTTGGCTTGGGAAGCATGTCTGTGTTGTAGTCCATTTAGCGTTACCCAGGGAACACCACGTGAAGGCAGACTATGTTGTTCCCCGTGGTAGATAAAGTAATAAATAATATATGTATAGAAAGTCATAGACTGTAATAATCAGATTTATTGCAAATTCACATTGCATCAACAAGTGCAAAAAAAATGTTAAGTTTGCATACCCTGGATGATTTAATAATCTTTCTTGTTCTCTGGAAATGTGTAATTACAAACTGCAAGTAAAGTTTAATTCATTGTTACAGAATGAAACCTCCGAGAGAGATCAGGAATTCCTTTTGATTGAATCAACAAGGTAAGATTGCTGAAGTAAATATATTAAACAAATCTAATGTTTTTTTTTTTTTGAAGATTTAGAAGCTAGTAACAGTGATGTGTCATAATTTAAGATAAAGAGAGTTGAGGGTTGTTGCACTACATCACTAAAATATTCTTACTTGAACGCGTTTCGGGAGACGGCTTGTTCCCATCGTCAGCATGTTCTCAACTCAACATACTCAACTCAACAGTTGAGAACATGCTGACGATGGGAACAAGCTGTTCCCCGAAACGCGTTCAAGTAAGAATATTTTAGTGATGTAGTGTAACAACCCTCAACTCTCTCTATCTTAAATCTAATGTGTTACAATCACATGATTTCTCTACCCTCTATCATTTATTAGTGGGTATACAAGCTGTTCTTACAAACGTTTATTTTTCTATCAACTTCATTTTAATAGAGATAAACATTTAAAGAAATAGCTACATTACACATTTCATTATAAGATACAAAGGGAATAGTGACAGTTAAATTTTCAAGAACTGGATGCTATGTGCTGACCTTAAAATTTCATACTCTATTCATGACATTTTAAGGAACAAATCAGTTTCGTCAAGATTTGAAAAAAAAATAATAAAATGTTGAACAATTCAACCAGTAATGATAGAAAGATACCTCGGGAATGGTTTATGCCATTTGGAATAAATTGCATATTTTAATGAGATCTACACTTTTTGTGTAGTGTGTTGTCATCTTTCACTTAACATTTACCAGTTAGCAAGATTGTGTACAATTCCTTCTGAATAAAGAGGACTTCATAGGCTATTTCCAGAAAATTTAAGACATACATTGCATTTGTCATGTAAATATCTTTAACAAATGCTATTTTAATGAAAATTGTTAGAGCCATTTTTGAGAAAATAAAACACTTTTAAAAATGTTCCATATAAAGGGTAGTTTCAGGTGGGGGATTTTCTTCAAAATCTTCTTGTTGTATCCTTGGAAGGTGTTGAACTTATATACCAAGTTTTGTATTTAACCAACTTTTTTTTTTAAAGTTATGCTGTTCATACACTTACTGACTTTTTCCCCAAAATGCTTTTTTGGGGGGGTTCAGGGGTCTCAAAACACACATTTCTGGTGAAATCTCTACATCAAATTTTTGGGTGGAATACAAAACTTCCTCTACTTTAAGTACGTAGTAGAAAAAGTAAACATTTGATGTACTGCATTCACATCAGTTTCTCTACTCACAGTTCTACAGATTATTGTCACAAAAACTTATTCTTCTATCTACTTCTTATTAATCAAGATAACTTTCACTACACATTTCATTGTAGTATAAGAAGAATACAGTAGGATAAAGCAATAGTCAGATTTTTAAAAGGTTTTTTCATTTTCTTGTTGGGTTATCTCATTTAGATTACAGAGGCAATTCACGGACATTTTGTGTGGTTAAACAAAAGCATTAAATCTGCACTATTTTAATGCGACTGATTTTTTAATTTTAGGTATAATAATGATAAGAGAAGTTTAAATACAATAAGTAACACCTTGCACTGTTTTTTTTTTTCTTTGAGATGTTAATCTGAATAATTTGGGTTCTTAAAATCAGTTATGACATCACAGAGTTTAACCATGTAAGATACAGCATTAATGTTTATTGAGTAATAATAAAAAAGACAGTTCTTGGCACCATTATTATAACTTTAGAAAAATATACTTTCTTTTTAACTGAAAGAGAGAGAAAGATCTTTTATTCAGCTTACCAAACTAAATTACCAACTTTAATTATGGTAATGAGTTTTCTTCCATCCTGCGTATAGATAATGTTTTCTTTCTCTCTCACCGGTGATTGCTGATGATTTTTCTGCTGTTTCAGGTTGAATACAGAAGCGGTGTGCAACTATAAATCTGGTGTCACCAGTGCAGGTTTAGATAAAGGCTGCTTAATTTCGACAGAAGATGGCAGCACTTGTCAAGAAAATGCCAACTCAAAAAATGCAGCTACTGGAAGTAACATCACAGGCACTTTTCATGTGGATTACAAGACATCCCATAAATGTAAGATTTGCTCCAAAAGCTTTGGGCGAATATCATCTCTGAAAAGGCATTATTGGCTGCATGGGGGTAAAAAGCCACACAAATGTACATTTTGTGGTAAGTGCTTTAGTGTAGCATCATATCTAAGATGTCATATTCTGATTCATAGAAACAATAAACTGCACAATTGTGGACTTTGTGAAGAGAACTTTGCTACAGTACATCATTTAAAAATACATAATTTAATTCATGAGGGTAGAAGACCACACAAGTGTAACTACTGTGAGAAGAGCTTTACCATGGCTTCACACCTAAAGGAACATAAATCAGCCCATGAGGGCAGAAAACCTCACAAGTGTGAAATTTGTGAGAAGAGCTTCACAAGGGCATCAAATTTGAAAGTTCACAGTTTAATTCATGAGGACAAAAGGTTATATAAATGTACCCAATGCGAGAAGAGCTTTATCACTGCATCACAGCTAAAAATACACAACTTTAATCATCAGGAAAAAAGACCATTTGAATGCAACAAATGTGGTAAAAGCTTTTCTCAAAGATCAAGGTTGAAAACACACAATTTAATTCATGAGGGCAAAAAGCCACATAAATGCGAAATTTGTGAAAAGAGCTTCATCCAGCTATCACAGCTGAAAGCACATAAGTTTATTCATCAGGGCAAAATTCCATTTCAATGCAACAAATGCGGTAAGGGCTTTGCTCGGAGATCAAATTTAAAAATACACAATTTAATTCATGAAGGCATAAAACCACATAAATGTAAAATTTGTGAAAAGAGCTTCACTCAGATGTCACAATTAAAATCACATGAGCTTTATCATGAAGGTGCAAGACCATTCCAGTGTCAGATTTGCAAGAAGAGTTTCACTAGTGCATCATACATGAAAATACATAATTTAATTCATGAGAACAAAAGGCCACATAAATGTACTCAGTGTGAGAAGAGTTATATCACGGCATCACATTTAAGATCACACAGTTTAATTCATGAGCTGAAAAATCCACAAATGTATAATACTATTAAGAGGAGTTATGTGCTGGGCCCATTCAATTATAAAAATTGTGAGGAAGAGCTTCACCTCAACATTAAACCTGAAAGTGCATAATTTAGCTCGTGAGAGAAGTCTGCATAAATATGAAATGTGTAAGAAGAGCTTGCTGCATTAAATTATAGATTTATTAATGAAGGTAGAAGACCAAATGAATGTGAAATTTGTAAAACGTTTTGTAAAAAATTTGTAAAAACCACATAGTGCAACTGAAAACATCATTATGAGCATGCTAACCTATACAAATATCAAATTTGTGAAAACAGCTTCACCATGGCATCAGATCTTAAAATTTGTAGTTTTACTCATGAGAGTAGAAGGTCGCAGGTTCAAACCCGGCGGAGGGTGATGGATTTTTTTCGGGCATAAAAATCCTTAGCACGGCTTCCTTCGGAAGGGAAGTAAAGCCGGTGGTCCCGTGTCAGATTTACGGCACGTAAAAGAACCTCAAGCCTGATAAAGAGGCCTCTGAGCAAAATTACCGGTGTTTCACGCCCAATATAGAATGGGACGCTAAGAACCATAGTAGTTAAAGAGCGTCCATAATTAAAACTCAATTTCATTTGAGAGTAGAAGACCATATAAACGTGACATTAGTAAAAAGAACTTTGCCACAGCAGCAAATCTAAATTTTGGTGTTATATTCATGTGGTAGAAGACTTCATAAATATAACATTTGTGAGATGAGCTATACTGTAGCATCACACCTTAAAACTGACATGTATGGTCAAGGTCATTAAGACATGGGCTTGTGAACAGGAGGTCCATGGTTCAAATCCCACTGGACAGTCCTCCCTGACTGACAGTTTTCCGTCAGTCCTTATAACTGGTAAATGCTAGGGAGGTACCCTAAACTTAGGCCTGCAATGTTTCCTTCCCAAACTTCCATTCCCAATTATCGTTTCATTTCATGTATCATTAGTGTCCACCACCTGTAGTGCCATATGTAGTAAAACTGGGAGTTGTTGCCCGGTCTAGGGGTACCATTCACCTCTAGGTCGCAGATTCAAACCTGGCAGGGGGCAATCGAGTTTTTTGGGCATAAAAATCCTTAGTATGGCTTCCTTCGGAAGGAAAGTAAAGCCGGTGGTCCCATGTCATAGATTTAAGGCACGTAAAAGAACCTCAAGCCCATATGTTCATGAGAGTAGAAGATCACACAGGTGAGATATTTGAGAGAAGAGCTTCTCAATGGTGCAACATTTGAAAACACATAGTTTAATTCACAGTCGATAGACTACATACTTTAGTTCAGGAGAGATGAAGACAGCAAAGTGTCATTTGCAAACACATCTTCTCCATATTATTGAGTTGTGAAAAGTCATAATTAAAGTCATAAGTACAAAACATGACATGTGTAACGATTGCAAAATGCTGACATCTGAAAGCATTCAAAGTAGTTCATGATGTTAAAAGACTACTAAATCAGTGTGAGATTACATATGGGTCATGAATGTATTCCCTGACTTCATTACCCACCATCATTTATTTTTATATAGCTTCTACAAACTACACTGCCGTTTGTGAAAATTGCAACACCAAGAAAGAATATCCCAAATAACTCCAAACTTGGTGGAAGTGTAGAAGATTGTGCAAGCAATAAGTGATTAGGTTTGCAGAGAGATAGGGTACACGTAGGCCGAGCAGAGCCCTCTCGTGTCGGTCCAACAAGGTCAGTGTAGTCAGTGCAGAGCTGTCAAACAAGGTGGAAACAATATAGTGATTGCCACTATGCCTCATCAACGTCAAAGAGAGCCATATCGGCATGTGAGTGAGTTCAAACGGGACAGAATGATCGGTCTCCAGGAAGCGGGTTTGTCATACCATGACATTTTGGCTCGTACAGGGATGCTGCTATGACAGTGATGTGTGTGTGGAAGCAGTGAAGAGCGAGCACTGGACCATAGCATGGGATGACCGTCATCTTGTCCGCATGGCCATAAAGGATCATACAGCTTCATCCACAGTTTTGGCTAGACACTAGAGCACTGCAACAGGTGTAAACTTGTCTGCATCAATGGTTCGTCGCCATCTGCTGCAGGTTGGACTGGTTGCATGCATGCCGTTACGTCGGCTTCCATTGTCCAGAAACCACAAGCTCCTCCGACTGCAATGGGCACATGAACACCATCACTGGGGTGCTGAGCGGAAAAATGTAGTCTTTTCGGACGAGTCCTGCTTCAATGTGTCCCACAGTGATGACCACATACGTGTCTAGCGGTACCATGGTGAGCGCAACCTGGAGGACTGCATTGTTGAGCAGCATAGTGGACAAACACCAGGTGTGATGGTTTGGGGCGCCATTGGTTACAACAACCGATCTCGCCTGCTATGAATTGAGGGCACTTTGAACAGCAACCGGTACCTAACAGTAGTTGTAGAGCTTGAGGTACTCCCCCTGCTCTTGCACGTTCACCTGACATGTCGCCCATCGAACATGTCTGGGATATGGTTGGTCGGCACCTGGTGCATCACGGTCCTCCAGTAACCAGTGTCACGCATTTGTGGGCTCGAATACAAACTGTGTGGAGGGAAATCCCTCAGGAACTTATTCAGAACCTTTTTGATTCAATGCCACAGCATATAGCAGCTCTAATTGCAGCGCAAGGAGGCCACACCAAATACTGAATATTAGAGCTCAAAGGTCATGTATAGATTTGAAAAGATTATCATTTGTTACTTGTCATGTACTAACCTGTGCTATTAAATTCATTGAATTCATGTGTTTCCTTCTTGGTGTTGCAATTTTCACAAAAGCAGTGTTTACAAAAGCTGTTCTTCTATCTTCTTCATGTAAATGGAAATAAACATTTTTGGAAATACTTTTATTGCACATTTTGTTGTAGTAGAAAAGGGATACAAGAAACAGAAGTGATAGTCCAATGTTAAAAAACTGATTGCTGTATGCTGGCTTTGCAATTCCATGTTCCTTATGTAACATTGCAAGAAACACCGAATGGTAAGAGCACTTTAAACAAATTACAAGTATTGAAAAATTCAAACCAGTTAAGGGATATTTAGGAAATGGCTGCTGCCACAAAAGTAGTTATTTGAGATAAACAGTATGTTATAGGGAGATCATTGTTGTGAAGTAAGTTTTTTCTACCTCTTTAGTTTTTCCTGTTTTACAAAATTCTACCAAGTTCTTTCCAAATGAAGAGAACTTAATAGATTGTTGCCAGATTATTCAAAATATATATTTAACTTTTTAATGTAAATATCTGAAGTAAATGGCATTTTAGTCAAAATAGTCATTTTTAGAAAATTAAAAATATAATTTTTTTTCCATGAAAAGGGTAGTTTGGGGTTTAATATCTTCATGTGGCATCTTTAGGATATACTGCCGTTCACATCGGACCTGGCGATGTTAGGCTCCTGTGTCCACCAGTACATTGTAGGGACGATCCCCAAGCCATCCGTGCGCTATCAGACCATCCTCGGTGTTCAACGTGAAGCGAGAGGAAGGTGGTGACGGCGCCGACGTGCTCCTATCGTGTTATTAGTTCTGATCCTTGTCCGCGTTATGCTTGCAGTCCGCCTCAGATTCCCGGGCTCTCCGTAACTCCAGCAATTAGGTCTCCCGCCCCCGGTTTTACGACGATTGGGTTGTTGTGGTCGACGCCGGTAATCGTCATTCTCGGCGGTCACAGCTCTGACCGGTACCGGGGTGGCTCTTCCGGCCGTCATCTTTGCCACCTTAATGTGGAGAGCAGTCGCCAGGACATCATTGATGTTCCGGTGTTCCTTCAGGAGCAGGTGATGTTTCACCTATCGATCTCTTATCCCGCTGATGAATGAGTGGGTTGCCTCTCCAGATATATAATCTGATGGTAAATCCGTCAGGGCCCGATGCGCCAGCCGCTCAACCTTCACGGCGAATTCTTGTAGGGTCTCACCCGGTTATTGCGGTCTTGCCTTCATCTGGGTTATGTAAGCGCGGTCAAACAAAGTTCTCATAGCGCCCCTCCAACAGTGATTAAATTCTCTGCCGAGCCACCAGCGGTGTAAGTGCGAAGGGTTTCTGCTGCCTCCTCTGCAGGGTAGCTAAAAGTTGAGTCGTCCTCTCTGCCGCAGCCATCCGTTGTGGGTAGCAATGGCCTCAAACTGCCGCTTAAACCACTTCCACGAGGAAGTGCGGTTGAATTTCGAGGTTTTTACTGTTTTTGTATTAGCCGAACTCGTAATCGTGGGTCCCTACATCTTCGGCACGGATCTTGGCATCTAGGTCGCGGCGCATCTCCTGCACTGCGGCGTTTATCATCCTCTTGCTTTCCTTCGCCTGCTGATCTAACAATGTTTCATGCTAATTTAGACGATCTTCCACCGCATTAATTTTTCCTTCCATGTCAGATTTCATTTCCTCTGACATCTCGTCTTTCAATTCTTTCACTGTTGCATTTATCTCAGATTTTAAAGACTCGATGGTACCACCGATATCTGATTTCAGTTTCTCCAAATCGGTTCCCATCTTGTCCATTCCGGATTGTATTTTTGTCTCCATTTTCTCCATTCCAAATTTAATTTCTGTCTCTTCTCCATTCCGGATTTCACGGTCTTGATTCCAACTAACAGTTCTTTAATCATTGCCTCCATCGAAGTGTTTTATCCCACTTCTGACACCAATGTGATTTTGTCCAGTTTTTCAAATGTCACCTCTCTGTTCTCACTGTTTAGTTCTTCTCAGTTCAGTTTTACTGGTAGTCCACTTTACTAAGGTGAACTAGTTCAATTCTCCGCCATTTTACTTCCTTTGTAACGTAGTCTCCTCTTCTGGACGGTTCACTCATGGGGAGTCAAAGACAATACTTCCACTCTCTCTCTCTTTCTGCAGTAGCACGTCGCAACAGCCGTCGCCAACTAACTCAGAGAATTGATCTTGATGACGCACTCGTTAGCTTGGTCTCTCACTGACTTGACTCAATTATCTTGCTCTCACGAGAGCGCTCGCTTATATAGTCAGTGGAATATTTCCACGAGGTTCTCGAGCCTTCTGAAACTATGTCGATACACTTTCTGGCGGAGGGGGAGAAGAAGCTTCCAGAAGTGCGTCCGGTGTTAGCGCTGGTTAGCGGCAGTTATCTTGTTTACTCCGACGGCCCGGCACCGACCTCCCGATAACTTGGGCCGTAGCCGCTGCGTTACAATACCAACCTCTCATCAAAACACTAAAGTGCAAAACAACGAATGGCTTCATTGCTAGCTGCCCAACATTAGATACCAACCAACTGTTGAGAATGCAAAAATCGGATATGATAATTTCACATGACTTTCTACACCCTCTATCGTTTATTGGAGGGTATACAAACTATTCTTACTAAAGTTTAGTTTTCTATCTACTACTTTTTAATCCAAATAATATTTTGCAGGAATAGCTACATTACGCATTTCGTTCTAGATTCAAAGGGAACAGATACAGTGAAATGTTTAAGAACTGGGTGCTATACGTTGGCCTTAAAATTCCATACTATATCAACAGAAAGTATTGAACAATTCGAACCATTAATAACCGATTACTCCAACGATGACTGGTGCCACAAAAAAAAAGTTATTTGAAATAAATTGCGTTTTAAGGAAATCCATATTTCCTATCTAGTACGTTTTCGTCTATCGCTTAACGTTTACCAATTATGCAAGATTATGCAAAATTCCTTCCTGTGAAGAGGATTCGCAGCCTATTCCGGGAAAGTTTAAGATATACATTTTATTTGTTATATAAATATATTTTATATGTGGTACTTTAAATAAAAATCGTTAGAGGCATTTTTGGAATATAAAGTGTCTCCAGAAACGTTTCATGTAAAGGGTAGTTTGGAATGGGGGTATTTTCCTGAAAATATTCGTGTTCATCTTTGGAAGGTACTGAATTTAAATACCAAATTTGTTGTTGATCTAACTTATCGTTTTTGAGTTACGCTGTTCACGCGCGCGCGGACTTGTTTTCTAAAATGCCTTTTGGACTCAAGGTGCTTCAAAACGTGTATCTCTGTATTGAATTTTTTGATGGAATGAATACCTTCTCTGCTTACTAAGTACGTGATGGAGAAAGTAAAAATAAACCAAAATTTTCCATATAAAGGGCAGTTTCGAGAGATTTTCTTTAAAATCTTTGTGTTGCATCAATGGAAGCTGCTAAATGTTAATATCAAGTTTAGTACTTAAATGGCTTTTGATTTAGAATGTCCACACACAGAAAACTTTCAAAAATGTTTTTATTTGGATTCAGATAGTCTCAATGCATCTATTTTTTGCGTAGTACATTGAGGTGTGCTACACTTTACACCAGTAGTAAGCATGCTACAGACCAGTAACTAACTTTCCAGAAGTAGACTACATCTTCATAAGACTGTTTACGCTGTGTTCTGTGAAGTGATACAGTCTTACATAATGTGGGTGTTTGCACTTTAGAGATTCCAACAGTAATCCATTTAAGGCCCATAGGCTTTACCAACTATGTTGTCCAGGGCAACAACTTCCAAATCAACGTTGATTTGTCTCAGGAACACTTGTTCCTTGATATCTAACATGCATGTCACAGGTAGGTCTCAGACAGTTCGTACCATAGAGTTTGACGAAGAAACCCCATCAACAAACACCAGAAGAGATGCCCATGCCCTTTGTATGAATCAGAGCCAGATTTGGAATGTTCTGCATGAGAATGAACTCCAGCGTTTTCATAGGCAGAGGGCACACGCTTTAGTCGGAACAGCTTCCCTCATCAGTAAGAATTTGTCTGGTTTCATGAAAACCACAATACCCTACAAGTATGCTTTCTACTGATGCTTGTTTTGCAAGTAAAAGCATTTTCAATACACATAATAGCCATGTCTGAGAAGGGAATATCCATGGGCACCAACAGCAGTTCACTGTAAATTTACTACAGATGGGAATTGTGGAAAACTTTGTCATTGCCCCTTCTTCTTAGCTCTACATTTGAGTGCTGGTAACTATTTGCAGAATCAGTCAACTTTGATTATGCAAAATGTGTGGTTTCAGCATGTTGGTTCACCTCCACATTTCCCTAATAGACGAAATCACCGGACTAAAACAGTTGTCATTTGGAGGATTGGATGCAGTGGACAAGTAACATGGCCTACACGTTTGCTTTACTTGGCGCTTGGGTTTTTTTTTCTCTGGTATGCCATGTAGGAAGCAACTAATGACTTGTCGGTTGAAAATGAACACATGTTAATACAACGCATAATGCAGCAGCAGAAATCATTCAAACTAGTCGTGGGTTTCAACGTAAGAAGAGTGCCATATGTTTTAGTTTCTTTAATAATTGGAAGACAGAAAAAGGCATTTGTAATAAGTAGTTGCTACTTATGTACACGTGTTTTAAAAAATCTGATTTGCGACAATCGCACGACTTTCCCTACCCATTGGTATTTCATATTTCTATTGTTCATTTGACTTCTTATTTATCTGTGTGCTTAAGTTAGCAAGGTTGATTAATATGTGCACACATATTTTCAGCTAACTAATAGTTGCGAGTTGAGACAAATAGATATAACTGCATAAGTCACACATAGCTAATTGTATCGTTATTGTTTACAAAGTTGGTTTTTATTTACACATTTTGTAAATACAACAGTAAAATAAACAAAACACGAGCAAACATTTAGCGTATTATTATGAATAGCAAACCTAACAGAAGAAGATAAAGCGTGTTATACAGAAGTACAGCTGTTCTTTTGAAATGCAATTATATGATTGACTGCTTGCTTGGGAGGACATCTTGGATCCAAGCGAACGATTGACAAGCTCGACAAAAGTACTGTTGGTTGAGACTACGAACGGACGCTGAAAAGTGGCGCCGCCAATGTCATGTGTGTACGGCAAGTCCGGTCCACAGAGTAGGAGCCGGGTCTCGTGCATCAGTACACTGTAGGAGCACCATTCGAATGCGTCGTAATCGATATAGCTTGACCCTTCCCTGTGTACGACTGGGGTAAGAAGTATCTGTTGGTGGTCATGGATCACTTCATCAAGTGGCCGGAGGTGTACGCCTTTCCTAACCAGGAGACCAAGATGATCGCGAACTGCTAGTGGAAGAAGTATTCTGCTTATTTGGAGTACCGCTAGAGCTACACAGCGATCAGATCACAAATTTCGAGTTTAACCTTATTAAGGAAGCACTGGAGAGACTCGGAGTGCACAATATCATACAACGCCCCTCCACCCGCAGTTAGAACGGCATGGTCAAGCGGTATATCAAGTCCCTAGAGGATCACTTGAGGAAGGTCGTGGACAATCACCAGAGGGACAGGCATGTTAGGGTGCCGCTTTTTTTTTTTGCTGGCCTACAGCTCGTCGACTCACGACACCACCGGAATGACACCTGCCAGCTTATTCTTTGGAAGGGAGCTGCGTTTTCCATGCGATCTAATGTTTCGGAGATCCTCTGGAGCGGAACAGCAAGCGATTGACTACATGGGGAACCTCGTGGACCGTCTTCACGATATGACCCAATCAACACAT
The DNA here is from genome assembly GCA_030765065.1 of Deroplatys truncata. Classification (NCBI taxonomy): domain Eukaryota; kingdom Metazoa; phylum Arthropoda; class Insecta; order Mantodea; family Mantidae; genus Deroplatys; species Deroplatys truncata. The sequence continues at coordinate 18,978,069 of CM060984.1, read as the reverse complement.
CCATGTGGCAAGTGACCGGATGAAGACCGTTACTACGGCCAGGCTAGCAGCCAAGGTTTCCAGCAATGTGATTTGCCGTGGCGTTGTTCGAAGCTCCAAAAACCATGACAGGGATTGTACCGGCGTGATGAAGAGGATCAATGATATAGTCTGCCGCATCCAGAGGCTGCCCCGGGGGAAGTGTTGGAGACCGTCTAGTCCACTACGACAGTGCTGGTCAGGACGATCAGCCCTGAGGAGGAAGCAGTGTGACCACGCGCGCGGCGCTAATTGCGATCGGGCGGCCGGTAGTGCCTCTCGGGCCGATACCTGGGCGGGACATGCGACGGGTCGTCGGAACAATAGCTAATGTGGAATAGAAATCCCTTTGTTTAACCTTACCTTTTCTAGAGCGTTCGTTTCGGCATGTTCTTGTGGGTCCCTTTCCTAGAAGGTTCCCCTTCGTATGCGGGATATATAAGGGTCCACTCTGCCAGTAGTTTAGTCACTGAAGTTTAATTGAGTCGAGTGTTGAGTTCTGGTAAAAGTGACAGTGCAAGTGGACAGCGCAGTTTAATTGTGAAATGTAACTTAGCAGTCAGTTGTGAATTGTGCAGTTCAGCAGTTCTGTTGTGATTTGTTTCGACGGAACATTAGTGTTGTATTCCGAGTGTGTGCCAAAATAACTCAAGGGTAACGTTTGTGTTATTCTGAGTGTCTACCAATAAATAAAGAGTGTTTCCGCTGTAACTGGTGTTCTCATGTGTTTTAGTATTATAAGTCATTCTCATATTATATAGTGTTCTACAGTATTCTTTTCTTCGGTGCAAAGATGTAGTCATCATCTCGTTTCTCCACCTCAATTGCTGATTACCTATAACCTGGGTGCACCTTAAGTGTTAAGCACTGAACCCTGCCAGGGTTTAATTTAAATTACAAGAGTATGTTATTAACCGTTGGAAATTACTGTAATAGTATGAAGAACAACTTACAGTTACCATGAAAATTATTTTGGTGTACTTAAACAATTCAATTGCTTGAGTTTTTTCCACATAGATCTTCTTCTAAAACTAAAACCCCACCAAGCGGACAACGCTTACAGCCAACAATTGCACAAAAAATCAAATTTCTAGTTAACTGCAAAATTAAGATATAATACTTAAAAAAACCAACATAATAAGCTAACCTAATAATTAAAAAAAATCCTCATACAGTTAGCCTAATTAGTATAACTGGACATAAAATAAATAGTAATATAATTAATATAATATATGATATAATTAATCAGTGCGTCAGAAAATAAGGTGCCAAAGTAACAGATACAGTATAACTGACCTTCCCAGTACTTGTAACGGATGCATCTTTGTGGTGGAGTTAGTGGCTGTGAATGGGACCTAACAACCCGAAATATCATCAGATTCTAGTGACTTATTCCATAATGGTGGGAAAACGTCAAAGTTTCATTTTAGTAACCTCTCGTACATTGCAACCTTTATATTTTGGTGATATACCGCTTCCCCTGTGTAGTTGGTTTCGCTTTTAGAACCGACTGTGAAAAGTAATTCCATTAATTATTAGAGAATTCCTCACAAAATGTATGTGGTCTGTTCTAAAACTTGTCATGTCCATTATAAGACGTTTTGCAGACGACATGCCAAAAACATACTTCTTAATAGCACACAAATTGAACTCCTTTACAGATAGGAATGCACACACTGTCGTGCGTAATTTTATTGGTAAGAGCAGATCTTTTTAAAACACAATTTATTCAAATAACATTTTCTGTGGCATAAGCCATTTCCAAGATATTCGTTATTAATGATTCAAATTGTTCAGTTCTTGTCACTATTTTCAAGTTCTGTGACTCAGCTGTTTCTTGCGTTTGCATGGAAACAGTATGGAATTTCAAGGCAGCGTATAGCGTCCAGCTCTTTAGCATTTGACTATCGCTGTTCCTTTTGTATCTGTTACGAAATGTGTAATGTAGCTATTTCTGCAAAGGTTTATTTGAATCAAAATATAATGCAGAAAAATAACTTGGCGTAAGAATAGTTTGTATACACACTAATAAAGGTTAAACTGGCAGATGTCATAAGAATATAGCGCATCAAGTTATTTTCGTGTTCAGATTCTTTAAAACGACAAACTTAGCTTTTTATGATTTCCTTAAAAAAAATGCACCTTGCACAAAAAAAGAGCAAAAGTTTCATGGACACATTTGAACCGCAAAGGTGATGGTGAATATAGAAATCCAGTTGGATCCTTGTCAACTCCAGGGAAAACGAGGAACAGAATTTCTACCCTCACTAACCTATATTTATGCTTTCCAGAAAATGCAACATGGCGTCACATCTATGCCTCCTACGCAAGAAGAGAACACCCTACAATTAAGAAGTTGCTTGTTTCATTAAAGGAATATGATTTGTTTGACGGTACCTATTCATCAATATAAAAAGCGATGTAAAATTTGGAATTTGAGTACAAAAAATAAATGGCAGAAAACTGTAGATGGAGAGGGCAATGTGACTTCAAAAAACTAAATTTTACGCAGCATAGGGAAGGAAAATTTAGCAAAATGGTGTGGCTCGGCTAGTCCTGGGTTAATACTGGGCATACACAATACAAAGGTTGAGCCAATGATATAGTCGAGGGATCGATGCTTGGCCCGACCGGAAAGGGAGATAGATTAGTTATTCTGCACGCTGGAACGTCCGGTGGATTTATCAACAGCGCACTTCTTCTACTCACATCGAGAAAAATAGTGAGTACCCTGGAGAAATGGACCACGGAAAAGTTTTTGCTTGTTTCGAGGAACAGGTTTTGCAGAATATTGCATAAAACAGCGCAGTTGTGATGGATAATGCTCCTTTTCACACGTGCAGCTAAATGAGGCGCCTACAATTGCCTCAAGAAAACATGAGATTTTGAAATGGCTGATGAGACATGGGGTACAAATAGACCCTGGTGTGACGAAAGGATCGTTGCTTTCCATCATCAACGATATGAAACCCAGGAGTCCAAAGTGTTATATTCATGAACTGGTAAAACAACATAGACTCACAGTAGTAGGACTTCCGCCATACCACTGCTACTTCAATCCAATCGAATTGATTTGGGCTTAGGTGAAGAATTGCCGTAAAATATTTACCGTAAAAGAAGTGGAAATACTCGTACGGGAAGGAATGCGACAAGTGAATGCGGAGAATTGGAGGAAGGCAGTGTGTCACGTTAAGAGGAAGGTTCAGTAAGGCAATAGAAACTGAAGGAATTTTAAACGGTGCAGTAAATAGCTTAATTATAAGCTTGGAAAATCGGTCGAACGCTGACTGTGACTGTGAGAGTGTTGATGTCAGTGAAGGAGACCTGAAAGGAATACGGCCTGTTCTAGCTGATTCTGATTGAGACCATCTGCTTTAATTGGTGAGTTCAGAATATTTCTTAATCATGCGTGTTCATTGCTCAGCTTTCGCTTGTTTTAGTAAAGTACTTGTACCCTTGCTCAGCTCTCTCTTGTTTTGGTAAAGTACCCTTTATGCAGGAATCAATCAGCGTATAAACCTCACATGTGTAATTGTGAGCCTGCGCGCCATTTTCCTCATATGGTAGAGTTGCCAACATACTATGTAATGCACTAAGTGACGAGGATTAAAGCATTTTCTGTTTTTTATGTACTTTTATTCATTAGCCAATAAAAATGCGGTTGGTAGTTTACCTTTATCAAAGTTATAAAGTAATATGCTCGCTGAATTCAAAATGTTTCACAGCCAGTAAATAATGAGGTCGTGATGTTAGCGCTAGCTCTCAATTTTGGTACAGTATGGTGGCGTGAAGCAAAAGTGTACGCCTAATTGATTTGCTGTATGTCTATTTCTCTTGCCCATTAATTTGTTTACTTATCATTAAATTTGTGGTTTGAATGAAAAACTAAAGGTGACGCGTAATTAGTATTAGCTTTGGCCATTCCCTCGTATCTTAATCTGAGCCCTTCTCGGGGCTGTTCCATTTCAATGCGGATTGCAGGAAACCTTGGATTGGTGGGGGGTTCAAATTTCTACCATCTGAAGTAGATGTTAAATTAATATATTTTGTAAAATCGCAGCTATGATAAACAAGTGATTTCCGGGTCAAAGTTCCCGTAATTTAATAACATTACGCGATTCTGAGACTCGTAGCCCAGAAACTATACAAAGTAAAATTCTCAAATAAAATTCAAAATGTAAGTAAACTGGTTTAGTTTGTGGTGGCATTTATTCGATATTTTTATAACTTAAATCTAATGCAATTTTCATCGTATTTTTCCCCAAGTTTAAATGAAACACAAATTATGCCATATTGTCCAGAATTTAATTTCAATACAATATCGGTTATCATTTTTATGCTGTCTTCAATGGAAAGCTGTAGAAAAAAGGTAAATATGAATAACTTGAAATCCGCTAGCCGCGCTGCACCATATCACGCAACCAACACCCATGAGTTACGACGAGGACGTCGTCTCTCGTCTGCTATTATATGTTTTGCTGTAAGAGGATTCTAAGTGAGACGATAAGAACGTGAATAAACAAACAATCCTCTTTCCCCCATGATCTAAGCAAGCAATTTTCTTGCCAGGTGTGGTGGTACGTCCATGTGAAGTGTGTTTTATTATAAAATTATTTTTGAGTGTATAATAGTTTTTAATTTATTTCATATGAAAATCTACTACATTAAGCTTAGAAAAAGCTCCATTTAATTACAAAATAAGTTGTTAGATGCAGAGTAGAAGTGCTATATATAGTAAACGACTGACGACGACGACGAGCTGCTGGCAGGCTAAGTTTTAGCCCGAGTGAGTTTTTGCTGTGTGCCCACCCTATCAGGGTTTAACCACAGAATGGGTATTTCAGTTTGAAATGATGTTTCAGGAAGACGGTTTGTTTTTAGGTTGTAAAAAAGAAGGGAGGAAGCATATAGCACCTCGAACTGCCTGTTAGGATGCAGCGACCCTTCTGCACCCTGGTGTGTGTTTGTTTATAAATTTCTTTAGTTAGGATTTAATTTTGAGGTCAATCAACTCCAGAGTGTGATTACTATGGAGTTCAGCTTTACCTGCTGTTGGTTTAACTCCTTGGTTATCTGGTGTGCCCGCATGCCATGCGGGGAACCCGATGACTCCGAAGACGGCGATTTCTAGGGTCGTAATCCCCAAGTGATCTGACCAGGATACTCTGATGGTTTGGTAAACTGGCGTAAAATTTGGTAGCCCGGCGCCTAATTTCATCTTCCACATAGGGAAGAGACGAGGCTTCGTGTAATAGTCTCACGGGGAAGGCGCGGCCGACAGAGTAGATAGACCGGAGTCCCCTATTCTGCGCCCGTTGTAGCCATAGCAGCCACTCTCTGCGACCATGCCCCAGACCTCGCAGGCGTAAAGCATGAGGGGGACTATCAGGGCTCGGAAAAGGTGTAACTTTAGACGAACAGGCATCCCGGATCTCAGCATCGGATACAAGGAGGCGATTGCCCCCTGCGCCCGGGCCGAGACGTCTCGGATGTGCTCGCGAAAAGTTAGACCCTTATCCAGCTTCACTCCCAGGTAGGTTATAGAATTCCTCCATTCAATCCTTCGGCCTCGAAATTGAAATGTGGGGCAGTCTATGGGGATGTGGCGCTTCGTTAGAAGTATGGCATGGCTCTTGTCCGCTTTAACGGACATGCGCCAACGCCAGCACCACTGTTGGATGAGGCGGAGATGTCTCTGTATTGAGTTGAAGGCTCTGATTAGGTTTTTGTTTGAGCAGTACAGCAGCACGTCGTCAGCATACTGGGCCATTTCGACTTGCTGCTGTGTTGGAAAATCTGCCATGAAGACGCTAAAAAGCGTGGGGGGTAATACAGAGCCTTCAGGGACTCCGCCTCTAACTGACCTAAGTGTAGATGTTTTCCCCGCAACTGAAACTTTAAATGATCTGTGTCGTTGAAAACTGTGTAAGATGTTGTTAACCTGTGTTGGTAATCCCAGGTGGATGAATTTGTACAGGAGACCCGCGTGCCACGTCGTTGAGAAGGCCTTTTCGACATCCAGCAATACCGCGGCGGTAAAACAGCCCTCCTGGAAACCCAGGGCGGCCGTCTCCACCACTCGTAGCAGCTGCTGCGATGTCGAATGACCAGGACGAAATCCAAACTGATGGTCCGGGATGGCTTGAATGCCTCCCAAAAGTGGGGACAAACGGTTGAGAATCATCCTCTCGAGAACTTTCGAGAGGGTTGAAAGGCGACTGATGGGTCGGTAGTTTGAAGGATGTACCGGATCCTTCCCCGGTTTCAAAATGCATATCACACGGGCCTCTCGCCACTCTCGTGGAAAGTGACCCAGAGTAAGACACATGTTGAACACTCGGGTTAGAAAAAGCACGGCGTTGAAGGGAAGGTGCCGGAGCATGAGGGGGGTTAGCCCGTCAGGTCCAGCCGCCTTTTTGGGGTTGAGACGCAGGAGTGCGCCATGGAGCTCACTCGGGCGAATGATGGATAGCCGGTCCGCGTCGTCCGGAGGGCGCCGAAAGTATCGGCGTACATCCCGACAAACGTGTTCGGAAAAGATGTTTCCTCCCAATACGGCTTTATACATTTCAGTACGTACTGGTGACCTTGGTTCGCTGCAAGCCTCTTGCCATGTTGTGGCAGACGGCAGCTGACAACGTGACGTAAGTGTACAATGGCAGATTAAATGTTTATTCTTTCGTTATTCTTTTTCCATGTTTCATACAAGGGGCTCCATAAAACTGAAATCAATGTGTAATAAAAAGAGGTTCAAGTCTATATATTTGTGAAAATTTTGTTCATACTTAATGCATGGAAAAAAAGGTTTAAAATGTGTTATAATTATTGTTATGTTATTGGTATACCACCAGCAACGACAACAATATTCAGCTTGGAAATGAATCGTATTTCACTGAAATCCGATATAGGGTTCTTCAGTTACACGCCACAGTTATCTCGTTCGGAAAATAACGCGAATTTTATCGAACTTTAACTCGAAAACTATAAACATTTAAGGGATAATCTTATGAAAACTGTTTACTATTACAGTAATTGACACATGTAGAAATTATTAATGATTAAAAAGTAGGTCAGACAAGTTTTATCCAATTTGAAATAAAATAGCCCATCGGGGCTTCAAATCGCATGCTAGACGCCACAAGTACTCGACGGCATGTTTTCTTCATTTCCTTACTTTAGCTCTCTGCAGCATTTCTTGAACCAGTTAATAATTATTCATTATTTTTATAAATATAATTTAAAATTGTTGTGTCTGCTGTCTCTGTGTGGGTTGTTTCATTTTATTGACGTATTCCATATCGTTGTACTGCCTGACGGAGTTATCAACCACAACAACAACAACAACAACAACAACAACAAACATTACTACCATTACTACTACAACATTATCACGTCAAGAAGAACGCACTTCAGCTGAGTACGTGTTGCTCATATTGGTAACTTCGCGCTGTAGTTCGGAGTTTGACTGCTGGGCTGTTAGAACCCAACTTATTAAAAACAATCTAATAAAAACCACACAATAGTATGTGGCGAGATATTCTGTGTTATTGTTTTGAATTTTCGCTTAGCTGTTTAAGTGGTAAGCCTCTATTCGTTTTTTTTTCAACGTCACGGAAGAATAGTTTGTAGAACAGTGAGTAGTGGAAGTTACGTGATTGCAATACTGATCTTTTTTAAAAAATATTTAAAGGCCTTAACCTTAAAGATGTATCTCTCCTTTAGTTGTGCTTTCCCATTAAACTTCAATGGTTTAAATGGGTTTTTTCAGGTTTTGTTGGAGACTGAGAATACCAGTAGGTACTACTACAATACATGGGGAAAACTGACAAGATAGTGGAACAGAAACTGAGGATTGTTGGAGAAAAAAAATGTCAATTGAAATTAAATGACCAAGAAGCACATCTTCCATCGGATGTTCATTTAAGGAATGAGAAACTTCCTTCTTCAGAGTTTATAGTGGAGTCAAAGTTATTGAGCTAAAGCAAATGGACAGCAAAATGGAAATAAAACAAGAACCTTGTTTGTTGGAAAAAACATTTTGTAAAATGAAATCTGAGTCAGAAATGACTCCTGGTTCAAATGTTCATATAAAGAGTGAGCCAGCTTCATTTGCTTCTGATCTGGCAATGCCGTCTGACACTTACATACAAATGGATCATAAAATAGTGCAAGAGTGCAAGATTGAGATCAAAGAAGAACCCATATACTTGGAAATGTCATTTTCTACTCTGAATTCTGAACCAGGAGGGATAAATCTTAAAGATGCGGATTCACATCCTGACATAGAGGTAAGATTGCAGAAATATTTCTTAAATCAGCTTAGGGGTAAATTGCCTTTCTTGGGCCCGCATTAGCGACTGAAGTGATGTCTTAAATGTCCAACGGATATCACTGTGTGTCCTACAGATGGCACTGTATGTAATTTTCTGGCTTTAACGCAGTGCTGGCAACATATGAATAAGTAATGTCACCAAAGGCAGAGATATACCCCAAATTTCTCGGTTTGGGTTTTTGTTTATATAAGCTTACGTTTCTGAATTCACGCAACGTTAGCCTTGGGTTAGGTTTTTTTTTTTTTTTTAAATATAAGCTTAGGTTTCTGAATTCATTTTTTGCTTTCTCTACTACGTATAGCAAGTAGGGGAAGTATTGCATTCCACTCAAAAATTCGATACCGAGATTTCACCGGAAATACATGTTTTGAGGCCTCTTGAATCAAAAAAAGGATTTTTGGTAACATGTGCATGTGTGTGTCTGTCTGTGAACAGCATAACTCTGAAACGAACATTCGGATAAACACCAAACTTGGTATTTAGGTTCTGTTTCTTCCAGAGATGCAACACGAAGGTTTTCAAGAAAATCCTCCCACCCCAGATTACCCTTTACATGGAGCATTTTTCGAAAATTTTAATTTTCTCAGAATAGTCTTTCATTACTGTCTTCACGATATTCTGACATCCTGTGCTCACCATTTTCTTTTCTTTGTACACAGCTTGCTCTTACTGATGGCGCTCTTTTTAAGCGGCTATAACATATGAATTATAATAAGAAGAAGTAGCAACACATCCCTTACTTAGCGGATTCCCAGATTCTTACTTCAGTTGGCACTTCCGAATGAGCGTCAGCATTACCATGAAGATGGCCACGTTTTTTCTAGTTAGTTTCCCAATTCCCCTATTTCAGTAAGGCACAAAACACTGGCGTTCTGGCGGGCGCCTGATGTACAACAGTTCGCTTCTACTTCTACGTTCCCTCATAAGGAAATTTATTTCATTATTTCTCACTTCCTATACCTAATATACGTAGGCCCAAGAAAGGCAATTTAGCCCAGCTTAGTTTGAAAGGTACTTCATTTAAAAAGTGAACATTTAACCGTTTCTACTGCATACCTAGTAGAAAGTGTTGCATTGCATCCAACAATTTGATATTGAGATTTAACAGGACCATCATGTATTGAGCCCCCCTTAATCCAAAAGAAACATATTTTATAAAAATGGTCTCTGCATGTGCATGTCTTGAACAACATAACTCAAAAACGAAATGTTGAGTAAGTCCCAGGCTTCTTTAATATCAGGTTCTTTCTAGGATTCAACACACAGAATTTTCAAGAAAATCCCCACCCCAAACTACCCCTACATGGAAAATGTTTCATTATATTTTTTATTTTCTCAACAATGGCTTAATGATTCTGATTGAAATACTGGGTAACCTTACCTATGTGCCACGGAAAATGGTGTCTTTCTTCTGCTGCAGACACTGGTGTCCCCCTCTACCTGTGTGCGGTTTCCAAATGTGCAAACAAAAGCTTATGTTAATTAACCAGTGTTTAACACCAAGCAAGCCAACGTTGCTTCATGTTTATGATGTAAGCTTAGGTTTATGAATTTGCTTACTTTTATGCACTATCAACAGTACGGTGCTGTTGCATTGCTATATATAGTGGGAATCAAAAATGTAGAAGAATAAGAAGTAAGGAAAATATCGCCAACCCACACATTTTGATTCTCATTTAGGTTGGCAGTTCCTATCGTGCATGCACAGTAGCAACAATATGATGATGTTTGTTGTCATTACAGCTTAATTTTGCTCTAAAAGTAAGGCACCTAAAAGGAGCAGGTCTCAGGGGACAACATCTCATTCTAAAACATCTCCAAGATATTTCTACTCCATAGGAATTACTTTTTAATACACTTTAAGTACCGTAGCACATAAGCAATTTAAGCCATAATACTATATATTTAAGATATTTACATGACAAAATGTGTATTGTGAATTTTCTGGGAATAACCTGTGAAGAAAGAATTTTTTTTTTCATCCCAGTGTCCTATAACAAGTTAGGCCATATTGGACAATGAATTAAATGAGCTCGGGGTTCATAGAACTTAAGGTTACCTGACATTAGTGTTTTCAGAATAACGGAACGCTCTGGGAAAAACTTTATCCATGTAACTCACCCTAACAGAGATTCAGACTCGGGACCTCTTAAATTTGAGGTGAACACGTTACCCCCACACGACAGAGGTGGACTGAAAGACTTTTGTGGTAAATCATAAGAGAAGCCAAAAACTTTCTACACAGAAAATGTGGATCTGCTTAAAACATACAATTTACGTTATTTGTTACTTTCTCCGCCATATACCTACTAGGTAGAGAAGCTATTGCATTCCACCCAAAAATTTGATATCGGGATTTTACTGGATACACACGTTTTGAGGTCCCCTGAATCCAAAAAAGCATTTTTAGAAAAATGTCAGTCTGTGAACAGCATAACTCAAACAAAAAGCTGGATAAATCCCAACTTGGTATTTTAGTTTGGTACCTTCCAAAGATGCAACATGAAGATTTTCAAGAAAATTCCCTCACCTCAAACTACCCTTTATATAGGGCATTTTCAAAACTTTGGTTTTGTAAAAAATGGCATTAATGATATTGATTAAAATACCATATATTAAAGATGTTTACAAGACAAATAACATTATATCTTGAACCTTCTGGGAAGTCCTCTTTATTCAGAAGGAATTTTGTATTATCTTTTATAACTGGTAAACGTTAAACGATAGACAAAAATGTACATCTCTTTAAAGCACATAGTTTATTTCAAATACTTGACTAATTTTGAAGATATAGAAGCTATACCCCCGCCGCTATAACGTTGCACTTGACAGCTAGCGTTTAAGTTGGTACACTCGCGAAAAAACAGATGAAAAGCTTCAACCGTTTGACTTCCTAAGCCAATCACAAGGCAGCATTCCGGATGGTCGATGACAAAGCGGAACCGGATCTAGAATCGGCTCTGTTGCCGGATGTAACTATTCCCAACCACGTGCTTCAGTTTGTGAATCTCTAGCAGAGCGTCGAGTTGTTATTTGTTATTTAGATTTGTGGTTATTGTTTGATAGTTTTGTTATTGAAATTAATTGTTCTTTCACACAAGCCGTGTGTTGGACAGGGTTGGAAAGGTAGAATCAGGTGACTGAAAAATTCAATGCCATAGCCGGGATTTGAACCACGGATCACCCGGTCTCCGTCCGGTTGCTCTAACCACTGAGCTACCATGGCAACATGCCGACATGACATTAAATTCTCCAGCTGATTCGCGTTTTTCCCGGTAAACCACAAGGTGATCTCAAATTGTATTGAGATGTCATACCCCAATGGCGACTTACTTTATAGCAAGTACTTTAAGTCCCGGGCTTTATAGTTGCAACCACTATTAGGTCAATTAATTAAGTCGCCATTGGGGTATGACATCTCAATACAATTTGAGATCACCTTGTGGTTTACCGGGAAAAACGCGAATCAGCTGGAGAATTTAATGTCATGTCGGCATGTTGCCATGGTAGCTCAGTGGTTAGAGCAACCGGACGGAGACCGGGGATCCGTGGTTCAAATCCCGGCTATGGCATTGAATTTTTCAGTCACCTGATTCTACCTTTCCAACCCTGTCCAACACACGGCTTGTGTGAAAGAACAATTAATTTCATTAATTGACCTAATAGTGGTTGCAACTATAAAGCCCGGGACTTAAAGTACTTGCTATAAAGTAAGTCGCCATTGGGGTATGACATCTCAATACAATTTGAGATCACCTTGTGGTTTACCGGGAAAAACGCGAATCAGCTGGAGAATTTAATGTCATGTCGGCATGTTGCCATGGTAGCTCAGTGGTTAGAGCAACCGGACGGAGACCGGGAGATCCGTGGTTCAAATCCCGGCTATGGCATTGAATTTTTCAGTCACCTGATTCTACCTTTCCAACCCTGTCCAACACACGGCTTGTGTGAAAGAACAATTAATTTCATTAATTGACCTAATAGTGGTTGCAACTATAAAGCCCGGGACTTAAAGTACTTGCTATAAAGTAAGTCGCCATTGGGGTATGACATCTCAATACAATTTGAGATCACCTTGTGGTTTACCGGGAAAAACGCGAATCAGCTGGAGAATTTAATGTCATGTCGGCATGTTGCCATGGTAGCTCAGTGGTTAGAGCAACCGGACGGAGACCGGGTGATCCGTGGTTCAAATCCCGGCTATGGCATTGAATTTTTCAGTCACCTGATTCTACCTTTCCAGTTTTGTTATTGTTCGTTTATACATTTATTTATATTTACCTATTTTATATATATATATTTCATTCATATTATTTATTTAAACAAAACTTAAGTGCGACAATGTCGGAAAAACGACGCCGATCGCCGAGTGATGATTCACGAAGTGAAAATCCTTTGCGCCGAGGTGTGCCACTTAATAGTCAGGCATTGGAACTATTAAGGAGAACCCGGGAGTTCTTTGAACGGGAAAAGGAGTACGTGAAGCTTCACGGAAATCCCTCTATTCCTGCTGATAAAGCCGTACAACGAACTGCAGCAGCTCTTGGTTTAAGCACGAGAACTGTTGTTCACAAAGGAGTGAAACTACAAGAGAAAGAGGACAAAATTCCTGAACCATCTGGAACACAACAGGTATTTCTATCAACTCCAGGGAAGAAAAAAAAGAAGCCTCGTCCAGTCACAAATATTGATGCTTTCCAATTAGACGCCATACGTAGACACATTTATGCCTATTATCATAGAAAGGAGTATCCGACCATACCAAAGCTGCTTATATCGCTTATTTTCAATTAACAATAATAATACAAAATAGTTATTATTCAGTGATGTTCGCTACTTACGTACACTTTTTGTATGCGGCTTAGACACGATAGAAATGAGAACAATCAGCTGTTGTTGTTTACTAGCCACTCTGGCAACGTCGCAACCACGATGTAGCCAACCTTACGCGAAGCCACACGAACTGTCAAGTGCAACGTTATAGCGGCGGGGGTATAGTAACAGTGATGTGTCATAATTTAAAATAAAGAGAGTTGAAGGTTGTTACACTACATCACTAAAATGTTCTTACTTGAACATGTTTTGGGAGACAGTTTGCTCCCATCGTCAGCATGTCCTCAACTGATTTTGCCGGTTATTGTCTGGGGAATGTGTGTGGCTAGTGATGTTCTCTGGTGCTGGGCTGATGAACCTCCAAAGGCTGCTGGGTGGCGGCAGTTTGAAATTCATCAGGTGATTCCTGTGTTTGACAATATGTATTTTTTATTTTTTCCCAGATGTCTAATTCATTGCTGCTGTTGATCGGTTTTAAGAGTTTTATGTTCGGAGTGATATCATGGTTTGAAGACCAGAAATGATGTGCTACTGCTGCTTTTGGTAAATGCATCTCATATGCTCTTTAAGTCTTATTTCAAGATTTCTTTTGGTTCTTCCTATGTATACCAGGTTACAGTCATTACAAACAATTTGATAAATACCAGCTGATTTATCGTTGGGGATAGGATCTTTTGTTCTATTGCATAGTAGTTTCTGTATGTTGTGGTTATTCTGTGGAGACAGGGTGATGTATTTCTTGAAAATCCTTTGAAATTTATGATGTGTCCAAGGGTGATAAGTGAATTTTCTATATGCTTGTGGTTTTTGTTGTCTGAGTAAAGTAGTCGTTTGTTGGATGTATTTCTGTCTTTCAAACTTTTTATCTTCTTATCTATTGTTTTTTTTCTGGTATCCATTCATAGTGGCTATGTTGATAATGTGTTGGTATTCTTTCTGGTATTCCTCTTTCTCCATTGGTATATGTACTAACCTGTTTGTAATACTATTTAAAATTGCATGTTTGTGGCTTGTAGGATTGTAGCTATTGTTTTTAATATAATTTTCTGTGTGAGTTGGTTTTCTGTAAATGCCGAACGTTAGTTTGTTGTGTGCATTATTTATGGTGATCCTGATGTCTAGGTAAGGTAATTGGCCATTTTCTTCTTTTTCTATTGTGAATTTAATAGATCTTTTTTGTAAATTCAATAATTTCAAAGCATCTTCTGAACCTTCTTAACAGCCTTCACCTCTCTTTATTTTAAATTATTTCAAATAAGTTTTTTTGTGACATAAACCATTTCTGAGATATCCATTATTAATGGTTCAAATTGTTCAGTACTTAACCATTCTTTTAAAATCCTTTCAACATTCACTTGTTTCTCGCGATGTCATGGAAACAGTATGGAATTTTAAGGCAGCATATAGCGTCCAGTTAAACATTTGACTATCGCTGTTCTCTTTGTATCTATAACAAAATGTGTAATGTAGCTATTTCTGCAAAAGTTTATTTGCATTAAAATTACTAGACAGAAGAATAAGCTTTAGTAAGAATAATTTGTATTCCCAATAATAAACGATAGAAGGTAGAGAAAGTCATGTGAATGTATCGCATCAGAATTATTTATTTATTTTTATGCTTGGGCTGTTTGCAACATATATGCTGCTATTGGTTTGAAATTGTCAATATGAAGTGCCGTAACAATTCAGTTTTGTCTTGCAATGTTGTGCAAAGAGCATGGAATTCCAAGGCCAGCATATTGCAATCTGCTTTTAAACCTTTTACCATTGCTTGAGTTTCTGCGTCCAGCTTCTACCATCAATGGAATGTGTTATGAAACTATTATTGCAAATGTTTAGCTTGATTATTATGAAGTAGGAAAATAAGCTTTTATAAGAATAGTTTGTAGAAGCCATATAAAAATAAATGATAATGGGTAGAGACAATCATGTGAATGCAGCAAGTCAAATTTTTATTTTCTCTACTACTTGCCTATAGTAAGTGGAAGAGGTATTGTAATTCCATCCAAAAAATTTATAACGTGATTTCACCAGAAATACACATTTGAGGCACCCTGGCACCTTGAGCCCCCCTAAAAGCATGCATGGGCATGCATGCCTGTTTCTTTTTCTTTCTTTTTTCTCAGCATCTTCCAAGGCTGCACGACAAATATCTTTAAGAAAATCTACCCAACTCAAACTACCCTTTATATGAAAAATTTTTCCAGATTTTAGATTTTGTCTAAAATGAATAACAATTTTGATTAAACTACCATATGTTTAGTGTATTTGCCTGGCAAATGAAATGTATACTGTCAACTTTCTGCAAATAGCCTGTGAAATCCTCTTCATTCAGAATGAACTGTTATACGTATAATGAGTAAATCATAAGAGATAGTCAAAATCCTATGACAAAAAAGGTTGCCCTTAAAGCAATTTATGTCAAGTAAACATTGTTCTGTGGAGTTAAACATTTCATAGACATTCCTTGTTATTGGTTTAAATTTTCAAATACTTAGTAACTATTGGATTTTTCCTTGTGGTCTTGCAAAGAGCTTCGAACTTTAGATCAATTGGCTGCGCAATGTTTAAAAATCTGACTATCACTTTACCTACTGTATTCTACAATAAAATGTGCAGTGAAAGTTTATTCCTTTTGTAAGAATAGCTTGAAGTGTGAGCAGAGAAAGTCATGTGAATTCAACAAATGAGATATTTATTGTTTTTATTTTTCACATTTGACATTTATATTGCAACGATGCTTGAATGCGATTACAATGTGCCTGAATGGGTTTCCCAGTAAATATAGAAATGCTGCAGTAGAGCCACTACCATCTCTCGATCTGATGAAAAATACTGACCATCAAGTTTTAGAAATAATTTCCCTCTCATTTCTAGAGGGAGCCAAATCTGTCATATAGGGTGAACTTTGTCAAAAGCATTTTCCCTTTAAATGTTTAAGACAAGTCTACCAATCTAAAGGTAACTAATTAACTCATCACCTTTAGTTGAGGCAGATAAAGTTTGCTACAGACAAGTTAAGGAAAGTATTTGAATTTGCCTGTTTTTCTGATATTTCATCAGATTAAAGGAGAAAACGTGTTAGATTTTTCACTGGAAATGTGCAAATGGAAACTGTAAATGAATTATGTTTTGTTACAGGATGATACCTCAGGGGGGAATGAGTTCGTATTGCCACAATCACCAAGGTAAGATTGCTGGAGTATTATATACAAGAAAAATATTTCATTTGTTGTCCAATATTACAGCTAATTTATGTTCACAATTTTTCAGCTATTTTGGTGTCACCTCATTTTAAATTAGATTTATCAA
Organism: Deroplatys truncata; assembly: GCA_030765065.1. Taxonomy (NCBI): domain Eukaryota; kingdom Metazoa; phylum Arthropoda; class Insecta; order Mantodea; family Mantidae; genus Deroplatys; species Deroplatys truncata. The sequence goes on along the minus strand of CM060984.1, from coordinate 18,961,573 downwards.
ACCTATAAGTGGGATTACTTGCCTGAAATTGTTTGTTATACACTACTATACCCCCGTCGCTGTAACGTTGCCCTTGACAGCTAACGTTTAAGTTGGTACACTCGCAAAAAACAGACGAAAAGCTTCAACCGTTTGACTTCTTAAGCCAATCACAAGGCAGCATTCCGGATGGTCGATGACAAAGCGGAACCGGAACTAGAATCGGCTCTGTTGCCAGATGTAACTATTCCCAACCACGTGCTTCAGTTTGTGAATCTCTAGCACGAGCGTCGAGTTGTTCTTTACAAGCTACATATTGTTCATTGTTATTGTATTTGTGCTTATTGTTTGATAGTTTTGTTATTGTTCGTTTATACATATACATATATATTATATATATTTCATTCATATTATTTATTTAAACAAAACTTAAGTGCGACAGTGTCTGAAAAATGATGCCGATCGCCGAGTGATGATTCACAAAGTGAAAAACCTTTGCGCCGAGGTGTACCACTTAATAGTCAGGCATTGGAACTATTAAGGAGAACCCGGGAATTCTTTGAACAGGAAAAGGAATACGTGAAGCTTCATGGCAATCCCTCTATTCCTGCTGATCCGTACAACGAACTGCAGTAGCTCTTGGACTAAGCACAAGAACTGTTATTCACAAGGCTACGGTGGACGTGGCTTCGTGGAAGAAGAAAGTAGATCATGTGAATAAGCTAATATGAAAAGCACAAGAAATAGATGGAATTATTAGTGACAACCATTGATGATATGCCTTGGTGAAGATGATGATGACGACGACGATGACAACGGAGATTTGGATGGAATTGAGCCATTGCAGTTTTAAATGCGTGAAATTGAAATTGAGTTTTATTTATGGACGCTCTTTAACTGCTATGATTCTTAGCGTCCCATTCCACATTGGGCGTGAATGACCGATAATTTTGCTCAGAGGCCTCTTTATCAGGCTTGGGGTTCTTTTACGTGCCGTAAATCTATGACACGGGACCACCGGCTTTACTTCCCTTCCGAAGGAAGCCATGCTATGGATCGCTCTCCGCCGGGTTTGAACCCGCGACCTTGGGAACTAGAGGCTAGCACGGTACCACTAGTCCACGGAGGATGACTTTAAATGCATGAGTGAAAATAACTTTGTTATGGCTTGCTTATAATTGGTTTTATTTCTCCTCATTGTAGCAGGAAGTTTGTATTATTTTGTTTCTATATTGTCAAAAGTGTGTAATTTATTCTACATACGCTGCAATATTTACACAGAGTTATTTTCAATTAACAATAATAATACAAAATCGTTATTATTCATTGACGTTCGCTACTTACATACACTTTTTGTATGCGGCTTAGACACAATAGAAAGGAGAAAAAGCAGCTGTTGTTGTTTACTAGCCACTCTGGCAACGTCGCAACCACAATGTAGCCAACCTTACGCGAAGCCCCACGAAGTGTCAAGTGCAAAGATACAGTGGCGGGGGGTATAGTACTACCACCACTGCTGCCATTGTCATCGTCCTCCATGGTCTAGAGGTAGCATGCTAGTCTTTTAGTTCCCAAGGTTGGGGTTGGAACCTGGCAGAGGGCGATGGATTTCTTCAAGGTAAAAATCCTTAGCATGGCTTCCTTCGGAAGGGAAGTAAAGCCAGTGGTCCCATGTCGTAGATTTACGGCACATAAAAGAACCTCAAGCCTGATAAAGAGGCCTCTAGGTAAAATTTCCGGTCTTTCATGCCCAATGTAGAATGGGATGCTAAGAACCATAGTAGTTAAAGAATGTTCATATATAAAAAGACTTAAAAACACTACTAGTGCTATTGGGCAGTTCCGAGGGGAATTCCTCATGGATTCCTATCAGGGGTTTTTTTAGTTGGTGAGAAGAACCATAGTAGTTAAAGTGGGTCCATAAGTAAAAAGAGTCAAAAAAAAATCCTAATACTACTACTGCTACCACTATCACTACTGCTACCGCTACTACTAGCCAGTTCCGAGGGGAATTCCTCATGGATTCCTAGCAGGGTTTTTTTTAGTTGGTGATAAGAACCATAGTAGTTAAAGAGTGTCCATAAATAAAAAAGACTTACAAAAAATCCTACTACTAGGCAGTTCCGAGGGGAATTCCTTATGGATTCCTAGCAGGGGTTTTTTAGTTGCTGAGAATCCAACTCGCCTGATGTAAGATATTTTCCCCGTCTGTAAAACAACTACCTCTGTCCCTCCCACCAGCACATGGAAAGTCTAATTTGTGCAGTGGGACATCATTTATTTATTACTGTCCAATGATATTTTTTCTCCGGGTTCCAATACAGCCAACATAATGCAGCTTAGCCAACATCAAAATTTGATATAGTAAATATTTTCTAAGTGTAGATCCTTTACTATTTCCAATTTCTGTAGTTGTACCAATCCTTTGTTATGATTGACGTTTCCCAGTCATGGTAATGAGCTGCAGAAACCAAGAGAAGAGTTAAACATGTGACTGATACATCATTATGGTCACCGAGCAACCAAAAGCAAATTGATGTCATAGCAACTGGGTACGCTATAGCTAGGTTGCCAGCTCTATCGCATACCACATGCTTTGTTATTCTTACTTTGCTCATGATTCAGTGTTAGTGAAATGTCATTTGTTTATTGCTCTCTGTAACATATAATAGTGAATGTGTGACAGCTTGTGCACTTTATCATCAGTCGTTCATATCTGACTTAAAAATATTTACAGTAGTTTGAAATAGCATATCGCAGCAAAATTTGTGTGTTTCAGTGTGTTCGTATGTGCATGTGTAACTTTTATATTTAGCAAATTGTTTCATCACTCTTGACTGTGATAAACACTCATATTACAGAAGCAGACAAAAAGAAACAATTTGTGAAGGCCACCAAAAATGTGCAGGTGTGACTCTTCTTGTTAATAAACTTCAAAATTTGATTTGATTCAAAACAGATTTTGTCTGTTATTGTTAGATAATTGTGCATTTAAGAAATGTGTAGCCGTCTTCTGATTATACTGCGGTATGCAAGTAATTTCAAGGAATGTCTGTGTCCACTAATGCAAAGTTTTTCAAGGTGGCAACCCTAGTAGGTAGTGCAGAGACTCCCAGAGGTTCATAACAGTAAACATATTTCCTGTGCATTTAATAATTTTCAGACACCCAACATACAGTACCACATCTCCTTAGATTTCTCCGCAAAGTAAAATGAAACTATAATCCCCAAGTAGAATTTGCAACCTCAGAGATACTATACCACCTTTTTGTACTTTTCTCGCTCTCTCTGACATAAGACATGGGTATCCTGGGCATTATCAAATACAATGTGATAAATAAACCAACAACAACAATGTTCAGATCACAACTCGAACACACAAATATCCTCCTCGCTATCTTTGCTGTGTGGCACGTGGACCAGGACACTAAAGTGGCAACAATGGAATCCCTGCTCCTTCGACTGTCAATCACCATTTACAATGTGCCCATTATGATAGCATACATTAATCTTCTTTGTTAACTTCTACTGATTTTTACCGTTCTTTTCAGTTTTTTTCTCTTTTTCTTTTCTTTTCTTGAGACAATAGCCAGTTTTGGTAAATAAACTACAGATGATACTTTAACTAGAAGATCCAATGCTCAGTGGTTCTCAGGTAATCATGATGCACATTTGCTGGAATTTCCTCTGATTTCATTTTCCCAGCTTGTAAATAGACACCTCTAGTGGCCGTTTCATGTAACGGACACCTTGAGTAATCTCTACAGTGAACAGTCTGATGTCCCATGCTCAGGAACAAGAAAGAGAAAGTTAAAATGTAACCAAGTCTTCTTTCCAGTTCCCAGGACCCAGGAAAGCTTTGTGTTAATTATGAACCCTCACATTAAAATACATGTATCCTTAAGGCTGGTTCACAACAGCCCGAGAACAGTAACCAAAACGGAAATGAGAACAGGAAGCAATGCATCATACAACATTTTGGTTCATAACAGCCCGTTAACAAGAATGGGAATGCATATTAATCACAAGTGGAAAGTGGATTTTGCACATTGTTTTTTAATTTATTTTTAACTCACCAATGATATTTTTTCATTTGCTTCCAATTTATACTCCCGCCATTGAATCTTTGCACTTGACAGTTCCAATGCCTGACTATTAAGTGGCACATCTTGACACAAAGGATTTTCACTTTGTGAATCATCACTCGGTGATCGGCATCGTTTTTGAGACATTGTTGCACTTACTTCAAATCTTGTATAAATAATATGAATGAAATATATAATATATATGTGTGCATAAACAAACACCAACAATAACTACAAATATAAATAACAGTGAACAATATTAGCTTGCAAAGAACAATTTGACGTACGTGCTAGAGATTCACAAACTGAAGCACGTGTTTGGAAATAGCTACATCCAGCAACATAGCCGGTTCCAGTTCCGCTTTGTCATAAACCACCCGAAATGCTGCCTTGTGATTGGTTTAGGAAGTCTAATGGTTAAAGCTTATCATCTGTTTTTTTGCGAGTGTACCAACTGTCGCTAGCTGTCAAATGCAACGTTTCAATGGCGGGGGTACAGGCAACATGATGCATGTTAGCCAACATCAAAATTTGATAAAGTAAAGTTTATCTAAATGCATATTCATTACATTTCCAATGTCATCCTCCATGGTCTAGGGGTACCATGCTAGCCTCTGGTTCCTGAAGTCGCAGATTCAAACCTTTCAGAGGGTGATGGATTTTTTCAGGTGTAAAAATCCTTAGCATGGCTTCCTTCGGAAGGGAAGTAAAGCTGTTGGTCCCATGTCGTAGATTTACGGTACGTAAAAGAACCTCAAGTCTGATAAAGAGGCCTCTGAGCAAAATTTCTGGTCTTCACACCCAATATAGAATGGGACACTAAGAACAATATTAGTTAAAGAGCTTGCATAAATAAAACTCAATTTAATTTAATTACATATCCAATTCCTCTAGTCATATCAAGCTTTCATTCCTGTATTTAATGGTGCTTGTTGCTCTTTGTTAATTTCTATTGATTTTTGTTGTTATTTGTACCTTTTGTCATTGTTTTTGAGGCAACAGCCAGTTTTGAGTTGCATATAAATAAACCTTTCACTAGAAGAACCAATACTCAGTGCATCTGCGGATGTCAGGAATTGAGATTAGGAAGTACATATACTACTAGTTTCTGCTAGTTTCAAGCTTCCAATTAAGAGTGGCTGTTTCATGTCTCAGCCACCTAGAATAACCTCTACAGTGAGAAGTCTAATATGCACAATATGGATGTAATATGTTGTGCCCACGAATGAGAATGTGAAAGTTAAAACTTGGCCAAGCTTGTTTCCCGTTTCGGGGGCCTGGAAAAGCTTTCTGTTGATTGTGAATGCTCCAATTAGAGTACATGTATTTCAACCTCGTCTTTCTCATTCTGGTTACCATCTCGGTTGTTGTGAACCAGCCTTTATGGTTCCAGCTTCTTCCTTTGGTTGCACATTATATTACGTTGTAACACATGGGTTCAATTTCCTTACTAGCTTTTCAGCACTGTCTCCCACTTCTCTACTGTGAGTGAACTGTCACCAGTCACTTCTTGTTTAAATTCTACTGCAAACTGATTATTTCTGGTCTGTAATTCCTTAAATGGTAACAAAGATGTACAGAAGGAATGGGCAGAAAATAGTGAAACAGTTACAGAAGTAATGGAGACAGACAGTAACTAGTTGCTTATTAACGGTTACAAAAGTAATGAATATAAAGTAACTAGTTGCACTATCATTTGGTGGCAAAAGCACTAAAACCTCCTGTAGCAGGTAAATTTGCCAAGCTGCAGAGACTTACAGGGGTTTTCAAAAGTACTCCAACACTGGAGACTGCTGGCACTGGGTTACTGCCTACAGGGAACTGGAGAGGTAGCTGTTCATCAACTGAACAGATCTCTATCCTAAATTTCCTGGGTAGTGAGTATGCAGTCTGACCTAATGAGTACTCAATATTGTTTTTTCCATCCATTTAAGGTGATTCTTGGGTTTCGAGAAGACTGGATGGAAGGAATTATACCTGATAAAGAACGTGACCAACTTGTGTGGTACAGATGGATCCCGTATAGAACACAATCGAGTGCAGGTATATATGACCAAATATTAGTATAAGCCTTGGGAAATATTGCACAGTCCTTAGGCAGAAGTATATGCTATCCTAAGCTGTGCCTGAAGAGGACTTGAGAAAGGTTACATAGTAAACAAATTCTGATACATACAGACAGTCAAAGTGCTTTAAAAGCACTCTCCTCAGACGAGGTAAAATCAAAACTGGTATGGGAATGCCTAAGTCCCTATTGCTCTGGCATCTCGCAACAAGCTGGTGTGTGTCAGGGTATCTATGGGAATGAAAAAAGCTGATCAGCTGGCTAAAGGGAGTACTGAGATACCCTATGTTGGCCCTAAACTTGTGGTACACTACTGCCAAAATCTTGGTAAAAGTATGGATTAGGGAAGCGCACCAACTCAGGTGGGAAACCTATCCTGGTCAAAGACAAACCTGGAAACTTGCCTTAGGTCCATGCAACACTCTTTCCTCATCTCTCCTGAGATTGGATAGAACAGGAATAAGGAAAGTAGGTGCATTAATTTCTGAACATGGTCACTTCAGGAAACATCTAGTAAACTAGGCCTCTACAAGAATGAACCAAAGAGGATGAGGAAACTGCCTCACATATCCTTTTTGACAGCCCATTCCTCACTCTTTCTATAACCAGGAACATCTAGGAAAGGATGTTGACATTGAAACCAAGATACTGCAACTTATTTAGGGAACAGATTTTGGGAAACAATGAAGGAACCTGAAATGAAGCTTTCCTGCTGTTGTGAATACTCTAGGTTTTCTCGAGCTTCCAGCCAGTCTTAGAGTTGGTTAGCCACATGTAAACAGCCCATCAGCACACAAGTGACTGCAGAAAAATTAACAGATTGTTAGCTAAACACAACGTTAAGATGATTCACTAACCTCTGCCCCAAATCAGAAACCTTATCACACAGGTCAAAGACAACCTTGAATTGAGAGTACTAGGTGTCTAACGCATCCCCTGTGAATGCAGACCGTCTGCATAGGCCAAACCAGAAGAAGAGCATCCACAAGGATTGTGGAACACAACAGAAATATATGTCTGATGTAGCTGGAAAAATTGGGTGTAGCAGAACACTGTTTCGCACAAGACCACATGGCCAACTTTGGCGGAACAACTGTATTAGCCAAGTGTGTGGGTTACTGGCAACGGAAGGTGAAGGAAGCTTTAACCATCTCGTCTGAGAAAGGTAACCTGAACCAAGATTCTGACTACAGCTCACCATGGCCTGTAAAGCAGGCTTAAAAATGTGTCAAAACCAACACAGAAACAGAAAATCATAACCTCAGACATCTACTTGAGTAAACGATTTTCTATAACGTCCATGCCTTTTACCACCTCGGTGTACTGAACTTGTTTTCTAAGAGGTCCAGACTTAGCTCCACAGACATTAATATAAATATGGAGCACTCCTAATTTTGCATCATTCAGCCATCCTGAAGATGGGAATAATGTTTGTTCTTGAAACATCGGTTTCTAACCAGTTCTACACCTGGCTGGAAGCCCAAGAAAATCCAAAGAGTTGTACAATAAGCCTTTTAGGCTGTTGTGCGAAAGGTCGACAAAACTCCAACACTCCCCCCCTGTTATTTAACTATCTAATGCATTAATTTGATAGCGGCTAAGCTAATGAACCCTGAAGCGGATGGTTCTGTGGGTTGTTTTCTCTGGCAATATCTATGTGTGGATAGGTTATTAGCTACCAAGATGTAGTCTCCATTGCCCTCAGCTATATGCTCTTATCTCAGGTGTGGTCGTGCAGGTGAATGAATGGACACTGATTATTGACATTTGGCTTTATTAAATGACTCTTGACTTTATTAGCTGTTTGAACTTGGCTTCACTAATTTTTGTTTTTATACTATTTTATTAACTGTTAACACTTTACTTATTACAAACGCGACGTTGTCACTCGCCAACCCCTTAACATGCCTCATTCTTTTCTATACACATTTATTTATAAGCGGATGAGTTACCCGAAGCAAGCAGAATTTTAATCTTGAGAATGCGCCCAGTTTCATCCTCGCACTCCCTTTTATACAAAAACTAGCCATAATGGAATCTCGCACACGAATTTTCGAGCCATCTGGAGAGTGTCATGTTTCTCACCCCACTTATTTCGTCCACCCTTGTGTCCTGTTGAAGGAGGCGTGTCCAGGAAGTCAGACTAGTGGCACCACTAGGTTCCAGCTTTACACGTACATTTGGTTTCTTATAACTAAAATATCTAAACAATTTTATAACTAAAACATTTACACATGTAAATCACTATATCTACAATATGTATATATGTTCCGTCACACCCCAGGGCTTAAAGTACATACAGCATTGTAAGTTATTATTAGAGTACTCATCTTGAAACAATTTGAGATCTCCTTGTGGTTTACCAGGAAAAAAATGCAAGTCAGCTGAAGAATTTAATGCTCTACCAGCATGTTGCCATGGTAGCACAGTGGTTAGAGCAACAGGACGGCAACCAGAAGATCTGTGGTTCAAATCCTGGCTATGGCATTGAATGTTTCAGTCCTCTGATTCTACCTTTGCTATCTAGCAAGTTACCGAATAACAGTTACAAAAGTAATGAAGACAGTAACTAGTTATCCTGTTAACGGTTACTGAGTCTGAGGGACGTCATACACTGCATGTGCATTGGTGTCGCTTATCAGGAACTAGTTACCTCTGTTTGTTATGCAGTGTCATTCTCCTCCACAAGAGATCGTGAGTGGCATTGTGGATCTAATGAGAAAAATGCCTACTGTGATTACCTACATCTTTTGTGATGTTGGACAATTCTGTGTGTTTGGGCATTAATGTTTCTCTTCTCTAGCATCATTTCCTTGCAACTAAAGTGCTACAAATGTTTAAGTTATATGCTTAATTTCAGCCATGCTGATGTTGGCAATAGTGATGTATTTTCATTTGCTATGTCTGCATCATAAAGCGTTTATATGTAGGACATATAGCTACAATCCAACCACTTATACGATCTAGAATTGCAAATTGAGTATAAACACATGAAAACCAGTTAAGTGTGGACACAGCTAGAGAAACTTCTTTCTAGATTGCATCAAATAACAAAGTAAGTCTGTACCAACATCATTCATATTGAAACATAGTTACAGCCAATCATTTCTGGTAACTGTTGATGCACTGTAACTACTCAAAAATAACTGTTTGTCTCATCCCTAGTGTACATTCTTTGTAATGCATGGAACTGAACATTCACTGCCAGCGTATAACAGTAACGGGAATAAGACTAACTTCCAAGTTCTGGGACACAAAGACTTGTGCACACAGAGTTGATGCAAATTGACAACAAAAGCCTGTAGTGGCCCTCTCCAACAGTGCAGCTATTTTTACTTTCTCTAGTATGTATAGTTAGTAGGGAAAGAATTGTATTCCACCCAAAAATTCAATATGGAGATTTCACCAGAAATACATGTTTTGAAGCCCTCTGAATACAAAAAAAAAAAATTTAAAAAAAGGTCCTTCTGTGGGTGTGGATGAACAGCATAACTGAAAAACAAAAATTCTGATAAATACCAAGCATGGTATTCAGGTTCAGTATCTTCCAGAGATGCTACACAAAGATTTTAAAGAAAATCCCCCTACTCCAAACTATCCTATACATGGAACCTTTTTCAAAATTTCTGATTTTCTGAAAATGGCTAATGATTTCTATTAAAAACCATATATTAAAGATATTTACATTGCTAATAAAAATGTATATTTTGAATTTTCTGGGAATAGCCTTTGAAGTCCTCTTCATTCGGAATGAATTTTATATAATCTTATATAACTGGTAAACATTAAGTGATAGACAAAAATGTACTATACAAAAAATTTAGCTCTCTTTAAAACACACAATTTATTTCTAATGAGTTTTTTTTGTGGCATAAGCCATTTCTGAGGTATCCATTATTATTAATTTGATTTGTTCATTTCTTGGTCATTCTCTTAAAGTCCTGTCAACATTCAGTTGTTTCTCATGATTGTATGGAAATAGTATGGAATTTTAGGGCAGTACATAGCATCCAGTTCTTAAACAAATATCACTGTTCCCTTTGTATCTATAACAAAATATGTAATGTAGCTATTACAGCAAAGGTCTATTTGGATTAAAATGTAATAAACAGAAAAATAAGAATTAGTAAGAATAGTTTGTATACCAACTAATAAATGATAGTGTGTAGAGAAAGTCATGTGAATGTATCTCATCAGATTTTTCATTTTTACATTGATGACTTTGTTTGCATTCTCCATGCTAAATGCAAAAATCTTATGACACATTTTATGAAAGTTTAAAATCTGTTACATTTCTGAATTCTTTTGCTTGCTGCTTTTTCTTTCTGGAGACTATAAACAAATACTGATTCTCTGGGCGGCTTAAAAGTCTTGCATCTTATAGCAAACATGCTGAATGTTAAGACGCGATATACATATCTATATACAGAAATGGCCAGGCATCAGCTTACAAATTTTTCTGAAGGAAAAAAGAGAAACATTCAATTAAATGTAGAATAATTAGCTAGACAAAATGCAATACAAATGAAGAGTGCTTAAAAGCTGAATACGTGCGATGCAAACATTTTCAAGAAAATCCTCAAAACCCAAACAATGCTTTACATGGAGAATTTTTCTTTATTTTTTTATATCCTCAGAAATGGCTCTTAATCGTTTTGATTAAAGTGCCATAAGTTTTAAGAAATTTTCATAAGTTTAAAATGACTAATGAATGTACATCTGGAATAGCCTGTGTATAGTTTAATATTACTAGATAATATTTTTAACTGTAACAGTTCCAAAACTGTTGTTGCTGATGGCTTGAATTTTCCAATATCTCTTGTACCTACAATAAAACGTGTACACTCTATCCCAGATAGGAATTATCCTGTTAAACAACAAAGCAGGGCAAACTCAACCCGTCATGTGTGCAGATAGGTTCTGCAACACTAGGGGCTAGTTTCATCAGTAGATGCTAAATGTTAACACAGTGTTAAACAGATTTAACACTGAAGTTACTGCAAATTCTGTTTCATCAATGTTAACTTTAACAATGTGTTAGACTCAGTGTTAACATCGCTGTACCACTGTGTTAAGGCATTTAACAAACGTTAGAAGATGGAAAATGACTGCTACAAACCAAGCTGTTGATGCCAGTTTGCTACATTTGACATTTTTTAATGTCATTCCTGACGGAAGGGCAGTCCTGGATTATAATAAATTTGAAACCCTACAAAAGGAGGAAGTTTTAAAGTGATACAGACTGTCCAAGGGGTCATGAGCTTGGTTTTAGGGAAATACAAGAGGTTAGAATACTACCAACAGAAGCATGCCTCTTTCTTCTATGCTGCAAGTGTTAATTACTTTGAGATTTTTCATTTACTTGGTAGGTGATAATGTTGGTATTTCCAAAGCTAGCATTCATGGGTTTATCCAGAAGATTTCCGAAGCAACTGCTTCAAGAAGCAAACAGTACTTTTGTTGCATCTGACCAATCGGTGATAACATATTTTCGTCCACTTTAGTTTCTATGCAGTGTCCACCACCATTTTAAACCATTCCTAAATGCTCTTTGCACTTTATGTTAGCATAAAATTGCTGCAGTTGCTTACTGGACTAAAGAGAAATGCGTTCATTCCAATTAAATTACTCGCCAAGTTTCTCCCAGGCTGCAATCTTATCTTTTAATGTAAGACGATTGGCTTTCTTGCACTTGATAATATGTCTATATTTAATAACCAGTTCTTAATTAATATGTTTCAAACGAAACATTTATTTCAGTTGGCATCACAATTCTAACCTCAAACATCACTTGGTGGCTGCGATGAATGTAAATAGTTGTCTGCTACTGACATGGAGAGCGCTGTGATACATAGACAAAGGTGCATCGGAGCATGTTCCGAAGCAGTGTAGTTCAGTCACGGCCTTCTCGAAAGCTAGCATTGACAGTTGTCTGTGACATTAACAATATGTTAGCAAACAATTTGCTGTAAAAGCTTGATGAAACACATAAGTTTTAACATTATGCTAAATTTTGAACACATTGTTAACAAACAAGAGTTAGAGTATTTTTAACATTGGTTAGTGAAACCGCCCTAGCTGTAACAGTGCTAACTTCTTGTCAATAAATCGAGTAAGACATTGTCAGTAACTTATTAAATCAATGCGTTAAAGAATGTGTATAGTGTGAGATTACATTTTGGAGTTTCTTTCTTGAGCATTGCAAAACAATATGCGATCATTTGCCTTGGCTGTGTTTTATTTCGGCAGATTGACAGGCTTGCTCTATGATGATAAACTGACGGCTTTTAAATTACATACAAGTGTTTTGGGCGTGTGAAGTGTATTCGAGAGGTGTGGGAAATACAGTTTTAAATATCAGAAACAACTTTGCACGATAAACAATAATATCTGAAACAGCATTCACTGCGAGACCTACTTTGTTCCAAGAGGGACATGGTATAGGAATACAACCTTTTATTAGTAATACAAAATTAGGCTGCATATTATTAAACGATAATAAGTTAATGGTGTATAATCTACCTACATCAGTTGTAAACATTTCTTTCAGAGTTCATGAGCATAGAAAATATCTGTGGTGTATGTGCAGAATACAGATAAATGAATCTAAACATTTGTGGACTTTTTTGTCTCCATAACTAACTCATGCTGTATGTCTTAGAGACAGTTATTCTGACATTTGGGTGTTCACAAAATGTTAAGATTCAGACAGCCCTGAAAATATGAAATAGCATCTACTGCATAATTATTATAATTATGAACAAATTGATACAGCTGTAGTTGCCTCCCAATAACAATAATAATAATAGTAGTAATAATACATAACTTCTCTGACAAGTTGTCCTCCATGTACTAGTGGTACTGTGCTAGCCTCTAGTTCCCAAGGTTGCACGTTCAAATCTGGCGGATGGCAATGGATTTTTTTCAGGCGTAAAAATCCTTAGCATGGCTTCCTTCGGAAGGAAAGTAAAGCCGGTGGTCCTGTGTTGTAGATTTCTGGCACGTAAAAGAACCTCAAGCCTGATAAAGAGGCCTCTGAACAAAATTACTGGTCTTTCTCATCCAATATACAATGGGATGCTAATGACCATAGTAGTTAAAGAGCGTCCATAAATAAAACTCAATTTAATTTCTTGTCTGACAAAAGAAAGAGTTGTTTTTGGATTTTTATTGTTTTGTACATAAGTCAGTTTAGAGCAACAATGGAGTAATGTGTAAAGTTTCATGATACCATTCTCGCCACTCTCGATTCATATTTTTTCATCATCCAAATATTAATATTACTAATTTATTAGCACTCACCAAGTCTCATTTTCTGAAGCAGGAAAACTCCACACAAAAGTTAATATAAATACATGTTACACTGCACTGAAGGTACACGTTAAATAAGGAAAACTAGACCGCATCATAGCTGACGCCACCTATCTATTTATAAAGAAAATTCATGTCTGTTTTTCAATCCTGAAAGCGCCTTTATCACTTTATGATTGAGATCTTTAGTATAACATATATATATATAAAATTAGCTTTTCTATTCATATAACTATAACATATTCTTACATCATTTCTAAATTTCACTGTATAATGAGTAAATTTGTATAACTGCTCAGTATGCTACCCTCTAACAGGATTTATGTAACCTAAAAAGCAAAGGGGGTTCTGAACTTCCTGCCCTTGCGCCCTGGCATGAATGAAACTTGTGCAGTAGTGTGCCACCACCTAGTGGTATTGGCGTAAACTTGTTGCTGAAAGTTGGATGGTAAGGGCTAGTGCACATCTTCAAGTGTGCACAATGTGTATGTGCCTCACCTATAAGGTAATTATGTCATACCAGTTGCACTTTCACAAAAGCTCATGAAATTGTGCACAAGTTAAGCTGTGCTCGTGAACTGTTGCCATATCTCGAGTTTAGAGGAGAAGCACTGTAGATTTTAAATTATTGCATCTATGTTACATGTAATAGCATTCAAAGAAAAAATAACCAATAAATCTGCAAAATGTCCAAAATTAGGCTGTTCACATGCTCTTACATTGAAGCAGTCTTACCAGAACAAACAACTTGATATGAAGGAAGAAAGAAAGAAAGAAAGAGCAAAGATTTGCTTGTACTTTGAACTTGTAATTAGATAAAATGATCTAATAACTCGTGTACGAGGGTCACTACAGAAGTTTTGAGATACACAAACAATTTTTTTTAAATTATTCTGACTGTTGCACTTTCTCAAAGTACTCGCCACCACACTATATGCACTTTTGCAATCGTTGAAAGCACTTCTGGAAGCACTCCTGCCATACTTAGATGGTAACAGCATCTTCAGGGTTTGAAAATCTCTTTCCATGCATGCAATTTTTTACAATCGGGAACAGAAAAAAATCACACGGAGCCAGGTCAGGACTGTATGGTAGATGAGTCATAAGTTTGACCTCCGTACACTCCAGGAACTGAATGGTGATGTTGGCCATGTGTGCAGACACATAGTTGTGATGGAGAAGGATCCTTCACAGACCCGTGTATGGCCACCATTCTTGAACTTTGGAAAAAAATTTTGGTAGGCAAACCATGGTGTACCAATTAGCGGTAACTGTCCTTTACTCCTCCAGAGGAATAGTTGCCACTTGAACACCCTTTGATAACAATGAGACCATTATTTTCTTGCCAACACTTTGGGGACGCTTCACTTTTATCAGTGGATTGTCATCAGGAAAGATCCACACTGCTGATTGCTGCTTGGTCTCCAGATCAAACTGATAAATCCAGGTTTTGTCACTTGTGACAATATCAGAAACTCGTGTCGAGTTCCCTCATCAGCATTTCCTACAGGCATGTTTTTGTTCTTCTATCAAATTGTGAGGCACCCATCGGGATGAGATACCTTCCTAACACGAGCAAGATTTTCAGAACTACTGGTGAACCAATTTGCAGTGCTGCCTCAATTTCTTTAAATGTCACACGATTATTTTTGTGAAGCATTTTCTTAACAGCTGCAATGTTTTCCTCAGTCACTGCCGTTGCCAGATGCCTGCTTCTCTTCTCATCTTTCAAAGAAGTTCGATCCCTTTGAAATTCCTGAAACGACCAGAAAACTGTGGCACGGGAAGGAGCAATGTCCCCAAAAGCCTGTTGCGAACATTCAAGACTGGCACTGGTTTAACCAGCTTGTAAAAAACTAGAAAATCGTTGAGCGAGAATGCTCCCTCTCCAGTTCCATTGCAGGGACTGACTACCTGCACACTACGGGTTGTTCATCTTTGTACTGCTGCAATTCCTGGAGTGGGAGAGTCACTACCTGATACCAGTTTACTCACAAAGGATGGTGCTACCCCATCCTACAGTCTATTCAAGTGGGTCAGCCATCACTTTCTCACATCTCAAAACTTTCATAGTGACCCTCACAAAGTCCATTAAACATACTGGCAGTGAAACCAAATTTACAATGCTGGATTTAAATGATAAAAAGTTGTTAGATATATACACCACATTTCTTCCTAATCTAGCATATTTCTTGAATTTTTAACCACTAATTAGTAATTGATAAAGGGTAATGTTTTCATTGTTTATTTTTCTTTTCATATTTATTTTGTTTCGTATAGTTATTTTACAATATGTATAGTGTATATTACTTTGTTTATAACAAGCTTGCTTAACAGCAAACAGTTAATGAATCAAGTGTCCTGATTGATCCAATAGGTTACAACCAATAAGCAATAAGCAATTAGTACTTAGAGGGCCAACAACCAATCAGAGGCCGGCTTACAAAAGAAAATGTCTCACAAAGAAGCCAAGCCAACTTCTTACTCAAGGCTTGGATAGAAATTGTCTTGAGAAAAGTCTTTATTATGTAACAAATATATTTTAAAAAGTGAACAAAAGTATCTTTAAATGTTATGCAAAGTGATATAAGGGAAAGTTTTAGTTTTGAATTAGTGAAAATATACAAATTTCTTGGAAATTAGCTTTTAAAGTGTTGTGTGTATTTAACCCAACACATTCCTCATCCTCTCACAAGCTTGTTATGCTCCTTCAGATGAGTTTCATGCATGCTAGCCCGAAAATATAGAGAAAATGGGAAAACTGAATAAAAAATGAGTGAGGTACCATGAATTAAACTTCATTGGTGGGCTTCGCCTCACTGAGCTTCAAAGAAAGCTTTGCCCCTTACCATTCAGTTAAAACTGACATCTGGCATGGGGCACCCTACGTCAGTAACGAGGTATTCCATCCCACTACGCGCGCGCACACACACACACACACACACACACACACACACACACACACACACACACCAGCTCTACCTCACCACTACACAGTACAGTTGAAGGAAAGTAATCAGAAGATCAACACATTCTATTGCAACTCTGGGACTGATTTGAATGTGATAAAAGTTGTGTTTGTTCACTTTTTAAATCATTATAATACACCAATTAGGACGGCATGCAACAGCCTAGGGTGAGCTCTGCTTCTGTAGTAAACTACTATTAAAGTCTACACTCGATGAATTTCATGCAAGAGTAGACTGCTTCTGAAGTATTTTATTCCTTTCAGATACTCCCAGAGCAAATTACTACTCAAGTAAATGTGGGAGAGCATCAGCATGTAGTATATTACTACAGAAGTAAATAGAGCACAAATATAGGCTAGAATTTACTCTTGCAACTTGGTTGGAGTAACTCACCTGTCGATAGAACTACAATACTGTATTGTATTTGGAGGAAGATATATAGACGTGTCTATGGAATAGTTGAGATTACATAGATGATCAAAACAATGGAAATGCGATAGTGCATATAGTATGGGTAAGGCGAGATCCATATGATACTTATACAGAGAGAGAGAGAGAGTTCAAGGAGCATTTTGATATTAGGAAAGAATCTTTTACAAGGGTTAGTCAGAAAGTGATGTCTTCTATTTCTTTTTAACCTCAAGTATATTAATTGTGTAAAAAATTTGAATTTGGTGCAATTTCTCAAACCAGCTTTTGCAATCCATTGCAATAACAGCTTCCCAAGTTAACAGATGGTAGTGCTACAGTCTGTTACAAAATGGTGGACATTGGTGCGTGTATCAGGTAGTGTTCTGTGATAGAATTCTTGAATGCAGAAGGTGAAACATCCATTCACATTCATGAAAGGCTGAAAAATGTTTATGGGGATGCAACAGTAGAAGTAAGCACTGTTAGACGATGGGTTCATCAGTGTAGAGAAGCCGAAGGCAAACATCATTGGTTGATGAAATGAGGAGTGGCAGGCCAGCAACTGCAGTGACTCCAAGCAACTTTCAGCAAGTTGACGAGATCATTTGTGAAGACTGTTGGGTAACAACAGATGAATTGTCTCTTATGCTCTCCATAGGTAAAGACAGTGTGATGGAGATTATAGGAAAACTGGGGTACTCAAAAGTTGTGCACTGTGGGTACCAAGAATGTTAACCGACCACAATAACGAGACAAGAAGAGCAATATCTTGCAGCACTTCAGTATGGAGGGAGAGGCATTCTTGGCAAAAATTGTAACTGGAGACGAGACTTGGGTTCATTTTTTTGAACCTGAATTGAAAAGGCGGTCAATGGAATGGCATCACAGATCCTTGCTGGGGAAGAAAACATTCAAAACATGTGATTGGCAGGGAAAGTTATGGCAACAGTGTTTTGGGATGAGCAGGGTGTCATTCTGGTTGAATTTTTGCCTCAGAGGCGCACAGTAAATTCTGTCCAGTACATCAACACCCTCAAGAAACTTAAAGCACGCCTTCGACAAGTTTGTCCATCAATAGCAATGGCAGATGTTCTTTTGCATGACAATGCAAGATCAAATGCCAGTCTTTGCACCATTCAACAGATTGCGGAAATTGGATGGGAAGTCTTGCCCCACCCACCGTACAGCCCTGACCTAGCTCCATCAAATTTCCATCTATTTGGGCCACTAAAGGAAGCTCATTGTGGGGTTCTCTTTCAAGGCAAGGAGATCTTGAAAACGTCTGTGCGGCAATGGCTAAGGAAGAAAGACTGTGATTTTTACCATAGTGAAATACAAGCCTTAGTTTCCAGATGAACCAAAACAGTGGAAAAAGGTATAGATTATATTGAAAAGTGACAAATTAAGCCTGAATGTTGTGGCTATGTAATTTTTCATTTAATTTTGTTCAAAATTAAAAGAGAAAAAAAAGAATTACTTTCTCACTAATCCTCGTACATTCCTTCTGAACCTGCTTGGAAAGCATTTACACCAAAACTCAAGACATGAATTCAGCTGTATCACCCAAACTGCTATTTTTGTGTGTCTTGTAAATGTTTCGTACCAGAACAATTCAGATCTTATAAACATCTACCGCACATCTGCTGGTTGTATCTTTCATGGCATTGTTAGAGCGCTTTTGAGGTTAAGAGCAAGGTACATAAATAAATATATAGCAGTGTTCAGAAAATAAAAGGCAATTTCTATTTGCTTTTGCAAATTTCCCACACATTGTGGATGAAATTGACTGCATGCATGTTCCTATTTTGTATCCATCAGAAAATGAACTTTTCCGAAATTGGAAAGCATATTTCTCCATCAATTTGCAAGTGGTCTGCTATGCAAATATGAAAATTAGGAACATTGTTTTCACAAAGAATTATAAGCTGCCTTCACTACCTTTCCCATTGCTCAAAGCATTAAACTTGTCTGTCATGACTTTCCGGGCATTTCTCTCCCAGCATCTTTACATCATGTTTTTTGCACTCTTTTGTTTAAATGGATTTTCATTATCTCTACCAACAAACATTTGTCTCTTTTGCTATCTCACATAACCTTATCCATGATCATTTCAGGTAAATTGCACAAATGAAACAACCAGTCCCTACCTGCCCGCGAGGCAGGAATCATCTATAAACCATATCCTGCCCCGTGTCTTTGGGAGAGACCGTATCTCTGGGTCCACTCCTCCCTGGAAGGTATTACCACCATATAAGATGGACTTAGATTAAACCTAGTCCCCACCAAATCCCAAATCTCCTGAAGTCCAGAAAGGATCAGTGAGTACCCTTTATGGGATAGCAACCACCCACCCCCTTCAGTCCAGAGGGAGTGTGCACTCACCCTGGCAACCTCCTTCACAAACAAGTGCAAAGGGAGAAGATCCATCAAGATCTCTTAAGGCAGATTGAGAGTGATTTTCACCGCCCCTGTTATCATCATACTGTCAATCTTTGTAGGGAATCCAGCTTAGCAGCAACTGCCTTTACAAGGAGGCAGGCCACCAAACCAGCATCACATGTTATTGACAGTCTTATAACCAAGGTGTACAACCACCTTAGGTCTCAGCCTCCACCTCACTCCTATAGATCTCCGGCAGACCCACAAAGCATTGTGGGCCTTCTTTACTTTATACTCAACATGCTTTCTCCAGCTCAGCCCAGCATCCAGAATAGCTCCTAAATACTTAACCATTCTGGAAAGCTTCAGTTTCTTCCCAAACAGATGGGGCTGTACAAAACCTGGCAGCCTCCTCCTCTTTGTGAAGACCATTATTTCAGTCTTATTCAGATAAATGGAAAGTCTGTTTCTCTACACCATTCCTCTAGAGCATGTAGGGAGCTCTGTATGAGCTGTGACTGGGGTCACCACTGCCTCACAGCCTTCCAAGGATGTCATAATCCAGTCCGGACTACCAGGCTGACTTCCCTACTCCCCAGACACTTTCTAATGTTGCCTACAGTCATATGATTGAAAGCACCTTCAATGTCCAGGAAAACTTCATGGCGAGTTCTCCACAGTCCAGCACCCTCTCTAGTCCCACCAAGAGCTGGTGGAGTGGCGTTTCCATGGATTAACTTGGCCAGTAGGCATACTGATGAGGGTGTATGGATCTGTCAGCAGTATTCCATCCCTCAAACATCTATCTACCAGTCTTTCCAGAGTCTTCAGCAGAAAGGATGTTAGACTAATAAGGTGAAAATTCCTAGGCCTGTGGTAGGATTGTCTATCTGGCTTAGGTATAAACACCAATGGCGAAAAACATGCCTAATGGCCAGACAGGCCCTAAATATCTTCACCAGGTGGGAAGAGATGATCTCCCAGCCCTCCTACAGAAGAGCTGGGAAGACTCCATCCCCACCTGCACTTTTGTAGGGCTCAAAAGAAAGAGTGGCCCATTTAACTTTTTTAAAAGTAACAATCTTGGGGGCCACTAACCAGCCTTATCGCAAAGGCCTGCATGCCTTAACCAAGGTTGATTCTTGATTAGCTATGCAGGTCCCCGGGAAATGGATCTCCAGCAACAGCCTCAAGGTCTCCCTCTCTTACTGCATCATAGCAGAGGGGTCCTCCAATGAGGCTAACCTGCCATACCTCCAGAGGCCAGCAATTTCTGCAAGCTAACAACATTCGACTGCTTCTGTATATAATCAAAGAAGTGCCTCCAAGATTCCTTGGAGTCCTTCCTGATTTCATTTTTATACATTCTTTGGGATTCCTTATAGGAGAACTTGCCAGGCAGTAATACTGTATTGCAAATCAGCCTGAATGAATGAAATAACCATAGCTTACCCTGCCCCACTTAAACGTTTTCTTTGGAGTCCAGTTCTCTTAAAGACCCTGGTCCTCTGGGATAACTGAAGGATATTGATCCCCCTTCTTTGGAGGCGGTGCCTGCATCTCACATCTCCGGGAATCACAGTTCCCACCTCCATTTGTTCACTCTGTTGAGCAGAGTCCCCTTTTTGAACTCCAGACTCAGCTAGCACTTTTAACAATAATATTCCCTGAGTCCTTATGCAGGACTTTGGATTTTGGAGACAAGGCCTGCTTCTCCACTTCTCTGGGAGTCACAGTTCCTGTCTGCACTGCTATAGTCTTTCGAGACCCGAGCTATCTCGGGTCCCCTGTTGAGGAATCCTCTGGTTTGGTGGAGTTAAAAAACTCTATAATTCTCTCATTTAGCTGGGGATATCTCAGCTCTGTCCAGGCAGAGCCCCATATGCCTGGGTAAGACTAAATATTCTATGAGGTCGTCAGGTATCTCAGAGGCTCCGTTAGTGCCACAACTCACATGTGCCATGCACCCCTTTGGCATGGGTAACACGTTGGGGTAGGGGAGTCGGTTCACAGTCTATCGTTGGTTATTCAGAGACAGATCTGTCTCACATGTTGGTAGTCAGCCAACATTACTGGTCAGGTCTCAGTTATCCACCACTTGCCGATGCGTCTCTCTAGGTCCAGCTTTAAGAGTTTACAATGTGTTAGGGCCACTCCTGAGGTCCCCCACTGCGGAAAATTAAAAATTAGTTTAATACTTAATCTAACATCGATATTAGCAGTGCACGACAAAACAAGAGCTTATCTACATAGATTCAATATGTCCATGTCAGCACAGCAGATCATTTACTGTTTGCATGCAGATTACTAAATAATGAAAGAGATAATTTAATTGCAGCAGTTTTAAGAAATGAAAATTAGCCACCTAAAATTAATTAAATATAGCAAAAATGTTCAATATTTGTAAATTGTATACCATATGAAAAACATATTGAGCAATGATAACCACAAATCCCTCTCCAAACTAAGCTGTAAGATAAAAATTGTATAAAATTTGTAAACATATAAAAATAAGAGTATAAGATAATTAATTTAAGTGCATGTAGTATTACACCATGTAATGGAGCATGCAGTAAATAAATGTTATAAAAAAAGTACACACATAGGAAGAGGAACTTAAGAGTTATGGAACAACTGAGTGGGGCATCGGAAGGAAAGTCAGGTAAAGAAAACATCCGCAGTTCTGAGTTGCATTTACTAGCGAGGCTGAGGCCTGCAAATGGAGTACTGTTTTTGTTGCATGACTGTACATTTCCGTCTTGCCTTGCCCCTCACTTCCTTCTGATCCGTAGACTTGACTGTCAAAAAACAATGGCGCCCTCTTCCAAGTGCATTCATTGTGGCCGACTAGTACACACACACACACACTTACACCTAGAACAACCTGCTTGAGCAACCAATTAGAAGCATTAGCCATCATAGAAGCCTTAGAAACTAGAGACAACAGCAATTATAGATAACAGATCACACACAGCAACAATATTCACAGACAGCATAATAACAATTCACAGCATCTACAATAGCAACAATCATAAACGCCTCATTCACAAAATAAGAAAGAAAATCTCAGCTTGGAGAGAGAAAGTTGAGAAATAGATTTGTTTTAGATAAAAGCCCACGTTGGAATCCCAGGAAATTATCTAGCAGACAAATTGGCTAAGGAAAGTGCACTAAACGAAAATGCAAAAATCATTTGTAATAAAATCCCCCAAAGCATGATCATTGCCAAGTTAGAAGAATGTAGCAGACATCAGTGGGGGAAAAACTATAGGCATCCGGCACAAAATGTTTCTTCCCTTCATTAGTACAAAGACTAAAAATAAAGCTGGACGTTACACCCAACATCATAATGTTAGCAGGTCATAGAAAAATAAAAGCCTACTTCTACTCATTCAGATAATTGATAACAGAATGTGCCCATGCAATACTGGTGATCAAACCATAGAACATATACCAGTGTACTTTAAAAAAGAAAAATACTCAGGAACAATGTATTAAAATCTGGACAGTAGCCACCATGCAGACAAGACCTAATGACTAAGTAAAGGACGTCATTTATAAAATTCATTAACTCTATAGGTTTTGAAAAATTGCAACAGGACAGAGAACAACATTCAATTTATAAATAAAATGCTTTTTATCAATTTCTTTATATATGTTAAAACAACCCAGAAGAACTATTTCATTGTAATTGAATACAGGGCATCCACATGAAACCATCCTCCTTATAAATATTAATTGTAAGGAAACTATTAGTCCTAGAGATTAGCAGTTTGCTGTATCTTGATAAGCCACTCGGACAGTTTTGTAAGGGCTTCATTGGTAGCTCTCAGAATGTCCAGCCGTTAGTCAAGCTCCATCCTTGTGTGGTGTGACCAAGTTGATGACTTCAACAATTTTCTGATGAAGATCAGGATCACGTACAGGTGTGGTGTAGACCCTATCTTTGACATAGCTCCAAAGGAAGAAATCCAGAGAGATTATGTCTGGAGATTGCGGTGGCCAAGAAGTGGGTGCATTGCTGTGGAAGCATTTTGTTTAAAGACGTACGAGCGTCTGAACTCCATTGTGGTTAAAATTAAATTAAGCTTTATTTATGAACACTCTGTAACTACTATGGTCCTTAGCGTCCCATTCTATATTGGGCATGAAAGACTGGTAATTTTGCTCAGAGGCATCTTTATCAGGCTTGAGATTCTTTTATGTGCCATAAACCTATGACACAGGACTACAGGCTTTACTTCCCTTTTGAAGAAATCCATGCTAAGGCTTTTTAAACCCGAAAAAACTACATTGCCCACAACCTTCGGAACTAGAGGCTAGCATGGTAACCGCTACACCGCAGAGGACCACAAAAGTGTGGTGGGGCACCATCTTACTGGAATATTATGTTTGGTTGCAAAGTGAGTACTGTGGAAAAGCAAATTTCAAGCATGTCAAGATAAATGGGTTACGTTTGCTCCATGAAGAAAAATGGTCCAATAATTCTGTCACATCCCACAGCACACCACACCACACATTCACTTTCTCACTGTCCCTGACATGTTCCTTAACAATGTTCAGGTGTTCTGAACCCCAAATGTGCACGTTGTGACGATTAACCTTTCCTGATGTGTGGAAGGTTGCTTCATTGCTGAGAATCACTTTCCCCAGGTAGTTGCTGTCATCCTCAATCCAGTCCAGAATCTCAATTGCAAAATTTCTGTGTGTTGTTAAGTCATTGGGCTTTAGCATCTGAACAGCTTGCTCTTTATAAGCGTACAAATGCAGTTTTGTATGCAGCACCTTATGGACTGTTGAACATGGGATGTTCAGTTCTCATGACACTGTACGAATTGACTTTGATGGGCTTCTAGTGAAGGACTTCCTGATTTCATCCACAATTTCCACAGATGTTTGTTGTTTGTCTGAGCCAGGCTGTTGGTTGACACGCCCCATGGATAAAAACTTATCAAATCACATCTTAATTGTCTTTATGTTCAGGGATCCTCTCCATATGTTCGTCTGAAATTCTTTTGGCTGGTAATTGGTGATTTAGTTTCAGCATATCACACCACGCACTGAGCTCTCTCTTGGTTTTTTGCTTATTAGCACCTCCAATAAATAAAAGCAATACTTAGTATAAAATATGGATAGGCTAGTAACAGTGATGTCCGATGATGGGAACAATTAGCTCCTGAAACCAGTAAGTTTAAAAACATGTAAGTGCTGTTTAGTGTTTCAATTCCGGCTCAAATTTTCTATATAATTTCAAAAACAAAACTGTATGAGTTGTTCTTCAAGATGTCACAAACTGCTAATTTCTAGGACTAATAGTTTCCGTACAATTAATATTTGTAAGGAGAGTGATTTTATGTGGGCACCCTTTATATGCATTGTAAATAGCCATAATGTAATAAATTTTAAATATCTAATTGTGGTTCTAAAAGTAGTGTAAAAAGACTAATTTTAAACATAGAGAACATTATTACTGTAAACATAATTGCTAATTAGTATCAATGGAGTATGAAAATAATAACGCTCACACATATACTACCCACAAATTTTCTACTCTTAGTGTTAGGGATCGGATCATGGTATCAAAGTATGTGTAATACTTTGAGATAAATCTTTGATACTTTTCTGATACTTTTAAATGTTTAATTTTTGCATTATTGAAAGTTGTTGCATTTAACTTTATGCTAGATAAGGAACAAAAGGATTTGAGACTTCATGTTATTGCCTCGCACACCTCTCCAAAGAGTTGCTGGACTGTTGTTCTGTGTCTAAATGAAAACAATGGGGAAGGAATAAAGGTACTCATGCAACATGCAGCATTGACTGAGTTGTGAATGAAGCTGGTTTAGATGATGCACTAAATTACATTTCTGCAATAGCCTGGCTGGTAACTCACTCTCAGCCATTACATTTCCCTGCTCTGGTAACCAAAATCTGTGAATCCAGCAGAAGCAAGATGCAAGATAATAAAGGTTTTTCAACAAGAGTGTCCTATCTTTAACATGTGATAGCTGCCATTGATATTGAGTTACAGCAGTCATTTTTTTCATGTGGTTACAGTTTTATTGAAAAATAGCCATGGAACGTTACAGTATTCAGCAACGTGTAGAATTTGTGAAAACTTATTATCAAAATGGATCATCTGTTCGCCAAACCCTCCATGTATTGCGTGAAGTTTACGGTATGATAATCATCCTGCGAGAGAACGATTCGGCGTTTGATCGATAAATTTGAAAGAAGTGGTTCTGTCAGCGATCAAAGAACGCTTGTACGTAATCGATGTAAGCACTCCAACGAAAACATAGGCGCCGTTCATGAGAGTGTATGCGAGAATGGAAACAAATCAATTGCTCGCCGGGCGCAAAAATTGGGGTTTTCGCTGACCACAATTTGGTGAAATCTGCATCTGGACTTGAAGTTTCACGCTTACAACGACCATAGGTTGCTCCGTGTATTTGCTGACTGGGCTATGGAGCAATTGGAAATTGACCCGGATTTTTATCGAAAAATCATCTTCAGCAACAAAGCCCACTTTTGGATGAATGGTTGTGTTAACAACCAAAATTGCCGCTATTGGAGCAATCACAATCCAATGCAGATTCGAGAACAACCATTTCATCCCTAAAAGGTTACTGTGTGGTGTGGATTTTGGTATGGTGGAATCATTGATCCATATTTTTTCCAAGATGAAGATGGAGAAGCTCTATGGAGAAAGATACCGGGCTCTTATAAGGGACTATTTTTGGCCTCAATTGGATGGTATGGATCTCGGAAACATCTGGTTCCAACAAGATGGTGCCACATGTCATACTGCTCTCGAAACAATCGATCTTTTGAAGGAGAAGTTCAGAGGTCTCATCATTTCCCGTGGTGGTGATGTTAACTGGCCCCAGAGGTCATGTAATTTAACGCCGTTGGATTACTTCTTGTGGGGTTATGTTAAATCTAGAGTTTATGTCAAGAAGCCAGAAACAGTAAATGATCTTATGAATAACATCACGTGTATTATTCATGAAGTCGGACCTAATTTATGTTCTTCGGTCATTGAAAATTGGGTCAACCGTATATGCGCAACCCAACGAAGTCGTGGCAGTCACATAACTGATGTATTCTTCCATGCGTAATGACATTAATTATGTTCCAAAATAAAAAAAGAACTAAACCTCTTATCATTTATAAAAAATGTTTTATTTAAGTTCAAAGATAGGACACTCTTATTGAAAGACCCTATACAGCACATGGAAATATTTGTTCTTTCCTTCCATTCTGTTAATGTTTATGCAAATCAAACTTGGGTCACAAGCATGCGTATAGGTAGACCATATGACTAATTTCCATAATATGAATCGAAAATCCTTTAAAAGAAAGTCTCCAGCATAAAATATAGTTACATAAAAAGGGAGGTAAAGAAATTACTACTAGTTGCAAAGTGAGTACTGTGGAAAAGCAAACTGTTCAAGCATGTCAAGATAAATGGTTTACTGTTTGCTCCATGAAGAAAAATGGTTCAATAATTCTGTCACGTCCCACAGCACACCACACATTCACTTTCTCACTGTCCCTAAACAATGTTCAGTGGTTTTGAACCCCAAATGTGCACTTTGTGACAATTAACCTTTCATGACCCACCAACACCACCACCATCCTTGCCTAACAATAGGGCATATACAACCCCCTATTATAATATCCATATTATATTTATAATAATATAAATTAATAAAAACAGTAATTAATTTGCATCCCTTGTTTACATTCTTTTTACTTTCTCTACTACGTATAGTAAGTAGAAGTATTGTATTCCACCCAAAAATTTGATACCGAGATTTCACCGGAAATATATGTTTTGAGGCCCCCTGAATCCAAAAAAAGCATTTTTGGAAACACGTCCCTGTGTGTGTGTGCATGCATGTGTGGAGAGAGAACAGCATCATTCAGAAACGAACAGTCGGATAAACACCAAACTTGGTATTTAGGTTCACAAAGGTTTTCAAGAAAATCCTCCCACCCCAGATTACCCTTTACATGGAACATTTTAATTTTCTCAAAAATGGCTCTAACGATTTTGATTAAAATATCATATGTTTAAGATATTTTTATAACAAATGAAATGTATATCTCAAATTTTCTGGGAATGTCTCCAAAAGTATTCTTCATTGTGAACGACTTTTGCATAACTGGTAAATCATAAGAGATAGACAAAATTTTACTACACAAAAAATGTAGATCGCATTAAAATACACAATTTATGTCATATACATTTTTTTTATGAGAAGCATTTTCGAGATATTGCTTGTTATTCCCTTAAATACTTTTTCTCAAATGGGAATTTGTTATTCTTTTATTTTTTTTTTTTTTTTGTTTTTGTTCTGGTAATGCAAAGAGAATGGAATACTCCACATAGCAACCAGCTCTTAAAATATTTGACTATCGCTTAACCCTACCAATTCCCCTTGCATCTACAAGAAAATTAGCAATAAGATTAACATCTCGATTAACATGAAGCGTATGGAGAATAAGCATTTTTAAAAATAGTTTGTACAAGAATAGGGAAAGTCATGTGAGTGTAACACATCAGATTTTTTCCGGTTAGGTCCTTTTTAGGTCTTTTTAGGCAATTTATAGGTTTTAACTTCTGACCCATAGTAATAATTCAAATAAAGGTGAGAGCCATTCTGGACAGAATTAAGGTATTTTATATTATATGACATTGCAAGTTTTGTGTAGCCAACAAGGCTCAGAGGATGATGGGACAGTATATGTATGATAACCAGTGATGTGAAAATACTACTATTTCTCAATACTGATACTGATTTTTGAGCACCAATACTCACTTTGTAAAATTATTATTATTATTATTATTATTATTATTATTATTATTATTATTATTATTATTATTATTATTATTATTATTATTATTATTATTATTATTTATTTCCTTCCATTTTTATGTAGGTAACTATATTTACTGCTGAAAACTTTGTTTTAAAGGATTTTCTTTGCATGTTATGGAAATTAGTCAGTCTGCATACCTGTGAGCTACACTCGTGACCTGAGTTTGACTTGCATAAACGCAAACTTAACTGAACAAATATTGCCATGTGCTGTATTATCTCTTGTCAACTTGGGATTTGTTTCTGCTGCATTCACAGATGTTGGTCATCAGAATAGGTAAATATAATGGCTGAGAGTGAGGTACCAGCCAGGCTATTGCAGAAACGTGATTTAGTGCGTCAGCTAAATCAGCTTCATTCACAACTCAGTTCACGCTGCCTGTTACATGAGTACCTCTACTCCTTCTCCCTGTTTTCATTTAGAGACAAGAGTCCATGGGATGTTGCATTGAATTACCCACATCAAGGTCTATCAAGAATTGTACTCCAGCAACTCTTGGGGCACATACGGGGAACTGAAGTCTCTCATTCCTTATTTAGCATAAAGTCGTCATTGTTTCTAATGCTCCCTATATAGTCTATGACCTTCAGGGGATACCTCATTCCAGCAAGTAATGACTGTGTTTCTGAAGTGGAGGCACCCAGTGGGTGGAATCTGTCATCCTCCATGGTGTAGTGGTTACCATGCTAGCCTCTAGTTCCCGAGGTCGCAGGTTCAAACCCGGCGGAAGGCGATGGATTTTTTTTCGGGCGTAAAAATCCTTAGCATTGCTTCCTTCAGAATGGAAGTAAAGCCGGTGATCCTGTGTCGTAGATTTATGGCACATAAAAGAACCTCAAGCCTGATAAAGAGGCCTCTGAGCAAAATTACTGGTCTTTCACGTCCAATATAGAATGGGACACTAAGAACCATAGCAGTTAAAGAGCGTCCATAAATAAAACTGCATTTCATTTTTTCTGTTGCCTCCGATGTTAGATTGATGAGGATGGTGGTGGAATGACAGGACCTACAGCTTTTACCATGGACTCCAAACCACTTGGGCCTTGGGGATACTTCATATGAGCTAGTCATTAAGGCACAGATACGGCCAACTTAAAATAACTGCCATAGAACCGGGAATCTAACCCCGGACCCTTGGCATGAGAACCAGAAACAAAACCACTGCGCTACTTGGGCACCCTCTACTGTAAAGTTAAATGCAACAACTTTGAATGACGCAAAACTTAACAATTTAAAAGAATAAAAAAAGTATCAGAGGTTTATTTCAAGTTTAGACATACTTCGTACCACTGAGTGTTGAGAGTATCAAGTTATTGACAGTATCAGGGTCCCATCTCTAATGGTAACCATTTACATGTGTTACTTGGCATTTGTGCTAGAGTTTTCTAAAACATTGAAATATTTGTTGATATGTTGCTGCAAGATGACCTACAGACAATAAGAATTCTGTGTTGTTCTTTAAACACCTCCCCCCCTGTCTCTGCCTTGATTACTGATAATTTTTGTGTTACATTTCAGATTGGATGAAGTCACCAACACAGGTATAAATAAGGGTGGCTTAAAATTAAAGGAAATTATCAGCAATTTTCAAGAAAAGTACAGAACAAGTGCAATTCAGGGATGCGACGTAAAAGACCCATTCCAAGTCTACGACAAAATGTCACACAAATGTGAAATTTGTGGGAAGTGCTTTAGTCTGACATCAGATTTACAAACTCACAAAGTTGCAGTTCACGAGGGCAAAAGGCAGTTTAAATGTGATAAGTGTAATAAAAGTTTTACTACGGCTAGACCTTTAAGAATACACAATTTAATTCACGAGGGTAAAAGTCCATTTAAATGCAACATGTGTGGTAAAAATTTAACTACAGCAACAAATTTGAAAGCTCACATCTTAATTCATGAGGGCAAAAGGGGATTTAAATGTGACAAGTGTGATAGGAGCTTTACCCTGGCACATCATTTGAAGTCGCATCATTTAATTCACGAGGACCAAAGTCCATTTAAGTGCAACAAGTGTGGTAAGAGTTTAACTACAGCAACAAATTTGAAAGTTCACTACTTAATTCATGAGGGTAAAAGGCCATTTAAATGCAATAAGTGTGACAAGAGCTTCACTACAGCATCAAAATTGAAAGCTCATGATTTAATTCATGAGGGCAAAAGGCAGTTCAAATGTGATAAATGTGATAAGAGCTTTACTCTGGCATATCATTTGAAATCACATAATTTAATTCATGAGGGCAAAAGGCCATATAAATGCAACAAGTGTGGTAAGAGCTTTACTAGAGAACCAAATTTGAAAGCTCACTATTTAATTCATGAAGGTAAAAGGCCCTTTAAATGTGATATGTGTGATAAGAGCTTTATTCAGCTATCACATTTGAAAAGCCATAACTTAATTCATGAAGGCAAAAGGTCTTTTAATTGTGATAAGTGTGATAAGAGTTTTACTTGCTTATCAAAATTGAAAAGCCATAATTTAGCTCATAAGGGCAAAATGCTGTTTAGATGTGACATTTGTGATGAAAGCTTCTTTTCCCGATACAGTTTAAATAGACACAGATTGATTCATGAGGATGAAAGGCCATTTAAATGCAACAAATGTGATAAGAGCTACATTCAGGCATCAAGTTTGAAAACTCATTCTTTAATTCATGAAGGCAAAAGGCCATTTAAATGTGATGTCTGTGATAAAAGTTTTACCCAGTTGGGCCATTTGAAAAAGCATAATTTAATTCACGAGGACAGAGTGGCTTTTAAATGTGACAAGTGTGACAGTAGCTATACTACATCTTCAGGTTTGAAAACACACAGCTTAACCCATGAGCACTAAACATCATCCGAGTGTGATATTTGTGAAAAGAGCTTCATTAGGCTATTGCAAATAATTGTATTCAGTAATGTGAGAAACGAGATGCAACAAATTTGTAAGAAAAGCATCGTGTTCTTATCAGATTTGAAAAAAAACAAATAGATTAGAAGAACACACTGTTTTGACCAATACCAGAAAAGCTTAAGCATGTCATTGTATCTGAAAGTGCCCATCTCCATGTTGTGGGGATACCATGTCTGTCTCATATTTTTAAAAGAACCTCAAGTCTGATAAAGAGGCCTCTGAGCAAAATTACTGGTCTTTCACACTCAATATAGAATGGAACGCTAAGGACCACAGCAGTTAAAGAGCGTTCATATATAAAACTCAATTCAATTTTGCTTCATATTCAGGATGTCCCAAGTTTGAATCTCATGTAGGATGAGTTACTTGTATAAGGCCCCCCCTCAGGATTTCCCTTATGTTGAAAAGATGAAGGTTGAAGGACACTAAAGTATTAACTTCTCAAAGTATTAATTCATAGGCTGAAAGACCACAGATCCAGTGTGTGGTTAATTGCTGTGCCTATTAAAATTTTGTGTTTAAGAAATCTCTTAAAGATATGTTTTATACAGAAGGTGACATACGAAATAGAGGTGGTAGAAATTTCTTTCCAGTAATGGTTGCAAAAAAATTACCAGTTTCCAAGTACTTAATTAGTCAGCTTACCTTCGTTGTATGTAGGGCTGACATCCCCTAGGACTTATAACTGTGCCTAGAGTCAGAGGTCTGTAAAGGAGTAGGACATTGGATCAGAAAATGAATCTGGAATGGGGGATTGCCCATAGCCAGGTATGAGGGTGAGCGAAGAAGATGATATGAAATGAAGGTGAAATGGATGAAAAGAAAGGTGATGATGGAGCAATTATTGGAATGAATGATGGGGGAAAGTGGAGAACCTAGAGAAAACCTGCCCAAACATTGCTTCATCTCCCACAAATCCCACATGTAGGTCCCTGAGATCGAATCCGGTCCATTATGGTAAGAGGCAAGCAGTCTAACAACTTGGACCCAGCACGGCCCCAGTTTCCAGTATATGCTGATTACATGTAAATACTTATTAATATTACTGCTCATGTTAAATGAATCCACATCCATCATCATTGTTTATCTGTTTCAATGATGCTAATGATTATATGTTCCAAAATGAAATGTTGCATATGTTGCAATATCTCAGTAGCATAATAAAATCTGATTGGCCGCAAGATTTTTATTGGAATTTGGAAACAGGCTCCAAGATCTCATATCATGTATGTACAATGGTGACTGCTTATAAGAG
Organism: Deroplatys truncata; assembly: GCA_030765065.1. NCBI lineage: Eukaryota > Metazoa > Arthropoda > Insecta > Mantodea > Mantidae > Deroplatys > Deroplatys truncata. Next base: position 18,929,331 of record CM060984.1, on the reverse strand, counting down.
CATGTGAACACCCTAATTTTTGGCACCTTGCGGATTTATTGGTTATTTTTTCTTTGAATGGTATTATATGTAACATAGATGCATAATTTAAAATCTATGGTGTTTAATAAATCTACCGCATTTCTCCTGTAAACTCGAGGTATGGCAAAAGAGTCACAATTTGACTTGTGATGTATTTAGGAGTTTTATGCATGCACAACTGGTATGACATTCCTTATGGGTGAAACACACACAGATCGTGCACACTTGAAGACATGCATTGGCCCTTACCATTCATATCTCAGCAACAAGTTTATGTCAATGTCACTAGGTGGTGGCACACTACTGCACAAGTTTCATTCATACAAGAGTGCAAGGGTGGGAAGTTGGGAACCTCTGTTCATTTTTCAGGTTGACATAAATCCCACTAGATGGTAGCATACTGAACAGTCATATCAATTCATTCAATATATGGCGAAATTGAAATCTGATGTGAGTATATGTTATAGTTATATAGATAGAAAAGCTTATTTTGTATAAATATATATTATGGATTCCTTGATGAGTTATGGTATATTATGTTTCGATACTAAAGACTCCAATCATAGAGTCATAAAGACATTTGTGTGATTGAAATACAAAAGCATGGATTTTTCTTTATAAATAGGTAGTGTCAGCCATGATGCAGTATAGCTTTCCCTATTTAACGTGTACCTACAGTGAGTGCAGTATAATGTGTATTTATATTGATTAACTTTCATGTGGACTATGTGGAGGGACAGGACATTTTATAAGAAAAAATTATGCTTTTTCAGAAAATGAGACTTCTGTGAGTGCTAATAAATTAGTAATATTAATATTTGGCTGATGGAAGAATGCAAATGGAGAGTAATGAGAATGGCACCCCTAAAGCTTAAACATTATTATACTTCGTTGTTGCTCTAAACTGACTTAATTATGTACAAAGCAACCCTTTCCCTTGTCAGATAATAATAATAATAATAATAATAATAATAATAATACATAACTTATTATTATTGGAAGCGCTACACTTGTATAAATTTGTTCATAATCATAACCATTATGCAGAAGATGCTATTTCACATTTTCGGGGCTGTCTGAATCTAACATTTTGTTAACACCCAAACTGTATACTCATGAGCAGCCACTGTATATATACTGGTAACTGTTTTATTGTAACACAATACACTCTATGGTCAGACTTATTTTTGGAAGTGGTTGTAAAAATACTTGAATAATTATGTTTGTTCAAAATTGGAGGACTTAGTTTGGAACTGTGAAATTGGATCTGTGGTTATATTTTGCAATAGATATATGTATATTAGTCATACAATTCATGTAAATATTTTTAAGCATATGGAATTTAATCAACTTTTTTACAGCAATTTTTGACAATATGCAAAATAAATGTTAACCCATGTAAAGGATAGTTTGGGTTAAGGGGAGTTTTCTTGAAAATGTTTGCTTAAGCAGTGCCTTGACATAAATATGAAGTTTGGTATTTATGAGATGTTTTATTTTTAAAATATGCAGTTCATATGCATGGACCTTTACCTAAAAATCCTTCCCTCCTCATTCAATAGACCTGAAAACATGTATTTCTGGTTAAATTTCCATCTGAAACTTTAATGGAGGAGTACAAAACTTCCTCTGTTTACTTTACTATAGTTGATTGTAATAAAAGTGATAACATTTACATAAATATGATTAGGAAGGTAGAATCAGATGACTGAAAAATTCTATGCCATAGCCAGAATTTGAACCACTGCTGTAATCACCAAGCTACCATGCAACATGTGAGTAGGACATTATTTTTCCAACTTTGTTCTACCAGATGGCTAGTGTGGAAGAACAATTAATTCATTCATATAAATACTTTGACTTAGTTAAGTTTTCACTGTCACTTCACTTTCCTTTTCTTTGCACATGGCGATATAATGAATCACACACAAAGCAGCCTCTTCTTCCTTCTGCTTCACTCAGTGTTGAACACAGGACTTCTCTTCTATCAAATGCTGTTTGTCACAACAATAGTAACCAGCTCACTAACTGTTGCGAGCATGCTCACCAATACAGTGTGATTCTCTATATGTTGGCCATTTATGTGAGTTTTGTGATGAAAATTTGTGTGCACATACCTTGAACTATGCACTGTCACATCCAATGCTGAAAATGGTCCCCTCCCACATTCAAACATGCTTGTACACGTCACTCCAAATTCTGGAATACTTTTATTAAAGTCTCCTCGGTAATGGCTTCAATCTCCTGACGTATAGCATCTTTCAACCCTGCAATTGTACGTGGTCTGTTTCTGTATACCTTTCCCTTCAGATTTCCCCACAGGAAGAAGTCGGGTGGTGTTAAGTCAGGAGATCTTGGTGGCCAAAGAGTTTTTGAGATGATTCGATCTTCAAAAAAGCTTTCAATTTCCCTCATGCTTGCATGTGACATGTGACTTGTTGCACCATCTTGTTGGAAATGTCCGTGAGTTAATTCATCATCTTTTAACTGATTGACAAAGTCAGTGAATATTCTAATGTATTCTTCAGTGTTTACCATATTCTGATGAAAAATAGGGCCTATAATACGCCTATGTGACACTGCGCACCACACTCCAATTTTTTGTGCATGTAGAGGTTCTGCATGTAGGGCATAGGATTTGTATGCGCCCATATACGCGTGTTCTGAGAGTTTATGTAGCCACTCAGATGAAACCACGCTTCATCCTGAACCAAGTAAAGGCCAAAATCCCAGGATTCTGATTAATAAAGGTTTGAAACCATACACAGAACTGCACATGTTTTTCATGGTCTGTTGGTTGCAATTCTTGAACACATGTCACACGGTAAGGTGGAGGTTTGCTTTCTTAGCAGCTCTTTGGCATGCAGAATATGGAACATTCATTTCCTGGGAAAGTCGACGCAAGGATTTTGATGGTGAAGCCAGTAATTGCTCCTTTACTTCTTCCATTATACCCCCCGCCTGTATGCTGTGTGATCAAGGTTCCACTCATCTCTAACTTTGTTACCAATTTTGAATACAACATTTTGAAGGCACACATCACGTCCAAATTTGGCCTGATGCCCTTTGACATGATTTAAATGAACCCATTTAGCAGTAGTTACGAACGAGAAACACGTGTTCTGCAATTGTGTACGACATTGTCAATGCTGCTTCCTAGCCAACACTGGAGTATAGTGCATGGAGACGTTCATGTGACTAAACAGAGCCAAGGTCAGTGCAACAGTCCAAGCCTATTGGGAGGGGTGTGGCACTACATTACATTGTTCAAGGTATGTGTACACAAAGTTTCATCACAAAACTCGCATAAATGGCCAACATATAGGCAAATGTTTGGGGTCTGTAGCAAGAGAATCACACTGTATATAGTTACAGGAGCTTTGGAGAGAGTTCATGGGAAACAGGAGAAGAAACATCCATAAATATCTTACTATATCTTAATAGTGCTTCTAGAATTTAAGTCGGGTGAGAGCACCACTCTCTCTATCTCTCCAACCAACCAGTTGGCTGGTGCTGAAGGATGCTGCCATCCATGCAAAAGCTTGACTCGCAGCAGCTGTGTCGCAAAACATATTACATAACTAGGCAGGGTGGGTTTAGTAAAACAGAGCAATCCTGTTACCGTATGGAGTATAGGTGACATCAGGTATGGCAGACACACTCCTCGGAGAGCTGTGGAGGAATGTGACAAGGAATACTTCAGCACAAATGGCAAAACCATCAGATGTAACATAAAGTTCAAAATACGTTTAAAAACATCATGTTAAACAACCTGTAGTTCATTGAAGCACAAGGAAAATGTGACATTAGAAAGGAACAATAAGGAAAGTGGACCTTCAACCTCCTTAGCCCCAAACTACAAATCGGAATTTTTCAAGGATTATTTTGAGAGTGTATATTGCTTTTAAAAATGTACAGCTTTCGAAATGCTTGTTTAGTAGCTTTCATAAGCAAATTGCAACTATAAAAGCTAAACACACATTGTTTGTTTCCTTCTAATATTCCATAATCCTGGTCTACCTTCAAAGTAGGGTGTACTGCCAGGGCACTGCAAGGTCACAAGAGCTTTCAACTTCCCTCACCACCATCCCTCGGTGCATTGCTAACTTGATGGTTTACTTACCAAAACTCCTCTGCCTGCAACATAACACATTTCTGTAAATCCTCTTATCTTTTTCATTGGCAGAATTGTTAACCAGTTTTCTCAAGTGTTGTATGAAACTTTATTCCAAACCAGAATAAAAATGTGTGTATCATCCAAAGTATTGTTCCTGAATACAAGTGTCCACACTCCTGGGGAGCATCTGTTACTGCAACTTTGTCTGTCTGTCTGTCTGTCTATCTATCTATCCATACACATGAAAAACAATTTGCTAACCACTGCAAGTATGGAATTGAAAAAAAATTACTTTTATGTATGGATGCTCTTTAACTACTGTGGTTCTTAGTGTCCCATTCTATACTGGGTGTGAAAGTTCGGAAATTTTGCTCATAGGCCACTTTATTACGTTTGAGGTTCCTTTATGTGTTGTAAATCTATGATACAGGACCACTGGCTTTACTCCCCTTCCAAAGTCATGCTAAGGAGGTTTACGCCCTCCACTGGGTTTGAAACCGTGACCTTGGGAAATATAGGCTAGCATGATACCACTAGACTACAGAAAACAACATATGGAGTTCAGATTTTACATGCAGCAGTTTGAACAAAATATATGCATAAATGCCAAACCTAGTCCTCCGTGGTCTAATGGTAAAATGCTAGCCTCTAGTTCCCGAGGTCACGGTTCAAACCTGGCAGAGGTCAATGGAGCTTTTTCAGGCGTAAAAGGGACGCTAAGGACCACAGTAGTTAAAGAGCGTCCATAAATAAAACTCGCTTTCAGTTTTGTTTAAATTGCTATAAAATTGAAGGTAGTTTAGATGTAGTGTCTCCTATAAATTTTAATTTTTATAGGAATCACATTATGTGTAGAGTTGAAATTTGTACATAGGAGTTTGAAGAATATTATTTGTGAACACATTTCAAATTTGAAATGCCTACAAAATAGAGGATAGTTAAGATAAAGATCCAACATGTTGTATTCAAATGACTTTTTCTACCCACTGTTCTACAAACTATTCTTACAAAATTGGAAAGGTAGAATCAGATGACTGAAAAATTCAATGCCATAGCCAGGATTTGAACCACGGATCTCCCGGTCTCCGTCCGCTTGCTCTAACCACTGAGCTACAATGGCAACATGCCGACACGACATTAAATTCTCCAGCTGATTAGCATTTTTCCCGGTAAACCACAAGGAGATCTCAAATTGTGTTGAGATGTCATACCCCAATGGCGACTTACAAACATTGTAAGTACTTAAGTCCCGGGCTTTATAGTTGCATCCACTATTAGGTCAATTAATGAAATTAATTGTTCTTTCACACAAGCCGTGTGTTGGACAAGGTTGGAAAGGTAGAATCAGATGACTGAAAAATTCAGGGTTCCATTTATTCTCAAATAAATCACGCAATTGGGCCAGCGAAAATCCACACATTATTCATGAAGCACCTATGCAACCGGTTAAAATCAGAGTTTAGTGCGCAATATCCGCACAGAGAATAGTGGGAGCAATGTTTTTTTAAACAATGCAAACACTGCAGAGTACCGACGGATTTTCATGGAGTTTGATGAGCAGCTAGACAATGTAGAGCTGAGTCAACAATATTTTCAGCAGGACGGTGCTACATGCCATACATCAAATGAATCCATGGCACTAATTGCAAGTTCCATCACAAAATCTTTAAACAAACCTCAGGCCTAACTATGGGAAACCCCCTTTCACCATTTTTAGCAGAACTATATATGAGCCATTTTGAATCCCATATTACTAAATCTTTCCCACATCTATTCAAAACCTGGTATAGGTATGTAGATGATATTTTTGCTATTGTTCCAAAAAAACTTTCAGAAGATGCTTTGAAATTATTAAATTTACAAAAAAGATCTATAAAATTCACAATGGAAAAAGAAGAAAATGGCCAATTACCTTACCTAGACATCAGGATCATCAGAAATAATGCACACAACAAACTAACGTTCGGCATTTACAGAAAACCAACGCACACAGAAAACTATATTAAAAACAATAGCTACAAGCCACAAACATGCAATTTTAAATAGTATTACAAACAGGTTAGTACATATACCAATGGAGAAAGAGGAATACCGGAAAGAATACGAACACATTATCAACATAGCCACTATGAATGGATACCAGAAAAAAACAATAGATAAGAAGATAAAAAGGTTTGAAAGACAGAAATACATCCAACAAATGACTACGTTACTCAGACAACAAAAACCACAAGCATATAGAAAATTCACTTATCACCCTTGGACACATCATAAATTTCAAAGGATTTTCAAAAAATACAACATCACCCTGTCTCCACAGAATAACCACAACATACAGAAACTACTATGCAACAGAACAAAAGATCCTATCCCCAACGATAAATCAGATGGTATATATCATATTGATTGTAATGAATGTAACCTGGTATATATAGGAAGAACAAAAAGAAATCTTGAAATAAGACTTAAAGAGCATATGAGATGCATTTACCAAAAGCAGCAAGATAAATCAGCAGTAGCACATCATTTCTGGTCTTCAAACCATGATATCACTCCAAACATAAAACTCTTAAAACCGATCAACAGCAGCAATGAATTGGACATCTGGAAAAAAATACATATTGTCAAACACAGGAATCACCTAATGAATTTTGAACTGCCACCACCCAACAGCCTTTGGAGGTTCATCAGCCCAGCACCAGAGAACACCACAAACCACACACATCCCCCAGACGATGACCGGCAAAAATCAGTTGAGAGAAAATGCTGACGATGGGAACAAGCCGTCTCCCGAAACGCGTTCAAGTAAGAATATCATAGTGATGTAGTGTAACAACCCTCAACTCTCTATTTTAAATTATGACACATCACTGTTACCAGCTTCTAAATCTTCAAAAGTAGTCAATAGTTGTGATGTATTGCTATGACTGTATGGTTCACCTTCCCATATCTTCTCTCCCTCTCTCTACTTCACTTTTGTCCGTCTTTCTCTTGGTTACTGATAAATTTCCTGCTGCATTTCAGATTGGATGCTGTCACCACTACAGGTAAAGACAATGGTGGCTTAAAGCTGAGAGAAAACAGCAGCCCTTGGCATGAAAACGACAACATAATTGTAATCCGTGAATGTGACATCACAGGAACATTTGATGTGAATGATGAAATGCCATATAAATGTGAAATTTGTGGGAAGTGTTTTAGTCTGGCATCAAATTTACAAACTCACAAGTGTAAAACTCTGTTTAAATGCGAGAAATGTGATGAGAGCTATACTTGTTTATCAAAATTGAGAACACATGATTTAATTCATGAGGGTCAAAGTTTATTTAAATGTGACATATGTGATAAGAGCTTTACTCAGTCTTTATGTTTGAGAGCACACAGCTTTATTCACGAGAGCAAAAGGCCATTTAAATGTCACAAGTGTGATAAGAGCTTTATTTGGTTATCAAATTTGAGAGCACATAATTTAATTCATGAGGGTCAAAGGCCATTTATATGTCACAAATGTGATAAAGGCTTTACTCAGTCAACAAGTTTGAGAGCACATAATTTAATTCATGAGGGCAAAAGGCCATTTAAATGTGACAAGTGTGATAAGAGCTTCGTTCAGTCATCACATCTGAAAGCACACAATTTAATTCATGATGGCAAAAGGCAGTTTAAGTGCAACAGGTGTGATAAATGTTTTACATTGCCACAACATTTGAAAGCACACATATTAATTCATGAAGGCAAAAGGCCATTGAAATATAAGGGCTTTGCAGTGGCTTAGCGTTTGAAAACACATAATTTAATTCATGAGGGCATAAGGCCATTTAAATGTGACAGTCGTGATAAAAGTTTTACTCAGTTAAACAATTTGGAAAGACATCTAATTCATAAAGTTAAAGGACTGTTTAAATGTAACAAGTGTGTCAAAGTGTTTGAAAACACATTATTCAATTCATGAGGAAGGTAAAAGGCTATACAAATGTGACAAGTGTGATAAAAGCTTTCCTCGGTCAAACCATTTGAAAACACATTATTTAATTCATGAGGAGAAAAGGCAGTTTAAATTTGATAAGTGTGATAAGAGCTTCACTCAGGCATCACATTTGAAAACACACAATTTAATTCATGGGGACAAAAGTTCATTTAAATGTGACAAGTGTAACAGTAGCTATACTACATTATCAAAATTGAAAAAGCACAATTTAATTTATGAACATTAAATATCAGGCAAGTGTGATATTTATGAGAACCCCACTAGGATGTTGCATCTAAAAGTATGTAATTGTAATGAACAATGTGAAAGACCACGTGCAACAAATTTGTGAGAAAAGCTTCCATTCATAGCAGATTTGAAAATACATAATTAAATAAGTGCAAGAGACCACACAGGTTTGACCAGTTCAGGTGATGACTAACATTACTACACATTGTGCGATTATGTCATCATGTGAGCAAACTGCCATTCCATACTATATTTTAAAAATTGCAAACTTTGACTGATGGAAGTAAACGGCAATGTATGGTCATGATTTTCTATATATGTAGTATACCTGCTGTACCAGAAATCAAAACTAATGGGGAAACCAAAATGTGTATGATAATAGACAAAAACTTCTCATTTACACAGACTTAGATTTCAGCAATATTGCTTAGATGTGTCATCTGCTGTGAAGAAGAAATAGCTGAGTACTCCTGGACATTGTTGTAAGTTACTAAAGTAATGTGTTTATAATGAATGAATGCAGCTACTACCAACTACTTGGTCTGACTTGTAGCAAGTACTGGATAAATGACCTTGCTCTGTGGTAGCCTAGCTCATGTGGCTACAGAGGGTGATAGCATTTGCAGTTTAGTCTAACGTGTGGCATGGTGGAATAACAGTATGTGAAGCAGTTTGTAGTTATCTTGGTGTACACCACAGTAAAGAGCATGGTTATTGTGTTAAGTTTTGCTTGAATGGAGCTACATGTGGACTGTCATCTTATATATTTATAGAGTTTCCCAGCTGTCGCCGTTCCTAACAAATCCACAGCGTATAGGTTGGTAAAAAAATTAAACAGGCTGTGTGCTTGTTAAACAAAAAGAAATGCAGTCAGTCAACAGTTCTAACCGAAGAAAGACTAGACAAGATATGTTTATTTATTCAGCTGTAGTAAAGGCATCAGACCTTCACTTACAAACAAGACAAAATAAAGTGAAATAATACCAACAGTAAAACATCGCAAAAAAATAATTGAATAATAAAAATCTTTAAAATCTGATATTACCTTCAAATTATTCCCCCTCCCCTATTATGGTTTAGTTTTAACTCTTTTCTACAGGTTATTTTTGTATAAGCTTTTTTTCTATCTATTTCATGTTAATTCATATAAAGTTTTGCAGAAATACTTTCATTTAGGTAAAACATTTATTGCCGTCAACATTGTAATGCATAGCAACGTCAAGGAAAAAAGAAATGCAACTTTAAATATAAAAAAAAGTCAGTACCAGTTAAAAAGGGTTGGATGTCAAGGACGTCTTGATTGCCAAACTAAATGTATTTTACAGAAGAGCTCTAAGATGAGGTGGAATACAGTTCAGAATTTTCATTGATAAGTATTCAAAACTAGATTTCATTTTTTTAAGTTGGAATTATAATGCTGCTGATGAGGTAAACAACCTTCAAACATGTTCATGTAAAACTTACCTTTGAGTGTTGTTTTTAGTGTTACGATTCCAACTCAAAAAGTGTGATATGATACGTTCATACGACTTACTCTTTGCTCTATCGCTTTTTGGTGGGTATACAAAGTATTCTTTTGAAATTTTATTTTCATTTTAATTAAGACATTTTGTTATAGATATAAAGGGAATAGCAATAGTTCAAGTGTTTTAGAACTGGATGCTATGTATTGTCCTTAAAATTCCATGCTCTACATGCAATTGCATAAACAACTGAATATCGAAAGGAATTTGAGGCAGTATTTTAATACCTGAATAATTTTAATTGTATTTTATATAAAAGTAAATTCAATAACAGCCCGCCTTGAAACAATAAGTATGTAATAATTATTTGAATTGTATGTAACAGTCATTGCAAATGCTTATTTTTATTGTAAACATGTTTTATTAATGTTATGTGAATACATTATATACTCTAATAATGCAAGAGCTGTGAGAATAATAATTTTAAGTTGCTAACAATGAGGTAACCTTGTAGCAATAATGAGTTTAAGGTTTTGAAAAGTTACTAGTCATGATTATAGCAAAGATAAGGTAAATTCAGTAACAGTTTAAATTTAGCCAATCAATAGCAAGGAAGAAGTTTAAGTAAAATGCAGATATTCTATAGGTCTAGAATTAGCCAATCAGAGACTTGAAATACCGAAACTTACGAGTTTTAACCCTTTAAAGTTGCTCAGTTGCTGGCAAGCCTTGCTTCTCTACGTGTGAATCGTAAAATATATATATGTGCGCTAAGTGAAAGTATTGAAGATTCTCACAGTTCTTAAAAAGTGTAGTTCTTTATAAAAATGTGCAAGAATTAATAAAGGAAGTGAATTTAAAAACTTAAATTCTGTGATGTCTACAATCATTGTCATACCACGCCCTGCCTTAGACACATGACTCTACAAATGATGCAGCCAAGGCAAATTCAAACATAAAATAATATATAGAAGCAGTATTAATAACAAAGTTAAATATTATAGTGTAAAACTTGGAGTGTAATAACAAAAACCATCTTGAAATCAGCTTCTCTTACGTAGCAGCATATTGCGTAATAACAGTAACTATTACATAATCAACAAATTCAAACTGACGCTAAAAGCGTGTTCTAGAAACTCCTTATCTTCAAGTTAAATAAATTACATAATTTATTACGAGAAGCAAACACTTTCTCAACTTGGAAAGAATGACAGATTTGGAAAGTATTGAACAATTTGAACTATTAATAACAGACATCCCAGAAGTGGCTGATGTCACAAAAAAGTTATTTGAAACAAATTGTGTGGTTTAAAGAGATGTACTTTTTTTCTTGTAATACAGTTTTGTCTATCACTTAACATTTACTAGTTATACAAGATTATATAAAATTTCTTCTGACTGAAGTGCACTTAACAAGCTATTCCCAGAAAATTCAAGATAAACATTTTATTTGCAATGTAAATATGTTTAATATATGCTATTTTAATCAAAATCCTTAGAACTATTTCTCAGAAAATAAAAAATTTTGAAAAATATTCCATATAAAGAGTAGTTTTTTAACATGGAGGGATTTTTTTAAAAATCCTCGTGTTGCATCGTGGAAGACATTGAACCTAAATTCCAAATTTGATATTTATCCTACTTTTCATTTTTGAGTTATGCTGTTCACAGATACACACACACAGACCTTTTTCTAAAAATGCTTTTTTTTTTATTCAAGGGGCCTCAAAACACGTATTTCTGTGAAATCTTGCTATTTAATTTATGGGTGGAATGCAATACTTTCTCTACCTACTATGTACATGGTAGAGAAAGTGAAAATGAACCCTAATTCAAACACATCGCAGTTTCTAACTTCTGTATACAAATTATATTCAAAACTATTTTGTGCAGTACATAAATACTCAAATTAGTTCTAGTATAATAATTTTGTATTGAAGAAGAATGTTTATGATTATGAAAGTTTTTCTGTAAAGTGGACAACTCAAGACAAACATGGACTTTGGCATTAATGTACCAAGTTTAATAAACAGTGGTTGACTATGATACCTAGATGGTACACCACATAACATTTTCATTGCTATTTTATTATTTTTTTTTTTTTTTAATGAAGCAACTTACTAGTTTATGTAAGTTACCCCAGAGAATTCTTCCATAATTAAGATGGTAGCGATTTGAGCATAATGTACTGTCAATGTGGATTCCATGTTAAGATTTTCTTTAAGAAATTTTAGACTAAAAGCTGTTTGTTAATTTTAAAAGATATGGAATCAGCATGACTTTTGCCAACCTAAGCCAGATTCAACAAGAATACCAGAAAATGTTGCAGTGCTATTAAAATCGCATGTAATGCGACCTAGAGAAAAATGTAATTAAACTGTTTTGCTGATATTTAAGCTATGGTTATTAGCACATCACCAATGTTTTATTATATGAGATGTAAGCTTCAAGTTCTCCTTCAAAGAATCTACAGATTTACTTCAATGTAAAATAGCTGTATCATCACCAGAGAGATAAGTATTAGAGCATAAATACTCAATTACAAGAGGTAAATCATTTATATAAATAATAAACATAATTGGTCCTAAAATTGATCCCTGTGGAACCCCATACCTCAGCAATTTAAGTTCAGATACATTACCATTCAAATTAACACTTCAATATGTATTAGATAACAATAAATAAAATTAATACTATTTGTACGAAATCCATAGAAGTCTAATTTCTTAACAAGAATTTTGTGAGAAACTACATCGAAAACCCTCAACAAATCAACCACATACAGCATTTCATTTTCAAGCTCATTTAGTCAATTCTTAATAAAATTAATAACTGCATTGATAGCACAAAAACCAAAATCAATATCAGTAATCTAATAATACAAAATTTGATTGAAAAATAAGTGGTAATTTGTTTATTGAGGTTTCAAAAACTTTCGAAGCAGCTGGTACAATACACTCACCTGTAATAACCATATTCAGATTTGCTGCCTGATTCAAATAGAGATTACCTTTGAAAATATCTGGATACATACAATTAATTACAGAACAATTAAATGCATGTAAGCAGCTACTTACACAAACTGCCGTTCGTGAAAATTGCAACGTCAAGAAAGAATTTCCCGAATAACTCCAAACTTGGTGGAAGTGTAGAAGGGTGTGCAAGCAATAAGTGATTAGGTTTGCAGAGCCTTCTCGTGTCGGTCCGACAAGGTCAGTGTTGTGATCAGTGCAGAGCGTCAAACAAGGTGGAAACAATAAGTGATGGCCAGGATGCCTCGTCGACGTCAAAGGGAGCCATATCGGCGAGTTCGAACGGGGCAGAATGATCGGGAAGCGGGTTTGTCATACCGTGACATTTCGGCTCGTATAGGGCATGCTGCTACGACAGTGATGCGTGTGTGGAAGCAGTGGATAGATGAAGGTCGTACGCAGTGAAGAGCCGGTACTGAACCATGGAACATCTGTATCTTTATCTGTATCACAAAGCATCCTAATTTTCATAAATTAGTTATAGATCGTGGTGTTTTGAATATTTTGAGGCATAACTTAGCGTTAAAAAACAAACAGTTGGGCTAAAAAGAAGTTACTCACCGCCAACCATCCTGCTAATAAGACCTGGTATATTCCTGCTATAAACAAATTACAGCGTGGATTAATTCATGGACTGCTATTGGACACAGAAGAAGAGTTGCCATACCATTATGTGTAGTGCTTAGTATTAGAAATGTTTTTCCAGAACCCAGCGAAGTATATGTAGGCTTCAAACTTCACTAATAAACACGCAAATTAAAAATAGTAAGTTTTAAATTCAGCCATTATTATTATTATTATTATTATTATTATTATTATTATTATTATTATTATTATTATTATTATTATTATTATTCAAAATTGTATAACGTGTCTGTGACCAACCTTCTTATGTTGACTGAAAACGTAAGAAGTGCTCCAATCGTAATAACTCTAATGGAGGTCGAAGGTGGGAACTATATTCTTCGGTAGCGACAGATCAATTGTTGCGTCCGGTAATGGATCCACGGAATGTGTGTGCAGAGATTTTTTATTTCACGCATTATCAGCCTTTCCATTCTTGTGAAATTCCCTCATATTTATTTTTCGTGATCCAAGACCCAGATGCTTTGGAGTACTGACTTTTGGCACTAGTCTGTTTTTTTTATTTTTACATTGAAATTGTGATCTAGCGCTGCTATCATGGATCTAAGCTGAGGAGCATTATAGGAAAAATGTATTCTTTTGAAAGCATATCTAAAACGAAGACTGTAATACTTTTAAACTGCCAGTATGTATATACATAATGTCAAATATGAACCAAATCTTTTAAGGAGGTGCTGTCCAAAATAATTTTCTTCAGAGCGTGATAGGCATTTGATTCGGCTGTAATCCATAATTTATTTCTTTGGGTCTTCTTCCAACACTTCATCATGCTCACAAGTTTTCCATTCACATTACAGTTTTGCGCAGCCCACCTAAATGGTTATTTATACTGGCTTTCCATGCCATCAGCTCTGGGTAATTTTTCCCCCTATAATTTTAATTTTTGTTGCTTAGAATTTTAGACAAATACCAGACATCAAATTCATGTTCAACTTCCGGATACTGTTTTTAACAGTTATCTTTCACCTTTATCTCTGTCGGAGAGAAAAGCTTCGGCTCTACACATTTCCTGTTTTGCAAGCCTAGTCATTATATTGTTACAAGCAGCCTTTTCCAAATCGCCTTTCACCACACCTCTTTGAACAAGTTAAAAATCAATAATTTAAATGCACGACAGAATAGACTAAATATTTGGCTGGAAATCCTGGGGAGTCACACTGCCCATTCCCCTGCCAACCATATTGGTATACCACAAACTCAATGAATTCAAGTTCTTTTTTATTTCTTGAACCCAAAATGCCTAACAACTGGTGCTGCCTTATTTGGAATGGTTTTATCCAGTACGCCTTGAAAACATTGCCAAACACAGTGATTTGCAGGACTTAAATTGCTGAAACAATACGCAATATAATAATAAAGAACTTGGTATTAAAGCATTTCCTTCCGGTTTCTTTCTTGATAAATTTTGTTTTTTCCAAGTGAATGTATTACCTCAATAAAAGATTATTTTAACAATAGCATTGTCCCTTTAATGTAATGAGAAATCGCTTTGCATACATTTCTACATAAACACATACCTTGAAAAATAAAAGTAGAGATGTCCAAGCAACAATGAAATATTCCACTGTATCTTCATTTTCATCTATGATGAAAGTCCCTTCTTCCTTCTCCACCTCAATATCACTTGTATCAGAATCTGAATATCAGATTCTTAGAAACTTTAATTCAGCTTATCCTGATCTTCCTTATCATTGCTTGTTTAGTAGATTTTTCAGGTTCCAACAATATACATTTCCTTGTGGTTTCAGTACCTAGTTCACATCTGAATTCTTAGTTTTTTGATCACCTTCCATTCTGAATTCTCTTTTACTACTTTTATCATCATCGCCGCCTTCGTTGCCAGTCTTATTGCAAGTAACACTATCACATAGCTCAAAAAATGTGTTTTTACGATTTCTAAGCCCATATCGCTCTGTTCTTTGTCGTTTGCTCTTGGTTGAAGATGGTGAAGGATCAAATTGTCTTACTAGAACTTTATATCTGGAAATTGTTTTCATTTTTCCTTTTAGTAGGAACAGTTCCAGATTTTATAGCTGGCGCAAAACTTCTGGAATCGTGACCCTGATTGCCACCCCAGCTGCCGAGCCTAGGAGTGGTTTATGTTTAGCTTAATCCACGAAAGCGATATAATACCTTTGCTTACTCACAGTGCGTAACACATACAATCTGCATAGAAAGTGTTCCGCATCTGATTGTAATTTCTAAGGGAGCAGTACCTAAATAGTGCTTATTTTATATTTGTTATATTTATAACCATGGTTCCTACGTTTTCAAAGTTAAGTGGTAAGGTATTACATAGTCAAAACAGGGAAATAATTGCAAATGTCCTCGACTTCATGAAGCAAGAAGCAGAGATGAAGGAAGAAAATTTACGTTCACCCGAGTTCCACAAAAGGCTTGGAGAGTGAAAGAAAGAGTAGCCAAAGCATCTGGTGTTTCATTGAGTTCCGTTTCCAGAGTTCTCAAAGATAGGAAAAAGAAACCACATGGATGGAGTACCGTTTGACACGCCTGGAAAGAAACATAAGGCGCCTAAATGTGTTACAGAAATAGACGATTTGGACAATTACATTATTCAGCACAGGATTCACAATTTCTGTGTGTAAGAAAAGCTGTGCAAACAATAATCAGATTGCTCATCTAGGTGAAAGACAGCATAAATTTTCAAGGTGATGCTACAAATCTCAGAAAAGTTATAAAAAATTTAAGGTTCAAGTGGAAGAAAACGAAATCAAATAGAAGAGTTCTAATAAAAAAGATACGATCTCAGCAGGAAGAGCACCTCACAAATTAGAAGGTCAAACTAAGTGTATGAAGATGAGTCATACATACACAGCAGTCATACAACATCTAAAAGTTGGAGTGACGACAGCGAATTAGGTTTGCAGGCACCTGTTGCCAAAGGGCAAATACTTATTATCGTTCATGCTACTGGAAAGATCGGCTTCGTTCCAAATGTCCTCATTTACAAGTCGCAACAAAAAAACAGGAGGTTTTCATCAAGAAATGAATACAGAAAATTACATGAAGTGAATCAACAGCATGTTGATACCTATTATGCCTGCTGGGTCCATGCTGATTATCGATAATGCTTCTTACCACAAGACTCAAATTGACAAACCACCTACCTACCAGATGATTGACAGATTTTTTATATTAAGCGCTTTTTACAGCGGTTGATTTAAATATCGGTACTGTATATAACTATACGTTTATCAGTGTAGCGCAATGTAGTGCAGTGCATTACCGGTGTACGGATATTTGACAATGACTGTCTCACGCACTCCTGCAGCATGCAAACGACCGTCACCTCCTGATCTGGTACGTAACTCGCTTCATAGCTGTCATTAAGATTTTCACGTGTCTAGAACTGTTGCGCCAATTATAATAAAGGCCCTCTGAAATTTTCATACGGCCTAAGCTGTGTTTTTAATAACTGAGTGTGTTCATAATCTGGGTCCTTAAAATGGAAAGTACCGAGCACCGTAATCAGATAAAAAATCCTTTCTTTTGCAAAATTCTACCCATATCCTATATCTTTTGGGAGATGTATCTCTGTTTGGAAACGAGTGAAAATGAGTTCCCTTGTGTGTTTTCCTTCTCATATTACAGTTATATGCACAACATTGAGGCATTTTATTTTTCACAAATATTACGTTGTTTGTATAATATTAAACTGACTCAGTAACACCATCACCAAAACATCTCTACAAAGTACGCTATACTCTTGAACTTAAATGCCAACCAGAACAATTTTTGAAAACGTGATGACGTGTAAGGTGGTTTATTATTTCGCTTGCGCAGCGATAACGATGTAGCGTAGTAAGAAAACAATCTTACCACGTCATTTTACAGGTCATGTCCCTTCATTTAGGAAGAAACATGATTTTTGTGTTTCATTCCCCTTTCAGGCAGTCTTTGGTGTCGTGTGTCTTATGTAATGATTGACATTGTTACAAGTTGTTGGACTCAAATGAAGTCGGTGGTAGAAATTTTGTATATGTTGTGAAATATATTTCTCCAAGTAGGCTACAGACAAGTCCTCGTGGTTTGTTGAGTAGTGGTGTACCAGTCGCCGCCAGAATAATTCTTAAAGCCTTATTTTGTGCAGCCTGTAGTGGCTTAAGTGATGAATCATCAATATATGCCCATGCTGGAGCTGCATAAACAGTAATTGGCAGAATCAGAGTTTTGAAGAGCTGTAATTTCCTTTTTATCGACATACATTCTGACCTGGAGTTAGCAAGTGACACCTCTAGTGGAAACTACGTATGTGCTACCGTGTGTGTAATTACTGTAGTTTATCACATAATACTAGAATAAGACCGACATAGTGCGTCTTTGTAAATAGGTTGTCTGGTAATTTCTATGCTCTCTAGTGACTCAAGTTACAAGGTTGACCAGCTTGACATGTGGTATCAGCCATGTTTGTTTAGTAACCTGAGTTAATCTGTGCCTATTTATCGGCGGCTGCGTTCCCTAAACACTTCACTTAGATCAGGGAAATTAGAGTAATGGCTAATTGTTATACGTAGACATGTCAATCCGTCCGTCCATTCTGGACGTCAACAAATAGAAGGAAAACAACAAGAAAGACATTTCGCTTTAATTTATGTTTTAGGCTGCCCAAGACGTACGAACTATAAATGTAATGATTTAGTATGTTTCTACTAAATAACTGCATTTATTGAAGAGAAAATCTGAATGCGGGTGAGCATACTTGTCTAGCTTAAAATGTACGTCATACATGGGTTGGCACAGTAGGTTAGGCGTCGTGCTTCAGATCATAAAGTACCGCCGCGGAGTCAAACCAGGCCCTGACCGACGGTATTTTAAGTGTGCGTAAAAGCGATAACCATATATCAGTGGATTATATATTAGCATGTAAAAATAAATAAATAAATGGATGTTCCGACGACGCTGATATGATCCTGGTAATTGATAAAAGAGTCGTTAACGAACAAAGTATTTTCTTTTATTTCATCTTTTCGCTAGCATAATCTCCACTGTCGAAACCGTGGCAAATCTGCTCTTAGTCCTCTTTCTGGAAAATTGTTATAAAAGCAATAGGAAAGTGAATAAATTACCTTAAGAGTGAGTTTAGAAGTGGATGTGATTTCTTCAATAGCTGGTGCCCACCTGCCCGCCTCCTTTTAGGTGCTTTACTCTTATAGGCAATTCGCGTTATGAACACAACAAACGTAGCCATTTTTTCCCTAAATCACATGCAAATTGGGAACTGCCAACCTATATGAAAAGATGAAATACGCTAAATATGCGATGTGTTACTAGAATTTCTTCTTCGTTCAGTGTTACCGCTGACAAAAATGCAACCCATTCATAGTAAGAAAGACTATGCACCAAAATTGTAATTTTTGTATTCTTTTTGTGAAAGTTTGTTATACTAATATGTTATTTCCATTAAATAAAATAGTTCCTTTACTGTAGCAGTGGTAGGTAGTTAACGCAAGCTTACATAAAAAAAAAACCTAACCTAAGGCTAACTATCCTGAGTTCAGAAACGTAAGCTTATATATAAAAAAAACTGAACCTAACCTAACCTTCTGTGAATCAGAAACCTAAGCTTAGGAACACAACTGCTATGCTCCTCTCCTTCTAAAAAACATCCCTCGGCTACGCTTTAAGGCTGAGGGCCCTCAATCTCTTGGCTACGTCTTGAGGGTGTGTATCTTACAGGCTTTGGCGGCATTAGTTATTCATATGTTGCTAGCATTGCCTTAGAGCTAGCGTATAACATTGAGTGACATCTGTAGGACATATAACACATCATTTTCCTCGCTCAGGAAGAGTACTAAGAACAGATTATTGAAAACCGTTTTTAAAATTCAATTTAACGAAGTGTGAACTTGTAATTCTGTGAGCTGCATCAGAACTAAATAAATAAAGGATAATTATTAACTTTAACCCGTGGTGACCGATTTGTTCTAAATCTCATATGTGCTAAATAATACCCTAATGATGTTCAGGGGTGTCTTTGTAGGCAAACGGTTAGCACACAATAAACATTTTAAAAGCAATAATGTTACAACTTGCATTTGTTACGGTGCTCCCTACATAAGAATATACAGGAAGACGAAAGATCAGAAGGCAATGAACGCATTTGAACTTGCCTGATGTTTCTCTAAAATCCATTATATTTGCCATTAAGATAACAGGAACTTTAACGTTAGTTCAGTTTAGCTTCATCACTAATTGTTTGGAGTGTCACTTTTTGTAGATTTTGCCCAACTACATTCACTTTACCTATTTTAAGTTGCTAATGTAAATACTTTTCTGATACTGATGGTTCAAATTAGTACAAGCAAAAGCCTGCTTGCTTACAATTTTAACAAATAGCTATGTTCAGCCTTATCACTGGACATGACTGTCTCAGCAAACAACCATCATTCATTACACGAAATGTTAGGAATGTATTCCATATGAATACTTTGCTTGAAATGTCTAGTATGAAATCAACAAAAGAAACTGTTTATGTATCTTAGGTTTGATTTAAAATGATTATCTGCATTGAAATTAATATTTTCTCGCAGGAAAAGCATCTGAAGCGACAGTAACATACAATTTTATGATTTTCTTAAAAAGCTATGTACCTTGCACACACATGCACCAAATAAAATCATGGACATGTCTGAACTGCAAAAGTGAATTAAAAACCCAGTTGAAAGCTTAGCATCACACATGATGAAGCTGTTGAGATCCTAGAGCACTGACCATTGACAATCTTCATGCTCTTCCACATGAGCAACAAAGTGGCTTTAAGAAAACAAAGTATGCTGTAAACAGCATGGTGAAAATGGAGTGTAAGGGTTAAGGGGCACATACAGGACGAATGTGTAACAAGGTGTAACAATCAAGTGGATTGGAATGACATTTTTAATGTTTTTTAAATCTATTTCTAGAATTAAGCTTTTATCTTAACAACCCCAAAACATCATTAGGTTATTATTTAGTACATATTAAGCAGTTTAAACAAATTGGTAAATTCCTACTCTTATTGGTGAATACTAATCGCTGGCTCAGTATTACAAGGTTGTATGTAGTAGCATGTAACTATTGAGAAATAAGAGTTTGTAATTTCAGATTATGTGTGAGCGATGTATTGATCTGGTCGTTATTTTGTTTATCTCCTAAACAAATATAAAAATATACATTATACATACTATTAACTTCATAATATTATTTTTGAAGAAGTTATTTAATGTTATATTTCTACATAGAACCTTGTAATATTGAGCCAGCGATATATTCTCTCTTGACCTACCTTACAGATAATTATGATAACTTTACAACAAACCTTGCTGTGCATGACCAAGGTATGAAGGTGATTTGCACAGACCACCAAATAGCTTAAAATGGTTCCAAAAAGGATGTTACTATTCAGCAATAAAGTCTTTCTTATATACTCACTCCCCATATACTGTGGAGGAATGTTTGTAATATGTTGTTAAGCGGGTGAATATTCAATACATATGGCAGGTTGCATGTGATGGTGATTTACACATATTTGTTATTATTGTCCTACTGTAATGCATGTAGAGAAGTTTACTCTTGAAATGGCGATGGTATACAAAAAAAATTCTACTTTGTGTTGGGTATGTCATTAATTATGCACATATCTCATAATTGTATGACTTGTTGAATGTCCCTGAGTGTTGCCCACCATGGGCAAATACAACAAACAAAACAACCAGGTTCTGAAGTAAATAATTATCAAATAAAGGTAAGAATATGTAACTCATTTGGTTTAATGTGAGTAATAGAGATTTATTACAAGATTTCACATTTTATACATGAATTATCCATTTCTAAGATGTTAAATCTTGTAATCATGAGTTTAGGTAATCTACATATTCAACAGATTTGCCACTATTTCTTTGAATACTAATATCAGAGGTTTCTGTATTATGTAAAACTGTGGAGCATTTATGTTTTTTAATAACTATATAATCGAGAGAAGGTACAAATTGGTGAAATTTCATTTACTATGATTATATAAAAATTACTCCATTTTCTTTCACAGCTTTTTACTCACAGGCTATACAACATTTTCAGAACTTGGAAGCCTCTTCATTGCTATTTCATACCCATTTCCATGAATATCTGGAGATTGTTCATCTGTCCTTTAGAATATCAGGAGTTTACAAAACTATGCTTCTAAGAGATAATGGGAGTATTCACCTTCTTCTAGGATATAAAATAATCTTGAGGGATAGGGGAGTTAAATGAGGTTATTTAAGTTGTCACTCAAGGTTTAAAAAATCACCTGTGCAATGCCAGGTATTATTTATAAACTGCAATGAAATCTAATTTTGTTAAATTGATAAAGGTAAATTAGAGTGGACATTATTCCTTATGCGGGTAGGAGGTATGAAATTTTAAGAAACTTATAGAATCAGGGTTTTTTAATATGCAGAGTTGAATGTGTAGTATCTTGGGTCCTCATTCGAGTTTATACATGCAGATCCTATGGCTACGCCCTGTCCGCTCCGCAGCTGTGGCCTTTGGTCACAACTGTTCCACTCCTCTCCTTCTAAAAAACATCCCTCAGCTACGCTTTGAGGTTGAGGGTCTTCAGTCCCTCGGCTATGCCTTATGGCTTAGGGCCCTCAATGTTACAATTTTGGCAGCAGAATGTGTATTAAAAAACCCTGATTCCGCAAGTTTCTTAAAATTTCATACCTCCTACTTGCATATGGAATAATCCTTCTACCTGCATACACAATAATGTCCTAAATTAGTTTGTAAATCCTAAGACAAAAAGAATGAGCAGATTCTTGATCATTTTCATGGCAGTTCACAATGTTGTACGTGTGCTTTTAGCTTCATTCTATTGTCACCTTTCATATTGAGTCCCAGCTGTTGAATATGTGTTGACAGCCAACAGTTATAAGTAGATATGTAGTAATGAGGCCTACTAGGTTCGTATCCCAAGCATATTTTCTTATCTTTTTTCTTTCTTCGTTTTTTTGCGAAGCAATGCTTATTCTGCATATTGTAATATCATTCCCAATTGCTAAAACTTCAATTTCAAGTGCTCACACATAAAAACTTAAACACACTCCTTTTCGTTTTCAAACTACAAAATAAGTAAATATTATATTCTTAAATGAAAAAGCAAATAAAAATAGAAATTAACTTAATATAAGATGTGTAAATCTTCTCTTCTGCCCTTATTTTACAGGGCATAGATGATATCAAATGACCAGTCAAATTTTCACCAGACGATACCTCCTTCTGAGCATCCTGTTTTTGATTCCATAAAATCTCTTTTGTCTTAAGTTCTCTTGCAGGCCAATTTACTCCAAAACTTTCTTCACTTCTGCCGACACATTTTCAATAGGATTCAAATCTGGTGAGGCCAATCAATCACTGTGATATCTTACCTTTGCAGGCACTAGTTTGAAACCTGCTGACTTGTGTGGTCAAGGTGGTTATTCTGCTGGAATTCAGTCATTCCATCGGGATATATAGTCCTTACAGAAGGAACCATGATGTTTTCGAGGATGTCTTTATATTGGTGACTCTTTAATGTGCCATCTAACTGCCATAACACACCTATGCCATCTCATGACATCCAATCCAACATCATAGAAATACATGACCATGGCGATTCATTTGTGCCACATATTTTGCATCATAATGTTTTCTTCTTGGATGGTAGATAATTACTTTTCCCCCCATTTCTAGATGAAAATGTCACCTCATCTTGAATATAATCCTGTTCCAATTAAGGTTGGCATTTTTTCTGCAAATGCAAGGCGACATTATCTGTTACCATCTGTAAGATGCTGCTGATCAAGCAAAGATCCCTGCTATTCAAACATTGCAAGTCTGTGTGGTTCCTCCTAGGGAACTTAGAATTACTTCTAATTGTAAACAAATGAAGGAAGGAATTGCTGTCTGCCTCTTTTAAAAGTGCAGTGTCCTGCTGAGGAGTGGACAAACGTTTTTGATCCAAACCAAGTCAACAACAAACAGTTCCTTCGTTGGACAACCACACCCACCTCGTAGCCATAGATATAGGGACTTAAAGTGCTCTTGCAGCCTGAGAGACAGAGTATCCAGCAACGTTCAGTAATGATGGTAATTTAACAAGCAAGGAGAGATCTCCTTGTAGCTTCATCTTTGTAAGTCCCATAAATACAATACACTTGAAAGGCATCTTCCTATTTATCGCATTGTTTTGAAATGAATGCATGGTGGTATTAAGTCATGTATTGTGAATGCAGTGTCAGCGAATGCTTCTGATGTTTTTCAATAGAACTCCTTCTCTGGCTTTTGCTCACTTATTTTGTCTCAGGCTGTACGAAGTACATAAAAAACTAAACCTGCTTCTCCCCTTAGATTAGCATCCACATTCTGATAGTTGACAGCGAAGTAACACAGTAAGTACAAATTATCCTATATACACTCTTATCAGCTGGAACTATGACGTTGAAAACAGAGAATGTAAAATTATGTTGGTACAATTGTTGGATTAAGTAGTGTCCTGTTCAGTACGCTCTTATGCATTTACACTTTAGATGTTGTTATGTGTGTAGTTTGGAAATCTTGTACCAGAAATAAATTGCATACAAATATTACAAACAAAACAGAGCCATAAAAAAAGTTATAATTTGGATTATTATGCACCATCTAACTTTGTGTACAAACATATATACAGATTAATTAATTTTGAAGATTGAGAAGCTAGTAACAGTGATGCGTCATAATTTAAAATAAAGAGAGTTGAAGGTTGTTACATTACATCACTAAAATGATGTGTAACAATCTTCAACTCTCTTTATTTTAAAATATATACAGATATTCTGATTCTCTCAGCTCAGTGCTGTCCATCAGCACATTTGCATTCAAATTCTTGCATAATCTCTTCATAATAATAACCTTAATGTAATTAAGTATAATAATATTCACCAGTATGCTACAAGAGTGTAGACAATATTTCACTAAGCATTATTGAAATTACTAAAAATGGTCGGAAAGAAATCTTTACTTAGATGATGGGGTTTCATTAAAATAAAGTTTCCAGCCATATTAAGAATGTCAGTAGTTTAGTTCAGTTTAAAAAGCTGACAAACAGTTATTTATGCACTTTGTGACAGAAGTTGGCATTTTTTTAAGTGGAATTTATTTGTGTTACTTCATTTGGCCCCACTGTGAGCAGCGCTCACAGACATGGATCAAGTCATACAATTATGAAATATGCAGCATAACTAATAACATAACCAACACCAAGAACAATTGTCCCCCCCCATCATGCATTATCTAAAAGCTGAAAATTTGTAAACCATCACCATTTCAACAGTAAACTTCTCAACATGCATTACAGTAGGACAACAATAACAAATAAGTGTAAATTACTATTGCAACCAATCTTCCGTATGTATTGAAAATTTACAGGTTGCACTGCATATTAAAAAATTCCTCATATTATATGGGGAGTGAGTGTATAAGAAAGGCTTTAAATCTTTCTTGAAGATTTAACGTTGATTAGGGTTGTATGGTAGCGTTTTAGGTAGAATGGAAGATTATTGTAAATTGTTATTGCAGAATAATAACATCCTTTTTGGAACAGTTTTACACTATTTGCTGGTCTGTGCAAATCGCTTACATGCCTTGTATTGTGGTCATGCACAGCAAGGTTTGTTGTGAAGCTATAATTAACTGTAAGGTAGCTCAAGAGAGAATATACATATTCACCAGTGAGAGTAAGAATTTTTTGGGTTTTGAATAAGGGCGTATGGGAATGACAGGGGCCAACGCTACAAATAATGCATATATAGCCTTTTTACTTTCTCTACTACGTATAGTAAGTAGGGGAAGTATTGCATTCCACCCAAAAATTCGATCCGAGATTTCACCGGAAATACATGTTTTGAGACCTCCTGAATCCAAAAAAAGCATTTTTGGAAACATGTCCGTGTGTGTGTGTCTGTGAACAGCATAACTCAAAAACGAACAGTCGGATAATCACCAAACTTGGTATTTAGGTTCAGTATCTTCCAGAGATGCGACACGAAGGTTTTCAAGAAAATTCCCCCACCCCAGACTACCCTTTACATGGAAGATTTTTCGAAAATTTTAATTTTCTCAAAAATGGCTCTAACGATTTTGATGAAAATATCATATGTTTAAAATAATGTCATGAGAAATGAAATGTATATCTCGAAATTTCTGGGAATGTCTCCAAAAGTATTCTTCATTATGAACGACTTTTGCATAACTGGTAAACCATAAGAGATAGACAAAATTTTACTACACAAAAAATGTAGATCACATTAAAATACACAACTTATATCATATACATTTTTGTTGTTGAGTGAACCGTTTTCGAGATATTGCTTGTTATTTCCTTAAATTTTCCAATACTTATACTTCTTCTCAAATTCGTTATTCATTTTTACTTTCTCTACTACGTATAGTAAGTAGGGGAAGTATTGCATTCCACCCAAAAATTCGATACCGAGATTTCGCCGGAAATACATGTTTTGAGACCTCCTGAATCCAAAAAAAGCATTTTTGGAAACATGTCCGTGTGTGTGTCTGTGTGTCTGTGAACAGCATAACTCAAAAACGAACAGTCGGATAATCACCAAACTTGGTATTTAGCTTCAGTATCTTCCAGAGATGCGACACGAAGGTTTTCAAGAAAATCCCCCCACCCCAGACTACCCTTTACATGGAAGATTTTTCGAAAATTTTAATTTTCTCAAAAATGGCTCTAACGATTTTGATGAAAATATCATATGTTTAAAATAATGTCATGAGAAATGAAATGTATATCTCGAAATTTCTGGGAATGTCTCCAAAAGTATTCTTCATTATGAACGACTTTTGCATAACTGGTAAACCATCAGAGATAGACAAAATTTTACTACACAAAAAATGTAGATCGCATTAAAATACACAACTTATATCATATACATTTTTGTTGTTGAGTGAACCGTTTTCGAGATATTGCTTGTTATTTCCTTAAATTTTCCAATACTTATACTTCTTCTCAAATTCATTATTCATTTTTACTTTCTCTACTACGTATAGTAAGTAGGGGAAGTATTGCATTCCACCCAAAAATTCGATACCGAGATTTCGCCGGAAATACATGTTTTGAGACCTCCTGAATCCAAAAAAAGCATTTTTGGAAACATGTCCGTCTGTGTGTCTGTGAACAGCATAACTCAAAAACGAACAGTCGGATAATCACCAAACTTGGTATTTAGGTTCAGTATCTTCCAGAGATGCGACACGAAGGTTTTCAAGAAAATCCCCCCACCCCAGACTACCCTTTACATGGAAGATTTTTCGAAAATTTTAATTTTCTCAAAAATGGCTCTAACGATTTTGATGAAAATATCATATGTTTAAAATAATGTCATGAGAAATGAAATGTATATCTCGAATTTTCTGGGAATGTCTCCAAAAGTATTCTTCATTGTGAACGACTTTTGCATAACTGGTAAACCATAAGAGATAGACAAAATTTTACTACACAAAAAATGTAGATCGCATTAAAATACACAACTTATGTCATACATTTCTTTTGTTGAGTGAACCGTTTTCGAGATATTGCTTGTTATTTCCTTAAATTTTCCAATACTTATACTTTTTCTCAAATGCGTTATTCATTTTTTTTATGTCCTGGACATGCAAAGAGAATGGAATGCGCCACATAGCAACCAGCGTTAAAATATTTGACTATCGCTTAAAAGCTACCATATTTCCCTTGCATCTACAAGAAAATTACCAATAAGATTGACATCTCGATATCTCGATTAACATGAAGCATATGGAGAATAGGCGTTTGTAAAATTAGATTGTACAAGAGTAGAGAAAGTCATGTGAGTGTAAACATCAGATTTTTTGTATTAGAAATACTTTCTTGTTATGTGCTGAATTGCCCCAGAAGAGTGCAACAGCGAGTGAAAGTAGGCAAAATGTGCTGTTCTCAAGACATTTTGGTTTAGCACAGTTCAGCAAGCTGAACTAAGTTTCGGTAGCATGATTTTTATTTGTTTTCTCCTTCTACTTGAAGCCCAAGAAATTTTATATCAGATAACCTTATTTATGCTGTAATTGTTGTACCTGATTGTTAAATCATTCACTTGTTTATGCTACATTGAAATTGAATAATACAGTTTGTTTATCAGAGTTTAATGAAAACTTATTAGCTTCAGACCAAATGTTGAGTTGTTTGAACACTTTACTGACAGAATCTCTTAATTGCTGATGTGACTTTTCATATATAATTACACTGATATCATCTGCGAAAAGCACGGCTATTGATCTTTGCTAAGATAATACATTGGGGATATACAGGGAGATAAAGAAAGTGTGGGGTAGAGAGAACTATAGGAATAAGGCAACCAGAGGAGAGGGAGGGAGCTACATGGGCCCGAACAAGGGTAAAAATTAATTTGAGTTTTATTTATGGATGCTCTTTAACTGCTGTGATCCTTAGCGTCCCATCCTCTATTGGGCGTGAAAGACTGGTAATTTTACTCAGAGGCCTCTTTATCAGGCTTGAGGTTCTTTTATGTGCTGTAAATCTACAACACGGGACCACCAGCTTTACTTCCCTTCTGAAGGAAACTATGCTAAGGATTTTTACGCCCGAAAAAAATCCATCGCCCTCCGAACAGGGGTAGTGGAATTAAAAGGAACAAGAGAGTGTATGAAAATACAGGAATGTCCAATGTGCGGAAGGCAAGATAATTATTGGCATGCAATTCTGGAATGCGAAGAAACCAAAATAATGGGAGGAAAACTTAGATTGAGAAATGGGCTAATCACCAATAGAGATAAAGGGGAATAAGTTGATGAGTTTGAAATCAAGGCAGGAATTCTTAGAGTTTGGGGAGTATCTAGGCAAGATCAATAGAAAATAGAGGAAGAAAATAAACTATCTTGGGTAATCAGAAAGTGTAGAAATATAATTTAAACCGGATAGAGTCAGAGTATACCGTCAAAGATATTTGGGCCCGATAGAACAACCACAAACTGTATGGACCACTGGTTTACTTGGTAACTCTCGAGAAAGAATCACTAGTATTTAGTATTGTGGGTTTTACTTTGTTTGGTCAAGAGATTGTAAAGTAATATTATATATATGTATTATTAAGTGGATAATAAATTCATATTCAAGATATTATGGCAGGTCCTGCATAAATATTAAAAAGAACAAAGGGCCACGTATAGAACCTTGTGGAACAGCTTTAGTAATAACACCTGATTCAGAGTCACAACCATTGATTCTGATTTTCTGGATTCTATTTGTTAAGTAATATCCAAACCAATTTATAGAAATGTTACTGAAGCCATAAACTTTTAACTTTTGCAGCAAGAATTTCATCGCAAGCTTAACAAGTTTAAGACTTAAAGACACAGAACTTAATTTATTAAATTTGTTTATCTTATTATAATATTTGATTTTTCAGGAATTTTGTCGCTATCTAAGATACCTGTTACTTGTGCACAGTGGTCAGGAATACAAATTCCTAAACCATCACTACATATCCATCACATCCTAAGTTAGTTACTACATGATCAATAACAGAAAATGTGTTTGATGTGATTCTTGTTGCTTCCTTAACAGTATCATACAAATTGAAGCTATATAATGTCACTAGTTTTTTACAGTCCCTGGTATTTGAAAGAGAGTTTATATTTAAATTGCTCATTATTATAGTATTTTTCTTATCTTCTTGACTGTGTTTAGAAGACTCTCAAGACTATTTAAAAATTCATCCACCTTAGTACTTTGGGATCCATATAGACCGATAATTAGATATTTTTCCACTCCTGTTTGTATTTTTGCCACTGCTACTACAAAGACCATTTCAATTTCATAAACATTTACCCAGTTTTACAATATGAAATCTATCCCACTGTTTATATATATAGCAGTTCCACCACCTGTATGATACAGTCTACAGTAACTTGAAACTAGCTCGTAATTTTGCATGTTAAGATATTTAATGTGCCTTTCATCAAGCCCATGTTTGGTCAGCACCAAAATATCAGGTTTACATTCGTTCAGCATAATTTAAATTTCCAGTAATCTATTTGTTTGTATTGTTACATGTATTACTCACCCCATTTTCTTTAGACTCTTTTATCTTACCTGTATTTGTTGATAGGCGTTGAGCCGTTTCTGGAGTCGTACAGATATTGTTTACCTTGGTATCATCCACCCATTGCCTTTTAGTTTCCTTTTATCAAGGAAGATTATTGCATTACACATCAAGTTTCCAAATATAGAGACGATTGTCATTTAACCTAAAATTATTACCATTAGACACTTTTTATTCTACACAAACATCTAGTTCTTGATTTATTCGCTGATTCTTTGTACATCACATCTTCGTAGTACACACTTTTACTATTTTGGTTTCTGGTGTTCGGTGACTGATTGAGTTTATCAAATCCGTTGTTTCCCCTTTGCTGTTCTTATTTCTTCCATGTATCTGACTTGTACAGGGTGGAGCAAAATTTGTAGTACAAAAAGAACAATGAAATAAAGAAGAATGGCTACATATCTAGAAATGCAGTTTATTTGAAAACAATGTCCAATTTTTGCCACTTGATGAAATCAGATTAATTTTTGAGAATTACATCCCTTAAATGTCCTCCTTCATTCACTTGACAAGTGTGCAGTCAACTCAGGAAGCTATCCATCACGCTTGTCAGCACGTCATCTGGAATGTCTGCAATGGAAGCCTTTAGTTCCACAATTGTCTCCTTGCAAGTGGAAAAGACCTTCTCCTTGAGGTATCCCTAAAGAAAGAAATCTGGAACCGATAGGTCAGGAGATCTGGATGGCCACTGGCTATCACCAAAGTGAGAAGTTAATCGGCCTGGAAACAGCTGCCGCAATCTGGTCATGCTGATATTGACTGTGTGGGTAGTAGCTGGAACATGTAGTGTTTCTTAATTCAGATACCAGAAAGATTTTGATCATTTGAAGATATCATTCTGAGTTAACAGTAACGGTTCTGCCCTGGGGATCCTGGAAATTTATAGGCGAATAATTCCAAATTTTGCTACACCCCACCACGCTGTAACATTAGGGCTGTGCAGTGGGGTTTCATGAAGCAACTGAGGATTGGTGTCTGATCAATATTGGAAGTTTTTGCTTGTTTACAAATCTATTTAAATGGAAATGTACTTCATCTGACAAGCAAATTAGGCAGAATATTGTTCTCTGCAATCATTTCCTGAAGTTCTGCAAAGAATGTCATTCTCATTAGACGTAACTTATGAACATCTTGCAGCACTTATAAGGATGGAATTTCAATATCTGGTGAAGCAAACGCCAACTGATTTGCATTGTCAGCATATGTCGAGGGGCTGAGCACTGTGGACTTTGCTACATTTCTGCACGAACACGATAGACATTCTAAGACATTCGGATGGTTCTTGGCCTACCTAATGATTTCCTATTTTACACTTTTCCACGTTTCCTCCAAGACAAGGCCCATTGCACAATTGTCCATCTGTCAGGAACACAACAATGATGATCTCATAGGGTAAGAATTGCTGAACAGCGATTACATTATGTAAACGAATAAAAGCTTCGACAGCCTAAATGTGTACTTGTATGGGCTATTGATTCATTACAGTTGAAATGGCTGACCTGTCAATTCAAAAGCCACCATTGCTATGTACTGTTGCACAGTCACATTGTATAAATGTGCTATGCATTTTGCTCCACCCGGTATTTGATGTGGATTCAGCATATGAAGCCCCTGCAGTTACATCATTACTGCTTTTTAACCATAATTACTGTTTGTTGGATCATGTCACTATACCAGCTGCCGCCATCTTGTCCCTTGACCATAGCTGATTTTTTGTTTTATATTTTATGAAAACATGGTTTCAAATACAACTGAAAAGGTTTTTCATTAATACTATTGTGCTTTATATGTATATTTTGCTATTAGTACCTCTGTAATGTAAGCCTAACACACTGTTATGAGGATTCACTAAGGAAGTATATGTTACTCAAATAGGTCTAACCTGCACAGTTGTGTTGGTACTTCTTTGACTTGCCCCTTTTTACGATATTTTTACTTTCTTTACCACGTACCTAGTAGGTAGGTAGGTAGAGAAGGTGATGAATTCCACCCAAAAATTCAGTACTGAAATTTCACCAGAAATAAACGTTTTGAGTCCTCCTGAATCCAAATAAAGCATTTTTGGAAGCATGTCCGTTTATGTGTGTGGTTGGGGGGGGGGGAGAAAGAGAAAACTGCAAAACTCAAAAATGAAAAGTTTGATCAACACCAAACTTTGATTTTCTAAAAAAAATGGGCTGTAACGATTTTGATTAAAATACCATATATTAAAGTATTTACATGACAAGATGTATATCTTAAATTTCTGGGAATAGCGTGCAAAATTCTCATTCAGAAGGAATTTTGTATAATCTTGTATAACTGGTAAACGTTAGGCGATAGATGAAAGTGTACTACACAAAAATTGTAGATCTCTTTAAAATCACAATTTATTTCAAGTAAGTTTTTTTGTGGCATAAGCCATTTCTGAGATATCAGCTATTGATGGTTTTAATTGCTGATTAACTAGCCATTCTCTTAAAGTCCTGTCAACATTCAGTTGTTTCTCGCGATGTCATGGAAACAGTATGGAATTTTAAGGCCAGCATATAGCGTTCAGTTCTTAAACATTTGACTTGCTGTTCTCTTTGTATCTATAACGAAATGTGTAATGTAGCTATTTCTGCAAAAGTTTATTTGTATTAAAATTTGGTGGATAGAAGCTTTAGTAAGAGTAGTTTGTGTACCCACTAATAAAAATAGAGGGCAGAGAAAGTCATGTAAATGTAGTATCACATCAAATTATTTTCAGTATCATATGCCACCATATGGTTTATTCTTAAGGAGAAAACTGAACTTTTTGTATTAAAATGTGTGTGAATAGCATAACTAAAAAATGAAAAGTTTTATCAACACCAAACTTGGTATTTAAGTTCAGTACCTTACAAACATATGACATGAAGATTTTTAAGAAAATTTCCCCACCCCAGACTACCCTTTACATGGTGATTTTTCAAAATGTTTTGTTTTCTAAAAAATTGTTCTTAATTTTGATTAAAATACCATATATTAAAGATATAATTGACAGTGTCAGATGGTCTTGTAAGAGTCTTTTGACTGCAATAAAGTTATTATTATTATTTAAATGACAAATAAAATGTGTATCTTGAATTTTCTGGGAGTAGCCTTTTAAGTCCTGTATTCAGAAGGACTCTTGTATAACTTGTAAATGTTAAGTAGTAGATGAAAATTAACTACACAAGAAATGTAGATCCCTTGAAGAGACAATTTATTTCAAATAACTTTTTTTGTGGCATTAGCCATTTCCGAGACATCCATTATTAATGGTTCGAATTGTTCATTTCTTGGTCATTCTTTAAAGTCCTTTCAATATTCAGTTGTTTCTTGCAATTGCATGGAAACTGTATGGAATTTTAAGGTCAGTGTGTAGCATTCAGTTCTTAAATATTTGACTGTCACTGTTCCCTTTGATGTGTACTATAGCTATTTCTACAAATGTTTAGTTGGATTAAAATGAAACAGGTATAAAAATAAGCTTTTAGTAAGACTAGTTTTGTACCCATTAATAAACAATAGAATATAGGGAAAGTCATGTGAATGTATTACTTCAGATTTTTTATTTTTTGAAAAGGAACTCAACTCTGTTGATTAGAATATCTGTTTAAGATGCTGATCCCTAATAAAATATATATCTTAATTTTTCTGTGAGTAGTTTGTCAAGTCATTTTCATTCAAAATGAATTTTGTATAGTACTGTGTAAATTCATAAACCATTATAGTAAAAAAATAAAAAAAAAATAGTGTAACCTAATGGAAATAGAAGTATGTAGTTTAGGATTATGTGAAGTTGTAGGTAGAGAAAGTTCTATGAGTGTGACTAATCAGACTTAGTTTTTAGTACATAAATTTACTACAGGGAGAGCCAAAAACCATGAACTGCCTGCGTGGTGTTTCTCCTGTTCGCGTCTTCGGCGCTTGTTGCCGTCTGCCGCTATCATAGAAAGGTGCGGATAAAACCATACAACATTTTTAAAACTATTTTTAATGGCTTTACTTACCAACTTTATGAAAGGAAATGCTGAAACTGGCCACCGTCGTTGTCCATACATTTTTCGCACCTCTTA
Source organism: Deroplatys truncata (assembly GCA_030765065.1). Lineage (NCBI taxonomy): Eukaryota > Metazoa > Arthropoda > Insecta > Mantodea > Mantidae > Deroplatys > Deroplatys truncata. Next base: position 18,895,619 of record CM060984.1, on the reverse strand, counting down.
AGTAAACTATCCATCATGGACGACGACGACCAGTTTCAGCATTTCCTTTCATAAAGTTGGTAAGTAAAGCCTTTAAAAGTAGTTTTAAAAATGTTGTATTGTTTCAGCCGCACCTTTCTATGATAGCGGCAGACGGCAATGAGCAACGAGGACAGGAAAAAACACTGCACAGATGGTTTGTAGTTTTTTGGCTCACCCTGTATTTTTGTATTTACATGCTGTTATTCCCAAGTAGTGCTTTAGTAATAAACATTAGTGATTTAAATCTGCCATTTTTCTTTTTTACAGGTTTTGTAGCAGACTCATGGGGATGACTGACAGGGATACTGGAACAGAAGTTGAGGTTTCTTGGCAGAAAAGAATGTCAACTGAAATGAAAGTCGACCCAGAAGGACATCTTCCTTCAGATGTTTATTTAAAGAATGAGATACTTCCTTTTTGTTCAGAGTTCATAGTGGAATCAAAGAATGTTGACATAAAAGAAATGGACAGCAAAACGGATCTCAAACAAGAATTTTGTTTGCTGCAGAAAACATCAGGCGAAATAAAACCTGATTCAGGGGTGACTCATAATTCAGATGTTTATATAAAGAGTGAGCCAGCTTCATTTGCTTCTGACATAGCAATGCCGTCTGATTCTCACATTCACAGCAATCATAAAATAGACACCAAAATTGAGATCAAAGAAGAACCTGTGTACTTGGAAATGACACCTTCTAAAGATAAATTTGAACCAGACAAGATTAATCTTAAACATGTGGATTTACATTCTGATGCAGAGGTAAGATTGTAAAAATGTTTCTTAAATGAGTTTAGTTTGAAACGCTTTTGGTTGAACAGGGAGAAATGAGGTTTTAATTTGAACACAATTTTAATTACTTTCTGTAGTAACCTATAGTAAGTAGAGGAAGTATTCTATCCCATCCAAAAAATTGATAAGATTTTACTGAAAATGCACATTTTTAGGCAGCCTGAATCCAAAACAAGATTTTTAGAAATAAGTCTGTGTGTATGCTTGTCCGTATGCATGTGTGAGAGAGAGAGAGGGAGGGAGGGAGAGAGAGAGAGCAGTATAACTCTAAAACGATAAATTTTTACTTTCTCTACTATGTATAGTAAGTAGGGGAAGTATTGTATTCCACCCAAAAATTCTATACCGAGATTTCACCGGAAATACATGTTTTGAGACCCCCTGAATCCAAGAAAAGCCTTTTTGGAAACATGTCTGTCTGTCTGTCTGTGAACAGCATAAGTCAGAAACGAACAGTCGGATAAACATCAAACTTGGTATTTAGGTTCAGTATCTTCCAGAGATGCGACACAAAGGTTTTCAAGAAAATCCCCCCACCCCAGGATACCCTTTACATGGAACAGTTTTCGAAAATTTTAATTTTCTCAAAAACAGCTCTAATGATTTTGATTAAAATATATGTTTAAGATATTTTCATGACAAATAAAATGTATATGTTGAACTTTCTGGGAATGTCTCCAAAAGTGTTCTTCATTGTGAACGACTTTTGCATAACTGGTAAACCATAAGAGACAGACAAAATTTTACTACACAAAAAATGTAGTTCGTGTTAAAATACACAATTTATGTCATATACATTTTTTTTGTTGAGTGAACCATTTTCGAGATATTGCTTGTTATTCTCTGAAATTTTTCAATACTTATTTTCTCAAATGGGAATTCGTTATTCATTTTTTTGTCTTGGATATGCAAAGAATATTAATCTGTGGCAAAGGGAATAGTGCTGCACCTAGCAACCAGCTATTAAGAGATATGTATGTGCTTAAAGACTGCTGTATTTCTATATAATGTCCTTGTAAATAGATATTCTCCTTACCTCTACAAGAAAATTAGCAATAAGATAGTCTGCAAATGTTTATCTCAATAACCATGAAGTAGATGGAGAATAAGCGTTTATAAAAATAGTTTGTACAAGAGTAGAGAAAGTCATGTGAGTGTAACATATCAGATTTTTTAAATACCAAAGGACGCGACACAAAGTTTCAAGAAAATCCCCCACTAAAATTAAATTGAGTTTTATTTATGGACACACTAACTACTATGGTTCTTAGCGTACCATTCTATATTGGACGTGAAGACCGGAAAGTTTGCTCAGGGGCTTCTTTATCAGGTTTGAGGTGCTTTTACGTGCCGTAAATCTACGATACGGGACCACCAGCTTTACTTCCCTTCGGAAGGAAACCATGCTAAGGATATTTACCCTGAAAAATCCATTGTTCTCCACCAGGTTTGAACTGCAACCTCAGGAACCAGAAGCTAGCATGGTACCTCTAGGCCAAGGAGGATGACAAAAAATCCCCCACTGCAAATTACCCTTTACATAGAAATCTTTTAATTAGTTATGATTATTTCAAAAGTGGTTTTAATAATTTTCATTTAAATACAAAATATATACAGAGTGAGCCAAAAGACTCTGAACTGCCTGCGCGGTGTTTTCCTGTCCGCATCCTCGGTGCATGTTGTCATCTGCTGCTATCATAGAAAGGCACAGATGAAAGTATATGACATTTTTAAAACTACTTTTAAAGGCTTTACTTACCAACTTTATGAAAGGAAATGCTGAAACTGGTCACCGTCGTTGTCCATACATTTTTGGCACCTCTTTGGGAAACTATCCATCATGGAATTTTTGGGGGGAATTTTCCTAACAATGACCGATGTCATCTAATGTTTCTTTGGTAAGAACCGAATGCTGTCTTTTAGATTTCTTAGCCTAAACACTTCCTGTGGCCTGAAATTTACTGTAAAGTTCATGAATTGTTGTATGGCTTGGAACTTTTACACCTGGAAATCTTTCTGCAAATCGTACTTTCACTTGGCGAGCTGATATTTGCATAACAAGTAAAATGTATATCTTGAATTTTCTGTAAATAGCTGTGATGCTGTTTTCATTTTGAATGAATTTTGTATAATTCATAAAACTTGAGAGATATACAAAAAAGGTATATCTCGTTAAAACACACTAATTAATTATTTTTTTTTGCATTAACTATTTCGGAGATATTTTTTGTTATTGGTTTGAATTTTCAAAGACTTATACTCTTTTCAAGTGGTATGTTTCTGCTGCTCATTTTTTCTCGTGATGGAATTTCAAAGCCATCACATAGTGATTCACTTTTTAAAAATCTGACTGTTGCTCTGGCCTACTGTAACCTTATTACCTACAATGAAATGTGTAACGAAAGTTTATCTGGATTAACAAGAAGTGGACAGGAGAAGAACAAACTTTTGTAAGAATAGTTTGTAGAAAAATGAGTAGGGAAAGTTATTTCAAGGCAACACATCAGCTAATTTTTTTTTAATTTTATTTATTTATTTCCTTCTTGGCATTTGAGAATTGTATTGCAGTGATATTTGAGTATCATAATAATGTATTTGAAATTATTTCCCAAAAGATATACAAATATTCCTCTAGGACCACTAATGGTCGTATGCACAATTCTTGTTAAACAAACCGTTCAGGGAACTTCAGCTTACCGCAATAAGAATTTGACCAGGGTAATCATCACATAGCAGTGCACCAATGTTCACCGCAATTTAGGTGACCATGGTTAGCTGGCATGTGCCCACCTTGGTTGAGCGCACCTGGATATCGTATTTTCAGTGGTCCTACCTCTTTGCTGAAGCGCATACATGTACTTGTTCAGCTTGCAATGGAGGAAAGCAAAAGTACACCCAAGTTTCTCTAATATTTTACTAAATTTAACATGCAATTCTTAAGAAAAGATAGAAAGTACAGAGATAGAAGCAATAACTTTAAGATGGATGCGTGGGAAAAGCTGGCCTTATAATATGCTCAACTGTTATAGATTTTCTTTCTTTCTTTTCACACTGACTACGTTCCATTTAGCTTAGTCTACAGTTACCTACTGAAAGAGAAGCAGTGAAAAGAAAGAAAAAAAATTAATTATTCCCGGGCAAGATTTGAACTCGGAACCTGTTGAATATGAGGTGCACATGCTACCCCCACACCATAATGACGACCAGACTTCAGCAGTGACCTCTTTAGGTTGCTGGATTCCTATGTCTGTGCAATTAATGTATCCCAGTATTCCGGAAAATGTAATAATTGCACTAAATCCATTCATTTCCCCCCTTACTTGTACACTGTTCTTGGGACTAATATAATTTTGATATGTAACGTGTGGCAGTATTTTATATCACAACAATGTAAATGCCAGAGTGATTGTAGTGTAAATAAGCATTATTGTATGACATTGATTTGAGATGTTTGTTAATTATAAGCATTGTTAGGAAATAAGTTTACACGGCCTCACTGAAACTGACAATAGGAGCGGGCAACAATGAGCGAGGGGATGAGTTGTTTATTAATTAGAAGAGACAAGCAAATGACATCAGATTAGTGCGCATTTCTTTAGAAATGGAGGGAATTTCTTCCCTAGAGCATATGTGTTCGTAATTTTGATTGGATATAAATATAGACGCTAATGTTGGCGCATTTTATTAACCAATAGCAGCTCGGTTATAATCTTTAGGCATATTGGAGTGTGGGAGTATAAAAAGCTAAAGCCAGAGACAGGTTTCGTGTAGTCCAACAGAAGGATTCGCGGGTAATACATCGTTCAGTCCAACAGAATCATACAAAGGTTATACGTCACACAGTTTAAGAGAATCGTTCACGTGTTATACGTTGCGCAATTCTACAAAATCTCTTGCGTTGTAAAGTTAGTTATAAATGTGAAATACGCGAATTAATAATGTGCAGCAAATAAGTGATTATAGTAACATAAAAAATATAACAGTTTCAGTCTGGCGTGTATCAAGAGTCAGTATGTGAAATTAATTAATTGTGACGGTAATAAAAGTGTAAAAACAAATTCTTTTATAAGTGTTATCTTTCAGTAACAAATCCTTTCCATTTACACACCCTGTTCAAGAGATATGCTCGACTGAGTAGTAATAATAGCTAGCCGGAGGACAAAGAACCCAAATTTCAAACTAGTATACAATAACAGGCGCTCAGAAATAGATAACACGAGTTACCGCGACAAATTGGCTCCCATACGTGGGGCAGATAAACATGAAGCATCTTCCAACTACCAACAAATATAATCTACTTCAAACGCTGTCATTGTGTGGATTTTCGTTAATGTCTTGGGTCAGGATATTTAAGGCACCTGTCGCATAGAAAGCTATTAAAAATTTTAAAGTACATTAAGGTATTTATCAGAATGCATTTACTGGGAAAATGGAGTGTTTCTTGTAGTTGGGGATTCTAACCTATACCGTTCTCCCTTTCAACATTTCAACACAAGTGAAGTTGGAGTTTATTGATGAAAACTGGCCAGTCAGATTTAACCACAGTAAAGTCCTTGATAAACTTTTACTGTCGATGCACTGCAATTGACTGTTCATTGTGGTAAAGTCCACATTTTACCACAGTAAAATATTGATCAAGAATGATGCACACAGCTGTAACTTCTCTTGTGACTTCCAGGGGCAGCCAAATCTGTTATGCATGGTAGACTCACCTACTTTGTCAAATAAAAGTATTTTTAAAGATTAAAAACAGAAGCACTATTAACAATGAAGTATTCTTCATGATGGTAGATTGAGTCACACCTTTTTACACTCACCTTCACAGATTAAAAGTTATATAAAACAGAAACGTTTTCGAGGGCATTTGTTCTCATCGTCAGCGACTGGGTGACTAAAGGTCGCTTTCTCCCATGTCCTCTTCTTCCACTTCCTGGGGATTCTGAACCTGTTGCCATCTAGTGTTAGGGGCACAAAGTTTTAACACACTGCTCACAGGCGGTATTACAAAATTAATTACGTTGTTGCCATTTTTTATGATGTGTATTTTTTCCCAGATGTTCAATTCTATTGGTGTGGTGAGGGGTTTTAACAATTTTATACTTTGACCAATGTTGTGGTTTTCTGTCCAAAAATGGTGTGATACAGCAGATTTCTCTATTTGTTTTAGTTTTATGTTCCTTTAGTGTTCCTTAGGTCAGGTTTCCGAGTTTCTTTTTGTTTTTCCTATGTAGTATTTCTCACATTCATCACAAGTAATCTCGTAAATTTCGGATTTTAATGTGTTTGGGATGGTATTCTTGAGAGGTGTGTTTAGTAAGTTCTTCAGGTTGAATTTGTTTTTTGGAGCTAGTCTTATGTTAAATTTATTGAAGATTTGTTCAAATTTTCTAAAGGCCCAAGGGTGGTATGTGAATTTCTTGTATTTCCAATTTGTGTTTGAAAGAGGTGGAATGCGAAATTGCCTTGAGATTTTTCTTCTTGTTTATCATGTTCCTTATGAGATCTGAGTTGAATGCATTATTAATTACTGCTATTTTTTCTATATGTTGTTATTCTTTTAAAAATTCTTCTTTGCCCAAGGAGACGCTATGCAACTGGTGGATCAAACTTCTAAAGGCACCTAGTTGGTGTGAAGTTGTGTTGCAACCATTTTTTATATAATTGTATTTTTCTTTTAGAATGTTTTAAGACATAAATGAGTTGGCCAGCTATATGGCTGATTTGATGCAGACAAATTAAGAAAAGTATATGAATTTGCATGCCCTATTTTTCTAATGTCTCATTGGATGAAAGACTTTTCTCTGGAAATGTGTAAACTGAAACTTAAAATGAAGTACATTTTGTTACAGGATAATACCTCGGAGGGAGATGAAGAGTTCATATTGCCTGAACCATCAAGGTAAGATTGCTGGAGTATTATGCAGGTGACCTATGATCATCCTTTTAAGAGCATTTTGTTTGGAATGTTATTCCTTAATAAATTTTTTTCATAAAGATTTCCGTTCTTGAGATAATTACTGTTTTATTGTGTACAGTGTTGCAACACAGCAAATTCAGTAGGTTCACTTTACATTCAACAGGTTAACTTTTAGTTTTTAGCTTCTACTGCTATGACAACGAACAAATAAACACTTCTGATAACTACATGAAATAGCAAATTACATGATTGTAATGTAATCTAAATAATATCATATGGAATTGAGGAAATATTTTCAATATTATGCAAATTATTAATAGGAACACGTATTTATAAAGGTGAATAAAATGTTGAGAAACCCAAGTTATAAGATTATGCTTCCTTTCTTTGTGAATTATAAAAACTGAATAATTAAAACAAGACAAGAGAAAAATCAGTGAGTTCTTCTCTTTAAAGTTTAGAGAAATTGTTCAAAATGTGCACCCCTTGCCAACACAGATGCTTCACAACGTTTTCTCCAATTCTTCTGTAATCTATGAAGCACGTCAGGGTTGTATTTTATTTCTTCCACTGCTGTAATTATTGTTTCTTGCATATCACCCCAGTTAATTGGATTTAGAATCTGGGGATCTTGATGGTCACCTTAATGGTTCATTCCGAGCGATTCAAAATTCTAAATAGATGGACGCGCGCGCACACACACACACGCACACACACACACACGCACGCACACACACAGCTCTACTTACATGCAGAGGTGTGCTGTCATGTAATAGCCACATGTCATTTCTGCCAGGGGAACATTTCTAGCAGAAATGATAATGTTACTTGAAGAAACTGGACATAGATGACTATGTTAAAATCCAAGGAAGAATCCACGGATGGATTAATGTGTTTCCTATGATTCCTGCCCAAACATTTACAGAAAACCTTACTGGAGACTTGTCTTTCTTATTGTGTGTGGGTTATAATAATTAGTTTACTGCATTTCTGGTAAACATTGTCTCATCCATTGCAAGAATTTTAAGGGAGAAATCCTCTCAAAGAAACCATTCGAAAACTGCTGCCCTTGGTACATAATGTGCTTCAGAAAGATACTGGACACGCTGAGTATGATAAGGATGTAGCAATTCTAATGTTCTCAAAACAGCCCAATGGGATACACCACGGCTGCTGATTCCAGGATCTTCCACCAAGTGAAGGATTTCTTCTTCTTGTGCAACATTTCTGTGACCAACTCTTTCAACATGAGATATGCTTCCTGTATACAGAACTCTTTAACAGATGAAAACACATGTCCTATGACGTGGTGCTCATCTATTTGGAAATCTTTCTCAATAAATTCTTGCCATAGCTGTCACATTACGATGTGTTTCACCGTAAATGAGTAGCATTTCAAAATACTTGGCATTAGTAAAGTGAGCCATTTTGTAAGTGATAATCTGCTATTTCGAAAACAAGCCATAAGTGCAATAGACAACAGCTGAAGTGCGTTTTTTTATAAACAGGTGCAGTGCATTTCTTTCGATCTTACAGTATTGTCATGTTGTGTAGTCTCGTGGCTAACGTGTAGTTTCAGCTGATACAAATTTTGAAAGCTTATAAAAATAGTAAGAGTGCGAATTGTTTTAATTCAAAATATATTTAGACACACAGGAAATATTTATCTTTCAATGTTCTCTAAGAAATATTTGAAAAAGTATTTAAGTTTCGTAAAATCTTCAATCAAATTAGAGTTAATGTTTAGCAATTTTTACTTTTTTCTCAAAAACTACTCTAAAAACAGCAAAGCTGCACTAAGATTTTTGTGTTCTAATCATTACAAAGAGTCATCCATTCAAAGAGTAGGTAAATGTAATGGCTGAGAGGGAGTCAGCAAGCCAGACTGTTGCAGAAATGTCAGCTAAATCAGCTTCATTCACAACTCAGTTAATGCTGCATGTTACATAAGTATCTCTACTTCTCCCATTGCTTAGCGTATTTTCATTTAGATGCAAGAGTCTATGGAATGTTGCATTCAGGAAACACAGTCAAGCTCTATCAAGAACTGTAGTCCAGCAATAACGTGAAGTCTCGACTCCTTTCATTCCGTATCTAGTATAAGTTAAATGCAACAACTTTCAATAGTGCAAAACTTAAATGTTTAAATGTATTGTGACTTTTGTCAAGTTTTTCAACTGTCACTTTTTCTCCAAGTTCTCACCATCACGGTTTTGTTTCTCAATGCCACTGTTTTGTTTTTATGTAATTTACCTTCACTGGGAGTTCAGTTCATCAATGTCACTTCACTTCGGTGAACTAGTTCAATTGTCCATCACTTCACTTCACTTCGTAAAATTAAATTAACTTGAGTTTTATTTATGGACGCTCTTTAACTACTGTGGTCCTTAGCGTCCCATTCTATATTGGGCATGAAAGACGTAAATTTTGCTCAGAGGCCCCTCTATCAGGATTGAGGCTGTTTTACGTGCAGTAAATCTACGTCACAGGACCACCGGCTTTACTTCCCTTCCGAAGGAAGCCATGCTAAGGATTTTTACGCCCAAAAACGCCTCCTCTGGATTTGAACCCGTGACCTCGAGAACTAGAGGCTAGCATGGTAACCACTACACCACGGAGGGCGACTAACTTCCTTTGTGATGCAGCCTCTTCACTGAATGGTTCACTTCGTTCGGGAGTCGAACACAAGTCCACAACTGTCACTCCATGGTACCACTCGCTGCTTGTCCCAGAAGCCTTCACCAATTCGTTTGAAGAATCTCTCTCTCGATGTCTCACAAGAAATGCAGTTGCTAACTTGCTCACACACTGACCGACTCAACTCCACTCTGTTGCACTCAACTCACAACTCTGTACACATTCCCTCGCAACTGACCTCCTGCGAGAGCTCTCACTTATATAGGCAGTGGAATCTTCATAGAAGATTCTAGAACTATTTCGAGACACTTTCTGGAGGAGGGAGGAGATAAAGCTTCCAGAAAGTTCGTTATCTCCTGATAGCATGCCCAGTGTTTACACTGGAAAGTGTTCATTATCTTGTTTACTTGACCCACTCGGCACCAACCTCCCAATAACCTTGTGCCATAGTTGCTGAGTCACAGTATCAAAGGTTTATTCAAAGCATTAGACATACTTCACCCAAGGTATTGACAGTATCAGGATGCCATCACTAATTTTCAGAATTGAATTTCTTAAACTATTAACTATTAATATTCTAAACTGCTTTCCTTTGTGTTGTAAATTAGCAGGGTACATCTTTATAAATGTTAAGATACTAAACAAAATTTAAACTAAATTTAATATTATGTTTAAGCACAAGAGTTGTCCACAAAGTAAAGAATGATTTGGCATAACTAATTAATAATGAAGGATATCAGCACAAAACTTTATTTACAAAGATACAGTACCTTACTCTATTTCTCAGTGTAATTACCATTGCCTCTTAAGGCATTTATTGTAACGTGGTACCAGTTTTTCAATGCTGATGTTACACTCTTCTACCACCAAAAACCTGAGCCAGGATGTCACTGCTGCTTTGAGATCTTCATTAGTTGGAACTCTTTTCCACCCAAAAGTTTTCCAACAACTGAAAATCCTGATTTCTTCCATCAACATTTGCTTTCAACTCATCCTTAACAAGTGATGGCTTTCCACTCTGGTCTTTGTTGTGCACACTGATTCCTCCTTGATTAAACATTATGCACCAATTCCTACTGAAAACTCGTTCATTGCATTATCACCATACACTTGCGTTATTTGCTTATAAATTTCAATTAGCTGAACATTTAGTGCATTCAAAAAATGAATCATACTTCACATTTGGCAGGATTTTCATTTGGTGCCACCTTTTGGATATGTTGTAAACAGACAGACGTGACCTCACATCAATGAAACTTGGCTCACACTGAGGTAGGGTAAGGAGCTCACTAGCACGCATGTGATTGTGGTAGTGGTGAACTGGCACCAAACATGATGTGCAATCGTTCTTTACTTTCTGGATGACCCTCGTATAATCATGGCACTTGAATTCAACACCGAAAGCTCCTTTACATACCCTAAATACCTTATTTATTGCATTGCATGCGAGCTATCCTCAGTGTTCTCAAGTTTCAAGACTGACTCAATGGCACATATTATTTATAAAATATACATGTAGAATGAGCAAATATGCAGCACAATTTGTAACCTGCTGAATAAAGCAGGTAAAATGTGGCTTTGTCCAGCTTTTCAACTGTTACTTCACTGTTTTTATCTGTTCAACTTCATTTAGTTCACACTGTAACTTCACTAATGTGAACTGGTTCAGTTTCTCCATCACTTTACTTCCCTTCTTGATGTAGTGGTGTAATGCAATATGCATAACGTAGCCAATTCTTCTGGATGGTTCACTCACTGGGGAGTCAAACGCAAGACTTCTTCAACCACTTCTGCAATCGCTCAGCATGTCACAGTTGTTATCACAAACTCACTCGTAGAGCTGCACTCGCTCACTACTCAACTAACTGACTAACTGGCACCTCTCACAAGAACGCTTGCTTATGCAGCCAATGGAATCTTCCACAGAACTATCTGCACACACCAGTGAGTGGTACTTGTCTTTATCTCTGACTGCCCAGCGCTGACCTCTGGAATACCTTGAGCCATAGCTGCCGTATCACAAATGCAACATAAAACATTGTTTAAATTGTTGGTAATTAAGTTATTAACTCACATACCAAATGAACAATACTTTTTCTTAGCAGAGGAAAGATATGCATTTGTATTAAAAATCCAGTCCACACTTATGACAAAACAATCAGGTGTACTGACCTTGAGGGTGCAGTTTATTGTAAGCTGACAGCAATGTAAATATCATTGCTGTCATTTCCCATATATGAGAGTGACACAAACTTTAGAAAATCAAAGAGATTTTATTGTTTTTCAAAATATTCCCCTTTAACATCAATACATTCGATGAAACCAGTCCTTAAAGCAATGATGCCACTCTTCCTGAGGCACTTCAGAAACAGGTTTGTATAACGTTCCACTGCTTCATCTGATGACGAAAAAGTGATTGCATGCATTTTATCTTTAATTTTTGGAAACAAAAAGAAAACACAAGGTTCTAGGTCAGGGCTGTACAGTGGAGGGACCATGGTGTTGACTTTTAGGGCATCCAGATACTCGGTTATTAGTTTTGCTGTATGCGATGATGCATTGTCATGATGTAACATAATTTTTCCTTTTGGGCATTTTTCACAAATTTTTTAAAAAATTTGTGGTAAACAGACATTTGTGTACCAATCGGCAGTAATGGTATGTCTATCTTCTAATGCTTTAGTAGCAATATATCCCTTATAGAAAAAAGAAAACTAGCAACCATTTTCTTACAACGTTGTGAATTTGTCAGACTTTTGTAGGCTTAGGTTCTGTTCGAAAGATCCATTGAGCCGATTTTCTTTTCTTTTCAGGATCATAACAATAAATCCAAGATTCATCATCAGTAACGATATTCCAAACCAGATTTGAAGTGCCTGCTTGAAATTTTTCCAGGGTTTTTCTGCGCCAATCAGTGGGTTGTTTTTGATCAGGAGTCAGTTTATGTGGAATCCATCAGTGACAGATTTTTCTCACGTCTGTTGATTTAAAAGGTTTTGGATTTGACTCGTACCAGTGTCCAATGTTGCCCGAATAAATTCATAAGATGTCTATCTTCTTCAAGCTTAACTCGAACAGGGGCAATATTTTCATCAGTAACAGCAGTTTTTGGGCGTCCTTCACAAAATTCATCACTAAGAAAAAACCGATCTCTTTTGAATTCGCTGTACCAATTATAAATTGTTACTTTAGATAAGGCTTCTTCACCAAATGCATTTCTAAGCCGATCTTCAGTTTGTTTAGGCTTAATGATGATTTAAAATCATAAAAAACCATAGTCCGGAAATGTTCTCTAGTAAAATTCATTTTTGGGTGAACACAAAATATTTAAATGATAATTAACAAACTATTAGAGCAAATTGAACAAACTACATGGTAATCAACTTGCAAAACATGAGAAAGTAGTTATCAAATATTAACAAATTTATTTTAAGAAACAGGTATTCCAAAAATTTTCAGTCTTACCCTCATAATAGTATAAAGTATGAATGGTCAACCTCTTTATGTAGGAGGACCACACCAGTGAAGTGTGTTAGCACAAGGGCCTTACAATTTAGGCAGAATAGTAACATTTAATTAAACTCGTATTTTTTCAAGGTAACAGTTACATGTACTTGAAAATATTCTTGAAAGTATTTTTACTAATGAAACAAAATATATGAGATTACAAACATAAGTATTTAAACATAATATTTAGCACAAATTTATGGTCTTATTAAAATGGAGAGCAACTTGATGAGTGCTCTGAAGTTGTTCATATGCACTCTGCCGCAACTGTTCACCAAAGTCATTGAAAATAACTTCACTAGTAAAACAAAAAGATATGAAGTTACAACATAGAATTGTAGTACAAATTGCTGATCTCAAAATGCAGATCAAGCTAATGAGAGCACCGAGGTCATTCACATGCAGCAACTAGTTCACCAAAGTCAACCTCAGTGATGAAGTGGCTATTTATAACAAGTTTTGAAGGTGATCATCACCAGTCTGTTTCTTTCTGATGATTTAACTGCCTTCAGAATAGAGAAAGTGCTTTCACAAATATAGATGCTTCCAAACATAGATGTCACTGTGATGCTAAAATCACTTAAAATAGGATATTTTCCCCATGTTACTAATTTCCAAAAGTCGGTACCGCCCTCCGTTCCTGACTGAAAAAAGGATCACTTTGCAGGCTACAGTTCTAATAATTGAATACTGTCTTGCTGCTTTGAAATGTCACAGTTCATTGGGTTGTTGAACAATGTCAGTTGTGGCAGCATGTCAGTGAAGTCATTGAATAGCTCTGTGAATAGCTTCAAGAGTATGTCTGACAATGGTACACAAAGCTTCAAGTTATTGTCATTGCTTTCTTCCATCAATTATTTGGAAGAAGGGAAGTTTATGAAGTTTCTTTTGGCTAGGTCAAGTTTAAAAATCTTCAGCCGGCTTGTAAACATATCTATGTGCCCAACTAAATCTAAGATGGTTTGGATTAACTTCAAATTGAGTTCATGCAAATGGTGAGTGGTGTCGGTTAGAAAAGGCAAGTGAGCAGTTGAAATGAGAACCTGATAATTCTGCAACCAGTTCTGCACTGGTTCCAAGATGTTCATATAAAAATTCTGTCATTTCTTTTCTTAAAACAAAAGATCGTTTCAAACAGTTCCCTCTGCTCAGCCAGTATACTTGTTTGTACAGGAGTAAGTCACCATATTCTGCCTGTATTTCTGTTACAAATGAAATATGTTTATGATGAGTCAGAGCTGGATTCCTGCCTTTAATTAGGTTCTTGCACACTTCATTACCGTTTTCATAACACCCTCTATGTCAAGACTTACCATATAGTTCCTACTGGTGTATGATGCAATGCAGTGCTGGACAGTTGATTCCAGTCTTTCTCAGTAATCCTGCTAAACCTGTCTCAGTACCACATATTGATTGGGCACCATCCGTGACACTGGCTCACCAATGTCATTCACAACTTTCATAACTGCATCATAAATGTCTTGATCCTTGGTTGTATCATGCAGTCGTTCTGATGCCAGTAACTCTTCATTAACTAAAAATTCTTTGGAAGCAGTTCTAATGAAAATAAGGAGTTGGGCCGTATCTGTTATGTCTTTTGATTCATCCAGGGTCAATGAAAAGTAAGTAGAATCTGTAATAACGTTTTTAATTTACGTGATAACGGAGTACCTATTTTTGCAACCCTTCTTGTAACTGTTTGTTTGGATTGGGGAACTTTTTAAATTCTTCAGAAATTTTTTTCTTCCCCAAATGCAAGTGTCATTTTCACAGAACAGTGTTTTATAAATTCACCATCAGACAATGATTTCTTTGTTTTTTGCAATTTCTACACTTACAACAAAGGAGTGAACGTTTTTGCAGTGAAGTTGATTTAGTGAGTATAGATTTTTGAACATTAACCTTTTTCTTCAAATCACATACCATTGTTGTACAAACTTCTCCAACATATTCTTTGTATTTAGCGGTATGATGCTGTATGTAGTGACGTTTGAGGTTATATTCTTTTTGAAGAGAGAGTACTTGCAAACACACAAGGCATTGTGGTTTGTTGTTCTTAGTGTTTATAAACAGAAATTTGCTTTCCCACCTCTCCTGAAATGATCTGTTTTCTTCACAAATATTACATTTCCTGTTCATTATACCAGTATGCAATTACAGAGAACAGGAGCTACAGCAATAACAACAACACTGCTTTTGCTATGCTTTCTGCAGTTCAATTGATCTTTATGGCCCATTAGCAGAGAATAACAAATAACCAAGCGTTAAATTAAATTCAGTTTTATTTATGGACGCTCTTTAACTGCAGTGGTTCTTAGCGTCCCATTCTATATTGGGCGTGAAAGACCGGTAATTTTGCTCAGAGGCCTCTTTATCAGGCTTGAGGTTCTTTTACTTGCCGTAAATCTACGACAAGGACCACCGGCTTTACTTCCCTTCAGTAGGAAGCCATGCTAAGGATTTTTACGCCTGAAAAAATCCATCGCCCTCCGCCGAGTTTGAACCTGCAACCTCGGAAACTAGAGGCTAGCATGGTAACCACTATACCATGGAGGACAACAAACGTGTGCACAGCTACATTGCACATGGAAGATTTTCACCACTTAAAGTTTAAAACCAGTGATTTCCAACGTTATTAACACTGCAATATGATAAAACCTTTTTTACATTGTGATTAAAGCTGCACAATATGAATATATTCTTCCTTATTATTAATAAATGTGTGCATTCAAATATATATATAAGAAAAATTGAAAAAAATTCGAAGATAACCATTAATTAAAATGTAATTATTAAATTTATTAGAGGCCATCTGCGGGCCACATGAAACGTATCAGGGGCTGCAAGTGGCCTGCAGTTTGCCATCCTTGATTTAAAGTAACAGCAAAACAAATTTGTGTTACATTCACAGGCCTGTCTGTACTATATACTATAATTTATGTTTATGCACCTTCTAGAAACTATTCTTGCAAAAGCTTATTTTTCTATCTACTTTGTCATCTTTCATGGTCTAGGGGTACCATGCTAGCCTCTGGTTCCTGGGGTCACAGGTTCAAACCCGACGGAGGGCGGTGCATTTTTTTTTGGTGTAAAAATCCTTAGCATTGTTTCTTCAGAAGGGAAGTAAAGCTAGTGGTCCCATGTCGTAGATTTACGGCATGTAAAAAAAACCTTAGCCTGATAACGAACCCTCTGAGTAAAATTTCTGGTCTTTCATGTCCAATATAGAATGGGACGCTAAGGACCACAGCAGTTAAAGAGCATCCATAAACAAAACTGAGGTTTTAATTTTCTATCTACTTCAAGTTAATCAAAATTAAATGTTTACATAAATAGTTGTATTGCACATTTCATTATAGGTACGAAGAGAATAGCAATTGTCAAATGTATAAAACTGGTTCCTATATCGTGGCCTTGAAATTCCATGACGTAGCAAGAAACAACTGAAGCTAAGTGGTACTTCAAAAAAATAAATGATAATGGATATCTCAGAAATGTCTGATGCTGCAAAAGAAATTATTTTAAATAAATTGTGTGTTTTAAAGAGAGATACATTTTTTGTGTCGTATGTTATTGTCTGTTACTTATGCTTTACCTCCTATACAAAATTATACAGAAGTACTTCCAAATGAAGACGACTTCAGAGAAAATTCAAGATGTACATTATATTTTGTTGTGTAAATATCTTAAACTTATGATGCATTAATCAAAATTATTACATCAATTTTTGAGAAAATCCAAAATTTCAAAAACATCTTCTATGTAAGGGTAGTTTGGGGTTGGGGGTGTTTTCTTCAAAATCTTTGTGTTGCATCTTTGGAAGATACTGAACCAAAATACCAAGTTTGGTGTTTATTGGGCATTTAATTTTTGGTTATGCTCTTCACATACACATTTTCCTTTTCTTTGGACCTCTTTCTAGAAATGCTTTTTTTGATTACGTGGGCCTCAAAACATGTATTTCTGATGGAATGTAATACCTTCTCTACCTACTAGAGACATGGCAGAGAAAGTAATAATAATAATCACTCGTACTTAACTCACTCTCAGGACTTCAGTTAACCTTGCTAGGGCATGGACAGACTGGCAAGAAAGGAAATAAACATGAAGTAGAGTTTGTATTGTGTCACATTGCATCAAACTATCCACTCCTCACTTGTGCTGCTGCAGAGTCCCAGCAAACATTGTGCTAAACATAAAGAGCTGCATTTGTTCATATTTTGTGTTATAACTAACAACAGCCTAACAATGCCACTTAACTGATATTATTGCCGACTTTTAATAATACTATAGGTTATTCTGAATCTATGAGGGGATGTCAAAAATAACCGGAATTTTTATTTTGCATTCTAATGCACCCAAGCTGGTAGCATTGGAAAGGTCTGACCTTGAGTGACAAAATGTGATGCACGTCATTCACCTGACAGTCTGCAGTTGGAGAGAAGCAGGTGAAGAGTATGTTAACATGGATCTTAAGTTGCAGCAGTGTACATCAATTAGATTTTGTGTTCTTGTTGATAAAACTGCATCACAGACACTGGAAATGTTGCAACAAGCTTACAGAAAGCGACCCATGAGTAAAATGCAGGTTTTCAAATGGCTAAGTGATTTCAGGAGGGTAAAAATGCACCTTGTATTTTTCGATAAATTAAGGCATTGTGTACAATCACAACGTACTGTTACTGCCGATTACTATTGTGAAGTGTTGACGGGACCATTAGGAAGGAAAATTGCCAAGAAAAAACCAAACCTTGCTCAAATGGGATGGTTCCTTCATCAGGATAATGCACCTGCTCATCGCGCCATGAAGACTCAAGAAACAGTCGTGGAATTAGACATTGAAGTGATGCCACATCCACCTTATTCACCAGACCTAGCACCATGTGACTTCCACCTATTTCCTGCAGTGAAGAAAAGAGCTTCGAGGTTGTCATTTTCATAGTGATCGTGAGCTAAACCAATGAATTTTGGGTAATCTCAACAGACTATCCATAATGGGGCTTTATGGAGTGTTTTGAACAATGGACAGAACACTGGAACCATTGTATTGTCTCCGAGGAAGAATACTTTGAAGGTTTTTAAAAGAATTTTAATAAAGGTGAGCAGTATTTTACAGCAAAAAAAAGTAATTCGATTATTTTTTGACACCCCTTCGTAATAATTAATTTTGTACAAATCCAATGATGATTAAAATAAGTAAAAGCTATATATAGCTTTTTGTGAACATTGTGGAAATAATGATTATAAACTTTAATGAAATAAAACTTCTATCTTCAAAATGAGATCTGATGCAATGTTCTGAAATAAAATGTTACAGAGTTATGAGCACCTAAAATGGCACAAAATTACTGTAATAAATTTGTCATTCAATACTGTGACATTTCTTAGTGTCCTTTATTGGTAGGAAAAATTAAAATTGGGTCATCCTCCATGGACTAGTAGTACCGTGCTAGTCTCTAGTTCCCAAGGTTGCAGGTTCAAACCAGGCCGAGGGCGATGGATTTTTTTGGGCATAAAAATCCTTGGCATAGCTTCCTTCGGAAGGGAAGTAAAGCCGGTGGTCCCGTGTCGTAGATTTACAGCACGTAAAAGAACCTCAAGCCTGATAAAGAGGCCTCTGAGCAAAATTGCCGGTCTTTCACGCCCAAATTAGAATGGGACGCTAAGGTCCTTAGTAGTTAAAGAGCGTCCATAAATAAAACTCAATTTATTTAAATTAAAATTGAAACAGAAAATGTGAGGCTTTTGCCATGTGTTTTCACATGGAATGGCTTGATATGATTACTTGAGTTCAACAAAACACTGAAAGTTCTGTCAAAAATTTGTTATGCCATTATCTTCATTGTTGTGCTGTATTGCTATGAATCTGTATGGCCTTCAGAGAATAGTTCCCATCTTCCTCTTCACCCCTTCCCATCTCTTCTCCTCCCTCTGACTCTACTTCTCTCTTGGCCATCTCTCTCCTGGTTACTGATAACTTTCCTGCTACATTTCAGATTGGATGCTGTCACCACTACAGGTAAAGATAAGGGTGGCTTAAAACTGAGAGAAAACAGCAGCCCTTGGCATGAAAAAGACAACATAATTGCAATTCATGAATGTGATATCACAGGAACATTCCATGTGGATGATAAAATGTCACACAAATGTGAAATATGTGGGAAGTGTTTTAGTCTGGCATCAGATTTACAAACTCACGAAGTTGCAATTCATAAGAGTAAAAGTCTGTTTAAATGTAAGAAATGTGATAAGAGCTTTACTCAGTTATCAAATTTCAGAACACACCATTTAATTCATGAGAGCAAAAGACCATTTAAATGTGACCAGTGTGATAAGAACTTTACTCAATTATCGAACTTGAGAGCACATAATTTAATTCATGAGGGCATAAGGCCATTTAAATGTGACAAATGTGATAAGCGGTTCACTCAGTCATCAAATTTGAAAGCACATAATTTAATTCATGAGGGTAAAAGGCCATATAAGTGTGACAAGTGTGATAAGAGATTTACTCAGTCATCAAATTTGAAAAAGCACAATTTAGTTCATGAGGGCAAAAGGCCATTTAAATGTGACAAGTGTGATAAGAGCTTTACTATAGCACAAAATTTAAAAATGCATAATTCAATAACTCACGAGGGCAAAAGACAGTTTAAATGCAACAGGTGTGATAAGAGCTTTACTATGGCACAACATTTGAAAACGCACAGATTAATGCATGAGGGCAAAAAGCCATTCAAATGTGACAAATGTGATAAGGGCTTTGTAGTAGCACAGCGTTTAAAGACACACAATTTAATACATGAGGGCATAAGGCCATTTAAATGTGACAAATGTGATAAAAGCTTTACTCGGTTAAACCATTTGGAAAGACATTATTTAATTCATGAGGGCATAAGGCCATTTAAATGTGACAAGTGTGATGAGAGCTTTTCTCATTCATCAAAACTGAAAATACATAATTTAATTCATGAGGGCAGAAAGATATTTAAATGTGACAAGTGTGAGAGGCGTTATACTACATCATCAAAATTGAAAAAACATCATTTAATGCACGAGTACTGAATATAATGCAAGTGTAATGTTTGTGAAAAGAGTTTCTCTATGGAATTGCACCTAAAAGCAAGTAATTTTATTCAACAGTGCAACATATTTGTGTGAGAATCTTCACCATCTGATCAGATTTGAAAAGACATAGGGTCAATTTCACCAAATGTCATTAAATTTTAACATTGGAGTTAATGTAAATTATGTTTCATCAAACAATGTGTTAAGTTAACATTGTCATACTCCTGTGTTAAGACATTTAACAAATGTTAGAGTTTGGCAAATGGTTGCCGCAAGCCAAGCATTGATGTAAAGTTTCTGTATTCAGAGTTTTTAATGCTGTTTCTAACCAAAAGGTACATCATAATGATTTTGAAAACGTTCTAGAGGAGGAATTTTTAAAGTGATGCCATCCAAAATGGTTGTGAGCAGCATTGCAGATGAAATATGAGAGAAGTTAGAATACTCCAACAGAAACTTGCCTCTTTCTCTTAAGCTACAAGTGTTGACTGCTCTGAGATTTTATGTTATTGGCACTTTTCATTTAATGCTAGGTAATAATGGTGGAATTTCCTAAACTACCATTTGTGGGTTTACCCGGAAGGTTTCCGAACAATTGCTTCAAGAAGTGAACAGTATTTTTGTTGAGGCCTGTTTGATCCCCAAAAAGTGATAACCAGACATCCAATTTTAGTCCAAATGCTTATTTTGTTCCTTTAGGAGGAAACAAATAATAGTTATTAATATTGATGTTTCATGGAGATTGAAAGCAATTCCTATGATTTTATAGTGCTCTAAAATGTTTGTTAGAGCCAATTTGTTAATTTTCACCTTAAAATGCCTAATCAATGTAAAGTTCCATTATTTTACAATTTATTGATGTATTTATTATTTATTTTCAACCAGATACAAAAATTACATAAATTAATATAAGTAAGAATATTTAAAGGTAAGTTTTTCATACATTAACGCTTGGTAGAAATGTAACAATGGATGGAATGTTTTATTATCATCACCATCAGATAGAATTTTAACAACAATGCTATATGGTGGTTAGTTTAAATGTCTGTTAACTGTTTCTCTTTCCCTCTCTTATACACAAATAAGTTTGTCTAAGTTTTACATCTTATGTTAATGCTTAATTTTCATTGTGAAAGGCCTCTAACAATTTGTTGTTAAAGCTTGAAGAAACACAAGCATTTTAACATTATGTTAAACTTTAAACAAAATGTTAAGAGTAGTTTTAACATCGGTTGGTGAAACAGGTGCATAATGTAATAAATATTAGCAAGATACCCTATAGGCTTGACCAGTATCAAGATCTTAGTTGTATAATCACTAGACCTCCTATTTTAAGATAAATGTCTATTTTGTAGGTGTGAGCATAAATTAAAGCTAGATAAATACATGAATGGATATTTATTTCTCAACATTCACAATTACATACATTTTAGATTATAACAACATTTGAAAACATTGGGCTATTTACGTTATAAATTCACTTCTTGATGGTTTGCCTATGGTAATCTGTGGTCATAATATATACAACTCCTGGTTTTCCGTTTATTTTTGACCCACTGTCTACTTGCTTACACTATTTGTCTATTTCATCTGCCTCTAGCCCAACTTTTTTGTAGCCATTATTAACCATTTCTTTTTGACATTACCCAAATAGCTTTTATATTTTTATCCCCTTATACAGTCAGAATCTTCCTTATTAATACTTCCCCATCCAAGTTTTTCCATTTCTATTGCCCAACTTGTTCTCTCCATGTCTTTGATTACAATATAATGTACAGTGGAAATCTCTTCCTTCACTGCACATTGGACACATTCCTATATCCTCCTTATGCCTTTCAAGTTTCTAACCTCTGCTCGCCCTAGTTTATTGCATATCTCAATGTACTTTTCCTTCTCCCATAGTGTTTTTATTTCCTGATATAATCTTTGAGGAGCTTTTCTCTCTTGTACTGCCAAAAATATTTTGCCTACCAATATCTTCTACCTTAATTGTACTTCTTTCCAAAAGCCTTTAATGTGATATTCTGCATTTATCCACACATCTCCATACCTAAACTGTTCCATAACTTCCTGAATTTTTAATAACCATGACCCTTTTCACTTTTCTCTTGTATATGAAAACATTCTTTAATATTACTATCTTCCAGACAGGAAATTCTATATAAATATTTCATAGCTCTTGTGAAAAATTTGATCTTGGTAAAGTATCTTCCTAGTTCTGTGTTGCCCCATTTGGTAGACCTAAAACATATTTGCAAAAAGATTAATTGACTTTGTTAGCCTCTCTCCAAGCATCATCTACTCCTCATACCTCTGCCCCACGTAACATCTTGTTTTCTATGTGGCAGTGTGAATACTTTCAAGCCATTTGACATTTATGTCTGGCAATTCTTTTAAACATGATGTTATAACACTCATGGCTGTTTTACCTTTAGTCTATACATAGTTAAATATATTCACATTTTATATTTGTTGTTTTATTAATTTTTACTTTCTCTACTGCTTATTATAGTAAATAGAGGAAGTATTGTATTCCACCCAAAAATTCCATACTGAGATTTCATCTGAAATACATGTTCTGATACTCCTGGAATCTAAGAAAAAGCATTTTTAGAAAAAGGTCTGTGTGTGCAGGAGGGAGGGAGAAAGAACACCATAACTCAAAAACAAAAAGTAGGTTAAATACCAAACTTGGTATGTAAGTTCAGGAACTTCTAAGGATGTGATATGGAAGATTTTCAAGAAAATCCCCCATCCCAAATTACCCCTTACATGGAACATTTTTCAAAAATTTTGATTTTCCCAAAAATGATGCTTAACGACTTTGATTAAAATATCATATATGTAAGATACTTTAATAACAAATGAAATTTATATCTTGAATTTTCTGTAACAGCCTCTAAAGTCCTATTAATTCTGAGTGACTTTTGCATAACTGGTAAATCGTAAAAGATATACAGAATCTTGCTGCACAAATAAATGTAGATCTTGTTGAAGCACAGAATTTTTGTCGAGTTTTATGGCAGAGTTAATCATTTCTGAGATATTGCTTATTATTTAGTTTGAATTTTGAAATACTTATACTTTTCTCAAACAGGAAGTTGTTATTCTTCTTCTTTTTTTTTTCTCCTGGTCATGGAAAGAGAAGAGAGTTTCAAAGCCATCACATAGCGATTCACTCAAAGAATTTGATTATCACTTAAGCCTGCTGTATTCCTCTGTTCCCTTGAACCTACAAGAAAACATTTAATAAAAACCATTTGTGCAAATGTTTATCTTGATTAATATAAAGTAAATAGAAGAATGGGTGTTTTTAAGAGTAGTTTGTACAAGGCATGAGTAAAGAAGGTAATGTGAGTGCAACACAGGTTTTTCCTGTAGCAATGAATGCCGAAGTGTTGAATATCATGCGGTTGATTTGGTTCAAGGACTTTGTGATTGCTTGTAGAAATGAGATACCTGGAAAGGGCAGGTTTATTTTAGCACTTTGATAGTCCACTGTCAGTTCTCTGTTTTGTAGAAAGAGAATACTTGCCTTATCTGTCTTTGTCATCCTTTGGTATCGGCCAGTTACTGTAAGAAGGGTCGGTGGTGACTTTCTCGTCGTTTCATGACCCGCATGTTATGTTATCTTCGTTATCAGATTTCTCAAGTTAATTAGTTATTGTCATCGAGTTTTCCAACAAACTAACTAACTCTCTTAAAGTATCCGTCTCCTAATAAAGCTGGTGAACTTTATGCACAAGTTTCCAAGCTTTAAGTTTTCTCTGTCTCTTTTTCAACTGCATTTCAAACAGTTATTTTACATTGCTGTTCTTAACAGTATATTGTGTTTTGTGAATATCAAATTGGAGGTTGGTCCATGTCAGTTCTAGAGCATTTAAATTGCAATGGGTTGTTGGTAGTATATGGTGCATTGCTGGTGAATGATCTACGAGTATTCAGTAAATTTAGAGTGAGTTTTTCTTTCAGCTTTATAAGCTCATTTTATGTATTAGCAACCATAAATTATAACACATAATAAAACTGTTTCTAGACATAATAATTTAGTAACTTTACTGTTTTTGCTACTGTGTAATCTCTGATGCTCACTAATTAATTGTGTTTTTAAACTGATGTGATTTTATAAACTAGAAATACATTGTAGAGGAATAAAATAAAATGGCTTGAGGCAACTGTTTATTTAGGTGCCTAGAACTATATCTTTAGTGTCTACTTTAATAATTTTAAAGCTTATTTTAGGTATTTAAAAATTGGTGTTCAAGGGCGTACAAATCTCAGGTTTATCATTACATCTGAAAGTACATAATCATAATGAGGATAAAACACCACTGAACCAGACATGATTATGTACAGAGCTAGAAAAGAGAGAGAGTTAGGGGTCAGTTCACAGTCCAGCTTAATTTTTTATTTGTTATGACACTAAACATTTGTGTTTCAGAAACACTTTAAAAAAACAGTAACTGTGTGTGTGTGTGTGTGAGAGAGAGAGAGAGAGAGTGTGTGTGTGCGCACGCACGCGCGCGCCATTAGGATGCATGGCCATGTTATGAGGAATTGCTTACCCTGTACTTTGCTCTTTCTAACCAGTTCTGTTTCCTCTCTGTATGCTGGCTGTTCAATAGACGTGAAGTGTGTGCTGTACAGAAGTTGATACATTCTGAGACCACGTTTTTCAGTGTTGTAGTGTGTTAGTGCTGTTACAATGTCAAAAAGTGTATATACTTTTGTGCACAGAATCTCAGTCTATAATTCCTGTGTGGCAACAAACTCCTATAGAGAAGTGTAACAGTAATTTATAGACAGATTCCATGCTGTTTGCGTGCCTCACAGAGAAACGATTCATAATCTTGTGAATAGATTTAGGGAAACAGGATCTATTCTTGCTAAGAAACTTGAAGAATAAGCATGTTATTCTTCTGTGTTCTTACAGAGGTAAAAATGTTATCAGAGAAAAGTTAAAATGAAGTCCAAAGAAATCTCTGAGAGAGTTTTGCGGCAGTATCTTCTCCTGTCCGATGTTGTTGTGGTTTTTAATGCCCATAGCTCGCGGCTTACCTTTCTGCAGCCTCTGCGAAGACTCTGGGTGTTCGAAGTGGTGATGATTGTCTGCAATTTTTTTATCCTCAGCTAGCTGAAGTTATTACTAAAATATATCAGAGCATGGACTTTTCCTTGGTAAAGGAAATGTAGATCTCGGGTGTGGTAACGGAGAGAAAATAGACGTGCTTTAGTTAAACAAAGACGACACCACTGTTTCTTTTATTTAGTTACTTCTGGTAGTACACAACACTGATACTGTCACCATTAAAACACTGTCCACTGCTGTTGAAACACGGCACTGATATGACGCGAAATTTATATACATAACGGATCTCTTTACTCGTAGCGATTCTTATGTGTGTAGCAAAACCTGTCTTAGTTCACTTACTTTTGGCGCGACATCTCTCAAATATGCGGCAGCATCTTTCCCTGCCTGTAGTTTAGAAGTGACCCCTGATTTTGGTCTTAGCAGATCTATTTATAGTCGCAGGCTTCTTGGGCTGCTTAATTTCCTATTGGTGCATTTTTAGCGCCACTCAACGCGTCTCACTATTTCATATCTATTTACTGGGATCTCATTGGTCCAATTTTAACATAAATCACTGCTTTTCCTAATTTTATCGTTAAGCTTGTTGTCTCCCTCACTCCAGTCACGGCATATTACTGTACAAAAGGACAAAAGCTCTACACCCTCGCTGTATGAACAATACTCTTGCTACCAGAGAGACATCGTAAAACTCACTTCTTGCCTTCGAAGACACTTTTCCTGCAGCTAAAATATCTCGTCGTGGACAGTATTTTAACATAGCACTTAAATTATTTACATTAAACACTTTATTACTCCTGTAATATTAGTAACGTAAATACAAACATATCATTAAATCACTCTTCTTAAGCTACACAGGCAGTAAATAGAAAAAATAGCTGTACATAGCATAATTTAATTTCACTAAAAATTAATTACTCAAATTATTAATAATTACATAGCTCGGGCTCGGCCTAGAGTTGCCGTTTCAATTTGCACAGGAATTTTGCAAACCATAGCTTGGAACGCCACTAAAGTTTGAGAATTAAAACTTTACAATATAACTAGTTCAGGTATTTGAACCATGCGATAATGCAAGTAGAATTAATTTCTGCAGTTGGGTGTTGGATAATGTTAATGATCGCTCTATGGACCCAATTTTGATAAAAGGTGTGGGAGATGTGTGGACACAATTTCCAACACCATCTAAGTTGAAGGTATGTGGTTATACAGGGTGCAGCAATGTTCATGTGCATTTTGACTCTCATAGTACATGGATATATTACATTAGCAATAAGCATATGGCATGTTTTTCTATTAATGAGCTGTCATTTTGTTTGTGTGATCAATGAAGAGAGGCCTGCTGAGCATCGTGCTTTCACCATTGAAACTTATCTCAAGAATAGATAGAATATTTATTTATCAACAATGACATACATTTCTTGTAATTGAGACTGACACACTTTCCTACAGGTCCAGCATGCATTTGGGCCCTAATTTGACTCCCTCCCATCTTTTTCTCTTTTACTTTTATAATCAATTTGCTCTGTATTCTTCTTAAATATTCACCAATGCTCCTACTTGTTTCCCATTCTTTATTCCAAAGACCCCCTCTCCACTTGTTTGTTTCCATTGTATCAAACAATGGAGCATACCCTCCACACATAACACATACTTGCATGTTACTGTACCTCAAACCTTTGGTATACAATAACCTGATAAATCCCTGTCTTCCTTTCTTGTCTCAACTATCGACATACTTCTCCCTTTCCCATTCTTTCTTTAATATCTTGTACAACCTCAAAAAACTTTTATTTTCAAAACTTGCCCATGTCTCTTGCCTCTCAATATCTTCTAATCCCTTCCTTACTTTATTCCAAAAACAGATTGAATTATTTTCATCCCTCTGCCATACATACCCATATACCAAGCTCTTCCAAAGTTTCTTTCAATCCCCCCCTCCCCAATTATTGTGCCGTAATGCATTTTGGTACTTCATGCATGTTTTAATTACATCACCGTCATCTAATTTCAGATTCCTGTACCAGTATTTCAAAATTCTTCCCATCACTATTCCTTTTCTCCTGTTCTGCCAATGCTACTCCTCTTGGTGATGATTTTGGCAAACTTAATAATTCTTTACAAAACCTTCCTAAGTATTACATCAATTTTATTTATGGTTTCTGATAAACCCAAATTTGCACTCCATACAACATCTTTGATGCTACCACAGCTTCATACAGCCTTTCCAACCCATTTACAGACATTTCTGGTATCTTCTGTAGACACGCTCTCACTCCTTTCATAGCTAGTATTCCATTACCTTCCTCCCATGTGGCTCCCAACCCCCATTACTACTTACTCTCACTCCTAGATAATAAAATTCTTTCACTATTTGTAGTCCTCCTCCATTCAGATACCATTTTTCATCTTTCCTTAATTTACTTCCTTTTTTAAGTACCATTATTTTAGATTTCTTGATGTTTATTCTTATGATCCGCTTTAATTGTTTTCTGTAATCCCACAACTGTTATCGCACCTACCATCAGGCCATCAGCATAAAGTAACCCTGGCATCTCTTTGGTTCTTATCACTGGTTGCTTTTCCCAGCTCTTTCAAAGGTCATCAATAAATAAATTAAATAGGATAGGACTCAACTTACACCCTTGTCTTAGCCCTAGCTTTTGATCCACTGCGTCTGTTATTCAGTTTCTATCATCTTTGCTACAGAACTTCACCCCTTTGTATATTTTCTTGATCCCTCTAATGAACACATTACTTACACCCTATTTTCTTAACTTCCATTCTAGAGTCTCCCTGTTGATAGTGTCAAATGCTTTTTCAAAATTGGCAAAAAACATATAAACGCTACCTTGCTTGTGACTTAGGTATTTATTTACAATTGTTAGTATTACTACTATATTATCTGTGGATCTTTTTCCTTTTCTAAATCCTGCTTAGAACTTGAATGCTTTATTTTCCCTTTCTGCCCACTCCTATAATCTTTCAACCATTATCCCTGTATATATTTTTCCTAATATCGACAGAAGGCTCATTCCTCTGTAATTACCTGGTTTATTTATATCTCCCTTACCCTTGTATAAAGGTACCACCATGCTTACTTTCCAGTTTTCAGTTATGTCTTTACCCTCTTTCACTTTATTCAGAATCCTCAGCATTGTTCTCATACCCTTATTAGTTTTGCTAAACATTCTCCTGGAATTCCATCTGTGCCTACTGCTTTATTCCTTTTTAGGTTTCTTATTTGTTGTTCTACCTCTATACTAGTGATTTCTTGGTCCAAGTTATAATTTTTTATCTGTAGCCACTTTTTACCCACTTCATAATTTCCTAAATCTTCTCCACCACCAACCAAATTTCCAAAATATTCCAATTATTTCTTAGGTGTGACTGTATTCTCTTTTCTTATAAATATGTTTCAGGGTTCCCCAGATTTTTTTACTTTCTCCCTTATCGCCTGCCTTATTTGTTTCCCCATTATATCTTGCCATTCCTTTCTTTTTGATTCCAACAAACAGTGTCATTTCCTGATTCTTAAAGTGGTTTATCTCTTCATCCTTGACCATACAGTGTTTTGCCTCAGCTTTTGTCATGAAAGGTCTCTTTTGTCCAATCAAATTCCAGCAGTCTGTTTAAAAGCCACCATTAAATAATAAACTTGTTTCATCTGCTTATTGTTATCTCATGTGGTTTAACCAATGTAAGACAGGAATTTCAGTGTGCTCAGAGCAAGTTGATATAAACAATGTCAATCAAAAGAGTAGCGAAAAATAAAAGTTTCTCTAAAATAAAAGTTAAACATATTAGAAGAAGTTGACAATGTGACAAAAGGTGCAAGTTGCGCTGTAAACTACATTTAAGAACCAAATGTGAAGTGTGCTGACCAGAAAAAATTACAGACTTTTTTCTCAACATGAAAACATTTGTAAGGTGTGTTATATAGTACAGAGAGAGCCAAAAGACTATGAACCTGCTGCGCAGTGTTTTTCCTGTCTGCATCCTCTGCGCTCGTTGCTGTCTGTCGCTATCATAGAAAGGCGCGGATAAACCATACAACATTTTTAAAACTGCTTTTAAAGGCTTTACTTACCAACTTTCTGAAAGGAGATGCTGAAACTGGCCACCATCGTTGTCCATACATTTTGGCACCTCTTTAGGAAACTATCCATCACTCACTGTAATTCATGTTGAAAAATGCTGGCAATTTCCTGGCAGATATTTTGTTTTAATTCTTCCAGAGTGTATGGGTTTGTCTTGTACACTTTGTTTTAAGTTAACCCAGAGATAGAAATTGCAAGGGGTTAGGTCAGGGGACCGAGGGGCCACAAATGTCTACTAATAATTCTGCCTTCAAACACACTTTCATAAAGTTGTTAAGTAAAGCCTTTAAAAATGTTATATGGTTTCATCCACGCGGTTCTATGAGAGCGGCAGACGGCAACGAGCACCGAGGATGCGGACAGGAAAAACACCGCGCAGCCGGTTCATAGTCTTTTGGCTCTTCCTGTATATTAGCTTACTACATATTATGTAATGTTGCCAACTGTAAAATGTTAAACATGAAATTACTTTAGTAGCAAATTTCAAGCTGTTTGTTTCCTTCCATATCCATTCCTAATACATATACATTACTTTTTAAACAATAGATACATTATCATATTAGATTTAAAAGTTGTAATTTTGTCCTTTTAAGATAAAAATATTAAATAACAGATTTAATGACGTTTCAGTGTAATGAAATTAATTTCAAAATCCGCAGAAATGTGTTATTTGACAGTATTTGTGAATTTGTCTTGAAGTTTGAAGTTCAATCTTTCCTAAACTTAAAAAATCTGATGTGATACATTCACATGACTTTCTCTATCATCTATCGTTTATTAGTGGGTATACAGTCTATTTTTACTAAAGCTTATTTTTCTAGCTACTACATTTTAATCCAAATAAACCTTTACAGAAACAGCTACATTACACATTTCATTATAGATACAAAGGGAACAGCAATAGTCGAATGTTTTAAGAACTGGACGCTATATGCTGGCCATAAAATTCCATACGATTCCATGCAATAACTAGAAATAACTGAAAATCAATGGAAGTTGAATGACAAAGCATTGAACAATTTGAACCATTAATAACAGATATATCGGAAATGGCTGATGCCACAAATAGTTGTTTGAAATAAATTGTGTGTTTTAAAGAGATCTATATTTTTTGTATGGTATGCTTTTGTCTATCACTTAACGTTTACCAGTTGTACAAGGTTACAGAAAATTCCTTCCGAATGAAGTGGACTTCACAGGCTATTCCCAGAAAATTCAATAGATTTTATTTGTCATATAAGGATGTTTAATGTATGGTATTTTAATCAAAATCATTAAAGCCATTTTTTAGAAAATAAAAAAATGTTCCATGTAAAGGGTAGTTTGGGATTGGGAGATTTTCTTGAAAATCCTTGTGTCACATCTTTGAAAGGTACTGAACCTAAGTACCAAGTTTGGTATTTATTTGACTTTTAGTTTTTGAGTTATGCTGTTCACAGCCACACACACGCATGCATGGACATGTTCCCAAAACTGCTTTATATAGATTTAGAGATCCTCAAAATATATATTTCCAGTGAAATCTCAGTATCAAATTTTTGGGTGGAAAGCGATACCTTATCTATCTACCTTGTACATGGTAGAGAAAGTAAAAAATAGGAGAAATGGTGTGAAAAAGTTCAAAAATAGAAGTGATTATCTTGGAGCTAGATTGTCTAGCAATCCAAAAAGAAAAGCATTAGTAGAAGCAAAAAAAATGGCTATTTATGTAATCAGATTTTGTGTAAAAAAGGTACCAAATATGCAATTAAAATGTGTGGAAAGAGTAGATAGCTCAATAGCAGAGAGCAAATTGTTATACAAATAAAAATTTGATATGTTATACTCACATGACTTTCTCTACTCTTGTACAAACTATTTTTACAAACGCTTATTCTCCATATGCTTCATGTTAATTGAGATATCAAGATGTTAATCTTCTTGTAGATGCAAGGGAAATTGGTAGGCTTTAAGCGAGAGTCAAATATTTTAAGAGGTGGTTGCTATGTGGAGTATTCCATTCTCTTTGCATTACCAGGACAAAAAAAAATGAATAATGAATTGGAGAAAATGTATAAGTATTGGAAAATTTAAGGGAATAACAAGCAATATCTCGAAAATGGTTCACCCAACAAAAAAAAAATGTATATGACATAAATTGTGTATTTTAATGCGATCTACATTTTTTGTGTAGTAAAATTTTGTTTATCTCTTATGGTTTACCAGTAATGCAAAAGTCGTTCACAATGAAGAATACTTTTAAGGACATTCCCAGAAAATTCGAGATATACATTTCATTTGTCATGAAAATATCTTAAACATATGATATTTTAATCAAAATCGTTAGAGCCATTTTTGAGAAAATTAAAATTTTCGAAAAATGTTCCATGTAAATCTGGGGTGGGGGGATTTTCTTGAAAACCTTCATGTCGAATCTCTGGAAGATACTGAACCTAAATACCAAGTTTGGTGTTTATCCGACTGTTCATTTCTGTTATGCTGTTCACAGACACACACATGGACATGTTTCCAAAAATGCTTTTTTTGGATTCAGAGGGTCTCAAAACATGTATTTCCGGTGAAATCTCAGTATCAAATTTTTGGGTGGAATACAATACTTCCCCTACTTACTATACATAGTAGAGAAAGTAAAAAATTGGGGGCCAGATGAAGGATGGAAAGCAGTAAATGTGATAATTAGATTATTCTGTAGACCTTCCCAGGCTTACCCAGATCTTCGCCCAGTGAGGTTGCTCTAATGGAACTAGGAAGATTAGGCTGTAAACGCAAGGTGATGGAAAGATACAAAATATGGAAGCTAGGTGAAGGGAATATCATCAAACAACATTTGGTAACACAAGCAACAATTAAGGGGAAAGTTACTTGGACTTACAAAATTCAAAATATTCTACAGAAAATTGGTATGTGATGAACATGGCTGGATAGGAAAAGAAGGGGAGAGGGATTTTGGAAAGAAGTAAGATATTGATGAAAAACAAGAGTTATGGACTAATCTCAATAACAAAAGATCTTTGAATTTATATAGAACATTGAAAAATGAGGTGAGGAGAAAAATATATCAAAATTTTTGACAAAGTAAGAAGACAAGGGTTGGCATAATTTAGAACAGAAGTAATACACATAAGGGGATAGGGAATGGAGATTCACAATATGCAACAAAAGAAATAGCAGTTGGCATTCATTCTGGGATGTAAGCAAGCAAAGTAAGAGGTAGAAGAATTTTAAATGTAAGATCAGAGGAAACCGCACAAAAAGAAATAAAGATTGAAACTTATTGGTAAGGTAAGACAAAAATGATTTGGAAGGTAGACAACATCAAAGAGAATGACATTGCGATGAAATTAGTATGAGGTATACAAATTTATTGAGCCAGAGCCAGCTCTAAGAACATCTCACTGTTTAGTAAGAGAGGCTATTAAGAACTGGTCCAAAACACCATAAAATCTGACATAAAACTCCAGGAAACAAATGTGGTGAACTATTTATTATAAACCATGAAGAAAAGGGCTGAAATCTTACTTAAATGTAACAGACTTCAGCTGAGAACAATTATTGCATTTCTCACAAGAGATAGGCCTGTGAAAAGCATCTTTAACAGGATGGGCGTGTTTCAGGGTAACTTAGATTGTGCAAGAAAGAAACAGAAACAGCCCAGCACATTATGTGCTCCGAGTCTTTGGCTCACAGGAGAATTTGAAACCATATCTGTTATGAGATTGTATTCCTTGGTGAAGGTTGCGGTATAATGAAGTGACTTTAAAACAATACAGGTAGCACAATAAGCCCAAGGCTGAAGTGCATCCGGAGCAAGTCTTATCGAACAAGACAAGGCAGCCAGGTATACAAGGATCCAGTATAATTCTAGGATTCAATTATAGACACAATCTGCCATTAAATATAATGGAGTATAAAAGAAAGGTAACTAGTTAAGTGGTATAAATTCGGAAATAAAGGCTATTATTAGTAATAAGCTAACATATATTTTGTAATCAAATAGATGTATGGAAAAATTTGTAAATAAATTATTAAATGATGATCTACAAGATTGTTTTTTGTGAATCCTTCCTTTTACCACATATTTATTTATTTATTTATTTGTGCTAGCAATCTTCCTTAGAATATGGCTATATATCAGCCCAAGCTGTTATCTTGCCATATTCTACCCATATTACACTCTTATTATAACATAAAAAATGATGATAATAATACAAATAGTAATAAAAATAATAGTAATGATACCAAAATAATAATCTTATAGTAATAATATATAAAAATAATAATAATAATAATAATAATAATATAATTACATAACTTAACATCACTTGATGAAATTAATTTACATCTCTTTTTATTGTCCATAACCATTTCTTTTTATCTTTGGACAAGTATTCTCCTACCTTTTTACTATCCTTGTTAAAAATCTTGCTTAAAGCTACTTTCCTGTCCCGTTTTAACCATTTCCCATTTATAGCTACCTTTCTCCAATGCTGTGTACCTTTACAGTCAAAAACGATATGTTCTAAATCTTCTCTTTCCCCACATATTGGGCACTGATTCTGTGGGAACCCATTTCTCATTCCTATTAATCTCCATACACCTGCTCGTGCCCAGGCAATACTTTCTCTTTGTTCCTTATTTGAGTTATCCACATACTGTTCTCTAGCCCATACATTTTTTATTAATATATATGTTTCCAAGGAACTTTTGTTCCCAATGTTGCTAAATAAATTTTGTATCTCTATATCTTCAAACCTCTGCCTAACTTCTTTCCAAAAACCCTTAGCATTATTTTCCCTCCTTCTCCAAATTTCCCCTAGACCACTATTTTCCAAATTGGTTTGTATACTATAACTCCACCCATTCTTCTTTAAGCTCCTTTCTCGGAATTCCAAACAGTCTCAACAAATTCTTCTCTTCTAAATTTAATAATCTGTACCAATATTTAAGAGCTCTCTCCACTATTACCCCTTTCCCCCCACTCTCTGCATTTCAATTTGAGCAAATTCCTTAACTATAGCATTTGGCAGGCCTAAAACTTCTCTGCAGAAACTCCTATGTACCATATCTATCTCTTCCCAGCCTCGTTCTACTCCCCATATTTCACTACCATATAACATTTTTGCTTCAACTACTGTGTTATATATTTTCTCTAGCCATTTAACATTTATATCTGGTATTCTATATTTGCACCCTCTAATCGCTGCCATTGCCCCTTTCCCCTTTGTCAATACCAGTTTCTTCTGTTTCTCCCATTTTCCACCCCCCATCCATTTTAATCCCTAAATATACACAGTCTCTGACCACTTTATATTCCTTCTCTCCATTCTTCCACTTTTCATACTTGCTCAGTTTGGCACCTTTCTTAAACACTATAATTTGAGTCTTCTCTTGATTTACTTTCAAATTCCACTCATCACAGTATTTATTCATTTGCTGTAGGGACTGCTTCAAACCAATCGTTGAAACTGATCCTATCACTAAATCATCAGCGAATAATAACCCAGGGATTGATACCATATTTATCGTAGGCAACCAATTATTATTCCTTCCTATCTCAGTGAGGATCTCATCAATGTACAGATTAAATAACACTGGACTTAATTTACATCCTTGTCGTAGCCCCTTCCTTTGGTTTACTTCTTTTGTCACCAATCCTACTCCTACTTTCACACAGAATGTGTTGTCCTTGTATAGAGCTTTAAATAAATTCACCATCTGTTGGCTTACTCCCTTCCTCAAAAGTTTGTGCCACAACAAATTTAAATCAATGCGGTCATACACTTTCTCCAAATCAACAAATGCCATGTATAATTTTCCCCTTTTTTCTTTTAAATACTTATCCACCAGAGTTTTAATTATGAATAAGTTATCTACCGTTCTCCTCCTCTTACGGAAACCCATTTGAAACTCCGAGAGGATATTATATTCCTCTACCCAGTTTTGTATCCTATTAGCTAAAATCCCTGTGAAAATCTTACCAACATTTGAAAGTAATGCTATTCCCCTGTAATTATTGGGCTTATCAACACTGCCCTTACCTTTATATATAGGATGAATTATTGCTTTCCTCCAATGCTTCGGTATATACCCCTTGGTTTTTATTACATTAAACAAATCAGTAAACATCTTTACTCTAGTCTCATCGCTACACCATTCTTTGATAAACTCGGGAGGAATTCCATCAATACCTGTTGCCTTATTATTTTTCATTACCTTCACTTGTTTCACTACCTCCTCATCTCTTACTTCACTATCTAATATATCTATGTATCCCACTCCAAAATCCGCCACTGGCTTCATCTTGATAAAGCCCTCCTCCTCGAATAACATTTTAAAATACTCCATCCAATCTGCTGAAGTGATATTTGGTTTAACTAACCATTTATTATATGTGGATTTTAACACTCTCCACACCTTACTGGCCATTGTTTTCCCTTAATACTTTAATCAAATTACTTTGTTCTTTATTTCTCCATTCTTGTTTCTTTTCTTCTAATAGTGCATTATATAAATTCCTACTCTTTAGGTATTCCTTCTTATCTTCCTCATACCCTCTCTTTTTCCATCTTACTAATGCCTGTTTCACCACCTTTTTTGTTATTTTGCATTCCTCATCATACCACCCTATTTCCTTTATTACCCTGCCCCTCCCCCTTCTCATCCCTTCCCCTGCTCTTTGCATTAACATATTAAAAATATTGTTTACATTCTCTATTTCCTGGTTCCTTATCATAAAAATCATTCCCTGTTGACATATTTGACCATGCTTGGAATCTAATGTTCGTTTAAATTCTATCCTCTGTTCCTCCCTCCATTTAAATTCAATATATTGCTTAGTATTCTTTCCCCATTCCCGTCTGACTTCCCGTACTTCCTCTGATCGCCTTTGAATCTCCACTACCAGCGGGAAGTGGGAGCTATTAGATACAAAGTTTAGTACCTTAAAGTTTTCTATTGTATATGCCTTGCTAATCGGCCATAATATATAATCAATGACACTTTGCCCATTCATATTAACAAAAGTAAACTCTCCCTCCAAATCATCTCCATATTTACCGTTCAATATGTCTAAAGCGTTCACTTCACAAAATTCGATAAAACCATCACTTGACTTATCAATACACTTATCTTTACTTCGCCTGAACTGCTCCCTTCTGGAACGTGTTTCATTTCCAACAAACATATCGCACTCTATATTCACATCTCCTTCACCTATTCTGATATTAAAATCCCCCATTATTATTACTTCCGTATTCCCGTACTTCTCTCTTAACCTATTTATATCTCTCTCTAGCGCCTTCAACAATTCAGGATTGTGGTATTGCGAGGGAGCTGGTGCATTATACACTACACCTAAACATATGGTTTTCTCATTTATCAGTTTATCTTCCAATATAATCCACAAAACATTTTTAATCCTGGACCAAGTATCTCTTACTACTTTCCCTATGGATTGTCTTACAAATAAACCCACTCCGCCAGAGGCTCTTCCCTTCACTGCCAACCCCTCCCCTTCTATTCCAACATGTATAATCCTTAACCTCTATATTTACCTCCCTCAGCCAGGTTTCTGCTACCCCTAAATAATCTACCTTTTCTAGTAGATGTCTCAACTTCCCTGTAAATATTTTATTTTTTAATCCCTCGCAATTCCAGAACCCAATCTTCCTTCTTCCTTTTTCCTTTCCCTATTATGAACCTGTTCTACTTCTAAACCTGTCCAACACTTTCCTACTTCGTAATTCTATTCCTGTTTTCTCCTTTTGACGGACCCGCTAAATTTCTGTCCAAAACCAGTATACTCCCACTGGGTGTCTACACAATACTTTCCTCTCCCTCCATTCCATCACTCTGAGACCACGCCCCCGCCCTAACCACAGCCAGATCACGTGCCAGTTTAGCTTCCTCCCTCCTTGGTGAAATCACTTTCCTTGTTTCGCCAGCTGATGTCCTTGCATCACTCTGATCTGACGTTCTGGCTACGTCATCTCCACGCCTTGTCTCCGACACCGTCATCTTCTTTCCACCAGCTCCACGTGTCGGTGATGTAACTTCCATGTGTCGATCCTTGTCCTCTGGTCTCCGATCACTCTTTGGACTTCCTCTGCATTCTCTGGTCTCGGATGTATTTCGCTGACTCATATCCTGCTCCTGGCATCT
The DNA here is from genome assembly GCA_030765065.1 of Deroplatys truncata. Classification (NCBI taxonomy): domain Eukaryota; kingdom Metazoa; phylum Arthropoda; class Insecta; order Mantodea; family Mantidae; genus Deroplatys; species Deroplatys truncata. The sequence continues at coordinate 18,858,330 of CM060984.1, read as the reverse complement.
ACTGTTCCTTGAGTCACTTTCGTATCCCGTCACCATGCGCCCGTCGACCCACAGTCGTAGATTCTTTATGAAGGCCCGTTTCCCTTCCATTCTTGCCAAGATCATTTGCTGAATTAAATCCCTCTTCAAGGCCCGTTGTTCCACCGATAAATCTCTGTTTATAAAGATATTTGTTCCTTTTAGTAACTTTGATTTCTTCAATACTTCATACACAAACTGCACTGACGTAAATCTTGCAACTATCATTCTGGCTCCTCTTGATCTCCCCACTCTAAATGCTTCTCTAATCTCCCAGCCCTGCAACTTCAAACCAAGCTTTCCTTCTATAATCTCTCTGACCTCATCTACAGGCCATACTCCGTTCCTTTCTTTCACTCCTGCTATAACCAGATTAAATCTGCGGTGTCTCTCTTCCAGCAGCTCAACTCTTCTTTTAACTTTCTGTACCTCATTTCGTATATCTTGCATTTCATTTTTGATCTCTCCCTTGATATCTATTAGTTCCTTTTCCATCCCATTGAGTTTAATTCCTAATCTCTCATCCATATCTTTAATGTATGCCAACGTTTGTTCCATGACGTTTCGATCCCCATTTGGCCCAGGGTTGATTTCAACTCCACCAATTACCAATAGTATACCTATTATACATGTGAGAAGAAACATGTTTGCCATCTCTTCTACACCTTTGTTTGTTTTAGAATCCTTCCACTTTAACTTGTTAAATGCTCCAATTCTTGCTCTATACACCTCAGTGCCAATTCCCATGGTTACTTAAGCCCCTCTTTCATCCACTCCAGGAGCTTCCTCCTCACACGTCCACTCTCTTCCACTGCTTGCTTAGCACTCCTTTACCACATATAAGTATAATTTTGTACAGCCCCTGACATTCACACAAAAGGATGTAAAACATCTGAATCCCCCCTGACAATTCTGGAAATACCGAATAGCTATAAGCACCCTTTGGTAGAGGAACAATCACCACTTTGGGTGACGCAGTAATATTTTAAATAATCATAGTATCTTCTCTTTGCTCCCTTAGTTATTTAATAACATAAACACTATATAGTTTCACATAATGCAGAAATGCTTAACACTGAAATAGAGGTGAAGCTGGTGAAGATGAGGATTCCACACTCCCAGGCCATCAAGTTAACCTTGTTGGAAAAGACTCATAGTGTGCGCCATCGAGAAAAATAATAATCTTGGTTAATTATAAAATATTGTTTAACTAAGTTTTAATGATAGCTGGAGATAGTTTTCTGTCTTTACACAATTATTTAACATATCCTGTGAAGAAGCTATTTAGCTCCACGCTTGGGAAGCCAACTTGAAGTAGGCGATTTGTTTATGAATATATGTTTACGTAAACTTGAAGGTTATGTTGTGCTGCTTTTGTTTTGTTTGGTTACGTAATTTTAACTGCCCCATGTATGGAAGCCAACTTGTAGTAGTGTTTGGTTCACGTAAATATGTTTTTACGTAATATTTATTTTGCTTTAAGGAGTTTGCGACATGCTTAGTGCATCGGTTTGAATTTGTTGATTACATTTGCTGCTACCTATGAGAAGCTGAATTCAAGACGTGTTTTTGTTATTATACTCCAAGTTTTACACTATAATATTTAACTTTGTTATTAAAACTGCTTCTACATATTATATATGTTTGAATTTGCCTCGGCTGCGTCAGTAATGTTTGTAGAGTCATGTATCTTAGTCAGGGTGCGGTATGACAATGATTTTAGACATCACAGAATTTAAGTTTTTTTTTAATTCACTTCTTTTATTAATTCTTGCACATTTTTATAAATCACTACACTTTTTAAGAACTGTGAGAATCTTTAATACTTTCACTTAGCGTGTATACATATTTTACGATTCACACGTAATATCTCTGTAGAGAACACATCTTCCATCTGTGCACTACCAAGGTTTGTCAGCAACTGAGCAACTTTTAACAGTCAAAACCCGTAAGCTTCGGTATTTCAAGTCTCTGATTGGCTAATTCTAGTCCAATAGAATATCTGCATTTTACTTAAAACTTTTCTTTGCTGTTGATTGGCTAATTTAAAACTGTCACAGAAATTACATTATCGTTACTTTAATCATGACTAGTAATTTTCAAACTCTAAAACTCATTATTGACACAAGATTACCTCTTTGTTAGCAACTTAAAACTTATTATTTTCACAGCTCTTGCATTATTAGAGTATGTAATGTATTCACATAACATTATTAAAACTTGTTTACAATAAAAATAAGCATTTGCAATGACTGTTACATACAATTCAAATAATTATTACATACATATTGTTTCTAGGCGGGCTGTTATGAATTTACTTATTATAAAAATACAATTGAAATTATTCAGCTATTAAAATACTGCCTCACCTGATAATGACCTCATTTACAACATACAAAGGAAATAAAACATAAAATGAGGGTTATTAAAATAATTTGGCATTGGTATCATATACTATCATAGCTTTATAAACAGATTCAATTCTCTCTTGTTTTGCTGTGTCTTAGTTGCTAATTCGTGAGCATCTGTATACAGGGTGGTGCAGATTAAAGTGGCCTGTCTTCCGTTTGAATGCAAATGCGATATTTCCATTAATGTAAATTTCTGTTGAAATTGAATGGAGCTACAGAACAACAATGGGCAACTTTATGAAATATGAATAATAAATAGTTGGCATTCTTCTGTCAGCATTTCAGTTTATTTCATCAGTTCATATACATGTTGCTGTTGACTTTCTTGATACAAGAAAAAATTAAAATTGTGGAAGCATATATGAAAACAGATTGGATTAACCAACAAGTCCATGATGTCTTCTTTGCGGAATGAACTGTTTGTGGCTACCACATTCCCTGGATCTAATAAACTGTGATTTTTTCCTGTGGGGATATTTGAAGAGCAAGGTCTGTGAAACAAATCCACACACAATACAGGAACTGAAAGACATCAGCCATGAAGTTGCCACCATAGATATCAGAAATTTACACGGGGTGTTTCTGAATATGGTTAGACAAGCACAGCTGTGTATTGATGCTGCAGGGGGCCACTTTCATCATCTTCAATAAATGGTGACTCCATTTCAGCAATTTGTCGGTATTTACTCTATACTTACATGGGCCACTTTTAACTGCATCAAATATCCATTATTCATATTGCATAAAACTGCCCATTGTTGTACTGTAACTCAATTCAGTTTTAACACAAATTTCCCATACACAATGGAAATATCGCATTTGCATTCAAATGGGAAACGGACCACTTTTGTCTGCACCACTCATTATATATTGCTTGGAATGAAGTATTGCCAGCATTTGTCTTATTTTACATAACTATTTTCTGCTCCATGGCATTCTCAAGCAAAAGTCAAGGCCTTCTTTGTGAGTATATTCTTTTATAGCCTCATTATGTTCCTGTTCTAGCACATAGGCTTTTAAAAATCCTTTTTAGTGGTTTAGTAGCTTATGAAATGCGATTATAAGGTGTTTTATTGACCATATCTGCAGGACTGGCTCCCAGGGCAAAATCTTAAAATATGAACAAGATGTTTCAAAATCATTCTTAAATTCTTGCATCTTTCTGGACATTTTTACTTTCTCTACTACGTATAGTAAGTAGGGGAAATATTGTATTCCACCCAAAAATTCGATACCGTGATTTCACCGGAAATACATGTTTTGAGACCCCCTGAATCCAAAAAGAAAACATTTTTGGAAACCGGTCCATGTGTGTGTGTGTGTGTGTGTGTGTGTGTGTGTGTGTGTGTGTGTGTGTGTCTGTGAACACAATAACTCAGAAACGAACAGTCGGATAAACAGCAAACTTGGTATTTAGGTTCAGTATCTTCCAGAGATGCGACACAAAGGTTTTCAAGAAAATCCCCCCATCCCAGATTACCTTTTACATGAAACATTTTTAAAAAATTTTAGTTTTCTCAAAAATGGCTAACGATTTTGATTAAAATATCATATGTTTAAGACATTTTCATGACAAATGAAATGTATATCTTAAATTTTCTGGGAATATCTCCAAAAGTATTCTTCATTGTGAACAACTTTTGCATAACTGGTAAACCATAAGAGATAGCCAAAATTTTACTACACAAAAAATGTAGATCGCATTAAAATACACAATTTATGTCATATACATTTTTGTTGTTGAGTGAACCATTTTCGAGATATTGTTTGTTATTCCCTTAAATTTTCCAATACTTATACTTTTTCTCAAATGGGAATTCATTATTCATTTTTTTTTATGTCCTGGACATGCAAAGAGAATGGAATGTTCCACATAGCAATCAGCTCTTAAAACATTTGACTATCGCTTAAAACCTACCATATTCCCCTTGCACCTACAAGAAAATTAGCAATAAGATTAACATCTCGATTAACATGAAGCATATGGAGAATAAGCGTTTGTAAGATAGTTTGTACAAGAGTAGAGAAAGTCATGTGAGTGTAACACATCAGATTGTTTTGTTATTAAACTGGTGACAAATGAAGCGCTTCAGTTGGTGACTTTGAAGACACTCATTGATTATCGTCAAAGCATCCCATACATGGCAGGTGTTTAACAATAAGCATTAAATTTATAAATGTTTCACTGTAACTTTATCTGTTCCTCCTGGGGGGTGATACCTGCAATAGATCTCCTGCAGTTTGTGAGGTGTCCTCTTTCATTGTATACACTATAATAAAGTGCAGTTAACCATCAAGTATGTTTTTAATATTTTAATCTAATGAAGCAGTAAACCTGAAATATTGAACATTTTTAGTATGACTTTGCCTGTTTTTATCTTCTGCTCTGAACAATCTTGTGCTTTCACCACATTATTTATCTCTGCTTGAGTTTTATTTATTGATCACTCATATACATGCGTTACATAAGAGGACTGAATTTGCAAATATAAGCACGAGGGGAGCCATTCTTGCATGTTTGTCAGAAAGAATAAGAAGTTTTTCAATGGTGAAGGAATGTTAGTATCAATTCAGTGGTTTTTGAGGTTACCCTATGTACAAACAAATTGTCTGCCATTGTTATATTAGTATAGATTAATGATTGTACCCTGACAATGACGGGGTTCAGAAGTTGTGTGAGGACATAATCAAATTTCCATTGTGCTACAATAATTAGTGCTCCACTAGTTCTGTTCTTAAATAAATACAAGGGTGATTCAGAAAGTAACAGTATTAAATGCAGTTGACACTACAGGCATTTCAAACTCCTGGGAAGTGGAGACACTTGCTCTGAGATAGTTTCTACATATGCCAACAGAATAAATGACTTGCTGAATAGGAAGGACAGTAGCTGTTTGCACCGTAGAAGAACAGCGGTGGTAATAAGTTCTTATGGTTAGAGGGTGTAAAACCTGGATAAATCCATAGAAGAGATAGCTGCATTAGTGAGAGAAGAGTGTACAAGTGGGTAGATGTGTTTAAAAGTGAACGTACATCCGTTACATATGAGCAAAGTTATGGTTGTCCCAGCATGGCGGTCCTCTTCACCCTCTTCTGGGATATGAATGGGCTGCTTTGGGAGCACTATCAGTAAAGCAGTGAATACTGCCCGGTACAGCACCATGTTGGAGAATGAGTTAAAGCCAGGATAATGGAGCTGTCGCACAGGACTTCTGTCTAGAGGTGCTCTTAACCTTCACGACAATGCACGGCCCCATACTGCCACTGCAACTCTTGATGTCATTTGGAGATTGAGATTTCAGGTCTTAGAGCATCCCCCATACAGCCCTGATTTTGCTCCTTCGGATTACTACGTGTTTGGACACTGAAGAATCTCTCACAGATGAGAATTTGGAAGTGATGATGAGGTTAAAGAAGCAGTGCATTCTTGGTTGCGGACATAAACAAAAACCTTTTTCTGATGGAATAATAAATTTGGCACAACATTGAGAGAAATTTATCGAAAAGAAAGATGATTATGTTGAAAAATGACATCTTGTCTGTGTTTGTAACTGAAACATATACTTTCTAAAAATTAGTTTGCTGTTACTTTTTGAATTATCCTCATAATTTATGAAAAGCGTAAATTTAAAATTCTACTTTTTTCATTTTTCCTATGAAACCATATCTAAGCACTCAGTATTACATAAATAAGGCTCTTTCATTTCTAATAAAATGGAGGAATCTGGTGAAATTGTGGTTAAAGCTAAGAAAACTGCTGCTAGTGAAATCTAGGCCCTTGTATAATAAGGGCTACTCTGGTTTTGAAAGCTGATTGGGAGGATAGTAGTGAAACAGCACTTCTGGGTTACTTCACCAATCTGATTAAAACATTCCTCCTAATTCACTGTGAGCCAAATATTACGAGAAACTTCAAGTCTACCAGTGGACAAAGGAGCAAATGTGACAGTTTTAAAGTGTCATGGAATATGAAAGAGTACATCTGTTGCACAGGGATATTTAGATGACAGCTTGGCATCTAAAAATGGCATTTGCAAGATGTCATTTAGAATTCCTTCTACGTCTACTGAACCTTCGTATGGATGCATGGCTGACCTAACAGGAATTTTCTTGGTACTGGGAAACACCCTGTTTGCCTGCCGAATCAGATATTCATAGTCCCTTAAATTCAAGCGCATAGATTTTCATGTTAATTAAAGTACAATAACCACATACGTTTGTCATAGAAGATGGTGCAAATGACTTCACACATCTCTCACACCTTTTAACAAAATTTGCATTAAACGCTCACTAATTCTTCATGGGCATGTAATTAAAACCATATTTCCTCCCTTAAAAAAAAGATTTAAATGCAGGCCAATAGAGTGATCATTAATATTATCCAATATCCAGTTACAGAAATTAACTCTTCTCACATTATCGCATGGTTGCAATTCCAGAACTACAGTTATCTTAAAGGGTTTTCATTTTAAAAGCTAGTGGCATTCCAAATTGAGGTATGTAAAATTCCTGATTTCTGTGGAATACATTGCATCAAGAATACATCACATTTCCTCAAACCTATTCACAAGATTACAAACCGTTTCTCTGTGAGACACACAAACAGCAGGGAATCACCATTTCTTTTCCCTACAGGAGTTTGTCGTCACATAAGAATCACACATGAAGAATCTGTGTGTTAAAGTCTATGGACTTTTGGAATTGTAACACCACTAACACACTAAACTCCATGGCGTAACAGCCTGTTGCCGGACCAAGGCCTGCCTCCCAGCTACTGTATCCCCCACCTCTGCCCACAAAAGGTGTCAAGAGTGGGGTACAATACTGGAGGGTGGGGCACGATCAGCATCCCGGGTCCCTCCTGGCCGTATATGTGACCTCCTGAACCTGGAACCACTACTTTTCAATCAAGCAGCTCCTAAATTGGCCTTTCAGTGGCCTAGCGAGGTTGAGTGCACCCTGGGCTAGGTCTCCCACACACTATAGGGCTGAAACGCATGGTCTCACATGTACAGCACAGACTTCACGTCATTTTAACTAGCATACAGAGAGGGAACAACACTGGTTAGAAATGTTGCAGTGCAAGTAATTCCCTGTAATATGCCCATGCATTCAAATGAAACCTCTCCATTAATGATATACGAGGGTAATTCCAAAAGTTTTGAGAATGGATGCAATAAAATATTAAACATTTACATCTGATCATTGCATCTTTTTAAAATATTCTCCATCACATTCTGTACACCGTCTCATCATTTCAAACCATTTTTCAAATGCTGAACGCCATTCTTTGGAGAGAGTGCAAATAACTCTTCATAAGCAACTATTTGGCTTCAGATGACTCAATTCGGTAACTCCAAATTTTTTCTTTCATTTTCAGGAATAGAAAAAAGTTGCATGTGGCCAGATCTGGACTGTAGGAAGGATGAGACAAAAATCTGACTCCTGCAGAAATTGGGTTGTTTCTTGTGCAGTGTGGGCATTGTCATGGTGCAACGAAATTCCATGCAGACCAGTCTTAGGATGCTTTTTTCTCAGTTCATTGAACACTTGTGGCAGACATTTTGTGGTGTACCATATGACGGCAACAGTATTTTGTCCCTCAAGCGGAATTGTCGCAATGTGGCCATTTGCTGAGAGGAAGGAACAGATCATCATTTTCATGCCAACATTTCTTGTTTGCTTCACTTCTCCTGGGAAGACCCAGACCTATGATTGTCATTTAGTTTCTGGATCACACTGGTAAATCCAGCTTTTGTCACCTGTTACAATGTTAAATGTGTTTCAATCATTTCCTTTCACCACTGCACACAGTTGTTTGTGCTCATTTGTGAGGTGGTGGGGGATTCAGCGACTGCAGAGCTTCCTGACGTCAAGTTTTTCTTTCAGGATTGTTTTCGCTGTTGCTGATCTAATATTTAGGGCTTCTTGAATCTGACCATATGTGTCATGATGATCTTTTCGCTACATGCACTCTACTTTCACCACATTTTCATTTATAGTTGCTGTAGCCAGCCATCCTGCTCAGTCTTCATCTTCGAGGGAATCCCTTCCTCTTCTGAAGTCTGCATACCATCAATAAATGGTGGATTACAAAGGACAAAGGTCCCCAAATGCACGATGCATTCTCTCTCCCCTAAACCGACTTTAAAGTCATAGAAAATCATAGCAAGGAAATGCTCTCGCTTGAGATCCATCCTGGCGTATGGCGTAGCAACACCTGCTATACATACACACGCGGTGCTGGCGATGCACATTTGTAACGCGCCCAGACTTGCACATGTTGCTATCTGAAGTTTGGAAAAGCTGCTTTGGCTTACCACTACTCATTATTGCCCATTCACAAAACTTTCAGAGTGACTCTCATATAAAACAAATATGTGATTTAATTAATGCTGCACTCCTTTAGAAAATTATTTTATAATAATTTCCTAAATCTTAAATATGTTAAAGCACAGTTTAACTTTAATGTAAATAATTCGTGGAACTTTTTATCCTAAACCATTAAACAATTTAACGCTTTATATTATACAATGCATTTGCTATATTGCCGGGCTGTGGATTGCACATATGTGTGCTCCGCGCACTGTCTGTTACACTGTGGGGATTTTCCATTCTAAAACTCCTGCGATACTCACTCACGATTGATAGTAACATGCACCATAAAGACTAAAGTTGTGTCCATCTGCCTTGGGACATTCCTGGCAACGTGGAATAAAATTTCCATTCATTCTGTAAGCTTTCAATTTTAAAGTTTAGCATCTCTATGAACAGAGGCTTTTGAAACATACAGTGGCTGTGCAACATGTGTTACGTACTTATTTGGAGAGCATTCAAATTATGTACAAATTTTGTCAACTTTTTCCTCCATTAGAACATTTCTTTCTCGCTTCTTAGGTTTAGCAATTCTGTTGTCCTTAACTTATTAACCAGACATCTAACAGTTTCTCTGCTTGGAACTGGAATACCAGGAAATTTTTTCTGAAGTGTTCTACATGATTCAGTTTTTGTGTATGTATTGCACACAAAAATTCTTTGTTAAAGTGTGAACTTTTCGGTAGGCATTTCAGTGGGCTAATAAGAATAATCTAATGTAAACATAGCTTTGACTGGGTAATTCTCTGCTAATGTGCTGGTGGAAAATAGCGAGGTCATTGCAGTGAAAGGAAACTACACATATATGCGATCTGCGGCCTGGCTATAAATTGAATACATGGTATAATTAAGGAAAGTCAGTGAGATATACAAGAGTGATTCATGTATAAACAGTATACTGAGCAAGCAATTCTGAGCAGGACGTTGGAGTGGGGGTTGAAGGTCAGTGTGTTAGGGAGGGGAGAACCAGCTTGGTTAGCAGCGTTGCTCTACTCTGACGTCAGTATAGCCATGTGTGAACAAGAGGTTCCTTCATCTGTTGTGCAATGCATTATTATAAAGCTTTTAACCAATGAAGGGGTTAAACCCTCTGAGATTTTAACTCAATTGAAGGCACAGTTTGGGGATGCTGTACTGTCCCAGAACTGAATGTTTACTTGGGACAGAGAATTTAAGGACAGCTGAGAAATTGTATAAAATGAAGGTCATGCTTAACGCCCAAGGTTGTCTCAGATGACAACATCCATGCCGTCCAAGAGCTTATTGAAGTGATCCCCAGTGCACTGTCGAAGAAATTGCATCAGAAGTTTATATCAGCGTTGGAATTGCTCATACCATTATTAGTGAACATCTTGAGTTTAGAAAAATTAGTGCTTGATTGGTTCCAAAGTTGTGAACCGGACAGCAAAAACTGGTCAAGTTGCAGATCTATGAGAGTCTTCTGAATTAATTCTGGCAAGAAGGGGAGCATTTTTTGAGGTGCACTGTGTCCACCATTATACTCCAGAATCCAAAATGGCGAGTAAGGAGTGACGAAAAAGGATGAAGCCTGCTTAGTGAAGGCCAAAACCCACCTCTCAGCCAGAAAATTCCGCAATGGAGTTTTTTGACTACAGAGGAATTTTGCTCATTGATTTTGTTCACAACTGGTGTATGGTGAATGTGGCTTGCTATTGCCAGTTGTTAAAGTCAGCAAAAGCCACCTACCGAAACAAAAGACATAGTATGCCCATCCGAGATGTCATCCTTTTGCATAACAACACTAAGCCTCATACTGCGAATTTGACAGGGGACACATTGAAGGACGTGCAATGGCAAACCCTCAACCAATCTGCCTACAACCTAGATTTGTCCCCCTGACTATTTTTTTTGTTTGCGCCCATGAAAGAACGCTTAGAGGGCAGCAATTTGAAAACAGTGAAGATGTCAAGGAGCATGTATGCAACTGATTGATGACACGCCTTCAAACTTCTTTTTGAACAAGGAATGTTCAAGCTTCCAAATCATTGGCCAAAGTGTGTAGAGCATGAAGGAGGCTAAGTAGAAAAAACTGAAGGATCACTTGTAAATATGATTAATCAGTAAAAGTATAAAACAATTACCATTTATATTTGAATCACCCTCGTATCATCATTAGTTAAGGTTTAAGATGGACTGTAAAAATGTGATGATCAGCTGTAAGATACTTTTGTATTTGTTACATTTTATGTCTTAGTTAATGCTGAATTTAAGTGGAAAGTTATTAATGGAAAGTTTTGTTTTAGTTGGTGCAAGGCCCTGGTTTATCTATGAACAGCAAATATGCTTCATTCACTTATTCATTGAATGTGACAAACCAGAGTGAATACTATTTAAAGAAAATAAGTGTGTTCTTTACCCATCTTAACTAGCAACTATAACTTCAGCTAATAATTTACAACAAAATTAATAATTGCAGTGACACAATGTAGTATGTAATTCATCATCTGAGAAATTGTAACCATAAAGTTTGTCTCCCATGCCTACAGATCCATAAAGCATACATGTATTCATTGGTTCAGCTGCACACCAGACTCAGGATGTTAATACAGAGCTTTAGTTTGGACGTGGCCAGCCTAATGGGAGTTTTCTTGGCACCGGGAAGAATGCTGTTTGCCACCAGTCAGATATTCATAGCCCCTTAAATTCAAGCGCATAGATTTTTCATACAAATTATAACTACAATAATCACATACCTTTGTCTAGAAGATGTTGGAAATGATATCCCTGTGTTGACCACATCTCTCGCCCTTTCAACAAATTTTACATTAACACTTATTAATTCTTCATGGCCGTGTAAGTAAAACCATGCTTTGTCTATTAAAAAAATTAAATGCGGGTCAATACAGCGATTATGGATGTTATCCATCACCCAGTTGTGGAAATTAATCCTATACACATTATTGCATGGTTATAATCCCTGAGCTACAGTTATCTCATGACTCCAAGCTAAGGTTTGCAAAATTCCTGATTTCTGTGCAAGCTTTCCCAGAGATTTCTTTGGACATAATTCTAAATTTTCTCTTGTAACCCATTGTCACACCAATATGCAGTTTTAGAAGCTCAGTTCATTGACTCGACATACTCCATTGAAAGAAGATTATTTGAATGAATTTTGCCATATACTCAAGTTTGCAAAATTAAATGGTTACAGATTAGAAGTATAATACATTTACATACCACCCTTTGGCTTTTAAGAAATTTGAAAATGTTTTCAAAAACTACAATATCAGATTGACTCCACAAAATAAATATAGTTTGAGGAAATTATTAAATAATCCACTTAAGAACACCACACCATACGACTTGAATTCTGGCATTTATCAAATTAAATGTGAGGATTGTGACAGGTCTTATATAGGCATGACCAAGAGGAACTTAAATATCAGATTGAAAGAACATCGAAGAAATATCAAATTTAAAGAAATTTATAAATCAGCTGTAGCATATCATTTTTTAACAGACCATCACAATACTGGAAAAGATCTTCATTTTTAAAAACTCCAATAGCCTGTTAAATTTAGAGATTCTACCAGTAAGCGACATCATTAAGTTTACCTCCAGATGGCAGCAGTTGCATGCCCAGCACAAGGAAAGAAGGAGAGTGAACAGTCGCCACAATGCTGAGGATGGAGATGAATGTCTCCGAAAACATTCCATGATTTTACACTTTGACGTAAATGAATTTAAATGTGAACACCGACTTTTTGATAACATATAAATTAAACATGAAAATAACTTCACAGTTAATAGTGCTTCTGTTTTTTAATATGTATTTCTCTGATGTTATCAAGTTTTTTCTTTGTAAGAACAAGGCAGTTTAATTTTGGTTTTTGTCAAGAATAGAGCCCATTTTCCTAAATCTTTTCACAAGATTACACACCATTTCTGTGTGAAGCGCACAAAAATCAGGGAATCTGTCTGTAAATTGCCATCTAGCTTCTCTACAAGAGTTTGTTGTTGAATGGGAACCATACATGAAGATACTGTGTGCTGAAGTATGCAGACTTTTTGGTATTATAACAGCAAACACCCTACAACACTGAAGTACGTGGTCTCACAATGTATCAATCTTTGTGCAGCAAAGACTTCACATCAACTGATTAAGCCGATATACGCAGAAGAGAGAAAGTGCAGTGCAGAGCAAGCAATTCACAATAATACGGCAATGCATATCCCACAAAGCAGCAGATTTGTACAACATAATAACCAAATAATTCAAAATTTTAACCAAACAAAATATAAATAGTCAAGGTGCAGAAATTTCTTATAATACAAATTTGATGATGTAATTGAGTTTATAAATATAGATTTATTGTATGTTCTAGTGTGTGTCAAATATATTTGGGTTCTTTATATTGTCATCTTCAGTTAGCAAGTCTTTCCTTCGCTGCAAGTAGTATCCATAGATTCATCAGGAGGCCTGTTATGCTGAAACAAATCAGTTTAGCTGAGTTTTGAAAGTTTTTGATTCATTAGTGCAAATTTGTTCAGTGGATATGATTACCAAGCATTTTACTTTCTCTACCACATACATAGTAGGTAGAGAAGGTATTGCATTCCACCCAAAAAATTGATACTGAGATTTCATCAGAAACACTTGTTTTGAGGCCCCCGGAGTACAAAAAGAGCATTTTTAGAAAAGGTCTGTCTGTGTACATGTGAACAACATAGCTCAAAAATGAAAAGTCTGATAAATATCAATCTTGGTATTTAAGTTCAGTATCTTCCAAGGATGTGACTGAAGATTTCCAAGAAAATCCCCCCCACCTCAACTACTATTTACATGCAACATTTTTCAAAAAATGGCTCAAGTGATTTTGATTAAAATACCATATATATAAAAGATATTTACATGACAAATAAAACGTATATATCTTCAATTTTCAGGGAATAGCCTTTGAAGTCCTCAGAAGGAATCTTGTGTAAGTGGTAAACATTAAGCGATAGACATAAACATACTGCACAAAAAATGTAGATCTCTTTAAAACACATAATTTATTTCAAATAACTTTCTTTGTGGCACAAGCCATTTCTGAGATGTCCATTAATAAAGCTTCAAGTTGTTTATTACTTGGTCATTCTTTAAAGTCCTGTCAACATTCAACTACTTCTCATGATGTCATGTAAACAGTATGTAACTTTAAGGCTAGCATATAGCGTCCAGTTGTTAAACATTTGACTATCGCTGTTCTCTTTGTATCTATAACGAAATGTGTAATGTAGCTGTTTCTGTAAAGGTTTATTTGAATTAAAAGTAGTGGATATAAAAATAATCTTTAGTAAGAATAGTTTATATACTTACTAATAAACGATGGAGGATAAAGAAAGTCATGTGAATGTATTACATCAGATTTTTTACTTTGGGGTTATCTGAAGGATTGAATAGTGAAAGACAAGGCAGTTCATTCTGTAAGAGATGATTACTGGCATCCCAGACTACTGCAGGGCATGTGTGACAAATTGTATTATTTATGTCATTCTGTGTTTTCAGTGTAACATTCCGAAAATCCTGAAGAATGTACAATAATTTTAAATGTTGTGTTTAACTCGTGACAGTAATACAGGCCTGTTTACTTATTGCCTGTATTTCTGCCTGCTTCTGATGAAATCTCTTTCTTTTTTAGAATTTTTAGTTCTTGTTTGGTTGTTATATGTGCATTCATTTTATTGCCTTCAAGTTTTTGTAATAATAGGCGGTCACTGTATTTACATCACTGGTTTTTCACATCAGTGAAACTTAAGAATTAAAATGGGGCTTCTGACCTATTGTTAAACAGTGTGCATGGCTACTGCATCATTGTTACCATAAATTGCCTAGTGAAGGGTAGGATAGGACAAGAAGTGGAGGGGGACTTCGCACCTCAACCTATGTTCTTTTATGTGCTGTAAAACTACAACACAGGACCACCCACTTCACTTTCTCAAAGGAAGCCATGCTAAGCATTTTTATGTCCTAAAAAATCCATCATCCTCTGCCGGGTTTGAAGCCACAACCTCAGGAACTAGAGGCTAGCATAGTACCACTAGACCATGGGGGATGATCCAGCAGGAAGGGACAAGGTGAGAGGAGACAGAGGGAGGTACAACAGGCAGAGGGCAGGGTCCCTACCATTTACAGAGTTGAATTCCTGGGTGGTGGCTGGTGAAACCGGCTCCCCCCCCCCTATGGACTAACACATCTCCTGGGGCGCCCAGGACCCAGACACCACTTGCAGTCTGGGGGATGAAGGTTTACTCAGAGCATCCTTTTCCCCTGCCATGCATATGCTGAGACCTCCTACAAAACTTGCACTCCTGAAAGAAATCAAGCAGATGAAAGGTGACATGAAATGAGAATGGAGGAGCAGAAAATTCGGGGAATGTAATGATCCTTCCCAGCATAGTTGTCCTCCATGGACTAGTGGTACCATGCTAGCCTCTAGTTCCCGAAGTCGCAGGTTCAAACCTGGGAGGGCAATGAACTTTTTCAGGTGTAAAAATCCTTAGCATGGCTTCCTAAGAAGCCGGTGGTCCCGTGTCGTAGATTTATGGCACATAAAAGAACCTCAAGCCTGATAAGAGGTCTCTGAGCAAAATTTCCAGTCTTTCACGCCCAATATAGAATGGGATGCTAAGGGCCATAGTAGTTAAAGAGCATCCATAAATAAAACTAAATTTTTCTTTTTTTAACTTCCCAGCATTTGCTTGGCAACCCAAAGAAATCCCCAAAAGAAACAGATGGGCCAGGAAGGTCGGCCAATTGAATCAAACCCATGACCTCCTGAATCATCCTGCTCGGTTGCCTAATGAAAGTTACTGTAAGCCCACAATTATAATTTAGATCCCAAAAATATTTGTGTTTGAAGGAGCCTTATATGCTTCCTGTATATAAGATCATCTTCACCACCACCAAAATCCCTCCGAATGTTTTGGTCTGAATCAAGATATCTTATCTGACATTCTAAGTTTTGATACTTCAATAAATGATGGAACTGCATCTGCATGGTAACTATTTACACTGCATGTGTTGCAGTGAATAATATCCGCTTAAGTTTGCCATAACATTCATATGTTCATTAACTTAAAGTGCCTATGAGATTGTAAGTTGCCATTGGGGTATATCATCTCAAAATGAATTGTGAATGTCTTGTGTTTACTGGGGAATGTGAGTTAGTTGGGGAATTTAACGTTGAACTGGCATCTTGTCACGGTAGCTAAGTGATCAGAGCAACAGGATATAAATCTGAAGATCCATGTTTTAAATCCCAGCTATGGCATTGAGTTTTTCTGCTTTTACCTTTCCTTTGAATTATCTGTTACCATGCTCATGTACTCAAGTGCATCAGTTATTGTGATGTGTTTCTGAGAGTCTATATGTTTCCAACAAATTCTTTCTCTCTTTCGCTTTATTACTGATAATTTTCCTGCTACATTTCAGATTGGATGCCAAATCAGTATGGAACTGTGAATCTGATGTCACCTCTGCAGGTTTAGATAAGGACTGCTTAAAACTGAGAGAAAATCTTGGGCCTTTTCATGACAAAGACAAGTCAAATGAAGCTCATGGGTGTAGTACCACGGGCATATTCCATGTCAATGACAAAATGTCTCACAAATGTGAAATTTGTGAGAAACGTTTCAATCTGGCATCAGAATTAGAAATCCATATTCTAGTGCATGAAGAGAAGAAGTTATATAAGTGTAAAGTTTGTGATAAGAACTTTAATTATGCATCAAGACTAAGGGCGATATGCACAGTCAATACCTTAAAGATACCTTAAGGTTTCCTTAGCAGTTTGCACGAATTTCGTATTCAGAGTTAAAATCCTTAAGGAGGCCTTGAGGCTTCCTCAAGGAACAGCGAAGGTTGTCGAAAGCAACCTTGTCGTCTCCTTAAGGATTCCTTCCATTGTATTTTGCACAATGGCGGGTATACTTAACCACGAATTGATCGAGTTTCTCGATTTTATGGAAAATATAGCTTTGGAACATGAGCCACCATTGCAAAGGAGGTATTTGCGAGACCACGAAAACCCTCTAGAGCATTATAGCGATTTACAGTTTTTTAAACGTTACAGATTCTCAAAGAATACTGTAACAGAAGCTATTTTGCCACTAGTGCATTTTCAAGAACGGAGGACACAACGAGGCCTACCACTTCCTCCAATTCATCAAATTCTCTGTGCACTCAGATTTTATGCAACTGGAGATTTCCAGGTAAATAAAGTGTAATTAAAACCTATTTGTAAAGCTAATTCAGTTATATAAGTGTACTCAAAACATTGGGCGGTATGCACAGATTGTGTCCGTTATATAAGAATAACGTGCAAAAAATGTGCGTCAATTTGATATCTGAGAATGTGATTTTCAGCCCCTTGCATAGTATATAAGTAGTAAAATGGATAGCGTGCGAGTGTTAGCGGTAAAATTTTAGGTTAGGTTAGCTTAGCTTTGCTTAGTTTGTCTGCTTCCAAATTTACGGCTAATTTATTTTTTGGGGGGAGGGATGTTCACTGCTCATGAGCTGTTTGGCTAAAATGCATGCTTTTAGCTTGGTACAGCCGGTGTTAGTTTAGATATAAAAATATATTCCTAAAATTGTAGTAGTGTAAAAGCTTTCCTTTTATCTTAAAAAGCCTTCTTTAATGTGATTTTAATTGGTTAGTATATTTTTGGCATCGCTCTATTAGTAAATAAGTTTTAATTTATTCTGAAATATGCTCCTAATGTTTTAATGATAGTAATAGTTACAGTTTCATTGTGTTTATACTTAAGATAAACTTATGTTTTAGTTTCATTATTTGTATTTTCAGATTGTTAATGGAGATCTCATAAAGATAAACCAGAGCACAGTGAGCCGCATTATCAAGCGAGTGTCTATTGGTATTGCGCAGAACTTAAGTCAATTTGTGAAATTTCCATTAACGGAACAACAGTACGGCAACAATAGAAACTTATTCTATGAAGTGGCTCAGTTTCCAGGTGTAACAGGTAATAATAATATTTACTAATGACTAAAACAGGGTAGTGGCTTATTACCTATCATTAAGCTAATAAATCATGAGACACTCATGATGATAGTAGATACCAAATTTGAAAATATGGATACAAATGAAAGGGCATAATATAACATTTTCTTAAGCATAGGTAGGTGGATCAAAACTCTATATTGAAGGAGTCTCATAAAATCAGTTGCAACGTGAATGAAAGCCAATAGTAATTTCAAATGCTGCATTTTTTATTTATGTTCATAAAAGGTTTGAGCAACTGTACATTATTTCTATATCTTTTCAGGTGTAATAGACTGCACCCATATTCCTATTCAAAGTCCCGGAGGACAGTTTGCCGAATTGTACAGGAATAGGAAGGGTTGGATGTCTCTTAATGTTCAGCTAATTTGTGGACCTCAGATGGAGATCATGGACATTGTTTCACGTTGGCCAGGATCAACGCATGATAGCAGAATTTTTGACAACTCTGCTATTTGTCAGAAATTTATTGATGGCAGAGTACATGGAATTCTGCTTGGAGACAATGGCTATCCACAACTGCCCTACCTTTACACTCCTATACTGGATCATCACGTGAGAACCCCAGCAGAACGAAGGTAATTTCCATTTGAATACTTACATGTCATGAGAATGATACCGATGGGGGGTAAATAAGTGTGAAATATACATGTACGTAATTAACTCTCTGTGCTTCAAAAAGCATAACAGAAATGTAAATTTACTAAAGCTAGATTTTTACAAGAATACACACTGAAATACAATAATTTGTGCCTTTAATTTCAGATACAACAGAGCTCACAAATCCACTAGAAATATCATAGAACGACTGAACGGGGTATGGAAACAAAGATTTCCTTGTCTAAGGAGGAAATTACTTACAAAAGCAATCACCACACAAGCCATAATTGTTACATGTGCTATTTTACACAACATTGGCATTCAGAGGCGAGATTACTTCGAGAATGTGGAAGAAGATCCAGTAGAGGGTATACCTGTGGCCAATGCCAATGCTGTACAGAACCCACGGGCACGCATTCTCAGGCAACAGTTCATACAAAGACATTTTAACTGAGCATTTGTATGTAACAAGGACCAAGGGCAGATCCATATTTCTGAACCATATAAAAATGTACTTTTAACAACAGAGTTGCAATTTTTCTGTGTTTGTTTCTCTTGTTATCTGGGAGTGTACATAGTGTAAATACGTTCTGTGAACCAGATTTAGCCTAAGATTTTGACAGCGGAAATTCTTCCAGCTTTTAAACACGCCAGTATATTTGCTGCCAGTCCTAAGCCTGGATAAAGTGTGAAGGAAAGCTATTACATGTTACATTTTTGGTAAATCAGCAGGTTATCTATATCATATCAGCTTTAGGAGATAATTTTGTGTGCTCTTTAGTATGCTAGTATTCTGTAATTACACAAGCTACATTTTTGCAACAATAAAAAATAATGTTTTATATTATTCCTTTCACTTCAGATACAATAGAGTTCACTAATCAATAAGGAACATAATAGAGCGAACGGAGCGTGGAAGAAAAGATTCGCATGCCTAAAAAGGAAACCACTCACCAAAATACTGACAACTCAAGCAAGGTTAACATAACAATATAAAATAAAAACTATTAAAATGTCAGTTGTGCAATATTGTTTATTCAGTGATGGTATGTACAACAGGGTATTCTGTTTTTAACTAGTGTCCCTCTCAGCAATGCGATTAACTGGATAATTTAAATATGCAAACAATTATTAATCCCGAAATGTGTATAAACTTGAGCATCATTTCTATTTCATACATTTATCGTCTGAAATGACCTACATACCAGGTTAACGAATGTTAAACCTCAACAATATATACGTAACCAATTTTGTAATACTGAAAATCAGTGTGTATAAAACAGGCTAATAAACTATTTTATTACACGTTTTTGGTGTATCTATGTTTAACATTTTGTTTTGAAGTAAATGAATTACTTACACCATAATTTAATTAGATATTACATCAAAACTGTAATTAAATTAATAACTATAATAAGTTTGAAACAGTTCTTGGTTTAAAAAGTATAATTCACATGTTAACAGTATTAATATTTTGTTTAGTTTGAATTTGCAAGCAACTAATTTTTATTAAAGAAGTAACGAAATGAATTATTTGGTATTATTATAAGTTTGACCATTCTGTTAGCTTATAATTAAACCCATTCTCGAGGATGGAATGGAAAATATTGTAAATACTTAATTTTAATGTTATTTGCACTGATAAATGTTAAAGACTGAAGCTTGAGGAAGTTGTAGCACATTTCTGACAAGTGTTCCTTCAACAAAGCAATTCCAAAGGTATTGAACTTCGAGCTAAACAAGTCTGTGAATACATAATTTGCTTACAAGATTGTGGGACGATGTACAACACAGTTTTCTGCCCTAAATAACACTTTTCTTTTTCAGTTCCAATTGTAGCACATGCATTTCTTCCTTTCTTCTCTCCTCTGCCTCGAATGCCTTTTTCTTCCTTTCCTCCTCCCACTCGAAAGCCAGCTTCCTCCTTTCCTCCTCCCATTCGAAAGCTTGTCTCCTCCGCTCTTCTTCCTTCCCAGCATTTTCCACAAGAAGTTGGAGTTCTTTCTCCCGGAGGGACTGCAGCTTCAAATCGCACTCCATCTGGAACCTATGCCTTTTTATGCGTTGCTCTAATTCATCCTCCACAAGGCTCTCCCTCGAAAGGCGTTTTTTTGGACGTGGAGTTGATAGTGATGGATGATTTTGACCTATCAAGAAAAAGATTCATTAAATTATTATTTAATGCTTTATGAATAAACAATTATGTTGCAATAAACTGTTATTTGCAGTTGAACAGACCCACTGCCGTATCATTGTTTAAATTACTGTTACCTTCTTCTACTGTGACAGGGGCATCTCTGTCAGTTGATGCATCACATGACTGATCTGTAACATATCAATATAAAATAATCAATGCTGTTTTTGAAACAATAATAAGCTGTAGATAATAATAAAACCACATTACTTATTATATATAATAAATAAAAAAATAATTGTTTCAAATAATACAGTGAATATATATTTTATTAGTTTGTTAAATTACCTTGTGAAGAAGAACCGGCAGTAGTGCTTTCGCTGGCAACAGGAGTACACTGCGAGTCTGAAATAATAATAGTTTCTGCTGTGAATTAACTAAAATTGTTTTATATGTATATATAAGCAAAACGAAATACAATTAATTATTTTGAAATGTTGTGTCCACTTAAGAAAATCTAATTCAGTACTTGAATTATGAGAATGTATCTGAGGTACACAGCTCCATAAGAATGAGTAATGGTAACGTGAACACATTAAAGTTACACAAGGTTACAATTTTTAAAGATTGCGATTGGGAATAAGTAAATCTCTTAGCTAAAGTGGATTAGATCTCATTAGATTAAAACGTTGTTATAACAACTTCAAAATAATTATCATAATTTCTTTTCAAAGGAAGTAATAGATAGCTATAATGGAATTATGAGTTCTCCAATTTGATAGTTTATTTCACATAAAACTTTATATTCAAATAACATATTTAAATTAATTACCTTGCGCATTAAAACTGCTACCCGCAGCTGCAGTGTCAAGCTGGCTACAGGTTGGTGCCGATAAGACTGAAAAATTAAGTAATAAATATTTAATACATAGAAATAGAGCACATTTTCCCTAATAGTTAATATTTAGAAAATCAAGCATTATTTGCTTTACAAGAATGTGTTGTAAGTGCATGATTAGGTACCTGGAAGTGATCTGATAGCACTAGCATCAGAGTCGAACCAGAACCCCATATTGTGACCCAAATGGGGCACTACCAGCTCAAGTTCTGGTGTTGCTGATGCGGTAGGAGGTGGTGGACCACCACCAGTCTTCATAATTAACCTGGACTCGGTTGCCATGTCCCTCTTCCTTTTTGTTTTTATATTATCCCAGCATTTTTTTAGCTGGGCCAAAGTTCGCTGAAATAAACAAAAGAAATTGTGTAACTATTACCATAAATACACCATTGTTTAATTTATATAAAATATTGCAATACAGCAATGCATAATTAATTCAAGTAATAGGGCTGCTTTAAGGATATCTATTTGTGAAATTTATAAAATCCACAATTTTAATTTGATTTATTTGAAATTTAAACAAAAGAACTAGGACTTAATGAGTAGTATATGTACCAAATTTCATGCATCTGTTCAAATTATTTCCAGAGTTATTAATAATTTTATTGAATTTTTTAGCATTTCGAAGAATTGCTCAACACGATGCAGTTATTTTTTTTTAAAAAAAATATTTTTATTTACACTCTTTAATAGTATTGCAATTAATTTTAAAGATGAACTTTTGATTACCCTGCTAGTTTGGAAGAAAAAAAAATACTTAATATGTCATATGAATATTTTTAACAATTGTCAAAGCATAACAATTATTATTTAATTACATCAGAACTATTCACTTTATACAAAATTCATCTCATCATTATCTTATGTGTTATATCTTAGCATTTACAGCAAAGTGCATACATTTATCATGAAAACTGCATTGTGTGGAGCAATTTACATTTGAAAAAAGTGCTGAAAAACCTAAAAAATGAGAAAAGAGGTTTCAAAATTGCATCATAAAAATAGCAGTGTTTCTGACTTATGAATGTTTTATTTAATAAATGAACTTTGTTCCTGACTAGCCCTATACCCCATGTTGAACTGAGACACAGCAGAAGTTACACAAATTTCCAATTTCTTTTTGTAAACAAATATTTCATGGGGCATTTTGCCCAGATGACATGATAAGCTACTCATTAGCATTTTGTGTCTTGCCTGATCTGCATCTTTAAGAAGCTCATCATTGGCAAGTCTTCGATAAACTGGCAAGATTTTTGTATTATAGTATTTAATAACACGAAAATGAATTTTTGTGAATTTTTGCCTATTGTCACATATGGATATCCTTAAGAAGTGAATATGCATTTACCATATTTTCATGCAGTATTCAAATGAGTAGCTTTGCCATATTGAGTATTATACGTTCGATCCGTGTTTTAAATGAGAGATCGAATTTGGGTTCTCCGCATTACAAACATACACACCATCAATGTTCTAGGAAGGTGGGCTCAATACATATTGAAATGATTTCAATACGGAACTTAAGGTTCCTAATCAGTTATTTTTGGCAAACGTTAAAATACAAATTACTTGGTGTATCGAAATAGTTTTGAATTCGATGCATATTTTTATAACACCAATCCGAATTGAATGGCAGATGCATTAACCTTCACTGACAAATCGTGTTGAGCTTCTATTTAATATAGTAAGTGTATTTAAAAAATTAGAATACTCCATGAAACTGTAGTAATTACATTTGAATAAATTATACCACAAATGCTGTTAGATATTCGCAGTTGTAATACCTACTTAACCAAACTTATTTTCTTACCTTGAACACGGCATTGCTGCTATTAAATTGGTGTTCGATTTCCTCCCATGCTGCCTTCTTCTTAGCAACACTTACAATGTCCGTTCGTTTATCCTCAATAATTCGCTTCTCTTTGATTAGATCAATTAAAATTGACTTTTCCTCTGGAGAAAATATCTTATGAGGAGTTTCACCCGCCATGCTTATTCATGTGCGTCGTGTTTATGTTTATGAATATTTCCTATTGGCTGAAAGTGACGTATTCGTATGAGAATTATGAACACTCAAATAATTTCACGGACATTTTCCGAGTATTTCCGAAGGCGCTCCTCAAGGCATCCTCAAGGCTAAGGAGTCCTTAAAAATCATCTCTGCATACGAAATCATACCTTCGCCTATCCTTTTCCTTTCCTTACGGAAACCTTAAGGTATCTTTAAGGTAATGACTGTGCATATCGCCCTAAGAGTTCATTATTTAATTCATGAGAACACAAGGCCATTCAAATGTGATAAGTGTGATAACAGCTTTACTTGGGCACAAAACTTGAAAACACATAATTTAATTCATGAGGGCAAAAGGCCATTTAAGTGCAATATGTGTGATAAGAGCTTTACTCGGTCTGAACATTTGAAAAGACATAATTTAATTCATGATGGCAAAAGACCATTTAAATGTGATGTGTGTGACAAGAGTTTTACTCGGTCTGAACATTTGAAAACACATCATTTAAATCATGAGGGCAAAAGGCTATTTAAATGCGAGAAATGTGACAAGAGCTTTACTCAGTCAAAATATTTGAGAATACATAATTTAATTCATGATGGCAAAAGCCCATATAAATGTCATTTGTGTGATAAAAGTTTTACTCGCTCCACACATTTGAAAATACATAATTTAATTCATGAAGGTAAAAGACCCTTTAAATGTGATGTGTGTGATAAGAGTTTTAGTCGCTCAAAATATTTGAAAACTCATAAGTTAGTTCATGAGGGTGAGAGGATATTTAAATGTGGTATGTGTGATAAGAGTTTTACTCGGTCAAAATATTTGAAAACACATAATTTAATTCATGAGGGCAAAAGACTGTTTAAATGCAACATGTGTGATAAAAGTTTCACTCGGTCCGAACATTTGAAAATGCATAATTTAATTCATGAGGGCAGAAAACCATTTAAATGTGATGTGTGTGATAAGAGTTTTACTCAGTCACAGAATTTGAAAAGGCATATTGTAATTCATGCGGGCAAACCTGTTTGAATGTGATGTGTGTTATAAGAAGCACTGTGGCAAGTATCGCACCTTATCTTTTCCCATGTAAACTAATTGATATGATATCTTTATTGAGTGTTGAGCTAATACAATACATTTGGGCATGATCAGCGTCGAGCCCTGGCTCCTTTTGCTGATTGTACCCACGCTTCCGCATTTACAAGGCGTGTGTGTTGAGTTAGCTTCATATCACTAACGTTTCTCATTTAAAGTCACTATACTGCTTACTGTTCTTCTCCCCTTCCCATCTCCATCCCTTGCTTTCTTCGCCATCTGTAATACTCCACTATCAGCGGGAAATGGGAACTATTAGATGCAATTTAGAGAATTTTTATTTGTACCCCGTACTGATCGACCATAACAACACTTGCTCGTTCATACTAAGAAATGTACCTCTCCCTCCTAGCCCTCTCGTATTTACCGTCCTTTATATCTAAATCATTCACTTCACGATTTCATAAAATCTATCACTTGCTTAGCAATACCTTGTCTTTACTTTTCCTAATTTGTTCCCTTCTATACATTCTATAGTCACTCTCCCTCCCTATTCTATTTACTCCCCCATTATTACTGCTTCTGTTTTCCCATACTTCTCACACAGCCTGCACTTTCCTACTCTATAAATCTATTTCTGTTGGCTCCTTTAACGGTCCCGCTTTGTTTCTGTCCAAAATCCGTAGACTCCCATTAGGTGTCAACACAATGCTTTCTTCTTCCACCAATTCGCCACTCTGAAACCACGCCTCTGCCCTGCCCGCAATCAAATCACGTGTCGATTGAACTCCCTCCCTCCTCGATGATGCCACTTTCCTAACTTTGCCAGCTGTTGTCCATACATCATTCTGATCTGACGTCACTGCCTCGGCTCCTAATCCCCTCTCTAACTCAGCCATCTTCTTCCCGCCAGCCCCACGTAGCAGTGACGTAACTTCCATTTTCCTTGTTTCGCCAGCTGATGCCCTTGCGTCACTTTGATCTGACGTTCTGACTGCGTCCTGGCCACGCCTACTCTCTAACACCGTCATCTTCTTTCTGCCAGCCCCACGTGCCGGTGATGTAACTTCCATATGTCGATCCTTATCCTCTGGTCTCCAGTCGCTCTTTGGACTTCCTCTGCATTCCTTCTCTCTGGTCTTGGATGTATTTTGTTGAATCATATCCTGCTTCTGCGATCTGCTGTTCCTTGTGTCACTTTCGTATCCCATCACCATACGCCCATCGACCCATAATCGTAGATTCTTTATGAAGGCCCATTTCCCTTCCATTCTTGCCAGCATCATTTGTTGTATTAAATCCTTCTTCAAAGCCCGTTGTTCCACCGATAGATGTCTATTTATAAAGATATTTGTTCCTTTTAATAACTTTGATTTCTTCAATACTTCATAAACAAACTGCACTGATGTAAATCTTGCAACTATCATTCTGGCTCCTCTTGATCTCCCCACTTTAAAAGCTTCTCTAATCTCCCAGCCCTGAAGCTTCAAACCAAGCTTTCCTTCTATAATCTCTCTGACCTCATCTACAGGCCATACTCCATTCCTTTCTTTCACTCCTGCTATAACCAAATTAAATCTTCGGTGTCTCTCTTCCAGCAGCTCAACTCTTCTTTTAACTTTCTGTATCTCATCTCGTATATCTTGCATTTCATTTTTAATCTCTCCCTTAATATCTATTAAGTCATTTTCCATTCCATTGAGTTTATTTCCTAATCTCTCATCCATATCTTTAATGTATGCCAACGTTTGTTCCACGACGTTTCGATCCCCATTTGGCCCAGGGTTGATTTCAACTCCACCAATTACCAATAGTATACCTATTACACATGTGAGGAGAAACATGTTTACCATCTCTTCTACACCTTTGTTTGTTTTAAAATCCTTCCATTTTAATTTATTAAATGCTCCAATTCTTGCTCTGTGCACCTCAATACCAATTCCCATGGTTACTTAAGCCCTTCTTTCTTCCACTCCAGGAACTTCCTCCTCACACATCCACTCTCTTCCACTGCTTGCTTAGCACTCGTAAACTAATTAAGCGCAGGAGATTTCATTTGATGGGGATGTGGAGGGGACTTTCATGTGCAGTCATAACATTTTTTCCTGCCTGCAGAAAGCGTCAGTCGCTGGCAGTTGGCTTGCGAGTGAAGACGTGTAGTGAGCGGTTGCCGGATTTCAGTTTTTGTAAAATGACGATAGAACTTGAGCAGTGATATTGCATCAAATTTTGCCAAAAGCTTGGTGATGCCCAAGAGGAAACCATTCACAAGATTCAACAGGCTTTCAGGGACAATGCCATGAGCACCTCATGGATAAAGGAGTGGTACAACTGCTTGAAAGATGACCGCACATCAATGGACAGCGAACCATGTTCAGGAAGGCCCTCATCAAGCCAAAATAACAATGTCATTGAGCAAGCACAGAGTCTGGTGTTGCAGGACTGCTGTGTCACAGTCTGAGAACTTGCAAATGAGATAAGGGTAAGCATTGGATCAGTACATTCAATTTTGACCGTGGATTTGGGCATGAGGAGACTGTCCATGAAACTCATAGTGAAGCTGCTAACAATGGAGCAGAAGCAATGACATCTGAACATCACACAGGACATGTTGGCTAATGCAGTCACCCCAGCTTTCTAAACACCATGTTCACAGGTGATGAGATATGGTTTATGCTATGACCCAGAAACCAAGATGCATTCGTCACTAGCAACACCCATCATCCCCGAGGCCAAAAAAAGTATGGCAGGTCTGCAGCTATGTCAAGGTCATGTTGACCATTTTCTTTGACTTCTATGGTGTTGTGCATCATAACTATGCACCACAAGGCCAAACCATCACAAAGGATTACTACCAGGAGGTTCTTTGTTGCCTTTGTGATGCTGTGCAGCAAAAACTTGACAGCTCCATCATGATAACACACCCACCCATTCTGCACATTTGATTCAGGTTTTCTTCACCAAACACAGCGTTCCGGTAGTGCGCCAGGCTCCCTACTACCTGACATGACTGTGTGTGACTTCTGGCTACTTCCCAAGCTGAAAATGATGCTGAAACGAATCCAGTTTGAGTCATGTGAAGACATCATGTGGAATGTGATGGCCCAGCTACTCACTATTCCAAAAACTGCATTCCAGAAGTGTTTTCAACAATGACAGGAGCACAGAGAGGGGTGTGCATCACCAAAAATTAAATTGAGTTTTATTTATGGAAGCTCTTTAACTGCTGTGGTCCTTAGGGTCCCATTCTATATTGGGCATGAAAGACCGGTAATTTTGCTCAGAGGCCTCTTTATCAAGATTGAGGTTTTTTTACATGCCGTAAATGTATGACATGGGACCACCAGCTTTACTTCCGAAGGAAACCATGCTAAGGATTTTTACGCCCAAAAACATCCATCGCCCTCTGCCGAGTTTGAACCTGCGATCTCGGGAACTAGAGGCTAGCATGGTAACCACTACACTACTGAGGACGATATGTGTAGGAGACTACTTTGAAGGTGATTAGTGTTTCAGACCTCCAAATTAATAAATGTATTTTTGCTGACCAAAGGTTTGATAATGTTCGAACACGCCTCATATTTCTTTTGGGAATTGTAAAGACTCTCAATTACAACATGTGTTGAATCATGCGACAAGCTTTTGGAAAGCATTGTCCCAGATGGTGTACAAATCTAAAACATGGAAACTATAACTAAAAGAGATTAAGAATTGCTGCATAAGAAGGTAATAAGATGGCTTTGAATTTTCATCGTTGTTACTCTGCATAAATGCATGTAAAACAAAAGCCAAATATTGGAACTGGAGCTGTGTGTCACATCTCAGCTGATAACAGCAGCGAGCTTGTGTGGGCAGGAGAGGAGTGTTGTGCTGGTATAACTGGTTTATTCAAGGTCTCACAGCTCAGTTCTATTTTTCAGTGCAATCAACACCTAAAGTGAAGTGAGAATAATGGCAAATAATAGACCTAATTATTTTACTCCACATTGAATGTTTATTTGCAAATTGTACGCCCGTACAGAATCTGTTTTGTGATCAGGATTATTTAAAGAGAATTTCCAGGTTTTGAGCTCCAAGTCGTGGGGCGATTCATAGAATAGTTAATAAATTTTGCGAGCCATCTTTCTCAGCAAATGGCGTTTCTTACAGTCCCATACAAAGGGCTACAAAGTTACTTGGGTTAAAACCATATAAATGTATACTGGTGCAAGAACTTAAGCTGGGTGATCCTGTGTGTAGGATTAGATTTATGTATGGATTTTGAATAATGTACATGACAGAGAAATTGATCCTAATCTCATTCTTGTTTTAGACAAAGTGTGGTTTCATTTAGATGAATATGTAAACTCTCAAAACTGCCGACATTGGAATGCCGAGAAACCTTATTTGCTTCATGAGGAACCTCTTTATGACAAGAAAGTGGGGGATGGTGCACAGTTTCTAGTAAGAGAATAATAGGCCCAACTTTTTAGGGCACAGTTAATCGTGATAGATATGGGAATAACATTTTGCACTCCTTTATTTGCCAAATTACCTTAGAGGGAGCATAGTTTTATATTTTTGCACCAGGACTTGGCAATGGCTCATAGAGCCAATGTTTTACTGCAGGCAATTTGACAAGTGTTATTAGCAATAACATATCACCATCAAGATTCCTTAATTTCACCACCTATGACTATTATCTCTGATGATCATTAAGGATAAAGTATATAAAATACACACTTTGGATGGACTTAAGAATAGCGTTTCAATTTGTCAAAGAGAACTAAGAAAATAATGGGTAATTTCATAAGGGATCGCCAATGAAGGCAGGCAGTTCCAGCATTTTAGTGACATGGGTGAATGGATAACTTAAAAGTCCATTAGAGAGTTCATTAGGCAGTTACTCTAGCTTACTAAAGGTTGGGCTCTCATATTGCCTGGCCAGCGGGAAGTGATAATTTACTGGCCAAGTGGGACTCCACCTTAGATACAATGCCACAATTTATGGAAGACCCGTTATACAAGGATCGTTTGTTTTAAAAGAATGAATTGCGCATAGTGTTCGCACAGGGTGTCAGGTAACTCTTTAAGGTCAGCCACTTTCGACTGGTTCTCCCACTACTCTGCCAGTAGATTTCAGTGCTCTGTTGTGTTGGTTATTTAGTTGTGCTGCATTATTTGCCGCAATGACAATTAATGATCCCGCCGACTGTGAGATGTGTTCTGTCATTCGGTTTTTAAATGCTGAAAAGATCCATCCTGCTAAATTTATTCACTAATTATTGCAATGTATGGGGAAGGTGTAAATAATCATGGAAAGTAGTGCAGACTTCTTGATGAAGGAAGGATGAACATTCATGATGAGGATCGATCTGAATGGCTACTGTCATCAGTGAAGAGTTGACACAAAAACTTGATGAGAATATTCGTGAAAACAGGCACTTCACTATTGATGAGTTTCATCAACATTTCCTTCATGTTTCAAGGTCAGTAATTTATGCAATTGTTACTGATGAACTTCAATGCAAAAAAAATGTATGCAAGATGGACTGGTGGCAGAGCTCTGTGATGATGGTAACCAAAAGCTGGTGTCACGACTTAACAAGTATTTAGACATTAATGATGACTATGTAGAAAACTAAAATAATGTTCATATTTTCATTTCCTATGAAAGTTAGGTTCATAAATAAAATATTTTGTGTGCTATAACAAAACGTTTCTTACTTAAAAAAGACCCTCATATTTCATTCCTAAACAGCTATATAAGCCTTAGAAGAATGCTAAGCAAGTAAAAGACTGGATGAAACAAAAAGCCATCTAATCATTCTAATAACTGCAGTATTATTTCCCTAATTGGCACTTCATCAAATACTGTATAATTGTGCAGCGAAGTTGGTACCAAAGCCATAGAATAACTTTTAGTCTAATTCTGCAATGTATGTAGCAATCCTCTGGATGCCAAAGCATTTTAGTAAACCTTAGATTAGTAAGTTTGGCTGTATTTCTTCTGTATATTTCAAATAATTTCAATGTGTACTAAATATATATTAACTGAGAGGACTATTTCTCTTAGCAGTTATGAATGCCCAAAATTCCTTGATATCTGCCAGTTTAATCCTATTCTGTTGGATATTGATGTTAGCAGATTATAAATTCCCCAATGTAAACATTTGGAGTGTTTATGTTATTGAGTACCTATGGGACCAAACAGAAAATGTAAACATTTAAAAATTCATCTACTGTGCTTATGCAAAAATTCACTCCACCATATAGGTAATTCTTTCAGCACTAAAAGGTATTTGCAGCCTATACAGTCAGGGCTATTCTGTAACTTTGTTGTTAAGAAGGCAACTACAATTATTTGTTAAGGTTAAAGAACCGTTCATAACAAATGTACCGCCATTTGGCATTCTGTAACTTGTTTGTTATCACAATATTTGTTTTTTTATGGTTTGTTAGCCCACTGGAGTGACTAATTGAAAATGTGTGTGCTTTGCTACCAGCGCCAGAAAAATGATTACCTAGTGCTTTTGTTACTTTTCCTTGCCAAGATGGAGACAAAGCATGCTCTGAAAATGCTACATGTAAAATATAAAATGTATGTGTATTTTTAAAATCTACACCCATTGCTTAAAGTTTCGTATTGTTTTGATGTAAGTTTCACTAATATCAACCCGTAATTATTACTTAAATTTCTTTGTGGTTTTTGGATTTTAATTATATTCTTAAAGATACCAGTTGTCATACAGATTTTTCTGAAATGTTAATATACACCATCAAGCATAAATAGGTACTTATTTTTTTATTCATGATTTGACAATGTTCAGCTTTATTTCAGTTCTTGTTGTCTGGGGGAATGTTATAGTAACAGTTTTTTTTTAATTTTTTTCATATGAAAATTTACTAAGCATAAATTGTAATTTTATAATCCAACTGACTGTCTTCTGTTATGTTCTTCCTCTTCATCAGCATGAGTGTAACTTCAATTTTATATTATGAGAAACTGGTAAATAAGCTATTTCTTTTAGCAGATTGGAAATTACCTTAAAATAATTCTGTGAAGGAAAACGTATCGCTGTACTATTCTACAGCTCTCAAGAGAGTTCAGTTCTTAATCTTAAACTAAAATTAAGTAAAAATTAGAAATTCAAAAGTACTTTAAGATTAGCTATCCTGGGAAGTAAGGAATGTAAATCTCAGTAATACTCAGGCGTATGTTCCTTATTTTCGGTAATTTATAACCTCAGAGTAATATATTGAGGTTACAGAGAAACATGAAAACAATAATGAAACCACGTTTCACTTTTTTGGTTTTAAAACTTTTATGTCTCTCTCTCTCTCAAAAATGGTTTCTCTGAGGGGAGGCCTTTTAGAAAGCTACCATCTGACTCTTTTGTGCAGCATTTGAAAATGTGTTTTTGCAGTCAATGATGTATTATATAATTCCTGTTCATGTTTACAGTGTATATATTGCTGAGGAAAACTGAATATTCTTTTCAAAATTCCCTGCAAATTACGCATGAATATGATCCTCGAACTTGTGGCCTATCATCTCAGAGATTTGCAACCAGATGACAGAGGTGATGCTTATGCAGCGCATATAGCAGAGGATACCGATATAATGCACACTCTTCTGGCACATTTAGCTGTTACTTCACATGAGCAACTATAAACTAGCCTGCTGCAGTGCACGCCATAGGGTTGACAGGAAAGTTTACAAAATAAACAACAAAATATATGTATTTTAATGATACAACACCATTTTAACCCCCCCCCAGAAGTTTTTTTAATCCTGAGATTTTAAAGACAAAAATTGATATTGTGGAGAACACATGTGGATTTAGTTTGGTAGGCCAGAAGTTGATCCTCCCAGAATGGTTTAGTGGTCCTGGTCTGTTGGGGATGATTAATTATAAAAGTCATGGGATTGCTTGATTTTCTCTCTTTAGCTATGAGATGTAAATAGTGTAAAGTGCCCCAAATTAAAATGAAACTTAGTTTTATTTGTGGGCGCTCTTTAAGTGCTGTAGTGCTTAGCGTCCCACTCTACATTGGGCATGAAAGATCGGTAATTTTACTCAGACCTCTATCAGGCTTGAGGTTCTTTTACGTGCCGTAAATATACAATACGCGACCACCTGCTTTACTTCTCTTTCGATGGAAGTCACGCTAAGGATTTTACGCCCGATTAAAACTCCATCGCCCTCCGCCGGGTTTAAACCCGCGATCTCGGGAACCAGAGGCTAGCACAGTAACCATCTACCTCGGGGCGAGGGGTTTTTTGGAATGAGGATGTTCTTGTAAAGGATATGTGAGTTTTAAGGTAAGAAATCGTGGGTTATTAAAATTGAAATAACTTCATTTGTATTTTTCCATAATAATTCCGGTTATCCTACGAGTTGAAATCCTTAGTTTTGCATGCCAAGCGAGTATATGTCCCCCATTTGCCATGAACTTTAGTAAGGAGAATTCAGATTGATTGATGGATGTGCCGGGTATATATGTAGCTTTGTAATTTCAGAAATATAAAATTTTTGGGGTAGAAATTGTGGGTAATAAGATATTCTCTACCGCGTGAAATCGACTTAAATCATCACGCCAACCGTTCTAATTTGTTTTAAATTTTCTTAGATATATCATTTTTATTGTTTCGGCGAGGACGTCGACATTAGTGACCCGTGAGAGATGTGACAAGCACGCGTAGATTTAGTTTGCTGAGCCTGAAATTGGTTCTTCTGGAATGGCTTGGTGGGTTTCTCCCGGAAGTATCAGCTTAACGTTGGCGGCATTATATTTGTTGTAGGTTAGTCTGGAAGCATCCAGAATAGTAGGTACCTATAGCTTTGTTAACCAATCCTTGCACGTTATTACACTCTGTAGTATTAAACAATATTAATGGTATGAAATGTAATTGTTAATTCTTAAAAATCAAATATCTAGATGCTTGTATTAAAACTCATGTTCAACTTTTTTTTATTATTTTTTTTTAATTAGAATGAATGAATATTTATACAAACACACATAATGAAATTGAGCTTTATTTATGGATGTTCTTTAACTACTGTGGTTCTTAGCGTCCCATTCTATATTGGGCATGAAAGACCGGAAACTTGGTTCAGAGACCTCTTTACCAGGCTTGAGGTTATTTTACGTGCCACAAATCTACGACACGCGACTATCGACTTTACTTCCCTTCCGAAGGTAGCCATGCTAAGGGGTTTTATGTCCGAAAAGAAATGCATCGCCCTCAACCGGGTTTGAACCCGCTACCTCCGGAACCAGAACATGGTAACCACGGATGAAGATAAACGTATATAATCTATGAAGCCAGAAATCACGTTTTCACTTTATCTACTACTTATTTGTAGTAAGTAGAAGTATTGCATTCTATCCAAAAATTCGACATGGATATTTCATTGGAGGATTTGTATGTAAGAGCGCTCAACTACATGGTCATAAGCGCCCTTATAAAACAGATTATGGCAATGGCCAGCGACAAAGATTAATTTACAAAACTAAGCTCAGAGGTACGAAAAACTTGATATCAATATGCCTAAATCCTCATTTGAAAGTTTTACCCTTGACAAAGACTCAAAACCCTTTCGACCGCATGGATATCGCCCGCTAATACCTTTGCAAGATTAACCGGCAGTTGCAGAGAGTCCCAAAGATGTGCCAAAGGAATACACTCCAACAACACATGACGAACCGACAAACCGCTACACAGCGGAAAAAGAGGAGCAGGGTCCACCTTAAAAAGGTAGCCGTGCGTAAAATTGTAATGGCCAATATGCAACCGAGCCGAAAGCACCTCACGACAAGATACGCTAGAGAAAGTTACCCAGTCTACCGGAATGTGCTTCACTACTCTAAGCTTATTTCCGCGGGGAGCTGACCCTCCTTGCGCCAGCACAATAGCACCGCTCTCAGTACAACAGGCCTAAAGTCTTACGACATTACACGAGATATGGCAACACTGGATCTGTGGTTGCCGCCTTAGCTGCCAATCCGCTAGTCCATTCCCCTGTAAGCCATGTGACCAGGAATCCAAGCACACACCACATTAACGCCAGAATCGTTTAAAGCATGGAGAGCATCCTGGATGCGCTGTATAATGGGATGGAAGTTGTACATTCCACGAAGGTTCTGAATTGCACTAAGGAAAACTCTCAAAACGAGACAGTCACCCAGTTTTCGACGTCGCAGATACAAAATGGTTCGGTATATGACATACAGCTCTGCACTATAAATGGAGGTGCTGCTATGAAAGCCGAACGTATGCGGTTCGGTTCCATAAACATAGGCACACCCAACACCGTTGGTGCTCTTAGACCCATCGGTGTAGATAAAAATTCTAAAAAAACAAATGCGGATACGAAACGTAGGCATCGTATACCTCCGGTATGCCGTCAACCCAAGATCTACGTGATATATCGCAGGTAACCAAGGGGGTAAATGCTAGTCATTTCAATGTCATGCGTTTTAAGAAGCCTCCGGAAGCGCTCAGCTGCAGGCCTTGGACAATTAGAGATCTTCCTCTAACGTTCGTCCAGCGCGGAGATGAAAAAATAAGGGAATGTTGGAGGCGTAGTCTTACATTTAAGCCTACATTAATAATTTCCAAACAGCACATCATGCCGATATTGCAGATGGGGTTCTGTCCAATCGGCGCAAAGCCTCACAACTGCACGAGATGGAAAATCTCCGATAGCCACACGAATGCCCCGATTATGGCCTGTGTTTAACCTTCTAAGCACAGGTGGTCATGCTGAAGAATAAACGATATACCCATAATCTAACGGATCGAATTAGTCGCGACACAGTGGAAACAACATTGTCCGATCCGCTCCCCAAGACTTGCCTCTTAATACTCTCAAAATATTCAGATAACGGCCACACTGCGCTTTCAGCTGTGCTATATGCGATGACCAGCCAAGTTTCCTATCAAAGGTCAACCCCAGGAATCTCGTCTCATCTCTAATGGAAATAAATCTGAACCGAATCGGAGCGACGGTGGTAATCGTTTTCTAGGCGCCAGAAGTTAACACAGATTGACTTCTCAGTTGAGAAATGAAAACCGTTTTCAGAACTCTATTCTAGAGGAGTGTCCATAATTGCTGCATAGGGCGCTCCAAAAACGGTGTACTTTGAGAGTACAATAGACGGCAAAGTCGTCTACGAATAAGCATGACGATACCTGTGGAGGAACACATTTCGAGATCGAATTAATTGCTATAGCAGACGTGTAATACTTAGTACTTATCTCTGAGACATTCCGTTCTCCTGAACAAAGGAGTTAAAAAAACCGAGCCGATCCTTACTCGGAAAACGCGGTACCTCATAAACTCCTAAATGAACAGTGGTAAGCGTCCACATATGCTACAGGTGTATAGTGTCCCTACTCGCCAATATGTATCATAAGGTCCAAAAATATCCCAACAATTTGACAATTCTTCGTGAATCCATTCACGATCTGCAGCGATGATGATACAAGGTGGTCTACTGTTGAACGACGTCGTTGAAAACCATACTGGGTGTTGGTCAGTACGTTATGAGTTTCCAGCTACCACAACCGTCCATTGATCATGCGTTCCATCACCTTGCAAATCCAACTAGAGAGGAAAATAGAACGGTAGCTAGATGGAAGATGACGTTCTTTCCAGCTTTCAAAATGGGTATGATGGTGACCTCCCGCATCTTTTCTGGGAAAGTGGCGTCGAATCCAAACACTATTATAGGCCTCGAACAGGAAAGTCTTACCCTCAAGAGAAAGCCTTAACATTCGTACGTGGATACTATCTGGTCTTGGTGCTGATATCGCGAAGATAAAAGAGTTTGTTTTAATTCCGCCGTGGTGAAAAGGCATTGTACTCTTCAAGGTTTCCAGAACGAAACCAGAAACTTGAGATTCCGATCCCCCAGGGGCTCACTTTATGTGAGTACGGGTTTGGCGCACCCGGGGTCCCGAGCCACTCGACAGGTCGAGGTGGGTTCGTCCTCGTGACCGGGGGACACAAGGTAGGCTTTCGTGCGCTCTTTGCGTTTCGTTCCATGCCGCCCCACGCCATTTCTTTCTTCTCTAGTCAATTTCCAACATTTCGCACCACGACCATTCACACATGTCTTTTCCTTCCTCGCCGGCCTACCTTGCGTGCGAAACGCCCACACACTTTTTGGTTTATTTACGTATTTTTTCTTTTAATCCTCCGGGGACACAGTCTGGCGGATACCCGCGCACTGGGTGCGCAGCTGGGTGAGTGGGTAATGGCGTCATCCTCACCACCCGGGGTCGTCATGTAGGGTGTGTTCGTATCTGCTGTCCAACTGTAGTCCCGCGGGGGCATTGCATGAGCTGCTGACTTCCCACAGCCCTTAGGTCCCTCTGTCTATGTTCTGGGAGGTGTGAGACGTATAGATAGGCCACTCACCCAAGCCGGGGTAACGCCCGGGAAGTCAGAGCCCGAGGTCGGGACGGTTGCAGTGGTGGAGGATTTCCTTCGCTATGGAGCCCTCTTTCTCCATTACTAACAACAAGCGTCGAAAAGTATTTGTAACAGAAGTAGCACCACCGACATCTGCTTGTTACTTGGTCATTACTCGAACAGAAGGACAAAGCTTTGAGAAGGTGAGCCCTTTTATCACTCGACTTCGGACCGGTTCTTTGTTAGTTCAAAGCAAATCCGAGTAGCAAAGTAAGACATTGCGCGCGACGGTTATCCCATCCGTGTTGAGAAGCACCGCACCTTGAATTCCTGTCGAGGCGTCGTTACCATCCATAGCCTCGATGGTATGTCGGACGATGAACTTGTCGACTATCTCTCTGAACAAAAGGTGACAGCCGTTCGAGTGCAGGCTAAACACCACGGGGTGTTGGTACCCACTCGTAACCTGTTTATCACTTTCGATGGCGTCGATCTGCCCACGAGTATTTCAGCAGGGTACGAACGAATTGCGTTGCGGCCCTATATTCCTAGACCTCTGCGTTTTAAGTGCAACGTTTTGGGCTTACGCAAGTCTCTTGGTAACAGTGCCGTTTCCATCTGTGCCTCTTGTAGTCAGCCCGCACACGATGGTACCTGTTCATCAGCCCCCGTCTGCGTTAATTGCAAAGGGTCTCATTCTGCGTCATTTGCCGACTGACCGCGGTACTTGGACGAGAAGGCGATGCAGGAGATGGTAAAGGAAAAACTCCTTCGCTGAAACCCGGAGGCGTTACTATACACGCCAACCTGCGCTCCTGGTTCAAACCCGGCGGAGGGCGATGAATTTTTTCGGGTGTAAAAATCGTCAGCACGGCTTCCTTCGGAAGGGAAGTAAAGCCGGTGGTCCCGTGTCGTAGATTTACGGCACGTAAAAGAACCTCAAGCCTGATAAAGAGACCTCTGAGCAACATTACCGGTGTTTCACGCCCAATATAGAATGGGACGCTAAGAACCACAGTAGTTAAAGAGCGTCCATAAATAAAACTCAATTTAATTAATTCAACCTGCGCTCCAGCAATTAGGTACATTCAGCTCTGTTGTTGCCTCGCCAGTACCCCGGAAGGATGCCGAAACACAGACCTGGACATGACTGCCTTGACCGCAATTACCATCCGGCCGTCCATCTCCGGCACACTTATCAAGCCATCTATGGCTGGTCCTAAGGTACTGAAGTCTCAAGGCACTGAGGAGAAATCCAAGCAGAAACTTCGTAAAGAAGATTTTCTTAAAGACCCTCCGCGTGCGCGCAGTAAGACAAGTTCACCTCCTCGGAGGTCGCAGTCCCAGGACGGTCCTGGGACAAGCCGCGCTCAACGGCA
This sequence comes from Deroplatys truncata, assembly GCA_030765065.1. Lineage (NCBI taxonomy): Eukaryota > Metazoa > Arthropoda > Insecta > Mantodea > Mantidae > Deroplatys > Deroplatys truncata. Next base: position 18,820,029 of record CM060984.1, on the reverse strand, counting down.
CCCGTCGCATTGCTACCCAGAACCGATTCTCGGCACTTGAATCGGTTTCTGCCACTGAGCGCGTTGGCCCTCCCTTTGAGGAGGCTATGGAGTCTGACCAACTCCATACCAAAAGCCCGCGCCCAAAAGTTAAGCAGAAGGTTATTCTGAGCCGCCCTTCTAAGTAGACAGTTTATCCCTTTTATTCTTGGTTATCTTGACCTGGTATTTACGTGGTGTACGATCGCATAGGGCGGAACTGCAACGTTTATTGCGTTCCCATTGACCTATGGTCTGTGTTTGCAGGAGACCAAGCTTCGCCGTCACAATCGTTTTGATCTCCGAAGATATACTCCGGTTCGCTACGATCTTGCAACGGATGAGGGTACTCCTGCTCATGGAGGTCTCATGCTATTAGTGCGTAACGACGTTCATTTTCAGACTCCCGCTTACGTCCGACTTGCAAGCTGTTGCCGTTAGGATTCAATTACCCGGCTTTTTCTTTTCTCTTTGCTCGGTCTATTCACCTCCATCGTCTCCCCTCGCTAACGCGGACATTCGAGATCTCCTGTCCGCTCTCCCAACACCATATCTTCTGTTGGGAGATTTTAATGCCCATCACCCCCTGGGAATTCGCCTAGGGCTTGTGCAAGGGGAACGCTTCTTTACGACATTTTTGCTCAGTTCTACCTCTCCATCCTCAATACAGGTGAGCCTACTTTTCTTTCTGGTTCTTCTGGTGCATTCTCTCACTTGGACCTTGCCGTTTGCTCCATCCAGCTTGCTTGTCTGCAGTAGAACGTCGTCGCTGAAACCTACTCCAGCGATTATTACCCCTGCATCGTGTCTCTTCTGCCTCACCACGTCCAGCATTCCAGAGCACCTACCTGGCAATTCCATAAAGCCGACTGGAGACTGTATTCCAGCCTCGTGTGTTTTGAGGACCAGCCCTTCACTGCCGTTAACAAATGGTGCAGCACCTTACCTCTACGATTCTCTCTGCCGCCGAACGCACAATTCCCCGTTCTTCCTCCCATCCTCGGCGTATTCCTGTTCCGTGGTGGACCGAGGACTCTCGGGACACCGATCGAGCCCGTAAAACTGCGCTTAGGGTGTTTCGGCGACATTTGATAGGTTGGTTACTTTTAAACAATCGCGCGCCAGGGCTCGTCGCATTACTCAGGATACCAAGAAGGCGTCCTGCACTCGCTTTTGCGAGTCTTTTAATAGCTTCACGCCTTCCTCTGTTGTTTGGGATAAACTTCGTCGCTTCTCCGGTAAAGTGTCGCATTGTACTGTGTCTGGCCTTCAGGTTTCCAATGCCACCATAGTGGATCCGGCTGCCATTGCTAAATCTGGGTGCTGCCTTTGAGGCGATTTCCCGTTCTGACCATTACTCCGCCGGGTTCGCACTCTCAAAACCGGCTGGATTCCCAGACATATAGTTTTCGGTCTCCTAATCAGGAGTGTTATAAGAACTTTTCACAATGAGGGAGCTGGAGCACACTCTCCACTTCTCTAGGCACTCTGCTCCTGGGCCGGACGGCATTTATGTCCTGATGTTGAAGAACCTTTCAGCCGACAGTAAACTCTTTCTCTTACAGATCTATTTGGCAAGACGGCGTTTTTCCTTCAGTTTGGCGCGAAGCCACCATTGTCCCTATACTTTAGCCTGGGAAGGATCGCCAACTACCTTCCAGCTACCGCCCTATCTCCCTCAGCAGTTGCATCGTGTACACGTGGGCTCGGTTTTATCTAGTCGTTTTATTCAAGAGAACGGTGTACCGCAGGGCTCTGTACTCACTGTCACACTTTTTGCGATTGCTATCAACCCAATTGTTGAGTGTGTTCCACCTGGTGTTTCAACCTCCCTTTTCGTTGACGATTTTGCTATTGTAGTTCACGGCGGACATGTCTACTCGAACGCCGTCTCCAGATCTGTATCGACCGTCTCTACGCCTGAGGTAACGTCAACGGCTTTACTTTCTCCGCCGAGATATCCCTCTGTGTGAATTTCTGGCGCCCTCTCTACTTCTTGGGCCGGATAGTCTTCCATTTGCATACGAGGCGAAGTTTTTGGGGTTGATCTTTGATCGAAAGCTGAGCTGGACCTCGCACATTTCGTCTTTAAAAGCAAAGTGCGGCCGTTCTCTTAATCTTTTACATGTTTTAAGTGGCACATTCTGGGGAGCTGATCGGACCGTCCTTCTGCGTCTTTATCGCTCTTTGGTCCGATCCAAGCTTGATTACGGGTAAATTATCTATTCATCGGCGCGTCCATTTGTGTTACGTCGCTTGAATGCCATTCATCATCGTGGCATAATAGTCGCTACAGGGGCCTTTCCAACTAGTCCTGTACCCAGTCTGTATGCTGAAGCTGCAGATCCTCCGCTGTCCTTCAGGCGTGAGATGCTTTTATGCAGCTATGACACATCGACTCCCAAGCTTGCCTGACCACCCGTCATTCAAGTTATTTTTTGAGGATTCGCTTGATCGGCAATATTTAGTTAGCTCCTCTGCATTGCTTCCTCCAGGGGTTGGATATCGTCAGCTTCTTCGGCCTTTGGACGTTATGCCAGCGTCGATCCTTCCCAGGGTGGAAACGCGGTGTCCTCCTTGGTTGCGCGCTGAGGCCCACTGTCACCTTGGGTTAACGTGTATGCCGAAGAATGGGACCCCTTCTTTAGTCCATAGATCCGCCTTTTTAGAACTTCAGGCGCTATTCGGGCACTATCATTATATATACTGATGGTTCTAAGACTGATGTTGGAGTAGGGTGTGCCTTTTATTTTCGGTCGACATAGTTCCACCTTTCGTTTATCGTGGCAATGCTCGATTTTTACCGCCGAACTTTTTAGTGTGTATCAATCTCTTTTATACATCCAGCGGCACGACTTACGGCACTTTTATATTTAATCCTCACAGTGACGTCACTAGGCTGGGAGAGCAGCGCGCTACTTATGTCACTTGCATTTAATTCCAGTTGTGATTGTAGAACAGTATTCCCTTGGTAGTGCCCTGTGAGGTGTCAGGTCAAGAATGCCTGCGTACAGTGCTTGGGTAAATAATTCCAGCGCAAACAAAAATATTGGTTATTACTCATTCCTTGAGAGAGATAAGAATTGATATGTAAACAACAGAGGGGTTGCTGCTGTGAAACACAAAGATGTTGTGTCATCTAGAAATGCTAGAATATGTGCAATTCATTTTAGAGAATGATTTTAATGAGCCATTTTCACCGCCAGAGCATCACCCATAGTGTGTCCATTCACACAATGAGTTACAACTCACATTAATGCCCCTCGTGACAGGCCCACCATATGGCTGACAAATACTGAATAGTCCATGGAGAGCATTTACACATACAAACACAAAAGCATACTTTCTGGACATACCAATTTTCTTCTTCACCTGCACTGGATTCCCTCAACTATTCTTTCCGTTTATAATCTTCTTCATCATCAAACTTTGGGTCAGATTAGCGCTGTTTATAGCACTAAAAATTTCAGTTCCCAATTTGCACTGTATTTCATCACCAGTCTTCAACTTAAGACTTAAAAACTAGTATAGCTTCACTTTCTTGCTGAACTATTGACTAGCTGCAGCACTTGCTTTCACTTAATAAAATAGTGCTCCTAAAAACTTTGAAGTTACCACATATCTTTCAATCTCGGCTTTTTGAATTTCTTATTCTTCATTATTCTTATGTTTATAACCTCATCAAAATCACTTTCTTTGAAATAAATCCTGCATACTCTAGTATTTTTGGTTGGCTCAAAGTTGTTGCATTTTATAGCATACATATCGACTCTTATCTCTATCAGAGAATAAGTAATAACCAATATTTCTTTTTACACTGGAATTATTTACACGACTGTCCAGTTCTTAAACATTTGACTATCCCCTGTTGTGTTTGTATCTATAACAAATGTGTAATGTAGCTATTTCTGCCCAGGTTTATTTGAATTTAAATGAAGTATATAGAAAAAATAGGTTTTAGTAAGAATACTTTGTATACCTACTAACAGTATTTGTCACCCATATGGTAGGCCTGTCACGAGGGGCATTAATGTGAGTTGTAACTCATTGTGTGAAGGCTGTCGCATTTTTCCTTAAAGTTAGCAAGAGATATAAATCTTTTTTGCCTCGCCCCAGGTAGCATTGATTTCTGGAACACTGTTGGATGCAACTGTAGTATATCTACAAAATCTGACTAAAGGTTGTCCTTACTTTTAGTTGCTGGAGGACAGGGAGCAATTTGGAACAGTTTTGTTTCATTTTAATATATCGCGTTCATAAAAGAAAGATTCATAATTTTGACAATCATGATGGTCGTGCGACAGTTGAAGCGGTAACGATGGTCAACATTTTTGAAGCCGCTTACTCTACCTGCTTCGTTGTTGATACGGCTGCCGTGATCTCGTAGCTTGTTCTGTCGCCAGCCGCTCTAGTGGTATGGATATGAGATCTTTCTATCAGGGTATAGGGGATGTATTGTGAAACGTCAACACCAGTTTAAATTGACTGTGATACAAAAGTTGAGCTATTGAGCGAGATGCCGACCGTTTGAAGACAAAGAATAAAACTGATTATGAATCGTAGCACTCGAAATTGTAACAAGTGAATTATTATATCTGCTAACTTCTGTATTATCTAAGTTACGGTTGGAAACAACTGTTTCCGCAATAAAGAAACCAGAAACGCAACTTGCCGTGAGCCGCTGCTCGGAAAGATCCCTCGCAATGGCCGCAAATCTTATTCACGCAAGCTCGTCACTAACGCTTAATAGATCACGAGCAGCAAGTACCGGTGACGGCACCAGAGTAACAATGTACACAACGGTGTGCACGAACGACTGTAAGTACCAATGTGGTGCCAGAGTAACTCTGTTTTAGAATTACACGCCTCTTATTACTTTTAGCACCGCCTACTTCATTACTCCCCACCAACGTCATATTACTCACATGCACCCAATACTTACAATCTTACGTGTGCCTCTGTTGTTTTGTTGCTAGGGAGCCTGGATAAAGTCTCAGAACTTAAGTGCCTCTCTCTTTTCCAGAATTTCTGACTACGTGACCCTGAAAACGTACTAAATTCACACCTTAACTGTATTACCAGAATTTTTAAGCTACTGTGTTCTATCCTCGGCTAATAGCAACGACTTTCGCTAACCCGACTTCCTATTTAGCTTCTTCTTTACGGAAAAATCTTTTAACTCAGGCGTTTAAATTATACGTTAATTTGATATACAGAAATTATTTCTGTTATGTTATTATTTGATTATTTATATCCTCCCGTCAATAATTACGGTATCACACCGAATGGTCTAGATTATTGCAAAAATAATGGAATTGTCCTCCATAAACTACCTTCGCACACAAGCAATACACTACAACCTCTAGATGGAGTAGTGTTTGGATCGTTAAAATCCTATTACAAAACGGCAGTAGATGAATGGTTGATCAATCAATCTGTTCAAGCAATTTCCATATATAAATTGGAGGACTATTTGGGAAGGCATTTCCATCTGCATTCACTCCACAAAATATAATGACTGGATTTAGAAAAACGCACATATCAACCAAATAGGAACATATTTGGTGACGATGAGTTCCTAAGTTCTTATGTTACGGACCACCAGGAAACTGCTATCAATAAAGAAGAATCGTTTGCAGATATCACACAACAGGACGAGTCTGCAACACCAGGGGAATGTACGCCTGCCAGCTGAATCTAGATCTTCGGAAGACACATTACATGGGACTAAAATAATAACGCCGGAAGAAATAAAGGCATTTCCAAAAGCTGGTCTCCGGAAGAAGACTGGGAAAAAGCATTAAAAATCTCGAATTTTGACTGACGCCCCATAAAAACTCAAATACGACAGGAATTTAAATCTCGTAGTTCAACAAAAAGAAAATTATATTTGGAGCCTGTGTGTGTTCAAAAGAAGAAGAGCAACCCCATAGTTTTGGCAGAAAATGAAACATCTGGTTCAAATAATGATCTTATTCTGTCCACTAGATTCTACTTCATTTCAAGAGGAATTATTGGCAAATGACGGTTTTTACCAAACAATTTCAACATCGCAATTGGTAATTTGTTATTGTTTAATTTGCATGCAAGAGAAACACAATTTATTATATTGGATCGGCGATTACTTTAAACCACGTTATGATGTATATAAAATTAACTTTGTAAAACGATATAAAGAGAATTTATTCACATATCCTGAAATGTAAGATAGTTTTGTTGACGTCCAGGATATTGTCATTAAACTTAAAAAAAAAAAACAGTGAATGTTTTAGGAGCACAGCGTGTGCAAAACCAGTTTGTACTCATTGTTGACTTTTCTAGTTATTCTGTGCAATAGACTTACATTGGGAAACTCATTGAGAAAAAAAATTAGTTTTTGTTGCCCTTGTTGCATTAAAAGAAAATGATTGGTAAATGTCTAAAATAAGATTGATTTTCAGAATTTAACCTTAAATGTTATTGCATTACATGTCACCACTGTAACATGACTTTCCCCTAACTACACATATAGCTCAAGCCTCCCATATTGAAATTTCAATGCTCCCTTATCATGAGAGGTTTGATACACATTGCACCTTGTGACTTTCTGAGCTATTTTAGATGTTATTTGCCTAGAATATTAAGAAAACTATTATAGAAGAAGTAAGGTCTTGGAAAAGGAATGCAGTAATTGATTGCCCAAATATTGAAAAAATATAAGTAAAAAATTAAATATATTTTGTTGTCTCCACCCTCCTCTGCTTCCCCTATTGTTAACACGCAGCAAATGGAACAAAGTTAACAAAAGGCAACAGCAAAATATCAATAAATTTAGGCTTAGGGCAGATTCCAATGGGAATTTTGCATCGCGGATGTGGAACGACCGATGATAGGAGCTGATATTCTTCAACATTGTGGATTGCTAGTAGACCTAAGAAATCCCGTGTGGTAAGCAGTAAAATCATACTGGAAAACTTATTCCAACAATATGTGGCGATTGTTTTGCTCGTTGCACAAGTTATATTTATAATTTCTGTGCCTCCGGATTTGACCACCTCATCTCAAACAATCCAGTCGATGAGTGAAGCTTTCAAATTATTTTTGACGAACACTTGATACATTTAATAGTCAATTTCACTGATAATAAATTCCAATTATGTTATAATGAATGGAATGCAAAAAAATCCAAATAAAAAGAATGGCATGCAAATGAAATGTGTTGAAATGTGTGCACTTTTTAAGGCAGTCTTATCGTAATGGGTTGCTTGAAGACCAAACAGAGAAAATATTATATTTATAAAAAATTAAAACATTGTAGAGTTCCAGTTGTTGCTTTAAAGTGGTGTTACAAGTTCTAAATAAGATAAGTTCTAAGTTCAAGATAAACAGACTAATAAAGAAGGTGTTAATAAAATTGTTGTGTGGGGTCCGCATAGATCCCCCTCACAGTGGTTTAAGAATGTTAAAAAGCAGTAGAAAGGTTAAGTGTTACAATTCATCGGCATATAAATATTGAATTTGCAGACATGCAAAAGGCATACGGAATAGCTTACGGCATTATTAATTTGGCAAAGGGAATCTATGAGGAGCAACACCCTCTGCGCCATATACCTTGCCATGCAACATTTTCAAGACTTGATTAACACCTACTAGTGGCCAGTTCCAGGTAAAGAATGTAGATTAAGGAAAGAACTGATTGTGATGACATTAAACTTTGAAGAGGTTTGAAAATAAGCACTCGTGGCCCATTCTATTGGTACCACTCACATTTCTGTATGGACAGTTTTAAGTGAGTATGAAAAGCACCTTTTTCATATCCAGAAAGAACAAACATTAATCCCAGATGATTATCCTAATAGACGACTATTTGCTGAATGGTACTTGCATACCGCCGACAACGAGCCTGATTTTGCTAGGTGCATACTATGACAGACGAGACATGATTTTCGAGAGGTAGCTTTTTAAATACACAGAGCAGTCACATTTGGAGTAACACGACTCTAGAGCTGTGGAGAATATCCGTAATCAATGGAAGCTTTCATAAATATTTGGGTTGGATTTGTTGATAACTATCTAGTGAGGCCAGATTTCGTACCTGTTCGATTAAATTAATGTGTACTTTTCTTCAGAACTGCTTCCGGAACTACTTGAAGATGTCTCGATTAATATTCGGAGAAACCTAATTTCTAAACACGACGGTGCATCTGCACATTTCGGCTTAAATTGTCGAAATTATTTAAATGTACGTTTTCAGAATCGTTGGATAGGGAGAGCAGGTCCAGTTGTTTGATCGGTACGTTCCTTAGATATGAATCCAGTTGATTTTTGCATTTAGGTCATATTAAAACAATTGTTTATTAAACACCCAACGACACAGTAGAAGAATTATTTGCTAGATTTATTGTTGCTTTGATGATCTTCGTAACCGTTCAGAAATGTTTCGAGGGATTCGTCGCTGAATCGTTCGGTTCTATACTTTCTGTGTCAAAAATGGCGGTCATAATTTTGAACAGTTCCTGTAGTGTGTCAATACCTTTTTCGTAATACACGGTATTATGTAAGAAAGTTACAATAATGCAATAGAAAGTAAATAAAGTGATTTTTCAGATGCTTTTTTTTTCGTTTCATACTACTGTCATTTGAAAACGAAGCATGCTATCCTGGCATTACTTTATTAAAAAAAAAAGTGTTTAATTTTATGCCCTCTATCACACTGGAAAATTAGGAATATTTTCTGTTATATCCTATATACGCCTAAATGCTATTACTGTTCCAAATGAATATACATAACATCTTAAATCAACTACAAGGAGCCACAATATTTTCATCCAATGATCTTCTTCGAGCATACCACCAAATACGGTGGCGGAAGAACACATTTTCAAAATTGCATTTACTACTACGGTCTATTTCATTTCCCAGTAATGACGTTTGGCCTGAGAAATGCTGCCCAAACATTTCAACGTTTCATGGACGAAGTCATACGAGGATTAGATTTCACTACCTGTTACATAGAGGATTTATTAATAGTCTCAAAAAGTAAAGAAGAGCATCTCCAACATTTAAGAAAACTTTTAAACGTCTGCAGGCTTAACTATAAAATTTGCTAAATGAAATTTCGGTAAGAGCGGCATCAGTTATTTAGGACATAGTATTAACGTCAGTGGTATTCAGCCTTCACCTAACAAAGTCAAACCTATCTTACATTTCAGGAAACCCAATACTGTTTAAGAAATTTTGGAATTATAAATGTTTATTGTCGTATATACTTTAACTAGAAGCAAATACAAACAAAACAAAAAGAAGACTTCCACTTTAGTCTACCACAATTTACCCTGTTGACAAGTTCGTGTGTACTACATATTCCCATAATGTTAAGTTACTGTATTAAGCCAAATAAGAAATACAATATATATATATATTATTATTATTTTTATCTGAATACTGAATTTGAATTTTTGACCATCTTTTCATATAAGTGAAGATGTAATTTTTGAACAGTGAAGGCTAAGCGAAGTGCATTTTATACTCAGTACCTAACCATGCTAACCTTCAAAGTAGTAAACAGGTGATATTTATTGTGTATTTTTAGCACCATAATCTTAAACATTGTGCACTTTATAAATATAATATGCAAAATTGTTTTATTGTACATATTTAATATTTTGTAAATCTATATCTTTAAAATTCTGACAAGCAAGCAAAGGTTTAAACATTGAAGGAAAGAAATTTGTATTCGTAGGCGCGACAGTTTTTTTTTAATGTAATAGGAATTTGATGCTTGTTGTTTACATTTTAGCATATAACTTAAAATGTTGTAAAGTTTGTGTGTGCAAAAAGTATAAGTTTATTGTACATAATTGACAATTTTGTAAAATCGTGACACTTCTTGCATGCAAATAAGGATGTAATACCTTGTGCAGTGACAGGCTGTAAAAGCCAAGTTATATTAAGTGCAATACAATAGAAATATAAAAGTTTTTGACATGTTCTACGTTCAAGGCCTTTTGGCCATCAAAGGACCTATAGAACGCATTATAATCTAATCCAATCCAATCCAATCCAAACTTCTCCTCTGCGTTTCTGCCTTTTCACGACAAAAAATCGACCTTACGAGTGACGTATTATATGGACGCAAGAACCAGAACACGAGTTTGAAAAATGTAAACAAAGTTAAGGAGAAGGAACATTTCTGGCTTATCTCTATCAGGGTATGGAATAATAACGAGTAATAATAATGATGACAGAGTAGGATTTGAAGCTAAACCCCTACATTACTTTCGCAACGTTTTCAAATGATGGCGACATTGGTTTAGCGACGTTGCAGTTGGTGTTCCGGTTCCGTGTTTTTACTGTAAGAAAGGTGGGAATTTATTCTACTACTATAGGCGTCTGTGTTGTGTGAATATAAGTGTGTTTTTGTTATTGTTGCGCCTTTTCTTATTAGTATTAGTCCACAAAATGCCTATTGATAAATAACACTAAAACAGTGAATTTTTATGTGTGATACATATGTAAAAACCTAAATATGTAGACAGGTGTGAATAGACAATTTCAGAAGATATTTCCTGTATTCCAGCTACACACAGAGAAACTGTTAAGACGTCTGGTTAATGAGTTTACACAACGGGAACGCTAAACATAGAAATTAGGAAAACTACACAAGAATTTATGCGTATGAATGGAAGTTTCATCCGAAGATGCCAGGAATGTCTGCAGATTGGACAACGCCCTCAACACCGCTTACAACAAGGTTAGTACTCATTATGGTTTTTTTTGCATTACTTTGGTGTTATTGAAAACGTTAACAAAAGTAACGGTTAAGCGGGCCGACTTATATAGTCGTTTTGGCGACTTTTGGAAGGAATTGCTGCTAACAATCATTGGAATTTTAGACACGCAGATCCCTTGGCTACGCCCTGTCGTCACTTCGCAGTTGTGGCCACTCTTCTCCTTTTAAAAAAATATCCCTCGGCCACGCTTTGAGGCTGAGGGCGCTCAATCCCTCGACTACGTCTTGAGTCTGAGGGATCTCAATCGTGTTTTAGCAATGTTGGGATTCAAATGTTGGCTTTGAAGCCCAACGTAACGCAGGTTACCGACGTCGGTAATTATGCAGAACTAGGGCCGCCAGCATTTTCTACCGCGACTTACGTCTGTTTTGCACACTAACGGGACAGCCGTGGGAATGAGGGGTTTTGGGTGGGGAACTGTCATAACAAAAAGTAACTCCTACTTTCTCGTTTTCTCCCTTTTTCCCCCGTCTTATCTTCTTTCCTCCTCTTTGTCCTCTCCTTTCTTACCCTTTTAACACTATCTTACACAATTACACATGTACATATATTATTTTACAATTCAGCTTATCTCTAGAGGACTCGATCCGAGTAACTCCAACTTTACAATCCAACACGTTATCCACTGCGCTGCGAAGGCTTCATGCTAAATTGCTCATTCAATAGTTTACATGACTTCGAATAATAAAATCGTATTTTACTTCCAGCTTTAATTTTCACTTCCTTTCCTTTATTCACGAAATTTCAAACCATAAAATCGTAAATTTACTTCCTTATCGCTTCGATGAGGAGTTACTGAAATCGTCGATTTGTTTTACCCTCTGTTCGCTAACTCTCCATATTCAGGACAACTTCATACGTCATAAGGTCAAAGGGCAACATGTGATTGACCAAACGTGAAACTCCCTGACAGGTGACACATGCCAGTAGCGTTTGTAAAATGGAACCGAGCACTTCGGAAGGACTTGGCTTCAATTCCTGTAACGGGTGTGTACTTACAGCAACTACGTTCATACAAAGCGTACCGAATACAGAAAAACTGCGGTCGTTTTTGATTAATCACGGAGTATTATCAAATACCCGTAGTTGTAAAAACTGTGGTGCTCCTTTAAGTGCAAACTGGAACACAAATAGTTTTAGATGCAGGAAGAAAGTTAGCGCCGGCAAAAAGAAGAGGAAATAGTGCAGCTTCAAGGCCTCTGTTTATGACAACACCTTCTTCTCCCACGTACATTTAACACTAGAAACCGTGTGCTTATTCGTAGTGTATTGGCTATCCCGAGATCCACCACGACAAACTTACTTGGAGCGTGAACTAGGTGTATCTGCACACACCGTGGTGGACTGGTCTTCATTCTCCAGGGAAGTTTGCTTAGACTGGTGCTTCAGAAACAAAAAGCAAATTGGGGGAGTCGGTATTACTGTGGAAATCGACGAAGCAAAGGTAGGCAAAAGGAAATACAATTGTGCCCGTGTAATTGAGGGGCAGTGGATTTTCGGAGGGGTAGAACGCGGAAATCCACTAAACATTTTTGTGGTGCCCGTAGAAAAACGCGACAGTGCCTCTCTTTTAGCTGCAATTAAGGAATACATTCTACCAGGCAGCACAATAGTAAGCGATTGCTGGAAAGCCTACAACTGCCTTACAGACGAAGGTTTTCTGCACTACAGAGTTAACCACAGCGTTAATTTTGTGGATCCTGATACCGGGGCACACACACAAAACATTGAACGCGCCTGGAGGGAGGTACGATCCAAAGTTCCCCGGTACGGCCGTAAAAAGACGCACTACAGCGGGTACCTCGCTGAAATTATATTCAAGCGAGCCTATCCAGACCACCGCTACCGACTCCATACGTTCTTCAAAGCGGCTGGACAGCTGTATCCTCCATACCATTTGTAAAAGGTAAGTTTTAGGCAGAAAGTCGAAGCTTATATTACACAGTTTAAAAGTTGGCATAATAATTAGAAAGCCTGTAAACCACCCGCCTCCCACTTTTACTATACATTCTTGTATAAGAAATAGATCACTAAATGTCAATGTTTGTTAAAACCACAGATGCGCGAAAGAAAGTGCCAACCCATCAATACGAGTGGAACCCGCGAAAATAGCGAGTTTTCGAACTTCTTACAAACACACTTGTTACCTCCAGTTCATATACACACACTAACCTTAAGGCTAACCTCGCATTAAATACAGAAAACAGAGCGAATATTTTTGCCAACAACTTCCAAGACTTAACAAATCTGTTACAACTTGTCAATGAATCCCATCTTTTGAATGATCCTTCAATCTGTTATTTATAGTGAACATTTTCAAACTTTAAGTATAAACAAAAATTAGCCTAGCGCTAACCTTCCGTGAATTCAGAAACATAAGCTTATATAAAAAAAAAGCTAACCTAACGCTAACCTTCCGTGAGTTCAGAAACCTAAGCTTATATAAAAAACCTAACCTTCCGTGAATTCAGAAACCTAAGCTTATATAAAAAAACTAACCTAAGGCTAACCTTCCGTGAATTCAGAAACCTAAGCTTATATAAAAAAAAAGCTAACCTAACGCTAACCTTCCGTGAATACAGAAACCTAAGCTTATATAAAAAAAACTAACCTAAGGCTAACCTTCCGTGAATTCAGAAACTTAAGCTTATATAAAAAAAACTAACCTAACGCTAACCTTCCGTGAATTCAGAAACTTAAGCTTATCATAACCAACGTTAAGGAACGCACGCGAGCGAAGCGAGCGTGCTTTGAGGATAGCTACTGACTGCTAATTAACCTAAGTTTTTATAAAAAAAAAAACTAAACCTAACCTCCAGAAAATCACAAAGCTTAGGTTTTATAAATAGGTAATCATAACCATCGTTAAGGAACGCACGCTCGCTTCGCTCGCGTGCTTTGAGGCAGCTACTGACTGCTAATTAACCTAAGTTTTTATATAAAAAAACTAAACTTAACCTAACCTCCCTTGAATCAAAAACCTTAGATTTTATAAATAGAATTACATACTCTTTCCACAGCACGGTCTGGAACATGCTCGTACCAGTACAACAGCAACAAATAAAAAGGAGCTATACTTAAGCTAATGTAATGTTTCATTTAATCTCTCGCAAGAAATCAACCAAAGTACGCCCTACTCGCTTCACTGAACAGCTGTTAACGTAGAGCAACCCGCGGTACGGTAGCCACTAGCCAGGCTCAAGCGACATATGCCGTTGTTGCAGAGCATAACATTCAACGTCTTCCTCCGACAATGAAACCCAGGTTTTAGGTACCACAAATTAATATTAACTATATATTTACATGTCAAATGTGTCATAAAGCTTCTTTATCCATATCCTGCTCCTTCTAGGCAGCATTCTTAATAAATATCCGCAAATAAGCGTCACTACGCGCATGCAATAAATTAGCGTGTAACACCATTACCGAACCTTTCCGACAAACAAAATTGGTAAAATCGTAATCAGCATAAAGGAATCTACCTTTAACACCGGATTTCGTTGATTTTTTCGAGCGGCCTTAGTTCTGCATAATAACCCCGACGTCTTCAACGAAGACCATAGTACAGTAGAAACGATGGTTCTGTGCCGGTGACCTTGTTTCCTCGCGCACTGAAGCGAGTCTATGTCTAACGCCAGGCAGCTCTCTGTAAATGTGGTGTATGGAAACGATATACAAACAGTAAAACAGAAAACCCGGGAAAATAAACCGGCAAAAGAATAAGTAGTATACTATCATGTGACTCACCGTATTGTTGTTCATTCCTAGAATGGCGGCTGCTATGGGCGGCGAGATCGCGCTGCTCACAGAACAATGTATTGCACTCTGCACAAAACACCAGGTTAATATAAACCATTTTAAATTTTGTGGTACAGCTTGTTTCTCTTTTTTCCAACACGCACACACTCGCACACAGTTTTATCAATGAGGTATCTAATCATCTGGCAAATATTCAACACCTGACAGCTCACTATCGTCATCATGTTGTTCTTCTTCCTCTTCTTCTGTTTCCTCACCTTCACTACTGTCACTGTCTCCTGATACTTGCACTATAAAGCTCTCTATTACATTTTCAAAGTTTCCTTCTTTTTCAATGTAATCATTTTCAATTTTTTGAATGTGCAGGCACACATTTTTCCACTTTTCTTCACTGATATCTACAACCCGTTGCTCACACAAGTTCATGACATCCTGTAATTTAAATGTCGTGTTACGACCTGCTACCGATTGTTTTATGTCAGCCCAAGTAAGTTCTATGGGGTTTAGGTCAGGTGAATATGGTGGTAACCTGAGCACTGAATGGCCATGCTTGGCTAAGAGGTCGTTGACCTCGTAGGTTTTATGGGCTGTCTTATGCGCCTTAATGAGGCTGTAGAGCTCTACTTTCAACATTTGTTGTTGAAAGTGCACGTGCCTTGATGTGAGCCATTCCTGCATAGCTCTTTTTGTGGAGCAGCTTGTAGGATCCTTATCCAATTGCACATTATGGTACGGAGCATTATCTATTACTAAAACAGATTTAGGAGGCAAACTAGGAATTAGTTTCTCAGTTAACCATTTTTTGTAATTCCTCCCATTCATCTCATTGTGATAGTCTCCGGTTTTTTTATTTGACTGGAACATTAAAAAAGCACCAGGAACAAATCCCAATTGCCCTCCTGCATGAACTATAATAACTCTTGGTCCCTTTGCAACAGGTGCTAATAAGCCAGAGGTGCTGTCATCGCTCCAATTATTTGGCCTTGTGTGGCTGCTATGAAGGTATGTTTCATCTTCATATATAATCAGCCTTCCTTCGTCTCTAAACTTTTTAATGGCACGCAGAAATGACACGCGCCAATCTCTTATCTCATGTCTTTCCTGTAACAAGACCTTATTGTTCCTTGTTTTCTTCCATGTGAAACCCATGTCACGTAAGATAATATTTAAACTAGTGCTTCCCCCTTTAAAGTTAATGGAATCCTTAAGCTTCAGGAGCAGATTTCTGACAGTGGGTACGGTTTTCTCCTGAATATAAAAATTTTAAATTGTTTGTCGAATCACACATCTATCAAAGTCATCACTGTGATCCATTTTGGTACACGATGTACCTTTACAGGTGTCCCAAAGGAGGTTCCCTATTCCTCACATGTTCCCCCTTCTTTAATTATTTTACGTATTGTCCTCTCAGATACTTTTGTTGCTGCACTCACCCTCTTTTGCACTTTCTTCAATGGAATTCGAATATCACCAGAAGCTGCTTCCCGTTTCATGAAGAAATGAACGTTATTAACAACTTCACGTGTTTGGCTGTGCAGTGTTTTTCCACCAAGTTTGCTTTGAATGGGAGGCATTTTAGTCTAAATAAGCAAACACATATACACGCGCACACACAAGACACAAAACATTAATCACGAATGCGATTAACAATCACTTTTTAAAACTTGTAAAACTTAACGTGCTGGCACCGAAGCGGTAGAAGACGGATGTTGTACGGTCAAAGCTCTCCACGATACTGGCCATTTCAGTATACTGCGCATGACCGAGAATATAGGCTCGGCAACTGGGCTCTAAACGATTGCGCACCCAGTCTTCACCGGCACAAATCCATCGTTCCTGCTGTAATGCAGAAAGTCCTTCATTATAGTGTACGTTATTGTGACTTATTAGGAAATAACGTGGGAGACGAACGGAAAACCCCTAGTGTAATACACAGTGTGCGAAAATTTATTAGTATCTGTTTCACTATTGGTGGTGAAAGACCGACATTTTGCTCAGAGGTCTCTATCAGGCTTGAGGTTCTTTTAAGCATCGTAAATCTATGACACGGGACTCCAGCTTTACTTCCCTTCTGAAGTAAGCCAAGATAAGGATTTTTATGCCTAAAAAAATCCATCGCCTCCTCTGGGTTTGAACCTGCGACCTCTGGAAATGCACAGTACATGGAGCACGCATATGCTTGATCTGCGGCCCCGCAATATAATGCTCTGTAGCTTCCGTCTTTTTATAAGTAGTGTTGCTATAAAGGGTGGGGTTAACATTCGGTATGCAAGTACAAACCAGTACATATTTGACGCACACCACACACCCACGCACGCACCCCCCCCTCAAAATGTTGCCAGCTTCTGCTATATAACAAGCATCACTAAAAAGGGAAGGTGGCTGGATGGGCCAGATGACTCCTTTGGGGCAAAATTTCCTACTTAAATAACTTCTCCTTCCTTCTGGATTATTGTGTGCATTCAACTTCCTCCATTTCATAAGTATTTTGGGTGTTGGTAACTGTGCAATGACTTAACTATTGTGACCATGCACATCGCTTATTGAAGTACGAACATCAGAACTCTGTATTCACTGGTTGCCAGCTTTACCAGCATAATATTTAACAGCATTGCTAGACATTAAACAAGCATGGAACAGATACATATTGTATTGAAACGTGTATTTCAATTAGAGAACAAGCTGGAGATGTGATGGATTTCGCATGCAGTGAATACAGGCATAAAATAAGTAATGTGTCTACTCTGTAAGGTGAAATAAAAGTGAAATGCGCATAAACATGGATATTTCACACATAAATATGCGCAGATTGTGTGCGAAAACAAAAATAATGAAAAGCAATAATACCTTAAAACAAAACACTTATACACCCCCCGTTGAATCTTTGCACTTGACAGTTTGTGTTGCTTCGCATAACATTGGCTATATTGTGGTTCCGACGTTGCCAGAGTGGTTAGTAAACAACAGCTGATTATTCTTTCTATCATGTCTAAGTCACATACAAAAGGTGTACGTAAGTAGCAAATGTGATTGAATAATAACTATTTCGTATTATTATTGTTAATTGAAAATAACTCAGCATAAACATTGCTACGTATGTAGAATAAATTAGCACCTTTGACAATATAGAAACAAAATAATGCAAATGTGCCTGCTGCAATGAGGAGAAATAAAACCAATTATAAGCTGTGGTAACAAAGTTATTTTCACTCACGTTGTGTTCCAAATGCTTCAAGAATTTTGTCCTCTTTCTCTTGGAGTTTCACTTCCTTGTAAATAACAGTTCTTGTGATAAGTTCAAGAGCTGTTGTAGTTTGTTGTATGGCTCTATCAGCAGGAATAGAGGGATGCCCATGAACCTTCACATACTCCTCCTCTTCAAAGAATTCCCGGGTCCTTCTTAACAGTTCCAATGAATGACTATTTAGTGGCACATCTCGATGCAAAGGATTTTCACTTCGTGAATCATCACTTGGTGATCGGCATCTTTTTGAGACATTGTCACACTTCAAATCTTGTATAAATAGTATGAATGAAATATACATAATATATATATATATATATATATATTTATAAATGAACACCAACAGTAACCACAAATATAAATAACAATGACCAATATTAGCTTGCAAAGAACAACTCGATACACGTGCTAGAGATTCACAAACTGAAACATGTGGTTGAAAATATCTACGTCCGGCAATAGAGCCACTTCCATTTCTGCTTCCGCTTTGTCATAGACCACCCGGAATGCTGCCATGTGATTGGTTTAGGAAGGCTAATGGTTAAAGCTTTTCATCTGTTTTTTTTTTTTTTTTTTTTTTTTTTTTTGGGCGAGGTACCAACTTAATCACTAGCTGTCAAGTGCAATGTTTCACTGGCAGGGGTATAGATTTAGCATAACATAAATAATGTTTAAAGCTAAACATACATAAACTATATGGTGTGTTATAAATGACTGCAAAAGCATTAACTATGT
This sequence comes from Deroplatys truncata, assembly GCA_030765065.1. Classification (NCBI taxonomy): domain Eukaryota; kingdom Metazoa; phylum Arthropoda; class Insecta; order Mantodea; family Mantidae; genus Deroplatys; species Deroplatys truncata. The sequence continues at coordinate 18,801,501 of CM060984.1, read as the reverse complement.
ATTGGATTTGGCAAGAAATCTTGAAAATGTTTGTCTCTTTTTTTGTTTTTTGTTTTTAATTTTATGCAACCTACTCAATTGATTTTTTTTAATATCAACGATTTTAAAACCACCAATGTTTATACATTAAACGGTTATATGTCCAAGGAGCATTTCATAGTAGCACATCACAAAACAAGTAATTATGAATAAAAGAATTTGATGTGTTACATTCATATGACTTTCTCTACCTGTATCGTTTATTAGTGGATATGCTCTTATGAAATCTTATCTGTGCAATGCTCGAAACTTCTGCACATGGAGAGACTGGAAAATAATCTTCAGTCTCTTTTTCATTTTAATCGAGATAAACCTTTGCAGAAATAGCTACATTATACATTTTGTTATAGATACAAAGAGTGGCGTGCACCATGTTGGAGTAAATTGCTTCAGAAGTAACGTTTACTAAAGAAGTCCCCACTACGTAAGTAGGTTACCATGGGAGCAATTTACCCTAAAAGTAACATTGGGGAGCTCAATTACAATTTACTCTTTTAGTTACGACTACGGAAGTAAGAGCTCATTACTCTCAAAGGTATTGTTTTTTTTTGCACGATTTACTTGATGCAATCATGAATAAGGTTATGTGCGATAGGAAAAGGGGAGAAACGTCAGCGAAAGTGATAAATGTTTGTTGGTAGAAATAAAGAAAATCCATTTAAACAAGAGTGTAAAAAATGTGCAATAACCTGCATTACATTGATCTTCAAAGCCAGTGAGATACCGCCAACACTCGCAACGTGCATTCCTAATTACTTTTTATTTTAGGTTTATTAGTTTTTTATGTTTGTGATTTACGGGAGGTTACTTTTATTAACGTTTTCAATGAAGACCCAAGTAATGCAAAAAAGCCAAAATGTGTTATAAAGATGCTGGAAAGTCGTGAAGGACGAGTTTAATAATTCTAGTGACGGGAAACGTACTGAAGAGCAGCTTAAAATTCAGGAAACAATGTTTCTAGTCTTCATTTTGCATCGCAGATCACTTGCGTGTTAATAGAGAAATACCCGTTCTGATTTTGGAAAAGTTCACCATATTCACGGATGGGTACAAAATAGTAACATGCGTGCAGTCACTTACATACACAATGTGTGGGAAATCTGTGAAAGTGAAGAAGAATTGCCTTTTATTTTCTTAACACTCGTGTATATTTATGTGTAGGTACCTTGCTCTTAACCTCAAAAGCGCTCTAACAATGCAATGAAATACATGGCCAGCAGATGCGTGGTGAACATTTATATATAAGATCGCCTGTAATATCGGGATCACGATGAATTTTGTGACATGAAAATGCTGGTAAACTAAAGGTATAATTGGCATGCACTTAACGTAATGGGAATGACTCTTAATTCATAGTACTTTTATTACTTGGAGCTAGTGCCGACTGGTTCTAATTACCATGTGAATCAAACTTGACGTAACGGGAGGGAAAGGTTTGATGCAAAACTTTTAAGTTACATCGTGTTAAGTCAATTCTAAATATCTCGATTTAATACAGTGTAAGACTCACATTACGTTAAATTCATCGTAATGCCAGCTCGAGCTTCTGAAATATTCCGGTACGAAACAATTATAGGACGCATAACAATAATTACAATTTGGATTATAGAGCTGAATTTGTGTCTGAGTTTTGATGAAATGTTCTCCAAGCAGGTTCAAAAGGCGTGTATAAGATTCTTTCCTAATACCGAAATGTTCATTGAACTTTCGCTCTCTCTCTCTCTCTCTCTCTCTCTCTCTCTCTCTCTCTCTCTCTCTCTCTCTCTCTCTCTGTATAAGTATCATATGGTTCTCGCATAGCACTATCACATTTCCGTTTTATTTTTTTTGCCATCGAGATCATCAATGTTATCTAAGTAATCCATGAACGCGTCAAAAATATCTTCCTCCAAATACGATATGGTATTCTAGTTCAATTGACAGGTTAGTTACTCCATCCAGGTCACAAGAGCAAATTCTAACCTATATTTGTGCTCTATTTAATTCCGTAGTAACATACTACACAATGGTGCTCTCCGACATTTACTTCTACGGTAATTTAATCTGGGAGTATCTGAAAGGAGTAAAATTCTTTGGAAGTAGTTTACTCTCGCATGGAAGTTGCCGAGTGTTGACTTGAATAGTAGTTTACTACGAAAGTAGAGCTTCAGGTTGGTGCACGCCACCCCCAAAGAGAACAGTGATAGTCAAATGTTTAAGAATTAGACACTGTATGCCGGCCTTAAAATTACATACTCTGTCCATCTAATTGTGAGAAACAAGTAAATGTTAACACAACTTTAAAGAATGACAGGAGTATTGATAATAGCGGATATCAGAAGCGGCTTATTTCACAGAAAAGGTTTTTGTGTTTTAGAAAGATCTATGTTTCGTGTAATAAGTTTTCGTCTATCACTTAATGCTTGCCAGTTATACAAGATAATATAAAATTTCTTGTGAATGAAGAGGACTTCACGGACTATTCCTATTTTATTTGTGACGTAAATATCTTTAATTTACGGTATTTTAATAAAAATGTTCATATAATGCTAAGCGTGTGATACGTTTGTATAACTTTGGTTATAATGAACAGAGGTGTAAGTAATTGTTATAAATTATTTAAGATATGTTATCTATAGTGTTAAGTTTTGTTATAAAATATTATGTATTTGTGTTATACAATCAAGTAATTAAGGATATGCATACAATGAGTGTATATATGTATTTGTATAGTGATTATAGGGTGATTTTTTCATTATGACACACCTTATGCACAATAGCTGGACAAGTCCATTACCATTCTGGGAGGGGTGTTGGGTTAGGAGCAACAGAGCAGCAGGGACATACACAACGTGACATCACCACGTGTTCACAGTGAGTTTTGGTTCCATGCAAGGAGAACACTGCCAGCCATTCTCCCCCACCTTAGTCTACCTTCTGCTCCTTTGCATTTCTGGCTTTTAACGACAAATAAATAGACCATTAAAATTGATTTTTCATATATGGGAATAACAGATATTCGAGTCATTTTTTAGAAAATAATAAATTTCAAAAACTCTTGCACATAAAGGGTTGTTCGTGGCCAGGGATTTCCTTAAAATTCTTTGTCACATCTTTGAAAAATACTGTACCTAAATACCAAGATAGGTATTTAGCAAATTTTTGTTTTTGAGTAACACACACACACACACGCACACACATGTTCTTCAAAAAATATTTTTTCTTTTTTATTCAAGAAATTTTAAAACATGTATTTCCAGTGAAATGTGGATATTGAATTTTTGGGTGGAATGCAATACCTACTGCACTTCTGTGTTACACAGCTGCAACCCCTCTGTTGTACACATGTCAATTCTTATCTCTCTTAGGAAATGAGTAATAATAACCAATATTTTTGTTTACGCTGGAATTATTTGCACAAGCACTGTACGCAGGCATTCTTGACCTTACACCTCACAGGACACTACCAAGGGAAAACTGTCCTACAATCACAACTGGAATTAAATACAAGTAGCGTGCTGCTCTCCCAGCCTGGTGACGTCACTGTGAGGTGAGGATTAAACATAAAAATGCTTCCAGAATGAAAATGAGAAGTAGAATGATGTGGTTTTCAACAGTGTGCTCAGATTTGCTTATATTTTATTGTTAGAAGTCCTTAAAAATTTAGTCGAGTCCTTTAATAAAATGCAGTTGTAAGAAGTTATTCTCTGAGCACCAACTTTTCTCTTCCATCTACTCGAAGATCCATGGCCTCTTCTCAAAGCATGACTTGTTTCCACATGTGTTGTAGTTCCAATTGCAAACCAATGCCACTAAGGCAATTGTCACTTTCCCTATATCACAATTTCTGAGGAAATATGAAAAATAAAACTCAAGTGTTCAATAAGTTACTCTTTCTTTTCTGAGAATTGTGCAGCATTTTGCATCTGGATAACTTTTGGAACTGCTTATTGAATTTTGAGACTAGGGTTCCAGTTTTCAGATTGCTAGTACAACTTTTTTTTTTTTTTTTTTTTTTTCTGTAAACCTTTTCCTTGTTTATACTGCTGGCCTTGCATGTTCATTACCTACTGCACTCTACTTTGTTGCATACCTCTACTAAGTGCTTAGCGCTGTCACCATGGCATAGAATTACTCTTGCATATTATGCTAAATAATGGGGTTTTATGTAAAATGGGATTTGCAATTTATGTAATGTTTAAAATGGCAGCAAAAGCATTGCAACTGCTTTTATTAAGAAAACATAGAAATTTATAAATGAGTTATATCTACTAAAAAGACACTGGAGATGCTGAAACAGATGAATGGCAAATAACATTAATTTAATAGGTAGTATGGCAGAATATTTTAAAATGTGCTTACTGCAAAAACTTTGTGTGCATCATAAAATCATGTTTTCACATGTTTATTTTTTCTAACTGAAGACTTTTGCCCCACAAAGTACATTTTAGCCATGAGTCTTCAATGATTTGTAAATCTCCTGAAATACCATGAATGAATATGTTATTGGAAACCAAATATTGTTTGTAGTGTTACATAAATTAACTTCACCTGTATGCATACATTGAAATGACGGGGAAGATTCAGTGAGTTTCATATAGCATTTTCCCTTAACATTCACAGACAATCATTTGTTGTCAACATTTCCTGCTTAAATAACTTCTCATTCCTTCTGGATTATTGTGTGCATTCAACTTCCTCCATTTCGTAAGTATTTTGGGTGTTGGTAACTCTGTGCAATGACTATTGACTGTTGTGACCATGCACATCGCTTATTGAAGTACAAACATCAGAACTGTGTATTCGCTGGATGCCAGTCTCTACCAGCATTTTATACATATCTAGAAGATAACTCTGCATGCTGACAAAATTGTGCTGGCCTGAAGATACAGAGAGGAGCTGCAAGGTGCACTTGACTTGATGGGCAGAAGAAAATACACTGAAGAGTGTGTCAATGATATTCAGGAAAGGTGGAAAACCATCAATGTTCCACATACTGAAAATGCCTCTTAAGGAATGCTGAGCTTCAGGTATCCAGGAATCACATTACAGACTACACGTAGCATCTTCAGTATTCATATCAGCGATAGAACCAGCGCAGCAACTAGAGCTATAAACGATATAAAAAATCTGAATAAAATATTCTATCAAAACAGCCTTAAAAGTTTTCTAGCTGAAGGTCTCATCTGTGGCCAGATATGGTTTGGAAAATGTCTGGCATCATCTAAAACCGAAACACCTAGAGAAACTGGTAAAACTGAAACCACATTTTGAAAAATACCCCATGTGTTTCAAAATACACACCATCAAGACTTGTATGAGTTAGCCCATGAAATGCTCTACGTAGATGAACTATGGATTCATTTAGGGTTACCATCTACACCGAATCATGCGAAGTTGGTGAAAAACTGCACGCAAAGAAGACAGACATGTACAGTAAATTCTACTCCACTGATGTCGTGATCTATGACAACTGGAGGTTACAAGATGAAGCACTTGGTTACACATTTTGCCGTACATTGTTTCTACTGTAAAGCTGCAAAATTAAAAAGTTCCATCATCCAGACTTGGACTGTATTCGAGAACGTTGTGGCAATACATGTCATGATGTGCACCTCAGGCACCAGACACTACCGTTTTCTGTAGTGAAGATTAACTATATTTATGTTTTATTGTGTACCATTCATACTTCATAAAATACCTCATTATATCAATTCCTAAAGAACTGCAAAAATAATTTATGCAGCCTGGGTAAGAATATAAACATGTTGGAGTTATAAAAGATCATATTTTCCAAAGAATGCTGTATTAGAAAATAGTTGTTTTTATTGCACAGAAATTGAATGTGAAAATAAGGCGATTACTGGGGTTATTTTATTGCAAGCAATATACATAGGTGGTCATGATATAGCAACTCAGAAAATAGAAGACACAGCCAAACAAGACATTCTGATCTGCTTAAAACAGTACAATATACAGGGTAAGTACAGATGAGTGGAACTAGTGTATGTCTTTATTATGAAGACACTCTTTATGATAGAAAAAACTTTCAAAGTTTACATTACTGCATATGTTGGGAGTGCTGTTGTTGCAAAACAAACCAGGAGAAAGCTTTTGTTGTTTTGGAGCTGGCAAAATCAAATTCAGTTACAATGACTACTGCATTTCCACACACGTTTTGGTAGAGATCCACCAGCACGAAACATCTACTGTTGGTATCATCAGTTAGAAGAGACTGGTTCTGTGATTAAAATGAATAGACAAGATTGCCATGTGTATCAGCTGCAGAAGTCCACATATCAAGCCAGTCAACTTGCCACAAAAAACCATATAGAAAGTGCTTCGTAAATGGCTATCCATGAAACCATACAGATTGCAATTGGTACAAGCCTCAAAACCAAATGACAAGATCATACAACGTTAGTTCTTTGTAGAAATGGAAGCGGACATGGAGGATGATTTCGTGGAATGCGTAGTTTTCTCTGACAAAGTTACATTGCTATAACATGCGAAAATGATGCCCAGAAAACCCTTGAACTATGATTGAGCAGGGAAAATCAATGTCTTTTGTGCCATATGACCAACAAAAATATATATTTCCCATTTTTACTTTCTCTACTACATACATAGTAGGTAGAGAAGTACTGCACTCCCCGCAAAAACTGTGTGTCAAGATTTCACTGGAAATACATGTTTTGCGGCACCTGAATCCAAAAACATTTTTATAAAACGGTTTGTGTAGCTGAACAGCATAACTCAAGAAAGAAAAGTCCGATAAATACAGGGGTAATCAGAAACTAAAATTGTAAGGCCGATATTTCTGGAATTTCATCCATTATAGAGAAATTAGTAGTGCACAGTAATCTAATACATGCAGTTGGCAATTGTGCAGAGTTTCAGCCACACCTCCCCCCACCTCGGTGCTAGTTGTAGGTAAACACAAATGGTGACTTGTTTGAAAAACTGGTCTTGCTAAGAAATCTGCACCGTTATTCAATTTCTGTGGCTGAAACATGTAACCATGACTGAAATTCACTGGCAGGTGGTAGAGGTTTATGGAGAGACTGTAATGTCGCAGAATGGTGTCAAAAGTTTATGATTGGTAGCGAGAACATCACTGAGGACTGCAGTGGCCGACCCAGCATGGAGGAGCTGATGCAGAACAACAGGAGGATCATGTTATGGTATATGACAGTAGAAATGGAATGTTGTTTGGAAGCGTTCGTCACATTGTTCATGATATTCTTCAGTACGGAAAGTATGTTCCTGATGGGTTCCACGAAATCTGCCAACACAAGGAGAAGTGCATGGGGGCAAGTCTGCAAGTTTTGCAACGAATCCCCACTGAAGGTAACAGTTTGCTTTACGAAACATGGATCCACCGCTACACCCCAACAGTAAGCAGCCGTCAATGGAGTGGAAGCACCCCTCCTCTCCAAAGACAAAGAAGTTTAAGGGTATACCATCTGCAGGGAAGGTGATGGCCACAATGTTTTGGGACAGCATGGGTATCATACTCGTGGAGTTTTTGGGAAAGAGGGCACACAGTGATGCTGACTGATACTGCAAGACCTTGACACGATTGCACAAAGCAATCAGGAGGGGACAGCCAGTACTTCATACCGAGGGCGTCATCTTCCTTCATGACAATGTGCGATCTCATACAGCCCAGAAGACCACCACAGTGTTGAAGCAGTTTTGTTGGGACATCATCGGCCACCCTCCCTAGAGGCCGGACCTCACTCCAAGCAACTTTATTTTCCTCACTTGAAGGAGCACCTATGAGGCCGACAATTCTCTTTAGATAAGGTGAAACATTTGCGACAACATGGCTGAACACGCACAGACAGGATTTTTACCAGGAGGAATATTCAAACTCGTCTCTTGAAGCAAGTGCCTAAACCGATACAGAGACTATGTTGAAAAATAATTGGTTGTATGAAATAAAAGTACATGTTTCACTGCAGGCTTTGTAACTTTAGTTTCTGATCACCCCTCGTACCAAACTTGTAATTTAGGTTCAGTACCTTCCAAAGATGCAACACGAAGATTTTCAAGGCCAACCCCCCCCCCCCCCCGCTCCAAACTACCCTTTACATGGAAATGTTTGATTTTATAAAAAATGCTTGTAACAACTTGATTAAAATACCATAAATTAAAGATATTTTACATGAGAAATAAACTGTATATCTTGAATTTTTGGGGGAAACACCTGTAAAGAAGTCCTCTTCATTTAAAGGAATTTTGCAGAATCTTGTATAACTGGTGAATGTGAATGATAGACGAAAATATACCATACAGAAGATATAGATCTCTTTAAAACTTACAATTTATTTCAAACAGCTTTTTTTGTAGCATCAGCCATTTCCAAGATATCCATTATTAATGATTTGATTTGTCATTCTCCTTAAGCTCAATTGATTTACAGTTGTCTCTCGCAATTGCATGGAAACAGTATGGAATTTTAAGGTCAGCATATAGTACCCTGTTCTTAAACATTTGACTATCACTGTTTCCTTAGTATCTATAATGAAACACATAATATAGCTGTTTCTACAACAGTTTGTTTGGATTAAAATGTAGCAGATAGAAAAATAAGCTCTATTAAGAATGGTTTGTCTACTCTCTAATAAAGTTAGAGGGTAGAGAAAATTATGTGAATGTATCTTATCAGATTTTTTTCATTGAATGGTCTGTAACTGGGATGACCTATCTTGACATGCTGCAGTAGTTTGTAACCTGCATTTCGATGAGAACTGCGATGACTACCTGTTCCAACAAGATGGGGCACTGTCCCATTATCAAGTGAAGTAATTCTGTGAATTAAAATCTGGCCCACTGTTGGATTGGCCATGCTACTGCTAATCACCTCCTAACATTTTGCAATTGACCACCCAGGTCAGCAGACCTTACCCCATGTGATGTTTCTCCTGTTAGGATATGTGGAGGATGCAGTCTGTGCCACCACTGCCATGAAATCTGCCACTGAATCAATGGATGTGAACATGCTAGACTGAGTATGGCAAGAACTTGACATGTCATGTGATACATGGTACCCTATTGAACGTGAGCAAGTCTTTCAAGTATAATAAACTTTGAGACATTTTATATCCAGTGCTGCTTCATATGTTTATCACAAATAGTGTCGTCACAATAAATGCATAAACTAGTTCTGTTCATTTGTTCTTACCCTATATATGTGGACATTTTATACAAATACAGCAGATCTGCGCAATTAATTCATTTTAGTTCTTGTCTGTAATAAACTCTTGCCGCTGATTTTGTGAAGGAGACCATCAAATCCAGTTCCTTTGTCATGCAGCTACTTTAACTCTATAACATATTTTCATCTGAGTTCATATCTGCTGAGAGGGAAGATTGACAATCTATTCTGCTTTAATAATTAATACAGAAGTTTCACAGAACTCTCATAGGAATGTGGTCTACTGTGTGATTTTCCAAATTCTAAGATTTGCTTTCCGTGAAGGTAACGATTATGGTGACATTTTGTAAAGCTTGAGCTCTATTAGCAGTTAGTTACTTAAACTAGGGCAAATTCAGAGCCAATGTAGATTCAACATTAAATTAGTTAGAGAAACTGATTTGAATCTATGCAAGCTAATATATGTGAAGCTAATTTACATTAATTAGCCTTTTATCTGTTCATGTATCTGAGTGATAGTTAAAGTGTGAGTGTATTAGATTCACTTTGGCATTAGTGATTAGTTGCTTAATTATTTAGCTCAGTGTATATGATTCACTTTTTTCTTTTGTTTTTTTAAGCAAGGGATGGATAAAGTAACATAACAAATGAACTACTTGGTGGAAGTAGATGAAGGTGCGGGAGCATTTTGCCAGAGGTCTCTCACACGTACACAGAAAGCTGGACGTCACATGGCGTGAGTGTAGCGAGCCTATAGTGCCAAATGGGTCTGGTGCCGCAACATGGGGCAGTTGACGAAACAGGACAAGACGGTGTGTGGCAATTAGCAAGTTGTTACAGTGCACTGTAATGGTATTCTTCATTGCAACATGGCCCTAGACACCATTTGGATGACTTCACACGGGTAACAATCATCGGGAAACTGGAAGAAGGGCAAAGTGTGACGAGTGTTGCTCAGGAGTTTGGAATTGCTCACTGCATGGGGAACTTTCCAAACCACAGGCACTGCGGTCCCAAGTAGAGGCGGTGGTCGGCCACGCTCAACTGCAGCAGCAGATGACCGCTACATTGTGCAACAGGCAAGAAGGGATCCACGCCAAACTGCGGGTGTAATTGCAACCACATTTAGCAGGATAGCTAGGATGCACTCTCACAATACACAGTGGCACGGCAACTACACAGATGTGGTCTTTTTGCCCGATGGCCAGTATGTTGTGTTCCATTCACATCCGTACATCGGCAGCACCTTTTGCGATGGTCCCAAGAACATCAAAATTGGACCAATGAGGAATGGGGTCGCCTGCTCTTCTCGGATGAGAGCAGATTCAGTTTAAGTAGTGGTTCTGGACGTACCCTCATCTGGCTAGAGGTGGGAACATGTAATGAATCCAGGAACATCCTTGAACATGATCGTTGTGGTGGTCTGGGTGTTATGGTTTTGGGGAGGCTTAATGTTGCATGGGTGCACTGACCTCCAAATCTTTGAGCACGCTACGCTCACTGGTCAGCGTTATTGTGATACTGTACTCCTTCCCCATGTGCATCTTTCAGGGGTGCAGTAGGCCCTGACTTTACTTTTATGGATGACAAAGCGTGACTGCATCGAATAGCGCAGATGGAGGATATTCGGTAAATGGACTGGCCTGCCCGTTCCCCCGATTTAAATCCCATCGAACACATGTGGGATGCTTTGGGGAGATGCATTGCAGCACATCCACATGCACCAAAGACCATCCAACAGTTGTCAACAGCGCTGGTGGAGGAATGGGATGCCCTACAACAAGAACTGCTTACCAACCTTGTGCCCAGCATGGGAGCACGATGCAGAGCATGCATTGCTGTCCATGGTGATCATACATCCTTTTAAGCACCATGTATCTGCTTCTATAAATCTAGAGAGCCATCATATGTAGTATTGACTTTAGTGTAGCTTATGGTCTATGAATAAAAGTGGCATTTCTGTTCGTCTCATTGCATATTTCGTTTAGTTGCCTACTGTAGCAGTTCCCTCTATGTATGATTCAAGTTTCATTAAGCTATGTTATTTGGCAGTGTCACAGCATGCAAAGATTACTTTCGTCCTTAGGTTTTGCACACCAGCGTATATAGTTATCCAACATGTATTTATAATCATTGGTTAAATAATTATTATTTAAAGCAATCTTACAATCTTGTCTTTTACCTTCCCCTTTTGATCCTGATTTTTTTTTTTTTATACCTCTCCCCAGTACCTTTCCATACAAAACTCCACCATAATTGAAAGATAGGGGAAGGTGTTAAGATAATTTCCAAAGATCTTTCTTTGTAAATGAGTTATGTAATTTGACAAGAAGTTGATGCAATGCTTTAGGAATTCACTAATTACATCAGGATTTGCCCCTCACTGAAAGAACCAATGTAGTTGCAGGACTTTTTATACAGGGCCTTTTTAATTGTGTCCTCAGCAATACAAGGACACAGTCTGACATGCAACCTCTGTATGCTGTGTCATTGAATCCCAATATGACATAAATACAATACCTTTATGTAGAGTTGAATCTTGTTTGGTGTATCATCCACCATGTGAGGACATAATGTGATGTCCATTCCCAATGTGGCGGAGGTATAATGCCTTTATGTAAAATTGATTCTGTGTAATGTATCATTAACAATGTGAGTCCAATCTCAATGTGATGCAGGTACAACACTTTTATTTGAATTCGGTGTATGTGATGTATCATTAACAATGTAAGGATATAATATGATGTACAATCCCAATGTAGCGCAAATACCACACCTTTATCTAAAGTTGAGTCTTGTTTAATGTGTCCTCGACAATGTGAGGACATAATGTAATGCCCAATCCCCATATGACACAGATGCAATATCTTTATATGTTGGGTGTATTTAGTGTGCCGTCAACTAACACCCTCCAATATCAACATCATACAGATACAAGCCCTTCAGGTAGGCTTGGGCGTATTTAATGTGTCTTCAACTCGCTGTCAACCTACGATTCCAACATGACAAACATACAAGAACTGTGTATGGTTGAGTCTATTTAATGTGTTGTCAACTGACAACCTCCAATACAAACATGACACAGATAAAAGATCTTCATGTGGAGTTACTCTGCTTATTGTGCCATCAACAATCCCAGATCATAGTGGCATGTCCAACCCCTACATGACACATATACTTTGGTGACCCTAGTGGGGCTAGCTGACAACAGGGGGAATAGGCTCAATGGATAGAAGCAATAGGTACAATGGTGAGGGGATGCCAGAGGTCGCTCGGTAAGGGGGTGAGAAATAAAAGCAAGGGTTTGTACAAACACTAATTGTATTTTTCAATAAATTGGGTGTAAGCTTTTACACCCTACAAAGGGTATCTGTCGAGCAAGAACTTAACTGTATGGATACCTGACTGAAGTGTAGGACTCTGGCAGGACTTGTAGCATGGATTTAAAGTTTTTTTAGTTTGTTTGGGGCATTAGACACAAAACAGGCGTGGCCTCTGTGTTGCAGTTGTCCATGAAGAGAATTGAGCAAGTGTCAAATCACTGACACCCTCCAATACCAACTTGGCGCAGATGCAAGATCTTTCTATAGAATGAGTCTGTTTATTGAGACAACTCACTGACAATTATAACTAATATGATTTTCCGGGCTGTTATGCCGTGGTCTGCTGAAGAAAGATTTCCCAGACGTTTCGTCCACAACTGCGGTGGACATCTTCAGTGGCGCGGACGAAGTCTTCTCGGTGAAAGTATCGCAGCGTCTGATGCGTTGGCCGTTAGTGCCGCTCTCTGCTGATTGGCCCGCTGGTATGAGGGGGCTGGCGCCGGCTGTGTTGTTGCTCTCTTCTGATTGGCTCGCAGTGTTTTTCGGTTTTGTATGACCTTTCTTGTTTTTGATGACTAGATACCAGTTACTGTTGAGTTTCAATGCTTCTTCTTTCCTATTGAAATTATTGGGATGTTTATAAATCTCTATTGCTTCGCGTTGTAGCCGGGTATGGTAATGCTTTATGGAGGAAAGAATGTTGGTGTCCTGAAATCTAATGATGTGTTCGCCCTCGGCTTCAATGGCATGTTCGGCGACTGCCGATTTTTCTGTATGGCCCAGGCGGCAGTTCCTTTTGTGTTCGCTCAGTCTGGGAAGCAATACGGGAAGCACGGTGAACCACACTTACTTCCACAAGAAATCCGACACCTAGAAACAGCTCTACAATCAAATGGTTATTCAGTCCAAGAGGTGAGAAGAGCCTGCCGTCCGGCCAAGCCCCGACCGGCTACTCAGGACCAACCCAAAAGCAAGTCCATTGTCTTTCTGCCTTATTTCAGAAATGTCACTGACCGTATTGAACACATACTTCAACGTCATAACGTCAAAACAGTATTCAAACCTACAAGACAATTAAACAGCCTACTGCGTTCTTCCAAAGACCCCCGAGACCCCCTGTCATCGGCCGGTGTTTACCGTATTCCCTGTTCGTGTGGTTCAGTGTACATTGGTACCACACAGCGGAGCGCTAACACCAGACTGAGCGAACACAAAAGGAACTGCCGCCTGGGCCATACAGAAAAATCGGCAGTCGCCGAACATGCCATTGAAGCCGAGGGCGAACACATCATTAGATTTCAGGACACCAACATTCTTTCCTCCATAAAGCATTACCATACCCGGCTACAACGCGAAGCAATAGAGATTTATAAACATCCCAATAATTTCAATAGGAAAGAAGAAGCATTGAAACTCAACAGTAACTGGCATCTAGTCATCAAAAACAAGAAAGGTCATACAAAACCGAAAAACACTGCGAGCCAATCAGAAGAGAGCAACAACACAGCCGGCGCCAGCCCCCTCATACCAGCGGGCCAATCAGCAGAGAGCGCCCACACTATAAAGAGAGCAGCACTAACGGCCAACGCATCAGGCGCTGCGATACTTTCACCGAGAAGACTTCGTCCGCGCCACTGAAGATGTCCACCGCAGTTGTGGACGAAACGTCTGGGAAATCTTTCTTCAGCAGACGACGGCATAACAGCCCAGAAAATCATATTAGTTATAATTGTGACACCGGCCGTGAAAACCTACGTTCTTACATAACTCACTGACACCCACCAGTACCAACTTGACACCGATTCAAGATCTTTGTATAGATTGGGTCAACTCACTGACACCCTCCAATACCAACTTGACACCAATGCAAGATCTTTGTATAGATTGAGTCTGTTTATTGAGTCAACTCACTGACACCCTCCAGTATCAACTTGACACAGTTGCAAGATGTTTGTATAGATTGAGTCTGTTTATTGTGTCAACTCACTGACACGCTCCTATACCAACTTGGTACAGATGTGGCACTCTGTTACCATTTTTGTAACATTGTTGTTGCAAGGCCAATTTAAATGTATCAATGCGTAGAATGCCACAATTTTTTTAAAAAAAAGTTAACCAGAAAGGTAAATTGGCAGGCTCATTGTAGAATGCATTGGAAATAAAGCAGTCCCCCAGAGTAATAAGCTTTGTACTACCAAAGGTTAACTGAAATGAATTAAGGATTTAAAGCAGCTCTAAATAAAGCTAATAATTTGTACAGCCCCAGAAGCACTGAATATATTCACATTCAAAGGTAGAAACAGTAATACATTACAATTGAAACACAGTGCATTCTGCTTTGTCCTTCTCACATAATATTTGCCATTTAAATAGAATTTAACACGTGGTGATATTCCAATATAAACTCGCTTCGATAAGATTTTAGTGCCACTTCACACATTAAAAATAATTTAGAAATTTACTTATGCCTAAAAGTATGTGTATAATTTAGACAAGGCTGAAAAATGTGGAGACAGCTACTCCCAGACATGAAGCTCAAGAAAGCCTTCGCTGGTCGTCAAGAACTAAGTCTGTTAGACACTCTTTTTCGTCGGAGCATATCGCTCGAGGGGCGCCGGAGAATCGCGTGATGATGACGTGGAGACTGCATAAGCGCTATCTATGCTGGCAGAGAGGTTGCAACATGGTGAGCGCTGTAGGTACCTGGTGCAGCCGGCCACTGACTGTTAATTGGGCTGCCAATATAGTGACAAGCGGGGCCAGAAGATTGTAGTTCATCATTCCAGATACGTTAAGGAACTGTGGTCATGTCTGCTAAAACAGGTACTCGTTGAAAGAAGAGCATAATTGGCTCAAAACTCCCCCCGGGCGTAATCGGGAAAACTGCAGACAATGCTGGTCCGGTCGCCCCGAGCTACGAACATGGAAAATAAACAAATAGAATGAGCTCATATCACAGGAAGCGACCAGCACAAAAGGGAAAGCGAGTCCAGTGCACACACACAAAAAAAAAAGGACACAAAACTGCAAATGGCAACAATAAATAAATTCAAGCAAGGAGGCAAATATGCACAAAACAATTAGCAGCTTATGCAGATATAACTGTACCAAGAATAAAGGTAACCATTGCAAAGCGAATATGTGAGGCTGCATAACAAAAATAAACTATATAATAATAACAAAAGATAAAGCATATAAAGTTCTATATCAATAATCATTTAGAACAATAACAGAATATAAGTGCGCTACAAACAACTCTAAAGCTAGCTAACAAACTTCTGTAAATAGAACTACGACAGAGAAAAACACAGCTGGCTGTAAGCACTAATTACACAAAAGAACTAAAGAATGGGCCCACAAAAAGGACTGTGCACAAAGAACATATAAAGGAAAGGAAAATGAAACATAAAAAAAAAGAGGAAAAAGATCTCGATGACACAAAAAGAAAAGGAATGCTTTGACATGGATAGGAAAAATAAACTTGTCATGCCAAAGACGAGTGTATCGAGTAGAAGAACTTGAATCATGTCGGAAGCGACTCCGAAGTGACAAAACATAACTGTGAAGTGTGAGTCCTAATGAATTTACCAGAAATACAATGGTGAAGGTGGAAGGAAACTTGACAATGTGTACAATCCGAAAAGGATCAGCATAACTGGGAGCAATTTTATGAGTAAGATGACCTGTTGCATTACTAACAGGGTAATTATGCAACAATACGAAATCACCTACTTTAAAAGGAGCTGGAAGACGTGATTGGTTATAACGAGCTTCTCGCCGATGAAGATCCCTGCAAAGCTGACGAAGGGTGTCATGCCAAAGGTTGATTGAAGCGCTGAATCTTGAGATTCTGGAAGTAAATCACGTAAACACCAAGAATTAATCAAAGCACAAGCCGGCAAAAAGGGAAACATGAGATGAAATGGAATCAGTTTACGAGATTCATGAGTCTCCAGATTAAACGCCAACTGAAAAGCAGGCAAACAGGTGTCCCAAAGACGATCATCTGAATGAAAGGCGATCAGCGTGCTTTTAAGATTGCAGTTAACACGTTAAACTAATGATGGCCGTGGATAATGAGACGCATGAACGAACTCCACACCATGTTTAAAAAGAAAAGGAGTCCAGCTCGAAAATATGATGCGTTATTGGATTCAATTGTCTGCGGTAACCTGAACGATACAAAGATACCAGACAAAGCAATAGTATTAAATGCTCTAGAAGCACGAACTGGTACTATCCAAATAGATTTTGTAAAGGCGTCAATAAGTACACACAAGTAAACATTGCCCCGAAAGGAACGTGGTAATTGCTCAATAAAGTCAAGAAACAGACATTCCATAGGATAAGAAGCTAGACGTGAATTCAGAAGTCCAAACCGAGTGGAATGTGGAGACTTAGAGCGACAACAGGCGGAATAATTATGAACAAACTGCAAAATATCTCAGTACATATGATTCCATACAAAATTATGACGAATCTTAGAATTGGTTTTATAAATTCCCAAATGAGCTCCAAATTGTGATGTGTGAAAGTATTACAAAACTATTGCGATAAGAGTGTGGTAAGACAATATTTAACGCGTTCGATTTTGGCAAGTGCGTGAGTAATAAGTCATCGCGAAAGAGATAATTTGGAGGAAGCTGTCTTTGCTTACCCGTTGTCCAAAGCGAACCCAAATTAGGATCAGGATGTTGATGCTCTGATAAGGAAGTAAAGATTGTAGGAAAATCTTAAGAAAGTGTACCGAGCATTGCAATGGAAGATAACTGTGATAGTGGCGGATCCTCCTGAAATAAGCAAGAAAGTGCATCAGCGATGCAATTTTTACTACCGTGGATATTTTTAACTGTAAAACTAAAGGCACTAAGGCATACAGACCAACTCAATTTCAATTTCGTACAGACCAACGGGCCAATTTCCTGACTCGACGCCTGTGCGAAAGCACCCAGCTGATAGCCTGATTATCACATTCCAAATCAAAACGTCGCTCTAAAAATTGTCGAAACTTCTCATAAGCGGATAACACTGCTAAAGCGTCCAATTCATAGATTGACAACAGTCGTTCTTGATCAGATAATGTTCTAGAAAAATAAGCGGTAGGGCGACGCCCTTGACCAGTATCTTGTAGTAAAACTGCAGAAAGGCCTACTTGAGAGGCATCCGTTTGCAAAATAAAGGAAAAGAAGAATCTGGCATGGCCAAACTGGGCGGATTGATTAAGGCCTGTTTAAAAAGATCAAATGCATATTGTTGTTGAGACGCCCATGCAAAGGAACATGTTTACACGCAAAGCGTAAAGTGGCTCAGCAATAGTAGTTAAATTGGAAATAAATTTAGATAAAAAGGAAACCATCCCAATAAATGAAGCCAGTTGCTTCTGAGTGCAAGGTACTGGATAATTACGGATAGCTATTGCCTGAATATCTATAAATATTTCAGCAGGTGAAATTAAATGTCCAAAAAAGAATACCTGGGACACTGCAAATGTGACATTGGAAGGTCATACGGTAAGGCCAGCTTGACGAAAAGAATCAAGAACTCAACGAAAATGCTGTAGGTGAGTAGTGAAGTCTGGAGCATAGATTACTAAATTGTCAAGCTAATTAAAGGCAAAAAAAATTGAATTTATGGAATATATGGTACAACAAACGGGAAAGGAACTGCGCATCAGCTGATATCCCAAAAGGGATCATACAAAAGTGATATAAATTGCACGGGGTAATGAAGGCCGTAAGAGGTCGTGAAGATGGATGAAACAGAATTTGGTAATATGCCTGATTTAAAACTAAGGTCGTGAAAACTTTAGCATCTTTAAAATGATGAGCTGCATCATGTAGTTGGTATAAAGGCATAGAATCCAAAACTATATGCTTATTCAAGCATTTAGTCCAATACTAAAAGCATTTCGTTGTTAGGTTTGGGCACAAGGAAACATGGACAGGCGTAGGAACTGTCGGAAGTTTCTATAATTCCAGCCTGTAACATGCGCTCAACTAAGTCTAGAAGAAGATTCATTGTAGGAGGCGAAAGCTTATATGGTGGACTACAGACCGGTGTATTATCCGATAACTGAATCTGATAATTAAATTCACGTACAAGTCCTATCCGTCAAAACATCAGTATAATGTACTAATACACGTAGATCCAGCCACTAAGCTTTGGATAAAGTAACAAATTAATTCCCAAAGAATCCAATATTCAATCAGAAGAGTGTAGAGACAAAGGTGCGGGACCCCAATTAAAATTTTTAAAACCAAAGGGGACAAAAGGCACAGTTATTGGTAAAATTAGAGTAATCTAGCCAATTTGCAGTTGCCGAATGAAATGATTACCCAAAATTAAAGAATAAGTCAAATGAGGGACCACAAAAATAAACATCCCAAGAAAAATAGTGAATTTTAATATGTAGTTTAACTGCACCGATAAGTTGTACTGGTGTTCCTGTTAGGGAAATAGCCGAAGCATGTTGAGGTTGAAAGGAACATCTTAACAAACATGGTAATGTATTCAAAAATACTAAATTTAAATCACTGCCAGAATTGAATAAAGCAGATACAGTTTGTGAACCGCAAAAAATTGGAATTACTGGCAGAGAAACAAAAGGCACACCTGTAAGAGACGATAATCCTCTAGAAACGGATTGTCGAGGTAATAGTGAAGACGGACGAAATCTCCTGTTTTGGTTTTGACGTTTACTCCGAAAACAACTAGCAATAGTATGTCTCAGTTTTTGACAAAATGCACAACGTGAAGCTGTAGGTCACGGAAAATTACGAGAGTTATTATCATCAGAATTTATAGAAGCCGGAGGTAAAGGCTGGAAATCAGTAGGGTTCAACTGCATGGATTTAACTAAGTCGTTAGGAGTATTAGTTGTATTCTGAACCTATTGCACCCAGCTAATCTGATGGAGGTCAGCGAAGGATGTTGGTCGAGAAATGAAAGTCCATTGAAGTTGTATAGGATCATTTAACCCCGAAAGAATAAGTTCCAAATCTGGAATGCAAAATATACTTGCATATTTATGAACTCGATCAACAAATGCAATTAAAGTTTCCTGTAGTGCTTGTATGACATAATAATATGAAGCCAGAAATGAAGTATCCGAGGCAGAAAGAAAAAATGTAAAACTTGAGTCATGAAAAACCTCAATACTAAACTCCGACTGTAATGCTGTTTGTACTAAGTGTACAAATGGATGAAGAAAAAGATCCAAAAATTCTAACGCTTGAATTGAAGTGTTCACCAAAATTGGTTTAGCTGGAAGTAATTTCTGCGCTGGGTGATCTATTTTCAATGGCTGAAGGTTAAATGGGGCTAACGGCACAGGCGACGCTCGCGCAGACAAAACTGATATAGGACGATTCAGTGTCTGAAATTCCGATTCCAAGTCAAACGACTCTATTAGAAGTTAAAGTTGTAACATTTTGTAATAAATTTGCATATTCACGCTTAAGGACTGCCAAAGTATCTGCTTTCGATGCAAAAATTGTAAATGTTCCACATAATGCATAATACCTGCACGTAATTGTCGGGCAACTGACGGAGAAAATGACATGGTCTGTTCAGCCAAGAAATCTGTAAATTTTTGTAATTGAAAACTAGTGTCCTGAAGTAGGTTCAAAAGCTCAGGTTTAGAAAAATTTGAAATATTTGGAGGAAGGTGTGAATTATCTTTCAATAATTTAACAAGTTGTAGCACAGTTTGTACAGCTTCGGGACACAAGTCACATAATTTTAATGCTAAGAGGAATTCTTCTTTACGTGCAACTCAAGGTTTGTATTCGCCATTTACCTATGTATAGAACACGATTCACGAGTGAAAGTATGCAATGTTCATACAGGCAAGTGTGAGAAGGTACAAATTAAACAAATGCACAGCTGCAAATATAAGAAAAAAAAATTCAAAAAACATTTAAAAGCAATACAAATCCTTACAACTGCAAAATGTACAATAATACAATGTTCACATCTCTGCTACCATTTTTGTAACATTGTTGCAAGGCCAATTTAAATGTAGTCAATCCATAGAATGCCACAATTTCCTTAAAAAAAATTAACTAATAAGGTAGAATGGCGGGCTTACTGCAAAATGCATTGGAAATAAAGCATTCCCCCAGAATAATAAACTTTGTACTACCAAAGTTTAAATGGAATGAAATAAGGATTTAAAGCAGCTGTAAACAAAACTAATAATTCCTACAGCCCCAGAAGCACTGAATATATTCACACTCAAATCTAGAAACAATAATAAATTACAATTGAAACACACAGCATTCTGCTTTGTTCTTCTCACACAATATTTGCCATTTTAAATAGAATTTAACACGTGGTGATATTCCAATATAAACTTGCTTCGATACGATTTAAGTGCCACTCCACACACTAAAAAGAATTTAGAAATTTACTCACACGGAAAAGTATGTGTATAATTTAGACAAGGCTGGAAAGTGTGGAGACGGTCGCCAACAGACACGAAGCTCAAGAAATTCCTTCGCTGGTCGTCGATAACTAAGTTCGTTACACACTCTTTTTTGTCTGTAGGAGCGTATCGCTCGAATGGCACCGGAGAGTCACGTAATGATGACGTGGAGACTGCATTTGTGCTATCTATGCTGGCGGAGAGGTCGCAACCTGCTGCAGCTGGCTACTGACTGTTAATTGGGCTGCCAATGTAGTGACAAGAAGGGACCAAAGATTGTAGTTCATCATTCCAGTTACGTTAAGGAACTGCGGCCATGTCTGCTAAAACACATACTCATTGAAAGGAGAGCCATAATTGTCTCATAGATACGAGATCTTTATATAGGTTGAGTCTGTTTATTGTGTCAACTCACTGACACCCTTCAATACCAACTTGGTTCAGATACGAGATCTTTATATAGGTTGAGTCTGTTTATTGTGTCAACTCACTGACACCCTTCAATACCAACTTGGTTCAGATACGAGATCGTTATATAGATTGAGTCTGTTTATTGTGTCAACTCACTGACACCCTTCAATACTAACTTGGTTCAGATACGAGATCGTTATATAGATTGAGTCTGTTTATTGTGTCAACTCACTGACACCCTTCAATACCAACTTGGTTCAGATACGAGATCGTTATATAGATTGAGTCTGTTTATTGTGTCAACTCACTGACACCCTTCAATACCAACTTGGTTCAGATACGAGATCTTTATATAGATTGAGTCTGTTTATTGTGTCAACTCACTGACACCCTTCGATACTAACTTGGTTTAGATACGAGATCTTTATATAGATTGAGTCTGTTTATTGTGTCAACTCACTGACACCCTTCAATACCAACTTGGTTCAGATACGAGATCTTTATATAGATTGAGTCTGTTTATTGTGTCAACTCACTGACACCCTTCGATACTAACTTGGTTCAGATACGAGATCTTTATATAGATTGAGTCTGTTTATTGTGTCAACTCACTGACACCCTTTGATACTAACTTGGTTCAGATACGAGATCGTTATATAGATTGAGTCTGTTTATTGTGTCAACTCACTGACACCCTTCGATACTAACTTGGTTCAGATATGAGATCATTATATAGATTGAGTCTGTTTATTGTGTCAACTCACTGACACCCTTCGATACTAACTTGTTTCAGATACGAGATCGTTATATAGATTGAGTCTGTTTATTGTGTCAACTCACTGACACCCTTCAATACTAACTTGGTTCAGATACGAGATCTTTATATAGGTTGAGTCTGTTTATTGTGTCAACTCACTGACACCCTTTGATACTAACTTGGTTCAGATACGAGATCGTTATATAGATTGAGTCTGTTTATTGTGTCAACTCACTGACACCCTTCGATACTAACTTGGTTCAGATATGAGATCGTTATATAGATTGAGTCTGTTTATTGTGTCAACTCACTGACACCCTTCGATACTAACTTGTTTCAGATACGAGATCGTTATATAGATTGAGTCTGTTTATTGTGTCAACTCACTGACACCCTCCAATACTAACTTGGTTCAGATACGAGATCTTTATATAGATTGAGTCTGTTTATTGTGTCAACTCACTGACACCCTTCGATACTAACTTGGTTCAGATACGAGATCTTTATATAGATTGAGTCTGTTTATTGTGTCAACTCACTGACACCCTTCAATACCAACTTGGTTCAGATACGAGATCTTTATATAGATTGAGTCTGTTTATTGTGTCAACTCACTGACACCCTTCGATACTAACTTGGTTCAGATACGAGATCTTTATATAGATTGAGTCTGTTTATTGTGTCAACTCACTGACACCCTTCAATACCAACTTGGTTCAGATACGAGATCTTTATATAGATTGAGTCTGTTTATTGTGTCAACTCACTGACACCCTTCAATACCAACTTGGTTCAGATACGAGATCGTTATATAGATTGAGTCTGTTTATTGTGTCAACTCACTGACACCCTCCAATACCAACATGACAGATAAAATATCTTGATGGTAGAGTTAGGTTTCTTTAATATTGCATAATTCATCCAATCCATTGTGTAATATTCAAAGCCAGCATATCTAAGGTAGTGCCATAATATATCTTGTATCAAATTATATTCCCCTGGGATAGTATGTGATTAACACCCTTGCCTGCTTGTAGGTTAAAATACCACCTATTCTGAGATTATGACCCCATTCCAATTGTCTTGAGTGTTATTGCTGCACATTTGTGGTGATGTAATATATGATCATTTTTAGGGGACTGCTCTAAATTGGTTCATGAACAAAAGGCTCCTCAGCGCTGAAACATTGTAGGCCCTTGTGGTTCTACACTTAATAATGAGAATTCCATTGTAAAGCAGGAATTAGCATCCTAGTGTGAAGTGGGCATATGTTTTTGTCTTGAACCAGGACGAGGGCAGACCAGTTGAATAACTCACTCCCCTTCATTGCTGTACATAGACCTCAAAGAATATTGCAGCTTGGGATAACCTGCATTAGGTGCTAATATAAGTAGTAGCATCTTGTTGAGGTTTGGTATAGTCATAATGGAACTGTGTGTGATCGCTAACAAACAATGTTTTATTCCTCATTATGTAAGATGTGTGCACATGCAGACATTTTACCCACCTGGTATTAACTTTTACATTCATGTTTACATTTTCAATAATGGCACTTAATGTCATCTTTATTTTTAAAACTAAATCATTAATTTACTTTTTTTGTTTGTAAGGATTAAGTACATCTCTTTAGAAACTATCGTCCTCTGTGGACTAGTGGTACCATGCTAGCCTCTAGTTCCCCAGGTTGCGGGTTCAAACCCAGCGAAGGGCAATGGATTTTTTCGGGCGTAAAAATCCTTAGCATGGCTTCCTTCGGAAAGGAAGTAAAACCGGTGGTCCCATGTCGTAGGTTTATGGCACATAAAAGAACCTCCAGCCTAATAGACCTCTGAGCAAAATTACCGGTCTCTCACGCCCAATATAGAATGGGACGCTAAGGACCACAGTTGTTAAAGAGCATCCATAAATAAAACTCAATTTTTTTTCTTTCTTCAGAAACTACATTAATATTGTTTTCAAATAAGTGTAAAAATTCCAGCATAGAGAGGATTTAATTTCTAATTACTAGACACATGTGTTGACCAATCAGCCATGAGAATGCACATGGTGAGTGATCTGATGTGCTATACTTGTGCAGCTTTCTCTACCACTGAAGGTCTCACATACATCCATTATAATAATTGTTATTCTGTTCACGTTACATTACAGTAGAGTACTTTTTCTACCATATATGTAGTAGGTAGAGAATGTAGTGCATTTTACCGAAAAATTCGATGCCGAGATTTCACCAGAAATACATGTTTTGAGGCTCCCTGAATCCAAATAAAGCATTTTTGGAAGAGAGAGAGTGTGTGTGTGTGTGTGTGTGTGTGTGTGTGTGTGTGTGCACGCACTCGATATATACAGTCCAGTCATAAGTTCTTTCCTATATGTTTGTAGCAGTACAACTTAAAAATAAATTATTTAATGGTATTGTCACAAGTTACTGTGGTAGCAGAGTTATTATTCTAAATCCATTTGCTTTGTGTAGTTCCTACATCACCAATAAATTTGTAATGTGTTGTAAATGAAAACAGAATTGCAGTGATTGTTCTTTATAAGTGTGTTACGAAACCTACTGAAATTTGTTTACCAAACTGTCAAGACCTAGCAGGCCACATACCATAAGGACTTTGGGAGTGGTCAAAGCAGTAAGAAAACGAATAGATCGAAGCCCGTTCCGGAAGCAAAAAGTATTGGCCCGAGAGTTAACTGTATCTGCCAAATCCATTGTCTGAGATTATCGAGAAGACCTTCATATGAGAGCTTATTGACAGTCAGTGGGACATTTGTTAACCTCGAACCTAAAGAAGATCAGGTACAAAAGATCAAAGAGGCTTTTACAGTGGCATGCTCAGAATGGTCATGAAAATCCTCTTCACAGATGAGAAAACTTTCACAGTGGCAGAGAAGCACAATAAACACAATGGTACAAAATACGCATAGAGCTCAGAGGAAGCTAAAATATCAGTCCCCTATGTCCACAGAAGGCTCCATCCAGCATCAGTGATGGTTTGGTGGGGCGTATCACATCAAGGAGTGAAAACAGGAGCCAGACGGTACCAAGAGGACATCCCAGAGAGAGACCCTTGAACACCACACTCTTCAATGGAAGCCATTGGGTCTTTCAGCAAGACTAAGCTCCAGCTCACAAGGTTAGAACAACTCCAGCATGGCTCAGGGACAATGTTCCAGAATTCATTGCAGCAGAAGACTGGCCCTCTGGCAGCCCAGACCTGAAACCACTGGACTATAGGCTTTGGGATATCTTGGAGAGCAAGGCCTGTGCTAAATCTCACTCCAGTTTGACGCAGTAATTTGTATCACAAATTATGTAAATGTCAGAGTGATTGTAGTGTGAATATGCATTGTTGTGTGACATTGATTTGAGATGTTTGTTGATTGTAAGCATTGTTGAGAAGTGGGTTTATACGGCCTTACTGAAACTGACAATAATAGCGTGCAATAATGTAGCGAGGGGGTGAGCTGTTTATTATTATTAGAGACGAGCAAATGACGTAATATTGGCGCGTTTTTCTTAGGAATTTGCGGGAACATTTTCCTTAGAGCATATGTGTTCATAATTTTCATTGGATATAAATATAGACGCTAATGTTGGCGCGTTTTATTAATGAATAACAGCTCAGTTATAATCTTTAGGCATATCGGGGTGTAGGAGTATAAAAAGGGCTAAGTCAGAGTCAGATTTCTCCAGTCCATCGGAAACATTTGTGCATTACACGTCGCTGAGTTCAACAGAAACAGTCATGGAGAATACATAGCATAGTTTATCGATTTGCAGGTTACGCGTACCAAAGTTATGAAAAATCTCTCGTGTTGTAAGTTAATTACATAAAAAGTTGAAGTATGCGAATTAATAATGGGCAGTAAAGAAGTTATTATAACAGTTTCAGTTTGGCGAGTGTCAAGATTAATATGTGAAAGTGAATAATGTGTTAAGACAATAAAAGTGTAAAACAAATTCTTTTATCAGTATTATCTTTGGATAAAAACTCCTTTCCGTTTACACACCTTGATTAAGATTTGCTCGACCGAGAAACAATAGCTAGCCAGAGGACAGTGAACCCAAAATTAAATACAATAACAGGCGCTCAGTAAAAGATAACACGAAGTGACCGCGATAAATTGTTTTTTATACGTGCGGCAAATAAACAGTAGCATCTTTCAAACAAACACTAATACCATCGTAAATTGGCTACCACAACGTGGGGCTCGACAAACAAATGAATAATACCACTTCAAAATGGCGCTCAGAACGTGGGACAGAATAACCAGGAAGGAGCGTAATAACCAGGAAAGGGCAGAATAACCAGGAAGGGGCGAATTAACCAGGAAGGAGCATATTAACCAGGAAGGGGCGAAGGAACCAGGACGTGGAGCGAATGGAGCAGTGAACTGAACTACAAGACGCAGATTCCAGAAACAACTACAGGAACGACAG
Source organism: Deroplatys truncata (assembly GCA_030765065.1). Classification (NCBI taxonomy): domain Eukaryota; kingdom Metazoa; phylum Arthropoda; class Insecta; order Mantodea; family Mantidae; genus Deroplatys; species Deroplatys truncata. The sequence goes on along the minus strand of CM060984.1, from coordinate 18,774,963 downwards.
ACGACGCGGATGAGTGGACACAAAAACATCGAGACTACGAAGATTCATCATAATACGACGCAGAAGCGACATATAATCTAGGAGAGAGGGGCAGGAAGCTGGACATCAAAGTAACATCAGCAGATAGCATCAGAAAGGTTAGAAAAGTGTGATTTCTTTTTTTATTCTAAAAAAAAAGGGGGTAAAAATTTAAATGTACTTGAGGAGTGGTAGGATTAAGAAAACAATGTCTACTAATAATACTGAAGAAACAATTATGGAAGGGGATAGTGTAACAGTTAGCTGTAATTCAATACAGGTTACAGAAAATAGCTCAAACAATGTAGGATTTGAGGGAGGAAATGTTAGTGCAGAAAGTGAGAATAGAACAGCAGGAAATGTAAATTTTGATGCTAGTATGATGATGGAAATGCTGAGAAATATGAATGAGAAATTAGATCAAAACAGGGAAGATATGCAAAAGAATAATAGGGAATTGAGAGAAGATATGGAAAAGAATAAGAGGGAATTGAGGGAAGATATTGGTAAGAGTATTACAGATCAATTAAGGGAAGAAATTGGTAAGAGTAATGAGGAATTAGAAAAGAAAATAGATCAAAACAGGGAAGATATGCAAAAGAATAATAGGGAATTGAGGGAAGATATTGGTAAGAGCTTAGAACAAAACAGGGAAGAAATTGAAAAGAAATTTATGGAGCTAGATAGTAGTATGATGAGAATGAGAAATGAAAATCAGGAAATGATAGCAAATGAGATAGGTGAAGTTTCAAAGAAAATGTTAGACATGAGCAGGGAAATATCTAACCAAAAAAGTGAGGTTAATAATAAAATAGAACATGTTGATGTAAAATGTACAGAGTTAGGTAGCCGAATGAGTAGCATTTCAAGTAAGTTAAGAGAAATGATGGAGGCTACGAGTGCAGATTTAATTCAGGTGCATGTTAATTTCAGAGGGGAGATATCTGAAATACAGTAGGAGTCAGAAACACAAAGAAATAAATTGTCTGAAGAAGTTAAAGTTTTGCCTATAAATAATCAAAAGCTAACTTCTGAAATTAACAAGTACCAAGCTGTTCAAATTGAAAACTCCAATCCAGTACAATTTATTACAGACTTGTCAGAGTACTCTCAGATTAAAAAAATACCAGAAGAATTGAAAATGTCTGTTAAAAGATGTGTAGTTCAGAAAACTTTAGATTGTTTTCAAATTATATCTTGGGGTGAAATATCATAACCTTTAAGAGGTTATTCATGAACAAATTTTGGAAGGTTAGGATACGACTACGAGTAATGTTTAGCCACAGACAATTTGATCCAGGAGGGGGAATAGCAATGACTGCTAAAAAGCTAGTAAATTCAGGATAGTTAAAGCTGAACTGCAGAAGAAAGTATTGGAATGTAAGAGGGTTAATTATGTATGTATGTATGTTATAAGAAAGGAGAAATAAATTCTGGACATAACTAAATGTTTAAAAAAAAATAACATTTTCTTAGTAACTGTAACAGCATTTGAAATGAAGCATGTAATAATTAAAACTTAATGTTATATTAAAGTAAAAGTACGTAGGTATAATTCAAATAGTATTTTAAATATAAAGTACAAAACAACAAAAATGGGGTAAAAATAATTAAAACAAATACTTATGTATCAAACAGATAATGTGAAACAGTGTCTAGATTTAAGAGATGTAAATATATTTGTGTAGAGGGTGAATATTTTGGTAAATATGTGTAATAATTACAAAAATCTTAAATGTATAAATTTTTGTCAACAACCTAAGAAAGTAAACAATTTTGTAACAGTAACTAAATAATTCAGGGTACAGTATTTGCTATAAAAAAATTGTAATGTCAGATTAATGTCTAAACACATTAAACCAGAGCCAGTAAATAGTGGTGAGATAAAGGCAAAACATATGTCGTGTGTTAAATACGTGTGCAGTGTTAAGTGAAAGTGATAAATAGCGTGTGTTCCAGGATTCAGGAGACTAAAAACCCAATTATAAAATCTCCAAACAAGTTGTAAATATTTATAATTATGTTTCTAGTGGGGCATATGACGCAGTAATTTGTATCACAAATTATGTAAATGTCAGAGTGATTGTAGTGTGAATATGCATTGTTGTGTGACATTGATTTGAGATGTTTGTTGATTGTAAGCATTGTTGAGAAGTGGGTTTATACGGCCTTACTGAAACTGACAATAATAGCGTGCAATAATGTAGCGAGGGGGTGAGCTGTTTATCATTATTAGAGACGAGCAAATGACGTAATATTGGCGCGTTTTTCTTAGGAATTTGCGGGAACATTTTCCTTAGAGCATATGTGTTCATAATTTTCGTTGGATATAAATATACATGCTAATGTTGGCGCGTTTTATTAACCAATAGCAGCTCAGTTATAATCTTTAGGCATATCGGGGTGTAGGAGTATAAAAAGGGCTAAGTCAGAGTCAGATTTCTCCAGTCCATCGGAAACATTTGTGCATTACAGGTCGCTGAGTTCAACAGAAACAGTCATGGAGAATACATAGCACAGTTTATCGATTTGCAGGTTACGCGTAGCAAAGTTATGAAAAATCTCTCATGTTGTAAGTTAATTACATAAAAAGTTGAAGTATGCGAATTAATAATGGGCAGTAAAGAAGTTATTATAACAGTTTCAGTTTGGCAAGTGTCAAGATTAATATGTGAAAGTGAATAATGTGTTAAGACAATAAAAGTGTAAAACAAATTCTTTTATCAGTGTTATCTTTGGATAAAAACTCCTTTCTGTTTACACACCTTGATTAAGAGATTTGCTCGACCGAAAAACAATAGCTAGCCGGAGGACAGTGAACCCAAAATTAAATACAATAACAGGCGCTCAGTAAAAGATAACACGAAGTGACCGCGATAAATTGTTTTTTATACATGCGGCAAATAAACAGTAGCATCTTTCAAACAAACACTAATACCATCGCAAATTGGCTACCACAACGTGGGGCTCGACAAACAAATGAATAATACCACTTCAAGTTTGGAATCTCTAAAGCGAGATCTCGTAAACGCAGTGCAGGAAATTCCTCTAGATGTCATCCATGCTGCAGTAGCAGACTGGCCTAAAAGATTAAGGTCCTGTGTAAAGGCCAGAGGTGATCATTTTGAATGACTTATAGTGTAAGAAATGTTCATTAGTCACTAAATTAAATATATATATGTTATATCTTTTTGTGTCTTTTATTTTAAGACATATCGCTTCTTAATCATAGGACACAACTTAATGACTGAACTGTGGGTGTGTGTGTGTGTTTTTTTTTCTTCTTTCTTCCTAAAAAGCGATTTTAAACTTTTTGATTAAGATACCATATATTAAAGATATTTACATGGCAAGTAAAATGTATATATTGAATTTTCTGAGATTAGCCTGTAAAGTGCTCTTCATTCAGAAGGAATTTTGTATAATCTTGTGTAACTAAAACGTACTCTACAGAAAATGTATAGAACTCTTTAAAACACACAATTTATTTCAAGAAAGTTTTTTGTGGCATAAGCCATTTATTAGATATCTATTATTAATGATGCAAATTATTCATTTCTTGGTCCTCTCTTAAGGTCCTATGAACTTTCTTGTGATTACATGGAAACAGTATGTAATTTTAAGGTCTGCATATAGCGTCTAGTTCTTGAAGGTTTGACTATCACTGTTCTCTTTGTATCTATAACAAAGTGTGTAATGTAGCTATTTTTGCAAAGTTTATTTGGATAAAAATGTAGTCAATAGAAAAATGGGCTTTAGTAAGGATAGTTTGTATACCCACTAATAAACGATAGAGTGTAGAGAAAGTCATGTGAATGTGTCACATCAGATTTGTTTGTTAAATAGAATATTCGACCATGTAGTTGTGTTTCTTTCCAAGTTGTGCTTTAATAACTACATTAGAGATTGAAACAGATTTTTCTTTTTCTTCAGGTTTTGTAACAGACTCTGGCAATACCAGTACCATACATGGGGATGACTGACAGGGATACTGGAACAGAAACTGAAGATTCTTGTCATGAACTGAACTCTTCTTTCAATTCCTCATTTAGGGAATGTGAGAATTCCTTTCTTGCCAGAGGTCATAGTGTGGTCAAAGAATGACATTAACCTGTATGAAATAGTCAACAAAATGGAAAACAGACCAGAATCTTATTTGTTGAAGAAAACATCGGGTAAAATGAAATCTGAGTCAGAACTGACTTGTGGCTCAGATGTTCCTATTAAGAGTGAGCCACCTTCTTTTGCTTCATACTTTATAATGCAGTCTGACTCCAATAAAGAAATAGACACTAACATTGAAATCAAAGAAGAACTCTGTTTGTTGGAGAAAACGTCGAGTGAAATGAAACCTGAGTCAAAAACAGCTCCTGGCTCAGATGTTTATGTAAGGAGTGAGCCACCACCTTCTGCTTCAGACTATGTACTGCAATCTGACTCCAACAAGGAAATAGGCTCCAACATTGAAGTCAAAGAAGAACCTGGATACTTCGAAATAACATTTCCTGTACTGAAATCTGAAGCAGAAGAGATTCACCCCAAAGACATGGATTCTGATACACAGGTAAGATATGCAAAAGTATTTCTTAAATGAGTCAGTTTGAAAAGATCTGGACATAAGAAGGAAGAAATGAGCTTTTAACTTTATCAGTGTCATTATGTTTCTGAAATGGTTTCCCATTAGATATACAAATACCATGGACAACTTACTAAAGTGGTTTCACTTAAGTTCAAAGGAGTTGTAAACAAAACCATGTGACAAGATAGCACCTCATTGGCTGGTGGGCAAATTACAACTTTTCCTGCTTAGCACTTGTCTCTTCCTTTACATAAAACAGTTTGGTTCAGATTGTAACTTTTGTGGCTATTCTTGTGCAGAGAAATTTAAAAAATCCATTATTGTAACAAACAAAACATGCTTGTTCAGATTCACCTATAACTATCCACCATTATAGCAGGGGGTTTATGAGACTATGCGCACGTTCTGCAGTTCGTTTCTGGATAAGCCGTTGGTAGTGAGAAAATATTACTTTTGAGAGTGTCATGGCATAAATGATAAATGGAAAGAGACAATTGTGTTAAACGGTTTTAACAAATTCTGTGGAAGGTACCCACGTTTAAGTCTGGTTTACAACCACCCAGTAACGGTAACCAGAATGGAAACGAGAATGGGAAGTAAGAGAGCACTAAAAATTTTGATTCACAACAGCCCGGTAACAAGAACGGGAATGCATATCGATAGAAAAGTGGAAAGTCCATATTGCGCATTGGGATGTCATTTGTTCCTTATTGACCAATGAAAAATTTTCACCTGTTCTCCAATTTAGCCACCATAACACAGGTTAGCCAATGCCAAATTTCGATAAAGTGAAGATTTTTACTTTCTCTACTACTTATAGTAAGTAGGGGAAGTATTGTATTCCACCCAAAAATTCGATACCGAGATTTCACCGGAAATATATGTTTTGAGACCCCCTGAATCCAAAGAAAAAACATTTTTGGAAACATGTCCATGTGTGTGTCTGTGAACAACATAACTGAGAAACAAACAGCCGGATAAACACCAAACTTGGTATTTAGGTTCAGTATCTTCCAGAGATGCGACACGAAGGTTTTCAAGAAAATCCCCCCACCCCAGATTAACCTTTATATGGAACATTTTTCGAAAATTTTAATTTTCTCATGTTTAAGATATTTTCATGACAAATGAAATCTATATGTCGAATTTTCTGAGAATGTCTCCAAAAGTATTCATTGTGAACGACTTTTGCATAACTGGTAAACCATAAGAGATAGACAAAATTTTACTACATAAAAAATGTAGATTGCATTAAAGTACACAATTTATGTTATATACAATTTTTTTGTTGAATGAACCATTTTCAAGAATCTGCTTGTTATTCCCTTAAATTTTCCAATACTTATACTTTTTCTCAAATTCGTTATTCATTTTTTCTGTCCTGGTAATGCAAAGAGAATGGAATACTCCACATAGCAACCACCTCTTAAAATATTTGACTATTGCTTAAAGCCTAGCAATTCCCCTTGCATCTACAAGAAAATTAGCAATAAGATTAACATCTCGATTAACATGAAGCATACGGAGAATAAGCGTTTGTAAAAATATTTTGTACAAGAGTAGAGAAAGTCATGTGAGTGTAACACATCAGATTTTTTTTAACGTGCAGCCATTGCTATTTCCAATTCCTTGCAGAAAGCATCCTAACAAGCGTCAGTCGTACCATTGATTAAAATTATTCGTTATTCTTTATTGTTATTTGCTTTTGTTCTCTGTTAATACCTACCATTTGTTGGCCGTTATTTTTAGATTTTTTATTATTGTTATTATTATTGTTCGTAGTTCTTGTTAATTGTAGTTAGTGAATTCCGTGTCATTAGACATGGATGAACAAGAGGAGTTCATATTTGCAACGTACGGATTGATGCTGTTGGCACTATGCACTCAACTAGCAAATGAGCCAATAATAAGTTAAGTTTATTAACCTTCACCACCACGTGACGTTATAATGCCACATTTTTTTGTGGGTGACAAGGCTTTCCCACTAAAACCATATATTATCGGCCTTATCCGGGAAAACATTTAGGAGAAAAAAAAGAACATTTTCAATTACAGACTGTCAAGGACTAGACTCAGAATTGAGAACAGTTTTGGTATTCTAGCAAGCCGTTGGAGGGTGTATAGGCAGCCGCTGTGTTGCTCTGTAAAGACAACTGAGGCTATCATTAAGGCCACCATCACTGATGGACCAATGTCTAGAAAATGGAGAAGAAGTGGAGGGAAATTACAAGAGATGATACAAATTTATGTGCTGTTGGGAGGGTGGGGTTAAATTTAGCACCCCAAAGGCTTTATGAGTTGAACAAATTAGCAGACTATTTAGTTTGACCTGTTGGGAGTGTTGCCTGGCAAAATTCAGTGCTGAATTAAGGGAAATAGAGCCTGTTGATTAAAATAAAGCATAAGTTATATTTAGTTTCAAACATATTTTGTGATCCTCCCTTAGTACTATCCTTTCCATTTCATTCCAATTGCTGCCATACATAGTTAAGATAGTTTACCTTTTGCAGTGCAGTTCAGCGAAAGGAAGTGTTACCTGATGACTTATTTAGCATTCTTTTTAGTTAATTGTTAGGTTAAAGCATATCAAGCTTGCAAAAGAAAAGAAAAAGAATCTCCTGTTTTCTTTCTTTTCCCCACTTTGAGTAAACCTACAGAATTAAAGCATTTCTTGTATTAAAAAAAATCACAAAAAATATATTTTAAGTACCGCAGCAGTTAAAGAAGTTAAGGGTAAGTTGCTTTTAGGTGGTCTTCAACAGCGATGGAAGTGATGTCTTATATGTCCTGCAGATGTCACTGTATGTCATTCTCTAGCTCTAACGCAATGCTGGCAACATATGAGTAACTAATGCCGCCAAAGCCAGTAAGGTACTCAGCCTCAAGGCGTAGCCGAGGGATTGAGGGCCCTCAGCCTCAAAGCGTAGCTGAGGGATCTGCGCGTCTAAAACTCGAATGATTCACGTCGGCAGAAATTCCTTCCAAAAGTCAATACAAAATGAACAACAACATCGCTTGTTTTGCGGATTTCACTTATTTAGGTTGGCAGTATGTGTATTAGCGGGAAGGTGGCTACATTTGTTGTGTTTATATAGCAATTTTCCTATAAAAGTAAAACACCTAAAAGGGGCAGGCAGGTGGGCACGAGGTATTGGCAAGATCACATCTACTTATAAATTCACTCATAAGGTAATTTACTCTATTCCTTCTTGCTCTTTTCAGCATTTTAAATGACTACCTAAAAGCACAATAACCGAAGTTAAGGTATAGGGTAAACTATGTGCCACAGAAAAATAGTGTCTTGCTTCTGCTGTAGATATCACTAATGTCTCCCTGCAGCTGTTTGCAGTTTCCAAATGTACAAACTAAATGCTGCCAACACGTGAATAGCTAATGCGAGTATGCATTTCTTAACAATGTGAATGATTTACTATTTAAATAAGCTTACGTTTATGAATTCACAGCAGGTTAGGTTAGGGTTTTTTTTTTTTATATAAGCTTATATTAATTACCAATCAGTGGTTACACCAAAGCATGCTAACGATGTTCTATGTTTATCATATAAACTTTGGTTTATGAATTCACGGAAGGTTAGCCTTTGTTTAGGTTTTGAAGTAGATATTTGCTTCACGTTTCATATTTACATAATATTTTTTTAAACTTGAAGAAGGTGAGGCAGTATTTTAATACCTGAATAATTTCAATTGTATTTTACAATAAGTAAATTCAATAACATCCCGCCTTGAAACAATATGTATGTAATAATTATTTAAAATGTATGTAACAGTCATTGCATATGCTTATTTTTATTGTAAACATGTTTTATTAATGTTATGTAAATACATTATATACTTTAATAATGCAAGAGCTGTGAGAATAATAAGTTTTAAGTTGCTAACAATGAGGTAATAATGAGGTTACCTTGTAGCAATAATGAGTTTAAGAGTTTGAAAAGTTACCAGTCCTGATTATATCAAAGATAAGGTAAATTCAGTAACAGTTTAAACTTAGCCAATCAATAGCAAGGAAAAAGTTTAAGTAAAATGCAGATATTCTGTTGGACTAGAATTAGCCAATCAGAGACTTGAAATACCGAAGCTTACAGGTTTAACCGTTTAAAGTTGCTCAGTTGCTGGCAAGCCTTGGTAGTGAACAGATGTAAGATGTATTCTCTACGAGTGAATCGTAAAATATATATACACGCTAAGTGAAGTATTGAAGATTCTCACAGTTCTTAAAAAGTGAAGTGCTTTATAAAAATGTGCAAGAATTAATAAAAGAAGTGAATTTTAAAAGTCAAACTGTGAGGTCTACAATCATTGTCATACCGCGCCTTGCATAAGATATACGTGACTCTACAAACATTACTGACGCAGCCGAGGCAATTTCAAACATAAATAATATATAAAAGCAGTGTTAATAACAAAGTTAAATATTATAGTGTAAAACTAAGATACATGACTCTACAAATATTACTGACACAGCCGAAACAAATTCAAACATAAAATAATATATAGAAGCAGTTTTAATAAAAAGGTTGAATATTATAGTGTAAAACTTGGAGTGTAACAACAAAATTACATCTTAAAATCAGCTTCTTGTATGTAGCAGCATATTGCATAATAACAGTAACTATTACGTAATCAACAAATTCAAACCAACGCCCAAAGCATGTTGCAAACACCTTAAAGCAACTAATATTTACGTAAATAAATATTTTACGTAACAAACATTACTACTTCAAGTTGGCTCCCATACGTGGGGCAGTTAAAATTACGTAACCAAACAAAACAAAAGCAGCACAGCATAACCTTTGAAGAAGTAGTGTTTTGTCTTGCGTAATATTTTTTTTACGTAAATATTTAACTTGAAGAAGATGTGTTGTTGTTACGTATTTTTTTAAACTTGAAGAAGGTTATGTTGTGCAGCTTTTTGTTTTTACATAAACTTGAAGATTCTTATTTGCTTCACGTAATATTTATGTTTAGACTTGAAGAAGTTGGTATGCTTACGTAATTTTTATTTAGTTGCATTTAAGGAGTTCCTGGAACAACATGCTTTGGGCATTGGTTTGAATTTTGTTGATTACGTAATAGTTACTGTTATTATGCAATATGCTGTTACGTATGAGAAGCTGATTTCAAGATGTGTTTTTGTTGTTACACTCAAAGTTTTATACTATAATATTTAACTTTGTTATTAACACTGCTTTTATACATTATTTATGTTTGAATTTGCCTCGGCTTTGTCAGTAATGTTTGTAGAGTCATGTATCTTAGTCAGGGTGCGTATGACAACAATTGTAGACATCACAGAATTTTAAATTCACTTCTTTTATTAATCCTTGCACATTTTTTTTTTTATAAAGCACTACGCTTTTTAAGAACTGTGAGAATCTTCAATACCTTCACTTAGCGCGTATACATATTTTACAATTCACACGTAGAGAACACATCTTCCATCTGTTCACTACCAAGGTTTGCCAGCAACTGAACAACTTTCAACGGTCAAAACTCGTGAGCTTCGGTATTTCAAGTCTCTGACTGGCTAATTCAAACTTTAAAACTCATTATTGCCACAAGGTTACCTTATTATCTCATTGTTAGCAACTTAAAACTTATTATTCTCACAGCATTATTAAAGTACATAATGTATTCGCATAACATTATTAAACATGTTTACAATAAAAACAAGCATTTTCAATGACTGTTACATACATTTTAAATAATTATTACATACATATTGTTTCAAGGCGGGCTGTTATTGAATTTACTTACTATATAATACAATTGAAATTATTCAGGTATTACAAATACTGCCTCGTTTTTTTATATAAAGTTTTTACTTTCAGTGGGAAGCAAAAATGAAGAATAATAAGAAGGAAAATATCGCTAACCATGGGTTTCGTTTTTCATTTAAGTTGATAGTTTCCATTGCACATGTGCAGTAGTGACAAGATGGCAATATTTGTTATCATTTCAGCATAATTCTGCTATAAAAGTAAGGCACCTAAAAGGGGCGGGTAGGTGGGCACCAGGTCTAGAGGAGACATCTACTTCTGAAACAACTTCTAAGGCATTTCTAATGCTTAGGAATTACTTTTTAATACATTTTAAGTACCACGGCACATAAGGAAGTTAAGCCAAGTATATTTAGATGTTACAATTAGATGGAAGAAGAGGTAACTTCTCACTCAAGAACATGTGTGCCCTGAGATTCTAAGAACACTTATCTTACTTTTCCAATGAATAAACTAGATACTCTTGACTCTTATTGAGGGTAGTATATTTGAAGTTTTCAACCTAATGCTATCCTATACTAGAGAATTTTAGAGCAAACATTGCAAACATTTATCATTCCTAAAAATAGGTTGGTTAAGGTGTGTTCACTCCTTAAAGAGCCATTCCAAACACTCAGGAAATTTTTGAAACCCCCCACTCCTAACCTATTTTTAGCTGAACCTAATTAAGGAAATTCTCTGGGTGGCAGCAAAATGCGCCTATAAATTAAAATGAAACCAAAAGGATTACTTTGGGATAAACAACAGTACATCTACTTTTTTTTTTTTTTTTTTACTTGTGTTCCTTTTCCTGCCACCCAAAGGATTGTTAAAAAGCATTGAAACTTCACCCTCACAGTAAAAGGAAATCAGGATTAAATCTGTGAATAAATAATGGCAATGAAATGCTGCATTTTGAACTATATAATGGGAAAATAAATTACACAATTTAAATTAAAAATAAACATGACAACTATAACTACTTTTCCTAAACCTAACTTCACTTATTTTTTATTGATGTGTTTAATTAATAAGTCCAAAACGTCTCTTTTGAATTCCACCTTTGTTTGGAGAGCAATTGCATGTCGGCCACAACTGATTTCATAAAGTTAATGTCTGCCTCACTAGTATTGGGCTGCGAAAATCTGGCCTCCATTAATGTTGTCAAACTAGACACTGCCTTGCTTATTTTGTCGTGAACTGCCATCCTTTTTATTCATGGCTCATTCACACTATTTCTGGTGCCACTGCTGCCTCCGCCACTGGTGCTTGCACTAATTTAAATATAGTAAACAAAATATTAATCTAAAAATACAAAAAATGTACATCATGCACTATCGTTGAAATACACAGATAATATGTAATTTCCATTTTTTTAACAGTGTTAAAGCAACAAGATAATGACAGTATCACTGTTGATTACATGCTTTAATTTTGTTATTACAAAAAAAAAAAAGGTGCAAATCACTCCAAAAATACTCACTACTTCTAAAAGATATAGGCAACACAGTATTTGCTTAAGCAAGAATTTAATCTATTTGTGCTGAAAAAACCTATAACATTATGACACTATGTTATCAATGTTGAAGTCTGCAACTACAGAGGTTTGCCCCTCAAGCATTTCTTCTTGTAGCTGTTATTTAAGTGAAATTATAAAAAATATAGTGCAAGTTTGTAGCAATCTTTGTTTATTCGTATTTCCCTATCACAAATAAATCTTGCATTCCTAGTTGGCAGCAAATACAACAGAAGAAATTATATATGCTTTTCACTCATTTGAAGCATGTACATTGTAACATTACTTAATAGTTATAAAATAGATCACAATTTACAAATTGTTTCCTCTGTTTGCTATTATTACATTACCATTAGCTTTGTGTTTATAAGTGCTTATTGCCAACTGTTTATCTCATAGTAAATCGCTAAAAAAATTGATTGCTCTACTTTAGTCTTGTCTACTATTTTTAAAGAGTGAAAATAAGAGTGATATATTTCAAATTTCTATAAATTACAAAGGATATACTATATTAGGTAAACTAATAGCACCCAAACTACTGCACAACGAAATAGCATAGGCAAATTACTCACTTCCTTTTACAAAGAAATGGGATCAACCACTCCATCGTCTCATAGTACGGGAACGAACTCGTCTGTGTTTGGGCACCTGATTCACTTGGGAGCCTAGACGCTTCTCTATAGGCCCGAACGAAGCAGTTGCGCAAATTCTCCCATCTTCTTTTTGTAGTTTCCACTGAAAAATCAGTTATTATAGCACTACATCTGACTGCCGCAACAATACAGGATGATAAATCAATACTTTTATATCAGCTACATAATAAAATAAACATTACTTACGATCAGTGATGAGTGCCGAGGCTATGGAAAGCCATGTGTTCTCTTTCATCCTATCATCTTTATAAGCTGCTATTTTTTTATTATGTAAGTGCTCCTTTTCTTGAACGCTCAAAATTAACATTTCATCAAATTTTGATTGTTCCATTGACGATGGAAATCAACAAATATATAAAAGAATAAACAACAGCGAACAAAACAGAAAATAAACTTTATATAATAAAAACAAATTATATATATAATATAAACGGAGAAATCTAGATAACAGAAAAAACAAAAACAAACGAACTTCTAATCAGCTAAACTATACGTTTTTAAAATGACTACCGACGCTAAACAATCTAAAAGAGAGAGGGACGCACCTTTGCCAGAATATCTTCCGGTTTGATTTTTCCAGCTTGCTGCTAGCGAGAGCTCTAGCGGCTGTTTTATGTCACGGCCACTTTAAATGTATAACATTACAGGTCCTACTCCTTGAAGGAGAAAGAAGAAGAAGAGTCTAATATGCCGTGCCCGGGAACGAGAAAGTTAAAAGTTGGGCGACTCTTCTTTCCCGTTCCCTGGGCCTGGGAAGGCTTCCCGTCGGTTGTGAACACTCCCACTTGGATACATGTATTTCAACTTTCTCGTTCTGGATACTGTTCTCGTTGGTTGTGAACCAGCCTTTAATCTACAATGAATAGGGTTGGCTGTGTTTAACAACAATTGAACTTCTTTGTTAATGATGCAGAATTTTTCTGTTGTGATTTTTAACCTATGGTGCTAATAATTTTCTTAACTCGTTGACTCCTAAAAGGTTAAAGCAAAAGTGTATACTGATATTAGTCATTAATGAATGATTTGTAAAATTTGAAGTTAAGAACAGTTTAATCCAGTGCAAGATACCAAACTGTTCAGGTACCACTTTTATTTGTCTACTCTTAGTATTATGTGTCAGAGGTTTTGGTAAGTAAGACATAAAACGTTTAAAAGCTAATGACACCCAAGCTGTGGAAGCATTCTGTCTGAAGCAATTTTATCTCGCAGGTACTTAGTTCCCATCATCCTCCATGTGCTTGGCAGGGAGATACATTAAGTTCTGTTTATTTCTACTTTAAACTTAGAGTGAAAAAAGTATAGCTAAGTAGACTTCCAAGTTTTTGGGGGAAAAGGAGGTAACGCATCAAGCGCCACGTTAGGCCACCAGCAGTGAAAACTGTGAACTCTGCACATGTCGATAGTACAGCTATTACATCGAGTGGTGGAGTACGAAAGTTGATGCTCGTACCCGTCGATAATGTAGTACTCCTCCTACCCATGCCATTCCACTTTCTTACTTTTTCTTTCATTTCATTATTTTTGTAAATTCATATTTACTTTAAACTGGAAATGTTCGCAAAATTATTGTAGTATTTGCTATTTTATAGCATATAACATAAGTTTATTGGGAATGGTAGTAATTTTAAGGATAAACGAATCATATTTGCAATGAAACAATATATAATTATTTTGGAACAGATGGGATACAGTTGCAAGTTCATACCACACAGGAATAAAATAGTGCATTCTCATGTAATAAACACATATAACACCAACTGCAGAATTAATTCAAATAAAGATTGATTGATTAGGTTAATACTGGTTCTGATACTTTGTTAATGGGGAATTACATATCATTAGTGCATTAACTAAACAAGAAGCATGTTTTGTTGTGTAGTTGGTGCTGTCAGAATTTATAAATGAACAGTATAGAGAAAGTACTTATCAAATTGTTATCATATTGCTATCTTGTGAATATTGAATAGGTATCACATTTAATTGCTGAACTTCTTCCATGGATTACACAGAATTACTTGGTATTCTTTTAATTTTGCTTAAATGTTTTCTTTGTCTATTTGTGTATAGATATGTGATAATTTATTAAGCAGACATGCCCCATTAATACAGGATTCCTGTTTTCACTTGTTTTTTTAAAATGGAGATTGTGTTTACCCCTGGTGTAACAAGTATGAAACTTTTGTCTACATTGTTGTTTTATAAGGGAACAGCTTGATAAATATAAGTGTAAAGAAAAATGCTTTTCATAAGAATAAAATAAATTCTTACTAAAAGTGAAATATACTGCCAACTGCGGCAGTTGGCCCAGGGGGTTGCTTTCAACAGGTGGCATAGGCTTAGGCAGTGGATCAAATTGGTTTTGGGATGAGATAATGAGAACCCAGCGTTTGTATAAAAACTAATGACTATATTCACTGACAGTTAACATAGATACTAGGGTCCCCGGCTGGGCGGGGAGATACATGCAAGAGCTTAGACATAATCACACATCTATTACCTGGAAAATTCAGGTTAAACTTGTTGTGACACTGTTAAATATAAACTTAATTAGGTAGTGGGGCCCTGATGAGTGTTGTGGCATGTTGGAGAAGATTGATGATTGATGACCCAGATTCGTGGCCACTATATACTTATCCTTGAGCTGAGCAAGCAATCCTGTGTCCTACAAGCCAGAGCTTCCTATATTTCAACATCTTTTTGACACTTGTTGAAATCTAATGCAATCCCTGCAATATGCTGTTTCAGCACAGTTGATTTCAAGTTGAATTTTAGTTAAATTAATAGGAGTGGAAGTAGAAGTCCATGAAAGTTCTGCTCAAAGCAACACTTAATGAAGTCCGAAGCAGGAGTGTTGTTAAGGAATTTGTGTACTGCAGAGATCACTAACTTGGGCACCAGCTAGACAATTTTGGGAACCACTTGTATTTGAGTGTGGTAAGGCTCCTCAAAACTTAAATTTCCAATATGAAATTAAATAAACCCAGGTTTGTAGAAGTCAACTGACTGCAGAATGATTGATTTGCATGCTGGTATTCCTGGTTGGAGGAAGGGGAATTTTTAATTATTCCTTTTCCTCTCTTAGAGTCTGCAAGTTTGAATGTGCATCTCAGATTGTGTTCCAGATTTTATTGCTACCTAAGACTGCCTTCTAGCAGCCCTGACCTCAAGCCTTGGAGATATTGCTTGTGAAAAAAAGCACCCCAATATGGAGTCTCTCAAGTGATCCCTGAAGTCAGCAATAGCGGAATTTCCCATGGAAACTGTGTGTACCCGATAAACTTAGGTCCATTATCGGGGAAAAGGGAATCATTTGCAATAGTAATGTGTGCATTAGCACAGAATACACATGGATTCCGTGTACCATAATCAAACTAAAAAAAAACAGTATATGACATTGTTGCCAGTATAAAAAGCTTTGTAAAAAAACTTATGGCTAGACTAGATATGTATATTAATTTACTTACTCATTTGTATGTTGTGTTTATGCCATGTTAAGCCATACTCTACATAGTTTCTGTTTACTGTATCCTTGCTGCCGCATGCCTACAAAACAGTAGGGCGAGGCATTAATATTTTTGGACTATTATTGCTGGACATGAGTTAACAATATGGTCAGCAAGATCACTCCTTCCTAAATTCTATCTGATGATGACAGTGTTGAAGAAATAGGTCTAAATAATGAAAGTATTCCCAGTATGCATGAGACAGTTGAAGTTGCAAAAATTACAGTGTTCTGTATCATTGCAAAGCCTAAGTAATGACAGCATTTCTGTGATTAGGGCATATTATTGAATAGTATATGACTGTGTCAAAAAATTGATTTTTTTTAACCAGTGTAAGAGGTGGTAATATAGGCCAAAACAGAAAAAAATGTCTAGTAAACAGGGGCTCTAAAATGCATACCCAGCGGAGGGCTATGGATTTTTGCTGGGCATAAAACCCCTTACCATGGCTTCCTTCAGAAGGAAAGTAAAGCAGGTGGTCCAGTGTCGCAGATTTACAGCACGTAAAAAGACTTCAAGTGTGGTAAAGAGGCATCTGAGCAAACTTTCTGATCTTTCACACCCAATATAGAATGGGATGCTAAGAACCATTGCAGTTAAAGAGCATTCATAAATAAAACTCAGTTTAAGTTTAATTGTCACCAAAGAAACTTTAGTTCCACCTTAGGCCACTATTGGGCTTTTGTGGTGCTACAGTGAGATTGTGGAATAGCCATTATGCTAACATGAGTTAAATTCCTTATTAAATACTTTGGAGCTGTTATATTCTCTTTATTTAATAATAAACACTTGGCCATCAAGAAGTTTTCAGAACAAAGCTCTTCCTGTGATTTCAGAGGAACCAATTTAGGATCACTTAGAATTCATACATCAAATCTCTTTATCAAAACTTAAGTTATTCCAAACATTTTTGCAATGTTTATTATGAATGGTTTCTTTTTTTTTATCTATTTTAGGAACTTTTTTGTTCTTGCTTTCTTTTCTCTCTGCATCCAAGCTGATTGTTACAAAGTTGGTGTATAACATACCCTGGGTTCCATTTAGAGAATAGAACTATAAGGCATCATAGTTACTGCCCCAGAGTAAGGGGATGATAATGTGATACAAAATCAAAATTGTTCACTTATTAGTTTTATAATGAAATGTTACATAAAAAATAAGCACAATTTTTCTGACAAATTTTGTTGTTTACAAAATTCTAGTAGAATGAATATATAAGAAGTTTGAAGAATGTTTCGTTATTATTATTGTACACCCAAAACCAATTAACATGAAAGAGGCAGAATATGTACAAATAAACCTTTGACTTATATTTAAGGTTTTATTACTGGCTCTGAAAAAGAGTGAGTAATAACTGGTTTTCAAAACATCACTTGACATGTATGAGGCTGATGGAAAACGAGGTGATGAATGAGGTGGAGAATAGGATGGAGGGGCAGAAGTATCTCTACATTTAATGTAATAATTACAGGTTCTGCTAGTGTAAAATAAACCTTGCGTTCTTTAGGATGACCAGACAATGGATTCATTAAGTCATATAACAGTTGAAGAACAGTGTCTACAACATGATAAAAGAGAGCAATACAAATATGATGTTATATCTTGTCAATGACATCAGTATCCTGCCTCACCCCTGTTTACTGCAAGCATTGCATCATTACTGAAGTAGCTAGCTTCAGTGAAAGTTAACAGCATGAATGAAAAAGTATATATTAGCTGAGAGATTCCTTATAGTATATGATTATTAATTCCCAGGCTACTCAAACAAGGACATTGTCTGGCTCTCTGGTGTTGTGAAAATGCTTCTATAGTAGATAGTGGCATTGAAGTCATTAATTTCATTAGGTTACCAAATTTCATTCAAAATTTGTGTTTTAAAGATTCACGTAATTTTCCAATTTCTGAGTTATTGATTTAACCTTAAATGTGTTATTTTAAAATATGAGCACCCTTTCTGCAACTTAAACTGAAGATCATTTACTTTAAAATGCAAATTTCCCCTCTGTGCCTGTTGTGGATCCTATTGATTCTGTCATGCTTCTTTGTTAATATTGATGAGAACTTCTGCAGAAATTCTTTGTAGAATTGTGGAACTTTACATCATCTTGTAATAAATTACATACTAAAACAAGGCAATGCTGTAGTCCTCCATGGTAGCCTCTTCCTGAGGTCGTGGGTTCAAACTTGGCAGAGGGCGATGGAGATTTATCGGGCATAAAAATCCTTAGCATAGCTTCCTTTGGAAGGGAAGTAAAGCCGGTGGTCCCATGTCATAGATTTACGGCACGTAAAAGAACCTCAAGCCTGATAAAGAGGCCTCTGAGCAAAATTACCAGCCTTTCACACCCAATATAGAATGGGACGCCAAGAACCACAGCAGTTAAAGAGAACCTATTAAAAAAAAAAAAAAAAAGCAATGCTGGGAACAAGATAAGTGGAAATATTGGACTGCCTTGCAGTTTCAGCCACATAAACATATTGCCCTCACTTGAGAGAAGCAGGTAATGATGCTACATCCTTCACCAGTTTGCAGTCCCATGGCTGAATGATAACCTTGACAGTCATTGAATGTAGGTCATCATCAAAAATACATGTAAACAGTGAAGCCAATATTTTAATCACTGAAAACAAAATATAAATTGTTGATTAAGTTAATACAAATTTTGTTTGAAGCCAAATGATAATTTACAAAGAGCCAATCCCTGTATATTAAATGTGTGCTTTGTAAAACGTGAAGAAGATGGTTGGCTCACGTGTTATTTTTAGCTGCTGAGTTAGACCCACGTATGTGCGCCAATTTGAAGTAGTTATGTTCTTCAACTTTTATTACATAATGAATTACGTAAACTTAAAGAAGGTTATGTTGTTCAACTGTAGTTTTATATAATTTGTAACACTTCTTTGGGCGTCGGTTTGAATTTAATGCTTACGTAATATTACTGTTTGAATTTGCCTCGGCTGCGTCAGTCATACTTTTGAATCATGATTCTTGGGTAGGGCATGGTATGACAATAATTGTAGACATCACAGAATTAAACTTTTAAATTTTCACTTCTTTTATTTAAATTCTTTTACATATTTATACAGCACTACACTTTTTAAAAGAACTGTGAGAAACTTTTATATATTCACTTAGCGTGTATATCAGTTTTTACTAATTACCCGTAGAGAACACATTTTTACTTTCTCTACTACGTATAGTAAGTAGGGGAAGTATTGTATTCCACCCAAAATTTCGATACCGAGATTTCACCGGAAATACATGTTTTGAGACTCACTGAATCCAAAAAAAGCAATTTTGGAAACATGTCCGTGTGTGTGTCTGTCTGTGTGTCTGTGAACAGCATAACTCAAAAACGAAGAGTCGGATAAACGCCAAACTTGGTATTTAGGTTCAGTATCTTTCAGAGATGCAACACGAAGGTTTTCAAGAAAATCCCCCCCACTCCAGACTACCCTGTACATGGAACATTTTTCGAAAATTTTAATTTTCTCAAAAACGGCTCTAACGATTTTGATTAAAATATCCTATGTTTAAGATATTGTCATGGCAAATAAAATGTATATCTCGAATTTTCTGGGAATGTCTCCAAAAGTATTCTTCATTATGAACGACTTTTTCCTAACTGGTAAACCATAAGAGATAGACAAAATTTTACTACACGAAAAATGTAGATCGCGTTAAAATACATAATTTATGTCATATACATTTCTTTTGTTGAGTGAAGCGTTTGCGAGATATTGCTTGTTATTCCCTTAAATTTTCCAATACTTATACTTTTTCTCAACTTCGTTATTCATTTTTTTATGTTCTGGACATGCAAAGAGAATGGAATGCGCCACATAGCAACCAGCGTTAAAATATTTGACTATCGCTTAAAACCTACCATATTCCCCTTGCATCTACAAGAAAATTATCAATAAGATTGACATCTCGATATCTCCATTAACATGAAGCATATGGAGAATAAGCGTTTGTAAAAATAGTTTGTACAAGAGTAGAGAAAGTCATGTGAGTGTAACACATCAGATTTTTCCATCTACACCCTATCAAGTCTCGTCAGGAACTGAATGGTCAAAACCCATAGCTTTGGTATTGAAAGTCTCTGATTGGCTAATTCTAGTCCAATAGAATATCTGCATTTAACTTAAAACTTTTCTTTGCTGTTGATTGACTAATTTTAAAACTGTCACTGAAACTATGTCATCATCGATCTAATCATGACCAGTACATTTCAAATTCTAAACACATTATTGCTACAATTACCTCATTATTACTCATTGTTAGCAACCTAAAACTTATTATTCTCACGGTTCTTGCATTATTAGAGTGTGTAATGTATTCACATAACATTAATAAAATATGTTTACAATAAAAATAAGCATTTGCAATGACTGTTACATACAATTTAAATAGTTATTACATACATATTGTTTCAAGGCGGGCTGTTATTGAATTTAATTATAATAAAATACAATTGAAATTATTCAGGTATTAAAATTCTGCCTCAAACGCCAGAAATAATAAAAATTAGCTTGCCACATACAGTTGAGGCTGAGAACTTTGCATACAAACAAATTAAAAGTGTGTTTTATTATTACAGGACAACACCACAGAGGGAGACCGGGAGTTCCTTTTGAGCGAATCAGCAAGGTAAGACTAATGGAGTATTATCTTCATGAAAAATAGTTTAAGTAAACTGTTAAAGCTGATGTATGCTTGAGTGTTCCTACCTCATCTTTAACTTAGATTCAATTAAGTTAATGGCAAGCTCAGATGCCACCAGTATGCATGAAGTGCAAGAGAGAAAGTTCAGGCCACATAACATAAAGCAACAAGCAAATATATAAAAATGGCAATTACGTCACTTTGTTTGAATGTGAATATTAATTGTATTTAAGATGCATATGTTCAAAAAAATCAATCCTATTTCAATGAAGTGAAATTCAGAAGGTAATTCTTAACGGTAATACGTTTTGTAGTGAATGAAACTGTAATATTTTATTTCAGAATAAGTTTGTTTTATATAGTTTTAAATTATAACAAAATCTTTCTATTTAGCGCATGAACCTAATATAAAAAAATCTTGTGTTACATTCACATGACTTTCTCTACCCTCTATGCTTATTGGTGGATATACAAATTCTTCTTACAAAAGTTTATTTTCCTATCTACTTCATTTTATCGAGATCAGCTTTTCTGCAAATAACTGCATTGCACATTTTGTTATAGATACAAAGGGAATAATGATAGACAAATGTTTTAGAACTGAATGCTGTACACAGTTCTATACTGTTTCCATGTGTGAGAAACAACTGAAAATCGACAGGAGTTTAAAAGAATGACGAAGTATTGAACAATTCAAACTATTAATAACGCATATACAAAAACGGTTGATGTCGCAAATAAAGTTATTTCAAATAAATTGTATGTTTTAAAGAGATCAACATTTTTTGTGTGGTGTGTTTTCGTCTGATGTGTAACGATTACTGGTAATGCTAGTTTATATAAATTTCCTTCCAGATGAACATTTCACAGACCATTCCCAGTAAATTCAAGAGATATTTTATTTGCCATGTAAATATCTTTAATATGTGGTATGTTAAATCGAAAAATATTCTATGTAAAGGGTAGTTTGGGGAGGGGGATTTCCTTGAAAATCTTCATGCCACATTCTTGAAAGGTACTGAATGTAAATACCAAGTTCGGTATTTATGTGATGTTTTGTTTTGCACACACCTACAGACATTTTTCTAAGACTTTTTTTTTTAAAATTTGGGGTACCTCAAAACATGTATTTCTGGTGAAATATCTATATTGAATTTTTGGATGAAAGCTGGTAATGTATGTAAGCCTCTCTTTTCAATACTCGCTCTGGAATGTGTCATGCTTGTTCACAACACAACTCTCTATGACAATACAAGCAAACAGTTGAGAGTTACAAGCAACATAATGAAGGAAGGAACAAAGAAATAATGAAGACAGTGAACACAAGTTTGGTTTCAAAATAAGTGACATGTTTTGTAAATACTAAATATTCCTTTAGTTCATAATAATTCAAGAACGCATGTGCAAAGCATGGCAACCAACATTTTCTTTAGGATTAAGATATTTAATGTTTTAATGCTTGAGCAAATGCCAGAACTGCTTTTGTATAGTAATTAAAAGGGTAAGAGCTAACTATTGCATGGGATATTATGTCAGCTCAGTGGCGGTTGCTGTGTAAGAGCACAAGAACATGTGAACACCCTAATTGTTGACACCTTGCAGATTTATTGGTTATTTTCCTTTGAATGCTATTACACGTAACATAGATGCGGTAATTTAAAATCTACGACATTTAAATCTATCGCACTTCTCTAAGCTTGAGATATGGCAACAGAGTCACCAGCACAACACGACTTGTGCACGGTTTTAGGAGCTTTCGCACATGCGTAACTGATATGACGTAATTACCTTATGGGTGAAGTTTACGACAATGCCCCTAGGTGGTAGCACACTACTTCAAAAGTTTCATTCATGCAAGAGTGTAGGGATGGAGGTTTGGAATGCCTGTTTGCCTTTCAGTTTGGCAAAAATTCTGCTACATACTTGTTATGGTATTAAAGACTTCAATCATGGAGCGATTAAGACAATTGCGCGATTGAAAAACAAACGCATGGATTTTGTTCATAAATAGATAGTGTCAGCCATAATGCAGCAAAGTTTCTACTATTTTGATGTGTATCTACAGTGTAGTGCAATGTGTATATTGATTAACTTTGTGTAGACTATGATATATGAACGGACAGGGCATTTTATAAGAAGGAAATTACGCCGTTTTCCTGCTTCAGAAAATGAGACTTGATGAGCGCTAATAAACTAGTAATAGTAATATTTGGCTGACAAAAGAATCAAATGGAGAGTAGCGAAAACTGCAGCATGACAGTACCACAAACTAAATTACTTCATTGTTGTTCTAAACAGACTTAATTATGTACAAAGCAATAAAAATCCACAATACAAACGTTTCTTTTGTCAGACAAGTTATGTATTGTTATTGAGAGCGGCTGCAACTGTATTAGTTTGTTCATAATCATTATGCAGCAGATGCTATTTCATATTTTCAGAGCTGTCTGGAACTAACATTTTGTGAGCACCAAAACGTTTACTCATGACCCGCTATTGTATCATTTGGTATGTGATATAATAAAGTGAAACGTGGTGAGTGAATTACGGTCTGCAATGAATGTGCTATGGTTGAAATTGATGCTCGTTTTCTGTTGAGAAACACAAAGCTGTTGATATTACAGCAACAGGCAAGCTGAACAGGAAAGGTCAATTTGTAAGATCAGGTTATTGCTGTTTCTCATAGTGCGATGCACAGCTAAAGGTTACAGGGAAACGTTTTTCTATCTGCTGGACATGTGCATCCTGAATTGCTTCATTATCTTTCACAAGATGACTAGTAAGAAAAAGACCAGCTACACAGACTTTAGAACCAATGCCGCTCATCAGCTGCTTCAAAGTAAAGCACTATCAGTGTTCAATGTTAGAGGTCAAACTTTCAGACTGCAAGTAAAAAAATGTATCCTTTTCCACTGCACTTCCACTTCCTGCTGACAAGAAGTAAATAAACCAGAGCAAAAGATGTGTTGTGTGCTACTTTAGGGAGAAAAATACTAGAATTGCTTAACAACGCCAAAAGTGTTGTGCCACACTTAATTTGGAGAGCTGTTTTGAGATCTATCACACCCAACAATCAATTAAGGCAATAAAAATTGGAAAGGTAGAATCAGGTGCCTGAAAAATTCAATGCCATAGCCGGTATTCGAACCACAGATCTCCCGATCTCCATCCGGTTGTACTAGACACTGAGTTACCATGGCAACATGCTGGCATGACACTAAATTCTCCAGCTGATTCGCATTTTTCCCGGTAAACCACAAGGAGATCTCAAATTGTATTGAGAGACATATCCCAATGGCGACCTACTTTAAGTCCCGGGCTTAATAGTTTCAACCACTATTAGGTCAGTTAATGGAATGCAAATGCGAATCAGCTGGAGAATTTAGTGTTGTGCCGGCATGTTGCCATGGTAGCTCAGTGGTTAGAGCAACCGAACAGAGACCGAGATCCATGGTTCAAATCCCGGCTATGGCATTGAATTTTTCAGTCACCTGATTCTATCTTTACAACCCTGCCCAACACAAGGCTTGTGTGGTAGAACAATTAATTCTAGCAATAAAAATTGTTGAGTCAATGCTTCCAACATCATGAATACAATATTTAGGAAAGAAGTTACATTGGAAATTTTATATGAATTTTTAAACTTAACAATACACTCAAGCATGCATACATATGTTTAAATCAGATTTCTGAGGTAGCCATGCGGGTATTTATAAAAGAGTCAGTTGGTTAAAATACCAGATATGTAACACTGTGAACATGTTTTTTATGTCTTGCTATAATAAATGACATTCTTTTGACAAAAGTTTAATTTGAAATATTATGTATAAAATTTAAATTTCTAAATGAAACTTATGTTACTGTGAATGTTGGTAGCTCATAAACCTCGCTCCATACAGAGGTTTGATGATAACATAACGTGGTTGTATCGTAATACTCTCCATGCTTAATGATGATATTTTTGCCAAGTTTGCCACATGTTATGTTAGTGTTTACTTCTTTTCTTAGAATGTTGACAGGATCCTATTTAAGTCTGCAAATCAGAGGAAAGTACCATAAAACATCAGTGTTTTTTATTGAACATCACTGAAATGCCTTTATGCCCGATATGCATGCACCTCACCTATAGTGTAACAGTCGTCGGCGTAATTACATGTACTTTGTATAAACCACATCACATGAGTAACATTACAAACATTCTCCTCAGGAAGATCAGCCTGTTTCCCATAGGAGAGCTAATTAATTTGTTGCTTTCTGTTTCCTGAAACAACAAATAAGACTAATTTTGAAGATTTAGAAGCTAGTAACAGTGATGTGTCATAATTTAAAATAAAGAGAGTTGAGGGTTGTTACACTACATCACTAAAATATTCTTACTTGAACGCGTTTTGGGAGACGGCTTGTTCCCATCGTCAGCATGTCCTCAACTGAACATGCTGATGATGGGAACAAGCCGTCTCCCGAAACGCGTTCAAGTAAGAATATTTTAGTGATGTAGTGTAACAATCCTCAACTCTCTTTATTTTAAACAAATAAGAATTAAGAAATTCCTGTAAAATTAATCAGGCGATGTTTATTTTGAAAATTTGGACCTCTTTGTCAATGCAGTAACTTCATTTTGACATAGTACATGGTCAACAACTTTAAAGAAACATAAATATGCATATTTCATTGCCTTTCAATCAAACTTAATGAGAAAATGTATCAACCTCATACACTTCAGTGTCCTGTGACTAGCAAGCATTACTCTTCACATTTATCTTCATGTATCTACAGCATACGGAGAGAGATAGAGTTGTATTTAATGATGTCCGGAGTGTTCTGTAGGGTGCCATTCACGACTGAGATCAACTACCCATACAAATGCAATAAAAGAACCACAGGATGGCAAAGTTGTTTACAAAACTTATGTTCTCACTGTTCCATCCCTGAAAACACATTATCAGGTACATGAAACCAAGGGATATAGGCCATTGCCTGGCTTCTTTAGCACCAGCAAGCCACTATGTTGCCAAATTATAGCTCAAGTACAATGCATTTTCTAGAAAATGACAATATAGAGATATACATGTCTGAAACATTTTGACACTATAGTCAAAATATATTCGTAGGTTTATTTTGATGCAATAATTACATTTCACCACTTGGCATATGTGCTCGAGTTCTCCAAAACATTGAAATGTCTAAGCAGATTTTTGCAGCCAAAAACATCAGCATTTGTAAAGGACTGTATAGTGTCTCTCCCTCTGTACTGCTATTTTTTTCTGCTGCGTTTCAGATTGGATACCAAAGCATCGTGGAGTTGTGGATCTGGTGTCTTCAGTGAAGATCTAAAAAAATGGCTACCTAAAACTCAGCTCTTGCCAGGAGAAAGCAAATACAAATGTAGTACATGGATTCACAAATTTAATTCCTGAGCACAAAATGCAGTTTATGTGTAACAGATGTGATAAGAGTTTCACTACAGAATTCAGTTTAAAAAGACACAATTTTACTCATCAGAACAAAAGACCATTTAAATGCAATGTGTGTGTAAAGAGCTTTATTCGTTCTGACCACTTGAAAGTGCATAGTTTAATTCATGAGGGCAAAAAGCCATCTAAATGCAAAAGGTGTGATAAGAGCTTCACAACAAAACAATATTTGAAAGCACACAGTTTAATTCATGAGAGCAGAATGGCATTTAAATGTAACAAGTGTGATAAGAGCTTCACAACAAAACAGTATTTGAAAACGCACCATTTAGTTCATGAGGGCAAAAAGCCATTTAAATGCAACAAGTGTGATAAGAGCTACACATCAAAACGGAATTTGAAAGCACACAATTTAATTCATGAGGGCAAAAGACCATTTAAATGCAACAGGTGTGATAAGAGCTTCACAAGGACATGGAATTTGAAAATACACAATTTAGTTCATGAGGGCAAAAGGCCATTTAAATGCAACAAGTGTGATAAGAGCTTCACATCAAAATGCAATTTGAAAGCACACAATTTGATTCATGGGGACAAAAGAGCATTTAAATGCAGCAGGTGTTATAAGAGCTTCACTAGAAAACACCATTTGATAAGACACATTTCAATTCATAAGGGCAACATTCCACATATGCAACAAGTATGACAAGAGCTTCACTAGAAGGTGCAGTTTGAAGGGACTCAATTTAATTAATGAGGGAATAATCCACATAATGTAACAAGTGTGATGAGAGCTCCATAATGGACACAGTTTGAAAACATACAATTTAATTCATGAGGGCAGTCCACATATGCAACAAATGTGATAAGAGCTTCACTGTGGCACAACATTTGAAAAGACATAATATCAATTCATGCGGGCAAAAAACCATTAAAATGCAAGTGTGATAAGAGCTTCACTGCAGCATACGATTTGAAAACACATAATTTAATTCATAGGACAAAAAATGCAACTAGTGTGAAAGTTCACAAGTTAATTCATAAGGACAAAACATCATTTAAATTCAGAAGTTGGATAAGAGCTTACTACTTCATCAACTATGAAAGTTTGTAACTTAGTTCATCAAGACAACATACCATTTAAATGCAATAAGTGTGATAATAGCTATATTTTGGCACAGTTGAGGACAAAAGACAGTTTACATGTGACATGTCTGATAGAGTTTTACTGGTGCAAATATTTGAAAGCACATACATTATTGTAGAGTCTGAAAGCAAATAATTTTATACAGTGGAGTTGAATATCACGTGTAAAATTGTGAAAATTTACTGTTATTAGATATGAATAGACATAAGATACGAGGGCTGATTTTTTTTCACAGATGTTTATTACTCCAATTCAATGTTTACATGATCTTTTTCAAAGTAGTCCCCTCCTACTTCAATGCACTTTTTATAGCGTCTCTCTCAGTCCTTGAACACGTGCTGTAGACCATTCTTTGTCAGGTCCTTGAGAATCGCCTCACTTTTCTTGAGCACTGCTTCAGAGTGCTACCCCTACCCCTAAGCTTTGCCTTTAGTGATGGGAATAAAAAAAAAGTCACAGGGTGCAAGATCGGAGCTGTAAGGTGGATGTGGTACACAGGTAATGTTGAATGAGCCAGAAACTGCATGACTTGATTTGCAACGTGAGGCCGTGCATTGTCATGATGAAGTTGCCACCCAGTCCGAGAAAGCTCTGGTTGTTTCTTTGCAATGTGCTTCCTCAGTGTAGCCAATACTGACGTGTAGTATGCTGCTGTAACAGTAGTGTGAGGGGGAACTGCATGCTGGTAAATCATTCCATTACAGTCAAAAAATGTGATCACCATAACTTTCCCTGCAGATGGAACAACTTTTGCCTTTTTTGGTGTTGGAGAACCTGGCGATTTCCACACTGTGCTGGCTTGTTTTCCTTCAGGATCATAATGATGCAGCCATGACTCATCACTGGTGATAATCCCCTCCATCAGCAGAGACGCAGCACCTCACGGCTTGCCTCCATTCGCACAGCCTTTTGTTCGGGAGTCAACAGATGTGGCACCGCGAGCACAAACTCGGGTCATATGGAGATGGTCGTGCATAATTGTAAACACACTGCCATATGAAATTCTCAACACTTCACTGAGGTTACGTAATGTTATATGCCGATCCTCTCGGACAATCACAGCAGCTGTGTTGATGTTGACTTCAGTCACAGCAGAAGCCGAAACACCAGGCCCACCTTGCTTAACACTGACAAGTCGGCCTTCTTTGAAGTCCTTGAACCACCTATACACTGTTGCACGAGGTAGTGCATCTTCACTGTATGCTTGCTTCAGCTTTTCATAAGCTTCGGTGGCTGTATGGTTTAAATGAAAACAGAATTTCATTGCACTGTACTGCTCCTCTCGCGTCACCTCCATTGTCTGGTATGCAAAATGCACGTAGCGTCTATAAAATAGAGCATTACTACCAACCTACCAATACGAGGGTGCTGCCGCCTACCAACATTATACATAAAAGCCTGCTCTTTTCAAATATTTATGTTACAGATACGAAACTATCACGGAAGCTACAGGAAAAAATCAGTCTCAGTCTTTGTTGATAAGCCCTCGTAATTATGGAGGGAAATAGATTACGCAAATGTGTCCAGTATAGCATATTATGAACATAGAAAATTTATTTCAGGATCTTATTAATCATAGATCTAGTCCATGACTTTATATGCATCATTCTTATTTTTTGATGATTATGATATCTTAGGATAATACATAAAACTCCACACTTGTCACAAGATAATAAAGAAGCAAGTGTTACCAGAATATGGATCAGTTTGTTTACTAAGTGAAAGAGAAGTAAAGAGGTTTTATTTTGTTATACATGTTATAAAAATAGACAACAAGTTTTGGGGGTCCAGCACATTAAAAAAATGTGTCATCTGTCTAATATGAAAAATGCAGTATATATTAAATATTCTGCTTTTTAACTTACAAAGTAGTATCCAAGATATTCAGGACTGTGCCGTGTTGAAGCAGTGGAGTAGATGGCAGCACTAGCATATGTGATGCATCTGCATACAGAGCTGGATGCATTGAGATTTTACAATATACGTGATACCCTGTCTGTGATGTATGGCATTTTCATGACAGATTTGTAATGGTTTTATTAGGGTTGGCAGTATACTTTATCTGAGGGTACTCACCCATCTCGAAATACCTCCCTGCTGTATCAATCTCAATGTCTATCTACTAATTCCGCATCGAATCTTCAGCATCCCCGGTCGCGGTAATCTTAAATAAGAGTGTGCTCCGAAAACTTTATGAATTTATTCTTATTTTTTGGAATAACAAAAAATAGTCACTTTTCCACATTAATAATGGATTTTACAGTGTGTTTCACTGTCGATGATCCTTTTAAACTCGTAAGCAGAAATTAATATCCACGGTCACGAATCGAATTCGCGCAGAGATGCGACGCATATCGAAGAGACGCTAACAAGAATCTCTCCCCATTTTTTCCAAGTGGAGGAAAAATACTGTTAGGTACTAACCTCTGAGCGGCAGTGTGGGACTACCATGGCATTGAGCCGTGGCCCTACTCACTAAAAACCTCCACCGGAAAGGATTAAGGTAAAGTACAGCAGTACCGCTATTGCACCTGCGGATTCAAAGAACGGGTGTATTGGTCAGCCATTAGGGCCCAGACCAGGTGAGGGTGACGTAAGCATGGCCGAGGTCCTGGTCACGCCCTGGCGGATTATGGAGTTGAGCTGGGACATTCAGGGTGTTATTTCTATGTCGTAACCACGCCGGAGGGCTGTGTCATCTAGTGGTACTGGGTTGTGCGTTACAAGTATGTACTTCTACGCGAGTCATTGCGGCTGCGTCCCTGAAACAAGCTAGACTAGGCTTGTATGTAAATATCCCTACGTATATGTACACATTAATATTATTTACTATATGCTAAAAAGTGTAATTTGCAGTTTAAGTGTGTGTTTGCAATTCAGTATGAAAGTTGTATAGCAGGTACTTAGTTTGTCATGCGGCTTTGTCGTTATATAGCAGTAGTGATGTGATAACATATTAACAATCACTATACTCCGCCTTATGGCATCATTGTGTGATTATGATATTTTATTTGACTTTAATTTAGATTAGCAATACGTTGTTTTAAATGCTGTTTGCCATCTTCACTTTGTGTTTCCATTATTTTTGTTCTTTTGCAAGCTTGACCACAAAATGCACACACAGCGGCTGCCTGTCTAAAGGTGGAGGTGCGAGGCAGTGCCACTTGCGTGGGGGGGGGCTCATCCCCCCGGGGTCGCCTGGGCATAGAGAGGAAGGCTTTCGAGGGCTACCAAGGTCATGTAGCGTAATTATAGCCATGGGTAATATTTTACGGAAGTCTTACTAGGGCGTCAAGGTATTAATTTCGAGTTCCCCAGGCTGAGGGTTCCTTCAAATAGAGACAGCGGTCTTTTGTGCTTGATTTCATTGGTTTCGTATTTACCTAATTCTTGTATTGGGCCATTGCTATTCTTTTCCTTGTGCTTGTAGAGGTTAAAGTTTTGACTCTTAATGAATTCTTCGATTGTGTGGAGGTTTAATTTACGATGTAGGAGATATGCCGGTGCTACTGGCAGTTGTTTAGCTACTATCCTATTCTGGAGTGTCTGTAGCTTATTTATGTGCCTTTTTGCAGCATATTCCCATAACGGGCCTGCATACCTAATGATTGGCCTAATTATTTTTGAATAGGGTAATTCCTATATTTAGTTTCAGTTGGATGTTTGTATTGAAGATAGGATAAAATCTGACTTTGGCAATGTGCTTATTCCAGGTAAAGCCTTGATCCATAATTAGCCTTAGGTAGGTCACTTGGTCCTTCTATTGCATTCCTTCGCCTTGATAGTTAAAGCGGCTGAAGATTATTTTTACCTTTCCGGTGAAGTAGTCTTTTCGTGAAGACTATTGCTTGTGTTTTGCTGGTGTTGACTTTAATTCTCCACTTGGTGAACCAAAGTTCAAGCAAGATTAGTGCATTTTACAGCCCTAAATGTGTTATACGCGGTTGAGTAGATTGTATTATTATGGCAGTATCATTTGCATATGTGTATTTGTTCGACCTTACTAGATCAGGCATGTTATTTATGTATTTGTTAAACAGTGTCAGCCCCAAGAGACTTGCCGTCCTCCTTGGCATAGTGGTTAGCATGCTAGCTTCCAGTTCCCGAAGTCGCGGGTTCAAACCTGGCGGAGGGCAATGGATTTTTTCAGTAAAAATCCTTAGCATGGCTTCCTTCGGAAGGGAAGCAGAGTTGGTTGTCCCGTGTCGTAGATTCACGGCACGTAAAATAATCTCAAGCCTGATAAAGAAGCCTCTGAGCAAAATTAACGGTCTTTCACGCCAAGTATAGAATGGGATGCTTAAGCACCACAGCAGTTAAAGAGCATCCATAAACAAAATACCCCAGCTTTTATTCGTTTGGTACTTGAAACTGCTTCCTCTACTGTGGTGAGATAATGTCGGTCGCAGAGGTAATTCCTATTGAGGGCTGTAGTAGAGTCTGAAAAGTCATATTGCTTTACTTAGCGTGCTAGACTTTGTCAAAAGTGGGTTCAATATCTAGATAGAGGGCGCCTGTTGATTTGTTCGTGTTACATTCTTTAGTGATTTCTTCCGTTATTCATAGCAGTTGTAGGTTGGTAGAGTGTTGTGCTCTAAACACAAACTGTCGGGTATAACTACATTATGCTTGTGTATGTTTGGTTATTCGTTTTAGTATTACTTTTTCTAGTACTTTGCTTTTGGTGTTCAGGAGGCTAATTGGGCTATATTTGATGGATAGTGCTAGATATTGTTTGCTTTGGGGAAAAGCAGCATTTGGGCTTTTTACCAAGGGGAAAGGTGCTGTGTTCTAGAGTGAAGTCAAATATATTAGATAGTAGTTTTATCGCTGTTTTTTGGGAGGTTCTTTAGCACTACATTTGGTATCTTGTCCAGTCCAGGCGCATTTCTTGTAGACAGGTGTTTAATGATCCAGCCTATTTTGCCTGTTTTTTTTTTTCATTTCATTTTATTGTGCGTTCACGTTTAGTCTATATTGTCGGCTGCGCTTTTGATTTCTAACATGAATTCGTCATGTCCAACTTTTGGATTGGGAGAGAATACATTCTCTAGACTGACCGCGAAGGCTTTGGTTCCTGCTATGGTGTTAAGGGGAGTCTCTTGCTTGGTAATATTCGTTTCGGTGTATGACATTTCTAGTTCTTTGCCATTTACACCTGACTCTATTTTGTGCTTGCCGCAGCATCTTTACGTATTTGGGTATCTGGCATTTATAGTGCATTGCTGCATTAGGGGTACACACCCATGGTGACTATTTTTATTGGTTTTAAGTTTATCATGCTATCCTGTTCGCTAGTGGAGTGTATTTCTTGGTATGGGAGGTAGTGATCTACCGTATCGTTTTAAAATTCCCAGTCTACTTCGTTGTAATTGTGCCTTAAAGGAACTGGTGTGAACGCGACTGGAACGTAAATTGTCATTAAGATGGGCAAATCGTCTGACGTATATTACTTGCAGTTCCATGTTGTAGGGTACATTATTTAAAAGTGTGATATCTAGTATGGTTCAGCATGTGAAGTATAAAGGTGGGCTCTTCCGGGCCTGTTGTTAAATAATTTGTATTGTTAATATAATTAAGTAATTTAGTACCTCGTGGATTAAGGTTCGTGCAATTAAAAAGATGTTTGCAGTTGTAATCTGCTGTGATTACTGTTGGTCCTAAGCTCATGATTCAGACTACGTCATCTGTATCTATTTTCCCCGGTGGATTGTAGACTGATGCTATAAGAATTTCAGTATTATGGAAGTTAAGTTTCATCGCCGTGGTTTCGGCGCGAGTTAGCGCTGGAGAGTTAATTTGATAATGGTCTATGTTACACTGTATAACTATCGCGGTTCCTCCTCTATGGTCGCGATCCTTTCTGTATAATCTATCTGGGAACAGAAAGGCGATCTGTGTGGTTAACATGTGTTTCGGTCAATAATGCTATATGTATTGACTGTGTTTGAAGCAAATCTGCTAATTCCTTAGTCTTGTTACGTATGCCGTGACAATTCCAGAAAATTACTTTGAATTACCCATACTAGAGGTTACGAAGAGGAGTCACTAGGTCTGAGAGAAAGTGAGCTACCTGAATGATGCTTGTTCCCGGTTGGCTAGGTAAGTCGCAGAGCTGTTCGAGGAGGTGCTCTACTTTATTCATTGGAACTTTGTCCTTGGGCATCCTTAGTATCCGCACTAGTTTGCACAGTGCCATGCCTACACCTCTTTTCTTTTGTGCCTGGGGGGTGACATCGGTGCAGAAAGGTGAGGCCCAGCTGCCTATGTTTGTGAAGATTCTGACAGCCGGAGGTGGAGCTTGTCGGGTATGTCGCTCTTTCCTGATTGGGTCCACCTCGGTAGTGAGCAACGTCGTTGCAGATGGGTGGCGCACAGGTGCCTGTGTTTGTGAAGACTGTGACAGCCGGAGGTGGAGCTTGTTGTCGGGGATGTCGCTCTTTCGTGATTGGATCCACCTCAGTAGTGGGCGACGTCGGTGCTGAAGGGTGAGGCACAGGTAGGTCTTGCCAAAACTGGGCTGTTTTGGCATTTTGCGACTGTGCTCTATTTCCCTAACTGAAAATCAAGTCGGAAATATGCCGGTTCGACACAATTGAGCAGTTCTATGAAGAAGTGTCTACGTTGCTGAACACCCTCAAAGAACATGACTTCAAGGATGCATTTGGAAAATGGCAGAAATGCTGGGTCCGGTGTACACATCCGGAGGGAAACTATTTGAGGGTGGCGATTAAATAAACTATATTGTGTTTTATTTATGGAACATCTTTAACTACTGTGGTTCTTAGCATCCCATTCTATATTGGGGTGATACACTGGAAATTTTGCTCAAACGCCTCTTTATCAGCCTCAAGGTTCTTTTACGTGCTGTAAATCTACGAACGGACCATTGGCTTTTCTTCCCTTCTGAAGAAAGCAACGCTAAGGATTTTTACGTCCGAAAAACTCCATCGCCCTCCACCGGGTATGAACATGCGACCTTGGAAACTTCAGCCTGGAATGGAGAGTGACGATGGTCATTAAGCCGAAAGTAAGCTTTTGAACATATGGCTGCACTAAGCTCAAATGTTTTGGATACCACCTTGTATTATAATGAATATATTAACTTAGCTATAGATTTTACAATTTCAGAACTTCCGTCATGCTGTACAAAATGGACATGAATGTTTAGCAATTAATCATCAAATTAATGATATCAGCTGAGGGTCCCTTGGCAAGGCTTCAATATTGCTAAATCATCAAATATAGTTTTGGCTAACTTTCACAATATTTTCTCACATTCCACATTACTAAATCATCAAAGTGCTGAAATCTGGGTTATGTTAGGCTAAGCTGTGTCATCTTTCCTATTGTTAAATAATAAAAAAATGTTGATATCAGGTAAGGCTGACCAGGGTTAGTCTTCATTGTCTTTCCTCTGTTACCATAGTATTAAGTCAGTAAATAGCGATAACTGAGACTGCCTATATGACTTACAAATTATTCTTTGTTATGTGTTTGAATTTTCAAATACTTTACATGTTCTTTTAGTGCCAATTCACATTTTTTACTTTCTCTCCCACCTACCTTTAGTAGGTAAGAGGAAGTATTGTATCATATTTAAAAGTTCAGTGTCAAAATTTCACGGAAATAGTGTTTTGAGGCCTCCTGAATAAACAAAAAACAGTATTTCTAGAAAAAAATGCATGTGCAAAATGTCTGATAAATGCCAAAATTATTTAGAAGAATTGTTTCATTGTGGAATGAGTGACGTAGTTCGAATGAGGTGATTCAAACAATTGTTAAGTTCTTAGAGTATGTGTGCCATATAGAAATCATTCTTGCGGTTCTATTACTTCACTCTGGTTTTCCTTATATTATTACTATTGTGACTTAGTAATAACTATTGGTATTTAAGTTCACCACTCTCCAAGAATGCAACATGAAGATTTTCCAGAAAATCCCCCGATATCTGAAACTGCCCTTTACAAGGAACGTTTTTTTGAAATTTACTTTCTCAAAAATGGCTCTAACAATTTTGAAGCACCATATGTTAAGGATATTTTAATGGCAAATAAAATGTATATATTGAATTTTCTGGGAATAGATATTTAGTCCGTTTCATTCAGAAGAATGTTTTTTTATTTAACTTCTCTTACCTGATAGGTGACATCGGATGCTGAAGAATGAAATAGGTGAAATGATGCTCGATTGAGCCCGGAGTCCAGCTTAAAGTGTTTAACTGGTAAACCATAAGACAGACAAAAACCTACATTATTAAGGTAGTTCGTTTAAAGCATACAATTTATTTTAAATGACACTTTTTGTAATGTCAGCCATTTCCGAGATATCTGTTAGTGGTTTGAATTTTTCAATACTTTGTCATTTTGTTAAGTGCTGACAACGTTCAGCTGTTTGTTGCAATGTCATGGAAGGATGATGGAAGTTTAAGGCCAGCATATGGCCACCTGTGTGTAATCATTTGACTGTTGGCATTCCCTTTGTACCTGTAACGAAATGTGTACTTAAACTATTTATGCACATGTTTATAGCAATTAACTTTTAACAGGTAGAAGAAGGAGCCCTTGCAAGAATAGTTTGTAGGTTTATAAAAGTAAATGATGGTGGGTAGAGAATGTTATGTGAATGTAGCACATCTATCTTGAAGCTGTACATGAGTTTACGCATTAATCCTGAAAGTATGGACTAAGAGTAGCATACCAACCAAAACTGCTCAGTCTCTAGTGTTGCTAAAATATTAAATTCTAAAATTACTTTGTTGATTGCCAAAATATTTGCAAAATATTTCTCAGTTTCACAACAATCGGCCGTTTTAAGTCCATAGTCACCTATATTTGTTGCAGTCAAACAGAAGAATATGTTGATCACAGCATTGGTATCCACCAGCAACCAAATGTTTATGTGGCTAATGAGATAGACGGGCTACGGCGAACTGAAATCAGCTGATACTTTTAGTCCAGTCATGACCCGAAGAACTGAAATTGCAGTCGCTTAATATATGCGTATTCCAAACAAACAGATTGCTCCTTAAATGCATGGAATGCGCACAGTTATATTAGGAAGCTATTCAATGTTAGCTGCGTTTAAAATGTTCGTTGGAAACTTACTTCCTGCTGCTAATGCCAAACCAAGATGGTTGGCTACTGCGTCTTTAAAACGTTTTTAGCGCAACGACGCTGGCCACAGTGCATTGATCCATTGAGGAGTGGGGGAAACCGCTGCCTAAAGTTTCATTCGAGTTCGGGTAATGAAGCGGGATAACGCCCGACATACGGGGCTAGATAATGGAATAAGCGGGGAGGGCAATTGATAAGGGCCTATAGTCCCAACCTGGTGCACGTCTTGTGAGAAATTATTCGTGGCAACTTGGAGAAGTGCGCACGCAAACAACATGTGATTGATCTCACCCCGGTGTCCACAGGCGCAGCGACCCGTTTCATGATAACCTAGGCGATAGAGAAACCCCGCTGTCAAAGCCACGTGTAACAGAATACGAAAATAATAGGAAAATGCTATTTTAGGAAGACTTCGGAATAGGTCAAAAATGCCTGTAGATAGTCTGTGGTGTGCACATCGCATATGATGCGGCAATATCTAATGCTTAGTGTACGCAACTGTAAAGATATCGGTACCTTCAAAGTTGCGGCCCTTCGCAGTTGCATTTACCCCTTCATTGCCCGGGAATCCGACGTGACCTAGTATCCAGGTGAAATATCGGAGTGCTGCGGCAAACAAGAATAGGTGACGAATGAGTTTCATACATCGGACCTCTCGGCCATTGCAACGGGTGTTTGAGAACCGTTAATAGGCTACGGCAGTCCGTAAAAATAATACCTTTAGCTACCGGGTGAAATTGAAAATGTTTCAAGGTGTTATAAATCGCGATGGTTTCCGCCTTATATATAGATGTCCGGTCATTTTCGTCGGCTCAGTCCAACGTGAGATCTTCCATGTACGCTGTCCAGTGCAGCCGATAATTTACTCTCTTTGTCAATGTGGACATTAGTAGGTGTGGATCGGCAGTGAAATCCAATATGTACCCGGGGCATACGTGGTACGGTGGGTTGTACCTTAACGGCGGAAGATTACATAGCAACGTAAAAGCGGAAAAGGTAGCGGTACGACTGCTGCTCGCCATCCACGCACTATGTGATGTAAGCGGGTAAGTTCAGGCAGCCAAACGTTATGAGAGTGTGTCATGAGATCGGTCAGAAAGCGAATAAGAGTTAACAGTCTTCGGTCCAGATTATACGTCGGGAAGTATTTTTGCATTGTTTAACTGGTCTGCGCGGTGCACTAAAGATAATGTAAAGCTGATGCAAGTAAGTGTCCAACGCGTGGCGAGTCCAACGAAATGGTTGTGTGCCTTGGAGTTGGCCATATACTAACCGTGCGTGTATGAGTGGAAGAAGTCAGATGAGCAGGAGTGGGTGCATACCCCAGTTTCAGGCTGCCATTGCCCGGAATAATGTCTTGAATCTAGCCAAAATCGTTAGGTGTTCATTATGTGCCGTCGTATAAAGGTTATATTGGATAACAATACCTAAAAATTTAAAAGCGGATGGCGGGCCAAGGTCGTGGTCTTGTAAGCTTAGGATAAACGGTGAGGGTCTAGTGGATTTGCG
This sequence comes from Deroplatys truncata, assembly GCA_030765065.1. Taxonomy (NCBI): domain Eukaryota; kingdom Metazoa; phylum Arthropoda; class Insecta; order Mantodea; family Mantidae; genus Deroplatys; species Deroplatys truncata. Next base: position 18,737,060 of record CM060984.1, on the reverse strand, counting down.
AAAATGGACAAATCTGGTTTTCCATACATTCACGTGTATACCCAGATCCTTTAAGTACATTATTACGTGCAAACAGTCCCGTTCAAACTGTAGGAAGTCTGACCTGGCGTTCGCCTTTATCGGCGTGTAGATGATATCCGCGTATTGTAGAACCCGCACCGCCGATTGTATATCTCCTATATACAATGCGTACAAAAGGGGACTAAGGGCTGAACCTTGTATCAGACCATGGGATGCATGTGGACATTGGCAGTTGTGCAGAGATCGCGCAAGCCGGTAATGACTGTCACGGAAGAGTGCATGCAGCAACGCGCATATGATGGACGGGATACAATAATGACGGAGACGGGCAATGAGTAATTGTAGAACATGTTCGTAAGCCGCAGATAAGTCCAAGAAGAACACCGGGATATGTCTGTGCGTTTGAAACGCAATGTGATCGTCCGTGGGCAGTATATATAGAGGAAAGGTGCTGCCGTAAACTATCCCAAAGCCACGTTGGGTTTTAGGCTACAAGTTATGTTGTTCCAAGTAAAATCTCAGACGATCCTGCAGTATTTTTCCAAATAGTTTACGTATGGTGTAACATTCCTATCGATATATAGTAGGTCGCTGTCCAGCGCATCCCGGTTTAAGTATTGGATAAATAATGATGTCGAGCCAGGAATACCTGGCGGAATACCTATACGGAGCCCTCGAGTAAATGACATTGCAAGGAGGATTTGCCATCTGTCCGGTAAGTCATTTAAATGTATGTAATATCATCCACACCCGGGGTGTATTTGGCTTGTTTGTTATACAAGGTACGTTTCACGTCGTCCGCGGTAACTGCACTACACAGTGGGCCAGTGAAGTCGATGTCCAGGGTAACCGTCTGTGGAGGGTCTGTCACCGTATCTGGAGCAATGTGGCATAACAATTCGGATTGTAGGCTGGGCTTCCCCGCTAACGGAGGGAGTACCGTGTTCCGTGTATGTGTGAACCAAGAGGCGTCTGCAAATGTGGGCGTTGGGCGTTTTGGCCGATGCCGACGTACAGTACACTGCCCAAGCTGTCCGCTTAATCCGACCAATGCGAGGCCGTATACGTGACTCCATTGCTCTCACTAAAAGGAAAGTCTCCCGGTTGCGCTCCTTGTGGTAACGGGCGTAGGTCAGGCGTTTCTCCATCAATCTCAAGCACTCGGTTGTCCACCATGGTGGTCGAGGAACTCGCTCTGGCGTTGCGGCGCCGCTGGATGGAATTCCTTCAGATAACCTGTGAGTTGTTTCTAGGATCTCACATGTCACATCTGCGTCACGTGGATATCGATTCGCATGAAGAAGATGGATCTGGAAGAGTGTCGGTAAAAAGCCACCTCGGCGAGACCTATAGATGTCGTTGTGGTCTATGTGAGATTCTGCTCCGTAGTATGAAGGGGAAGTGGTCGCTACCCATAGTAAAGTCGAGCCTGCTTAACTGCAGTTGATGTGTCACATCCTTAGTCGCAAATATGATGTCCGGCGAAGAATCAAGCTGACTCAGCGATCCTCGCCGTGTCGTATGCGTATGTGTTAGAATCTGCCACCCCTGCATTTCCGCAATTTGCCCGATAGGGAATTGTCGGCCTTGTGGTGTGAACGTGTGAAAATTGCCTAGGTTAATGTCACCGCACGGTAGAAATTTTGACGAACAGGGCATCAAATACGATTCCCATTCCTTTTTCGGAAAGCGTTTACCCGACGTGTATACACCAACTATGGTGATGTCTCCCAACACTACCCTAACTGCCTCGAGATGCGCTGGACAGTGTCGTATGCGTATGTGTTAGAATCTGCCACCCCTGCATTTCCGCAATTTGCCCGATAGGGAATTGTCGGCCTTGTGGTGTGAACGTGTGAAAATTGCCTAGGTTAATGTCACCGCACGGTAGAAATTTTGACGAACAGGGCATCAAATACGATTCCCATTCCTTTTTCGGAAAGCGTTTACCCGACGTGTATACACCAACTATGGTGATGTCTCCCAACACTACCCTAACTGCCTCGAGATGCGCTGGACAGCGGATGCCCGTCGTGCAGTTGTACATCAGTACGTTTTCTGCAATGCAAATGGCCACTCGCCCTTGCGAATGTCGATCTGTTCGGTATATCTTGTACCCCGGAATGCTTGTCGTTCCTTTAACCAAGTCTCCACGAACACCAGCACAAGAATTCATATACGGGATAGGTAGGCTTGTAAATCAATCCACTTTGGGATGACGATGCAGGCATTCCAATAACATATTATCGGCGGATCGTCCATATACCCGCTCCCCTGGCTTTATAATTGTAGTTGTGTTTGTATTCCCTGAAGGGTGTGTAATATGTATTCTGGTGCCAATGTAAAAAGCTCGAGGAAGATGGTTTGCAAGTTCACACCTGCAGTCCTCTTATATCACGTGGTCTCGGTACTTGCTGCCCTCCATCTGAAACAATCTCGCTACCTCCCCTCCCATCTCTGCGGGTCATGGACGTTGTTGCTCTAGCGAAGTGGACTGTATTAATGGTCTCCCCCGAATAACACCCGGCTCACTAGTTTCCTCCAGCAGGGTACTTTGAGTAGGTATTGTGGCGCGCTATATCCAATGCGGAGCCCTGTACCCAATCTGGCGAAACAGTTGGCCTTATCCCGTGACACTTTCATTTATTCGACACTGTTGCCCCAGCACCCCCTGCCCTAACGTAACTGACGAGATGCCTTGCTGGTTGGGCGATTTATGTGGCAAGGTCGGGAATATATCCCGGTCCGTGAAAACAGTGTAGTTGTGTCCTCATTACATCCGTATATGACATATTGCCTATAGCCATCTGTCGCGATTCAAGCCGTGGCACCGGCTTAGAGTAATAGTGTTCGAGATTTTAGTCTCCGGTGGTACGCGGAACATTTCTCTTTATGTGTGGCCATATGCTCCTATTTACAGTTTATACAGCGAAGTATGTCCGTAAAACAGTCCGACTGCGCGTCTAAATGGTCCTTCCCGCATTTGAAGCCGCATTTTCTGTTTCTACAAAATTTAGCTCTGTGGTGATATTTGCCACAGTTAGTGCAGATATCCACTCTGGTGGTATACTGATCCATTGGACATCTTGGATAGTAGAAGTATATATTAGCGGGTAAATTTTGGGTGCGAAAGTGATTTTAATCGTTCTGGTGGGTACACATTGTGTGTCCCCATTTGACTGGGTTCTAAGATTAAACCGCATGATAAGTACAGGCAACTGCCCTGTCATCCTTAAATGGGTGCTCATTTCATCCAGATCCCAATAAATTGTAGAAAGGAATGCGTGTCATGCACCTTATCAAAATCCGAATCTAAAAGCCATTAGCTGCTTGTGCTGATACAAAGTACACTACGATTTGATTAAAGCCGGAGTTATTGCTTTGTGTAACCCCTTGTGCGTTAAAAAAAGTCATTTCCCCAATTTAAGTGGGTAGAAATCCCTGATGTTTCCACTCCTACTACAAAATACGGCTGGCGTCCATACCAACATATCTTAACGGTGGTCTTTGCCACACTTTTCCAGGCTCTTATCATTGTGGGTGTCTGTCGGCATTAGCTGTTAGCTCCGATTCCATTCCTACCGACGGGATTTCATATACTTGCCCCTCCCCCGCGTAGCCATATTATGCCTAAGAACCTTTCCGGGACCCGAAGTCACTATTGGAAATATAATTAGAAGGCAAAGCTTACCTACTGCTTACGTCTCCACACCAACAGTCTCCCCACCCCTCCGAATCGTACCTGCGTTGTAAAGTCTCACTCAACCATCACCTATACCGTCTCTACTGTGATGTTTAAGATTACTATTACTATGTACTTAGTTGTAGCCCGTTTATGCGCTAAAAGGAACACCTTGCCAGAAGCTTAAAACTGAATATCCGCTTAAAACTAAATTATTTTGTTCCGATCGATTAAGATGCTTTATTTTTTAATCTTGAAAGTCCAAACTAAGAGTAGCATGCCAATCGAAGCAGCTGAGTCTCTATAGTGTCGCAAAAATATTAAATTATGATGTGTTGGTAACTCACCAAATGTTTAGGCGCTAAAAAACTAGACGGTGCCACAAGCCTAAATGTGTTCTTACATTATTTTGTGTTGTTGTGTTATATTGGTTTGGTTTTAATGAGTCATCGTTTAAGAGGACGTCCAATGTATAGTGGAAAGAAATTTTGAACAGCAACAGCCAGAAATTAAATGTGGGTTCTAGATATTCGTGAAAGCGATGTAAGTTCACTAGTAGGGCTGCCAGATTCATAAAGTTAAAACCCGGGACAATTTGCAACGTTTAGGAAAATAGTCTTCTTTTCTCTTTTTTTTTTGTTAGATTGGCAACGGTTCGTGAGTCCCAACCCGGTGTGTCAACCCTACTGCGCATACAAAACGCCCTTTTTTGTTTGGTTGTTTTTTTCCTGTTCATATATACAGGGTGTTTCAGAAATACTTTTACAAATTTCGGGTATGGGTTCCTTACACCACAAGGAGAAAAAACGTTCATATGAACATATGCCCCATGATCTATTGTTTTCTCGTTAGGAGTTGTTCAACACAGTGGTACACTTATAACACACAAAACTCATAATAAATGCTCGAAATGTCCTCCTCTTGCTTCTATGCATGCCTGTACTCGTCGAATCATGGTATGTCGCACGCTGTCAAAACCTCCGGGATGGTGTTGAATGATTTCGCAGGCTTCCATGACACGTCGATGAAGCGTTTCTGCATCCGGGATGGCTGCTCCATAAACCAATGATTTAAGATGCCCCCAGAGGCAAAATTCCACAGGATTGAGGTCGGGAGAACGTGCATGCCATGTAACTGGTCCTCCTCTGCCTAGCCATCGGTCATGGTAGATACCAGTCAGTGCATCTCGAACAATGCGACTAAGATGTGTCGGAGCCCCATCATGCATAAACCACATGCTTTTTTCTTATTTTCAGGGGCACATCTTCGTGAAGTAAGTCGGGAAGAGTGTGCTGGATAAAGTCCCTTTAGACAGCACCAGTAAGACGTGCTGGTAAAACGTATGGACCTACCAGACAGTCACCTACAATGCCAGCCCACACATTCAGACTAAACTGTTGCTGATGTCTAGCCTGAAGTACAGCATGAGGATTACGATCTGCCCATACGTTGTGGAAATTAGTAACTCCATCTCTCCCAAACGTTGCCTCCTATGTAAACAAAACTGACAAGACAAACAATGGATTGGCTGTTTGTGCTACAAACCATCGGCAAAAGTTATCCCGTGGTGGATAATCGGCAGGCGAAAGGCCCAGCACAAGTTGAATATGATATGGATACAGGAGCTGCTCGTGAAGTACCCTCCTGCTGTCACGTGTGATGTACCAAATGCCACAGCCAATTGTCTTGTACTGATACCTGGATCGTCTTGGACACACTTTAACATCTGTTCTTCGAGTTCCGGCTTGGGAACAACTCTTGGTCTTCCTCGATCAATAGTCCGTGGTGCAATGGTTCCTGTCTCAGCCAGGCGACAATAAACAGCGACAAAGGTTGGATGACTCGGTTCTCTTCGGTCTGGAAACTCCATCTGATAGAGGCCCTGCAGCCTCGCGTCCATTACCATTCGCGCGACCATACATAAAAATCATGTCTGCCTATTCACGAAATGAATATCCAGCCATGGTGGAACGAAACACGTGCAGTTAACTCACTACATGTACACAATTGAAACGTTGAGGACAGACTAATAGCAAACGTAAACAAGTCTCCATGGCAACACTTCGCCATCTACCGTATGTAGTGCAATGAGTCAACCCTTCTATGAATGCATAGAGAAATTAAGTTTTGATGTTGGACCCCGAAGGCCGTTGAACTCACACTTTCATTGTGACAGGAATAACGCGAAAACTAAGGATTATGGGACATATGTTCATATGAACTTTTTTCCTTCTTGTGGTGTGAGGAACCCTTACCCGAAGTTTGTAAAAGTATTTCTGAAACACCCGGTATATATATATATATATATATATATATACACACACCTCTTGTTTTATTAGTTTTACTTTCTCTACTACGTATAGTAAGTAGGGGAAGTATTGCATTCCACCCAAAAATTCGATACCGGAATGGTTTACATAAAGTAGATGCAATTACGCCGACGGTTGTTACACTGTGAGGTGCATGAAGACAGATAAGGCATAACGGTATTTCAGTGATGTTCAATAAAAAAACACTGATGACCTAAAGAGAGATCTGATTTTATGATACTTTCCTCTGATTTGCTAAGATCCTAGCAACATTCTAAAAAATATCAGATTTACATTCATATGCTTTCTCTCTAGCTTATTACTGGGTATACAAATTATTCCTACGAAAGTTTATTTTCCAATCTACTTCATTTTAATCGAGATAAACCTTTCTGGAAAGAGTTGCATTACACATTTTGATACAGATACAAAGGGAATAGCGATAGTGGAATCTTTAAGAACTGGATGCTATAAGCTGAAATTAAATCCTCAAACTGTTTTCATGCAATCGCGATCAATTCAATACTGAAAGGACTTGAAAAAAATGAAATATTAAATAATTAGCACCATTAATAACGGATATGCAGAAAATGGCTGATGCAACAAAAAAGTTATTTGAAATAAACTGTGTTTTAAAGATTTCTATTTTGTGTATTATGTTTTTGGCTATCGCTTAACGTTTACTAGTCGTCTTCCGAATGAAGACTTCGTAGGCTATTCCTTGAAAATTCAATATATACATTTTATTTGTAATGTGAATATTTCTCATATATGGTAGTTTCATCAAAATCGTTAGAGCTATTTTTTCGATAAAATAAATTTCGAAAAATGTTCCATGTAAACGGTAGTTTGAAGTAAAACGATTCCTTTTTGAAAATCTGTGTGTCGCATCTTTGTAAGATACTGAACCTAAATACCAAGTTTCGTATTTATCCGACTTTTCCTTTTTGAGTTATAATGTTCACAGATACACCCAGGACACGTTTCCAAAAATTCTTTATTTTGATTAAACGGACCTCCAAACATGTATTTCCAGTAAAATCTCGAAATCAAATTTTTGGGTGGAATACAATACTTCCCCTGCTTGCTATACGCAATAGAGAAAGTAAAAAGGTACGCATTAGATTCGTAAACTACGATTTAGTAACTTTAAGGTACTTTTAGCGAGTAAATATTTGGTGACATGACACCAATACTAATAAACAATTTCTTCTGTTTGTCTGCATCAAACACAGGCGGCTAGCTTTGCCTTACTTCATAATGCTGGCACATTTCATTTAGCAGACCTACAATTAACACTGCAATAATTTTCATTTCCAACAGTGTTATGCACAATAAGTAAGGGTGCCAGACGTGCCGGAAAGCCGGAATTGTCCCGATTTTCGGATGTGAAAGATTACTGTACCAATGTTATCTACAGTGTCTTATTTCTGGCTCCTGGCCGGCTGCTCCTGCTGGCCGAGTTGAATATTCACAGACCCTGAACTCAAGCGCATAGATTTACATGCATGTAATAACCACATACCTTTATCACAGCTGTTGGAAATGATATTCTTGTGCTGCCACGTATCTCTCTCACCTTTTAAGAAAGTTGCCATTAACAGGCATTTGTCTTTTAGTTCTTTCAACGTATACGGGTTGTTCCGATGCACTTTAGTTTTCAAGTTCCCCCATAAATAAAAGCCGCATACCGTACGGTCTGGGGAGCGCGGTGGCCATAGTCCTTTACTGATGACCCTATCTTCAAACATTTCCGCAGTTAATTTCAACGAGAGATCAGCTGTATGTGCTGTAGCAGAGTATTGTTGAAAATATGCCTGTGTGCATTCAATGTCACACAAATATTTCAGGAATGGTTTGATTATTGTATCCCTATACCTCTGTCCATTAACTGTATCCTCCTATAATTCGGTACGCATTCACAACACACCAGACACCAATTTTCTGGTTTATGCAATGGCATTTCATGTACAATATTATGTTTTTCTGCACTGAAGTATCTTTGGTTTTGTGTCGATACATGGTCATTTAAAGCAAACCATGCTGCGTCTGTGAAAAAAATTAACTTCGGGTCCATAGAGCCACCACTAACTTTATCCTACACCCAATTGCAGAAATTTACTCTACTCACAGTATCACGTGGTTGCAGTTCCTGAACTACGGTTATCTTATAAGGTTTTAATTTTAAAAGTGTAGTGGCTTTCCAAGCCGAGGATTGTGAAACTCCTGTGATAACCTACTCAGAGATGTTTTTGGGCATTGTTCTGCCCTTTGTCCGATCTCATCGAGTTTTTCCTGTGTAAGAACACGGCGAGTTACTTTGGGTTTCTTATCAAGAATAGAACCCGTTTCTCTAAATCCGTTTATAAGACTACGAACTGTCTGTGAAGCGCACGGGTTCCAAGGAATCTCTCTATAAATAGCCGTGTCACTTGTCGCCACACGTAGGAATCATACATGAATATGCGGTGTTCAAAAGTAAACGCACTTCTTGGCACTATAACAGGACTATCAAAAAAGAACAAAATACGAACTCGCCATAGCAACGGTCGCACATGCATTGACGCGCGGAATGGGGGGAGAACAGCGGGTGCCACAACCGGTTAGAAGCACTGTTCGCTTGCAGCTACTGTCTGTGACTCAAGAGTATGGCTTTGTTCTTGTGGTAAGCGAACCTGAGAGAGCGTTGTGTTATTCTTTCCTATTGCTTTATTGTTTTACACCCTGTTCCAAAGGTACTTATCCTTTCTTTCAGCGACAACAAATATTAGGCGAAGCAACATCAATTGTACATTATTACCGCATGAAACAAAACAATTATGATCATACTTTCAATAAGTGAACTTGTAAAGCCTGTATACATGTAAAATGACAATATAAAGTATATTTATGACAATATAAAGGTGGAATATTATTTTACTAATCTCATTATTCCAAAGGGTATGCGAGATCCGATGCAGATGATTCGGAGTCCGAGTCATCGGATGATATACCTTCTTGCTCATCAGAAGAACTGTCGTTTGCATTTGAAATAATAATCTGATCGATCACATCAGAAACCACACGATCCTTGGACCAGTAACCATCTTCTAATTTTCTAACATGCCGGTGATATCCTACCCAGTGTTCTCCAGGTACCGCAGAGATTCCTTCGTTGGTTAAACTCAATAAACGAGATAACAAAAATTCCCCAGTAACATTGCGCTCCCTTATGAAGTGCTTTACTGTCGCCCATGCAAGCTCAATGGGATTAAGATCGCAATTGTAAGGCGCAGATATAGAGTTGAGTGCCCATGTGCATTGAGGATGCGGTCAATCTTAAATACCTTTTCTCTTGGTCTGTTCATTTCTATCAAAGAAAACAGTTGATGCTTTAGCATGCTTTCTTCGCAATGAACTCCATTTTTCTGAAGCCATGACATCATGTTAACTTTAGTGTCGGATTTATTTGGGGGCTTATTGATCTGAATAGTGTGATAAGGAGCATTATCTAGAATGATTACAGATTTTCCCGGAAGGTTTGGTATCAAGCGTTCATTCACCCATCGTTCGAAGTTGACACCGTTCATTTGCCCATGGTAATCACCTGTTACTGATCCTGCCTTGTAAATCAGCAATGCTCCAGAAATAAATTCATTCTCGGAGCATGCGTGAACAACAATGAGTCTGTTTCCTGCAGTAAGCACTCCTGTGATCCCATCAGCTTGCCAACATTTCTTGAATGTTAAATTACTGCCCATCCACGTTTCATCCAAATAAACGATATCCCTGCCTTGTCTTCGGTATTCCCTTAGCTCGGCTAAGTATTTCCATCTCCATTCAACAATTCTTGGCTTTTCGATTAAGATTGTTCGCTTACCTCGGCACTTGCGCCATCTAAATCCCAATTTCCGAATAACTCTCCTTAAAAACTGTACCCCCAAGGAAATTGTATCTTACTTCTAACTACAGGAAGTAACTTTCTGCATGTCGGAACTATCTTTTTATTGACGTAGAAGTCCATTATTGTCCGCTTAATGACGCACATGTCGAAATCGTCTATATGTTTCTTTCTGGATTTCGAGATCTTGTTTTGCCTGGAGTGCGTGAAGGGCTTCCTTCTGTTTTCTTCGCACTTTCTTGTCTTATATTCTTAATTGTTCCCACAGACACACCGCAGAAATTTGCTGTTCTCTCATCCGCTCGCGAAATCGGCAGAATTAGTTGTTTCTGCTCTGCTTCCTTTTTGCATTGCTCGTTTACATGGTTTATTATTTCGCGAGCCGCTACGAATGGTTTTTCCCTTTTCCCGAAAGTTAGCAATTTCACTAATGAATTTTATTAATTTGACACTTGCGATACAACGCGTTTAACACTGTAGCATCCACTGACACTGCCTGCAGTAAGACTGCACTTGTTGACAATATTTTTGAACTGTTGGTGTTACAGTATCTACACCTTACGCAAGAAGCTCCCCAGATCACTGCACGCTTGCAGTTCAAGGACAAAGTCAATCTCGTGGGTCACTGACAGTAGGGTAAGGATGCCTAATTCCGTGATACTTTTTAGTAAGTGTTGCGCAGTGTTCATAAATGGAAAAAATTATTTAAAAACCAACTCAGGATCACAGTTTGAACGTTTTAGAACATATTTTATTTGACTGAGAACTGATAAGTTGCACAAGTATAGTAAAATAAGTAGAAAGATTAATTCTGTGACAGTGTCTCCTAAATGTGTGATAAGATTCCTAAATCCGTGATAGTGGTATCCTAATTCCGTGAGACCAAAAAAAAATCGAATTAAATACATAAAACCACCACTTGTTAACATTACCCTGTACTCTATTACATTCTTATAGTAGTGCTGACCTATTAAATTGATGTAAAGGATCTAAATGACAAAATTCACAGAAACTTATTTCGACCAAAAATGTTGCATCACAAAATTAGAAAAACTAAGCTACAAAGATAAAAAAGCAGAAACAAAAAGATGGAAATTAATTATTACATCAAATACCGAGAGATGCTTAAGTACAATAATAGGATGTCATCTTTTGTACAAACAAAAGCATCAGTCTCAACATATTATAAACATATTCATCATAATCATCCCCTAGATCCTCACATTTGTTGTGGTACCACTGAAGACAGAAACAATGAATCCACTGTGGCTCAGTGCGATTCCGCATATCACGTCTATAGCCAAACTGCACACGGGCCATGTGAGATTTGGCATTTGTTTTGGTGTTCCTTGCCCCACTTCTTCCCTGTGATCTTACAGAAGATGGACTAGGTTCAGGATTAGCTATTTATGTAGTTGGAAATACGGTATGAATCTGTGCACACTGTGATTTTCGATGGAAAGGTAACCAAATTGATACGGTTTTCTTTAGGCAATTTCAGCGCTTCTTGAGACAAATGAGAGGCATGAGAATCCATCAACAGGACAGGTCTAGCGGGTGGAAGTGATCTGATGAAGCTCTGCATCCATTTTACAAAAACATCACTGTTTATCCAACCTTTGGAGTAACTTCTACCAATGTATCACAGGAGCGCCAATTTTTAATGCTGAGATGTTCTGCACACCTTTGAAGATTATTAGAAGTGGTCCAGACTTCCCAGCAGATTCCCACGACCGAGGATTGTTGTTGTTGTCGTCCCCTTTTCGGCATAAACACTTCTGTAAATGTATTTTTTTCCAATGCTTCTCACAATCTTTGGCCAAGCCGTGACAAACATCAACCCTGTTTCGTCACAGTTCCATATCTGATTGGGGGAATTCAAGTTGTGGTCATCAATGACTTTCTCAAGATAGTCATAAAACCCTTGAATTAACACAGGATTTGCGCAGGATGCGCGGTACCTAGATAAGTTTTCAGCTGCTCTCATTGTTAGGTTGAAACCTACAAGTTAAAACATTGGCATTACTCTATATTATCATATTAGCATAGTTTCATCGAAAAATAAACTTAAAAAAACTAAGAAACCATTTTAGCATGATATGCCTTAATTGAACAGTTGTCCGGCATTTTAGTGCTATAATAGTGGTCAGAATAATATATTTCGTTGCATAAACATTTCATACAGTTTATATGCACGCGTAACACTACCTTCAGTAACTTTTTTATGTAATCACATCTTGTGTAGCAATTGATTTTGGCAACTCTAGTGTAAACAAGTCGCCATGTTGAAGAAAATACGAAAATAAAACATGAAACGGGAAAGCTGTTACAGCGCTGTGTGCGCACAAGAGATCTACAATAACAAAATGCATCGATTTCCTGCAAGTTTATCCATGTTACCAACTATTATTAGTGTGTTTTGCATTAATATTTACCTCTCAGTTCAGTACTTCTTTAGCAACGGTCCAAGTGCAGAGAAAATCTTCAGCGCTTAACCAATGTTCACACAACAATACTTTCTGTGGTTATATATAGAATTAGAAAACAGACATCTTCCGCTATTTCTTGGATACTTCAGAACTTCTAAATCACGAAGCATAATGCCGTGGTAGGTGAAAGAACTTTGTATCACGGGTATCACGGAAGTAGGCATCTTTACCCTACATCCGCCAAGCTGCCGGCCACGAGTCGAAAAATAACTCTCGTCTTTATAAAAGAACTTTAACTTCATAACATGTTAATATTTAAACATATTAGCAGATATTTTGTCAGTTGGTTATTCTTTTACCATGACCGCGCTTGTATTTCTGCAATTTTTATCCATTGTTGAGAGTTTGCGTTTGCCAATAAAGTAATATTTTAGTCGTTTTCGGTTCTTTAGCCTGTTCTAGATCAAAACATGCAAAAGAAAAATGAAGGACTACATTTAAGCAGGAATATTCTCAGAATGGTCTTTAATTCTGAAAGAACGGTACGAGGAAGAACGTGAAGATTTTTACAAGTTAATTATGGACAAACCAACATTACTGAAATTAGCAAGATCTTCTAAGAAATACTAAGCACGGTTACTGCTGGCAGAGTATCAAAATATTATGCACCACACTTTTAATATTTTGTGTATGTTTATATGTTATTAAATTCTCATTTTTTTAAAAATACATTTCAGCTAAGGTTACAGAAATAAATGAAAAATCCTCCGGTAGATCCCATCCCCTTTCCTTCAGACGCAAAAAAAAACACGGAAAAAGTAGGTACTTTACCGGCAACGGTTGTAATAAAAAAATCTGATGTGTTACACTCACATGACTTTCTCTACTCTTGTACAAACTATTTTTACAAACGTTTATTCTCCATCTACTTCATGTTAATCGAGATAAACATTTGCAGATTCTATCTTATTGCTAATTTTCTTGTAGATGTAAGGGGAATATATATTTACAAGGGCAGTATCGAAATACAGTAGCCTTTAAGCATATACATATCTCTTAATAGCTGGTTGCTAGGTGCAGCACCATTCTCTTTGCCACAGATTAATACTCTTTGCATATCCAAGACAAAAAAATGAATAACGAATTCCCATTTGAGAAAATAAGTATTGAAAAATTTAAGGGAATAACAAACAATATCTCGAAAATGGTTCACTAAACAAAAAAAATAAAATAAAAAAAATGTATATGACATAAATTGTGTATTTTAACGCGATCTACATTTTTTGTGTAGTAAACTTTTGTCTATCTCTTATGGTTTACCAGTTATGCAAAAGTCGTTCACAATGAATACTTTTGGAAACATTCTCAGAAAATTCAAGATATACATTTTATTTGTCATGAAAATATCTTAAACATATATTTTAATCAAAATCGTTAGAGCCATTTTTGAGAAAATTAAAATTTTCGAAAAATGTTCCATGTAAAGGGTAATCTGTGGTGGGGGGATTTTCTTGAAAACCTTCGTGTCGCATCTGTGGAAGATACTGAACCTAAATATCAAGTTTGGTGTTTATCAGACTGTTCGTTTCTGAGTTATGCTGTTCACAGACACACACACACGGACATGTTTCCTAAAATGCCTTTTTTTTTTGATTCAGGGGGTCTCAAAATATATATTTCCGGTGAAATCTCGGTATTGAATTTTTGGGTGGAATACAATACATCCCCTACTTACTATACGTAGTAGAGAAAGTAAAAAAAATGCTGACATCAGGCAAGGCTGGTCAGGTTTAGTCTTCATTATCTTTTTTTTTGTTGTCATGTTACTAAATCATAGCAAATGGTGATATCAGTTGAGACTGAATAACTACCAAATTATTATTTGTTATGTATTTGAATCTTCAAATACTTTACATGTTCTTTTTACTGCTAATTCTCCGTTTTTACTTTCTCTGCCGCCTATCTCCGTTAGGTAATAGGAGGTATTGTATCATACTTAAAAATCAATGTCAAGATTTCACTGCAAATACATGTTTTTAGGCCTCCTGTATCCAAAAAAATGTGTTCAAACTGTCGGATAAATAGTAAAATTTGTTGCAAGTATTGTTACATTGTGAGATGAGAGTTAGTTCGAATAAGGTGACCCAAAAAATTTGAAGTTTTTAGAGTATGTGTGGCACATAGAAAATAATTCTTGCCATTAAATTACTTCACTCTGCTTTTCCTTCTCGTCCTCCGTGGTCCAGGGGTACCATGCTAGCATCTAGTTCCCGAGGTCGCGGGTTTAAACCCGGCGATTGACAATGGATTTTTTCCGGCGTAAAAATGCTTAGCTTGGCTTCTTTCGGAAGGGAAGCAAAGCCGGTGTCGTAGATTTACGGCACGTAAAGAACCTCAAAGCTGATAAAGAGGCCTCTGAGAAAAATGGCCGTCTTTAACGCCTAATATAGAATGGGTCGCTAAGAACCATAGTAGTTAAAGAGCGTCCATAAATAAAATTTAATTTTTTGTCGGTTTCCTTATGTTATTGTTATTACAGCAAAATTCGTATTGAAGTTCAACTAAAAAGGATGCAACACCAGGATTTTAAATAAAATGCCCCATATCTGGAAATACCCTTTACAACGAACATTTTTTTTTATCTTGCCAAAAATGGCTCTAACGGTTTTAAAATATTATATGCTAAAGGTATTTGATTGACAAATAAAATGTATATACTGGATTTTCTGGGAACAGCTGGGAAGACTTTCATTTAGAGGGATTTATTTTAATATGCTTTAATCTGGTAGGTCATATCGGATGTGGAATGAATGAAATAGTGAGGTAATACTCAAATGAGCCCGCCCGTAGAGCTTGGAGTGTTTAACTGGTAAATTATAAGAGTTCTCTTAAAAACACACAATTTATTCCACTTTTTATGCTGTTTTTAATGTCAGTCATTTCCGAGACATCTGTAATTACTGGTAACAGTACTGCCAACGTTCAGCTGTTTCTCGCAATGTCATGAAAGGATGATGGGAGTTTAAGGCCAGCATAGAGCGACCATGTTTAATCATTTGACAATTGGCATTCCCTTCGTAACTATAACGGAATGTCTAATGAAGCTATTTATGCATATGCTTATAGGAAGAGGTAGAAGAAGCTTTTGCAAGAATAGTTTGTAGAAGGTTTATAAAAATAACTGATAATGGGTAGACAAAGTCGTGCGAATGTAACACATCTATCTATACATAATTTAATGTTTTACATAAATTTACACAGTCCTGAAAGTACGGACTAACAGTAGCATACCAACCGAAACTGCTAGCCCTCTACAATAACGCAAAAATATTAAATTATAAAATAACTTCATTAATTGTCAAAATATTTGCATAATGTGCGTCGATTATACATTTGGCTCTTTTAGATCCGTAGTCACAGCGTTGGTAACCACCGGAAAGCAAATGTGTGTGTGGCTAACGAGATAGACCGGCTACTGCGCGAATTGAAATCAGTTGATACTTTTAGTTCAGTCATGGCCCGATGAAGTGAAATTACAGTCCCTAATATATCCATATTCTAAACAAATAAATTGCTCTATAAATGTATGGAAAACGCACAGTTATATAATGAAGTTATTCATTGTTAGTCATGTTTAAGACTACATACTTAACTCTGGTACGTGGAATGTAAGAAGTATGTTCACAGGTAAACTAGACGTAATAAAACAACAAAATGGAAAAAGGCAACATTAATATTTTGGAATCGGTGAATTAAGATGGTCTTGAGAGGGTTAATTCAACGCCGATAACTACACAATATATTTTGCAGGACACGAACAAAAAAAGCAGAATGGAGTGGGCATAATTGTTAAGCAACGCATGGCAAGCAGTAGCAGTAAACAGCAGAATTTTGAGAATACGTATCGAGGGTACACCGGAAAATCTCTTTATTATACAGGTATATGCACCCACTGCAGATATTGAAACAGAAACAGACAATGATAATGGACGAGGTTCCAAGAAATTATATTGTAAACCCCTACTGGGGATGGTTACCCCAGTAGTTGCTTGCACTAGGGTGTTAGATCAGAGATAGGAGTACTTTGGTACCAAGGTGGTTAGGTGGGCCGGCGTAGTGAATAAAAGCGTAGAGGATGTATCAAAACTAGAGGTGTTTAAATGTAAAGAACATAATACCCGCGGACGGGCGACCTGAGGCAGAGGCGAAAGCCCATGCAATCAGCACTTAATGCTTGAACATCTTACCTGCGGTAGCTGCTGTCTAGACGAGAGCACTGCTAAAATGTTAACTAGTTTGGGCGGGGTGTGTTTAGCACGCTTTACAGCGTGGTCGTGTCGAATATGGTTTTGCGGCCGCGAGCGAGTGTCAAACGGTAAGGGACAGACAGACCACATAGCTTAATCCTCCGGGGTATAAATACCTTATACAGTGCTGACTCCGCATAACACTGTTGTAACCGAGTTTCAACGTTTTCCTACTGATTAACAAATCTGATGTAATATCTCAACATTCAAATCGATCCTTGCTGCTAGCTTCGCTACATCAGTCCCAGGGTCACCAAATTCCGACCCCGTATTTTAAAATGAAAGAGGGAGAGAGTCAATCACCTTGGGGGTACTAGGATCGTCTCCTTAGACGAGGGTTGAGAGGAAAAAAACAAGCATTATAAAGTTGATCTATTAGCTCCGGGTCCTCTGCTGTCCAAGGCTCGGACATAGGGGAAGAATTTTCGTTAAGTTTTAGTGCACGTTGGTGGTGAGTCCAACCGCCCACCCCTGGCCTGCTGCATTTTCCTCACCTCTTCTTTGCTGCATACTTTCGTGTCAGGAGCTGTAAATTGCACTGTCAATGTAAGTTTGGATATTTATGACAGGACTGCAATTTGTTTTCCGCCGCCTAAACTGTTCTTAGCTGTCTGGCATTTGAAAAATTGCAGTGACGTTTCCTAAGAATACACTGCTTTCTCTTAGCCTGCCGCGACCATCGTCGTGATAATCTTATCATGCGCACTTATGCTGGGTACTTCCTACTTTGGGCTTTCTTGTGGGCTGTTCTTTTCCCTCGCCGTCTCTTGGCGCGCAGCGAAAGGCCTTTATATATATATATATATATATATATATATATATATATGGATTTCACTCGGAAGGGTGGGGGGATTATGGTGGTTCTTTAGCTTTTTAGGGATGAGTCTAGACACAACACAGAAAAGATAGCGAGTACCCCTGCCGACTCTCTACGTCTCTCCAAATTTTGACAGAGATTTACGGGGAAAAACAGTCTGATCTTTGCTCTCCAGGTGTGATGCAACTGGTTGTAAGTTGTGCTTGCCTTGCTATGGCTGTACCAAGTTTATTATACAATAATGTACCGCCTGTAACTGTACAATAAAATTCTTTTTGTTAAGTTGTGATGCTTGGTGGTTTTCCCCCCTTTATTTGCTGCTTACGTAGTGCTATGCTTGTGCTCCATAATTACTGTGGTTTGGGGTTGCTGTATATTACTTCCCCTAGAGGTGTCACTGTGGCTGCCAGCCTCTGCCCCTTATCTGCGGTTCCCCTTGACCCCGTATCTGCATCTTAGAGGACATCCTCTATTAATAGACTCGTGTATCGCTTTAGTATATATATATATATATATATATATATATATATATATATATATACAGACAAGTAGTTTATTGTACGAAAACAAATTAACACCACAATATAAACTAAAGACAAATAAAACAAAGGGAAAAAGAAAAATATTTATATTTTGTCCTTGTATCACTTCCCATGTATTTAGAAGTCCTTACCGATGGTTAGCACTTTGTTATAGTTATAATAATATCATTAGTATTGGGGAAGATAAAAAAGGAAGGGAAGAAAGATTGTACGACGTCCCTGAATGTGTTTCTTTGCGTTATTACATTCGCTTGCTCCTGATTGCCCTCTACGCCACTGATAAGCGCAAGGTCCAGTTTTGCGAGTGCTGCGAAAACATCTTGTGTGAGCAAGATTCATTGTCTGTTTGCAGTTCGTAAGCTGCCTGTCGATCTGCATATGGCCATTCCGAGTTGAATGTGTGTTGAGGCAGGATCTGTGTCTCCCAGTTTGTGAAAAAAGAAAGTTGAAAAAGAAAATTGTGTAAAGTTGCGTGTGTACCAGTGCTGCATTTGTGTGCTGAGTAACCTTTGGGGATTACCTGGGACTTCCTTCTCCTTCCTGCGTACTTACTCCTGTATTCTGTTTACCTTTATACTTCATCCTTTCATTCTTTTCGCGCTTTTTATGCATGGGCCCATTCTGACGCGGCATCGATTCGTATTGCTACAATTAAAAAAGCCATGTGGCGACAAGTGTGAGTACGGTTCCTCCGTGGGTGTGTTAGAGCTATCTGAATTTTGCCGAAAAAAAACTTCAACAGTTTACATGCCGCTGCGGCCATTATTATAATACAAAACGATCATAAATATAATATTCGTAATTTCAGCGAGTTCATCTTGTTTGATGGAAATTTCTTGCGCTGTAGAGACCTTAGTTCCTAAGATGAGCTTGGGTTTCCTGATTAATATGGTTGCTACCAGCATTGACTGGACAGTAGTTGCAGCTTAGCGCCGGTCGTTCTTATGCTGTGCTGAAACAGGACGCGAGATTCAACATTTCCTATATTCTTACTGTCATGCCAGTGTATTATCATTGCTAGGAGTTATGGTTGTTGCTTATCATTTGCCTATCTGCCGCGCTACATTTATTATCCACTTGTTTGCACATTGGTTTACTTAGCATTGCTTGTTACGTTGTCTTAAAATTTAATTCTAGCATTTATAACTTTTGATTGTCATATTAATCTCAATCTTTCTCTTCGGTATTTATTCAATTATTATTATCTATCCCTCTGCGCACTAAGAATGTGTAAAGTGCGTGGAAATTTTAGCTGATGTCAACATATAGTTTCTCACTTGCAGAAAAGGAATTTTATTTGAGCAAGATCAGCTCCTATTCACTTAATATGTATCTTAAACTATTCTTAAAATAACTTAATTCTATAAGTAACACTGCTACTTACGGTTTCCACTAAATCTTGGACGTCTCCAAGGCGCTCTAGCCTTACGTATGTTTACTATTTTTCTTCTTATTTGTATCTCTACTCCTCGAACTTAGGAACATAAAACGAAACCTCCTCATAATTATGCATGCTTGTTCCCTGTGGCGTTCATTGCGTTAGTCTTAATCAAACTGTGTTCCCAAACTCAACTCCTGGGAAAACAATGCTTTTAGTTCAAATCTTATATCTGAACATTCGATATCTTGATTATGTGAAGATAACACTAGGGTCGCGTTTTGGATTTCCAATTGCATTTCACTTCAAGCTATACTCCCCTTTATCAAGATAAAAAGAATAACTAAAAGTGTATCGCGTGGATTATCACTTGCAGCACGCCTCGCCACGCTGGAGATCTGAAAATATACTGCACGTTGTGTTACAACCAGGGTTAGGAAGTTCATGCTCTAAAAATTCTTGTAATATGCATGCAAATATGCCCTTAAATTGTGCGAAATATGCACCAAAATATGCCCTAAAAATTATGATATTTAAAGATAATGTGCACATGCAAACTTAAATTTAATGCTGAGAAGTAGATGCACATGACTCCACATCCAAAATGAGGGATGAATTACAATTAACCACTACTGCATGACGGAGACTTTCCATGGTATATATTCGTCTGTTATCTCTCAGTATACTTTTGTATCTTGAAAAACTTGTTTCAACGCCACATGAGGATATTGGTGCATACTTAAAAGTTGATAGTTTTTCCACAGAAAGAGGCAAGTATTCAGGTATCCCTAAGGGCTTTCCTCCAAGAATGTCTCGTATTTTGGAGATTTGTTTATACCCAGGGTTTCTTAAAAGGACATAGTTTACTTTGTCTTTTATTTTCTGCCCTACATTACTCGGAATGGACACCGAACCAGAAATGGTAATATCAAATACAGTTAATGACTGATTTAAGGGAAGACCTGTTGTTTCCAGGGATTTAATTGCTGCAGGCATATTGGAAAAATGTGTTAATATAAAGGCAAGATTTCTTTCGAGCTCTTCATCTGAGAGAACATTCTGTGCTATATGAATTGAAACAGCATCATCTGATTCTAATGAATTAATAACTCTTCTGACTGACGCTAAATGTTTAGCATAATACAATGCAGCTGTTATCCAACTCCCCCAACGGGTTAAAACAGGTGCAGGTGGTAGTGGAATAAACAGCTGGACCCTAGATGCAGATTTAAGAAACACTTTTTTCACACTAGAGATTAACTTATCTTCTTTAGGAAAACATAACCTAGTTGTTTCTGCAATGCGATGAAGGGCATGAATAAGACAAGTTAAATGAATGCTCTTAGGAAAAATTTCTGTTAGTGTTTTCCCTGCTTTGATCATATAGCTTGCTGCATCAGTTAAGAAAAGTACATTGTCATATTTTATATCACCAGGCCATATTAATTTCATAGAGTTAATCACAAGTTGACTCACTGATGCACTGTTAGTAACTTCTGAGAGCAAGTTAAGAGATAGGGCACACCTGCCTCTTGCTGATTTAGAACACCCACTATTCCATTTGCAATGAAACGTCCTTCTACACCAGTTGTTTCATCTATTGAGATCCAGAGAAACTTATTTGCTAACTTAGTTTGCATTGTTGTAACAACGAGGGATGTATGTTTTACGTAAGTTACTTTGGTCAGGCACGTGTTGTTTGGTGTACGTTTCTAAAAAAGTACGCAAAATTGGGTTATTTATTTTCCATAAAGGTATGTCAGCTGCTAGGAATGCTTCGCAAAGGTCATATGAAAAATGTGCACCTCTACTTCCCATACATTCGACTAGTAGACGTTGGACACTTTCACTTCTGTCACTTTTTTCACAATCATTTCCCTGTGCTTTGCAGTATTAATATGTTGAACGACCTGAAACCGTTTTTCACTCCCAATATTTTTTTCACATGCCTTACAGTATAAGACTACCATCTGTACTAATAAGATCACTAGAAAATTCACTTTGTAAACTCTTAAGTCTGCTCGCATTACTTGGTTCCACCCTCGGCATTTTTAATACTGTATGCATTCATACCAGCTCGTCAATTATCGCAAACAAACTGGCTGCAGTGCCTGCTCGATCAACACACTGCCTTATTGCTCAATCTATTCTCCAGTACAGCGGGGATTTTCCTATCTTCCAAAACATCACATGATTCTTACCAGCATTGCATCACTCACTCTTCACGTGATCTATGTCATGAATCGCTTGCCTCAGTGACATTAACAGAGGGTGAAACGGGATCCTTTTGTTAGCGTCAGTTCACAGAAAAAAAAAGTTGACCATTTAAATAACTCATTTTAAAATATATTTCCCGTTTAAGTGCTAAAATATGTCAAATAAACACGCTATTTACTAAATATGATGCACTTACTTAAAACAGCATAAATATGCAATTATATGCCCAATAAAAATCACTCAGAGCACTTTAAAATTCATAGTTCATGAAAATAATTTATCAGCATATCAATAACATGCTTTTAAAAAAATATGCAAATGCATGAACTTCCTAACCCTGGTTATAACCTATTACTTAACCTAACCTAAGCATTTGAAAACTATTGTTAAGGTTTAACGTTTCACCTTTAATTTTTTTTTTTTGCGTATCCTTCGTTGTTGCAGTGTGGGTGGGGTGTATGTAACGCATTTCGTCAGTGGAATGTAAACTTTCAGTTGTGTATTGATGGACAGTGTTACGCTGGCGATTCCCATTGTGTTTATTTGAATGTGGCAATATGGCTATGTTTACTCTTTGTGCGAGACATTAAGCATGTTGCTATGTTTTTGCACTCTCGCTTTTTTCTAGGTATAATATGGTGAAATTCACTAACATGTATATTCTGTCGTTTTACGGAATTTCTGGCGTTTATTACGTAGTTTAGGGGACTCGGTTTTCTTTTTTATTATTCTTTGCGTTCATGCATAATTCATTAGAAGTTGTGGCTCTGCGTATCCCCTTTTAAGGATGTATAGCTTTACGAAATCGCCCACTTTATATTCGACCTGTCGCGTCCTTAAATCGTACAATTTTTTATTTTCCTTCTGGCTGTTTGCTATTCCGAGATGCTAAAGCCCTCGCTCTTAACACTGTTTCTCGTGTTTGTTGCACAAACAAATTTTGAATGGTACCCTGCAATTGAACGTCTGGGGGTAACAGGTTTCCGTGCATATAGAATTTGAAATGGCGTGCGTTTCGTAGTACCTTGTCTGATTGTGTTGGTGGCAAACCGAATATGGTGTAAATTGCCATCCAGTGGTGGATGAATAACGTGTAATGTGTTGAGATGCTTCTGCTGCCATTGTGTCTCCTACCTCAGGTGAGTCTATTTTACTAGTAACAATGTGTGTTCGTCCCCTTGTTCATATTTATTGCCTATCTACCCTGTTTGTACTCGGACTTGAGATTTTTTTTTTTACTTTTATTTAGGGACGCTCTTTAACAATGCGTCCCATTCTATATTGGACATGAAAGGTTGAAAATTAAAATTATCCTCGGAGGTCTCTTTATCAGGTTTGAGATACTTTTATGTGCCGCAAATGAACGACATCGGCTTTACTTCCCTTCCGAAGGAAGCCATGCTAAGGATTTTTACGCTCGACAAAATCAACCGCGCTCCGCCAGGTTTGGACCCGCGGCCTCGTTAACTAAAGGCTAGCATGCTAACCACTACACCAGGACTTAGGATCTTAATGATCCTGCCAGAGCGGACGTATTTGAGTTGCTGTCTCCGCGTGTGGCGCGAATTCTTTCGAAATTCCTTTTAAATCAATTATCACAACTTCCTGGAATTTAAACTGTTTCTTCTGTGCAGCTGCTAGTTCCGCGCATAGGTTTGTAATCTGTTGAGTAATGGGAAGTTTGAGGGTGGTTCAGATTTAAAACAAAGACTATGTATATGTTTTGAAAAGAATTATTAAGGTTACCAAGAGCAGCATCGAGGGAGGTAGCTTTAATAGAGCTAGGAAGAACGAGAAGGAAATGAATAATTATGGAAATAATCATAAAAGTTTGGTTTAGATATTTTATAAAAGAAGAGGGAGAAAATTTAAAGATAAGCAAGAACAAGCAAAAGAGTTTATCGAGCACAAATAGTTAGTGGGCAGGGATAGATAAAGCTATCTGTAGAATAGAAATGGGAGACATGAAAATTAAAAGAAAGGGGGGGAAAAGACATTGCGAAATTAGTAAGGAATAGAATAGAAGACAGAAAGGCAAGCGCTATGGCGAAGCTTAGAAATTGAGAAATCATTAACTTTCTATAGAACAATAAAAAGAGGTTTGGGAAAAGAAGGGTATATTGACCATTGTAACAGGTAGAAAAAGGGATTCACGCAGATGAAAACGTGGTCAGTGTTCTTAAAGAGGGATAAGAGGCAGTGAGAAAGGCATTAGTGAACTGTGCAGCAGAAGAGAAAATATAGTGCATTATCTGAGAGAATGTAAATAATTAACACTGTGGAAACAAAAAGTAGGAGAGAAGAAGTGGAACAAATAGGTTGAAAAAACTACAGCCATAAGAATGTTAACAGGGAAAGAGAATGAGAGAGACTCTTAAGGAAAGCAAAAGGACTGGAAAGCTAGGGATATAAGATCAACAAAGAGGAGAAGGAAACAATATAAAGGTTTAGGTTGGACAAAGGGCTACGCAGCAGAGGTAGCACATAAAGAATAGCCGGACAGTTTGGTAACTACTTTAAGGTAGATATACGAGATAGAAACAAACTTTGTATAAAAGGTATGTAAATCAAGATGTGCAAATAAATTCGTTCGTTCGTAGTTTTACTGTTATATTGTATTTGTAAATGCTACATATTCCTTTGTTTTATTATAATTCGAGAGCATGTGTGCAAAACATGGCAACCAACGTTTTCTTTAGAATTAATATACTTAATGTTTCGTATAGGCTGTAATGCTAGAGGAAATGGCAGATCTGCAGCCGTATAGTAATTTAAAGGGTGGGTGATAACTGTTCCACCATAAATTAACAATTTTTTATACTGGCAATAATGAATAAATGCATGTAGCATAATTTTGCCATCTAAACTACCATTTAGTCAGAAAAAATCTGATGTGTTACACTCACATGACTTTCTCTACTCTTGTACAAACTATTTTTACAAGCGCTTATTCTCTATATGCTTCATGTTAATCGAGATGTTAATCTTATTGCTAATTTTCTTGTAGCTGCAAGGGGAATTGGTAGGCTTTAAGCGATAGTCAAATATTTTAAGAGCTGGTTGCTATGTGCAGTATTCCATCCTCTTTGTATTAACAGGACAAAAAAAATGAATAACAAATTTGAGAAAAAGTATAAGTATTGGAAAATTTAAGGGAATAACAAGCAATGCTCGAAAATGGTTCACTCAACAACAAAAATGTATATAACATAAATTGTGTATTTTAACGCGATCTGCATTTTTTGTGTAGTAAAATTTTGTCTATCTCTTATGGTTTACCATTTATGCAAAAGTCGTTCACAATGAAGAATACTTTTGGAGACATTCCCAGAAAATTCGAGATATACATTTCATTTGTCATGAAAATATCTTAAACATATGATATTTTAATCAAAATCGTTAGAGCCATTTTTGAGAAAATTAAAATTTTCGAAAAATGTTCCCTGTAAAGGGTAATCTGGGGTGGGGGATTTTATTGAAAACCTTCGTGTCGCATTTCTGGAAGATACTGAACCTAAATACCAAGTTTGGTGTTTATCCGACTGTTCCGTTCTGAGTTATGCTGCACACACACACGGACAGATTTCCAAAAATGCTTCTTTTTTGGATTTGTGGGGTCTCAAAACATGTATTTCCGGTGAAATCTCGGTATCGAATTTTTGGGTGGAATACAATACTTCCCCTACTTACTATACGTAGTAGAGAAAGTAAAAAGGATCTTCAGGACAATAAATAGTGAAGTGATTAAGCAAAGTATGATTAATATAGCAAGGAATACATAACATTATGTGAATATGCTTTTATGTCTTTACTTAATAAATGGCATTGTTTGGATAAAAATTTTAAATATTATGTATGCAATTTAAATTTCTGAATAAAACTTGTTGATGCTATCAATGTTTGTAGCTCATATACCTCGCTTGACATACCGAAGGATTGATGGTAATGTAACCTGATGTGACGTAATACTCTCAATGTTTAAAGGTGACATTTTTATCAAGTTTGTCACATGTTATGTTAGTGTTTACTTCTTTTCTTAGATTGGTGCCAGGATCCTGTTTAAGTGTACAAATCAGAGGAATGTATCATAAAATCCCACATCTCTTTAGTAGATATCAATGTTTTAATTGGACATAATTGCCGATCTGTTTCCATGCACCTCTCCTATAGTGTAACAGCCGTTTGCATAATTACATATATATTATGTAAACCACATCACATCAAGAACATTACAAATATTCTCCTCAGAAAGATAGCCTGAGCATAGTGTATGTTTCTCATAGGAGAGCTAATTAATTTGATGCTTTCTGTTTCCTGAAGCATGAATACTGGAATATGAAATAGGAATTAGGGATATACCTGAAACTCATCATGTGGTGTTTATTTTGCAAACGAGGTTGTGGGTTCAAACCCGGTGGAGGGCGATGGATTTGTTTCAGATGTAAAAACCCTTAGCATGGCTTCCTTCGGAAGAGAGGTAAAGCTGGTGGTCCTGTGTCGTAGATGTACGACAGGTAAAAGAACCTCATGCCTGATAAGGAGGCCTCTGTGTGAAATTTTCGGTCTTTCACGGCCTTTCTAGAATGAGATACTAAGAACCTTAGTGGATAATGAGGGTCCATAAATAAACACTCAATTTCATTCACAACTCAGACGTTACAGTAGCCTCATCTTGATAATTACTTTGTCAGCAAATTTGCACCAAAAACAGTGGCTTTCATATTTACATGCCTTTCAATTGAAGTTAACGCTTAAGTGTTTAGAATCTCGTACCTTAAGGCTGACTAGCAACCATTACTGGAACCTGAATCTTTACCTTTATCTTCATGTATCTACAGTATAGATATACGAGGCGTATTACAAAACTAAGGTCCGTTTGGTTATAATAACAACATAGCTCATGAGACAATGTTTTTATTGCAGTAATATTTGCCTACATATATACTTTACTTTTCCACATAAAACCCGTTCACTCTATACACTTGCTGTAACTTTGCACCAGCTTCTTTAACCTCTCGGTATAGAACTCTGCCGCCTGGAACTTGAACCAGTTGGTAACGCTCGTCTTGAGTTCATCGTCGGTTTGAAATCGTTGTCCAACAGCAACCGTTTCAAACGCAAAAAGAGGAAATAGTCGCTTGGTGCCAGGTCGGGACTGTACGGAGGGTGGTCAAAGAGTTCCCAACGAAACTGTTGAATCTTCTCTTTGGTTTTGGCAGCGGTGTGCGGGCGTGGGTTGTCGTGCAGGAGGATGACGTTGCCAGAGGACAATTTCCCGCGGCGTCGACTTTGTATCGCACGTCTCAGTTTGGAGAGAGTTGCACAGTACACGTCAGCAGTAATTGTTGACCCACGGTCCATGAAATTAATCAAAAGGGCGCTCTTTTCGTCCCATACCACGGCAGCAATATTGCGATTCGTATAGGCTATTGCTTACACTTTTTTTGGTTTGGATGAATAGGAACGGCGCCATAGCATTGATTGTTGCTTCGATTCTGCGTTGGTGTACCATATCTATGTCTCGTTGCCCGTAACTGTGGGAAAACAAACCATCTCCATCTTGTCTATAGCGCTCCAAAAACTCGTGCATTACATAATCGTTGCTCTTTGTGCTGACCGGTGAGCAGTTTTGGCTCCCACGTCACACAAAGTTTCCGATATTCAAGTTTTTAAGTGACAATCCTGTACAGTGAGGTTCGAGCAACGTTTGGGAATTCATCAGCTAGACCACTAATAGTCAAACGCCGATCACTTCGAAGTTTTTGGTTAACTTGCTCAACGATATCGTTGTTAGGTCCGAATATTGGGCCTAGCACTCCGCTGTTCATCGTGCACACTTGTGCGGCTATTTCGAAATTCTCGACACCAGTGTCGAACCTGTTTGTCACTCATTATGTCCGGTCCATACACGAGGCATAACTCACGATGGATGTCTGCAGCTGACGATCCTTTTTCCAGTAAAAATCTAATCACCCCGCGCACTTCACAACTGGCGGGATCAACGATTGTCGCGGCCATTGCGAACTGCTCTCCCCGACTGCAAAACGCATACTGCGTCACACCAAAACTGCGGTTGGTTCCTCAGAAGTCTGTAGACAGCGCTGCAGGCGTGAAACGTCATTAGCGCCTATCATCCGTTAAATATTCTTCACCGGAACTTAGTTTTGGAACACGCCTCGTATATATAGTGTAGCATTTAGTGATATCGAGTGTAATCATAGCATTACCATCATCCCAGTGCAAAGCTTTCTTTCTTCGAGAAAGGTGTATATTACGAGACCATAAAAATATTTAATACTCTCCCTAATGATCTTAAGAGAAAAGTTGACAATTTCAATGTCTTTAAAACTGCTGTTAAAGAGTACCTATGCTCAAAAACATATTATTCTGTACAAGATTATCTGAATGACAAATTATCCTGATGATAATACATATATAGCTCTGTAAGTAGTATTAGTAAATACTAATGACAATTGCCAGTTATATTCGATGCCTATGCTATGCATTACAAATTAAATAAAACATAATGATGAGACAAACAAAGGTACAAGCCTAGTGAATGTTAAAATAACTGTTCTTGCCTATACGTATGTTAACCTTATAACGGAAGGAGGTATTCGACTCTGTACAAAATTACACTTGATTTGTTTCATTTTGTGTATAATATGTCTATTTTATTTTAAATGTTCTGTATACTATGTAATATTTATGTATATATGTAACTTTATTGTACATTTCCTTGACACGCATATAATATGTGTCTTATTTTATTTCAAATGTTCTATATTCTATGTAATATTTATGTTTATATGTAATTTTTGTACATTTCCTTGACATGTTCTATGTTCACGGCTGCTAGTGAACTCACAGAATGCAATCCAATCTAATCTAATCTATAGAGTACTATTCACGACTGAGGTTCAATTACCTATACAAATGCAACCAAAGAAGAGTATGGCAACAAAGTTGCTTGCAAAACTTTTGTCCTCACTCTAAAAACACTTCAGATACAGGTATCTAATGCAGCAAACCATTGCCTAACGTCTTTAGCATTAGCAAGATGCTATGTGGCCCAACTATAGCTGAAGCACAATGCTGTTTATAGAAAATGACAGTATAGATATATACTTTTTTTAAACACTTTAACACTATAGTCAAAATGTATTTGTAGTTTTATTTTGATACAAAGTTACATTCCGCTACATACGGACTTGGCTCATGTGCTCGAGCTCTCCAAAGCATTGCAGTGTCTGTTTCCATGTTTAACAGAAGAGCATCGATATTTATAATGATTGTACGATTTTTCTCTCCCTATCTCTGATTTTTCTTCTGCTATGTTTCAGATTGGATGCCAAAAGAACAAGGAACTGTGAATCTGGCGTCTTCAGCGAAGATCTAGAAAATAGCTGCCTAAAGCCTAGCTCTTGTCATGCAAAAGCAAATACAAATGTGGTGCATGGATTCAATGCTTTAACAGCTCACACTTTAATTCCTGAACACAAAATGTGTTTTACATGTGACGAAAGTGATAAGAGTTTTACTACAGCATTACGTTTAAAAACACATAAGTTGATTCATGCAGACAAAAAACCATTTAAATGTGCTGTGTGTGTTAAGAGCTTTACTGAGTCTGAAGGTTTGAAATCACATAATTTCATTCATGAGGGCAAAAAGCCATTTAAATGCAACAAGTGTGATCAGAGCTATACTACTTCAGCATATTTGAAAGTTCATAAATTAATTCATGAAGGCAAAAGTCCATATATATGCAACAAGTGTGATAAGAGCTTTACTACATTACAGAATCTGAAAAGACACAGTTTAATTCATGAAGGCAAAAGTCCATATATAAGCAACAAGTGTGATAAGAGCTTTACTATATTACAGAATCTGAAAAGACACAGTTTAATTCATGAAGGCAAAAGGCCATTTAAATGCAACAAGTGTGATAAGAACTTTGCTACTTCAGCATATTTGAAAGTTCATAATTTAATTCATGAAGGCAAAAGGCCATATATATGCAACAAGTGTGATAAGAGCTTTACTATATTACAGAATCTGAAAAGACACAGTTTAATTCATGAAGGCAAAAGGCCATTTAAATGCAACAAGTGTGATAAGAACTTTGCTACTTCAGCATATTTGAAAGTTCATAATTTAATTCATGAAGGCAAAAGGCCATATATATGCAACAAGTGTGATAAGAACTTTACTATATTACAGAATCTGAAAAGACACAGTTTAATTCATGAAGGCAAAAGGCCATTTAAATGCAACAAGTGTGATAAGAACTTTGCTACTTCAGCATATTTGAAAGTTCATAATTTAATTCATGAAGGGAAAAGCCCATTTAAATGCAACATGTGTGATAAGAGCTTTACTACATCACAAAACCTGAAAAAACACTATTTAATTCATGAAGGCAAAAGGCCATATAAATGCAACAAGTGTGATAAGAGCTTTGCTACTTCAGCATATTTGAAAGTTCATAATTTAATTCATGAAGGCAAAAGGCCATATAAATGCAACAAGTGTGATAAGAGCTTTGTTACTTCAGCATATTTGAAAGTTCATAATTTAATTCATGAAGGGAAAAGCCCATTTAAATGCAACAAGTGTGATAAGAGCTTTGTAACTTCAGCACATTTGAAAGTTCATAATTTAATTCATGAAGGGAAAAGCCCATTTAAATGCAACAAGTGTGATAAGAGCTTTACTACATTACAGAATCTGAAAAGACACAGTTTAATTCATGAAGGCAAAAGGCCATATATATGCAACAAGTGTGATAAGAGCTTTGCTACTTTAGCATATTTGAAAGTTCATAATTTAATTCATGAAGGGAAGAGCCCATTTAAATGCAACAAGTGTGATAAGAGCTTTGCAACTTCAGCATATTTGAAAGTTCATAATTTAATTCATGAAAAGAAAATCCAATTTAAATGCAACAAATGTGATAAGAGCTTTACTACATCACAAAACCTGAAAAAACACTATTTAATTCATGAAGGCAAAAGGCCATATAAATGCAACAAGTGTGATAAGAGCTTTGCTACTTCAGCATATTTGAAAGTTCATAATTTAATTCATGAAGGGAAAAGCCCATTTAAATGCAACAAGTGTGATAAGAGCTTTGTAACTTCAGCATATTTGAAAGTTCATAATTTAATTCATGAAGGGAAAAGCCCATTTAATTGCAGCAAGTGTGATAAGAGCTTTACTACATTACAGAATCTGAAAAGACACAGTTTAATTCATGAAGGCAAAAGGCCGTATATATGCAACAAGTGTGATAAGAACTTTACTATATTACAGAATCTGAAAAGACACAATTTAATTCATGAAGGCAAAAGGCCATATAAATGCAACAAGTGTGATAAGAGCTTTACTACATCACAAAATTTGAAAAGACATAATTTAATTCATGAAGGCTAAAGGCCATATAAATGCAACAAGTGTAATAAGAGCTTTACTACTTCAGCATATTTGAAAGTTCATAATTTAATTCATGAAGGCAAAAGCCATATAAATGCAACAAGTGTGATAAGAGCTTTGCTACTTCAGCATATTTGAAATTTCATAATTTAATTCATGAAGGCAAAAGCCATATAAATGCAACAAGTGTGATAAGAGCTTTACTACTTCAGCATATTTGAAATTTCATAATTTAATTCATGAAGGCAAAAACCATATAAATGCAAGAAGTGTGATAAGAGCTTTACTACTTCAGCGTATTTGAAATTTCATAATTTAATTCATGAAGGCAAAAGCCATATAAATGCAACAAGTGTGATAAGAGCTTTACTACTTCAGCATATTTGAAATTTCATAATTTAATTCATGAAGGCAAAAGCCATATAAATGCAACAAGTGTGATAAGAGCTTTACTACTTCAGCATATTTGAAAGTTCATAAATTAATCCGTGAAGGGAAAATTCCATTTAAATGCAACAAGTGTGATAAGAGCTTTACTACTTCAGCATATTTGAAATTTCATAATTTAATTCATGAAGGCAAAAGCCATATAAATGCAACAAGTGTGATAAGAGCTTTACTACTTCAGCATATTTGAAAGTTCATAAATTAATCCGTGAAGGGAAAATTCCATTTAAATGCAACAAGTGTGATAAGAGCTTCACTTTATCACAAAATCTGAAAAGACACAATTTAGTTCATGAAGGCAAAAGGTCATCTAAATGCAACAAGTGTGATAAGAGCTTTACTACTTCAGCATATTTGAAAGCTCATACTTTAAATCATGAATGGAAAAGTCCATTTAAATGCAACAAGTGTGATAAGAGCTTTACTACTTCAGCATATTTGAAAGCTCATACTTTAAATCATGAATGGAAAAGTCCATTTAAATGCAACAAGTGTGATAAGAGCTTTACTGCTTCATCAAATTTGAAGGTTCACAGCTTAATTCACAAGGATATAAGGCCATTTAAATGCATCACATGTGATAAGAGCTTTACAACAATATGCTTTTTGGAAAAACACCATTTAATGCATGAAGACGACTAGCCTTTTAAATGCAACAGGTGTTGTAAGAGCTTCACTACATCACAATATCTGTAAACTCACAATTTAATTTATGAATGCAAAAGACCATTTAAATGGAACTAGTGTGATAAGAGCTTCACTGCCGCAGGTGGTTTGAAATCAGAAAATTTAATTCATGAAGGCAAAAGGCCATTTAAATGCAGCAACTATAATAATATCTTTACCTGGTCCTCAAATTTGAAGGCTCTAAACTTAATTCACGAGATCGAAAAGGAATTTAAATATAGCAATTGCAATAAGAATGTCAATGCAGCTTGAAAACAGATAATTTAGTTTATGAGGGTATAAGGCCATTTAAATGCATCAAGTGCGATGACAGCTTTACTAGGGCACATAACGTGAAAAAACAATTTGGTTCATGAGGGCAAAAGGCCATATGAATGCAAGAACTATGAGCAGCGCTTTACCAGGGCACATAATTTAGTTCATGAAGGCAAAAGTCCATTTAAATTCAACAAGTGTGATAAGAGCTTCAATACGTCATGCAATTTGAAGAGACACGTCATTCATGAAGGCAACAGTCCACATATGTGCAAGAAGTGTGATAAGAGTTTTACTACAGTACAATATTTGAAAAAACATAATTTAGTTCATTAAGACAAAAGTGAATTTAAATGCAGCACAAGCGTTGTATGACAAGCATAGACTCAGTCATCACATTTGAAAGTTCAAACTTAATTTATGAAGACAAAAGATCATTAAAATTAACAAGTGTGGTAAGGGCTATATTTTGGCTCATTTGAGAGTAAATGATGATTTAATTGTGATGTGTCTGATAAGAGTGGTGCGGATATTTGAAAACACAATTTAATATAGAGATAATTCTATTCACTGGAATTGTTAAACTTTTCTGTGCTATTAGATATGAATAAACAGTATAATTAATAAAGTAAAAAATTATGCATATGTGTCCATTGTAATTTGAGCTGCTTTGTGGATCACATCTGAAATATAAAATTTATTTCAGGAAGTTATTAATCACAGATCTTGTTCATGCTAGTGTATACATAATTTTGATGTTTTGATCATTAAGGTTACTTAGGGTAATATATAAAACTTCACATATGTCAAAAGATAAAACGAGGTAAGGCCTACTAGAATGTGGATCAACTAAGTGAAAGAGAAGGAGATTTAATTTTGTTATAAAATTTATAAAAATAGACAACAATTTCAGGTGTCCAGCACATTGAAGAAAATGTCTTGTCTATATGATATGAAAAATGTAGTTTATTTTATTGTGCACTAAATACTCTTCTTTTTACCTTACAAGCCAGTATCCAAAATATTCAGGACTGGTGTTGTGTTGAAGCAATTACAGTGGTGTTCTGCAGCAGTAGGAGGCAGCACTAGCATATCTGATGTGTCTGTGTGCAGAGCTTGATGCAACTGGATGGATGCACAGAGATTTTACAATTTACAAGATACGCTGTCTACAATGGTGTGTGACATTTTCAAGAGACAAGAGTGGAACTTGGAGTGTGCGTCAAATTCTGTGCAAATTTCCGGAAAAGTGCTGCTGACACTAGCAATTATTAAGCAAGTGCTAAGGGAACAAGTACACGTGTGTTTGAGTGTCGTGTTTGTTTCATGGTCAGCTGTACATCCGTTGAAGATGGTAACCACACATGAATAAAGGTAACACAATTGAGGAGCGCGTCCGGGGTTTTCTTTGATACCAAAGGGATTGTGCACAAAGAATTCGTCCCACTAATCGAAAAAGTCAATTCCAATAACTACTGTGATATTTTGTGACTGCTCGGTGAAAATGTATGAAGATGTTGTCCCAAACTTTGGTGACGGGAAGTGGTTGTTGCATCATGACAATGCTCTTCTCCCTATCACGCTTCTTGGTTCACCAGGATCTTTTTGACCAAAAACAGCATGCGTGATATCACCATCCACCATACTCGACTGTTTTGGCATCTTTCGACTGTACTCTATTACCTAACTGAAAATCAAGTCAAAAGTATGCCGGTTTGACACAATTGAGAAGTTCTAAGAAGAAGTGCCTGCGGTGCTGAACACCCTCAAACAACATGAATCCATTGCTCTCCACCGGGTCTCAACCCACGACCTTGGAAACTTCAGGCCGGAATGGAGAGTGACGATGGTCATTAAGCCGAAAGTAAGCTTTTGACCATATTGCTGCACTAAGATCAAATGTTTTGGATACCATCTTGTATTATAATGCATTTATTAATTTAGTTATAGATTTACAATCTCAGAGCTTCCGTTATACTGTACTAAATCATGGACATGAGTGTTTAGCAATTAATCATCAAATTAATGATATCACCTGAGGCTCCCTTCGCAAGGCTACAAAAGTAGTAAATAATCAAAAATAGTTTTGGCTAACTTTTACAATCTTTTCTCAGATTCCACATTACTAAATCATCAAAGTGCTGAAATTTGGGTTACGGTTGGCTAAGCTTTATCCTCTTCTTTCCTATTGTTAAATCCTAAAAAATGTTGATATCAGGTAAGACTGGCCGGGCTTAGTCTTCATTGTCTTTCCTCTGTTACCATATTACTAAAATCTTAGTAAATAGCGATAGCTGAGACTGCCTATATAACTTGCAAATTATTCTTTGTTATATGTTTGAATTTTCAAATACTTTTTATATTCTTTTTAGTGCCAATTCGCTGTTTTTACTATCTCTCCCACCTACCTATGGTAGGTAAGAGGAAGTATTGTATCATATTTAAAAGTTGAGTGTCAAGGTTTCACTGGAAATAAGTGTTTTGAGGCCACCTGAATCCCCCTCCCTAAAGCATTCCTAGGAAAAAATATGCATGTCCAAAATGTGGGATAAATACCAAAATTATTTGGAAGAATTGTTTCATCGTGAAATGAGTTACCCATTTTGAATGAGGTGACTCAAAAAATTGTCAAGGTATTATAATATGTGTGCCATATAGAAATCATTCATGCAATTACATTACTTCACTCTGGTTTTCCTTACATTGTTAGCATTGTAACTTAGTAATAACTATTGTAGTTAAGTTCACCACCCTCCAAAGACACAACACAAAGATTTTCAAAAAAATCTGCCGATCTGAAACTCCCTTTACAAGAAACATTTTTTCGAAATTTACTTTCTCAAAAATGGCTCTAACAATTTTGAAATACTATATGTTAAAGATATTTTCATGATAAACAAAATGTATATGTTGAATTTTCTGGGAACAGCTATTAAGTAGTTTTCATTCAGAAGGATTGTCTTTTATTTAACTTCTCTTACCTGGTAGGCGACATCCGATGCTGAATAAATGAAATAGGTGAAATGATGCTCGAATGAGCCCGGAGTCCATGGAGCTTAAGGTGTTTAACTGGTAAACCATAAGACAGACAAAAATGTACTACATCAAAAAGTTAGTTGTCTTTAAAGCACACAATTTATTTTACATGACACTTTTTGTAATGTCAGCCATTTCCGAGATATCTGTTGCTGGTTTGAATTTTTCAATACTTTGTCATTTTGTTAAGTGCTGACAACGTTCAGCTGTTGCTTGCGATGTCATGAAGGATGATGTGAGTTTAAGGCCAGCATATGGCCACCTGTGTTTAATCATTTGACTGTTGGCATTCCCTTTGTACCTGTAACGACATATGTATTGAAACTATTTATGCATATGTTTATAGCAATTAACTTTTAACAGGTAGAAGAAGGAGCCCTTGCAAGAATAGTTTGTAGTTTTATAAAAGTAAATGATGGTGGGTAGAGAAAGTTATGTGAATGTAGCACATCTATCTTGAAGCTGTACATGAGTTTACGCATTAATCCTGAAAGTATGGACTAAGAGTAGCATACCAACCAAAACTGCTCAGTCTCTAGTGTTGCTAAAATATTAAATTCTAAAATTACTTTGTTGATTGCCAAAATATTTGCAAAATATTCGTCATTTTCACAATCGGCCATTTTAAGTCCATAGTCACCTATATTTGTTGCAGTCAAACAGAAGAATATGTTGATCACAGCATCGGTAACCATCGGCAACCAAATGTTTATGTGGCTAATTTTCTTTTTGCAAACGTCATTCCGTTCTTTCTAGATTAACAAAAGCGGATATCATGTCCCCTCTTACTTTTTCAGGCATTATCTATTAGGGTTTGTTGTTCTTCCTTTTCAAAACGCTATTTGATATTCTGATATATTATGTTCCTCTATCCAGTTTTCTAACCTGCCAGCTATAATACCAATACAGATTTTTGTATACAAAGAGCGCCAAAGTAAATCTCACCGCACCTCACGTCTATGTCACATTATTTATCGTTGTATGTGGCCTTACGAAGCCATTTCATTGGTTGCCTTAGGTCACGGTGCACCCATTCTTCTCCTAAAGAGTTGCACCAATGACCACAACAAAGGTTACAAAATGGTGTAGAAATGAAACACATGTTTACGCTCTTGATCGTATTGGCTAAAAGAGAAAGGTAGAGTGAGTGCATTGAGTTTGTTATATAGTCCTCCTATCCTGCTTGGCAGCCCATACCTTATTGGCTACTGCAGGGCATGCCTTTGAAAGGGTTAAAGGTAAGGGGAAAACTTGATGAGCGCCCTTGTTATTGGAGTGTAAGAAGATTTTCAGGAGGTGTAAATTAAAGCTTGAATGGTATTCATAAAATAATAGTAAGGCAGCACTTAATAACAAAAAATAAACAGAACTGTATTCTTACAATAGTATCAATGCTTGTTGCTGCTTGGAAGCTAACTTAACTACATAATAAATAAATAAAACAGCATGTTTTCCCTTTAATTCAAACTATAATTGGTTAATATACCTTTACTAACATATTGCTGATCGTAGGAATACAACATACTTATAGACAAAGGTATAACCCAATTATATTGCCATAATATGTATGTCATTTTCGGTAAACCATATACATATGCATACGTATCTCTAGTTTCTAAAACTTGAACAGTCAATTATAACAAAAGAGTAATTTGCATTTAGTAAACGAATATCATCTTCAGATGTTTTACAGGGAGTGACCACTTTCTGATGAGTATGTATATGGCTTCCCAACTTTACTAGGATATTTTTATGCAGTTATGTATTATAAAAACACTTATGCACTGCCATTGTAATTGCTGGAATAGTGCAACCAGCCACCCACATACCCACGATACGTCCATGAGTAATTTTGCTAGTATACAGCATGACTGGTTCTGAGACAATAAACATGTTTTAGTTTCAATAACACTAGAAAAAGCAAAGACATCAACCTTCCCTCTTATTGCTGTGTTATCAAGCCACCATGCTCTGCGATAGGTAAGGTGAAGGACAAGCCTCAGAAGACCCCAGAAAACGATACAAAATCCACCGAAGATTTCCTTTGGCGCTCTGTGTACATTTGATAATAAAGCTATAACCTATAACTGTGATGTTAATCTCCATATTAGGTGTTTGATTGCTTTTCTCCAATTCTGTGGTATGTGTCTTTTGGTTTGAATTAAATTTATATATACATATATATATATAGAGTGAGAAGTGTTAACACAGAAGGAGAGACAAAAAACGAAATCTCACCAAAGGAATGGCTAAGATATTTCAGGGAATGGATTGGAGAAGGGATAAGAGAGATAGGACAAAGAGTAATAATAAATGACAAACTTCTTGGGCAATTTGTAATGTTAGAATTACATCAGCAAATAAAGAACATAAAAAAGACAAGTTGGTGTGATCGCATAGAACAGGAGAATTTTGGCAAATATATGGTGAAACACAATACATAATCAAATAACAAAGTAACATTATGTGAATATGCTTTTATGTCTTTACTTAATAAATGGCATTGTTTGGATAAAAATTTTAAATATTATGTATGCAATTTAAATTTCTGAATAAAACTTGTTGATGCTATCAATGTTTGTAGCTCATATACCTCACTCGACATACCGAAGGATTGATGGTAACGTAACCTGATGTGACGTAATACTCTCAATGTTTAAAGGTGACATTTTTATCAAGTTTGTCACATGTTATGTTAGTGTTTACTGCTTTTCTTAGATTGGTGCCAGGATCCTGTTTAAGTGTACAAATCAGAGGAATGTATCATAAAATCCCACATCTCTTTAGTATATATCAATGTTTTAATTGGACATAATTGCCGATCTGTTTCCATGCACCTCTCCTATAGTGTAACAGCCGTTTGCATAATTACATATATATTATGTAAACCACATCACATCAAGAACATAACAAATATTCTCCTCAGAAAGATAGCCTGAGCATAGTGTATGTTTCTCATAGGAGAGCTAATTAATTTGATGCTTTCTGTTTCCTGAAGCATGAATACTGGAATATGAAATAGGAATTAGGGATATACCTGAAACTCATCATGTGTTTATTTTGCAAACGAGGTTGTGGGTTCAAACCCGGTGGAGGGCGATGGATTTGTTTCAGATGTAAAAACCCTTAGCATGGCTTCCTTCGGAAGAGAGGTAAAGCTGGTGGTCCTGTGTCATAGATGTACAACAGGTGAAAGAACTGCAAGCCTGATAAAGTGGCCTCTAAACAAAATATCCTGATTTTCACGTCCGATATAGAATGAGATACTAAGAACTATAGTAGATAATGAGTGTCCATAAATAAACACTCAATTTAATTTGGAACTCTGTCTTTGCGGTAGCTTCATCTTGATAATTGCTCTGTAGCACCAAAGAAAAGTAGCTTTTATATTTACTTGCCTTTCAATTAAAGTCAACGAGTAAGTGTTTAAAGAAATCTTGTACCTGTAAGTGTCCTGTAACTAGTAGCCATTACTGGAATCTGAACCTTTGCATTTATCTTCATGTATCTACAGCATAGATATACGAGCCGTTCCAAAATTAAGGTCCGTTTGGTCATAATAACATCATCGTTCATGAGACAAGCTTCTTATTGACAGTAATATGTACCTACATATACTTTACTTCACGTAATTGCCTACGCTCTATACACTTGCTGTATCTTTGCACCAGCTTCTTTAACCCCTCGGCATAGAAGTCTGCCGCCTGGGGTTTGAACCCGTTGGTAACGCTCGTGTTGAGTTCATCATCGGTTTGAAGTCCTTGTCCAACAGCCACCGTTAAAATGCAAGAAGAGGAATTAGTCGCTTGGTGCCAGGTCGGGACTGTACGGAGGGTGGTCAAAGAGTGCCCAACGAAACTCTTGAATCTTCTCTTTGGTTTCCACAGCGGTGTGCGGGCGTGCGTTGTTGTGCAGGAGGATGCCAGACGACAGTTACCCGCGGCGTCGATTTTATATCGCACGTCTCAGTATGGAGAGCGTTGCACAGTACACGTCAGCTGTAGTCGTTGACCCACGGTCCATAAATCAATCAAAAGGACGCCCTTTTCATCCCAAAACACGGTTGAATCATTTGGCGATTCGCATAGGGCTATTGCTTACACTTTTGGTTTGATTGAACCGGAACGGCGCCATTGCATTGACTGTTGTTTCGATTCTGCGTTGGTGTACGCTATCCCTTTCTCGTCGGCCGTAACAATGTGGGAAAACAAACCATCTCCATCGTGTCTATAGCGCTCCAAAAACTCGTGCATTACGTAATCGTTGCTCCGTGCTGACCGGTGAGCAGTTTTGGCACCCACGTCGCACAAAGTTTCCGATATCCAAGATGTTCAGTGACAATCCTGTAAAGCGAGGCTCGAGTAACGTTTGGAAATTCATCAGCCAGACCATTAATGTCAAACGCCGCTCACTTCGAAGTTTTTGGTTCACTTGTTCAACGATATCGTTGGTAGGTCCGAATACTGGGCCTAGCACTCCGCTGTTCATTTGCACATTTGTGCGGCTATTTCGAAATTCTCGACACCGGTGTGGAACCTGTTTGTCACTCATGTCCTGTCCATACACGAGGCATAACTCACGATGGATGTCCGCAGCTGACGATCCTTTTTCCAGCAAAAATCTAATTACACCGCAACTGGCGGGATCTACGATTATCGCGGCCATTGCGAACTGCTCTTACCGGCTGGAAAACGCCTACCGCGACGTACCAAAACTGCGTAAGGTTCCCCAGGAGTCGGTGGACAGCGCTGCAGGTGTCATACGTCATTCAGACCTACCATCCGTTAAATATTGTTCACCGGATCTTTTTTGGAATACGTCTGGTATATATATATATATATATATATATATATATATATATATATATATATATATATTACAGTGTAGCATTTAGTGATATCTTGAGTGTTCTCACAGCATTACCATCTATAGAGTACTATTTACGTCTGAGATTCAATTGCCTATACAAATGCAACCAAAGAAGTGCATGGCAACAAAGTTGTTTGCAAAACCTTTGTCCTCACTCTGCCATCTCTGAAAACACATCAGATACTGGGATCTAATGCAGCAAGCCATTGCCTAACGTCTTTAGCATTAGCAAGATGCTATGCGGCCAAACTATAGCTGAAGTACAGATCTCTTTATAGAAAATGACAGTATAAAGATATACTCTTTTTAAACAGGGATTAATTGTTCTTCCACACAAGCCGTGTGTTGGACAGAGTTGGAAAGGTAGAATCAGGCGACTGAAAGATTCAATGCCATATCCGGGATTTGAACCACGGATCTCCCGGTCTCCGTTCGGTTGCTCTAACCACTTAGCTACCATGGCAACATGCCGGTACGACACTAAATTCTCCAGCTGATTCGTGTTTTTTCAGTCGCCTGATTCTACCTCTTCAACCCTGTTCAACACACGGCTTGTGTGGAAGAACAATTAATTCCAATAATTGACCTAATAGTGATTGAAACTATGAAGCCCGGGACTTATACAATATTGTAAGTCGCCATTGGGGTATGTCATCTCAATACAATTTGAGATCGCATAGTAGTTTAATGGGAAAAACGCGAATCAGCTGGAGTATTTAGTGTCGTACCAGCATGTTGCCATGGTAGCTCAGTGGTTAGAGCAACCTGACGGAGACCGGGAGATCCGTGGTTCAAATCCCGACTATGGCATTGAACTTTTCAGTCGCCTGATTCAACCTTTTTTTTTTAAACACTTTAACACATACATATAACAAATACAATGTATTTTGACTATAGTGTTAAAGTTTTATTTTGATACAAAGTTACATTCCGCTACATACGGACTTGGCTCATGTGCTCGAGCTCTCCAAAACATTGCAGTGTCTGCTTCCATGTTTAACAGCAAGAGCATCAATATTTGTAACGATTGCACTATTTTTCTCTCCCTATCACTGATTTTTCATCTGCTATGTTTCAGATTGGATGCCAAAAGAGCAAGGAACTGTGAATCTGGCGTCTTCAGCGAAGATCTAGAAAATAGCTGCCTAAAGCCTAGCTCTTGTCATGAAAAAGCAAATACAAATGTTGTGCATGGAATTACTACTTTAACAG
The DNA here is from genome assembly GCA_030765065.1 of Deroplatys truncata. Classification (NCBI taxonomy): domain Eukaryota; kingdom Metazoa; phylum Arthropoda; class Insecta; order Mantodea; family Mantidae; genus Deroplatys; species Deroplatys truncata. Next base: position 18,695,537 of record CM060984.1, on the reverse strand, counting down.
CTCACACTTTAATTCCTGAACACAAAATGTGTTTTACATGTGACGTAAGTGACAAGTGTTTTACTACAGCATTACGTTTAAAAACACATAAGTTAATTCATGCGGACAAAAAACCAATCAAATGTGCTGTGTGTGTTATGAGCTTTACTGAGCCTGAAGGTTTGAAATCACATAATTTCATTCATGAGGGCAAAAAGTCATTTAAATGCAACAAGTGTGATAAGATCTTTGCTACTTCAGCATATTTGAAAGTTCATAATTTAATTCATGAAGGGGAAAGTCCATTTAAATGCAGCAAGTGTGATAAGAGCTTCACTACATTACAGAATCTGAAAAGACACAATTTAATTCATGAAGGCAAGAGGCCATATAAATGCAACAAGTGTGATAAGAACTTTACTACCTCAGCATATTTGAAAGTTCATAATTTAATTCATGAAGGGAAAAGTCCATTTAAATGCAACAAGTGTGATAAGAGCTTTACTACTTCATCAAATTTGAAGGTTCACAGCTTAATTCACGAGAATGAAAGATCATTTAAATGCGACACCTGTGATAAGAGCTTTACAACAACACACTTTTTGAAAAAACACCATTTAATGCATGAAGACGACTGGCCATTTAAATGCAACGTGTGTGATAAGAGCTTCACTAGAGCAGAAAGTTTCAAAAGACATAATTTAATTCATGAGGGCAAAAAGCCATTTAAATGCAATGAGTGTGATAAGAGCTTCACTACAGCATGTAATTTGAAAATCCACAACTTCATTCACGAAGGCTCAAATCTATTTATTTGCAGGAAATGTGATAAGAATTTCACTACAGCACACAAATTGAAAATTCACAATTTAATTCATGAGGGCAAAAAGCCATTTAAATGTAACAAGTGTGATAAGAGCTTCACTAATTCACAAAATCTGAAAAGACACAATTTAATTCATGGAGGCAAATGGCCATTTAAATGCAACAAGTGTGACAAGAGCTTTACTACTTCAGCATATTTGAAAGTTCATAATTTAATTCATGAAGGGAAAAGCCCATTTAAATGCAACAAGTGTAATAAGAGCTTTACTACTTCATCAAATTTGAAAGTTCACAGCTTAATTCACTCACACAAAAAGCCATTTATATAGTGTGATAAGAGCTATATTGGGGCAGAGACTTTGAAAATTCATAATTTAATGTATGAGGGCAAAAGGCCGTTTAAATGCAACATTGTGATAAGAGCTTCGACATAGCACGTGATTTGAAAACAACTTCATTCATGAGGACCTAACTTTATTTATATGCAGCAAGTGTGATAAGAGCTTCACTACAGCACGCAATTGGAAAAAACACAATTTAATTCATGAAGGCTGAAATCCATACAAGTGCAAGAAGTGTGATAAGAGCTTCACTACTTCATCAAATTTGATAATTCACATCTTAATTCACAAGGATGAAAGATTATTTAAATGCAATAAGTGTGATAAGACCTTTAATACTGCACACAATTTAAAAAGACATAATTTAGTTCATGAAGGCAGAAGGCCAATGCAACAAGGTTGTTAAGAGCTCACTCGGTCATCAAAATTATGAAGCCATAGCTTAGTTCATTAGGAAGAAATGCTGTTTAAGTGTGAAGAGTGCCCTATTCTTCCGAGGGAATAATAATCAGAATAATGTTTAACTATAAGCCAAAAGGGAGAAGAAATCTGAGAAGATCACTAAGGTGGAATTAGCAACGTTTTGAGGCCAGAAAAGATAACGCCCACTCCTTGCAGTTGATGGTGAAGTGTAATAAGTGCTATACATTGGCACATTTTATAACATATAGGTACATTAGAACCCCTTTTTAACGAACTTCTGGATGATTTCGTATTTGCTCCGTAAATAAAGACATCTTAAACGGCGGTTCATGGTAAATATATGGTAGATATATTATGAGAAAGAATAAGAGATAAACTCTACAAAAACAAGACGGAATGCGTGGGACCACGAAGGCAGTTCACAGCAGCAAGAAGATTTGGATTATTTTAATGTGTAATTAAATACTTCAATCGAATCATAAACTTGTGTAATTAGTTAGGTTTTTACTTTCTCTACTACGTATAGTAAGTAGGGGAAGTATTGCATTCCACTCAAAAATTCGATACCGCGATTTCACCGGAAATACATGTTTTGAGGCCTCCCGAATAAAAAAAAGTATGTTTGGAAACATATCCGTGTGTGTGTGTGTCTATGAACAGCATAACCCAGAAACGAACAGTCGGATAAACACCAAACTTGGTATTTAAGTTCAGTATCTTCCAGAGATGCGACGCGAAGGTTTTCAAGAAAATTCCCCCACCCCAGACTACCCTTTACATGGAACATTTTTCGAAAATTTTTATTTTCTGAAAAATGGCTCTAACGACTTTGATTAAAGTATTGTATGTTTAAGACATTTTTATGGCAAATAAAATGTATATCTTGAATTTTCTGGAAATGTCTCCAAAAGTATTCTTCATTGTGAACGACTTTTGCGCAACTGGTAAACCATATGAGATAGACAAAATTTAACTACACAAAAATGTAGATAGCGTTAAAATACACAATTTATGTCATATACATTTTTTTATTGAGTGAACGGTTTTCGAGTTATTGCTTGTTATTCTCTTAAAATTTCCAAAACTTATTTTCTCAAATGGGAATTCGTTATTCATTTTTTTATCTTGGATATGCAAAGAGTATTAATCTGTGGCAAAGAGAATGGTGCTGCACATAGCAACCAGTATTAAGAGGTATGTATATGCTTAAAGGCTACTGTATTTCTATATTGCCCTTGCAAATACAAAAGAAGGGGAACATAGTACGCCTTAAGCGATAGTCAAATATTTTTAGAACTGGTCGCTATGTGTAAAATGTAATTCTCTTTGCATGTCAAAAGATCGTTTCTGCAAATGTTTATCACGATTAATATGAAATAGATGGAGAATAAGAGTTTGTACAAGAGTAGAGAAAGTCATGTGAGTGTAACACATCAGATTTTTTTGTCCTGGGCATGCAGAGAGAATGGAATGCGCCACATAGCAACCAGCGCTTAAAAGATATGACTCGCCTAGTATAACCTACCATATTCCCCTTGCATCTACAAGAAAATTGGCAATAAGATTCACATCTCGATTAACATGAAGCATATGGAGAATAAGCGTGTATAAAAATAGTTTGTACAAGAGTAGAGAAAGTCATGCGAGTGTAACACGTCAGATTTTTTGTCCTGGTAACGTAAAGAGAATGGAATACTCCACATAGCAACCAGCTCTTAAAATATTTGACTATAGCTTAAAGCCTACCAATTCCCCTTGCATCTACAAGAAAATTAGCAATAAGATTAACATCTCTATTAACAGAATAAGCATTTGTAAAAATAGTTTGTACAACAGTAGAGAAAGTCATATGAGTGTAATACAGAATTTTTTTATATCCTGGACATGCAAAGTAAAATGCAATGTTCCACATAGCAACCAGCTCTTAAAAGATTTGACTATCGCTTAAAGCCTACCATATTCCCTTTACACCTGCAAAAAAATTAGCAATAAGCTAGAGTCTGCAAATGTTTATCTCGGTTAACATGAAGTAGATGGAGAATAAGTGTTTGTAAAAATAGTTTGTACAAGAGTAGAGAAAGTCATGTGAGTGTAACATCAGATTTTTTTCTTTGCAAGTCTCAGTTTACAGTGTTTATAAGTAAGCATAGCTGGGGATATTGGACATCTATGCTTTCCTTCTGCATCATGATTTCCAAGCGCTGTTTTAACAATTTGCCCTTCCGACAAGCTACAGGGAGACATTACTCTTTTTCTACAGCTATTGATGTTAAGAGAGCATTTTACAGTTTGCCTATACCTGCAACATGCTTTACTTGATTTTGGTGTTCAAAATCTTTTTTGTGATATTTGTGAGATGCCTAAGATGTAGCAACCTCATATTTGTGGTCTAAGTATCTATAAATGATATAAATACCAAAGTGGTGTTCCTATTAGTGGACTAAAATGTTTAATACTCTCCCAAAGGTATTAAAATTGCCATCTGGTGATAAAAAATAAACATTTGTCAGCTCTTAGAGAATATTTGTGCAACAAAGCATAATATTCTATACAAGAATTTATAGATGAACGTATAAGTATTCACACACAGTCTTACTGTAATGTATAGATGCTGCCCTTTATAATCAAGGCAATGACTTGCTACCTTTGTTATGTATATTATATTTTCATTTGCCCACAATGTCTGTGTACACAAAACGTATTTAAATCCAAAGTATTTGTTAAAATCCAGAGACCAGCTTGCTGATAAGGGTTGTTTTTGACGCAGACGTTAGTATTCGCACACTAGGAGTAATATGTAAAGAAAACATAACAGTGAGCCTCAGTTCCAAACTTAGGGTCGCTGAATAAGGATAGCAGCAAGGTCGGTGTGCCAGAGCCGGCAAATACGCACGCGATACAACATGGGTAGAAAAGGGAAGGAACAACTCCGGAAGAGAGAAAGATAATGGTAACTTTACATGATGAGGTTAAATCATGTTCTGATATTGCAAAGACTGTTAATAGGAGCAGTTATAATGTGTGCAATGTTGTTAAAATGATAAATAAATATGCATCATGTTGGAAGATCACGCAGACTTACAGAAAGAGAAGAGAAGCAGATTATAAGAGTCATTCAGAAAACGCCTAAAATATGTGTATCGAGATTGCTGCAAGAATACAAGAGCTTTATGGGAAACAGGTTCACCCGAAGACACTCAGGAGGATTTTTCATCGAGCGGACTACGATGCTGGAGTTCCAAGAAAGAAACCCTATATCAGCAAGAAAATAGGAAGAAAAGACTGCAATTTACAAATGGAATATGTGACCAAGGACTCAGAGTTCTGGAACAGAGTAATTTTCTCTTATAAGAGAAAGTTCAACCTTTTCATAACAATGAACGTATTTTGGTGTGGAGAAGACGAAATACCTAGCTGGAACCTGCTTATATGGAGTGTATTGTGGTGGTATGGTTTTCATGGTCTGGGAGTGCGTGTCTGATTCAGGTCTGGGGAAGCTTGTATTTATTGATGGAATTATGGATCAGTATGTATATCTGGATATTTTAAAGAGAAATTTGAAAGTCAGTGCCGATAAACTAGGTTTCAATACTTGTTATCATTTCCAACAGTACAATGATTCAAAAGATACAGCACACGATGTCAGTGCTTGGATTTTCTATATTACTCCCCAGATCCTAAAACGCCACTAATTCCCCAGACTTTAACCCTATTGAGCATTTGTGGAACGAGTTGCAGAAGAGAATCACAAAGCATAATATTTGCAGTAAAACACACCTGAATGACCTGATTGTTCAAGAATGGGGGAATATTGAAGAAAAAGTAACAAGGAAACTTGTAAAATAATAATGTAGAACAGACTGAAGGCTGTTATTAGAAGGAAATGGGTGCATACACTTTCCTAGAAGTACACAAGTAACATAAAACAGTACAATGTAAGTTATTGTGTTAACACTAATGTCCGTCCATTATCACAGTATAGTTCAGACTTTTATTTTTTTCGGAAAAATAATCATAATGATTTTATGTTTAGACTTACAAACGGAAATACATGTAGAATGGTTTGTGTTAAATTTGCCGCTTGTATTCATAAGTCTTACAATTAAATGCATATCCTGAAGTGTGAAGTGTCCACGAGTGTAAGCGATTTGAAATTCCCCATGACAATGTATTTCAAGTACAGCATCACCGTTTAAAGTATCGTCCTTCGTGGTGTATTGGTTACCATACTAGCCTCTAGTTCCCGAGATCGCGGGTTCAAACCCGGCGGAGGGCGATGGAATTTTTCGGGCGTAAAAATCCTTAGCATGGCTTCCTTCGGAAGGGAAGTAAAGCCGGTGGTCCCGTATTGTAGATTTGTGGCACGTTAAAGAACCTCAAGCCTAATAAAGAGGTCTCTGAGCAAAATTACCGGCCTTTCACGCCTAATATAGAATGGGACGCTAAGTACCGCAGTAGTTATAGACCGTCCATAAATAAAACTCAATTTACTTTTAACCCGCTAACGCCTATCGTCGTATGGTAACGCACGTAATAAATTCCTGAAGTTGTTATTGTGATTTCAAAAATTACGCTGGAGCCTTGGTACCACTGCTAATCGCTCTGCAAAGGAACCGCGTTTACGACAGTGTAGTTTTCATTGTCGTGCTTGTTACAATAATAACGTAAGGATTGTTTGAAAACTGCTATCGCTGAATGTAAAGCAGAAATGAACATCCGTTTCGAGTAAATATATGTTTATATGTTTAGAATGACTATGTGGATTTCTTGGTAGTATATTTCTTTGTATAGTGCAACGTATATTCTCTGGGAGTTACAATGTGATTCAGAGAGAAACAGGTGAAATTATGGTTCCTAATTCCAATGTTACCATATGGCAACGCTAGGCAGATATACTCAGTAAAACGCATATTTCGTTGTTCCAGGAAATAACTTTCACTTGCTGAAGCACTGGGAATAATTTACAGTGATTATATTGACTGTGATGTGTTTATTGAGTCGCCAGTACCAAATGTAGACACGGATGAGGATGAAGGCGGATTATCTGACAACCTGACATCTCGTCAGTTACTGGCTAAAACTCAAGCAAGATTACCAAACAACGAAAGAATAGGTGTTGACTAAAATGAGTACAACCCATTAGTATAGCCACCCACACTAGAGGCAGCTGCACCTGAAAGTGTTTTTATGTTTCTACCCTGATATCCGAAAATGTTATCAAATGGGCGGCCAAGAGGGAAACAACTGAAAAACAATGGAAAAAAGGAGCTGATTTTGACGTAGATAAACCTACTGAATTCCCCACTCCATATTATTTAAGATATGAACACATGTCAGTAATTGAAATTTTCGAATTTCAATTTTCATTTCTCAGGTATCGTGGCTACTATTAGAGAAAATAGAATCCCTAAAGAATGCCCGCTGGAAAACAAACAAGTGTTCTCTAAAAAAAGATCGTGGACTTTTTGAGACAGCATTAGAGAAGAATGATGGATTGCTTTTTGTCCGATGGATAGATAACTCGGTAGTCACATTTATCTCTTCTTCATATGGTGCACAAGAAGTTGGTCAAATAGAGAGATTTCCACAGCAGAAGAAGCGAGATGCAGTGATTCCAAGGCCAAGGCTAGTCGCCAAATACATCTTTATGGGAGGTACTGATCAGAATATTGCCTGCTGTCGCATTGGGATACAAAGCAAAAAATGGTACTGGCCTTTGTTTAGGTGAATGCTAGATGTGGCCATTCAGAACAGCTGTATTTCAAAAGAGAAATAGCTACCATCTATTTCAAGAGATACCAGACTGTACCAAAAGGAGTAGGAAGACCAGGAGGTTCACGGATATCTCTTAGTGGCCGCATATAAGATTTGACAGAATTGACCACCTTGTCCAGCCAACGGAAGGAGGAAAAAGGTACTAATGACAACTGTAAATCAAGTGTGAGAACAATGTGCCTGAAGTGTGGTGTTGGATTGTGTATCAACTGCTTTATTCACCTTCATACTCGTTAGATTGTGTATGATTTTACAAATGTAGAAAATACTAATTTGTGTATACCGTAAGTGCATTTTTGTAGAATTACAGAATATGTTTTCATACTTAGGTCAAATTGTTAAACTTTTGTTGTGAACAGTATTACCTTTAGTAATGGTGTAGAATAGTAGCCTGTTGAAGGTTCAGAATACAATTTCTTAATGAACATTATACACCATAAAACTAGATAGTGGAAGCGCCTAGCGTTACCATATGGTAACGGCAAATATTTTCAAAACTGAGCAATAAATACTTATTTTTGTATTTTATCCAATACATTTATGTTACTTAGAGACATAACACACTAAAAAATCAATAAAGATTAACGATAAAATAATTCAGGCGTTAATGGGTTAATATGGGTTCAGAAAAGGTACAGTACTCAACATAACCTCCCTGTCTTCACAAAATAAATATTGTCAGCTATAGATAACAATAAAATCTTACAAGCAATAAGAAAAATAAATTATAGGAATGGACGTTCTTTAACTACTATGGTTCTTGGCGTACCATTATATTGGGCGTGACAGACCTGGAATTTTGCTTAGAGGCCCCTTTATCGGGCTTGAGGTTCTTTTACGTGCTTTAAATGTACGACACGGGACCATCGGCTTTACCTCCCTTCCGAAGAAAGTCATGCTAAGGATCTTTTACGCCCGAAAGAGTCCATCACCCTCCATCTGGTTTGAATCCGCGACCCCGGGAACTAGAGGCTAGCATGGTACCCCTAGACCACGGAGCACGACAGTCAGTCAATGAGCCTTGGCGAATTCAAGGTCTATGACAATGTCCAAATACAATTAATTATTAGGCTTCTTAGATTTTTTAAAATTTACAAAAACTATAACAACACTATGTGATCAAACGTATACGGACACCCCCACAAACATACGTTTTTCATCTTAAGTGCTTTGTGCTGCCACCTACTGCCTGGTACTCTATCCGCAACCTCAGTAGTCATTAGACATCGTAAAACAGCAGAATGGGACGTTCCGTGGAACTCACGGACTTCGAACGTGGTCAGGTGATTGGGTGTCACTTGTGTCAGAAGTCTGTATGCGAGATTTCCACACTCCTAAACATCCCTAGTTCCACTGTTTCTGATGTGATAATGAAGTGGAAACGTGAAGGGACGTGTACAGCACAAAAGCGTACAGGCCGACCTCGTCTGTTGATGACAGAGACCGCTTACATTTGGAGAGGGTCGTAAATAGTAATAGGCAGGCATCTATCCAGACCATCACACAGGAATTCCATTGCATCAGGATCCACTCCAAGTATTATGACAGTTAGGCGTGAGCTGAGAAACCTTGGATTCCATGGTCGAGCGGCTGCTCATAAGCCACACATCACGCAGGAAAATTTCAAACGACGCCTCGCTTGGTGTAAGGAGCGTCAACATTACACGATTGAACAGTGGCAAAACGTTATGTGGAGTGACGAATCCCGGTACACAATGTGGCGATCCGATGGCAGGGTGTGGGTATGGCAAATGCCCGGTGAACGTCATCTGCCAGGGTGTGTAGTGCCAACAGTGAAATTCGGAGGTGGTGGTGTTATGGAGTGGTCGTGTTTTTTCTGGAGGGGGCTTGCACCCCTTGTTGTTTTGCGTGGCACGATCATAGCGCAGACCTACATTGATATTTTAAGCATCTTCTTGCTTCCCACTGTTGAGCAATTCGGGGATGGCGATTGCATCTTTCAACACGATCGAGCACCTGTTCATATTGCACGGGCTGTGGCGGAGTGGTTACACAATAACCTCCCTGTAATGGACTGGCCTGCACAGAGTCCTGACCTGAATCCTATAGAGTACTTTTGGGATGCTTTGGAACGCCGACTTCGTGCTAGGCCTCACCGACCTACATCGATACCTCTCCTCAGTTCTGCACTCCGTGAAGAATGTGCTGCCATTCCCCAAGAAACCTTCCAGCACCTGAGTGAAAGTATGTTTGCGAGAGTGAATGCTGTCATCAAGGCTAAGGGTGGGCGAACACCATATTGACTTCCAGCATTACCGATGGAGAGGGCGCCACGAACTTATACGTCATTTTCAGCCAGGTGTCCGGATACTTTTGATCACGTAGTGTATATAAACTATTGATTAATAGAAAGGTTTATCTCCATCTAAAATTGAATAATTGTGTAGGATACAGAATTGCCTCTTATGGGCAGCCACAAGGCTCGTTCTAAGCTGTACAATTTATTCGTTTACAAATTGGATTATATATTATGCCCTAGATATTGTCAATCTCGTGTATGCTGACGATTTTCTCGTTTTTAATAAAATTGCCCAGAATGAATTAATAGAATATAATACAAAGTTACCTTAAACGCAATGTATCATTTATTTTTGGATCTAGGATTTGAGTTTAGTGCGTCTAAATCTAAATGGATCATATTGAAATCAGGCAAAATAATACACAACATTGACATTTAAATTAATAATTTAACAATCTTTCCTGCCATTGTAATAATATTTTTAGGGATCACCTTCGACAATACGTTGAATTGGATAAGTCACTTTTAAAAGATAATCTCGAAGGTAAAAGGAATATCTAATATTTTCAAATACTTATCTGGTCTTACAGCTCAACCACAATGCCTATTAATCCGTTATACTGGACTGATAACTTCAGTTCTTCCTTAAGGAAGTATAATATTTCATAAAATTCTGAAATTAGTTGAATCAAAACTAATATCGGTTCCATATAGCAGCAAAATTGATATAAGGAACATATGGGAACCTAGCACGGCTCTCACATTAGAGCAAATTGGGTGGAAAATATAATAAGGAACGCAAATTAAATTAAGAAGTAATTTTATTGTAGAAGTATGGCAAAGTTCTAACGATCCCTTGTATAATAAACTACACCGCTTTCAATCAGATGTTAAAACGGATTTAATTTATCAAAATCTCCCACTGTAAGAGTATGGGAGGCATTTAGAAATCATTCGGAAATACAATCTAACCCCAAGTCCCTTGGAAACTTAATGGCCTAGGAGGTCCTGTGTACTGCGTTTGATATTGCTCTTTCATTTCTTTTAACAAACAGGACCTGTGCATTTTACAAAAATTTAAGGCATTTATATGATACCATCGAGCACCATTATGGCAACGTTTACACAGATGGAGCTAAGGATAGGCAGGGAGCAGGAGCATCAGTCTACCACATATTTGAGGCAGTCTAATTATATAATATGTGAACTCAATAACAGCCCGCCTTGAAGCAATATGTGTATGTAACAGTCATTGCATATGCTTATATTATTGCATCCATGTGTAATAATGTTATATGAATATACTTCTGGGCCTCCAAACAAAATGGAAAATATAGTAAACAGCTTTACTTTTATTCGCCATTTCGAAGCACCAGATGGAGACGCGCTTGTATCTCTTAGCCACAATAATTTTACATGTATTACGTACCCGTTTATGCATTTAAATCATTTTTCTTCAAATATGTCACCTGTAAGAATTGAATGAATTTTATTTATCACGCTCTGTAACTACTGTGGTCTTAGCGTCCCATTCTATATTAGACTTGAAAGACCGAAAGTTTTGCTAAGATGCTCCTTTATCAGGTTTTGGGGTTCTTTTACGTGCCGTAAATCTACGACACAGTACCACCGGCTTTACTTCCCTTCCGAAGGAAGCCATACTAAGAATTTTTACTCCCGAAAAAATCCATCGTCGGGTTTGATCACACGATCTCCGGCACTAGGACCTATCATGGTACCCATAGACCACAGAGGACGGCATGTCACTTGCGTCTCTTGGCTTCTCACCCCCCTTAGAAGATTCGCTTCAACAGCAATTCAATAACAAAATCTTGTGACTGTCCAGTTTTATTTTTGACTCAGTTTTCTCAGTTGTGTCACTGTTTAAGTTTTTTACTTTCGCTACTACGTATAGTAAGTAGGGGAAGTATTGTATTCCACCCAAAAATTCGATACCGAGATATCACCGGAAATATATGTTTTGAGACATCCTGAATCCAAAAAAAAAGCATTTTTGGAAACATGCCCGTGTGTGTGTCTGTGAACTGCATAACTCAGAAACGAACAGTCAGATGAACACCAAACTTGGTATTTAGGTTCAGTACCTTCCAAGGATGCGACACGAAGGTTTTCAAGAAAATTCCCCCACCCCAGAGTACCCTTTACATGGAAGATTTTTAGAAAATTTTAATATTCTCAAAAATGGCTCTAACGATTTTGATTAAAATATCATATGTTTAAGATATTTTTATGACAAGTAAAATGTATATCTTGAATTTCCTGGGAATGTCTCCAAAAGTATTCTTTATTGTGAACGACTTTTGCATAACTGGTAAACCATAAGAGATAGACACGATTTTACTACACAAAAAATGTAGATCGCGTTAAAATACACAATTTATGTCATATACATTATTTTAGTTGAGTGAACCATTTTCGAGATATTGCTTGTTATTTCCTTAAATTTTCCAACACATACTTTTTCTCAAATTCGTTATTCAATTTTTTATGTCCTGGATATGCAAACAGAATAGAATGCGAGTAGTAATAGTCCCGGATGAACCAATTGGATTAACGATAATCCTGCCGCTAGGGGCGCTAGTGTCGCTGCGTGCGACGGCGGCGGCAAGTTTGAAAAGCGCCCTGAGCGGAAGGATTATCGTTATTGCAATTGGTTCATCCGGGACGAGTTAAAAGAATTGAGGGTTAGGGTAAGATGGAGGAAAAACAGGAAGTGACGTGGAGTGTTTTGATTGGTAAAAATAAGACGAAATGTGCTTGGTTCGTTAATTCGGGTGGAAGATGAAGGAAGGAAGATAAAAGAGTATGGAGGACACGTGATGGAGAGGAGCTGGGTGGCGAGGTGTTGTGTGTGCGGAGGTCGGGACTGAAAGAGGGAAAAGATGGGGAGCGAGGGATAAAAAGTATAACAGAAAGTGCCGTGTGAAGTTGTGATTGGTGGGAATAAGAAGTGATGTTATTGGTGGAAAAGAACAAATGAAAGTTGTTGATTGGTAAGAATAAGAGAGATTATGATTGGTGGAAAGAAAAAGGTGTGGGAGTGGGGTATGTTGGAGGTGATGGGAAAGGTAAGTTTTGCTAGCAACAAGATTTGCAATAGCCTGTCGAGAACTCATCAGCAATTTTTGAACGTTGGATGGTGGTTTTGTTGAGTGGATAGAGAGATGGGGCGATATGAGATGCGGTGGCGAAAATGGGAACTAAACAAGATGGTTGAGACAAGAGGTTTAAGGACGAGGAAATTTCGAGGTTAGTGGTGAACATGGCGGTCGCAAGAGGTGGGGGCAAGGAGACGCGGTGGTGAGAATGGGAACTAAAAGAAGATGGCGGTAGCAAGAGCTTAGAAGAGCAGATTTTGAGGTTAAAATAGTGGGAACTAAAAATAGCGGAGTGTTGGCGACAAGGAGATGCGGTGAGAACTAAACAAGATGGCGGACGCAACAGGAGGGTAAGGAGATTTGAGGTTACAGTACCAAAAAACCAAAGGATATATTGCTACGCCAAGCAGGCCCGAAAAATAATTATGCGTGTGGTACTTACCTGTTACTGGTGTTGATGCGTCACCAAAAGCGCAGCAGCTTCACGCGACGCGAAAAAATAAAAGCACACTGTTTTTGAAAATGCTTAACCAGCTTTGAGATCAACCAACATCACTCCGCACTGATATACCTAGGTTTTTTAAAGCGGTACAGACGCCCTTTGCACAGACGTAATTTAACTATACCAAAAACCTGGTACTGGACCATCGTAATGGTCGCTAGCGTACGTAGGAGCAGGGTTCTCATAGCCGGTCGAAAGCGGTCAAAAAGTGTACGACGTAGGTGTTGACAGTAGCTACTGCCGAGTGAACCGTGGAGGTGTGAATGAACGAGATCTGTTCTTGCCGGCAATCTGGTTCGGAGATGTGAGGAGCGGCGAGGTGTTGTCTGTGCGGAGGTCGGGACTGAAAGAGGGAAAAGATGGCGAACGAGGGATAAAAAGTATAACAGAAAGTGACGTGTGAAGTTGTGATTGGTGGGGATAAGAAGTGATGTTATTGGTGGAAAGGAGCAAATGAAAGTTGTTGATTGGTAAGAATAAGAGAGATTATGATTGGTGGAAAGAAAAAGGTGTGGGAGTGGGGTATGTTGGAGGTGATGGAAAAGGTAAGTTTTGCTACCAACAAGATATGCAAAAGCCTCTCCAGAACTCATCAGCAATTTTTGAACGTTGGATGGTAGTTTTCTTGAGTGGATAGAGAGATGGGGCGATATGAGACGCGGTGGCGAAAATGGGAACTAAACAAGATGGCGGAGACAAGAAGTGAAGAACGAGGGGATTTGAGGTTAGTGGTCAATATGGCAGACGCAACAGTGGTCATCAGCAGTCGAAGTGCGTGGCGATAGGCCCGCTGCGATGAAAGAGCTGCAAACTGCGCGATAACTTGAAAAATATTGCCCGGCGTGACGCATTGCGCGGCGCGCGCGTTTGCGGTAAACCGTTACAGTTGCCATACTTATATTATGGGTTTTTTTAATTTGTTTTTATTTTATTTTATTTATTTGTTTTTATTTTATTTAATTTTTTATTTTTTTAATTTTTTTATTTTATTTTATTTTTGTATTTTATTTTATTGATTTATTTTTTTTATTTTTTTTAAAAAATAACTACTTTTTCGGGGTTTTCTCTGGTTGGTAGACGAATGCAAGCTCTTTCTGCTTTTTCATAGGTTTTCCCTGGTTGGTAGGCGTTTGCTGTAGTGGTTGACGAAGGCCTTTCTAATTTTCGTGGTTGTCTGCCCGGTAGGCAAATGATGAAGTTTTCCCTTGTTGGCGCACGGATACTAGGCACATACTCGCACACACACACACACACACACACCCGTTACAGTTGCCATACTTATATTATCCGTCTTTTTCTTTTTTCTTTTTTTTCGTTTTTTAAAAAAAAATAACTATTTTTTCGGGGTTTTCTGTGGTTGGTAAACGAATGCAAGCTCTTTCTGCTTTTTCATAGGTTTTCCCTGGTTGGTAGGCGTTTGCTGTAGTGGTTGACGAAGCCCTTTCTAATTTTCGAGGTTTTTCAGGTTTTTCGTGGTTGTCCCTGCCCGGTAGGCAAATGATGAAGCTTTTGCTTGTCGGCGCACGGGTACTAGGCACATACTCGCGCGCACACACACACACTATAATAGTAGCGTATAAAAAATTTAACAAACAAAATCTACGCAATGACAAAATTGAAAATGTATATATATTTTAACACAAAAGTGTGCAGTGCAAACGATTTTCTAGCCCCTAGTGAGTGTAAAATTGCGTTTACTTCACTTCTTTCAAACTGCTTAAAAATCATATAAATGGTTGTTTCACGTTATAATAAGCTTATATATACCAAGAATACTGAGTTTTTAAAAAGTCATGAAATACGATTTTCTAGCTCCTAGTGAGTGTAAAATCGCATTTACTTCACTTCTTTCAAACTGCTTAAAATTCATATAAATGGATGTATCACCTCATAATAAGCCTCTATATACCAAGAATATTGAGTTTTTAAAAAGTCAAGAAAATCGATTTTCTAGCCCCTAGTGAGTGTAAAATCGCGTTTACTTCACTTCTTTCAAACTGCTCAAAAATCATATAAATGAATGTATCACCTCATAATAAGCCTCTATATACCAAAAATACTGAGTTTTTAAAAAGTCAACAAAATGGATTTTCTAGCCCCTAGTGAGTGTAAAATCGCGTTTACTTCGCTTCTTTCAAACTGCTTAAAAATCATATAAATGAATGTATCACCTCATAATAAGCCTCTATATACCAAAAATACTGAGTATTCAAAAAGTCAAGAAAATCGATTTTCTAGCCCCTAGTGAGTGCAAAATCGCGTTTACTTCACTTCTTTCAAACTGCTTAAAAATCATATAAATGGTTGTTTCACGTTACAATAAGCCTATATATACCAAGAATACTGAGTTCTTAAAAGTCAAGAAATTCGATTTCCTAGCTGCTAGTGAGTGTAAAATCGCGTTTACTTCACTTCTTTCAAACTGCTTAAAATTCATATAAATGGATGTATCACCTCATAATAAGCCTCTATATACCAAGAATATTGAGTTTTTAAAAAGTCAAGAAAATCGATTTTCTAGCCCCTAGCGAGTGTAAAATCGCGTTTACTTCACTTCTTTCAAACTGCTTAAAAATCATATAAATGGATGTATCACCTCATAATAAGCCTCTATATACCAAAAATACTGAGTATTCAAAAAGTCAAGAAAATCGATTTTCTAGCCCCTAGTGAGTGTAAAATCGCGTTTACTTCACTTCTTTCAAACTTCGAAAAAATCATATAAATGGTTGTTTCACGTTATAATAAGCCTATATATACCAAGAATATTGAGTTTTTAAAAAGTCAAGAAAATCCATTTTCTAGCTCCTAGTGAGTGTAAAATCGCGTTTACTTCACTTCTTTCAAACTGCTTAAAATTCATATAAATGGATGTATCACCTCATAATAAGCCTCTATATACCAAGAATATTGAGTTTTTAAAAAGTCAAGAAAATCGATTTTCTAGCCCCTAGTGAGTGTAAAATCGCGTTTACTTCACTTCTTTCAAACTGCTTAAAAATCATATAAATGAATGTATCACCTCATAATAAGCCTCTATATACCAAAAATACTGAGTTTTTAAAAAGTCAACAAAATGGATTTTCTAGCCCCTAGTGAGTGTAAAATCGCGTTTACTTCGCTTCTTTCAAACTGCTTATAAATCATATAAATGAATGTATCACCTCATAATAAGCCTCTATATACCAAAAATACTGAGTATTCAAGAAGTCAAGAAAATCGATTTTCTAGCCCCTAGTGAGTGTAAAATCGTGTTTACTTCACTTCTTTCAAACTGCTTAAAAATCATATAAATGGTTGTTTCACGTTATAATAAGCCTATATATACCAAGAATACTGAGTTCTTAAAAAGTCAAGAAATTCGATTTTCTAGCTGCTAGTGAGTGTAAAATCGCGTTTACTTCACTGCTTTCAAACTGCTTAAAATTCATATAAATGGATGTATCACCTCATAATAAGCCTCTATATACCAAGAATATTGAGTTTTTAAAAAGTCAAGAAATTCGATTTTCTAGCTGCTAGCGAGTGTAAAATCGCGTTTACTTCACTTCTTTCAAACTGCTTAAAAATCATATAAATGAATGTATCACCTCATAATAAGCCTCTATATACCAAAAATACTGAGTATTCAAAAAGTCAAGAAAATCGATTTTCTAGCCCCTAGTGAGTGTAAAATCGCGTTTACTTCACTTCTTTCAAACTTCGAAAAAATCATATAAATGGTTGTTTCACGTTATAATAAGCCTATATATACCAAGAATACTCAGTTTTTAAAAAGTCAAGAAAATCGATTTTCTAGCTGCTAGTGAGTGTAAAATCGCGTTTACTTCACTTCTTTCAAACTGCTTAAAATTCATATAAATGGATGTATCACCTCATAATAAGCCTCTATATACCAAGAATATTGAGATTTTAAAAAGTCAAGAAAATCGATTTTCTAGCCCCTAGCGAGTGTAAAATCGCGTTTACTTCACTTCTTTCAAACTGCTTAAAAATCATATAAATGAATGTATCACCTCATAATAAGCCTCTATATACCAAAAATACTGAGTATTCAAAAAGTCAAGAAAATCGATTTTCTAGCCCCTAGTGAGTGTAAAATCGCGTTTACTTCACTTCTTTCAAACTTCGAAAAAATCATATAAATGGTTGTTTCACGTCATAATAAGCCTTCATATACCAAAAATACTGAGTTTTTTTCGTAGTCACCTATAAGAGATAGAGGGTAGAGGTCATACGAATGTAACACTTGAGAATTTTTTATTCTGCAGCTGGTGTTACTCCTTAGAAAGGAAGTATCTGCTGATTCTATTTAATTCTGATACGGTAATTTGTATCACAAATTATTTAAATGTAAATAATGATTGTAATATGAATATGTATTTTTATGTGACATTGATTTCGGATGTTTATTAATTGTAATTATTATTGGTAAATAATAATATACGGCTTTACTGAAACTGTCAATAATAACGCAATAATGCAGCGAGGGGGTGAGTTGTTTATCGTTATTAGGAACCAGGAAGTTACGTAATGTTTCGCGCGTTTTCGGTAGAACATTCTAGAATATTTCCTAAAGCAATATGTATTCGTGGTTTTCATTGGATATTAAAATAGACGCTAATGTTGGCGCGTTTTAGTAGCCAATAGCAGTTCATTTATAATCTTTAGGCATGTCGAGGAGTGGGAGTATATAAAGCCGAGTCCGTGGTAGATCGCCCACAGTTCAACAAAATTCTCAATACATTACACGTCGGTCCCTCAGTTCATCAAAATTTCGTGTACACTACACGTCGTCAGTCAGTCCTTCATTTCGTCAAGTTACGCGCAGTAAAAGTCATTAAAGATCTAAAATATTATACAGTTAAATATACACAAAGTTGAAGTACGCGAGTTAAAAGTGATAAGTAAGAAGTTATTACAAACAGTTTCAGTTTGGCGAGTATCTAAATCAATATGTAAAAGTATTCGTGAACGTGTTCGACAATAAAAATTATAAAACCAATTTCTTCATTAAGTATAATTTCTGGATAAAAGATTCCTTTCCGCTTCACAACCTGCAAAGAGATATATGTTCTACCAAGATAAGATGATAGCTAGCCGGAGGACAATATACGAAACTTAAATTCTTTCGAACACTAATTGATGCAAATTGCTACGCCAGATGGAGCTACGAACCAAACCAATGAATGACGTCACAAGATGGCTTCAACACTGATGTGAACAACATTACGTAAGGCAATTTCTCTAGCAAATTGGCTCCCAAACGTGGGGCTACAATTAATGTTAAATAAATACAACATTAACACCGTTGCATATTGGCGCCCATACGTGAGAAACATTTGCTATCGCAATTCTTACATTTTACATAACGCGTATGCACGGCACAACACAAAAACACTACACACGACACTCATAGTTTTAAATATTGCACTAGTGGGGGTGCAAGCTGAACCACTATTAACAACATGTAGCAAGCGTTACAGTTCTGCTCACTTAGTATCGGAGAAAACAGTAAAAAGAAGCATTCTCATGTGCAGCACTACGTGAAAAGACCGTGTGCTGATGTGTGATACATTATGCTGACGCGTGTGTTGCAAAATACGCCATAACTGAAACATGACCGTGAGAAACCGTAGTCGCTGGTAGGGAAAAGTGCAGCGGTGAATGGTGACCGGAAATGCACAGCAAATGTCTGCGTTTACGACTTGACAAGTTGTGGCGAAATAAGGCGTCAGGATTTTTAATGAGGCATTTAACTCGACGCGCATGCTGAAACTGCGTTTGCGATAAGCGAGCTTATAAAAACCCGGTGCCAAGAGCAACCGGCCGTAGTGAGAAACGGGAGCGATAGTGGATTTTTCTATAAAATCGTTCTATTTGGCGAAAAATAGTTTAAAATAAAAACAAAATAGCAGCAGCACTTTGCAGGGAAAGAGCGATCGGTGCATTCGGACCATAAGATGGAGCCGCAACCCGGGGGAAGTTGCGATGGCACCTTGCAGCCTACGTTCGAAATTATAGGGCACAAGCAGAGAACGCTGCCAAGGCTTTTTTCCGGCTTTACAGAGTCGCAAATTACCGTAAACCCGGTCCCCAGAGATGTTAACCCGGAGCAATGGGTATCGCATTTGTTTAACGATATTCTAAACTTTGCGAAAGAGAACCTGTTAGAAAACGAACCCGGATATTTAGGCATATCCATAACAGACGAAAAGGAGGCGTCTAAAGCCTTCAACATGAGCGTGAGGCGCGTAGAGCAATTGAATGCGGATGTCATTGTTGGAAGCATCGAAAAAGTAATGCAAAGTAACCAACAATTCTTGCTAAGCGGACCTCTTCATGTAACGTTTGTGTGGACCAAGGAGGTCTCGGGTTCGTGCCACCAACCTTGCGATGCCTGTAGGGACAATAAAGGCATTGTCGAAATAGCCAACAAAGACAACTTGTGTTTAGCAAGAGCCATTGTTGTAGTTAAAGCCAAAGTGGATCGCGACGTCAACTATAAAACGATGACGCGCTCCGACTATCTGCAAAAATCGAAGGCCGTAGCCTTGTGTGCGAGCATCGGTCAAGGCCACGACAGCTGCACGATAGATGACGTCGGACGCTTTGACGCTGCGTTAAAGGGCTACGCTGTGACGGTGTTTGGCGATCATATGGGGAAGCACGTGCTGTACGCGTCGGATAAGAAATGCGATAAATACATCGACGTCATGCTCCACGCCGGGCACTTTAATGCTATCGTGAACCTTCACAAGTGCTTTAAATGCAAATAGTATTGCCGCCAGTGTCATCCCTCGGCACACAAAAAAGAATTTCATAGGTGTGACGCCAGGTGTGCTAAATGCCATCAGGAGTGCGATGCGCGATTTGACGCCTACATACGCTGCGCCGAGTGCAACAGAGATTTTAAGGGACCGACATGCTTTGCAAACCACGCAAAGAAAGGCGTTTTTTACCCAAAGGCGCTGTCGGTGTGCGATGTAGAAAATGTGTGCACGTCTTGCAATAAGCTCGTGAATGCGAGGTACAGAAAAACCGCGCACGAGTGCGGGGAAAAGTACTGCTATCATTGCAAGTTACACGTGAATTCTAGCCACATGTGCTATATGCAGCCGTATGCCACAAAGAACAAAAGAAACCGGTACGTGTTTATGTTTATACACTTTGAATGCACGCAAAACATTCCATATACCGGCAAAAAGGACACATACGAGCATGTACCTAACTTGTGCGTGTTGTACCAAGCCTGTCCGCTCTGCATCGACGAACGCCAAAGGACGGCATACTGTACCGAATGCGGTTGCAAAGAATGGGTGTTTATGGACGAGCCCGTGAAGCAGCTTTTCGAACACATCGCGCAGGCGAGGTTCGAAGCCTGGGACGTCTACGTCGTGGCGCATAACCTCAGAGCTTACGACGGGCAGTTTTTATTAAAGTACATGGTGGTGCACTTAGACTGGGTGCCGGAGCTCATCATGAACGGGAGCAAGATCTACAGGATGAGGTACGGTGACGTCACATTTCTAGACTTGCTCAACTTCATACCCATGCCACTCTCCCGCTTTTCCAAGACCTTCGGATTGAAGGAATGCAAAGGTTATTTCCCGTACCTGTTTAACACGAAGGAAAACGAGCAGTACGTGGGTTCGATTCCCGACAAAAGGCATTACTGTCCGGAGGGCATGTCGGCGGAGGGTCGGAAAGCCTTCGAGCAGTGGCACGAAGAAAAGGAGTCCTCCGGGTACGTCTTCGACATGAGGGCGGAAATGGTGGCGTATTGCAAGATGGACGTATTTCTACTCAGTCAGGGAGTTTCCAAATTCAGAAGGGAATTCTTGGACGAGAACGGAATAGACCCGTTCAGAGAATGCGTCAGCATCGCGCAGGCGTGCATGTGCGTGTATAGAAAGCGCTTCATGCCGCTTAAAAAAATTGCCCTCTTGCCAGCGGGCGGGTATCAACTAGCGGACCGGCAGTCTCGCGCCGCATGCATATGGCTAACTTGGCTAGAGATGCAAAACCGCATCGTCATCCAGCACGCCATGCGAGGACGCGAAGTTAAAATCGTGGGGCACAAGGTGGACGGGTACAGAGAGGCTGAAAAAACCGCGTACTTTTTCCACGGCTGCTTTTATCACGGCTGCAGGCGGTGCTTTCACAATCGCCATGCGGTGATATACAACTCGAAACACGAAACCATGGGCTCCAGGTTAGAGAGCACCGAGACGGTCACGGCCAAGATCAAGGCCGCCGGCTACGCCGTGGTGGAAATGTGGGAGTGCGAGTTCAACGCCGCGATGAAGGCCAACCAGGACCTCGCGCGCCACGCAAGGGACTTTCCGGTACCCGAACCCCTGAACCCCAGAGACGCCTTCTACGGAGGTCGCACCAACTGCACCAAGACGTACTGCGAGGCGAAGGGGGATAGCAAGATCTACTACTACGACGTATGCAGCCTGTACCCGTACGTGAACAAGACGAAGCCCTACCCCGCGGGCCACCCCAAGATCCACGTGGATCGATTCCCGCGCTTGGAAGACGTGGGGGGCGGGTTGGTGAAGTGCGAGGTTCTACCGCCGCAACACCTGTACCACCCGGTGCTACCGGCGCGCATCGGCGGCAAGCTCATGTTCCCGCTATGCCGCGCTTGTGCGGAGGCGGAGAACCAAGACGAGTGCCACCACGGAGAGCGCGAGAGGGCGTTGTCGGGTACCTGGGTGATCGACGAGATGAAGGTCGCCCTGGAGGAGGGGTACCGCCTTCTCCGGGTCCACGAGATGTGGGAGTACGACGTGGTGCGGCACGAACCGACCACCGGATCCAAGGGTCTCTTCGAGAACTACGTGAATCAGTTCTTGAAGATCAAGACCGAAGCCTCCGGCTGGCCCTCGGATTGCGACGAACCTGCCGCACAGCAGCAGTACGTGGAGCAATTCTTCGAGCACGAAGGCGTCGCCCTGGATCCCCAGGCCGTCGCCACCAACCCTGGCCAAGCTGATGCTCAACAGCTTCTGGGGCAAACTGGGGCAGAGGGACAACCTTCCCACGTGCGAGCTGGTGGACCGGTACGACCGCCTCCTGGAGCTGCTCAACGACCCGGGCGTGGAAGTGCAGACCTACGTGCCCGTCACCGACCGGATGCGAGCAGTGCCGCAAGGTCAACCCCGCCGCCAACGTCGTCCTGGCAGCCTACACCACGGCTCACGCTCGCCTGGTGCTCTACTCCTACCTCAAGAGGCTGGGAGAACGGGTCTGCTACTGCGACACCGATTCCGTCGTCGTCGCCGCCGCTCCGGGTGACTGGATGCCGTCCGTTGGACGCCTCCTGGGGGACATGACGGACGAGCTGGAGAAGTACGGGAGGGGCTCTTACATCGCCCGGTTCGCCTCCACGGGGCCCAAGAGCTACTGCATGGAGATCGTTTGCCCCGAGACGGGCAAGACCTCGGTGTGCAAGGTGAAGGGGATCACGCTCAATTCGGGCACCCTGGAGCTGGTGAACGCCGAGGTGATTCGCGACGCGGTGCTCAGGGACAACGACCGTGCGGTGAAGCTGGCGGGCACGCAGATTTCTCGGAAACCGTCTTGGACTGTCGTCACCGAACCCAGCTCGAAGACGTTTAGGATGGTGCTCAACAAGCGCGTTCTCGGCGGCGATCACGATTCCTATCCCTACGGGTTCAAGAGGAACGCATAAATGAGAAGTCTACAGCCGCGCCAAAGTCATTTCGAACCGGGCGCCCCTGAGGAGACGATGCCCGGTCCCCGAGACCTGGGGCGATTCGAGTTTCCCAGCACGATGCTCGTGGCGGGGCTGTCGCGCTGCGGCAAGTCGACCTTCGTGAAAAACCTGTTACGCCACGCGCACCGGATGTTCGACGTGCGCCCCAGGAGGGTGCTGTGGTGCCACCCTCCGGAGTATTCGCCGAGACTCGAACCCTCGGCTCTGCGTTGCGAGACCCACGCGGGCATACCCGAACTTGCTTCGGTGGGCGAGAACGACCTCGTCGTCCTCGACGATCTGATGCTGGAGGGGGGCGGGAAGGACGTGTCCAATTTTTTCACCAGAGACTCCCATCACAAGCGCTTCGGCATCGTCTACATCCTGCAGAACGTGTTTCCGCAGGGTCAGAAATATCGCAACATCTCTCTGAATGCAAACTATGTCGTGGTCTTCAAGAACAACCGGGACAAGATGCAGATCGAGAGACTGTGCCAGCAGATCGAACCCAGGAACTCTAGGTTTCTCTTGGAGGCCTTCGAGAAGGTCACCGAACGCCCTCACGGGTATCTCGTGTTGGACTGCACTCAGTACACGCCCGCCCGATACAGGTATCGAACCGGCGTGCTGCCGGGGGAAAACCTCTCTTATTTCGTACCCAACTGAGACCGCCGAGAGGACTCGGGTTCGTTTCGTTCTATATTATCCCGGCAGAGTCTTACCCAATTGAGGCCATTGAGTCTAAATAAAAAGTACCGCTTTCGGAGCGAACGACATTATCGCGCAAGCATGGCTAGAGGTAGGTTAAGGCTTGCGACGCTGACCAGTCCTCGCATAGCGAGACAGCACGGTAAATTGACGGCTCTGGCCAAGGTGAAGGCCCCTCTGCGCAAAAAGTTGTTAAAAATGCCGATGGCGATCTGATCAAGGCCATTAGGGAATGTATGCTCAACGTGTGCAGAGGTCACGTGCAACTTCCCGCAAAGTGCTTGGGTCGCCTAAAGAAGCACAAGGCTTCTTGGAGGAAGTTGACGGATAAACGGGTTTCTCTGAAGAAGAAGAAGAAGAAGAGGAAGAGCATCTTGGTTCAAAAAGGAGGTTTTTTGCCGGCATTTCTCCTACCCGTCTTGGCTTCGCTTGGCGGCGCGCTAGTGTCGAAATTAACAGGATGATGTACGGCAAGCAGATCCTGGTTGCACCGCAACCGAAGACCGTCGATAAGCTTCACGCTATAGACCGCACCATATCCAGATTGGCTAAAGAAATTCAGAACCTGCAGAGCGCAAAGCTCTCTGCCGACGAAAAGTGGCGGCTCGTAAAACATAAATTGGACAACTACCTCGATCTCGTGGCACAAGTCAGAAAGCCCTTCCTTGCGACGACGACGACGATTACGAAGACGTGCACGAACGCGTGCCGGTGAAGCAGGAGGTCGAACCCCGAACCATAAAGGTCAACCTCCTCTCGCCTCGCAAAAAGAAGAGGGCAAACCCTGCCACTCCGAAAAAGAAATCGAAATCGCCTTCCGCGTCGTACCATTTTCGCAAACGCGTCTGGCAACCTCTGTACAAGTAAAGCATGAAGGAATGGAAGGCGCTAAGGCGATACTATGCCAAACCGGAACACTATGCCGGTGTGGGTACGGTCAAGCCCCTTCGAAAGGCCACGGGTGCGTCTAAGGCGAACATCGAGTCCTTCCTTCAAACCCAGGACAGTTACACTCTGCACAAACCGGTCAGAAAGCGGTTCCCCACCAGATGTTATCACGTGACGAATATGGACGATCTTTGGGAGGCCGATCTAAACGTCATGAACAGCGTGAGGGAACATAACAAACCTTACGTGTACATTCTGACCGTTATCGACGTATTTTCCAAATATGCTTGGGCCGTACCCCTGAATTCGAAGCTGGGTACCGAGGTTGCGCAAGCGTTTCGCTCCATATTCTCCCAACGCGTCCCCAGGGTCCTCCAAACGGACAAGGGAACCGAGTTTACCAACAAGACTTTTCGCGACTTTCTGAAGAAACACGACGTGAAACATTACACAACCAAAAATAACGTTAAAGCCAGCGTCGTGGAGCGCTTCAACCGCACCTTAAAATCCAAGATGTGGAGGTATTTCACGCACAAAAACAGTTACAGATACCTGGAGGTCCTTCCGACCTTACTCGAGTCGTACAATAGCTCGCATCACAGGTCCATAAAAATGGCTCCTAAGGACGTGAACGAATCTAACATTTTACGAGTGTACCGCAATCTCTACGGAAATAGGACCCTACCTCGCGCAGGGAAACCCACATTTTCCGTGGGCGATCACGTGCGCATCTCTAAAGAAAAAATGAAATTCGACAAGGGGTACGAGCAAAATTGGACGGACGAAATATTTCGGATAGCCGAGGTGGTGCGTGGTCGGCCAGTGGTATATAAGTTGAAGGATCTGGCCGGAGAAGCTATAGACGGCACATTTTACACCGAGGAGCTACAAAAGGTCGCGCTACCTCGGACGTTTAAGATCGAACGCGTTTTACAGACCAAGGGCCGAGGGCGCCACAAGCAGGTCTTGGTAAAGTGGAAGGGGTATCCGGCAAAGTTTAACTCGTGGGTTCTGGCATCGACCATCGATTCGACATGATTAAGACCAAGCCCTTCTCCATCACTCTCGTGAGCAACGCTTCCATGGAACACTTTACCGACAACACCACGGCCAGATTTTCTAACATCTTGCCCGAGAGAATCGTTCTGCAGGGAGAATGGGAGGTCGCCCTGCAAAAGGTCAGGTATCCGGTGAAATTTTATAACCTTTCGCCAGACCATGCCCGTCTGGTGGGCACCAAGTACACCATGACGCTCCTCCCCACGCATTCCAAATTCAGTTTGCAAATGCCGCAAGGCATCGTGCACAATCCCAAAGACTTGGTGAACCTCGTCAACGCCGTTCTACTCGAACACTTGCACGTGGAAAACTTCTTCCTCTTCGACGAGCGCAAGCAGACGGTGGGCGTGAATGCCGCCGTCGCCCATCCCGAACCACTACCCGACATTCCGTTCGACGGGTTTGTGGAAAATGTCACGCGTACGGCCGTACCGTACGCGGTCGGCGAATACGAAGCTCTCAACGATGCGCCCCACCAGAGACCCAAGCCGAAACCGAAACCGAAGCCCTGGGCTTCGGGGCAGCAGAAACCCGCGGCGGCTCGTTCCGTCAGACCCAAACGAGACGTTTCAAAATCGGAGGACCCTCCGGGACCTCTACACCGCTTCCACAGTTTGCTCTTAACGCCCGCTATGGCAAAAATGTTGGGTTTCGAGCCCTACGTCAACGCCATTCTCGAAAAAGCTGCTATACACCCCGTAGATCCTTATATGGGGTTTCCTTACGAAATGTTCATCTATTGTAATCTAGTGACCCCGCAAGTCGTGGGTGACACCTTCGCCCAAGTCATACAGAGCGCGGCCGTGGAATACGAAAGAAGCAACAACACTTACATGAGCGACGAAAAGACGTTTTTTCCCCAAAATTGGGTACCCTTGATTCAGCAAGACTTCAAGACGGTCAACATAGATTTATGGAACGGTTACGGCGATCTCTTGCCATTCGCCGACGGATTTTCCTCTACTATAGTTCTCGCTTTTCGTCCGAAACAGGCGTAATGGACGTGCACGCCGTAACGCGGTACTACCTCAATCAGACCGGCGGCGCGTTCCACAATCGCGATTTCATTCTCTACAGGGGCAAGCGCTACCAAAGAGGCAGCGGTCTCTTTTCAGCCCTCGGAGGACTCTTCAGAAGGTTGCTACCGTTTTTAAAGAGCGGAGCAAAAGCAGTCGGAAAGGAGGCCTTAAAGGCGGGCGGTCACGTTCTGTCCGATGTGACTGTGGCGGAAGCAGCGCCAAAGCAAGCGCTCCAACGGAGGCTGAAGGAGTCCGCATACAATTTAAAGCGAAAAGCCGACGAAAAGCTCGATGCCATGCTCGGTTCCGGCGCCAGGCGCCTCAAGAGAATAAAACCGAGCAAATCCAAAAAGAGTAAGCAGTCGAAGCTGAAACGCGGTAGGCGTAAGGTGCAAGACATATTTTCGTAATGGCAGACGCGGCCGTCCACATGAGTTCCGAACTGGACCTCTTTACACAGGTGCCGGTTCAGATGAGCATCGAGGAGTCACGGTTCCTATACCTAAACCCTCAAAACACTTTAATGAAAAATGCCCCCATCACCTTTCATTATTCCGGAAATGCGGACGATTACCTAGACTTGACCTACGTCGTACTCGAACTCATGGTGCGCATTGTAGATGACAAAGGAGAGGCCTTAAACGCTGACGCTAATGCCACTCTGGTCAACAACGCCTTAAATTCCCTGTTTCAACAGGTGGAGGTAACCCTCAATAACGTCATCGTCTCCATGCCGCAAGCCGGTTACCCCTATAGAACCTACCTCAAGACGCTTCTCAATTACTCCGAAGATGCCATGAACACCAAACTAGAATCCACCCTCTGGAGAAAGGACACGGCAGGCATCATGGACACTTTTATCGCCAATGCGGGTTTTCAGTGGCGTCAGGGGTTTACCAAAGGGAGCAACGTCGTACAGCTCATCGGTCCTCTGTCCAACGCTCTGTTTAGACAGGATAAGCTGCTTTTGAACAACGTTAGCATGACCGTCAAGCTCACTCCCGCCTCTCCCCAGTTTTATTTGTTTTCCGACGTAGATACCTTTAAGGGGTACGCCGACATCGTGTCTGCCACGCTGCGCTTAAAATCGGTGCGGCCCTCGCCGACCATAAAGCTCGCGCACCAGGCCGTGCTCGCAAAGGGCAACGCAAAGTACCATCTCAAGGACGTCAGCTTTCACGCTCTCAGCATCCCCAAGGAGTCCAGGGCAATGACGTTTAGCGACGTGTGCGTAGGGCAAGTTCCCAGGAGAGTGGTAGTAGCCATGGTCACCGACAAGGCCTATTCCGGCCATTTTAACTCAAATCCGTACAACTTGAAACATTTTAAAATGAACTTTTTTCAGCTCTACGTGAACGGGCAACCCGTTCCCTCCCAACCTCTGCAACCCGACTTTACAAAGGGACACTATTTGCAATGCTTTCAAACCCTGCAGGACGGCCTAGGCATTCATTTCAAGGACGAGGGACACTCCATCTCCAGAGAAACCTACCCGCAAGGGTATACGATAATGGTTTTCGATCTCACTGCAGACATGAGCGCTAACGAGTCTCACATCTCGGGTCAGCGCCACGGAACCGTCTCTATAAGCATCGGTTTTGCCGATAAATTGACAGAACCGGTCATTCTTCTGCTGCTAGCGGAAATACATCGCACGGTCGAAATCGACGCCAACCGATCCATTCTGGTATCATGAACACCTTTCAAATTCAACGGTTTCTATCGACATGCCCCTCTACGCGCTCTCACTTTTTAGGCGTCTACCCCTGCGATAAACTACCCGTACTTCACGGCATTCGAACGCCTCCCTTGGCGCTAGTGGCTAACACCGACCCCAGCACCAAATCCGGGCAACACTGGGTTTGCATCTTTGTGGACAAAAACTCGCATGGAGAATATTTTGACAGTTACGGCATAGGACCGCTTTCGCCCCATTTTCTCCGGTTCTTAAATTCGGTCTGCGGGACGCGTTGGTCCACCAACGCCAGAAGGCTGCAAGGTTTCGACAGCACCACTTGCGGTCATTACGTCATCGCCTACCTCACCCACCGCTGCTCCGGCTTACCTAAGCATAAATTCTCAAAATTTCACGTCAGCAATCACGCGCATAATGATGTCGTCATTCGCAAAACGTACAAAGACGCATGCCGCGCAAAGTGCTCTGACGCTCAGGAAACTTGTCAACCCTTGAAGGTGAGTACGTGTGTGTGTGTGTGTGTGTGTCACTATTCATCACATCTAACCTAATCCATCCTCTTGCACGTGCTTTCAGAAGACGCTCCTGCTCATATAAAAAGCAACGTCACGGTGCCGCTCGCCTCATTCAGAGTGTACCATGCAGCACGCGGATACAGTCATGCTGCCATGCAGCACGCCCACCAGGTGTGTACGCACCTATGTATTAGCTTGCTTTTTTCTATCCCGTTTATCTCTCTATCCCTCACATTATTATTATTGTTTTGTGTGTTCCAGTATAACCGAATGTCAAACCCCGACCACCTCGAAACCCGGGGAAAAAAGGAAACTACCCATCTTCGACCTCCAACAGCATCCCGACAGCCCTGCTCCGCCAGCACAGTTCCAACACAGTGCAGTTATGGGTCCTCTGGCGGATATCTACTTCCTCAACCCGCAACAAACTAAATTCGTCAGTGTGGGATTCTCCCCCCCAGCCGCCGCACCATCTCGTCGTCACCATTGCCAAATGTGGACAGCACAACGCAGTCGTCATGAGTTCCTCGCAGTGGCACAAACTCGTCGAAGCCATCCCCATCATTCACAAACGCTTGAATGACCCACAGGGACGTCTACAGCAATTTCAATTCAGCGAAAGCGTCACCATTGTGTTTAAGTTTGTGTTCGGAAAGCTAAAGCTCGTTTTCAAAGACCCGCAAGGCGCATCCGTTACGCTCAACCAACAAGAATGGCACGTGTTGCATGCCCTGCAGCGCATCATTACCGACATCATGTATCACAAAAAGAAGGAAGAGACGGACGTGCAAAATCAAATCATGGCATACCACAAGTACATGCTTCACAACCATGCCTCCAACGTTCCCTTACATAACATGAATTTCACGCAGTTCACCAAGTACATACGGTGCGCCAATTTTAGAACATTCCTCGAGGTTCATCATTTCCTCAACACCCATTTCGCACTGCGCATCTCACAAAATAGTCCTTAGTGCGCATGTATTTCTACCAGCGTTCCAACCGCACCTCACCCAAACATCTCGCGCCCTTCGCTCCCGCATCATGGGGTACAGAAATTACCTGTCGGTGTACTACCATGACAGTAAGGTGTTTAAAGACTACGAGGTGGACGGTCACCCCCATAAAAATACACCTTATGCACTTCGCTTCGTCGACAGCACCTACGACGGAAAATCCGTCTCCACCAGTGTTCACAGCTGCGAAACCAAAATTCATTTTGTGCTATCTAACATGTACTTCAACGATATCCATTTCAAAGCAGATAAAGAAGACGCACAACATCAGTGGTTCCAATTTGTGCCCGCAAGAGGTTTATACATCGTTTTCTACGAATAGCAATGCATTTCCACAGACAAAATGCAGCAAATGTTAAACGAAAACCCCATGTGCTACGGCACGTGCTTAGCGGCGCATTTGGGTCGCGAATCACCCTATATCATACCCGATCACATTCACGGCGTTTGCATGTTCAGCACCGTTCAAAACAGAGTTCTCCTCCAAGACCAAAACCGTTAAATCAACGGACACAGTGTTTTTCCTGCGGATGTTGTGCAATAATCGATAAGCGCTTCCGGCGGATGTAGTGAACCTCCAACGAACGTTTCCCCCACCAGTGCTTCCCCTGATATGGTAATTCTCCAACGAAGTTTTCCCCCACCACAGCTTCCCCCTAATGTGGTCGTTTGCATGTTCAGCACCGTTCAAAACAGAGTTCTCCTCCAAGACGAAAACCGTTAAATCAACGGAGACTGTTTTTCCTGCGGATGTTGTGCAATAATCGCTAAGCGCTTCCGGCGGATGTAGTCAACCTCCAACGAACGTTTCCCCCACCACTGCTTTCCCCTGATGTGGTAATTCTCCAACGAACTTTTCCCCCACCAGTGCTTCCCCTAATGTGGTCGTTTGCATGTTCAGCACCGTTCAAAACAGAGTTCTCCTCCAAGAGGAAAACCGTTAAATCAACGGACACAGTGTTTTTCCTGCGGATGTTGTGCAATAATCGCTAAGCGCTTCCGGCGGATGTAGTCAACCTCCAACGAACGTTTCCCCCACCACTGCTTCCCCCTGATGTGGTAATTCTCCAAGCAACTTTTCCCCCACCAGTGCTTCCCCTGATGTGGTAAATCTCCAACGAACTTTTCCCCCACCAGTGATTTCCTGCTTCCGGCAGTTGGGTTATATTTATGCACGCGCATTCTTTTCCCGTTCATCGGTGCTAGCCAGCCGTGGGGGAATGCCAGGACCGACGTGTAAAGACTTCCACTGCTCGTTTTGCTTTCACCAAACGTGCAGCTGCGAACTTAGGCACCGTCTCACCCGCCTGTGCACGCAGTGTCAACTCGGTTTCTACGAAGACCTCATCTCAACAAGCAAATTCAACAATTCCTTCGAAGGTACTCCGCTAGAAACACCACATGAACTGCTTCATCGTGCTCTTTCGGTATCTCGATAACGGACGAAGAATCCACCTGCTACTGCCCAGGGAACGCCAAGTGCTGCTGCAGAACGGCATATACATCTTTGAACGCTATCCCCCAAGCGACGTCGACCTTGTGTGGAACCAACTTCCCACAGCCGCACAGGTAGTTTGCGCACCTTATCGCAGGTGTAAACAACACTACAACCTTCCTCATCAAACCACTCATATAGACGGTCCTCCCCCGTTTATCAAAAACTGCCATCTGTGCCGTCATAATGTCACAGGACGCCCTTAAAGAGCCAGAAGAACTTTCCCGCAGCGCCGACACTCTCAGCGTATCTACGCTTGAACAGCACGTACCGTATCGTGTCGTCGGCGTCAAAACAATCGACACCGTTCACGGTACAAAGCTCGTCGCCAAACTCGACAACGACACAGAAGTTTTGCTACCAACAAGATTTGCAAAAGCCTCTCCAGAACTCATCAACAAACTCAACTCTACCTCATTCTGCATCATATACGCAGGCGAGGAAAAACTACGCAGCGGTTTCAAACGTCACATCGTCACGTTCTCCCCATATAACCCTAAATAATGTCCGACGAAACCTATCCCGTCCCCGTGGGGAACAATCTTAACCTACAACTCATTCTCAACGCAGCTTCACCTATCCGTATCCTCTGCATCTCCAACTCCTATTTCCGCAGCAGCAGAGTTGTCACCATCACACTTGACGTCCAAGGGGCTCACGCCGTCCACGTCAAATGCGTACCTACCAAAGTGCACCAGCATCAACAAGACGTACTATGCATCATATACCTCGGCAACAGCAACATTCCTGCTCTAACCAACAAAGTCACATCCACAGGATGCTTCTCAACCAGCCATTACAACGAATTTACCATCCCCATCTATATACCAACCTTCACCGAGTTCGTCAACGAAAGTTTCTCTCACCTGCTCGTCACCTGCATCACCAAACCTATCCACCAATTTACCGTCGATAGCAGCAGCAGCGATGACGAGGACTCAAAGTGCACCACGTACTTTAAAATCATTGTTGTGCGCGAAATTTGTGTGTCCTAGTGCCTCAACAAACTATGAATTTTAATGTGCTTTTTTTTCTCCTAATATTTCTTATATTGTCCATTTATTGTATTCATATGTTAATCTCCTGTAATCAAATAATCCATTATGTTATTCTCAAAGTATGTATTCATATGTTAAGCAAATAATACATCATGTTAATCTAAACTATGTATACATATCTTTATCCAATGTACTGTATTCAAATTATAAATAAAGAAAACAGTCCCGGATGAGCCAATTGCAATAACGATAATCCTTCCGCTCATGGCGCTTTTCAAACTTGCCACCGTCGCTCGCAGTGACACTAGCGCCCCTAGCGGCAGGATTATCGTTAATCCAATTGGCTCATCCGGGACTATTACTACTAATGCGCCACATAGCAACCAGCGCTTAAAAGATTTGACTATCGCTTATAACCATGTTCCCCTTGCATCTACAAGAAAATTAGCAATAAGATTGACATCTCGATATCTCGATTAACAAGAAGCATATGGAGAATAAACATTTGTAAAAATAGTTTGTACAAGAGTTCAGAAAGTCATGTGAGTGTAGCACATCAGAATTTTTATCTATCACTTTGTTGTTTATCACTTCACTCAGGTGAACTACTTCAATTCTCCGTCCTTTCACTTTCTTCGTGACGTAGCCACTTCACGCCGGACGGTTCACTTCATTCGAGAGTCGAACACAAGACCTTCGCAGCAGCACTCACTCGTAGAATCGCTTTTGACCAGAGACTAACTCGCTCACTCTCACGAGAGCGGTCGTTTATATGGTCAGCGGAGTTTTCCCACATGGTTCTCGAACTCAACTACACGGTCTTTTAGACAGACTTTCTGGAGGAGGGTGTGGAGAAAGAAGCTTCCAGAAGGGTTGGTTCACCTGTCGATAGCGCACACAGTGTTTACGCTGGTGAGCGCCCGTTATCTTTGTTTACTCCCCCCAATAACTTTCGGCCATAGCCACTACGTCACAATATGCTGGTTTAAGAATATTCAAAGAAACCACATTGCCCTACTGTGGAAAAGTAGATTGAGAGTAGCAAATACATCAGTATATGACTTTAAAATCAGAACAATAAATTCGAATTCTAATGACTGGTGAATACGGCGATTTACTAGTAGGTCATATGTTGTATGGTTGCCAATTATACCAGAATTAAATTTATCAACTGTTACTAAGTCTATATGAAGTAGGATTTACTTATCCAATCAAATTAAGTAATATAATTTACACTGATTCTAACAAGTTACTCTTTCTTTTATTATACAGTCAGGTCAATAAATGTAAAATGAAACTGAGGGAATAGCATCTTTGCATAACTCAAAATTCAAAAGATGCGGTTGGCTATTCTGATTTCTGACGCCTGTGGGAGGTTTTAACAACAATAAAAACAAAAACGAATGGAGTATGTCTTGTTTTGGAATAGCAAGGTAACTAACTAAGCTTATGAAAGCAAATCTAGTTTGCAATTTGTATATAGTTACCTCTTCAGTAAACTTTAGAAATAGTTTATTTTGTACGTATCCGGAATTAATGTGGAAAAGAAAGTGCATGTATCAGTCGTTTTAAGAGGTGTGAAGGTTATTATTTACTTTATCATCTATTGCCAATTGTTTCAAACATGTTTTAATATATGCTAAATTATGAATTCTCTTGAGATTTATTCTCTGAAATCCAACATATATTTTTACGTTGAAGTAACACAGGTTCCTCAACGTTATATTTGGGTCAGTTATGCCTCATTTTAGTGAGTGTTCAGGTGTATCAGTTTTTGCAGGTTTCTTCCAACCATACTCCACTTGCGGCTTATTATGGTTAAGGTTTCTTTGCGCACAAATAACCGGTTCTTGGAGAAAGTCATTTATTGCGTGAAATGTCAGTGAAGTATATTTCGCAAGAATCACAGCTCAGTTTAACTTGAAGCCTAAAATCAACACTCTTACTGTCAATACTCTTTCGGATTTCTAATGCCTGTGCACCTTTGGTTTGAGTTAAGATTTGGGGTTATTATGCAGAACTAGGGTTCCATGAATAACAGCTTGACCCAATAGCCCAACCCCTACCAAAAAATGGTTTCATGGATGGATTTGAACAACCAAGCTGAACATTCCAGTTGGAAGCATAGGATCGTACCATGACAAAAAAGCCGAAATTGCCGAGAACCAATCAACAGTCTTCGCATCACTCCAGATGATGCCAAAACTGCCTTTAAGAGGACAAAGACAAGCTGTACATATCAGGATGAGAATTTGGTATAAGGGGTTAAAAGGTAGTGGGATGTGAATGGTAGGAAATGTGGATGAAGCTGTAATGAGGTGCAAGAAATAAGTGGTTGGTATAAAACTTGTAACTTTTTAAAGATTTCTTTCTGAAACCAAGCATTTGCCTAAAAGATTACGCCCCAAAACATCATTAGGGTAGGTATTATTTAAGCGCATGTTAAACATGGTTTAAACCTAATCGGTCCCGGGTGCTAAAGTTAATAATTACTGATGTGAATACTTTGAAGAGCTGTAACCCCTGCATTTGCTGATTTCAAGACATCTTTTATATAGTAAAATGATTGGGTAATGTTGCTGCCAGCCTCTCCCTGTCCTACGTCATGTCGCTAAACCATACCAATGTTGCCACGAAAAACGCAAGAGGGATATGTTGGTTGGCAAGAAGGTGAGAGTTTCAGAGTTCCATTTTCTTCTTCCGGAGGGGAACCTAAGGGACGTATGAAGGGAGGTAGTGTTTACGGAAAGGTCCAGAAGTGGAACTGAAATGGTTCGTAGAAAATGCAAATAAGAACGTGCAGTTAAAAGGGAGCGTACTGTGTGGAACACACCCATTGCTTATCATGCATTTGCATGGTACACACATTAGCGTAAGTTCATTTCATTAGAAAAGTCATAATTCCGTTACGAAATGTATTAATTTACCAATTGGGGAATTGCGTGAGGTTATGTGGTATGTAACTTAGCTAAAGGTTATTTCATGACAATATGAAGAGCCCCTCATTTATTCTGCAACTGTACTGCTCAATCTTACATTGAGTTATTTTTGATTGAATTAAGGAATGTAATGCATAGGCAAATGACCCTATCAAATAATAGCTGGTGTATAGCTAACAGTCAATGCATATGGCAGTAAAAGTCGTAATTAAAGTGATTAATAATCGCAACTTTAAAAATAATCCAACCAGATCTTCATGTGATTAAGCAGCCAATTAAAGTGCGGATATAAACGAAATAAATAATACAGATTGGTAATAATAGTAAACAAATATTAATCTTAACTTTAAGGATAACTGTTAGTCCAACCAGGTCTACTTGCTCTTTTATGATGCAAATGTTAGCCTTAAAAATGCTGCTATTGCATATGTTTGGTTAAAGAAAGCGCACAACCGTAAACTCACCCCAGTTGGCCATTTTGAACAGCAATGACTTTTCCCGCCACTTTCTCCCTCTTGGCGGCATGAATTACCTACTGCCAACAACACATGTATTCTACAGTAGTGCTACTCGCGTATTTTTAGCAACTTTTTAAGAATGTGGGTTGGCAGCATACGGTGACGTAGGACAGGGATAGGCTGGCAGCAACATTACCAGTGATTGTGCTGTCAACAAAGTACTGTAGTTTGGTAATACTCTGCAATGCGCATTAATGGAAGAATCTGTCAAACCAACTGTATTAGTGTAATGTGTGAGAACAGCAATGTTGTAGTTGAATTATGTGTTTGATGCTATCAAGTATGAGAGAAACCTATGTATATGTGTGTGCATGTGAGCGAGCGACTACTCATGCATAATGTGTGAGAACAGCAATGTTGTAGTTGAATTATGTGTTTGATGCTATCAAGTATGAGAGAAACCTATGTATATGTGTGTGCATGTGAGCGAGCGACTACTCATGCATAATGTGTGAGAACAGCAATGTTGTAGTTGAATTATGTGTTTGATGCTATCAAGTATGAGAGAAACCTATGTATATGTGTGTGCATGTGAGCGAGCGACTACTTCTGCATAATGTGTGAGAACAGCAATGTTGTAGTTGAATTATGTGTTTGATGCTATCAAGTATGAGAGAAACCTATGTATATGTGTGTGCATGTGAGCGAGCGACTACTCATGCATAATGTGTGAGAACAGCAATGTTGTAGTTGAATTATGTATTTGATGCTATCAAGTATGAGAGAAACCTATGTATATGTGTGTGCATGTGAGCGAGCGACTACTCATGCATAATGTGTGAGAACAGCAATGTTGTAGTTGAATTATGTGTTTGATGCTATCAAGTATGAGAGAAACCTATGTATATGTGTGTGCATGTGAGCGAGCGACTACTCATGCATAATGTGTGAGAACAGCAATGTTGTAGTTGAATTATGTGTTTGATGCTATCAAGTATGAGAGAAACCTATGTATATGTGTGTGCATGTGAGCGAGCGACTACTCATGCATAATGTGTGAGAACAGCAATGTTGTAGTTGAATTATGTGTTTGATGCTATTAAGTATGAGAGAAACCTATGTATATGTGTGTGCATGTGAGCGAGCGACTACTTCTGCATAATGTGTGAGAACAGCAATGTTGTAGTTGAATTATGTGTTTGATGCTATCAAGTATGAGAGAAACCTATGTATATGTGTGTGCATGTGAGCGAGCGACTACTCATGCATAATGTGTGAGAACAGCAATGTTGTAGTTGAATTATGTGTTTGATGCTATCAAGTATGAGAGAAACCTATGTATATGTGTGTGCGTGTGAGCCAGCGACTACTCATGCATAATGTGTGAGAACAGCAATGTTGTAGTTGAATTATGTGTTTGATGCTATCAAGTATGAGAGATACCTATGTATATGTGTGTGCATGTGAGCGAGCGACTACTCATGCATAATGTGTGAGAACAGCAATGTTGTAGTTGAATTATGTGTTTGATGCTATCAAGTATGAGAGAAACCTATGTATATGTGTGTGCATGTGAGCGAGCGACTACTCATGCATAATGTGTGAGAACAGCAATGTTGTAGTTGAATTATGTGTTTGATGCTATCAAGTATGAGAGAAACCTATGTATATGTGTGTGCGTGTGAGCGAGCGACTACTCATGCATAATGTGTGAGAACAGCAATGTTGTAGTTGAATTATGTATTTGATGCTATCAAGTATGAGAGAAACCTATGTATATGTGTGTGCGTGTGAGCGAGCGACTACTCATGCATAATGTGTGAGAGGCAGTATTATATATGTGATTTTTCTTATGCTATAGTGTGTTTGTGTGTGCCGTACCAATACAAGAAGGTCTCGTGCTTCACCACCATGTGGCCGTCAGGTTGTAGCGAGCTGCTGTCCTCTGGCTTTAACTGGAGATTAGACTGGAGTATGTTTGTGTGAACTGGATTTAAAGTGATTACGAGGTAATCTGTTTATCTTAGTGACTCTGAAAATATAGATGAAACACTAATCTTGAATCATTTTGTGGCTCCCTCTCACCTCGCATGCTGAAGGGTGCTGAACTTGGACTTAAATGGAATTGTTCCTATTCATCTCAACGATCCTGAAAACCATGGATTCGGTAGTAACATCAGCCCCCCTTTTTTTTTTTTAATTATTATTTCTACATGTCGCCCCTTCCATCACACCTGTTGTCCTCCGTGGTCTAGGGGTACCATGCTAGCCTCTAATTCCTGAGGTTGTGGGTTCAGACCCGGCAGAGGGTGACAGTGCCTTTTGGGGGTGAAAGTCCTTAGCATCGCTAACTTCAAAAGGGATGTAACTTATTTTTCTCTTTTTGAGATTTAATGTTCCTTAACCAGTTTGGTCATATCGGATGAAGAATGAAGTGATGCTCAAGTGAGCTTGGGGTCCATAGCTTAGTTACCCATAATTCATCATCCAGGAAAAGGGAAAACCCTGGCAAAAACCTTCACTGGGTAACTCACCCTAACTGAGATTTGAACTCAGGACCTCTTGAATGTAAGGCAGACATGCTACCCCCCACATCACAGATGGGCCACCCACTCAGCATTGTTTTCAAGATAGTAAGTCATATGTCTACCGAGTTAGGTTGAAATTGTTCCAGGGTTATACTGCATACATTTTTATATTATGTATTGATTGCATAGACTTTAAGTACTAGTATTTACTAATTAGCTAAAGAGGAAAATTGTAATTTAATACCATATTCAAGAGTAAAACATGCCCTTTTGCATTAAAATTTAAAATATGCATTCTCCCCAGGAATGTGCATAACCAAACGCTGCTCAAATTGTCTGTGAAGGTGTGAGTTACAAAGTATATCGTATCTGCATACCTTTAAATATGTAAAAGAGAACATGCATTTTACATATAAATCTGGGCTCTACTCATGAGAAATAGTAACATGCGCTATAATGAGTACTAATGTTGTTATTAGTGTGGGTAAAAGGATGTCCATGTTCATTGAGACATTCCTGCCATTCCTCGTCATCAATAGTCACTCTGTAGGGTTTCAATTAAATAACAGTTTGGCAGCTATATAAACAGAGGTTTTTGAAACATCCACTTGCTGTGCATCATGTCTTAGAGGCTGCTTGGAGAGCATTTAATTGATGCACCAATTTCGTCAATTTTTTTCCTCTGTTAGAACATGTCTTGTTTTCACTTCTTAGGTTTAGCGATTCATTTTCCTAAACTTATTAAGCAGGTATTAGGCAGCATCTCTATTTGAACTGAAATACCTGGAAATGTCTCCTGAAATTGTCTACTCACCTGTCTATACGATTCGGTTTTTATGTACATACGAGGTGTGTTAAAAATGTATTGAGCCCCATTTTTCCCACGTAACCAATGAATCGTCGGAGACCTCCTTCGGTGGATATATGGAAGGGACATTCATGGGCAGTCGTGAATTTTTTCCTGCCTGCAGAAAGCATCATCAGTTGCTAGTAATCGCTCTACGAGTGAAGACGTGTAGTAAGCGGTTGTCAGGTTTCAGTTTTTTTAAAATGACGGAACAATTTGAGCAGCGATATTGCATCAAATTTTGCCAAAAGTTTGGCAGTACCCAAGTGGAAACCATTTGCAAGATTCAACACGCTTTCAGGGACATGCTAAAGGATACTCCATGGATAAAGGAGTAGTACAACCCTTTCAAAGATGGCCACGCAGTGGACTGCAAACCACATTCAGGAAGCTCCTCAACAAGCAGAAATGACAATGTCATTGAATAAGTATGGACTTTGGTGTTGCAGGACCGCTATATCACAGTCCGAGAACTTGCAAAACATTGGATTGGTACATTCAATTTTGACCGAGGATTTGGCAATGAGGAGAGTGTCTGCAACATTGGTACCAAAGCTGCTAACCATGGAGCAGAAACAATGGCATCTGAACATTGCACAGGCATGCTGGCCAATGCAAACCATGATCCCAACCTTCTGAGCACTGTGATCACAGGCAATGAGACATTGGTTTATGGCTACAACTCAAAAACCAAGATGCAGTTGTCACAGTGGCAACACTCATCCCCAAGGCCAAAAATGCACGGCAGATCCCCTCAGGATCCTCAGGTTGACTTTTTTTACCCTTGTGGTGTGATGTATCATGAGTACGCACTACAAACTCAAACCATCACAAAGTATTACTACCAGGTGGTCCTTTGTTGCCTTCGTGATGCTGTGTGGTGCAAATGACAGGATCTGTAGGCGGCAAAAACTTGACAGTTCCATCATAACACACTCGCCATTTTGTGCATTTGATTCAGGCTATCTTCGCCTGACACAACATTCCTGTAGTTCGTCAGGCCCCTACTCACTCGACATGGCTCCGTGTGACTTTTGGCTATTTCCCAAGCTAAAAATGCTGCTGAAAGAAACCCAATTTGAGTCAAGTGAAGAAATCATGTGCAATACGACAGCCTGGCTGCTCACCATTCCAAAAACTGTGTTCCAGAAGTGTTTCCAACAATGGCGAGATGTGTGCATCACCAAGGAGACTACTTTGAAGGGGATTAGTATTTTGGACCTCCAAATTAATAAATGTGTTTCTGACAACGCAGGTTCGATACATTTTGAACACATCTCTTATCGTGCCTCAAAATTCTTTGTTCAAGCATGAATTTTTTTGGTAGGCATTTCAGTGGACTAATAACAAGAATACCCTAAATTAATCCACACACAACACAAATGTTAGAATAAGCATTCATTTTTCAGATGCACGATACAGCATTCACCGACAATTTCATAGCCGATAAGTGCAGCGTTGAGGTGTTTATTCATTGCTAGTGGAACAATACTGAGGACATTACAGTGCAAGCAGATCATGAATTTCACGCGATCATGGCCAGATACAAATGACTGCTGTGTATGTGTGTGCGCGTTGCCCCACATATGTGAGCCTTAACTTGTAGGAGTTTAATTGTTTCTAGGAGTGTTTGCCCCACGTTCACTTTTAACTTTTATTTTAATGTTTATTTGAATATTATATATATGCCTCGGCTGCGTCAGTATTTTTTTTAGAACACGTATCTCTTAGCAGGGTGGTATGGCTAAAGAATGAAGGATTAAATTATAATTGTATTGTACTTTGTTTATTAATCCTTCACACGATTAATTAACACTTCATTGATGTATCCTACTATAAAGCTGTGAGATTTTTGTTAATTTGCACTTTTTAAAACACGTAAACTTTATTATTCTCACCGCAATGAAGTTTTATGTCTCACATTGAACCTGTATCGTACCGATCAGGTATGCAATCTAAACTGGACTGGTTGGGAATGCTGTCTTGTAGCGTCTGCTGCCTGAATTTGTAAATTTCCTCTATTTAAGTCTCTGATTGGCTAATCTTATTCTAATAGAATACTTTTATTTAACTTGAGCTTTTTCTAGTTGTTAATTGGCTATTTTTAAACTGTTTTAAATATTACATTATTGTTCCAAGAATTATTAGTAGCATTATTAAACTTTCTAATTTAATGTTGTCTCAAGGTTACCTCATTGTTAGCAACTTTCGGCTTTTACTTTATAATTCTGTTTGCTATGGAAGGCAGCTTACTTTTATTCTCACAACTCCTACATTGTTAAACTACATAATACATTCTATAACTTTATTATACATGTACATAATAATATAAACATAATACAATGACTGTTTACATGCATTTTATATATTATTACATACACATATTGCTTTAAGGCGGGCTGTTATTATATATTATATTATATAATTAGACTGATATTATTTAAGTGATAAAAATACTACCTCAGCGTGCATGCACGTGCGTGCAAGAACCTCGTTTATTCAGACTAGGTGATAGTGGAGCTAATCCGGATTAATGAAAATCTGGAGAATCTGGAAACAAACTGCTAAAGGAATACAAACTTTGACATACAATAGTGAAATATGAATCATTACAAAAGCAGAAGTAAAAACAGTTAAAAGCTGTCCAGATGAGACATCTACAGTGTAGCGCATATACAAATTATTCTTATGAAAATTAATTTTCTTATCTTCTTCTTTTAATTGAGATAAAACTTTCTGGAAATAGCTGTAGTACACATTTCATATAGATACAAAGGGAGTAGTAATAGTCAAATGTTTTAGAACTGGACGCTATATGCTGACCAAAAAATTGCATACAATGCAATTACAAGAAACAACTGAATGTTGAAAGGACTTTAAGGAATGAAGAAGTATTGAACAATTCAAACCATTAATAATGCATATATCAGAAATGGCTGATGCCACAAAAAAAGTTATTTTAAATAAATTGTTGTGTCTTAAAAGAGATCTGCATTTAAATGTAGTACATTTTTGTCTATTGCTTAATATTTATATGCAATATAAGATAACACAAAATTCCTTCCGAATGAAGAGGACTTCACATGCTATTCTCAGAGAATTCAAGATATACATTTTATTTATCATGTAAATATCTATAATATATGGTATTTTAATCAAAATCTTTAGAGCCTGTTCTTAGAAAATAAAAAATTTTGAAAAATGTTCCATGTAAAGGGTAGTTTGGGGTTGGGATTTTCTTGAAAAACTTTGGGTCACATCTTTGGAAGATACTGAACCTGAATACCAACTTGGGTGTTTGTGCGACTTTTCATTTTTTAATTATACTGTTCATACAGACACACACACACCATTTGAAGTCTACGACATACAGGAATGCCTATGTTACTTGCAAAAAAAAATTTAGTCTTATTTTTGGACGCTCTTTATCTACTATTATTCTTAGTTTCCCATTCTGTATTGGGCGTGAAAGACCAGAAATTTTGCTCAGAGGCCTCTTTATCACGCTTGAGGTTCTTTTACGGGCCGTAAATCTACGACACGGTACCATGGCTTTACTTTTCTTCCAAAGGAAGCCATGCTGAGGATTTTTACGTCAGAAAAAATCCATTGCCCTCCGTCAGGTTTGGATCTGCGACCTCAGTAACTAGGAGCTAGCATGGTACCCCTAGACCACAGAGGATGACATTGCTTTCGAACATGCCGCCATCCAGCAGCCTTTGGAGGTGCATCAGCCCGGCACCAGAGAACACCACTAGTCACACACATTCCCCAGACAATAACTGGCAAAATCAGTTGAAAACATGCTGACGATGGGAGCAAACCGTTCTCCCGAAATGCATTCAAGTAAAAACATTTTAGTGATGTAGTGTAACAACCTTCAACTCACTTTATTTTTTTTTTTAAAAAAACTGCATGCGGTATTCACATTACAACCATATACTTATTTATCAAAGAACACACATATTTTAGTGGTGAGAAAGGAAGCAAAATTCAATATTAAGTTTGTATTAATGAGATTCAGTTATCAAGGCTTTAGTGTAACACTAGTTATATGTAGGTAATAAACTCTCTCCTCCCTCCTCTCCCCCTCCCTCATCCTCTCCCTCTCCTCCCCCTCCTTTGTGCCACTCTCCCTCACACAGTATAACAATATGAAATGAAATTGAGTTTTATTTATGGACGCTCTTTAACTTCTATGGTTCTTAGTGTCCCATTCTATATTGGGCGTGAAAGACCGGAAATTTTGCTCCGAGGCCTCTTATCAGGCTTGAGGTTCTTTTAGATGCCGTAAATCTACGACACGGGACCACTGGCTTTACTTCCCTTCCGAAGGAAGCCGTGCTAAGGATTTTTACGCCTGAAAAAATCCATCGCCCTCTGCCGGGTTTGAACCCGCGACCTCGGGAACTAGAGGCTAGCATGGTACCACTAGTCCACGGAGGACGACAGTATAACAATATGAGTAGACACACATGTACATACACCTCTCTGCAGCACTACTAATACCACTGCTGCCGCCGCCACCACCACCACCACCACCACCACCACCACCACATATCCATTATACAATGTGCGCCACTCAAAGCCATACAAATGAAAGGGGAAAATCTATACATAACTTTATTAATTATTAAAAGTTTTTCACTCTTGGTTTTTTTGTTGTTGTTAACATCATGCTCCATAACAGTAAAGTAACACTACATGATTGATTATTATAATACACATTCTAGTTTACCTGATTACAGTAGTTTAGAGTGATAGTATTGTATACAATACAGTTAATAAGATAACAATGTAATTTATACAATCTTATTGTTCCATTTGTTAACAGCATTAACATTAATAGTTACCTTATTCTATTTATTTGTTTACAATGTACAGAGTGAGCCAAAAGACTCTGAACCGCCTGTGCGGTGTTTTTCCTGTCCGTGCCCTCAGCGCTTTTTGCCGTCTGCCGCTATCATAAAAAGGTGCGGATGAAACCATACAACATTTTTAAAACTACTTTTAAAGGCTTTATTTACCAATTTTATGAAAGGAGATGCTGAAACTGACCACTGTCGTTGTCCATACATTTTTGGCACCTGTTTAGGAAACTATCCATCACTCGCTGTACTTCACGTTGAGAAATTTCCTGGCGGATATTTTGTTTTAATTCTTCCAGAATATGTGTGTTTGTCTTGTAATCTTTATGTTTTAAGTTACCCCGGAGGGGTATTTTATGAACAATATTACCGGCTGCGCAATGTTTTTCCACTGGGCGTGTGGAAATATGATTAAAACATAACGCACTGCTGCTATAAACAAAGTCATGCTGTTGTGGTTTTGCTCTGCAGTATGAAGTGCAGTTTTGAGTTGACGGTGTTGTGATGTAGTTCAGTTTTTACGAGTTGTTTATTATTTTGTCCTGTGCTTAGTCACAAAGTATATTATGGCTCAGTATATGTTTTCTACTGCACAGCGCGTTTATATTTATGATTTGTATGTGTTAACTCGGTCAGCTCACCAAGTGAAAGTACGATTTGTAGAAAGATTTCCAAGTGTAAAAGTTCCAGGTCATACAACAATCCATGAACGTTACAGTAAGTTTCTGGCCACAGGAAGTGTTCAGGCTAAGAAATCTAAAATATGGCATTCGGTTCTTACCGAAGAA
Organism: Deroplatys truncata; assembly: GCA_030765065.1. Taxonomy (NCBI): domain Eukaryota; kingdom Metazoa; phylum Arthropoda; class Insecta; order Mantodea; family Mantidae; genus Deroplatys; species Deroplatys truncata. Next base: position 18,650,764 of record CM060984.1, on the reverse strand, counting down.
ACATTAGACGACATCGGTCATCGTTTGGAAAATTCCGCCCCATAAATTCCATGATGGATAGTTTCCTAAAGAGGTGCCAGAAATGTATGGACAATGACGGTGGCCAGTTTCAGCATTTCCTTTCATAAAGTTGGTAAGTAAAGCCTTTAAAAGTAGTTTTAAAAATGTTGTATGGTTTCATCTGCGCCTTTCTATGATAGCGGCAGACGGCAACGAGCACCGAGGGCATGGACAGGAGAAACACCGTGCAGGCGGTTCGGAGTCTTTTGGCTCACTCTGTATCAAAGTCTACCAAATTTACAAACTCTAAAAATTCTTTGTAATACAGTTGTATCATGTTTGTATTGGTGACTGGCCATGTACCCTTCTTTCTGTATTCCATTCGTATCGCTCTTTGTGAGTTCAGTTTAGGACACTTGTACATAGGATGTTCTATTGTCTGGTCACTAGACATGCAGGGACATAATGGAGATTGTATAATTTTAAGATGATGAAAATATGTTTGTTTTTTGCCATGACCTGTTACAAATGTAGTGAAATTTGGAGTTAAATGTAGTTTCACTTACAATCTTTCACTATGGAAAAGAAGGATTTAGTTATTTCTCCATTTGAAGTAGCTCTCACTTCGATAAGCTGCATTGTCTATTTTCCATAGATACTGCTGTTTTGGAATCCAATTCACTGTCTTGTGATGCCGGCTTTGCTAATCTGTCCGCAAGTTCATTGGCGCATTCTCCCACATGCGCTTTAATCCAGCCAAGTCCATATTTCATCTTACTCTGCTCTATTAGTGACCTATGGTTATTTATGTTTTTCAGGGTGTCCAGCGTTGTTTGGCTATCAGTATAAATTGTCTTTTTTTTTTCTTCTTCATTATTTGTGTCATTGAGTTCATCTAACGCATCTAAAGCTTTCAAAATTGCCATTTGTTCAGTTTGATTGTTAGAACATTTTACATCTAGTCTGAATTTCAGTTGGTGTGTAGGTGTAAATATTGCTATTCCTGATCCTACTCTTCTCTCGCTTTTACTACCATCGGTGAATATTTCAAACTTGTGTGATTCACTTTTCCAATTGGTACAGTGTCCATAAATTGTATTGTACATCATGGTCAATGTTTTTCCCTTTGTTACATTGTATATCTCGGCAATTTATTGCATTTTCAATGTAATCAGTGTGAGTCCTGTTAAAATGCACAATGCTTCAGAAGATATGCTCCAGAATCCTTTTGCCGTTTTGATGCTAATTAATCTCTGCAGTCTGGTATATTGTTTGTCTTTCCTATGTTTCTATTCACACTGATATTCCATATGACATAAGAGGCATACTTGATATTTGAGCCCCCAATTGATCTTGGCAGCCTTGAATGAAGAATATATTGTCGTGTACCTCAATATTTTGTAATTACTTAACTTCAGAGGAGGGCAACTCGCTTATGAGAGGGATCGTTGAACAAACAAAGAACTTTAAAACTCGAGGTATCGACAAGGGACGTAGCTAAAGTTATCTCAAAAATATTCTTACACTAACATAATTCCTGGCTGAAGGGAGAGGCAAGGATTCTATGCTACCATAATTAAAACGGCAAAGAAATGGATAGCTGGATTTATTATAAAATGTTCTCTTACCCCATGTGTCTGCCGGGCGAGGACGCCATGTCGTAGACAGTTATCCATCTAACTCTCGCGAACACTAGTCACAGAATGCTCAGAAAAACCCACGCTAAGCTTAGCGTCACTGACGCCATATCCCCACCAATGAGACTGTTTCCCCTTAATCGCCCCTCCTCAGATAAACTGCCAACCTTCGATTCGGTAACCAGAGGACGTATTACTATTACTATAATCTGTGCACATGCCACATCTCCCCCTGGCCACCGAAGTCGACGTCCTCGTCGACAGAAAGAAATAAATACAATAAACATGAAAAAACAAGACAAAGACATACCAAAAATGACATACAAATGTGTGAAGTAAAATATAACAATAGACATGTGTGTGGTAAGCACCCAGCCGACGAAACAATGGTGCTGGGTGATGTGGAGAGACGAGCGACGTAAGTGCTGTCGACTTAGTATTGTTAATGCACTTAGCTTTAGCATCCCGCACACGCACACACCACGCTGCCTTAGTTCACAGGCACACTACACTGCGCAAAAGGGTGATGGTCTGCCGTAACTGTTTGTGGGTGGGTTTAGACAGTGCCCACAACGACGATTTGTCCTGGTGTAGAATTAGCACCGCAGGTCTCTGGTGGTGACAACAGGGTGGGCAGTCGCTGGCTTGGACTGCCCCCCGACATGGTGGCTCCTAATGCCATGGCAGTGTAGTGGCTGCCCGACAGCTTCCCTGTGGTGTTTCTTGACTTCTGGTGTGCCCTGGGGATGCTGATGCACTTTCTCGCTCTCTGCCACAGCGAAATACTAAAACAAAACCACCACACAATAAACAGGATGCTCCCACAAAGAATCACACATAAAAGAAGGGTATGTCATTTACAATTAAAGATTTTAAAGTTTGAAAAATGTACACTAAAAAAAAATTCTTATGACATGGGGCAAAGAAAGAGAAAAAAAAAATTAGTACAAATTGGCATAAGAAAGAAATTTTACAGAGTTGCCATCCAAAGTGTAACTTACAATGCTTTACAATCCAAATAACAGTAAAACAGAATCAAAATACATGAACATGACAGAAATGAAACATAACCTTGTTTTGGGATCCCAATATTACATCTCAATAACCAGCTGGTATCACAAACAAAAGAAAGTAAGTGCACTTACAAGACAATCACACATGACGATGAAATGAACTCATTCACACTGACCATGGCCCCAAATTACACACAACACTGACTTAACTATCTACTCAAACTAGTGTATGCATCACTACAAGCTACATCCACAATACATTTCTAAACTACGCCACGTGACATGCTTTCAACTACTAGTGTCCTACTCTTGTCACCAATACAACTTCTTGTCCACATCATTATCGTTCTCATCTCATTATGAGCATCAACTCAATCATAATCATTATCAACATCATCAGCAGTAATAGTGCAATCTCGATCATTACTTCAAGCATCATCATCTTTCAATTTTCTCTCCAAAACAAAACATCTGCACTTACGTGTCTCATTTAACATGCTGTAAATTCAAAACATTTGACATAGGCATAACCTTCAAGAAATCACATTAACAATTCAGGAATTACACAAATAACATGACATTATAATGTTGCATCTACATCCTCAAAATGAAAATTTAAGCTGGAAAACAGGTGGTATTAACATTTGCTATCTAAGATGGTAATAAACTTGTTGCATAAACAGAGAAAAAAAATATTTTCATTACATTCACTTCCATCTATATAATCTCTCGTGTGAATTCATCACATACGCTATACTGGGCACGCTACAGCAACACCAATAAGCAAAATCTCTAAAATCAGACAACAACTGTCGGGGTTACACTGTGGCACTTCCACCGAAGCTGACATCATCTCGTCTCATCTCATCTCTCCTCATCTCATTAACACTGTCGGGGTTACTCTTTGGCACTTCCACCGAGGCAAATCTCAACTCTTATTTCTCACATAACCTCACACTACGCCATCGGGGTTACACTTTGGCACTCCCACTGAGGCAAATCTCACCTATATCACATAACCTCAAATACACACATACATACAAACACTATTCATGCAACAATTTTCTGCAAATAAAGATCACAGCATCATTATGAAACCCAAAATCAAATCGAGTCAAGTCAAATCATATCAAATCAAATCGAATGCAACAAAACAACATCACATCATTACTCAAAACAATATTGTCACATAACATTCCTGAAAATGAAAGCTCAATTAAGCATATAGTACACATGAAACACATTCCTGCAGCATAATACAACAAAACAAATGATTTGCAGTTCCCAAAACATAATTCAAAATTTAAATTACACCCACAAGAATAACACACTTTTAATTTAGCAGAGACATTCATATCACATTATTCCTGAAAAACAAAGCTTAATTAAGCATCAGTCAGTGAAACAATAAATTTAGCATACCTGTGTGAGTCGTAAAACTGTTTCATTCATCCAAACTTTAGCACTCACAATGATTACATACTTACGGGTGATTTTTTTCTTTTCTCTTACTCGTTTACCACAAAATTCCCGTGCAAATTGTCCAAAATCTGGTAACACACGTACAGCTGGTTCATCAACATCCACATCGTACTGGTCCATATCAGAAGCACATCAAACCTAATTAGGTGCAGATACTGGCAAGGTTGGTAGCTCCTGAAACTTTTACTTACATGAGTAACTGCGAAAGATTTTCCCTTAAAAATATGCATTGCGGAATTAAACCAAACTTGGCAACAGTAAAGCAAAATTATCATCATTATGATTTTCTCAGAGCGGCCATTAGCAGTAGTAGCGAACATTTCAAAATTCTAAAGTAACTCATACGCCGACATCTCGCTGGGATTCTTCACGTGAGAGGGGTCAATGACTGGGCGGCAGACAGCTGATTGCTTTGCAACAACAGGCATAGCAACACTGGACATAAATTCTACGTCACTGTGCTCGCTAACTGGAGCAATTACTATATCAGATTTCTGTGCAGTACATCGCTTAGGCATGATTGCAGCACCAAAAGATAACGCAACCAATAAACAAACAGTAGGACCAAGCAATACAGATTACACCAAACTAAACACTTACAGCATCACATGAATGTAAGTAGCAAGATCAGAACACAGCCAAATAAAACAGTTGCAGAAAGAATACAAGTAAGCGCCCGCGGCGAAATATCAGAACATTATACTAACACACGGCTACACAAGCCACTTGGACACAATACCAAGATTTCTGAATCAGAATGAACACATGGAAGAAAACAAAATGATAGCATCAGTGAGAAACCTCGAACTGGAAGTTAAAAAAAACTACGTCACACTTACTGTGACCACCGCGAAGATTCTCAAAAGGAGCAGAATACAGACTTGTAATTTATACAAGCACACTAAACTTCTCTTTGTTTTTTTTTTTACTTAAATCAAATGTATATAATCTGATATGCACACGCAAATAAACGCGCCAAAACACGTGCTGAGGAAGACTGGTTTCACAAGCTAAAATTATTGCTGAAATGCATGACCATGCGGGAATTACACAACACACGTGCGTACATAAAAGTTACACGAAAAATGACCCAGAAAAGTGCAGTAAATAGCTAGAAATCAGAATCACTGGAATATAAAGTTATACATTTCCAAACCACTGCTAATAAGCACAAAAAACAAGATTTGCAAACAGATAGCCAACACGTGACGAGCACATTTTGAAACTACAACTATCTCGCTCGTTTCACAACTGAACTTTCACAAAAACATTTTTTTGAAAATAACCAGCACGAAGAACGGAACACAGTGATATAACTTAAAGGAAATGAAGCCAAAACAAGGGGAAAATGGAGTAGAAGTTTTAGCGTCACCCGGCAGACAATGGGAAAAAATGCAAAAATGAACTCAAAATTGAAATTTCGACACCAGACTTTCAGAAATGATGGAAACAAAATTTAGAAGAAGAGAATCACAAATTAAAGTATAAAAATCCTTACCCTTTAGCCAGAAAGAACTTTACATTTTTCACGACCACGTGGAGCACAAACCGTTAAATTTGGAGGGAAGAAAAAAAATTTTGCACTTAAAATCTCAAAACAAATCAAACCAATTACCCGGCGCCTCCACCAATTTGTCGTGTACCTCAATATTTTGTAATTACTTAACTTCAGAGGAGGGCAACTCGCTTATGAGAGGGATCGTTGAACAAACAAAGAACTTTAAAACTCGAGGTATCGACAAGGGACGTAGCTAAAGTTATCTCAAAAATATTCTTACACTAACATAATTCCTGGCTGAAGGGAGAGGCAAGGATTCTATGCTACCATAATTAAAACGGCAAAGAAATGGATAGCTGGATTTATTATAAAATGTTCTCTTACCCCATGTGTCTGCCGGGCGAGGACGCCATGTCGTAGACAGTTATCCGTCTAACTCTCGCGAACACTAGTCACAGAATGCTCAGAAAAACCCACGCTAAGCTTAGCGTCACTGACGCCATATCCCCACCAATGAGACTGTTTCCCCTTAATCGCCCCTCCTCAGATAAACTGCCAACCTTCGATTCGGTAACCAGAGGACGTATTACTATTACTATAATCTGTGCACATGCCACAATATTAATTATGTACATCTCTCTGCTACATAATTAATGTGTTTATCAAATTTGAATTTATTGTCAATGATTATACTTAAATATTTGATCTTGTGCTTTTGTTCTAGTTTTTTTATTATTTAAATAGATGCTAATATCTTTATTTTCTTTGCGCTTTTTGGATATTAACATCACTTTAGATTTTTCTTCATTAAATTGTATTTTTTGCTGTAGTTCAAACCTCAATCTTCTTTAATTCTATGTTAGTGTGGTTCTCTGTTCCCACTGCACTTTTCCCTTCAGTTAGCTATATTACGTCATCTGCAAATGCCTTAATCTTTATGTATCTTGTTAACTGAATTTTGAAAAGAGAATCATATTGTAGATTGTAGTAGCCAGGGCCACAACAGAGTCCTTGTGGACATCCTTTACTCATTTCTCTTTCTATCAAGAAATTGTTAGCTGATAAAACTGCAGTCCTTTGATTGAAGTAGTTAACAGTGAGATTGTACAAATTCTTTGGGCACTGGAACTGTCGTAGCTCATAAAGAACCCCCTGCATCAAAAGCCCCTTTGACATCGAGACTGATTAGGGCAATACACTTTCCTTTTTCAAGTTGTCCTTTTACGTGTTCCTTGACTGCCATTGCAGCATCCACTGTGCTTCTCTGAGGGGTAAATCCATAAGGATTTTTATTTAATAGATCTTTGGAATATACGTAGTGCATAATTTGGTTTATTAGCAACTTTGCAAAACTTTCCCACTTATATTCAACAAACTTATGGGCCTGTATCTGGTGACCTCTAAACTGTTCTCTTTTTTAGGTTTTATAATTGGAATTATGAAGTGTGATCAAAAAGTTTCCGGAATGACAAATACTACACAACAGTTTGTTTTGTCTAATCTGCACTGTCACCCTCGAAGTAGTCACCTTGGGAGTTGATACACTTGTCCCAGCGCTTCTGCCACTGCTGGAAGCACCTCTGGAAGTCCTCTTCTTTCAACATGTTCAGAGCCTTCTGCAATTCACGATGGATGTCATCATTGTCCTGAAAACGGTGTTCTTAGAGCTGCATTTTAAGTTGCGGGAAAAGAAAAAAGTCACCGGTGTCAAATCTGGAGAATAGGTGGGATGGGGAACAGTATTCATCCTATTTTTATCCAAAAATTGACGAACAGAAAGGGCTTTGTGCGCGGGCGCATTGTCATGATGCAGGAACCAGTCACCACTCCTCCATTTCTCCGGCGGTTTGCGTCGCACATTCTCCCTTAATCTTTGCAGCACTTGTTTGTAGAACACTTGATGCACTGTTTGACCCTGTGGCAAAAATTCTTTATGTACAATGCCTTTAATGTCAAAAAACACAATCATCATTGACTTCACTTTGGGTTGAACTTGTCTGGCCTTTTTCGGGTATGTAGATGAAGGACTCTTCCATTGTGAAGATTGTTGCTTCGTTTCTGGATCGTATCCATAAATCCATGTTTGATCACCAGTAATAATTTTCTCCAGAAACTGTGGGTCATTTTGTAGCTGTTCTGTAAGATCTGTGCAGGCAATCACACGGCTTTCCTTTTGGTTATTTGAAAACAGGCTGGGCACGAACTAGGCGGCAATTCTTCTCAAGTCCAAATTATCTTTCAAAATGCTTTGAACACTTCCAAAGGAGAGTCTTAATGAGTCAGAAAGTTCTCTTATTGCAATGCGCCTATCATTTAAGAACATTTCCCTCACCTGATTGATATTTTCATCAGTTTTGCTGGAACAGGGTCATCCAGAACGATCTGCATCTTTAACTGATATCATACCACTTTTAAATTTCGAAAACCACTCAAATGCTGAGTTTTACCCATAACTTCCTCCCCATAAACTGTTCTTAACATTTCGTAGGTTTCTGTTGCAATTTTGCCGAGTTTAAAGCAAAATTTGATGTTCGTTCTTTGTTCTTCGTAATCTACATTTTTGCTACGCGGAAAAATCGCAGCACATGCAAAATAGTGTTCACTTCAGAGCGTCTACCTCGTCACTGCATGGTCACAGGAAGTCACGTGACCTCTCATTTGTATCGGGAAGGAATGCTGCATGTACAGTCTGGGTAAGAATTAAAAAAATCTCAGCGTCAGCATTATTGTGAAGCCATTCCGGAAACTTTTTGATCACACCTCGTATTCTTGACCATTTCCACTCCTTAGGAAAGCAGCTTCTTGTTAAACAGCAATTATAAATTGTATAAATGAATGATGGAAATATTTTTAAAACCCTTAACAAAATCTGATTAGTTATTCCATCTTCGCCAGAGCCTTGTGTAATCTAAGCTTTCCAAAACTTCTTTAATTTCAAGTTGCTTAAAATCTTTATCGTCAGATGTGTGTATAGGCTCTTTGGAGAGTTTTTTAATATATCGATATTGAGAGTAATTTTCCTCATTATCTGTTGGTGTAAAGCGTTCTAACATCAAAGTGAGTGTGTCTTCTGTTCCTGTTGTGTATGAGCCATCAGTTTTGTTTAGTGCTGAAACTATTGTGGCATCTTTTTTCTTGTTTGATGCAGTTTTATAAGACATCGTTCTATGGATTATTTGATTGTGAGACGCTGGAGTATTGCTTCCAAGATTTCGTTTTCTCCCTCTGAATTGTAACTTGGTATAAACTTTTAGCTTCTAAGTATTGTTCTTTACAGACTTCCCTCAAAACATTTTCTTTTGGTATCTTCTCCTCATGGCATTGGTAAGTTCTTGAGCTTTTCACAGTGCAGATTTATATCTTCCCTTTTTCCCTGTTGATCGTGGGAGTTTAAAGGATTTAGTACATGCTTCAGTCAGTGCTTGTTGATATTTCTTCACAATAATTTCTAGGTTTTCTTCACAGTTAGCTATTATATTTAATTTACAGTCTAATGCAACTTTGCATTTACTTGCAACTACTTTTACCGAAACATGTGGTAATGCTCCTGGCAAGGTTCGCATTAAAAACTTTAAAGTTCTCTACACATTTTAGAGTTCTTTTTAGATACCTTACTGCATGGAAATTGTAGTGCACACTATTGCAGCCACCATTGGTTAGCATTTTTTCCAATACTTCCTTCCATTCCTGAGGTTCAGGGTTCATTTCCACTCCTCCGATTATGAGTAATATTAAAATTATACTTCCCAACACAACCATGTTAATCTTTTCTCCTCTTACCTCTTAATCGGACCAATTCTTGCCGGATATATGCCTAACTCCACACCCACTTAGATCACTCTTACTTTGAGATTTGTAGCTCCCTCACTGCACGTCCTACCTCCTCCACTGCTAGCTTAGCACTCTCGTGATTGTTATAGCAGCACGTTCCCTTCCATTTCCAGCAATGAAGATCTTAAGGTTTCATGATAGCCCTGCTACTCGTTTCTCAATGCAATATGTTTGTTGCATGAAGATAATATCACTGTCATATTGTTCCATTAGTTGTGTAAGGTTAGCAGTTGCTGCAGGTTAATTGAGGACATTTTATAGGTTTGTTCCCTATATTAAAATTGTGTTTAATATTATTATACTATTGTGGAAGTTGTTGACATAATTAATAATCTATGTTTTGAACATATCTCTTTAAGCTGGGACATTTCTTGTCAAGGAATGTGTGGTACGTTTCACAGTTTACACATTTGAATTCTCTTGTATTAGCTTGACATTCTTTCAACCTATGCTTACCCGTGCACAATGGAACAAGTTTCTTCTCCTCTGCAGTCGCTGGCTCTTATGTCCAAACTTGAAACATCTCCTAGGTTCAATATAGTCGTTTATTTTACACGTATGCCATCCAATTTTTAGTTACTTTCCAGTAGTCATTTCTGCATTGCTGAGTTAACCTCTACAACTAGGTTAGTTATTTTTCTTCATTTTGTAAAAAATTAGGCTTGATTTCTTCTTATATTTAAAGCGAAGTTCCGTATTTTGCAAGTGGATCACATATTCTGTATCTTCAAGTGAGATATCTTCTGGAAAATTATATATTACTAAGTTAGGGTTTCTAAGTTGTGGAACACTTGCTTCTAATTTTTCTCCACACTTTTAGTTAATACCCTTGTCAGTTCCTCAATATCCATTTTGCTCTCATTTTCAATAATTAATCTCCCATCTCTCAAAGTTATAATTGAGTTAATACCTACTTTTAATTCAGTAGGGTTGATATTGTCATTTTTTTTCTTCTTCATGATATTTGTTGTCTCATTTTCTTTTGACTTAACAAATAGTTTGTACGTTTTCTTGCTTTGGATAGCCTGCATAGTAACTTCAGAATACAGCTTCCTAGCTCCATCACCAGAGGCAAGCACGTTGCTGTTGTTGATAGATTGTTGGTTCACTATAGCAGCAACAGATGATGCTCGTTGCATCCTCAAGTGTTCGTCTTCCTGCAGGGCTGCCATAATATTGTTGTGTATGTGTGCGTGCACCTTATATTGTTTCTTACTTGTATTGATTGAAGGGTAAGGAATCATTCACCTGGACATATTTATGTATCATATATTTTTGCCTAACTCTTTTTATAAAATATTGGAGAAAAATCACATTTTTATGTTGTATTTAATCTTCTGTCCCCTGCATAAAGAAATCATCTTCTGTTAAATTATTGCTATTTCATTATGTATTGTTAGGTTACTATATGTATTTACTTTAATTTTCACTTTGCTTGTTGCTTTGTACTAGGATGGGACCTTGATATTGGTGGTATTGAAGTATGCCAGATACTTTGAGATAAATTTTTGATACTTTTAAATTATTGGACCTAGTGCAACAAATATTTTGCAAGCTTATCTTGGGTGGCCCACAGTGCACTGTAAATTCAGGAGATTTGGCTGAGGTTGGGAGGGTTAGTACGAGAGGACAAATAATGGAAAGGATTTTGAAGTACTTATTCCAAATTCAGTTACAACTAGAGACAGATATTTTGAAAATATGCTTTAGGTTTCAAGAGGATAATTTGGCAAGTAGTATTGGTTAGGTAAAATAAAGGAGCATTGATAAAGAATGGGTTAGGTGATGTTTGGTCTAGAATTAGCAAACTAGATGGGGGCTATTGGAAGGGCGTTAGAACATGATTGGAGGATGTGGATAAGCTCAAATGAGAGAAAAGAAGTCCTAACAGCTAAAGAAGGCATAGAAAAGGAAATATATGTTAAAATCTATAATAGAAATGAGTGATTGGGGATTGCCTAGTTTAGATTAGGGATTTGGATAGGGATTTTGGCTTTAGGGGAGGGAGAAGTTACTTGAGGGTTTTGCCCAATTTGTCGGGTAGAAGAAAATGAATCCCACATATTGTTTGAATGTATGTGGTCTAATGAACGGAGAATTGAGCTGTTAAAAAAGAAATGGTTAAAGGTAAATAAAGTAGTAGGAATAAATAGGATTTTTAAAGATAAAAGGCAGATAAGAGATTTAGGGTCATTCCTATGGAGAGTGAAAATGAAATAGCAGAGACAAATAGACAAAGAATGGATAACATAATTTAAATCAATATGTTAATCCTTTAGAGATAAGAATCTATGTTAAAAGAAAAAGGGAGGTTTACTTGAGAATGGCCAGGGCCAAAGAAGGTGGTCTCCCATGTAATGTATGTACTTAGCATTGAAGTAAATATTGTTAAATTTTTAAGTTGTGCATCATTGAAAGTTGTTGCATTTAACTTTATGTAGCTAAGGAATGAAAGGAGTCGAGACTTCACGTTATTGCCTTGCATGTGTCCTCAAAGAGTTGCTGGACTTAACAATTTTTGATAGAGCTTAACTACGTTTCCTGTGGGTAAATCAATGCAACATTCCTTGCACTCTTGTGTCTAAATGAAAACATGGGAAACAATGGGGGAAGAGTAGAGCTGATTTAACTGACACACTAAATCGCGTTCTGCAATAGCCTGGCTTGGTGACTCACTCTCAGCTATCTCATTTACCTACTCCAGTGACCAAATTTATCCAGCAGAAACAAATCAGAACTTAAGACGTGAGATAATACAGTGCTTGGAAATATTTGTTCTTGTCTTCCATCTGTTAGTTTGTGTTTGCGCAAGTCAAATTCAGGTCACGAGCATAGCTTACAGTTATACCATACAGCTAATTTCCATAATATGGATAAAACATCTTTTAAAAGAAAGCTTTCAGCACAAAATATAGTTACATAAAAAGCGAAGCAAAGAAATTATTATTATATTATTATTATTATTATTATTATTATTATTATTATTATTATTACTACTACTACTACTACTACTTCTATCATCATCATCAGTTTTGCCTAACAATAGGGGATATATAGGGTAGTTAAATTATATTCAAACCCACTCGCGGCTTCTCTCTACTGCACAACACAGCCGGCAGTCGCTGGAGAAATTACGTCAGCAGAGGTGGACTAAAATCCTTACCTTATAATATATGCTGGAAATGTTGACCTTCTGCTCTGAAACAGGCAGCATATCTCGTGTAAATATTCTCGTCACTCTCCGAAGCTCAGCAGCGGGAATTCTTGTGATTGCTTGCACAATATTTTCTCTAAGTTCCTGTAATGTGCAAGGATTGTCTTTTAAAGAACCCCATAAATACAAATCACAACTCGTTAGGTCAGGAGAACGAAAGGGCCACAAATCAACACTAATTATTCTGTCATCAAACACCTCTCTTATTGCATGTAATGATTTGGCAGCCGTATGTGCTGTTGCAGAATCTTGCTGGAACTAACCATACAATTTCTCTTCATCTGTCAAGCGATTGCAAAATGGCCTCAGAGTTAACCTCTGATATCGCTCTGCATTTATTGTTTCATCAAAGACTTGGGACCTATTATTCTTCTAGCACTTATTGCACACCACACTCCAATTTTCTGATCATAATGAGGTGTTTCATCACAAGAATTCCTGCTGCTGAGCGTCGGAGAGTGAGCGAAAATATAATTTAACTACCCTATATAACCTGTGTCATTATCAAGATAAAAAATTGCTGCCCATTGGAGAATGTCAAACAGGAACAATTTTGGAATCAGCATACAATACAAAATTGGTTACATCTGTTTATACACAGAAAACTAACTAATAAGAACATAATTCAGTGGACAAGCTATCGCCCTAATAGTGGTATCGTTCCATCACTACGTTTTACTTTCTCTACTGCTTACCTATAGTAAGAAGAGGAAGTATTGTTTCCATCCAAAAATTTGATATTGTGATTTCAGTGGAAATAAAAGTTTAGAGGTCCACTGAATAAAAAAAGTATTTTTAGAAAAACGTCAGAGAGAGAGAGAAAAAGAGAGAGGGCGAACACACAATTAAAAACTGAAATGCTGGTATTACCAAACTTGACATTTAAGTTCAGTGTTCTTCAAGGATGCGACACAAAGATTTTCAAGAAAATTCCCCACACCAAACTCCTTTACATGGAAAAATTGTCATTTTTTATTTTCTCAAAAATGGTTCAGATAATGATTTTGATTAAAATACATATGTTTAAGATATTTGCATGACAAATAAAATGAATACCTTGAATTTTCTGAGAATACTCTGTGAAGTCATATTCATTCTGAATTAATTTTTTATAATTTGTAAACTGTTACAAATAGACAGAAACTTACTACACAATCTTGACATCCAATTTCATAAATACCAGAAGCTTTTCCCCAATGGAACTCTGTCCTTTGTGTTGGTCCTGAGTATGTTTTTTAAGCAATGCTTGTTTAGTGGGATTAGTGTTATACCATACTCTTTGAATATTTTAGTGAATTTCTGGAAGGCCCATGTGTGGAAAGTAATACTGGTGTTATACCATACTCTTTGAATATTTTAGTGAATTTCTGGAAGGCCCATGTGTGGAAAGTAATACTGGTGTTATACCATACTCTTTGAATATTTTAGTGAATTTCTGGAAGGCCCATGTGTGGAAAGTAATACTGGTGTTATACCATACTCTTTGAATATTTTACTGAATTTCTGGAAGGCCCATGTGTGGAAAGTAATACTGGTGTTATACCATACTCTTTGAATATTTTACTGAATTTCTGGAAGGCCCATGTGTGGAAAGTAATACTGGTGTTATACCATACTCTTTGAATATTTTACTGAATTTCTGGAAGGCCCATGTGTGGAAAGTAATACTGGTGTTATACCATACTCTTTGAATATTTTACTGAATTTCTGGAAGGCCCATGTGTGGAAAGTAATACTGGTGTTATACCATACTCTTTGAATATTTTACTGAATTTCTGGAAGGCCCATGTGTGGAAAGTAATACTGGTGTTATACCATACTCTTTGAATATTTTAGTGAATTTCTGGAAGGCCCATGTGTGGAAAGTAATACTGGTGTTATACCATACTCTTTGAATATTTTACTGAATTTCTGGAAGGCCCATGTGTGGAAAGTAATACTGGTGTTATACCATACTCTTTGAATATTTTACTGAATTTCTGGAAGGCCCATGTGTGGAAAGTAATACTGGTGTTATACCATACTCTTTGAATATTTTACTGAATTTCTGGAAGGCTCATGTGTGGAAAGTAATACTGGTGTTATACCATACTCTTTGAATATTTTACTGAATTTCTGGAAGGCTCATGGGTGAAAGATGAATACTAGGGTTATACCAAATTCTACGAATATTATAGTGAATTTTTGAAGGCCCATTGGTAAAACGTGAATACTAGGGTTATACAAAATTCTTTGAAGATTTTAATGAATTTCTGGAAGGCCCATGGCTTAATGCAGAACATTTTTGGTCCATAGATCATGAACTGAAAGCTAAACCTAAGCTTTTAAAGGTCCTTAGAAACCTGGTAGAATTCTCCATTTGGGAAGAATTATTCATTGATAAAAATAAAAACAAACTTTGATATCCCATATGAAAAGGGTCTCATCATGTATGTCCAGCCAGTTTTAAGCTATCTACAAGTCATAGGAAGAAGCACAGAAGTGAGTCTCTGCCATCTCATTTTGTAAATTCTACTCATAGCAACCTTTTCATCACTCCATAGTCAGCCATTTTGCAAAGAGGATCTGTCTAATCTGTGCCAGACCAAGGTGTTTGATACCAGGACCATTGCAAGTTCTGTGTTATGAATAAGAAAATTAGTGGTCCACTGTAAATCCATTAGAAGTAGCAAGTTGTTCTTTACCAAGATCGATAATGAATACCACCCTTAGTAATTTATGAGCTGAAATTGATAGGTGTTCTATAGTCTATGTCCATCAGCAAGAATAGGACTTTTCAATGGTGAACGAACTGTCAGAATTGGTTGAGTGGTTTTTGAAACAGTTCTATGTACACATACAAATTTTCTCTCTTTATATTAATGTAGATAATTGGAATGCTAGGTATTTACAACGAGCATCACAAAATTCATGTTTTTGCACAATTATTTATTGGCAAGCAAGACCTTTCCCTACAAAGGACCATTTCAACCACGAGTCTCTAATGAGTTTTAAATATTCAAAATATTGAATTTCTTTCTGTAATCTAATGCAAAGCACTGTGAACAAAATATTGTTTGTATTGGATACATAAGTTTGATACTTGGATACTTGAGTTTGATTAGTGTTTGTTAGTTCAACCAGTCCCTCATGTAACATCCAACACATCACACATACAAGACCTTGATGTTAGACTTGAGTTTGTTTAATGATTCTTAGTTGAACCAGTACCTCATGTAACATCCAACACATCACAGTTACAAGATCTTGATGTTAGACTTGAGTTTGTTTAGTGTTTCTTAGTTGAACCAGTACCTCATGTAACATCCAACACATCACACAGACAAGATCTTGATGTTAGACTTGATTTAGTTTAGTGTTTCTTAGTTGAACCAGTACCTCATGTAACATCCAACACATCACACATACAAGATCTTGATGTTAGACTTGAGTTAGTTTAGTGTTTCTTAGTTCAACCAGTACCTCATGTAACATCCAACACATCACAGATACAAGACCTTGATGTTAGACTTGAGTTTGTTTAGTGTTTCTTAGTTCAACCAGTACCTCATATAACATCCAACACATCACAGTTACAAGATCTTGATGTTAGACTTGAGTTTATTTAGTGTTTCTTAGTTGAACCAGTACCTCATGTAACATCCAACACATCACACATACAAGATCTTGATGTTAGACTTGAGTTAGTTTAGTGTTTCTTAGTTCAACCAGTACTTCATGTAATATCCAACACATCACAGATACAAGACCTTGATGTTAGACTTGAGTTTGTTTAGTGTTTCTTAGTTCAACCAGTACCTCATATAACATCCAACACATCACAGATACAAGATCTTGATGTTAGACTTGAGTTTGTTTAGTGTTTCTCAGTTCAACCAGTACCTCATGTAACATCCAACACATCACACATACAAGATCTTGATGTTAGACTTGCATTTGATTAGTGTTTTTTAATTCATTGAGACTGTCGTGTAACATTCAGTACCAAAGAGCACAGATACAAGACTTTGATGTTGGTGTTGAACAACTGACTATCGATTCGGCTAACTTTATGGCTGCTTGTAGCTACAATAAAATGTTCAATGATACTATTGCTGCAAAGATTTATATCAGATTAAATGAGGTAGATAGAAAAATAAGCTTTTTTTTGGATTTCAGTTTGTTTATTAATTCAACTAGACCATCCAAGAAGAATACCTTGATGTTGGGCTTTGGTTTGTTTAAAGTTTCTTAAGGTGAGATTGTAGGTCTGGTTTTGGTAAATATCAGGTTTTGTGGCCACAAAAGTTCTGTGGATTTTTCTGAACATCTTGATATAGAATTATTAAAGTTAGATGCTTTGTAGACTAGTTAATATTTTAAAGTGACAATTGCACCTAAGATTGTTCCTAAAATTTTGTTAATTGGAGCACCCTGAACCTCAGACATATCTCAGAAACCATGTAATGCAAAAGGCTGTGGTTTGTTTTGTTTTGAAGTTGGTACTGTAATGTGTTATGTTTGCATTATTGAATAACGAAGCAGCATGGTTTATGTAAACAGTTGGCATGCAAACAGTGTTTGTATTAGTAATTTCTTACTCATGATACTTGTAGCTCTATATAGCTATACTAGTATAAAATGACATGCATAATACTATGCTACAAAATGTATCACAAACATTACAAAATGAAATTCTCCAACACTTTAAAAATATTAAGAACACTGGAATCTAACCAAATAACTGGAAAAATGCAATCACAGTCCCATATGCAAACCTCATAAAGAACATATTTCTACATTGCTGTAATGTATGGTTTAGAAGCATTCATCTTGGAGTTTAGAAAGGGCTAAGAAGATTTGAATTCATATGGTTATGTATAAGGTTTTGGGCCATTAATTGGAGATTGGATTTCTCAAAGGTTTAAGTGACAAAATATTAGTCTTTAGTTATAAATAATATATTTTTAATTATGCTCATTGGTTCTTTATGCAAGGAACTGTCAAAATATAGTATTCTTACTGGACTATTTACCATGTTAAGCATAAGTCAATAACAATGAACTAAAAGGCATATAAAATCTAAAATTGGGAAAAGTGGTAATCTCACATTTGGATTTCTTCTGAGAGGTGTTATGTTACTGAGCTTACAAAAGCATATTTTTTAAATAATAATATAACTAAATGCCATTATCAGATTTGTATAATTTGGCACTAATAAGCCTCAAACAATGCTGAAATCAGAAACGCCAACATTAACACTATTAATTTCTATCTCATCAGTGATATTATCAATCTGGCAGTTAACATTTCTCAAGAGCCCATGACTACTGGAGTTAACACCAGTGTGTCCTCCATGGACTAGTGGTACCGTGCTAGCTTCTAGTTCTCAAGGTACTGGGTTCAAACACATCGGGTGTAAAAATCCTTGGCATGGCTTCGTTCGGAAGGGAAGTAAAGCCGGTGGTCCCATATCATAGATTTACAGCATGTAAAATAACCTCAAGCCTGATAAAGAGGCCTCTGAGCAAAATTACCGTCCTTTCACGCCCAATATAGGATGGGACGCTAAGGATCGTAGTAGTTAAAGAGCATCCATAAATAAAACTCAGTTTAATTTTACACCAGCGCCATCTGTCGCCATTATTTTCAACTCAATAATGGTGAACAGCAGCATAACGCTTCTGAAAGCAAAATGACCTTAGCTTAAAGCAACTTTCTGAATAAATATATAATTTTTGTTAATTTTGGCACTTAACACCTTTGAGAATTTCAGTCCTCAATTGTAAGTAGTGGCAGCTGCTGTATAAGAACATGCAAACACCCAAACTTTTCACATCTTGCAGACTTATTGGTTATTTTTTTCTTAGAATGCTATTAAACGTAATGTATATGCGGTAATTTAAAATCAATGACATTTAAATCTGCCACGCTACTCCTCTAAACTCAAATGAAATGTGGCGACAGGGTTGGTAGCATATCTTGAGTTGTGTACAATTTAAGGAGTTTTTGCACATGTGCAGCTGGTATGACATAATTACCTTAGGGTTGTGCACGAAACTTCTCCTGCAGTGTGTTTCCATACTACGACTACAACTTTATGTTAATGCCACCAGATGGTAGCACAGTGACAGAAGTAGG
This sequence comes from Deroplatys truncata, assembly GCA_030765065.1. NCBI lineage: Eukaryota > Metazoa > Arthropoda > Insecta > Mantodea > Mantidae > Deroplatys > Deroplatys truncata. Next base: position 18,631,969 of record CM060984.1, on the reverse strand, counting down.
TAACGGCATGTGCACGAAAGCTTCTCCTGGTTATTCTATACCTTCAGATACAATTTTATTTACGCATATCTTCATTCTTGCCTTAAAGCACTGCATTTAATTATGTATACAACAACATTCCAAGAAAACAACCCTTTCTTTTGTCAGACAGCTTATGTACAGAGTGGCGCATGAGTCTCCATACAGGTGATTTACATTTATGATGATTGTTTATGACAAAACGCAATTATTACTGACATGTACATAACATACAGACTTGTTTAAGGTCTGCTTTTAAAGAATTTGTTAGGTGTGACCCCTGTCACACGTAATACAGAGGTTAACCTGATCCATCCAGTTATCCTGCACTTTTCAGAGAGTGTCCCCATGCCGCTTCAAGATGCTGTATAAGGTGACCTAAGTTGCTGATTTTCTCTTCATACATCTTGGATTTGATGTGACTCCACAGATGAAAGTCCATTGGGATCAGTTCAGGAGAATGTTGTGGACCTCGTCTCCTGATCCATACCCTGGGAAGTTAGTGTCAAGCTACTGTTGCACATCAATCCCAAAGTGCGGAGGGGCCCCATCCTGCTGGAAGAAGATGGGAACAGTTCCATCAGGTTTGGTTACCAAGAGTATTACAGTATCTTACAGCATACCCTTGTACCTTGCAGCGTTCAGCTTTCTGAAGATGTATATTACTCCGATGAAGTTTGCGTCCCAAATTCTGTGCCACACCATTACCTTTTCCCCACTTGTTGCCTTAATGTCCGTGCTCCATTGAGGATTATCCTGACTCCATTATTGCATGTTTTGCCTATTGACCTCTCTGCTAATGTAAAACACAGCCTCATCTGAGAAGAGAACTGTTCTTGTGAAACCTGGGTCTTGTACCTGCATTCCAACAACCCACTCAGAGAACTGCAATGTATGATCAGGATCATCTTCTGTCATATGATGGAGCAATTGCATCTTGTAGGGGTACCATTTATTCAGTTTGATGCTCCAACGACTTACATCTGTCTGCTTTGAAAGTTGGCAGGCACTCTTCTTCAGGCTTAAATGTTGATGTCTATTCATCAGTTTCCATCTTCAGACATGCACTGCTCTTGTTGTCTTCAACACTACCGTTTCCTTAAACTTAGGTACTATCATGTGTGATGAGATCACGGTCGGGTGACGTTTGATTAAATTAGAATATAAATTAATGTGAATGAAAAGGCAACATCATCTTTATGGAGACTTGTGCACCACCCTGTATTATTATTATTTTTATTATCATTGCTATTGTTAGGAGTGGCTGCAGTTGTTTCAATTTGTTCATTATCATAACTATAGGGTCTTTCAACAAGAGTGTCCTATCTTTGAACTTAAACAAAACACGTTCTATAAATAATAGAGGTTTATTTCTTTTTTATTTTGGAACGTAATTAATGTCAGTACGTATGGAAGAGAACATCAGTTAAGTGACCGCCACGACTTCGTTGGGTTGCATGTATACGGTTAACCCAATTTTCAATGACAGAAGAACATAAATTAGATCCAACTTCACGATTAACACATGTGATGTTATTCATAAGATCATTTACTGTTTCTGGCTTGTTGACATAAACTTGAGATTTAACATAACCCCACAAGAAGTAATCCAACGGGGTTAAATCACATGACCTCGGGGGCCAGTTAACATCACCACCACGGGAAATGATGAAACCTCTGAACTTCCCCTTCAAAAGATTGATTGTTTTGAGAGCAGTATGACATGTGGTACCATCTTGCTGGAACCAGATGTTTCTGAGATCCATACCATCCAATTGAGGCCAAAAGTAGTCCCTTATAAGAGCCCGGTATCTTTCTCCATCTTCATCTTGGAAAAAATATGGACCAATGATTCCACCATACCAAAATCCACACCACACAGTAGCCTTTTGGGAATGAAGTGGTCGTTCTTGAATCTGCATTGGATTGTGATTGCTCCAATAGCAGCAATTTTGTTTGTTAACACAACCATCCATCCAAAAGTGGGCTTCGTCGCTGAAGATGATTTTTGGACAAAAATCCGGGTCAGCTTCCAATTGCTCCATAGCCCAGTCAGTGAATACACGGTGCAACCTATGGTCATTGGGCTTTAGTTCTTGAGTTAACACCATTTTGTAAGCGTGAAACTTCAAGTTCAGATGCAGAATTTGCCAAGTTGTTGGCAAATGCCCCAATTCTTGCGCTCGACGAGCAATTGATTTGTTTACATTCTCGCGTGCACACTTATGAATGGCGCCTATGTTTTTGTTGGAGCGTTTACGTCGATTACGTATAGGCATTCTTTGATCGCTGACAGTACCATTTCTTTCAAATTTATTGATCAAACGCCGAATCGTTCTCGCGCAGGGACGATTATGCACACTGTAAACTTCATGCAATACATGGAAGGTTTGGCAAACAGATGATCCATTTTGATAATAAATTTTCACAATTTCTACGCGTTGCTGAATGCTGTAACGTTCCATGGCCATTTGTCAATAACAACTGTAACCACATGAAAAAAATGACTGCTGTAACTCAATAACAACGGCAGCTATCACAGGTTAAAGATAGGACACTCTTGTTAAAGACCCTTTAATATGCAACAACTGCAGTTTGGTTTTATTAAAATAAAATTTAAAATTTTAATTTAAAAAAATCTGATGTGATACATTCACTTGACTTTCTCTAACCTCTGTCTTTATTAGTGGGTATACAATCTATTTTTACTAAAGCTTATTTTTCCTTCTACTATACTTAATCCAAATAAACCTTTGCAAAAATAGCTACATTACACATTTTGTTATTTTGTTGTATTAGATCATGTGTCAGGTGTTTAGTAGCAAGCTGAATATCAAACGCTCGCTGAGATGTAACGTTAGTGAGCAGTAGTAAACCACACCAACATGGCAACATGTTACTCCTCATAGTTCAGCTTGTAGGCAAAGAGAAAGGAGGGTGACTGCACCTTATTGGCTAGAGCACAGCAGAGGGGATGTTGCCATGGAAACATACGCCTCCAAGAAGTGTCAGAAGTCTCATGTTATTTCAATTCCACCATAGTAGGTAGAGAAGGTGGGTATTGCATTCCACCCAAACATTTGATATTAAGATTTCACCGGAAATACATGTTTCATGATACATGAATCCAAAAAAATGCAGTGTTAAAAAAAAAAAGATCCATGTGTATGTGACTGTGAACAGCACGATTCAAAAGTAAAAAGTTTGATGAATACCAGACTTGGTATTGAAGTTCAGTATCTTCCAAGTATGTGATACGAAGATTTTCAAGAAAATCCCCCCATCCCAACTATCCTTTACATAGAACATTTTTCAAAATTTTTGATTTTCTGAAAAATGTCTGTAATGAGTGTGATTAAGATGCCATATATTAAATCTATATACATGACAAATAAAACATTTATCTTGAATTTTCTGGAAAGAGCCTGAAATCCTGTTCGTTCGAAAGAAATTTTGTATAATCTTGCTTAACTCATATACGTTAAGCAAAAGAGAAAACATACTGCACAAAAATGTAGATCTCTTTAAAATCACAAATTATTTCAAATAACTTTTTTCATGACACAAGTCATTTCCAAGATATACGTTATTAATGGTTTGAATTTTTCAATACTTTTTCATTTTTTTAAAATCCTTTTGACTTTCAGTCATTTCTTACAATTGCATAGAGTGGTATGGAATTTTAAGGCCAATATGTAACTTCCAGGTCATAATCATTTGACTATTGCTGTTCCTTTTGTATCTCTAATGATATGAACAATGCAGCTGTTTCTCCAAAGGTTTAACTTGATTAAAATGAAGTAGACAGAAACATAAGCTTCCATAAGAATAGTTTGTATACCACCAATAAACAATAGAGGGTAGAGAAAGTCATGTCAATGTAACACATCAGTTTTTTAGAGAACGGTTTGTGTGTGTATGTCTTTGAACAGCTTAACTCAAAAATGAAATGTCCGATAAATACCAGACTGGTATTTAGGTTCAGTATCTTTCAAAGATGCAACACAAAGATTTTCAAGAAAATTTTCCTAACCGAAACTACCCTTTACATGGAAGATTTGTTGACATTTTTGACTTTCTCAAAAATGGCTCTAAGTATTTTGATTAAAATTCATTAGTTTAAGCTATTTAAATGGAAATGTGTATGTGTATACATATTGATTTTTCTAGGAATAGCCTGTAAAGTCCTCTTCATTCAAAAGGAATTTTGTATAACTGGTAAATGTTAAGCAATAGATAAAAAGTACCACGCAAAAAATGTAGATCTCTTTAAAACATAATTTATTTCAAATAACCTTTTTTTTATGGCATAAGTAATTTCTGAGATATCTGTTATTAATGTTTCATGTTATTCAATACTTTGCCATTCTTTTCAATGTCCTGCCAATGTTCAGTTGTTCCTTGTGATGTCATTGAAAGAGTATGGAATTTTAAGGCCGCACGTATCGTCCAGTTCTTAAACATTTGACTATCGCTGTTCCTTTTGTATCTATAATTAAACATATAACGTAGCGATTTCTGCAGAGGTTTATCTGGATTAAAATGAATTTGACAGAAAAATAAGCTTTTGTAAGAAAATTTTATATAACCACTAATAAATGATAGAGGGTAGAAAGTCATATGAATGTAACATATGAGATCTTTTATATATATTTTTTTTTGGGGGGGGGGAGGAATTTGTAACTACAGAGTTGCATTTCTTCCAAAATTGTGCTTTAATGACAAACATCAGAGATTAAAACAGATTTTTCTTCTTTTTTTTTCAGGTTTTGTAACAAACTCTAAGAATACCAGTACCATACATGGGGATGACTGACAGGGATACTGGAACAGAAACTGAAGATTCTTGGCCTGAAATGAAACTCAACCCAGGTCATCTTTCTTCAAATGTTTATTTAAAGAATGAGATAATTCCTTTGTCCCCAGAGACCATAGTGGACTCAAAGAATGAAATTGACAGTTATGGAATAGACAACAATATGGAAATCAGAAAAGAACCTTGTTTGTTGGAGCAAATATTGCGCGGAATGATATCTGAGCCAAAAGCAATTCATGGCTCAGATATTCATATAAAGAGCGAGCCACCTTCTTTTGCTTCAGAGTTTATAGTAGAGTATGACTCCAATAAAGAAATAGACACCAAAATTGAAATCAAAGAGGAACCTGTATACTTGGAAATAACATCTCCTGTACTGAAATGTGAACCAGAAGAGATTCACGCCAAAGACGTGGATTTGCATTCTGATACACAGGTAAGATATGCAAAAATATTCTTAAATGAGCACTGTTTGAAAAGATGTTGGCATAAGAAGGAAGAAATGAGCTTTGAACTTTAACAGTGTTTTTATTTTTCACATTTGACACTTTAAACTTTTAGATGGTAGCAATCCATTTGGTCGCAGCTGAGCACTATGCTCACACCTTCATTTCTAATCTTAAATTCAGTTTAATGCAGTTTTAATGGCTGCTGTATGTGGATTGTTATTTATTTTTATCAATTACTTTCTTTTTATTACTTTCTCTATTACATATAGTAAGGGGAAGTATAACATTCCACCCATGTATGTGTGTGCATGCATGACACCATAACTCAAAAATGGAAAATTGGATAAATACCAAACTTGGTATTTAGGTTCAATATCTTCCCAAAGTATCCTTAACAGGGAACATTTTTTGAAATTGTTGTTTTTCTAAAAAAAATTGCTGTAATGATTTTGTTTAAAATATCATATATGAAAGATATTTATATAACGAATAAAATATATATCTTGAATTTTCTGGGAATATTCTGTGAAGTCGTCTTCATCCAGAAGGAATTTTGTGTAATCTTGTATAACTGGTAAACGTTAGGCGATAGACGAAAACATACTATACAAAAGAATGTAGATTTTTGCAGAACACACAATTTATTTAAAGAAAGTTTTTTTGTGGCATAAGCCGTCTCTGAGATCTTTTATTAAAGGTTTGAATTGCTTATTTGTTGGTCATCCTCTTAAAGTCCTTGTGATGCCATGGAAAGAGTATGGAATTTTAAGGCCAGCATATAGTGTCCAGTTGTTAAACATTTGACTATCGCTGTTCCCTTTGTATCTATAACGAAATGTAGCTATTTCTGCAAAGGTTTATTTGGATTAAAGTAGTACATAGAAAAATAAGCTTGCTTGAGTAAGAATGATTTGTATACCCACAAATAAATGATAGAGGGTAGAGAAAGTCATGTGAATGTATCACATCAGATTTTTTTATAATGTGGCAGTTGCTTACAAACAATATTTTATGAGCAGTTTTTTACAAAACAAACTACAAGCCAATCATGTTTTATTTGTTTTTTGTTTGTTAAATTAAACCATCTTAGAATTGTTACAGTTTGCATATTCACTATATTTAAAATCAAAAAGAAATTCTTTGGCCAAAGAAAACCAAATTTTAGTCTTAAATTTATTAATAATCACATTTTACTCACTGCCACTGGAAATATTTTTAGTATTTGTATGATATATGCAACAAACAGTAACAGTGTGTTCACTGCAGTTAGGTTATGCACACTCCTTACACCTTACAGTTGTCACTCTGTTCTCCTTGGGGCAGAGCTCACATTTGACTCTTCCACTTGCTATGGCTGCTTCAGAAGGAACTGAATCTCTCCCTCCCTCAAGGCCTATTCTCCTCTTCAGCTTCAATTCTAAGTCGTCATGAATCCCTCAAGTAAAGGCTCTAGCTGCAATATGAGTTAAGGTCTTCAAGTAGCAGCTCCATATAATTCTAGTATCTATTTGCTCAAAAATGAATTGGAAATTGATCCCAGCAATGTGCAGCTTAGTGTAAAAGAATCAAAGAGGCTACCTAAAGCAAATTTTAACAGTAGTGTATCATGGCTTTGTTCTTCAGCAGCATCCACATCTCCTTTTGTTAGGTTATAGAATGTTACAACCTCTGGTTTTCACTTTTTCACCAGTATTGCTGTCAATCTCATCATTGTGCATGCTAGATATAGCAGTACCATTGTGGAACATAAGATACTAATGTGGTTTCACTTTTAAGTTTAAAGGGGTTGTAAACAAAATGTGACAAGAGAGCAATTGGCTAGTCGGCAAATTACAACTTTTCCTGTTTAGCATATCATCTCTTCCTCTAGATAAAACAGTTCAGTTCAGATCATAACATTTTGTGGTTATTCTTGTGCAGAGAAATTTAAAAAACCCATTATTGTGACAGTTGAATTTATGAAACAAAATGTGTATTCAGATACACTCATAACTAAATGAACCGTTACAGCAGAGGGTTTAAGAGGCTCTGCACAGGTGCTGCAGTTTGTTTCTGAATAAGCCCCCAGTGTTGAGAAAATATTACTTTCCAGAGTGTCATGGCTGAAAATCCTCTGCCACTGTGGAAAACATAAATGTGGGGAATGGAAAGAAGACAATTGTGTTAAATGTCTTTAACAAATTCTGTGAAAAGTATCCACCTTTAATCGATAATGAATATGGTTGGCTGTTGTTTAGCAATAATTAAACTTCTTTGTTAGTGATGCAGAATTGTTGCTCGAATAGCCTGCATCGCATTTGTTTCTAGGGTTTTCCAACCTATAGTGCTAACTGCTAATCATTTTCTTAACTTGTTGACTCATAAAAGGTTGAAGCAAAAGTGGTATACTGATATTAGTCATTAAATGAATGTGTTCTAAAACCTGAGGTTAAGAACGGTTTAATCCAGTACCTTTAATGGCGATACTGAATTGTTCAGGTACTACTTTTATTTGTCTACACTTAGTATTATGTGTTAGAAGTTTAGGATGTGAGGCAAAATATAGGAATAAGACATACAATGTTTAAAAGCTAATGATTCCCAAGCTGTGCAATATACTATGTTCCCATTCTGTCTGAAGCAATTGCTCTTTGCAGGTTCTTAGTTCCCATCATCCTCCATGTGGTGCTGCCATGTGCCCGGTGGAGTGATGCATTAAGTCTTGTTTATTTCTAAAGGGTCTTGCAACAAGAGTGTCCTATCTTTAACATGTGATAGCTGCCGTTGTTATTGAGTTACAGCAGTCATTTTTTTTCATGTGGTTACAGTTATTGACAAATAGCCATGGAACGTTACAGCATTCAGCAACACGTAGAAATTGTGAAACTTTTATTATCAAAATGGATCATCTGTTAGCCAAACCTTCCATGTATTGCGTGAAGTTTACGGTGTGCATAATCGTGCGAGAGAACGATTCGGCGTTTGATTGATAAATTTGAAAGAAGTGGTTCTGTCAGTGATTACGGAAAGTCTGTACGTAATTGATGTAAGCGCTCCAATGAAAACATAGGCACTGTTCGTGAGAGGTACGCGAGAACGGAAACAAATCAGTTGTTCGTCGAGCGCAAGAATTGGGGCTTTTGCTGACCACAACTTGGCAAATTCTGCATCTGAACTTGAAGTTTCACGCTTACAAAATGGCGTTAACTCAAGAACTAAAGCCCAACCCCCATAGGTTGCGCCATGTATTCGCTGACTGGGCTATGGAGCAATTGGAAGCTGACCTGGATTTTTGTCGAAAAATCATCTTCAGCGACGAAGCCCACTTTTGGATGGATGGTTGTGTTAACAAACAAAAGTCTCGCTATTGGAGCATTCACAATCCAATGCAGATTCAAGAATGACCACTTCTTCCCCAAAAGGTTATTGTGTGGTGTGGATTTTGGTATGGTGGAATCGTTGGTCCATATTTTTCCAAGATGAAGATGGAGAAGCTCTGTCAATGGAGAAAGATACCAGGCTCTTATAAGGGACTATTTTGGCCTCAATTGAATTGTATGGATCTCAGAAACATCTGGTTCCAGCTAGATGGTGCCACATGTCATACTGCTCTCGAAACAGTTGATTTTTTGAAGAAGTTCAGAGGTTTCATCATTTCCTGTGGTGGTGATGTTAACTGGCCTCCAAGGTCATGTGATTTAAGGTCATTGGATTACTTCTTGTAAATCTCAAGTTTATGTTAACAAGCCAGAAACAGTAAATGATCTTATAAATAACACCACGCGTGTTATTCTTGAAGTTGGATCTAATTTACGTTCTTCTGTGTTGAAAATTGGGTCAACCGTATACACGCAACCCAACGAAGTTGTGGCAATCACTTAACCGATGTTTCTTCCACACATAATGACATTAATTATGTTCCAAACTAAAAAAAAAAATAAACCTTTATCATTTATAGAACATGTTTTATTTAAGTTAAAAGATAGAACACTGTTTTGAAAGACCCTATACTTTAAACTTGGAGTGAAAAAGGTATAGCATTGATTCTTCCCTGAAGGCAAACAAGCTGCTATTTACTGGCCTCCCTCTTGTTTTTTATGAAGTGTTTCAACAACAGCAAGAACGTTCACCACATCAATTGATGTGAACTAATTCTCCATGGTCACAGTTCTCACAGAACATGCAATAGGTTCAACAAGTCTTTTTACACCACTGCTGGGCTCATTATTTACAGCACAGTATCCCTCCAGTTGCTTGTCAGTATAAATTTGCATGTTCGATGTGTAGAATGAACCATTGCAAATATTTTTAAATCATACTTACTTGGCTTTTTTGGCATACTTTGCCCAAAACAGCAGCGTCCCTGAAAGTTTTTCAGCATTTCATGTATGGTGCCTGTTGAGAGAGACTGTAGTGACACTTGATACCTGCACAAATTCTTGAAAGATCCCTTGAACTGGTGTGAGGTTATCAAGAAGTTCTGGTTCTAATGTCAAGCCAAAGTGCATAGAGTAACAAATAAAAGTGATTCTACTTCATTACCAGGCAAAAATGTTTAGAAGGGGTTGTATCAGTTGCCCAAAGGTCCTCAGCATGCTGATGTGATAATTCAATGAACTCTTCCAAACACAATAGTCCAAGAAGAGCCCTAATTTCATCCATATTTGTGTTTAACACATCTTGAGGATGGCTGTATTTTGAATGAATTTTCTGAAATTTTATGTTGCATATTCTACAATTTTTTCAATGGACGAGTGAAGAAAAAATAGTCCAGGAATCATTACACTCTTTTCTTCTTTAAAATTGAATTGAATTGAGTTTTTTATTTAAGGACACACATTAACTACTATGGTCCTTAGCGTCCCATTCTATATTGGGCGTGAAAGACCGGTAATTTTGCTCAGAGGCCTCTTTATCAGGCTTGAGGTTCTTTTACGTGCCGTAAATCTACGACACGGTACCACCGGCTTTACTTCCCTTCCAAAGGAAGCCATGCTAAGGATTTTTACGCCTGAAAAAAATCCATCACCCTCTGCCGGGTTTGAATACGTGACCTCGGGAACTAGAGGCTAGTATGGTAACCACTACACCACGGAGGATGACGTTTTTCTTCTTTTGCCACACCCTTCACACCAGAGGATGCAGAGCAGTATTCCTTGCTCTTTGTCATCAATTTCTTGGAGGAGCATGAACTTTCGATTCAGTTATGTTATGGCGCCCTACATACACACTGACGTACTTGTGGCTGATTCACAAAACTGTTCACTTACATTCATGTTCTGCAATGATTAACAGGATACCTCAAACACATTTGCTGGATTTATATAGAAGACTGAAAATTTGCAACACAGCTGGTCATGAGTGAGCGCACACCTGTAACATTTACTTAGTAGATGTCGCATATTCACTGAAATCCTTCCTGTGCAGTCTAGACAATGCAATATTTACCAACTGTGCTCCTTTTTCATGTTAGCATATTTAAAACATGGAAGTGAGAACAACGCTCACCCTGCAACCAAAACGGATTTACTGCAGTGATACTTTAATGTGTCTGAAATGGTTTCACAAAATGTATGCAAATACTATGGAGCTACTATATTCCGTTGTGCTGATGTGACCATCAGGAAAGAGTTTTGGTAAAAGAGCCCTCTCTGATTTCAGAGGGAACTAAGTTTAGGGACACTTACAAAATTCATACTATCTGCAAAATATAGTTTTGCTGTGGCCTGGAGTTCATGCATTGTTCAGATTCTAATGCAGCTTATTTTAAATGGGACATAACCTGATTTTTAACTAGTTTTTTGAGTTGAAGCCTTGATTACTGATTGTTTCATGAATAGAATTAGTTAATGCTTCTTTGCCGTAGTTGTTCAAATGTAGTCCATGTCTTGTGTGTATTTTGGGATGAACAGTGTATGCTGTTGCTAATTTAACATGATCAGCTAAGCTGTTGTTTGCTGCATTAACTTTATCATGCAGTGGTGAGCTTTCCCGTATAGGAAGGTTCACCAGAATTACGTTTGTATTTGCAAGCTCTCTGGTAGCAGTTGTTCTACACACTGATTTTCATTGTCCACATCATTTGTACCATCAGTAATCTCCTTTGTTAAATTTTTATGCACTAGAGTGAACTGTTTTGGTGATTTCCTTTATCCCGACGCCAGGTTTCATCAGGGCTTTGCTTCTGGAGTAGTTTCATTCTACGAGAGTTTCATTGAGATTTCTTTCCTGTGGCTATCTCCACATATTAAGTATTCTTGCTAATGTTTTAGCGAAGTTCCACTTTAGAGTTGTTGCTGCTGCATGAGTTTGTCCCTGTACCTTTAAGTTAGGTGGTGAGTTACTGTTCACTTGTACTGCACTTTCGTTCCTGTTACCACACTTCAGATGTCAACCTACTTTCTGTCTGATTTTTACTTTCTGTATTACTTACCCAATGCAGGGCTGCAATTAGGGTGTGTATCGCCTGAGGCAAACAGGGATTCTGCAGCCCATGTGATGTTGAAGTGCTAGCAAGCTTTATTCTGCTATGCCCTCAATATATAAAACTGATTTTATATCAGTTGTTAATTTTAATAAATTTAACATGAAAGCCCAAAAATACCACATTTCTCTCAAATGACGCAACTAAAGCCCGCAGCAATACCAGATAGTACTGCCGCATCTACCCTAGATAATGTACTAACGTTGAGAAACAATATATGCAGTGTAAGAGCACAAGAGCACGTGAACATCTTCTTTGTTGACACCATGCAGATTTATTGGTTATTTTTTCTTTGAATGTTATTACACATAACATAGATGCAGTAATTTAAATCTACCATGCTTCTCCTCTAAATTCAAAATATGGCAACAGAGTTACGAGTACAATTTGACTTGTGCACATTTTTGGGAGCCTTTGCTCATGCCCAACTGGTATGGCATAATTACCTTATGGGTGAAATACATACGGGTTGTGCACACTTGAAGACGTGCACTGGCCCTCATCACCCATCTCTCAGCAAAAACTTTGTCAGTGCCACTAGGTGGTAGCACACTACTGCAGAAATTTCATTCGTGCAAGAGAGCAAAGGTGGTAAGTTGGGAACACCTGGTCGCTTTTCGGTTTGGCATAAATCTTGCTAGATGGTACCATACTGAACAGTTATACCAATTCATTCACTGTACAGTGAAATTTAGATCTATTGTGAGTATATGTTACAATTATATGGATAGAAAAGCTCTCTCTCTCTCTCTCTCTCTCTCTCTCTCTCTCTCTCTCTCTCTATAAGACTCTCTCAGACTAAAAGTAATATTTTATTAGTTTATAAACCTTTAAAACGTAGAGAATTGACATCTGAAATTTCTTTTTCTTCTCTTTGTCATCATTGTTCTCTTCATATATAACATGGTCTTCACTGCCATGGAGAGCTTTACTTATGCCGCACTTCTGGATAGCTTTAACAATAATGTCATCACTCACTCTAGATGATGGTTATTTTATCCACTGATACAGGTTTGATTGAGGTCGTTTTAAAGCATCATTCGGCTGAATTCGTGTTGGGTTTCATCAATCATCCATTTGTTCATTCCTTTCTTATATGCACTTTAAAGGGTTTATTTATTGAGACATCAAGAGGTTGCAATTGTGGAGTAAGTCCTCCCGGAATAACAGCAAGAAGTGTATTTCCGTGCCTCAATTTCTCTTTCACAGAATCTTTCTAACGACTATCAAAGTGATCTAGCACAAGCAGTGAACTCTTCTTCAATAAAGCACTTTCCTTCTCTCCCATCTCTGTCAATGCACAGCCTCATCCATTCAACCCTTGTTATGTACGTGAACATTACCTGGTGGTATCTCAGGAGGTTTTGGCATTGTTGTGTTTGAAAATGATCGTTGGATTGAGTTTAGTACCGTCAGCACAACATGAAAGGACAACAGTGTAGTGCATTTTTCAGTTTTTTCAGTGGCAACAGTTCTGTTACTCGGCACATCAAATGTCAGAGGAGTTTCTCCATATTTGCTATTTGGCTTAGTTCTACACTGATTTTCTTTCGATGTTAAACAATAAAGCGATGGAAAGATAATATTTTCTCTTCATACTCTTGTAGCATTTTCTGCAATATTTTGGTTTTGATTCACATGCTAAGTCCATGATGTTTCATAAACCTGTAGCACCAACCTACTCCACCCTTAAAGTCTGTTAAGTTATACTGTAGCACTAGCTTATGAGGGTGTATTTGAATAATTTTTGTATTAATTCCAATTCCATTTTCATGGTGTCCTTGAATCCATTTCAGTACATCATCTTCCAGTTTTAGCAATTTTGCATTCAGTCCTCTATTTGCACATTTGGTCTTCCTCATTCTTTTTCAGTTCTTCTTTACTAGCCCGCCAATTGCAAATGTTTTTTTTTTTTTTTTTTTTTTGGTTGAAATGCCACTCAATTGCTCTGTTTCCTTGTTCTTCTACATTGACCCTAATTGTAGGTTCCCATTTAAAAAATTAAATTGGCCCTGAAATGACCATCATAACATCATCCAAACAAAACACAACTAATGGCATTTACTTTCCCTCATAATATCAAGCAACTTTTATTAAAGACATTTCTTTCTACAACGCTTACTTTTGGAGATATTGTACAGTCTCAACTTAAATGGTCCATCCTTTATATGTATAGGGTGTTTTAAAGAGATGTACATCTTCTGTGTAGTATGTTTTTGTCTGCTACTTAACATTTACCAGTTATACAAGATTAGACAAAATTCCTCCCAAATGAAGAGGACTTCACAGGGTATTCCCAAAGAATTTAGAATATACAAGGTTTGTTTGAAAAGTTCTCGGAATGACATACTAAATAACAACTGAATATTTTTATTTTTCAATGCAGTCTCCCTGTACACTAATGCACTTGGTGCATCGCAGTTCCAATACCTTTATTCCATCTCGAAAATGGGATTCTTCATGGCCTGCAAAATACTCGTAAACTCCAGCTATGAGTTCTTTGAATAGAATCTCCATCCACCAAGGAAAGTACTGAGCTTAGGGAAGAGATGGAAGTCTGATGGAGCCATCAAAGGTGAATAAGGTAGGTGTGGCAACAGTTCATACCCCTGTTCATGAATTTTGGCCATGGCAAGGACACATGTGTGGACATGCATTGTCTTGATGGAGGATGATTTTATTCTTCACTAAACCTGTGCTTTTTTCACGTATTCTTTGCTGCAGTTTGTCCAGGAGGTTAGCATAGTATTCTTCCATAATTGTTTGACCATTGGGAAGATAATCTATCAACAGAATCCCTTTTACATCCCAGAACACTGATGCCAGGACTTTTCCGGGCTGATGGTATTGCCTTTGCTTTCTTTGGTGACGAAGAATCAGCATGTTTCCACTGCTTTGACTGTTGCTTTGTCTCTGGGGTATAGTAGTGGACCCATGTCTCATCTGTTATCACATACCGATGCAAAAAATCTTGTGGGTTTTTCTGAAAACGGGCCAAACATTGTTCAGACATTTGCACTCTAATGCATTTTTGATCCTGTGTTAACAGTCACAGCATTCACCAACAAGATAATTTTTACATACCCAATTCCCCAGTCAAAATGTGATATGCCCTTTCATTTGATATCCCTAGAGCATCAGGAATTTGTCACTTTTCTTGCTTTTAGAGTTGGCAGTCCTCCAAAACCTTATCATGCACTTTTGTAATCATTTCTTGCCCGACCACTGTGTGGTTCATCTTCTAAGCTTTTCCGACCAAATTTAAACTCGTTGGCCCACTTGGCAACAGTTCAATATTACGGAGCGGAGTCCCCCAGTGTGTTCTGAAACTCAACTTGAATTTAATTTGCTTTTATACCTTTCTTTACTTTATCACTGCTCGAATCTTGGTTTTTTTTTTTCCATGTTCAAAAATGACCACACGGTAGCAACAATAGAGAGGCTTCAGCACCACAGCTGTATACCCAGAGCACTGGTACGCCATGTGTTTACTCAAGAAGGATGACTAATTATTATGTCAGATCTGGATTGTGCTAGCAGTGACTTCGGTTGGTGATTACGAGAATTTTTCTAACAACCCTCGTACAGTTTATTTGTCATGTAAATATCTTTAATATATGGGCCATTCCAAGCGAAACAGTGAGTTAAAAAAACCTCAACATCTGAGCTTGCATTCAACACAACATCTTGTGAATACTCACTGGATGTAATATTACGTTCCTGCAAACTACCATTTCCTTGTTATGGTGCGTTGAAATGTAAAGGTTCCCATGCACATGACTAAGTTCAATATTTTTATTTGGCTGGTCATAAGAATAATCACAAACAATGTTCTAAATAGATATTGGGGATAGGAAAAAGGGGTTTATAAGTGCAATAAAATTTAGTATTACTGAACAAGTTTTTCCTACAGAAAATAAAGAAAACATTTTCTAAAATAAGATAAATATTATTTGTACCCTCCCAATTTTAATGATTTTTTTCTCCCTAAAACATATTACATATTGTCTATAAAACTGTCCCAAGTTTCATTTTGGAATGTTAGAAATTAAGGTAGTTATAAATTCTTGAAGCAAAGTAGCATGGCTCACAGTTGTTAGCTATCGGAAGTTTCACCTCTGCTGGTTGTTTTGCGCCTTGCACCAAATTTCAACTTCTTTATCCACTTGTGGTGAACTAGAATTTGTTTTAATGGCAATTTTTACACCGACAGGAATAATGCAATGAACACTACGTGTTCCAGCTATTGTCCTTAGACCGGCAAACCTTGTAGAATTTAAAAACATTGCTTCATTTTAGTGTTCTTCTTTAGAGATAAACATAAACGAAATCCCATTTATATTTGACTTTGCCCAATCATAAAGCTCAATGGGAGTTGTTGTTATTGTTCCTTGCAAGCTAGAATTAGTCACTAATTGCTTTATTGTGCCCCCTATGCCATCATAAGGATCTTTGCCATGACTAGTTGCAAAGAAATGCCATTCAGCAGGACTTGAAAATCTTGTTGATAGTGTAGCACGGTGGTGGCGAAAACACGACTCGCAGGGGCAACTCCTTTTCTAGCCGTCTATTCATTTGTTTTCCATGTGCTGCTGAGTGGTGTAGTGTGCATTGCATATTTGATGACTCGAGAGAGAAAGGCATTTTCGCCACCCTTGGTGTAGCAGATTGAAATTTTTTTTTCTGGTTTTTGTATTGTCCACCTCTCCATCACTGAAGTAGTATATTTTTTGAACTTCAGGATTTATTTGTTTTAGCAATGATATGAGTTTATTTTGAAAAACATAAACTCCTGCTCTGTCATGACTTAAATAATCAGAAATGAATGCAAAACAAATGTGTTGCAAGTCATCTTTTTCACTTTTGTAATAAATAACAAACGGATGTATGGTTGCTTGTGAATTGCCCCAGCCCTGTATAGCATCCTGAATGACAAAAGAATAATGACAATAAATTCTGCTTGTTTTGTTTCAGTTTTTAATGGTTTCAGATAGTTTGAGCTTTTGGAATAAAACTCTGCATTTTGAACTTTTTCAGACAAATCATAAAATTATGGACGAAATTCAGTGAAGATATTTCAGCTCTCTCTGTAGTACTTCACTTCACATAGATAATTTCTTCAATTAGATTATGGTGTAAAAACAATTTTAGTGTTTCTGCTAGGATTACAGGTTCAGGGCATTGCTTGTGTTTATTAAGATAACAGTTTGGTGACAGATCATTACATAGTAATTTCTCTATCAGGTCATTAAGTCTTTGCCAATCATTTTCACTTTCTTGTTTGAGGTTCTGTATAGCCATGAACATTTATTTTGTGTTTTAACATATCATACCACACAGACATTGTGTGTTCCTGGTGCCCCTGTCAAAACGCAGTGCTTAGGTAATAGTGATGCAGATCTTGAAAATCCTATCTTATAGTTAGGCTGCCTAATTTTAAATTCTCTGTTCAGTTCTTTTAGATTAGCTAAGAGAAGTCTCTTGTGCTTTTTAATCTTTCGATCTCCTATTACAGATCTGGTATCTTTCATACCGGCCATTATCCTACTGATGTCTTCTTCAAGAAACTTCTCACCAGTTTAACAGTATCATAGGGATGTTTTATTGATACTTTCTATCCAGAACTGACATGATGCCTTTATTTGTTTGTGTTTAAAATTGAAATTAAGTTTTATTTATGGCTGCTCTTTAATTGCTGTGGTCTTTAGCGTCCCATTCTATATTGGGCATGAAAGACGGGTAATTTTGCTCGGCCTCTTTATCAGGCTTGAGGTTCTTTTACGTGCTGTAAATCTACAACACGGCACCATCAGCTTTACTTCCCTTCCAAAGGAAGCCATGCTGAGGATTTTTACACCTGAAAAAAAATCCATCGCCCTCCGCTGGATTTGAACCAGCAACCTCAGAAACTAGAGGCTAGCATGCTAACCACTGCACCACAGAGGACGACTTGTTTGTGTTTGTTTCGCTATGAATGCTACATAAGGAGACACTCCAAATTCAGAAATAATTTTATGCCCAGTTCAATTTTTAGGAACACAACTTAAAATCATGTATTTTTCATTTGCAGTTTTAATGCTTGCAAATTTTTCTTTAAATTTATTAATCATCTCCTGTCCATTGTCTGTCCCAGCAGCAACATTAAACATTCTCCCACATATTACTTGAGTTACTGTGATGGCTTTCTTAATTGCATAAGACTTCACATGTGAAAGTTAGGTTTGGAGACAGGGGATTCACCTAATGGAGCTAAAAGCTTATTTAAATTGCTCATATTACCTTCTTCTATAGTTTTAGGTACATATTCTTCCTCGCTTGTTGATCCGCCTGGTTCAGTTTGCACACGCTCTTCTTCACTCGATCTCCTGACCTCAGCTGCAGACCCATCATCATCATCGTCACGAATATTAGTACTAAATTTGAAATTTTCAACTGGCAGCTGCGACAAATTGAATCAACTACAACTAAACTTGGGACCTTTCGACACATATCGTCTGTAACTTTTCATTTACCAAGTCGTTCAGGATGTTTTTCTAGTACAAAAGGATTGTACACCACAATACATTCCACCTTGATTTCTTTTCTTTGGACATTTTGAAAGATATTGCACCTAATTTAAACACTTGAAGGAACTTTTCAATGCCATTCACACACTGCACTGAATGTCTCAACTTGCTGAGTCAGAGCATGCAACCTTGAGCAACATTGGAATTCAAGCAATTCTAACCTTTATGCGCAAAATTCCACTATTTTAATATGAGATGAGATCAAAAAGTTTCCGGAATGACGTCATAAATACTACACAACAGTGTGTTTTGTCTAATCTGCACTGTTATCCTCGAAGTAGTCTTCTTGGGAGTTGATACACTTGTCCCAGCGCTTCTGCCACTGCTGGTAGCACCTCTGGAAGTCCTCTTCTTTCAGCATGTTCAGAGCCTTCTGCGATTCGCGATGGATGTCATCAATGTCCTCAAAACGGTGTCCTCGGTCCTCGGAGCCGCATTTTAAGTCGCGGGAAAAGAAAAAAGTCCACTGGTGCCAAATCTGGAGAATAAGCAGGATGGGGAACAGTATTCATCCTATTTTCATCCAAAAATTGGCGAACAGAAAGGGCTTTGTGCGCAGCGCATTGTCATGATGCAGGAATCAGTCACCACTCCTCCATTTCTCCGGCCGTTTGCATCACACATTCTCCCTTAATGTTGTTTGTAGAACACTTGATTCACTGTTTGACCCTGTGGCACAAATTCCTTATGTACAATGCCTTTAATGTCTAAAAACACAATCATCATTGACTTCACTTTGGATCGAACTTGTCTGGCCTTTTTCAGCGTGGAGATGAAGAACTCTTCTATTATGAAGATTGTTGCTTCGTTTCTGGATCATACCCAGAAATCCATGTGTCATCGCCAGTAATAATTTTCTCCATAAACTGTGGGTCATTTTGTAGCTGTTCTTTAAGATCTGTGCAGGCAATCACATGGCTTTCCTTTTGGTCATTTGAAAGCAGGTGGGACATGAACTTGGCGGCAATTCTTCTCATGTCCAAATTGTCTTTCAAAATGCTTTGAAAACTTCCAAAGGAAAGTCCTAATGAGTCAGATAGTTCTTTTATTGTAATGCGCCTATCATTTAAGACCATTTCCCTCACCTGATTGATATTTTCCATCAGTTTTGCTGGAATAGGGTCGCCCCGAACGATCTGCATCTTTAACTGATGTCACACCACTTTTAAATTTCGAAAACCACTCAAATGCTTGAGTTTTGCCCATAACTTCCTCCCCATAAGCTGTTCTTAACATTTCATAGGCTTCTGTTGCAGTTTTACCAAGTTTAAAGCAAAATTTGATGTTCGTTCTTTGCTCTTCGTAATCTGACATTTTTGCTACGTGGAAAAATTGCAGCACATGCAAAACACGTGTTCACTTCAGAGCGTCTACCTCATCACTGCATGGTCACAGGAAGTCACGTGACCTCTCATTTTTATCGGGAAGGTACGCTGCATGTACAGTCTGGGTATGAATTAAAGAAATCTCAGGCGTCAGCATTGTTGTGAAGCCATTCTGGAAACTTTTTGATCACACCTCGTATTATTATAATTCCTAATCCACTAACATTACCATGTGCATAAATCATATATTGAGCTTTTTGCAAAAGAACAACTATACTAGTGAATACTTTGCAACCAGAGATATAAATAATTTTGTAATTAAATGGTTATTTTTACGTGATTAGCAAACATTATTATACCAATAATCAAAAATTTAAACATTATTTATTTGTATTTACTGTGACACTTTGTTTGAATTTAAGGAACCATTTTGACTCCTGTGACTGATTTTCTAAAACTAATGTACACATGTGGAACCCGTTAACAATTATAATTGTTAAAACCACAATATAAGTGATTTGGTTGCCATATTGTTGCATTTGACTATTCGTAATAAGGGGTATAAACATATATAAGATTAGGAAAACATCGAAGACATTGGCTTCCAAACATCAACATTTTTCATGGAATGACTCGTAAATAAAAAATTTTGACAAAATCTTCTATGTAAAGGGTAATTTGGTTATGAACGATTTTTTTTTTTTAAATCTTCATGTAGTATCTTTGGGAGATACTGAACATAAATACCAAGTTGGTATTTAACTGATTTTTCCTTTTTGAGTTTGCTGTTCTCTCTCTCTCTCTCTCTCTCTCTCTCTCTCTCTCTCTCTCTCACACACACACACACACACACACACACACACGCACGCACGCATGCACCTTTTTCTAAAAATTCTTTTTTTGGATTCAGGAAGTCTCAAAATATGTATTTCCAGTGAAATCTCGGTATTAGATTAAATGCAATACTTCTCTACTTGCTATAGGAAAACATTAGAGAAAGTAAAAAAAAAAAAAAAAACTGTGTTGAATAAAATTTACAAATTTTGAGAAAAAGAAGTGAACAAATGACAAATTGTTTTCAGGAAACGTACTTACAAAAAATATTGAATACAATCATTAAAATGTAACATTTTAACCTAAATGCTGTGTTTATAAATAGTGTTCATTTGATCCATTTATTATTAAATTTTATCAATCATATTTAACATAAAATATATACTTGGGCCATAAGTTATATTATTGATGAATTTGGCTGATACTATTGGTGTTCCTAAAATGCCTCTGTATTAGATAGTAGCTTTGAATTCATAATTTTCATTAGAGTGTCAAATTTCATTTAAATTTGTATTTCAAAGAATTTCTTGTTTATTTTCCAATTTTGAAGTTGTTGAAACCTTAAATGCTTTGTTTCAAATTATCTGATTTGGTTTTGCCCATTAACTGAAGAGATTATTTACTTTAAAATGTAAATTTCATTAGAGGTGGCAGTTGCCCCTCTTGCCTAGTGTGGAACCAGTTGGTTCATGTCACATACATTTGTTAATATTGTTGAGATCCTCTACAGAAATTCTTTGTAGAATTCTGGAACATGCTAAAACACAGGCAGTGCCGGGTACAAGACATAGAAATTATGAACCCAGTTCCAGTTTCAGCCAAATATACATTAAAATATCATGTTCACTTGTGAAGAAATGTCCTTGACTTGAGAGAAGGTAATCACACAGACACATACTTCACCAGTTTGTTGCTTACCTCGACAGTCATTACGTGCAGGTCATCAACAAAGCTAATACAGCTACATGCAAACAGTGAAGCCAATATTGTAAATAATCACTGAAAATGAAGCAAAAAGAATACACACTGATGGTTATCAATTTAACACAAACTTTCTTTGAAATTAATTGATCTCACAAAGAGCCTGATCACTGCTTACTAAACATTATCTGCTTTGGGAGCATAAAAAATAATTTTCCCTTAGAAATGTTGAATGAAAATTTGCTGAAGTCAAACTGAGTTTTATTTGTGAATGTTCTTTAACTGCAATGGTTCTTAGCGTCTCATTCTATATTGGTCGTGAAAGACTGGTAATCTTGCTCAGAGGCCTCTTTATTAGGTATGAGGTTCTTTTACATGCCGTAAATCTACGACACGGGACCACCGGCTTTACTTCCCTTCCAAAGGAAGCCATGCTAAGGGTTTTTATGCCCAAAAAAGTCCATTGCCCTCTGCCAGTTTGAACCCGTGGCCGTGGGAACTAAAAATTACCTGATCAACAATAGTTGCGGCTGCAAACTTTTCATACAGACAAATTAAAAGTATATTTTTTTTGTTGCAGGATAATGTCACAGAAGGAGAACAGGAGTTACTTTTGAGTGAAGCAACAAGGTAAGACCACTGTATTATTATATACATGGAAAATATTTAAGTTAATTGTTACAGTTAAAGTATGTTCAGGTGTTCCTGGCTGTTGTTTTTGTTGCATTTCATCTTTAAATTAGATTTAACCCTTAGAGGGCCAATCACAATCCAATCTTGATGTGAAAAACCCTGCTAAAAGTGCAAAGTGTAACTAACAATCTAATTGTGATGCATTTTCCATCTGCTTCCTTACAACTGCACGACAGAAGTAGTAAAATTTCTGTCATACGATACATAGAGGAAGATTTTATGGAGTGTTTCATGGCTGCTTGTACAAGGGCTACACTGAAAATCTTTAGAAAATCAAGCAAGGATTAATTTTGAAAAATTTAAATTGTATTATTGTTTTTCAAATTATTTCCCTTTAATATCAGTACATTTTTGCATTCAATGAAACCAGTTCTTAAAGCAATGATGTCACTCTTCCTGAGGCACTTCAGAAACAGGTTTTTATAATGTTCCACTGCTTCATTTGATGACAAAAAGGTGATTCTGTGCATTTAATTTTTATAAGCAAAAAGAAATCACAAGGTGCCAGATCAGAGCTGTACAGTGGAGGGTCCATGGTGCTGACCTTTAGGGCATCCAGATACTTAGTTGTTAGTCTTGCATATGTGACGATACGTTGTCATGATGTAACATTATTTTTCCTCTGGGCATTTTTCATGGACTTTCAAAAATTTGTGTAAACAGACATTTGTGTACCAATCAGCATTAACATTACATCTATCTTGCAGTGCTATAGAAGCAATATGGACTGGTTTAGAAGAAAAACTAGCAAGCATTTTCTTACCAGCACTGCAAATTCATCAGACTTTTATAGTCTTAGGTTCTATTCAAAGACCCATTGAGCCGATTGCCTTTTCTATTCAAGATTCATCACAGTAATGATATTCCAATCCAAATTTGAAGCGCTGCCTTGGAATTTTTCCAGAGTTTTTCTGCAACATTCAATATGACACGAAGATTTTCAAAAACTATCCCCCAATCCAAAGTACCCTGTACTTGAAACATTTTTCAAAATGTTTGATTTTCTATAAAATGACTAACTATTTTGATTAAAATACCATATATTAAAGATATGTACATTACAAATAAAATCTATTTCTTGAATTTTCTGGGAATAGTCTGTAAAGTCCTCTTCATTCGGAAGGAATTTTGTATAATCTTGTATAACTCGTAAATGTTAAGCAATAGATGAAAACATCTTGCACAAAGAATGTAGATCTCTTTAAAACACACAATTCATTTCAAATAACTATTTTGTGATATCAGTCATTTCCAAGATACCTGTTATTAATGGTTTGAATTGCTCAATACTTTGTCATTCTTTTCTGGTCCTTTCGATATTCAGTTGTTTCTCGCAATTGCACACAAAGAGCATGGCATTTTAAGGCCAGTACATAGCATCCAGTTCTTAAACATTTGACAGTCGCTGTTCCCTTTATATCTACTGTAACAAAATTTGTAATGCAGCCATTTCTGGAAAGTTTTATCTCGATTAAGATGAAGATAGGAAAATAAACTTTTGTAAGAATAATTTGTATACCCACTATTAAGTGTTACAGGGTAGAGAAAGTTATGTGAATGTAACACATTAAATTGTTTGTGTTTTGATTTGCTTTTTTACTTTCTCTGCCACACACATAGTAGGTAGAGAAGGTATTGCATTCCACCCCAAAATTTGATACCGAGATTTCACCAGAAATGCAGTTTTGAGGATCCCTGAATCAAAAAAATAATATTAGAAAAAGGTCTGTGTGTGTCTGTGAACAGCATGACTCAAAAATGAAATGACAGGTAAATACCAAACTTGGTTTTTATTTAAAGGTGAGTCGGAATTGTTACACTAACATCACTTAAGTTTACTCACTTAACATGTTTCGGGAAACCGTTGTTCCCATCCTCAGAAGGTTAACTCGACTGAGAAGGTTAACTCAGTCGAGTTAACCTTCTGAGGATGGGAACAACGGTTTCCCGAAACATGTTAAGTGAGTAAACTTAAGTGATGTTAGTGTAACAATTCCGACTCACCTTTAAATAAATTCAATACACATCACTGTTTCTAGCTTCTTTTCATTACAATATCAACCAAACTTGGTATTTAAGTTCAGTATCTTCCAAAGAGGCATCACAAAGATTTTCAAGAAAATCTCCATCCCAAAGTATCCTTTACATGCAACATTTTTTGAAATTTAACATTTTCTGAAAAATGGCTCTAAGGATTTTAATTAAAATAGCATATATTAAAGATATTTACATGATGTATACAATGTATATCTTGAATGTTCTGGGAACAGCTTGTGAAGTTCTCTTTATTCGGACAGAAATGTATATTATCTTGCTAAGCGATAGATGAAAACATACTACACAAAAAATGTAGATCTCTTTGATACACACAATTTATTTCAAAAAACTTTTTTTTTGTTGCATCAGCCATTTCTGCAATATCAATTATTAGTGGTTCACATTGTTCAATACTTAGGAATTCTTTTCAAGTCAATGTTCAGTTGTTTCTCGTAATGTAATGGAAACAGTATGGAATTTTAAGGCCAGTGTATAGCGTCCAGTTCTTAAACATTGGACTATCACTGTTCTCTTTGTATCGTGAAGAAATGTATAATGTAGCTATTTCTGGAAATATTTATCTTGATTTAAATGAAGTAGATAGGAAAATAAACTTTCGTAAGAATAGCTTGTATACCCACTAATAAGCTACACTGGGTAGAGAAAGTCATGTGAATGTAATACATCAGAAAAAAATCTGATGTGTTACACTCACATGACTTTCTCTACTCTTGTACAAACTATTTTTACAAACGCTTATTCTCCATCTACTTCCCGTTAATCGAGATAAACATTTCCAGAAACGATCTTATTGCTAATTTTACTGTAGATGCAAGGGGAATTGGTAGGCTTTAAGCGATAGTCAAATGTTTTAAGTGCTGGTTGCTATGTGGAGCATTCCATTCTCTTTGTATGTTCAGGACATACAAAAAGAAAAGAAAGAAAAACAAAATGAATAACGAATTCCCATTTGAGAAAAAGTATTAAGTATTGGAAAATTCAAACAGATAACAAGGAATATGTTGGAAATGGTTCACTGCACACAAAAAATGTAATGATATAAATTGTGTGTTTTGTGGTAAAATTTTGTCTATCTTTTACGGTTTACCAGTTACGCAAAATTCATTCAGAATGAAGACGACTTTTGGGGACATTCCCGGAAAATTCTAGATATGCCTTTCATTTGCCATGAAAGTGTCTTAAAATATATTTTGATCAAAATCGTTAGTGCCATTTCTGGGTGAAAAAAAAGACTTCGAAAAATGTTCCATGTAAAGGCTAGTCTGAAATGGGATTTTCTTGAAAATCTTCGTGTTGCATCTTTTAAAGATACTGAACCTAAATATCAAGTTTGGTATTTATGCGACTTTTCGTTTTTAAGTTACGCTGTTCTCAGACACACACCCACATGGGCCTTTTTTTTTAAAATGCTTTTATTGCATTATGGGGCTTCAAAACGTGTATTTCCGGTAATATCTCAATATCAAATTTTTAGGTGAAATGCAATATTTCTACTTACTATACGTATTAGGGAAAGTAATAAGCTTAAGTAAAAATACTTTGTATACCCACTAATAAATGATAGAGGGTAGGGAAAGTAGTGTGAATGTATCACATCAGAATTTTTTTCTTCTAGTTTACTGCTTTGCTGGAAACACGTGCTGCCTCACTTGTACCTCAATTTTAGCCTTATCCGAGTGCATTTCCGCTCGTTTATAATCACACCTTGCTTTATCCACACACATCAGTACTTCCGTTCATATATAATCATATCTTGCTCTGTGTTTTGGTTTTTGGTATCCTTGCTTGCATTACAAATATCATTTTGACTATTATTATGTTCTCATTTCTCTTACACCCACAGAATATGTTTTTTATGTTCTTGACATGCAAAGAGAATTACATTTTACACATAGTGAACAGTTTTAAAAATATTTGACTATCGCTTAAGGGCTACTATGTTTCCCTTGTTATATATTTGCAAGGGCAATATAGAAATACAGTAGCCTTTAAGCATCGACATATCTCTTAATAGCTGGTTGCTATGTGCAGACCATTCTCTTTGCCATAGATTAATACTCTTTGCATATCCAAGACAAAAAAATGAATAACGAATTTGAGAAAAAGTGTAAGTATTGGAAAATTTAAGGGAATAACAAGTAATATCTCGAAAATAGTTCACTCAACAAAAAAAATGTATATGATATAAATTGTGTATTTTAATGTGATCTACATTTTTTGTGTAGTAAAATTTTGTCTATCTCTTATGGTTTACCAGTTATGTAAAAGTCGTTCACAATGAAGAATACTTTTGGAGACATTCCCAGAAAATTCCAGATATACATTTCGTTTTCCATAAAAATGTCTTAAACTTATGGTATTTTAATCAAAATCGTTAGAGCCATTTTTGAGAAAATTAAAAGAGCCATTTTTGAGAAAATTAAAATTTTTGAAAAATGTTCCATGTAAAGGATAATCTGAGGTGGGGGGATTTTCTTGAAAACCTTTGTGTCGCATCTCTGGAAGAAACTGAACCTAAATACAAAGTTTGGTGTTTATCCGACTGTTCGTTTCTGAGTTATGCTAAGTGTGAGTAATTTGAGATATAATTAGAAGTGGTGTGTCTCATCAATTATTTTTCAGTTTTGAGTGTTACATTTTTGTCTTTTGTTATTCACATACTTTTTATAATTAGGTCATGGTTTCTTGATCTCTTTCATGCAAACACTTCTCAAGCTGGCATTATAAGCTAAACAAAAGTGTCATTTAGTTCTCCCTTACCGAGCAGGAAGGCTCAGATGTCAGCATCTATGGTCCGCATTCAGGAGGTTCCGGGTTTGATTCCTGGTGACTGCCCACTCTGACCATGGTGTCTCCTACCACGGCTCTCCTCACTTCCCCATTTCATCTCCCTCTTTCACATTACAGGTTGTGTGTCAGTTGGCGGCAGACAAATGGTGCAGACACTCATGTTTTGGAATTGCTTCTCAACCCCGTCATATGTCAGCCATTTGAGCTTCCACTGCTGGGTCGAGCTTTCCCCAGTCTCCATTGGAGGGGAGCCTCCAGTGGCTTGGGACGCTGCTGAGCGCTTTCCAGCAGGGTGGTCAAGTCAGTAACTATTAGGGTAATCTGCAGGTCTGTGTCATCTGCATCGTCGTCCTCCGTGGACTGGTGGTACCGTGCTAGCCTCTAGTTCCCAAGGTCGCGGGTTCAAACCCGGCGGAGGGCGATGGATTTTTTCGGGCGTAAAAATCGTTAGCACGGCTTCCTTCGGAAGGGAAGTAAAGCTGGTGGTCCTGTGTCGTAGATTTACGGCACGTAAAAGAACCTCAAGCCTGATAAAGAGACCTCTGAGCAAAATTACAGGTGTTTCACGCCCAATATAGAATGGGACGCTAAGAACCATAGTAGTTAAAGAGCGTCCATAAATAAAACTCAATTTTTTCAATTCATCTGCATCGACCAGTTCTGTGGCCCGTATGTCTCCTGTGGTTGTGTCATCTCATGTGCTGCTCCCAGGGTGTGTGCATAAAAGATCCCTTGAAGTGATAGGTGTCCCCTCTGTCGAACTAATCCTAGTCTTACAACTAGTTCTCCCTGGAGCAATCATTTTCCAAACAGCAGCATTTTGAATAAAAAATTGCTTGGCTTTTCTCATACAGTACTTTGCATAGTGGCTGGCACTCAAAGGCTACCATACTCCATCAGTTAAGTCAACAGCAAGCTCAGAGTGAAAGTTTAGGCCAGATAACATAAAACTGGTGATCATGCAACTGTGTTTGAATGCAAATCTTTATTATGTTCCAGAAGTATATATTCAATAAAGATTCACATTTTAATGAAATCCAAAGGATAATATTTAGCAACCATGCATTATCTAGTGAATGAAGCTGAAATATTATAGCACAGACCAGCAACTTGTTTTATATAATTATAATAAAATCATTCTCTATAACACATGGACCTAATATAAAAATATGTACTGTTGATGTTTGGTTTATAATTTCTGAAATAATAATAATAAAGCAGTGTACATCCTGTGTGTTGCATGGAACTCAGACATTCACTGTCATGGAGGCAATACTGATGTTCAAGTTCAGGGGCACAAAGAGCTTTGAGCACAGGGCTGATGGAAATTGAGAAATAAAGTCTCCAGCAGCTCAGTTTAATAATGCAGGGATTTCTCTCTTCGTTTCTTCTTACGTTTTCAGTTTTACATTGAAATTAGCAATTGTGATTCTAAATATGAGTTTTATGGTATGTCTCTTGAGTCATCAACTTGCTTTCTCGCCACCTGACAAATGTACAGGATGAACTGGAATCTTTATTGTTGCCTAGCAGTTTTATAAGACTTACTTTTCAAAGATGACCAGATGATGGACCACCTAAGCTCTGTTATTCCTGGACCCTTCCCATGTGGACTGACGAATGCTGCGAACCTGTTCGTACACGTAGATCTACGCTTCAGGTGTTTCAACACCACCCAACACTTGAAAATCTGGTCTCTTATAAACAAACATGCTCCAGGCTTGATGCATCATTCAGACTAGCAAAACCCATCTTGGATGCAATTTGTAAAGTCTTTTAATTGCTTCACGCTTTCATCTGTGATATGGCATAAGCTTCGCCTTGAGGCTAGCAAAAAGTGGCACAGTCTCAATACCAGCCTTAAGATAAATAATGATGTCATTGTTGATCCAATTCACATTGTTGACACTATTGGTAATGCCTTTGCAGCTGTTATGAGCTCATCTAGTTACCACCCGGGTTTTTTCTCTGTTAAGAAACGGGTTGAATCACATGAGCTTTCTTTTAAATTGTGAGCATTACGGAGTGTTTTCTATCATGCAGGAGCCCGAGTAGGCCCTATCCTCCTCTTTGGCCGGATGCTATTCATGTGCTAATGCTGCAGCTGTAGACCACGATGCCAACATCATTGAAATAGTAAAACCTTTCAGTTACTGGCAGATCTCTCTCATCAGTTGCATGGGGCATATGATTAACACGGGGTTGACATTGTGCCTTGAATCTCAAACTTCTGTTGAACATCCAATGTTATTTTTGTCGCTACCATTTTGCAGTATGACGGTCCATTTCTGAGGAGTCAATGGTTGATGTATTTTTTGACTTCCACAAAGTGTATGACACTTGCTGGAGGACAGATATTCTTTGTACCCTCCTTAAATAGGGTTGTCTTCTCTTTATTTGGAAGTTCTTGAGGGATTGAGAGTAGTTAACCCCTCTTCCAGTAAAACTGCTTGTGGTTTGTCTGATCAGTTTCTAGTAGAGTCGACAGAGGGGGTATGTGGATATGGATAGGAGCATACAGTACTTGTTGTGCAGGTGTAATGATAACACAGACAAGATTCAAATTCATAAAATCCTTCATATTCAATTTGGCATCTTGGCCAATTACTTTCATAGGGAGGTGGGCCATCAGTTTATGTTCGCTGACCAGGAACGTTCCAGTGTTCTTTGCAATGGAAAGATGAGAAAAGGAATACGAAGCAAAGGTTAAGGCAAAAGGCAGATAATTGAGGTAGTGCTTGCGGACAAGGATGGATGCAAGAGATAGATGAAGGAAATGAATGCTGTAAAGGGGCAACTGGAGGAAAAGGAATGGGAACATGAGCAAACAGCACAAGTTTGGTGAGTAAAATTAAAGACAGGATGGAAAACATGGAGGAATTTCAGGGGTTAAAGGAACTTACAGCAAACTGAACAAGTCCTGCCAGGTAGGGGAGGATGAGGACTTGGAAGTGGAGAACTACGCTCCTTCTTATGATGTAAAACTTATTGAGGAGGAGAAGGAATTTGAATGTGTTACCAAACAAAACACAGGTAAGAAATAAAACAAAGATGATTTATTTAAGAGTAAGTGCTAAAAAGGATGTATGTTGAGAAGTTTGTATGAAAAACAGGATTACAAAAAAGAATTAAATCCCAACTTTCCATAAGAATAGCTTGCATAGGCATATGAAGAAAGAGGGAGAAAACAGCCACACCACTTCCTAAAATGAAGTGGTTTTTGGAGTGGTACATCAGCAATATACATATACTGTAGTTTAGAACTCCAACATAAGATACAATTATTATATAATTTGAATGAGATAAGACTCGAAAATTTGAAGGTGGGGTACATGTGCAGGCTTATTCCCATACTGACCACCACGGAGCACCCAGGTTTTATGTTAAAATAACTGTAATTGGTGAATACCACCAACCCATCCTCTCTTACAAAGAAGGTGGAGCTTGGGGGCAGTAGCTGTCCATAGGATCTGAGTTTTGAATTCCATCTGAGAGAAACAATAAAAATAAAATGAAAAACATTTGGAGGAAGTATAAAGAACAAAAAGAAATAATGCACATAAGATTGGGAAGCAAATACTTGCAGTACAGAGAGGAGAAGCATCACGGTGACGCCATGGGGCAGAAGCAGATGCAGAAGAGAAGGATGTGAAGGTTTGCCGAGGAAACATTGACAAGGAATATCAGGAGTACTGCAATTAAATTTATACAATTGTCTAATGATATCTATGGATTCATTATAAAAATGCCAAACAGTGGATAAAGCATCAGTGTTATGAAAGAAACAAAATTTAAAGTTGTCATGTGAAATTAAGAATCCTATATCAACAAACCAATAGAATGGAATCGTCGCGCAAGAAAAAACGTGAAGAACTAAATCCACCAGAAGGTGGAAGGATGCTGAGGAAACTCTGCAGGAATAAGAGTGGCCACATCGAAGTTTAAGTTCCACTGGAGATCCACAAAGGAAAAGAGAAATGTGTTTTCACTGGTGTCACCATTAAAACCAGTTTGTTTAAAAACCGACCTGTGAAATTCGAAGTAATTAGTATAGTAAAAGTGATGATAGGGGCATATGTTTATAAAGTTGGAAAGAAAGAGTTATAGCAAAGTTAAATGGCAGTAGGTAAGTGTAGAAACATTGTTTATGGGATGGACATCAAATTGGGCTGCAAAGGAGATACAGTAATCTCCAGCCACCACTATGGGTATTTCATCTAAAACAAGCCCATGAAGAAACAGGAGGTACAGCAATCTCCAGCCACTGCTGGGGTATTTCGTCTAAAACAAGCCCATGGAGAAACAGGAGGTACAGTAATCTCCAGCCACTGCTGGGGTACTTCATCTAAAACAAGCCCATGAAGAAACAGGAGGTACAGTAATCTCCAGCCACTGCTGTGTGTATTTCATTTAAAACAAGCCCATAAACAACAAGGAGGTACAGTAATCTCCAGCCACTGCTGGGGTATTTCGTCTAAAACAAGCACATAAAGATCAAAGAGGTACAGTAATCTCCAGCCACTGCTGCGGGAATATCGTCTAAACCAAGCCCATGAAGAAACAGGAGGTACAGCAAACTCTAGGCACTGCTGTGGTACTTCGTCTAAAACAAGCACATAAAGAACAAGGAGGTACAGCAATCTCCAGCCACTGCTGCGGGAATATCATCTAAAACAAGCCCGTGAAGAAACAGGAGGTACAGCAAACTCCAGAAACTGCTGTGGTACTTCGTCTAAAACAAGCCCATGAAGAAACAGGAGGTACAGCAATCTCCAGCCACTGCTGGGGTATTTCGTCTGAAACAAGCCCATGAAGAAACAGGAGGTACAGTAATCTCCAGCCACTGCTGCGGGAATATCGTCTAAAACAAGCACATAAAGATCAAGGAGGTACAGCAATCTCCAGCCACTGCTGTGTGTATTTCATCTAAAACAAGCCCATGAAGAAACAGGAGGTACAGCAATCTCCAGCCACTGTTGTGTGTATTTCATCTAAAACAAGCCCATGAAGAAACAGGAGGTACAGCAATCTCCAGCCACTGCTGGGGTATTTCGTCTGAAACAAGCCCATGAAGAAACAGGAGGTACAGTAATCTCCAGCCACTGCTGCGGGAATATCGTCTAAAACAAGCACATAAAGATCAAGGAGGTACAGCAATCTTCAGCCACTGCTGGTGTACTTTGTCTAAAACAAGCACATAAAGATCTAGGAGGTACAGTAATCTCCAGCCACTGCTGTGGGAATATCGTCTAAAACAAGCACATAAAGATCAAGGAGGTACAGCAATCTCCAGCTACTGCTGGGGTACTTCATCTAAAACAAGCACATAAAGATCAAGGAGGTACAGTAATCTCCAGCCACTGCTGCAGGAATATCGTCTAAAACAAGCACATAAAGAACAAGGAGGTACACTAATCTCCAGGCACGTCTGTGTGTATTTCGTCTAAAACAAGCCCATGAAGAACAAGGCGGTACAGCAATCTTCAGCCACTGCTGTGTGTATTTCATCTAAAACAAGCCCATGAAGAACAAGGAGGTACAGTAATCTCCAGCCACTGCTGGGGTATTTCATCTAAAACAAGCACATAAAGATCAAGTAGGTACAGTAATCTCCAGCCACTGCTGCAGGAATATCGTCTAAAACAAGCACATAAAGATCAAGGAGGTACAGTAATCTCCAGCCACTGCTGCAGGAATATTGTCTAAAACAAGCACATAAAGAACACGGAGGTACAGTAATCTCCAGGCACTGCTGTGTGTATTTCGTCTAAAACAAGCCCATGAAGAACAAGGCGGTACAGCAATCTCCAGTCACTGCTGGGGTATTTCGTCTAAAACAAGCACATAAAGAAGAAGGAGGTACAGTAATCTCCAATCACTGCTGTGTGTATTTCGTCTAAAACAAGCCCATGAAGAACAAGGAGGTACATTAATCTCCAGCCACTGCTGGGGTATTACGTCTAAAACAAGCCCATGAAGAAACAGGAGCTACAGTAATCTCCAGCCACTGCTGCGGGAATATCGTCTAAAACAAGCACATAAAGATCAAGGAGGTACAGCAATCTTCAGCCACTGCTGGTGTACTTTGTCTAAAACAAGCACATAAAGATCTAGTAGGTACAGTAATCTCCAGCCACTGCTGCGGGAATATCGTCTAAAACAAGCACATAAAGATCAAGGAGGTACAGCAATCTCCAGCTACTGCTGGGGTACTTCATCTAAAACAAGCACATAAAGATCAAGGAGGTACAGTAATCTCCAGCCACTGCTGCAGGAATATCGTCTAAAACAAGCACATAAAGAACAAGGAGGTACAGTAATCTCCAGGCACTGCTGTGTGTATTTCGTCTAAAACAAGCCCATGAAGAACAAGGCGGTACAGCAATCTCCAGCCACTGCTGGGGTATTTCGTCTAAAACAAGCCCATGAAGAACAAGGTGGTACAGCAATCTCCGGCCACTGCTGGGGTATTTCGTCTAAAACAAGCCCATTAAGAACAAGGCGGTACAGCAATCTCCAGCCACTGCTGTGTGTATTTCATCTAAAACAAGCCCATGAAGAACAAGGAGGTACAGTAATCTCCAGCCACTGCTGGGGTATTTCATCTAAAACAAGCACATAAAGATCAAGGAGGTACAGTAATCTCCAGCCACTGCTGCAGGAATATCGTCTAAAACAAGCACATAAAGATCAAGGAGGTACAGTAATCTTCAGCCACTGCTGCAGGAATATCGTCTAAAACAAGCACATAAAGAACAAGGAGGTACAGTAATCTCCAGGCACTGCTGTGTGTATTTCGTCTAAAACAAGCCCATGAAGAACAAGGCGGTACAGCAATCTCCAGTCACTGCTGGGGTATTTCGGCTAAAACAAGCACATAAAGAAGAAGGAGGTACAGTAATCTCCAATCACTGCTGTGTGTATTTCGTCTAAAACAAGCCCATGAAGAACAAGGAGGTACAGTAATCTCCAGCCACTGCTGGGGTATTTCGTCTAAAACAAGCACATAAAGAACAAGGAGGTACAGTAATCTCCAGGCACTGCTGTGTGTATTTCGTCTAAAACAAGCACATAAAGAAAAATCTGATGTGTTACACTCACATGACTTTCTCTACTCTTGTACAACCTATTTTTACAAACGCCTATTCTCCGTATGCTTCATGTTAATCGAGATATCGAGATGTCAATCGTATTGGTAATATTCATGTAGATGCAAGGGGAATATGGTAGCTTTTAAGCGATGTTCAAATATTTTAACGCTGGTTGCTATGTGGTGCATTCCATTCTCTTTGCAAGTCCAGGACATAAAAAAATGAACAACGAATTTGAAAAAAAAGTATAAGTATTGGAAAATTTAAGGGAATAACAAGCAATATCTCGAAAACGGTTCACTCAACAAAAGAAATGTATATGACATAGGTTGTGTATTTTAACAAGATCTACATTTTTTGTGTAGTAAAATTTTGTCTATCTCTTATGGTTTACCAGTTATGCAAAAGTCGTTCACAATGAAGAACACTTTTGGAGACATTCCCAGAAAATTCGAGATATACATTTCATTTCTCATGACATTATCTTAAACATATGATATTTTAATCAAAATCGTTAGAGCCATTTTTGAGAAAATTAAAATTTTCGAAAAATGTTCCATGTAAAGGGTAGTCTGGGGTGGGGGGATTTTCTTGAAAACCTTCGTGTCGCATCTCTGGAAGATACTGAACCTAAATACCAAGTTTGGTGTTTATCCGACTGTTCGTTTTTGAGTTATGCTGATCACAGACACACACACACAGACACACACACAGACACACACACACACACACACAGACACACACACGGACATGTTTCCAAAAATGCTTTTTTTGGATTCAGGAGGTCTCAAAACATGTATTTCCGGTGAAATCTCGGTATCGAATTTTTGGGTGGAATGCAATACTTCCCCTACTTACTATACGTAGTAGAGAAAGTAAAAAGGAGGTACAGTAATCTCCATCCACTGCTGGGGTATTTCATCTAAAACAAGCACATAAAGAACAAGGAGGTACAGTAATTTCCAGCCACTGCTGGGGTAT
Organism: Deroplatys truncata; assembly: GCA_030765065.1. Lineage (NCBI taxonomy): Eukaryota > Metazoa > Arthropoda > Insecta > Mantodea > Mantidae > Deroplatys > Deroplatys truncata. The sequence continues at coordinate 18,596,964 of CM060984.1, read as the reverse complement.
TTCATCTAAAACAAGCACATAAAGAACAAGGAGGTACAGTAATCTCCAGCCACTGCTGGGGTATTTCATCTAAAACAAGCACATAAAGAACAAGGAGGTACAGTAATCTCCAGCCACTGCTGGGGTATTTCGTCTAAAACAAGCACATAAAGAACAAGGAGGTACAGTAATCTCCAGCCACTGCTGGGGTATTTCATCTAAAACAAGCACATAAAGAACAAGGAGGTACAGTAATCTCCAGCCACTGCTGGGGTATTTCATCTAAAACAAGCACATAAAGAACAAGGAGGTACAGTAATTCCATCCACTGCTGGGGTATTTCATCTAAAACAAGCACATAAAGAACAAGGAGGTACAGTAATCTCCAGCCACTGCTGGGGTATTTCATCTAAAACAAGCACATAAAGAACAAGGAGGTACAGTAATCTCCAGCCACTGCTCGGGTATTTCGTCTAAAACAAGCCCATGAAGATCAAGGCGGTACATTAATCTCCCATGGTCGCTGTGTGTATCGTTAAAGCAAATGTATGTATAACAAGGAGGCTCACTTATCTCCAGGGACCACTGTGAGTATATCATCTAAAGCAAGCGCATGAAGAAGAAGGACTAAGGCTGACAAATGATTGGGAAGGTTGGAAGGATCTTAGGAAGGAGCAACATTTGTATATCGTGAACTGTGGAGATGGCAGGAACAGAATAATGTTTAATAGCACGATCCATGGCTTCAACATGTATATCGTAGCAAAAAAAATAGTTGTGTGCTAATTGTAATTGAAATATTCCTTGAGATTCCAATAAACTGAATTGTATTTATTCAGTTTGTATGATACATGTTTTCAGTATCAGAGTAATAAAGCCAAAGTGGAGTAGCTAAATTTGAATTGCAGGGAAAGTTGTTCACATTTATAAAGCAGCATATAAGATAAGTTTGACACTAAAAAACAAACCAAGCGCAAGTATGAGTGCCAAAGGGGCTATTCTTTCAACAACAAAACTCTTAAGGGGTGAAAATGTGACCAAAAATGACATTTCACATTTTGTGTTTTTTGTACCAAAAATACTAGGTGGCTTGAAGTGCATATATGCAAAGTTTTAAAGCACTACAATGCCTAGAAGTTGCCCTAACTATGTCATATTTAAAGGTCCATGCTCCTGAAATGTCCTTGAGAAACATGGCAGGTGATGAAATTGCTGCATGAAGCAAAAAATACCCCCCCCCCTTTTTTTAACAGCTTTTTGTGGAATTTTTTCTGTGAAGGTTAGTTTTTGATTTGACACTGAACCACCATGATCAGTATGACATAGCAACAACAGCTCTGCTAGTAGATGTCGTGTAACATCAAAGTATATGTTGTTTCATTTACATGAGCCAGAAACATGTGTAAATAATGGAAATAATACCACGATGAAAGGTTAGATCAGCAAGAATGTGATGTACAAAAGAAAAATTTAGGCAGGAACAGCTGGAGGATAATTGTGAACATATGCCTGCTGTAAATAATGAAGACTGTAAATATATATTGGTGGACACCGGTTTTGCTGTCATCATTGGTGACTGACCCGAATTGTAATGACCACAATCAAAAATGTTTGTACATAGGACTTGGCACTGAAAGGCTTGGCGTATGCCATAAATTAGAACTGATTTGCAATGCTTGTAATGAAAAAAGAGTACAAATTACACATCTAAGCTGAACATTTCTAGGAAGGTCTTCAAGTCATTATTTCTGGTTAACTGCATGCAAACTTTTAAACTCATTTTTCCTCACTTTAACTTTTGCTACACTTTTATTCATTTAAAACAAAAATACATCCACAAATCAGGTGTTAGAGGTCTGAAATTTTTACTGTGCATTCTATAAAGCATAACAAAGTGACTGACGCATGGAATTGAGGATTAACTTAGTACTTTTTGAGATAAAAAATTAATGAAATTTTTGCTATGCAAGTCTTTTTTTTTTTTTTAATTTCCCTTACGGTTAAGATATTACAAAACCCATACATCAAGTTTTTGTAAATGAGTTTCTAGTTTTGTAAAAAAAATTTCAAACTTTTTTCAAGAAAGTGTGGAGTGAATTTCATTTTGAAATTTGCAAATTTTTTGAAAGAAAATTTTCAATAATTCAAAAAATAATTGGCATATAAAAATGAAACTCTGCCAAATAATTCCACATAACACTCCAAATATGTGTACAAAAAATTAAGTATGTAGCTTTAAAATGTGCAAAATAGAAATTTCACCCATCACCCCCCTTAAGCAGTTTACACTTTCACAGAGTTAAATTTAAATATAGCTCACAGAGGAAAAGAGCGCTGCACATTATAGAAAAAGAAATATTGCACTCTGAACGCACAGCCATTCTAAGCAGAAATTTTGTTGTGGATGCCATTGAATGTTGAATAATAGGCATTAAAGTTTAAGTCTGCACACATAGAGGAACCACATTGGTAACAGGCAACGGAAGGACAAGTTGGTTAAGAAATAGCTGACAAACATTAGTGCTTGTGATTGAACCATTCCGACATATTCCATTCATCTAAAGCTAGAAAAAATGAAGCTACATTGCAAAACACGTAACATAAAACTTCACTTTATGTTTTCACAGAGACTTGCTTACACATCACCTCTAGTATACAAAGAGCTAAACTTATACTCTGGGCGTTTAATGGTCAGATAAACTATAAGTAGGAAAAATGGTCTTACCACAAAGTTTATACATTTCTTTAAAAGAATAACATGACAAATAGAGAAACCACAAAAGAAACAGGTAACAGAATGACAAGGGGTTACAGCAACCAGCAAACATCTGCAAAATAGTAATGAAATGGGAACAAAAATCACTGAAGGGTGTAATTCAACCATTAAAGAAAGCAAAAATAAATCAAACAACTTACCTTTTGCTTAATATTACAAGAGTAGTGGTGTTGGTGGTTATAGAAGGCTGAGTGTTGTAGAAGATGCTGTACAGAACAGAAGTCTTAAAAAGAAAGAAAGAAAATACAAATAAATGACAATAAGAATTGAAAAAAAAATTGAAATATTGAAACCTTAATGAACTAAAAAAACGCAATAAAGGGAAAAACCATCAAAATATTAAAAATTTAAGTATTTGAAAGGTATCAAAATATTTAAACATTTTTGAATTGAAAAAATTAATAAAGAGAAAAACCATTGAAGTAATAGAAATATTGTAATATTGAAGAAAAAAAAAAGTATTTTAAATTACAAAAAGCTAAAACAATTACAAGTTGAATAAAATTATCACCAAGAAAAATATTAAGTAGTAACAATTACAAAAGGGCTACAATGTGTCAATAAAAGCTCAGTAAGCAAAAATGTAAGTTAATGAATGCATAGAAAGTTACAGTGAAGGGCAAATAGAGCAACCTACATGTTTTTTCTCTTGCTACATATTTTGGAGTTGTGCCATTTACGTGTTTTGCAATGTAATTAGACCGGGAGCTTTTTTTCTGCATCACCATTTATTGGACTTTTTTTTCGGGAAGGGGGCCATTTATTATTTATTGGGCTTAGATTTGTTTCCTAGTGATCATTTATTCAACTTGTAATTTGTTTAGCCTTTTTGCAATTCCTAATACTGAAGGTTGTTTTTTAGTAATCCTTTTATTCCACTTGTAATTTTTTTTCACGTTTTGCAGTTCATAATACTTAATTTTTTGAATACTTTTGTTATGCTTTCTTTGCATACTTTCATCTCTTTCTCTTAAACATTTGGCTTTTGCTTTCCTCTGCCCATGGTGTCTCTGTGATGTTTTCATCTACACTGTATTTGCTTCCCAGTCTTATGTACTTTGTTTCTTTTTGTTTTTTTCTTCATTTTTCTTTTTCATTTTATTTTTGTGTGTTTCTTTCAGATGTAATTGACACCACTGAGACCTTACTGTGGACAGCTACTGACCCCCACGCTCCACCTCAATTCATAAGAGAGGACAGGTCGGTGGTATTCACCAATAATTATAATGGGGTGTTCAGCACAGGGATAAGCCTGCACATGCTCCACCTATCTTCAAGCTGGCATGCACCAAGAGCCTTGTTTAATTTTAAATGGCATCGTAGTATCTTACGTTGGAGTTCTAAACAACAGTGTATGTGCCGCTTCCAAAACTGCTTCAGTTAGGCAGGGGTATGGCTATTTTCTCCCTGTTTCTTCATATGCCTATTCAAGCTATTCTTGTGGAACAGTGGGACGTAATTCCCATTTCTACTCCTGTTTTTAATATAAACTTTTCTACCCACATGATTTTGTTGCACCTAATTCTTTTTTTTTTTTTTTTTTTGTACATTGTATGGTTTATTTTCTTTTTTTATTTCTTCTTATTTCTTACCGGGGTTTCAGTTGGTAGCATATTGAAATTCTTCATCTTTCTTGTTCCTCATGTCCTCAATACATTGTTCTTCATAAGAGTAGCGTAGTTCTCCAAGTCCTTGTCCTTCCCTGCCTGGCAGGACTTGTTCAGTTTAGGTACAAGTTCTTTTAACCTCTGAAATTCCTCCTGCATTTTTTCCACAACTTTAATTTTATTCACCAAACTCATGCTGTTTGCTCATGTTCCCCTTCTTTTCCTCTACGTCCCTCTTTACAGCATTAATATTTTTCTCCATCTCCTTCATCCATTCCTCACATGCCTCCTTGTCTGCAAATGCTATCTCAAATTCTCTGCCCTTCGCCTTAACCCTTGATTTGCATTCTTTTCTCATCTTTCCTTTCATTGCATTCATCTCCTTACACCTCTTTGTAGCAGCTTTCGGTATGCCACTCACCTATACTCGCTTGGTGACTCCCTTTGCTTCCCTCCATTGGCATTCCAAGCTAAACTCCAAATTCCCTTCTGCTCTCCATCTCTCTCCCTTCAAAGTCCAGCTTCCATTTCCCGTTATTGCTCTCGCCAAATAAACAAACAGAGTTGTGAAAAGTAGCTGTTCTCTTCACTCAAAATGTTATACACCAAAATCAATTCCATTTCCTTTGAAGTCATCTTCCAATTCATCAGGCAAACTTATTTCATCCACTATCCTACTACAATCAGCCACTTCTACCCTTATACTTCCATTCCTTTATACTTTTTCACTGGTGTTACATAAGAGTTATATTCCTCCCTTTACTGTGTTCGCACATTTCTCTTCACCTCATACCCTTCTGGACATTCCATTTGATGGATGTCCAAATTACCATAATTTATATACCCACGCTGAATCCCACTCCCTCACCTTGACACTGCTGTCAGACATTGATAAACATTTTTCAACCCCTTCACATTTATAATCATAGAATTAAATTTGCACCCTTTCTCCTTTTGATAGGTGCAAATACAATTAGACATCACTTTGTAATCCTTTTTATACATTGTTGCATTTGTCATCAGCTCTGCATTACCATGCACCCACATCGTCCAAAATTCACAACTCTCCTCTGCTCACACTATGCTCAAGGATACATTCATATTAATGCCAACTCCATTTTGTGAAAGTTGTTCGTCCCATCTTTGATTTTTATACCTATTCCCCTCCATCCTCACACACCCTGCTGTGACTCCTCCCTCTAATACTTTGCTTGCTTCTCTGCTATTTTGTAGCTATGGCCAAACTCATGTGCAGATACTTCACTAACTTTCAATGCCTGCAACCTCTATGCACACACAAAAAATGATCATTGTTGATTTAGGATTAGAGCATCTCCATCAATTAGGTGTGGGTTTCTTCAATCCTGAATGTCAAATCCTCTTTCATAGGTGCAAAGTACACTGGAACCTTCCTGGTCAGTGAACACAGATTGATGGCCCATATCCCCACAAGATGCAATTAATTTAACACAAGGATTTTATGAATTTGAGCCGCATCTGTTTTATTATTTCAAAGTAAAACCTGCACAACAAGATAGTCAATAAATATATTGTATGCACCTATTTTTTTGCATTCCTATCCATATTCTTTATCATCACACGCTGTTCTGTTGACTCTACTGGAGGTTGATCAGGCAAGCCACAAGCACCAACTTCTAGTTGTGTCTGACCTGACATTTTGGCGCAGAGGGGCTCAACTACTATTGGATATTCCAGTTACAAGTGGGCCAGTTATATCCTGTGGCTTTACTCTGAAGAACAGAGTACTGAAGGGCTTGGTATTCCGCATCACACTTTTTGCTGTTGTCATCAATCCTGTTATGTAATGTGTTCCACCTGATGCTGTGTCTTCATTGTTCGTGGATGATCTCGCCATTTACTGTAGTTCCTGGCTGAGCTGTCTTTTAGAACAGCAACTCCCACAGTGTTTTGATTGCCTCCACATGTAGGGTACAGAAAACAACTTTAGCTTCTCTGCTGAGAAAACCTTCCATGCAAAATTCTCATGGCAAAAGACGTTTCCTTCTCCTTTACATCTTGAATCAGATCTTCCTTTCGCAGACGAGACAAAATTTGTAAAATTGACTTTTCACAAAGTTTGGCTGGTCTTTTCTGTTTAAAAGAAAGTGTGAAACTCCTAGACTTGTAAACGTTTTAAGTGGCACATCCTGGGAAGCTGGTTGGGTTGTTCTTTTAAGACTCTACCATTCATTGGTCTGATTGAAACTTGATTTCAGGTTCATTGTGTATTCTTTGTGTTACTAAAGGGTATTTGAAAACTGGCATTTTGTTTACACTGATGGTGCAAAGAACGACCGGGAATAGGCTGCTCAGCTGTTTGACATTCACCAAGCTCTTTTATGTATCAAGCAGTAAGGCCTACAACAGTATATCAGTTGTAGTGATTTCTTAAGTACACTCCACAGCCTTTCAGTTGCTGTACAATTACCATCCTCTTGTGCAGGACATCCAGGATTGCCTTCTTCTTCTTTTTTTAATTAAGGGGATGGATTAAAAGGAGTTAAGAGTCCGTATAAGTGGATAAAGGTGCTGCTGCAAAGCAGGAGCGAGTCAGGCCTGGGTGTCAGGAGACCAAAGCCCTGGTTGTTGCCTTAGGAGGGGGTGCACCTAGGGGTAGTTTTTATTAACAAGAATAACTTGAAATAACTGTGCTTGATTTTGCCCACAAAAGAGGCCAGGAGCATGAGTCCACATTTGTCTGAATGTGATGCCATTGCACACTGCTCAGTGACTCTTCAGCTCTCTTGAGCACACGTTGTTTGGTGGCAGTGAGCTGGTGGATGTTGCGCATAGAGGCATCAGTATGACAACATGGAACTGTCACAACCATTAATTTTAAATCGGAAGACATAGTGAAGAGATTAAGTATAATATATAGAAATGGTTGCAAATATACAATTTCACTAAAATAGGTTCAATACCTCAGAACTAGTTTCGAGGAATCACTACCTCATCGTCAGCTGATTGCAACTGGTTGGCTTTCCTCTGATGGTTATAGATGTCTCGTCCCTCTAGAGGTGGTTCTACAAGTTTCATAATCAAATTTTTATCCATAGGGATGTCAAAATTCATTAACCTTGGATGAAATTTCCAAAGAAATATTTTCTCCCAAATGTTTAATTATGTATCACTTATCAAGCAGGCACAAAAACCTATGGAATTAAACATTTGGGAGAAAATATTTCTTTGGAAATTTCGTCCAAGGTTAATGAATTTTGATACATCCCTATGGACAAAAATTTGATTACAAAACTTGAAGAACCACCTCTAGAGGGACAAAGAGACATGTATAACCATCAGAGGAAAGCCAACCAGTTGCAATCAACTGATGATGAAGTGATTCCTCGAAACTAGTTCTGAGGTATTGAACCTATTTTAGTGAAATTGTATATTTGCAACCATTTCTATATATTATGTCACAACCATCTTTAACAAAAGTAAAAGTGAGCTTGGATTCTTCCTGTTTGCTCGTGAACTTAACTGGATGAAGCAACTGTCTCAATTCTTAGTAAAAATCTTATCTTTGCTCTGGTACCCAAAGCCTCCCGGTGAAGATCATCATCAGTGAGTTGAACAAGCTGTTCACATGAAATTAAAATTAAGTCATTATAACAGTGAAGTTATATGATAAGTATTTACACAGTGTTATTAAAAGCACATGAACTCCACATACGTCAAGTAGTTAAAATGCATTTCGAGAAGTATGCTCCTCGTCATCAGTTGGTTGACTGGAGCTTGCAGCTGGAAAATCCTCAGCCAAGTCATTATGTCTGTGCTACCCTCTGTGTCCTATGACTACTTGGACGATATCGTCAACTGGCGAGGTATCAAAATTCATAAAACGAGGCTCATTCAAGTTCCAAAAATGAAGCAACTTGTTCACTTGTTTAAATGTTATGTTCCTTAAATCTTCTGTTTGTTTTTGTTTTTAAGTAATGGGTGAGCCTATGAACTAAGCTGTGAAAAATGGCGTATTGATAAGGTTTTGGATTGTGTCAATTAAATTTTATATAATTGTCAATATGCGTGGGTTTCCTATAAATTCCAAAGGACACCCATTATTACTTCTGATAATCTTCAAATTTAGAAAAGGCAACCACCCATCTTTTCCTACCCCCAAAGTAAATTTTATAGAAGGATCCTGAAGATTCATTAGTTTGAGAGCATCATTGATAAACTTTGCAGGAACAGCAGCAAAAATATCATCCACATATGTATACCATTTCTTAAAGATGTATGGAAAGGAACTTGTAACATGTACTTCTAAATGACTGATATATAGTTCAAGTATAGGTGAAACTGGGTTGTCCATAGCTAAGCGTTTTGTTTGTTGATAGCATTTGTGCTTAAAAAAAATCTGATATGTTACACTCACATGACTTTCTCTACTCTTGTACAAACTATTTTTACAAACGCTTATTCTCCATATGCTTCATGTTAATCGAGATGTCAATCTTATTGGTAATTTTCTTGTAGATGCAAGGGGAATATGCTAGGTTTAAAGCGATAGTCAAATATTTTAACGCTGGTTGTTATGTGGCGCATTCCATTCTCTTTACATGTCCAGGACAAAAAAACGAATAACGAATTTGAGAAAAAGTATAAGAATTGGAAAATTTAAGGGAATAACAAGCAATATCTCGAAAACGGTTCACTCAACAAAAGAAATGTGTATGACATAAATTGTGTATTTTAACGCGATCTAATTTTTTGTGTAGTAAAATTTTGTCTATCTCTTATGGTTTACCAGTTATACAAAAGTCGTCCACAATGAAGAATACTTTTGGTGACATTCCCAGAAAATTTGAGATATACATTTCATTTCTCATGACAATATCTTAAACATATAATATTTTAATCAAAATTGTTAGAGCCATTTTTGAGAAAATTAAAATTTTCGAAAAATGTTCCATGTAAAGGGTAGCTGGGGTGGGGGAATTTTCTTGAAAACCTTCGTGTCGCATCTCTGGAAGATACTGAACCTAAATACCAAGTTTGGTGTTTATACGACTGTTCGTTTCTGAGTTATGCTGTTCACAGACACACAGACAGACACACACACGGACATGTTTCCAAAAATGTTTTTTTTGGATTCAGTGAGTCTCAAAACATGTATTTCCGATGAAATCTCGGTATTGAATTTTTGGGTGGAATGCAATACTTCCCCTACTTACTATACGTAGTAGAGAAAGTACTATCCTATTTGTTTCATGGACATCCGTATAAGTTCAATATATTCATTAATCATATTATTAGAAATGTTCTGTTTAAAAAGCCACTGCTTGATCAGTCTGGGTAATTTTTCTATTGGTATACTAGTAAACAATGCACTGACGTCAAAGGATACCAAAAGTTCATTGCTATCTATACAGAGATCTTTAATTTTGTCCACTAATTCCACAGAAGTTTTAACGCCCAAGGTGGAAATTTTGCAAAAGTATCAAGTTGATCAACTAGCCATTTGGTTAATTTGTAAGTCCATGCATCAGTATTGTTCATAATTGGACGCATGCTATCGTCATTCTTATGTATCTTTGGCAAACAATATAATCTTGGTGATGTTGGATTATCCACTATTAAGTAATTTTTGACATTTTTTGGAATGATTACATTGCCATGTATGGTTTTCTTGTAGAGTCGGCAAACTTTTTAATAGGATCCTTGGTTAACCTGGAGTATTTTGGTTTGTTAAGCAGAATTTCTGTTCTGGAAAAGTAGTCAACTTGTTCTAGAATCACTGTTTTGTCCCTTTATCTGCTTTTAAGTAAAAAATATGTCTGTTATTCAAGGCCAATATAAAAGATTTCTATTTGCATTGCTGCGCCCAAAGGAAGACATTAATAAACAGTTTTTGGCATTCAGCTTTTACTAAGATTTTGTCACAACTCTAGAATGAAGGAACGTTTAAGGAACATACAATTTAAACAAGTGGGTAAGTCTGCAGTTTCATCCCATTTTTGGAACTTTAACCATGAAATAAAACATGAACTCACATTGTTCAAACACATCAAGACACCCTTAGCACTTGATACATGGGAAGGAATTTTAATCATCAAGAACAAGCCTCGTCTTATGAATTTTGATACCCCGCCAGTTGACGATATCGCCAAGTAGCCATAGGATGCAGAGGGCAGCACAGACAATGGCTTGGCTGAGGAATTTCCGGCTGCGAGCTCCAGTCAACCAACTGATGATGAGCATGCTTTCCGAAATGCGTTTTGACTACTTGACGTATGTGGAGTTCATGTGTTTTTAATAAATTGTGTTAATACTTAAGCTGTTGACAGTTTACCTGCAGATACTACAGAAGAAGTATGCATGAAGCATCATTAGAGCCAAGCACATTGGTCACTAAAGCAAGACCAAACACTAACAGATAAAGACAATGTTATGAAAGCTGCCAATTACCATGAATAGGTCTTCTCCTTGCTGGCTGACCCTGCATATAAGAAAATCACTAAGGATCCTACCAACAAGGTCACATGGACAACACAGAACCCTTTTATGACATCTGGCTTGCTGCCTGAGGTCAAGTAGGTCACAACACCTTCCTTGTCAGTTCCACCAAGACTTTATGGACTTCCCAAGGTACATAAGCGAGAGGTTCCACTTCAACCAATAGTCAGTGTCATCCGCTCGCCAACTTAATATCTAGCAAACAACCTGGTATGCTCGCACCGTTCATTCGTACTTGTAAGGATCATGTGAAAAATTTGACGCCATTCACAAAAACAATTAAAACTCTAAAACTAGATCCCAGGTACCTGTTAGTTACTTCTGATGTATGTTTATTCACTAGCGCTCCCCTCCAGGAAACACTGAATTCATTATCTGAACACTCTCCACAGAATATACTGAGACTTTCTGAACACACACTCATCTCCACCTATTTCATGTACAATGAAGAATTTTAAGAACAGATAGACTGTAGCTATGGGTTTACCTCTCTCTCTCCTACCATGGACAACCTTTATACAGAGCATTTCAAACACAAAGCTCTTCAGTCTGCACCACCCAAACCTAAGTATATGGATGACACATTTGTCATTTGGTTGCATGGGGAAGATGCGCTGCAACGTATTCTCTCTCGCACCTCAATAGCTTTTACCAAAACATAAAGTTCACTATGGAAATTGAAAACCAAGACTCTCTTCCGTTCTTAGATATTTATATGCTTCAAAAGAGAGGTGGCACATTGGGCCACAGTATATACAGGAAATCTACACGTACAGATTGTTATCTTGATGCGCGTAATCACCCATCTGACTCAGACCGTTCTTATCATCCTGCAGACAAACAGCACTTACCTCAAGAAATACAGTACCTGAAAGATACATTTAGAAAGAATGTCTGCACTAACAAAGAGATTCAGCAGGCACACCGGGAAGTCACTATATGCATAGCCTGCCCTATGGACAACAGTAACCTAGAGGAAGAAAAGAAACCCAAAGGAAGGGCTTTCATTCCCTTCTGTAGTACTGTGTGGAATAAGATAGCACATATACTTAAAAAGCACATTAAGACCATATTTTTATCACGTAAAAACTTCAACAATATCTAAGACCTGTTAAGGACAGCTTAGAACTAAGGACTCCTAGGATCTATAAAGTCAATGTGTTAAGGTATACAAGTCATGTCCATAAAAGTAAGCTTCCCCACTCATCCCACAACTAGCAAACCATATGTTGCGTAAAGCAACTGCACTTGCGTATAGAGTAATGATATGGCATGGCATACACACTAGTGGATGTTCCCGAGGTCTCACATTAGCTCATATTCTAGCTCCTGCCGTGTGTGAACTGTAATCGGTGATAGTTTTTGAATTCACAGAGCATAGCGCCAATTGAAATTTATCATCAGCTGTGCCAGGTCTATGGGCCTAATGTCATGAGCAAGCAGATGGTATGTTGCTTGTGCAGAGACTTTGCACCAGCTTACCAAAATATTCATGATGAGTGCAGCAGGAGGCCATCTATCATTACAGGCGACCTTGTGGAGTTTGTGTGGGAACGCATTATGGAGAATTGTTGTTTCACAATCATGGAACTCAAAGTCAGTTCTAACAGATGTGCTGCTCCTTGTTCCATGAAATTGTTACAGAGCACCTGCTTAGTGCCGATGTTGTCTTGTTGTATGATAATGCTAGGCCACACACAGCTCAATGGACAACAGTGCTCCTGCAAATGTTCATCTGGGAGGTGTTTGATCATCCACCTTACAGCCTGGACCTCTCTCCCCGTGATTTCCACCTGTTCCAGAACCTCAAGAAATTCCTGTCTGGTCAGTGTTTTCAGACTGACAGAGAGGCAGCAGAATCCTATGACACAGCGATACAAAATTTGTTCCCAGTATGACAAACATCTGAATTCTGGTGATGAATATGTTGAAAAATAGCTCAACACTTCTTGTATCTGTTTCAATAAGTCTTTCAATTAAATTGTCTTTTGTTTCTGTTCACGGTTCTAGAGAAACTTCCTTTATGGAATGTTCCTCGTACATTGGGCAGATAGGCCACACCATTGAAGAGAAATTTGTTGAACATAAATGCAACACCAGACTACTTCAACCAGAGGAATCAGCAGTAGCACAACATAGCTTTGATGATGATAGTATTTATTTGATGAGGTCATAGTACTGCACCATAGCAACTGATAATGTGACAAGACTCGTGAAAGAGGCATTAGAAATTAACTTGTCCAATCAGAGAAGGAGTTTATACACAACCTGTGCTTCAGTAATCAACCATTTCCTGAAGAAGGCCATAGAGGATGGCCGAGAGCCCTAGAGACTCATTTAATCTGACACGGCTGGTAACCCAAGAAGCTCTTATGAATGTTTGGTTTCTTTCAGCATATGTAGCAGCCTCAGATAATATCTTGGAGAAGAATTAAGATGCACATGATCTGAGAGCCATACATAAGTACTGGTGTTGTAATACCTTAGCAAATGAAATAACTGTTACCATGTTTTCTGTCTGAGCCCTTCAGTTATTATAATGTACCTTGGCAGGTCTATATGACCTACAGAAAATAAATACCCTATCTTATTCCGCACCCCTCCTTCTCTTTTCCCCTGCCCCTCTCTGTTGATTACTGACAATTATTTCTTCTATTTCAGATTGGATGCTGCCACTGCTGCAGGAATAGACCAAAGTGGTAACGAAAAATACAACACAAATACAATTCTTGGATACAACAACACACACACATTCTACATGTTTGACAAAATTTCTCATAAATGTGAAATATGTGGGAAGTGCTTTACTGTGGCATCAGATTTAGAAGCTCACAAAATTATAATTCACAAGAGCAAAAGGCGTTTTAAATGTGACAAATGTGATAAGAGCTATACTCAGTCATCACATTTAAAGAGACATTATTTTATTCATGAAGGTATAAGGCCATTTAAATGTGACAAGTGTGATAAGAGCTTTACCACAGCATCACATTTAAAAACACACAATTTTATCCATGAGGGCAAGAGACCATTTAAGTGTGACAAGTGTGATAAGAGCTTCACCCTGGCACACAACTTGAAAACACACAATTTAATTCATGAAGGCAAAAGACCATTTAAATGCAACAAGTGTGATAAGAGCTTTACTCAGTCATCAAATTTGAAACTTCACAACTTACTTCATGAGAACAAACGGCCGTTTAAATGTGACAAGTGTGATAAGACCTATACCTCAGCATCACATTTAAAAACCCATTATTTTATTCATGAGGACAGAAGTCAGTTTAAATGTGAAAAATGCAATAAGAGCTTCACTCGCCAATCAGGTTTGAAAACACACAATTTAATTCATGAGGGCAAAAGGCCATTCAAATGCAATAAGTGTGACAAGAGCTTCACCATGGCAAACAATTTGAGAGCACATAATTTAATTCATGAGGGCAAAAGACCATTTAAATGCAACAAGTGTAATAAAAGTTTTACTCAGTCATCAAATTTGAAAGCGCACAATTTAATTCATGAGGGCATAAGGCCATTTAAATGCAACAAATGTGATAAGAGCTTCACTATTTCAAACAATTTGAAAACACATAATTTAATTCATGAGGGCAAAAGACCATTTAAATGCAATAAGTGTGACAAGAGCTTCACTACAGCACACAATTTGAAAACGCACAGATTAGTTCATGATGGTAGAAGGCCATTTAAATGTATCAAGTGTAATAAGAACTTTATGACAGCTTCGAGTTTGAAAACACACAGCTTTACTCATGATCAATAAGTTTGTTGTCCTCCGTAGTCTGGGGGTACCATGCTAGACTCTAGTTCCAGAGATTGCAGGTTCAAACCTGGCAGAGGACATTGGATTTTTTTAGGGCGTAAAAATCCTTAGCATGGTTTTCTTTGGAAGGGAATTAAAGCTGGTGATCCTGTGTCCTAGATTTACGGTATGTAAAAGAACCTCAAGCCTGATAAAGAGGCCTCTGATAAAAATTTCCAGTCTTTCATGCCCAATGTAGAATGGGACTCTAAGAACCATAGTAGTTAAAAAGTATTCATAAATAAAACTCAATCTATTTATTTATTTCTCAATAATTTTGCACACAACAGCATCACATCCGAGTAATTTTATTCACCACATAGAAGATCACATGCAACAAAATTGTGAGAAACACATCACCATATCAGATTTGAAAAGACATAATTCAGTAAATAAGGGTGAGGTACCACACAGTTTTGAACAACATCAGAAGACCTTAATTATGGGATCACATCTGAAAGGCCCTCTGTCTGTGTGTGCGTGCATGTGCACTTTACATTAACACTTTGATTCCCAGGCATTTCTTCAGTTGAAGTGCTAGGAAACCCAGGGTTTTTTCACCTATTTTGAATAATTATTTACAGTACATCACTGAAATATGCTAAAATGTCTTAGTACATTCTGAAAGTGTGGCTTTCAAGGATTTCTCAAAAAATAAGAAAATAGTCATAAATTCTGTTTTAATATTTTATTTTTAATATACAAAAAGTACCAAAATGTTCTTTTCAAAAAATCTGCATAAAGCAGCTTACGTCATACTTACACATATCTAGCTTTGGTGTGGTAAAATCTGAAACATTTTGGCATGCACAGGGGAATTTTACATTCTGGACACCACCAGCTGGTTCCTTTTCTTGAAAGCATTCCCTTCAGAATGTTGATTTGTCAGAACAAGCCTTACATACCCTAGTCGGATAGGCTTTTTTACCAGTTGGAGATATTTTGTCTGGAAAGTGGCTTCCAATCATCATTTCTGCCATGTAAATACAAAATAACAAATGTTTTTAGATGTTGTAGCTTCTGTGTGATGAAAAGTACCTTACATCAAAAAAGTGGATTTTCCTTAACAATAACCATAATTACTTACCAGCATCATCTGGAACATATTCCTTATCTGTAAGCTCAAAAAGCTCTTCATCAGAATTTTCCAATACTTCCTTGATTGCACCATGAATTTCAGCCTCAGATAGCAGAAATTGAATTAACTGCTGTAATGTAACAAACAGTTGACCACCTTCTGGGAAAATGGCGCAAGAGCAGGTTATATTATCAACTCTCTTATATTTCCTAATAGTACTAAAGTGAGGGCAGATGCCAGCACAAATCAGACAGATTAAAGATGTCTGTCCTTTGCCTGCATAGCCCAAGCCCAAGTTACGACTGTGAAATTGCATTAAGTACGTGCCCAAGCTATGCTTGGATGTGGGCCACATGAACATTTTGTGTAGCCCGCAATTCTCGGGCTTGGGCTTCAATGTGTCAAAGAGGTCCCGAGTTCAAATCTTGGTTACAGTGAGTTACCTGGATAAGGTTTTTCCCCGGATTTTCCCTTATCCTGTAAAGACAAATATCTGGTAACTAAGCTGTAAGGAACCTTGGTTTGTTTGAACATCTTTTCATCCATTTCATTCATTCAACGTAAGATATGATGTTAAACTTCAATCAGCAAAAAATCTGAAAGTTCATTTTCTTAATTAATGAGGATAAAACACCTCAGATCCAGTCCATGGTTATGTACAGGGAAAGAAAAATCTAAGTGGTCAGTTTGCAATCCCACTTAGGCTTTGCTCCTTCTATGGTACGAGGCGTGTTTTTAAAATAAGTACCACTTTAATATTTTGCCACTACAGTCGCAATTTTGAGCATGCGTGATCACTTCTTCCATTCATTAGGAAGCCAGACACAGGTGTGAGCGATCATCACTTTGTGTTTTCAGGTTGCTAGAGGTTTTGAAATGTTCAAAACATCGACTCGCTGACTGTGAAGTCAGATCAGTGATTCGTTTTTTTAATGCTAGAAATGTTATGGCAGCAAACATTCATCGCCAATTGTGTGAGGTTTATGGGGAAACAACAATGAGTGACAATGCTCGGCCACATACAGCCAAACAAACTCAAGATCTGTTCACATCATTTGGTTGGGAACAGTTTGACCACTCTCCATACAGTCCGGATTTGGCACTAAGCAATTTCCATCTGTTTCTTCATCTGAAGAAATTCCTTAGTGAAAAATATTTCACCAATAATGGTGATGTGAAACAGGAAGTACAGACTTGACTTTTATCATAGGGGCAGCATCATTCTTTGACGTAGGCATACAAAAACTGGTTTCCCGTTACGACAAGTGCTTGAATAATGGCAGAGACTATGTGGAGAAGTAGTGTAAAATGTAAGGTAATGAATGATAGTAAAGTATTTAAAAATGATGTTCTATTATTACTTTCTCTACTACGTATGATAGGTAGGGGAAATATTGCATTCCACTAAAAAATTCCATACCGAGATTTCACCGGAAATACATGTTTTGAGGCCTTCTGAATTCAAAAAAAGTATTTTTGGAAACATGTCTATGTGTATGTCTCTGTGTGTGTCTGTGAACAGCATAACTCAGAAACGAACAGTCGGATAAACACCAAACTTGGTATTTAGGTTCAGTATCTTCCAGAGATGCGACACGAAGGTTTTCAAGAAAATCCCCCCACCCCAGATTACCCTTTACATGGAACATTTCTCGAAAATTTTTAATTTCTCAAAAACGGCTCTAACGATTTTGATTAAAGTATCATAAGTTTAAGACATTTTTATGGCAAACAAAATGTATATCTTGAGTTTTCTGGGAATGTCTCCAAAAGTATTCTTCATTGTGAACGACTTTTGCATAACTGGTAAACCATAAGAGGTAGACAAAATTTTACTACACAAAAAATGTAGATCACGTTAAAATACACAATTTATGTCATATTTTTTTTTTTTTTTTTTTTTTTTTTTTTTTTTTTTTTTTTTTTTTTTTTTGTTAGTGAACCATTTTCGAGATATTGCTTGTTATTCCCTTAAATTTTCCAATACTTATGCTTTTTCTCAAATGGGAATTCGTTATTCATTGTTTTGTCTTGGATATGCAAAGAGTATTAATCTGTGGCAAAGAGAATGGTGCTGCACATAGCAACCAGCTATTAAGAGATATGTCTATGCTTAAAGGCTACTGTATTTCTATATTGCCCTCGCAAATACAAAACAAGGGGAACATAGTATGCCCTAAGCGATAGTCAAATAGTTTTAGAACTGGTCGCTATGTGTAAAATGTAATTCTCTTTGCATGTCAAAAACATAAAAAAAGAACAACGAATTCACAGTTGAAAAAAGTGTAACTATTGGAAAATTCAAAGGAATATCTCGTAAATGGTTCACTTTACAAAAAAAATGTTTGACATATATTGTGTGTTTTAATGAGATCTGCATTTTTATGTAGTAACATTTGGACTTATCTCTTGCGGTTTACCAGTTATGCAAAAGTCGTTCAAAATGAGGAGGACTTTTGGGGACATCCAGAAAATTCAAGATATAGATTTTATTTGCCATAAAAATGTCTTAAACATATGATACTTTAATCAAAATTGTTAGAGCCATATTTGAGAAAATTAAATGGTTCCATGTTTGGGGTGGTGGGATTTTCTTGAAAACTTTCATGTCGCATCCTGGAACATATTGAACCTAAATACCAAGTTTGGTGTTTATCCGACTTTTCGTTTTTGAGTTATGCTGTTCACAGACAGACATACACACGCACGGACATGTTTCCAAAAATGCTTTATTTTTTTTATGTCCTGGACATGCAAAGGGAATGCAATGCTCCGCATAGCAACCAGCTCTTAAAACATTTGACTATTGCTTAAAGCCTACCATATTCCCCTTGCACCTACAAGAAAATTAGCAATAAGATAGAGTCTGCAAATGTTTATCTCGATTAACATGAAGTAGATGGAGAATAAGCATTTGTAAAAATAGTTTGTACAAGAGTAAAGAAAGTCATGTGAGTGTAACACATCGGATTATTTTTAGAGACTTATCAACACTTGCTTTAAAACCACGCATGATAGGTAGAGAAATTATTGTATTCTGTTTAAAATTTCCATTTTGACACTTCACTTGAAACACATGTTTACAGATCCTGAGAATTTAAAATAAGGATTTTACTTTCTCTTCTACTACTTACCTATACTTAGTAAAGAAAGTGTTGCATTCCACCAAAAAATTAAATATTTAGAGAAAAAAGGTGAACGTGTCACATGTGTAAGTGTGCAGCATAATTTAAAACCAAAGTTGAATGAATACCAAACTTGTGACACGAAGATTTTCAAGAAAATCCCACCCGCTCAAGACGTGGACAGTTTTTAGTTACTTTCTCAAAAATGGCTTTACAAGTTTTGATTAAAATACCATATGTTTAAGATATTTGCATGGCAAATGAAATGTATATCTTGAATTTTCGATAAATTGTTTGTGCAGTCTCCCCATTTAAAATTATTTTTGTATAATTGGTAAACTATAAGAGATAGATAAAATACT
Organism: Deroplatys truncata; assembly: GCA_030765065.1. Taxonomy (NCBI): domain Eukaryota; kingdom Metazoa; phylum Arthropoda; class Insecta; order Mantodea; family Mantidae; genus Deroplatys; species Deroplatys truncata. The sequence continues at coordinate 18,577,740 of CM060984.1, read as the reverse complement.
ACACAGAATATGTAAATGTTGTTAAGACACGCAATTTATGTCAAATAAAAGCTGTTGTGATGGAAACCATTTCCAAAATATTCTTTATTTAAAGGTGAGTCGGAATTGTTACACTAACATCACTTAAGTTTACTCACTATAAACATGTTTCGGGAAACGGTTGTTCCCATCCTCAGAAGTTAATTCGACCTGGTGGCCAATTATAAATTTTGCTTCTTGTGACTTGTTGGTCTTAAATTACGTTGATATTGTAATGAAAAGAAGCTAGAAACAGTGATGTGTATGGGATGGGAACAACCGTTTCCCGAAACATGTTTATAGTGAGTAAACTTAAGTGATGTTAGTGTAACAATTCCGACTCACCTTTAAATAAATTCAATACACATCACTGTTTCTAGCTTCTTTTCATTACAATATCAACGTAAAATATTCTTTGTTACGGGTTTGAAATTTGAAACACTTATACGTTTCTTTCTTTATTGCTTATAGTAAGTAGGGGAAGTATTGCATTCCACCCACAAATTCCATACCGAGATTTCACCAGAAATATACACCTGAATCCAAATAAACCATTTTAAAAAAATGTACGTGTGTGTGTGTGTGTGTATGTGCGTGTGAGAGAGAGAGAGAGAGCAGCATAATTCAAAAACAAAAAATCGGATAAATCTCAAACTTGGTATTCAAGTTCAGTATCTTTGAAAGATGCGACAAAAATGTTCAACAAAATCCCCCCACCGCAAACTTTCCTTTACATCAAACGCTTTTTTGAATTTTTTTATTTTCTGAAAACTGCCTCTAATGATTTTAATTAAAATACCGTATATTAAAGATATTTACATGACAAACAAAATGTATATCTTGAATTTTCGGGGAGTAGTCTATGAAGTCCTCTTCATTCGGAAGGAATTTTGTATAACTGGTAAACTTTAAGCGATAGACAAAAACGTACTATACAAAAAATGTAGATCTCTTTAAAATATACAATTTATTTACAGTAAGTATTTTTTTGGCAGCCGTTTCTGAGATATCCATTATTAAAGGCTTGAATTGTTCATTTCTTGGTCCTTTTCTTAAAGTCCTTTCAACATTCGGTTGTTTCTTGCGATTGTGTGGAAACAGTATGGAATTTTAAGGTCAGCATATAGCATCCTGTTCATAAACATTTGACTCACTGTTCGCTTTGTATCTATAATGAAATGTGCAATGTAGCTATTTCTGCAAAGATTTATTTGGATTGAAATGTAGGTAGTAGATAGAAAGTAAGAATAATTTGTGTACCCACTAATAAATGACACCGGGCAGAGAAAATCATTTGAATGTCTCATCAGCTTTTTTTCAAGTGGATTGCATTTCACCCAAAATTCAAGTCAAGATTTCACCTTAAATGCACGTTTTTGATGTTCCCTAAACCCCCTCCCACAAAAACGTTTTTAGGAAAAACATTTTTTGAGTGAGTTTGATGAAGCATGTAGTGGTTTAATGCTTGAGCAAATCTAGAACTGCATCTGTATGGCAAGTATAAGGCTGGAAGATAACTTAACAGGGGATTCTACTCAAAATGGAACCCGTTTTGTTATCTAAAGCCAGGGAAAAGAAATGTTTGGATGAAGCAGCTGTGAATGAATCACAATATACATTCATTACTGCTCCTAGTGATGTGTTAATTGTTATTCTTCTTATATGTGTTTTTATCGTAAATGGTAAATTAAAATTCTTGATAAAACATAATTTCTGATTAGAATTTGACACTAGGAGTGCGAGTGAACTTGTGCAACATAAATAAGGGTTGAGATGTAATGTTGCATAACAGAGGAGACTTGGAACTGATCTAGAGAAGATATTATACCTATGTCCCACGAGGGGCCGTTCCCGGAAGAGAGAGGAGACACCGGGCGGCCGGAACCAGGAGTGACAGCGTTCCTATAGTTTCCAGATTGAGATGCCCCGACTGTCAGACTGGGGACCCTGCCCCCACACAGAGGGGTCCAACGTCCCCCAAGAGTTTGGGATACCCTAGCAACCAGCCGAAGAACGAAGAAAGGTCCACAGTGAGCATCCTCTTTCCCTGACACACCGCAACGAAACATCGCCGATACTTCAACCCTGAAACATCTGACGGGGTGAAGGATGAATGAAACGATAAACGGAACGAAATGGAGGGATAGAAAATTCGAGGGCTGAGGGAAACCCTCCAGCATTCACCTGACAACCCGGGAAAACCCCCAGCACCTCCCGAATGCCGGCTACAGGTGTTGCCGTCCGAGCCCATCTTGCTCGGTTGTGATGTAATACTGTGTATTTAAAGGTGGCCATGTCATGTTAGTTTTTTTTAAGTTTTATTAAGCAATTCCTTGTGCATGGCGCCATCTGCCGAAGAAGGTAGCGCACCTGCTTAGGTGATCAATCTTGATTAAAGTTAAATATCTGTAATTAATATCAATTATTTACCCATAAACCTTTAACTTCCTCCGCTCTTTGTAAAGGTAAACACTCGTGTTATTTTTGTGATCTGCATGCACATAAAACCACGATGGGAATCTGACAGCTGTTATTTTCTTAAATGCTAATCTCTATTTCGAAAAACGTAGATTACATTCATAGCTCTTTAACTGCTATGGTTCTTAGCGTTACAGTTTATATTGGTCGTGAAAGACCGGGAATTTTGCTTAGAGGCGTCTTTATCAGGCTTGAGGTTCATTTATGTGCCGTAAATCTACAACACGGAACCGTCAGCTTTATTTCTTTTCCGAAGGAAGCCATGCTAAGGATTTTTACTCCCGAAAAATATCCATCGCCCTCCACTCTCCCGCGACCTCGGGAACTAGAAGCCAGCATGGTACCTCTAGAACGTAGGAAAACTATCATGTTAGTGTTTACTTATTTTGAGAATGATGCAAAGATATTGTTCAAGACGGAATATTGGAGGAATGTGCAATAAACTTATAGGAAACACCAGCTTTTGAATTTTAATCATGGAATGCCCCCACCCAGTTGCATGATTTCTTTGCTTTATTGCAATAGCTGTCTAGATAATTACACAAGTAATTTGTGTATTGTCTGTTCTAAGTATTTTAAGCCAGTGGAGAGGGAAATATACCAACCACTGGCGCACAGCCAGTTCGGCTTCATGTGCACTTTTTTTTTTTATTTAAATGACCACTTGGTGCACTTGTGTTGTACTTCAGTGACATACATATGGCTACCAAGAGGTAGATAAGCAATGTGGTTGTTAATTCGGAAGAGTTCCAAGGATATAAGCTTTCCAATATAAAGTCATAGTTTCAATAACATACATACAAGGGTGATTCAGAAAGTAACAGCAAACTAACAGTATTAAATGCAGTTAACACTCCAGGCATTTAAAATTCCGGCGAGTGAAGATATATGCTTTGAGATAGTTTGCACATACGCCGACAGAATAAATGACGTGCTGAATCGGAAGGACAGTTTAAACAAGATGGTCACTGCCGTAGCTGTTTGCACCATAGAACAACGAGCAGTAATAAGATTCTTGTGGTCAGAGGGAGTGAAACCTCCATAGAAGGACATAAGAAAGGTATGAGATATCTGCATTAGCGAGAGAAGAGTGTACAAGTGGAAAATGTGTTTAAAAGTGGACTACTTCAGCCAAATGAACAACGCTCTGGTCATCCCAGCAATGCGGTCCTTTTCACCCTATTCTGGGATGTGAATGGGTCGCAAATTTGGGTTTTATTTATGGACGCTCTTTAACTGCTGCGGTCCTTAGAGTCCCATTCTATATTGGGCGTGAAAGACAAGTAATTTTACTCAGAGTCTCTATCGGGCTTGAGCTTCTTTTATGTGCCGTAAGTCTACGACACGGGACCACTGGCTTTACTTCTTTTCCGAAGGAAACCATGCTGAGGATGTTTACACCCGAAAAAATCCATCTCTCTTCGCCAGGTGTGAACCCGCGACCTCGGGAACTAGAGGCTAGCCACTACACCACGGAGGGCGACAAGCACTATCAGCAAAGGGGTGAAACAGTGAATAGTTCCCGGTACAGCACCATATGAGAATGAACTAAAGACAGCAATATGGAGTCGTCGCAGAGGACTTCTATCTAGTGGTGCTCTTAATGTTCATGACAATGCGCCCCCCTCCACCGTCGCTGCAATTCTTGACGTCATTCGGAGATTGAAATTTCAGGTCTTACAGCATCCCCCATGCAACCCTGATGACGTTTCTTCGGATTAGCATGTGTTTGGATCCCAGAAGACGATTTGGAAGTGATGAGGTTGAGAATTAAGCATTCTTGGTTGCGAACACAAAAACCTTTTATTCTGATAGAATAATAAAGCTTGTGCAACAGTGTGAGAAATATATAGAAAAAAGGGTGACTATGTTGAAAAATTACATCTTGTTTGAATCTGTAATTGAAACGTATACTTCGCCAAAATTACTTTTGAATCACCCTTGTAGTTATTAAATTACAATCCTTCAATATGGTATTAACATGATCATTGGAGTATTTTATAAGCAGTTCCAAATGTAACACGGCTGGTTTAGAACAAACCAGAAAGGAAACAAAATAGCAGACCAAATTTTGGTTCAAAACACCTCGGAACCAGAACGGGAATGCATTTTCATAGCAAAGTGGTAAGTCGATTTTGTGCATTGGGACATGATTTGTTTGTTTACCGACTAGTGATATTATTTTACCTACTTCCAATTCAGCGACACAATGCAGATTAGAAATCAAAATTTGATAGGGTAAACATTTTGTACACGCATATTAATTACCGTTTCCGATTCTTCCAGTTGTGCCAAGCATAATTCCTTTATTAATGGCACAAATAGTTATTCGATAGTCGCCTAATTAGTTTTATTTGATTGCTGCAAAGCATTCGGTTTTAAAAAGCTTTTTAGTGCTGCCTGAGTTTTGTAACGTTACTATTACCTACTTTCTCTACCACGTACATATAGGTAGTGAAGGTATTGCATTCGATACCGAGATTTCACCGAAAAGATATATTTTGATGCCCCCTAAATGCAAATAAAGCATTTTTGGAAACACGTCCGTGTGTCTGTCTGTGAATAGCACGTTCAGAGATACACATGCTGTTTGGTGTTTATCCGAACAATCGGATAAACACCAAACCTGTTCCTTTAGGTTCAATCAATACCTTCCAAAGATGCGACACGAAGATTTTCAACAAAATTTCCCGACATCCGAACTACCCTTTACAGGGAACATTTTTAAACATTTCTTATTTTCTAGAAAAAAATGGCTGTAACGATTTTTATTAAAATGCAATATATTAAAGATATTTACATGCCAAAATGTATATTTTGAAATTTCTGGAAGTAGCCTGTAAAGTCCTTTGTATTTGGAAGGAATTTTGTGTAAAGTAAACAAGCAATAGGCTAAAACGTACTACACAAAAAATGTAGATCTCGAAAACAATTTATTCCGTATAACTTTGTGGCATCAGCCATTTCCGGGATATCCCTTATTAATGGTTCGATTTGTTTAATACTTTTGTCATTCGTTTTTAGTCCCACCAATTTACATTGCATAGAAATAGTATGGACTTACAGGGCCAGCATATAGCGTCCAGTTCTTAAACATTTGACTATCGCTGTTCTCTTTGTTCTATGTAAAATATGTAATGTAGCTATTTCTGCAAAGGCTTATCTGGTTTAAGATGAAGTAGGTGGATAGAAAAATATACTTTCGTAAGAATAATTTGTATACCCACTAATAAACGATGGCGGGTACAGAAACTTATGTGAATGTAACACCAGATTTTGTTTTCTTTGTAATTGATAGTCCTAATCACTTCTTAATTGCTTTAATCAATGAACCAATACCATTCCAGAGAGTATAAAGTAGATACTCTTTATTTTCTTTTTGTAACAGATTTAGTAATCAGTTACACCAAAGGATGCTACCGAGCTAGAAATACAGATTGTTATAAAAATGTGCATTTATAGTAATTTTCATAGGGATACATTGAAAGGAAATAACGTAGTCCAGGGTGATCACCGCGTCAGAGTTAGTTGGCGTAGTGCTTTTAAATAAATATGAAACCTTAATTCGGCCACAACTGCGGAACGACAAGGCGTAGCCGTAGGATCTGTGAGGCTAAACGCCAGGGGTCCAACCACATTTTCATATGTTGGCGGCATTAATTAGAGCCATTTTACCTAGTTTGTTGGTCCAACCACATTTTCATATGTTGGCGGCATTAATTAGAGCCATTTTACCTAGTTTGTTGCCAACATTTCGCTCAAAATGTCTCCAGTTTTCGACTAAAGAGGCATCAGTAAAAAGGAGGGCTGGACTTATCCAGCGTAGTCTTCGCAGACAGAAGTTCAACATTATACACAGTTTCCTACATCAACGCTTCTTCACAGTAGCAGTTGATGGAAAAACTTCAACACAAAAACCCACCCGAGCCGGAGTCCCTAAAGGCTCTGCTTTATTTCCCACGCTGTTTAGCCCGTTCATGCAGCCTCTAGCGGTGCAGGGCGTAAATATGGCCCACTTCGTTGATGACGTAGCTATAAAACAGGCTTCTACTCAGAGCCTTCAACCCTGGTCAAAGACAGCTCCGCCTCGTCCCGTACTGGCACGTACAGTGGTGGATGTCCGTGAATCCGGGCAAAACTCGTGTTGTCTATTTTATCAGACGACGAATCCCTGAACAAATATACCTACTGTCCGTGAGGTTTAAGTTGTCGTGTCCCTTTTAGACAGAGAAAGCAATACTCGCTCTCGCTCTATGGTGACGCAGGCAAAGCAGATACACCAGACAAACAAGCATCAGTGGCGGGATGCCCCTCCTCCTCTCCGACCGGTTGTTGTTCATTCTCCGATTCACCATCAGAGACTTCAAACGAATATTCGTACTCATCTTCCGATTCTTCTAAATTTATGACTAATCTGTCCGTGATTTCATCTACCAGACCGTCTTTCTCCCAGTAAAACTGTTCAGTGCTTTGTACATGCTCACACGCCCTTTTCCAGTTGTCTGGAGTCACTTTTGTAATCGCATTATCAAACAACGCTTTTACATCACCACTTTTAAATGAAATATTATGTTTGGCAACATCGTTCTTGACTTGCGCCCATATAAGTTCTATAGCGTTAAAATCACAGTGATAAGGTGGCAACCGTACTATAGTATGTCCATGCATTTCTGCTAGTGTATCTATTTCATAAACTTTGAAATTGTCTTTTTTCAATTTAATTAGCTCATATAGCACTGGTTTTGTCGCTCGGGGATCAAACTCAATATTTCTATTACGGAGCCATTCCTGCATATGGGATTTGAGTGAAGATGAAGTGGGTGCTTTATTAATTTCTATGGAATGATAAGGGGCATTGTCCATAACGATGACACTATTAGAAGGAATGTTAAGTAGCAATTTATTAACAAACCAATCCTTGAAAATATTGTTATCCATTTCTTCATGGTAGTCTTTACTGGATTTTGACTTAAAAGTTAGCAAGGCATTAGGAATGAACCCTGTTGAACATCCAGCATGTACAACTATAAATCGCTGTCCTTTGCCTATTGGTGTTTTAAGAGGGAAATCATTTTCATCACCGTCACACTTCCACACCTTATTTCTCGTATGGTTTATATTTACCCACGTTTCGTCAAGGTACACTATAGACCTACCAGTAGCCCTCAGTTCCTTCATTCTTCTTAAAAACTGAAATCGTTTAGAAACAATATCCATTCGTTCCATTAAAAAACGTCTTCCTTGCGAATTTTTGCTATAACTGAAATTAAGCTTTCTAAGAATTTTTCTTACCGACCACACGCTTCCTTTCAGTAAATCTTGAACTTTTAAAGCCTCATAAATGTCCTGCAAACTAGGCAGAAAGTCCGTACGATATAGCGAATAGATTGTTCGCTTAATAGCAGCTGTCGTGAATGAGTCTATTTCTGTTTTTTGCGATCTCCTATTCGAGCGCTTCTTGCCTGGAGTTTGCAATCTACCGCCACTAGCTTCAGTATTTTTGTGTTCTTTTAAAATTCGCTGGACGGAACGAGCAGAAATACCTGTAGCAGCAGCAGTTCTCTCAACTATACTAGTCACTGAAATAGTCGGCTTTCCACATTTCAACGCGTCACATTCATCACTGAAGAAACTGTGAACTTTGACTACCATTTCCCTACCATCTGATTTTAGAACTTTCCCTCGAGACCCAATTTGAAACAATACAAATACAACCAAAACTACTAGAAAATAATTCAACATTATATCCATATGCTGTAACACTGAAAACATCTTGCGTATCGTGTAAAACACAAAACACCAAACTCACAGTTTCGCAGCTCATACGCCACTGTAACTTTCAGTCAGCATACAATAGAAGCGGGAGGGATACGAGCTTCTGCGGGTCTGGAATTTCCACAAATCGCAAGAAAGAAGTGGTTGCTGTTCCACCCCCTGTTCTAGACAAGGACAGCACTCTGTGTGAGACAAAGACAGTAGAAAACCTGCCAAGTTAAACCTCACAGAGTACAACCTCTCCTATCAAGGCCAAAGGATAGGTTGGGGAACCGCCGTCGGACACTTTGGCGCCACTCTTTATAAGGGCAGAACTTTTCGTGAACACGTGCGAGGGAGGACGAATAGGATTAAGGGAGCGGTAGCCACCTTATGCCCTGTTCTGGCTTCCATCATGCTGATTCACCTAAAATTACGCCTTTACAAGGCGCTTATCTTATCTCTGACGCACTTTGCCTGCGAAATGTGGGGTATGGCATCAGACTCCTGGTTTCTCTGGCTGCAACGGTTACAGAATAGGAGACTTCGGTGTGTCTGTTCTGTCTGCTGGCTTTCCCAGTGAGACTACTACACGAAACCTCGGCCCTTTATGTGGAGAATGTGATTTGGCACCGGGCTCAGTGTCGTCCTCCGTGATGTAGTGATTACCATGCTAGCCTCTAGTACCCGAGGTCGCAGGTTCAAACTCGGCGAAGGGCGATGCATGTTTTCGGGCGTAATAATCCTTAGCATGGGTTTTTTCGGAAGGGAAGTAAAGCCAGTGGTCCGGTGTCGCAGATTTACGGCACGTAAAAGAACCTCAAGCCTGATAAAGAGGCCTCTGAGCAAAATTATCGGTCTTTCACGCCCGATAAGAATGGGACGCTAAGGATCATAGCAGTTAAAGAGCGTCCATAAATAAAGCACTTTAACTTAAAAACCGGGCTCAAAATTTGTACACCAGATTAATCAGCCATGGGAATGCCCATGTGAGATCCCTGGGGAAGTACTTGCCCTCAGAATGTCGGTACAGGCGTTACCGGTTTCCCGCATGCTGTGCGGGCACCCCGATAACTAACACCAAATCAACCGAAAGAATGTAGTTGATCGTGAGTACTCCCCATGGGAGTGGTGGATCAAAATTTAAAACACCATCTAATTTTGGAATAACAGACACCAGAGGAGCGGCGGAAGGATGCTGCTCTTAAAAAGGCAGCCATTGAGGAGCCGTAAACTTAGCACTACCTTTCCTCGCCCAAAAAACTAAATCTACCATCCTACAACCATTTTACTATTTTTGTGGTAAAGCCCTACCAAGGGCAGGTACACAGCAGCAATATCTAGGATCACCACGATTACCTATTATAAAATACAATTGAAATTATTCAGATATTAAAATACTGCCTCAAATTGCCCCCTTTTAGAGATATTTAAAACTGACTATTTTTTGTTTTGTTCTTTTAAATTTTTAAATATTTTCTAAAAGTCTCCTGAAAGAAAGAAACATAATTTTTATTAGTGCACTTCTTATCTTTCACTGTCACTTTCTCACTTTTTTTTCTTTAACACTGGTTTTTCACTACACTCGTATATAGCTGAACACTTCATATACACTTGTTTGACACTTTCCAAAGTTAATGACCTGGTATAAGATTAATGATCTGAGCTAAGTTTGCTCATTCACCATCACATTCACTATTAAGCAGTTTATATGCTATACATTTTACATAAAATTAGACATATGTACACTTGTTACCCTTTCTTTACAATTTGTTCCCTAAATTTTTTTTAAATACTTCTTACAATTTCTAACTTACAATATAAATGTAGTTGCTGTTCAGTTTTTCTTACTAACAGTGGATTTTTATCACTTCTTTTTCTCTAAACTTTCCTTTGTTATTTACAATTTGCTATATTTAGTAAGAATTTATTTTAAATAGTGCTTTACAATTTTAAATTACATTGATTTTCCCTTTTATGTTCCAGATACATTATTTTGTTTTTCTCTTGTGCCATACATAACCTGCATATTTTACTTTCCTTTTCTTTTTGTTTCTCAGATTGTTTACATTTATTTTCTCTTTCTTTTTGTTCAATACATAACCTAAATACTTTACTTTCTTTTTCATCTTACGCCATAGACTTTTTACATTTATTTTCTTCTTTTTGTTCAACATATAACCTACATATTTTACTTTCCCTTTCTTTTTGTTCTTATGCCACAGACCTTTTAGATTTGCCCTAGTTTTATGTTGCACAGTTGTGTTTGACATCAAATTTGGTACATGTATATCTGTGTCGTCATTCATGTTATGTGTTTGAGAAGCTGATGCTATAGAAAAAGCAGTTGCGTCTCTTGTATTGTTAATCAACAATGGTGATACATCTCTTTCTGTACTTGCATTACTGACATGCATTTGGTTAGCATTTACAAAACTTGTACTTGCATTTACCCTTGGTACACTTGTAATTAAATTTTCAAAACTATTTCTAAGTTTATTAATTTCTTTACTACTTTCCTGTACTTTATCTTTGATTTCATCTATCATTGATATTACTTGTCCTTGCCCTGTATTTGCTTCTTTTACTGCATTTGCATTTGTTTTTACCATTTCATGCATTTTATTAATTTCCCCAGTTAAATCTATTTGTACCTGTACAAGATCTGCATTAGTATTTTCTACCATTGTTTTCAATTCTTCACCCTGTTTATCTAACTTGTAACAAATACCTTGTTTAGTATCAGGGAGCTTTAACTCCATTTAATTGACATTTTTGTCAATATGACTTAACAATTTTTGTTCTAGTTGTTTATAACATTTGTTTACTTTTAAATCTATGTCTTTTTGAATTGCTTTGGAAGATTGTTCTAGCTTTATTTCTAACCTCTTGCTTTCAGCTTTGCATTCTTTCATACAATTTTCTATTTGTCTAGCTAGATCATTTTTAATACTAGATAGCTCTGTATTTGTTTCAGCTAATTTGTTACTTAAATCTGCACTAGTTTCAGTTAACTTATTAAATTCTCTACTTAACTCTATACCCCCGCCGCTATAACGTTGCACTTGACAGCTAGCGTTTAAGTTGGTACACTCGCGAAAAAACAGATGAAAAGCTTCAACCGTTTGACTTCCTAAGCCAATCACAAGGCAGCATTCCGGATGGTCGATGACAAAGCGGAACCGGATCTAGAATCGGCTCTGTTGCCGGATGTAACTATTCCCAACCATGTGCTTCAGTTTGTGAATCTCTAGCAGAGCGTCGAGTTGTTCTTTGCAAGCTACATATTGTTCATTGTTATTTGTTATTTAGATTTGTGGTTATTGTTTGATAGTTTTGTTATTGTTCGTTTATACATTTATTTATATTTATCTATTTTATATATATTTCATTCATATTATTTATTTAAACAAAACGACGCCGATCGCCGAGTGATGATTCACGAAGTGAAAATCCTTTGCGCCGAGGTGTGCCACTAATTAGTCAGGCATTGGAACTATTATGGAGAACCCGGGAGTTCTTTGAACAGGAAAAGGAGTACGTGAAGCTTCACGGAAATCCCTCTATTCCTGCTGATAAAGCCGTACAACGAACTGCAGCAGCTCTTGATTTAAGCACGAGAACTGTTGTTCACAAAGGAGTGAAACTACAAGAGAAAGAGGACAAAATTCCTGAACCATCTGGAACACAACAGGTATTTCTATCAACTCCAGGGAAGAAAAAAAAGAAGCCTCGTCCAGTCACAAATATTGATGCTTTCCAATTAGACGCCATACGTAGACACATTTATGCCTATTATCATAGAAAGGAGTATCCGACCATACCAAAGCTGCTTATATCGCTTATTTTCAATTAACAATAATAATACGAAATAGTTATTATTCAGTGACGTTCGCTACCTACGTACACTTTCTGTATGCGGCTTAGACACGATAGAAATGAGAACAATCAGCTGTTGTTTACTAGCCACTCTGGCAACGTCGCAACCACGATGTAGCCAACCTTACGCGAAGCCACACGAACTGTCAAGTGCAACGTTATAGCGGCGGGGGTATACTTTCAGCTCTGCACTAGTTTCAGTTATCTTATTATTAGTTTCTTTTAACTCTCCTCTCATTTCCTGTATCTGTTTACTTTGTTCAGTTAATTTATTATTTAAGTCTGCATTACTTTCAGTTATCTTTTCAACTTATTATTTTCAGTCATTGCTTTTAGAAGCCACATAATATTTTGTTGTGATAAGTTTTCTTGCATTTGTTGGCTAGATGTGTAAGGGATAGCATCGGTTTGTTTTGTTCCTTGCACTAACATGTGTAAAGGTGATTGACCTTGCATACTACTGCTATCTCTTTCTACGTCTATAACTGCTCATCTACATTTAACCTATCTGTTTTCTGTAGCCCTGATTGTAAATCTACATTATAATCTGTAATGTCTGACCTAACCTCAACTACCTCCAGACTTTCATTGTTTACAGTTTCCATTTTACTACTCCTTTCAGTTGCCTAATTTTAGTTTTCCATTTCTTAATAACATGAATTTTGTTCAAAAATAAAAATATATTTTCTAAACTTTACAATAATTACAATATAAAAATGGAATTTCCCGACCTTTTGTTCTGGCTGTTGTTAAATTTTTTACACTCATATTCCCGCGTAGTTTGTTGTTAAGATGTTAACCATGTGCCCCTTACTCTTGAAGAATTATTGCTGTCCTTGGATTTTGTTAACGATCTTGAAATTCTGAGATGTAGTGTCGTGGTTTCGTTGATTCTGGCCGTTTCGTTTTCGATCTTTTCTTCTCTGACGTCATAAATTCTTGTCGTTTTAGAACCCCCTCAGTTGGTCGCCAATTTGCAGAAGGTAATGTTCTTCAACTGTTGTTACGTAATAAAAATACGTAAATTACTTAATCTGCCCCGCAATTGGGAGCCAACTTGAAGCTATTTTTGTTGTTAGCTACACGCTTGGAAGCCAACTTGAAGAAGTGTGTTGTTACGTAATATATGTTTAAGTAAACTTGAATTGTTTTATGTAATAATAGTTGCTTTGAGCTTCGGTTTGTATTTGATGCTTACATAATATTACTGTGTATGAATTTGCCTCGGCTGCGTCAGTCTTACTTTAGAGTCATGTATTTTGGGTGGGGCGCGGTATGACAATTATTTGTAGACATCACAGAATTAAGTTTTTAAATTAACTTCTTCTATTTAAATTCTTGCACATATTTATACAGCACTACACTTTTAAAAGAACTGTGAGAAACTTTTATACATTCACTTAACGCATATATCTGTTTTTACTAATCACCCGTAGAGAACACATTTTCCCATCTATACTCTACCAAGTCTCGCCAGCAACTGAGTAACCTCAACCGTCAAAAACCATAAGCTTCGGTATTGCAAGTCTCTGATTGGCTAATTCTAGTCCAATAGAATATCTGCATTGAACTTAAAATTTTTCCTTGCTGTTGATTGGCTAATTTAAAACTGTTAGAGAAGCTACGTCATCGTCGATCTAATCATGACCAGTACATTTCAAATTAAACACATTATTGCTACAAGTTTACCTCATTATTACTCAATGTTAACAACTTAAAACTTGTTATTCTCACAGCTCTTGCATTATTAGAGTACATAATGTATTCACATAACATTAATAAAATATGTTTACAATAAAAATAAGCATTTGAAATGACTGCTACACACAATTTAAATAATTATTACATAAATATTGTTTCAAGGCGGGCTGGTATTGAATTTACCTATTATAAAATGCAATTTAAATTATTCAGGTATTAAAATACTGCTTCAACTTTAGATATAAATGTTGATTCAAGAACCAAACACAATCATACAAAATCCTCCGAGCAGTACCTTTGTTTTAACTTAAAACAAAATCCTTCAGTTACACTTACGTGTCATTTTTCTTTAAGTATCACTATTGCGAGCTAATGTTTTTGAGCCAGGACAATACTCTTGCGAGCGTCACTCTACAAACTTCACTCGTCAAACCTTACTTCCGTGTCTCACATGAACTATTAACTAAGCTTGGTACTTCTGCTTAACATACAAGGATATACCATACATGATCTAAAACTGCAAATACATTTCTTTAACTCACTCATACGTTTCCAGTAGAAGCAAAGTAAAGTCGGGCAGCTTTACAATAGAACATTTCTGTACCTTTATCATTGAGCTTGATGATTTCCAAAATTCGTAAGTAGTCATGTCCGTCAGCATCACAGACTATCTTTGTCCTTGTTGATCTGTCACCATCTCGTGTTCGACTCCATGTCTAAGCCTAGACTCGTAGCAGAATTCTACTTTATGGCCCTCCGCACTTCGGGGACGTGTGTGTTTTCCTCCTCCCCAGATTACCTCACGATACGGAGGGAGGAACTTCCCCTACGGGATTGGATTGTACATACACACAACCAGGACCTTCTAGAAACAGTTATCCAGAGGGTCCTGATACAACCCATTTTCTCAAGACACACACTCACTGCCTCACAAATTTCCAGTGGCGTAAGTGAAACGCTACATTGTGATGGAATAAACCTTGGCTCATTCATTTTCATTTCAAATAAAATGGCTACGAAATAATAAAGCTGTATAACCTATACCGCATAACCTCACAGAACTCTGTAGAACACAGACAATATATACCTGTGTTTTCGTAGGTTGGGCTCTGAAAGGTTAGCGGTCAAACTCCGAACTACATCGCGATGTTGCCGAGTGAACAATTTTTCGGCTGACATGTGCACACATCAGGATGTGATAATAATGAACCAACCAACACAGAGACCGAAGAACTAATTACAATTAAATAATAACAATTAACTAATAAGAAGTAACAAATAACTGAAAACCAAATAAAAAAGACACAGTAACTTAAGCTAAGTCCAGAACTTACCGCGAAGAGCGAATATAAGCAATGAATGATCGCGTGGTAGGTGACGGTCTGGCGTGGGTAACTCTGGGAATTAAGCGGCTGTTACCATAACAACGGGCCTGCCGCGATCACTTGTTTTTCCGACTGCAGTGCTTATGTCAGAACCCAACTTACGAAAATAGAACTTTACGCATCTACTTTATTACGCTTTTTCCATAGGTTACCCGGATTTATATAACATCTTAATCGCTTAACATACTGAGAATGCAAACCGTCGCCTGCAAGCTTCGCCGCCATACTGGACGGATCCACCAGAGAATGCGATAATGAATCGTATAATTATATATGCTTTAAAACATAGCAATGCAATGTTTCTGATAACACTTTAATGAAGAAATATGCACAATTAACACCAGTATAGTTACGACTGAGGAAATATTACTCCTAGTATGACGTATTCCTTTCTTTCTTGTATTTAAACAATCATCTCTCCTTAACATTAAGAAATTACAGGCGTATATTTTACAATTTGCAAGCATAACTCCGATTGTCCACTGATAATACAATCTTAGAACAGAAGTGAACTAAACTATGCCCTCAACAGTTTAAAGATAAAGGAACTGAACCATAACATTTTACTGCTAAAATGACTAAAACTGTTTACGCAAACGCTAGATGTTCCCAGGCTTCCAGCCAGATCTAGAGTTGGTTAGAAACCGGCGTTTTGGGAACGTGTGTCATTCCTATCTTCAGGATAGCTGAATGGTGCAAGTCCAGTCCACAAATTGGCAGGCTGAGGGCAGCCTGAATGTGTATTATCCGTGTACCTGCGCTGAATTGAATTGGGTTTTATTTATGGACGCTCTTTAACTACTATGGTTCTTAGCCTCCCAATCTATACTGGGCGTGAAAGACCGTGAATTTTGCTCAGAGGCCTCTTCTCAGGCTAGAGGTCCTTTTATGTGCCGTAAATCTATGACACGGTACCACCGGCTTTACCTTCCTTCCGAAGGTAGGCATGCTAAGGATTTTTACACCCGAAAAACATCCATCGCCTTCCGCCGGGTTTGAAACCTCGATCTCAGAAATAGAAGCTAGCATGGTACCATATCTCCCCTGAATGGGTCTTAACCACGTTCAAACGGGATGTGGGATTTGCAGGGTGATGAGTATAATTTAGGTAGAGGAATTGAAAGAAGGTAGCAATTTACTCCTCAAGGTTGTTGGTCATGGTGCAACGTCCTTTTAGCGCCGCTGGTGTTATTTTAGTTACCAAATTATTAATTTTGGGGGTTAATGAAAAATTAAGTCCAAGCACATCTCGGATTAATTGTATAGGAACTCAGCATTAGCTGCTGGTGGAATGCTCCGGTGCTACCGGATGTGCCCGCACTCGATGCGGGGAAGCCGATGACGTTTCAAACGGCGTGTTTTCGAGTTATAATCCCCAAGAGACCGAAAGAGGACTCTGATGGCATGACAATTAGTCAACAAATTTTCCGACCCGGTGCCTAATTTCATTCCCCATATAAGGAAGAGATAAGGCTTCGTGAAGCAGTCTCACAGGAAAGGAGCGGTATACAGAATAGCTAGCCCGAAGGCTCCTATTCTGCACTCGTTACAGAAGCAGCAGACTGGAATCTGCGGCGATGCCCTAAACCTCACAGGCGTATAATAGGACAGGGACTATGAGTGCTCTCAAAAGGCTCTCGGACCCTTAGTTTGGGGTATAAAGAGGCTATAGCCCTAGAGGACCGATGTGACAAGTTTCTGATGTGCTACCCAAAAGTTAGGCATTTATCTAGCCTTACTCCTAAATAGGTGATGGCATTCATCCATTCAGTCCTCCTGGGATATGCAAATGATAGGAAGCTTTTGGGAAAGCGGCGCTTAGTGAACAAGATGGCGTGAACTTCCTCTGATTTATGGACAACCGACTAACGCCTGCACAACGGAGGCGGAGGTGTCTGATTGGGGTTGAAGGTTCTACATTAATTTTTAGTACAGCACGTCGTAAGCATACTGTGCTATGTTGAACATGCTGTTCTTTTGCAGGGTCGGCCACATAGACACTGAAAATCGTAGGGGATGCTACAGAACCTTCGAGGACTTCGCTCTTATTGGCCTTTGTATTGATTTGTTTCCCGCAACTGAATGTGAGAGATATGAGTTTTAAATATGTGTGTAAACGGTTAATTATGTGTTAGGAGTCCCAGATGAACGAGCTTGGGAAGGAGGCCTTCTCGACGCCCAAAGAGACCACTGCAGTGTATGTCCTGTCCAGGTATCCCAGGGCAGCAGCCTCCTTCACGCGCAACAACTGCTGGGGGTTCGAGTGCTCAGGACGGAAACCAAACTGATGTTAGGAAATGGCTTCAATGTCATCCAGAACTGGGAACAAGCAGGCTAGGGGTACCCCTCGAAGACCTTCGAGAGGACTAAAAGAACATTAATGGGTCGGGTCTTTACTTGGCTTCAAAATGCAGATCACCCGGGCCTCCCTCCACTTGCGCGGAAAGTGACACAAGGTGAGGTACATTTTGAAGACCTTGGTTAGAAAGAGCGCGGCTCTGAAGCTAAGGCAGCGCAGCATGAGGGATGTGAGCTCGCGCTTTTTGGGGATAAGACGTCGAAGTGCGCTCTGGGGTTCGCTAGCTCTTATGGTGGGTCATCGAAAATATCGGCGAACCTCCATCCGAGAGTGTTTTGAAAACGCATCGTCCTGAAAGTCATCTCGGGGCCTCGTAGTTCCCTCAAGATAGTCGGAAAACACATCGGCTTCGACTTTGAGATCGTAGGCTAGGTCTTGGATGTCTTGGAGAGGGGAGGTGTGTCGTCCTCCACGATTGGGATGTCTTTTGGCAATCTGCTACACGTCGCCATCTTCGAGGTTCTTTAGGGTCATAGTACCCTACGATGTGCGAACTCTGCGACGGATCTCTCAGCGCAAAGGCCTTAGAAGCGCTCGATTGTGTGGCCTGCGATGACGCTCGTAAAACATACGAGCTGCCCAGGAACGGCGAATCAGCTGAACGGGAAGAACGTCCGGGTGAAGGGAGTTGGAGTGTGTACATAAGGTTATGGACCGTTCGCACTACGATGGAAGTGGAGGAGACCGTAGGGTTGGGATGCTGGTGATTCTGGGTTTAGAGGGAATGGGGTCGTTGAAGAAAGCCTTCACGCAGTCCCAATCGTGTATCGGAGTTGAACATGGACTTCGTGATCGGCAAACTTTGTGTTAACTTCTGCTAACACGGGATTGTAGTCTGAGTATAGTACGTTGAATGATGTGAGAGAGACATTAAGGGGAAATGCTTGATGATCACGAAGTTGATAACAGATGCCCGTCCTCGACCTAGTGAATGTTGAATGGGTTGTCAGCGGTCCTCTACTCTGCGTATAAATTGATTTTCTCGTCTATGTGACGGGCCGCAATGGATGTTTGACATTGAAGTCCCCATCCAAAATAACGTAGGGGTGTAGTGAGAGGACGGAGAGGTAATCTTTAAGTACGAACAGCCTTCGAGGTGAGTGGTAAACAGAGACCATCATGACTTCCGTACCGCCGAGATCAACACAAGCCGCTGTGGTCTTCAAGGTTTGAAGTGGCGGGAGCTGCAGAGTCGATTGGCTATACTGTTTCTCTCGAGGGTCGCAGTGCCGCCTCAGCGACCCATGCGATCGCTCCTGCCACATTTGTAGCCCAGAAGGCGGAACGGGGGTTTTAAACGGAGATGTTTCTCCCCGACTAAGGTGAAGCCTAGGGCATGTGAACTGGCAAAATACTGAAGCTTATTCCCCTGTTCGTACAGTCTACACGCGTTCCAGAACGTAAATCGAAACGAGGTAGGCTCCTGCAGTAAGTACCGCAGCCACTACAGCACATCTTAGTACTTGGGGCAGGGGGAACGCTGGAGAGAGGTAGGGACTCTGGCCTGGTATTCGCCTTGTCCCTGCTTAGCGCGGGGACATGGGGGTACTATGCCCACGCCGAGCGTCGCAGTCGAGTCCAGTTCAGGGTCAGGATGTCGCCTCTTAATCCCTCTGGTATGAGTAGGCTTAGAGGCGGCTAGAACTGAAGTTTGCGTGTTCTGAGAACGTGATTGTATGGGGGCGTGTGACATCCCAATTCCTTCCGCAGATCCTTGCACCACCGCGGCATATGGTTCTTGGTGGTGGCGTGCTGGCTGCTCCTTTTGACCTACGTGGCATTTCAGGTGCTGTTGGCGCTGGCTCGTTGCGGCTGCTGGTCTGCTCCCCCGTCCTTGGGATGCCGATGGTGATTGGGACCTTTTGGAGGCGATGACAGCCGTTCTTGTAGGGCATCCTCCATAGCAAGCCACATGCTCCCTTGCATTTGGCTCAGGTGGAGACCTCAGTTGGCACGAGGGCAGATATATTTGGGGTGGTAGTCTCCGCAACAAAGGCAGCGCAGGTTTTGGGAAGCACAAATAGCTGAAATGGCTAAATTCCAGACACCTGTAACACTGTGGGGGCCCGCCGGGGCCTATAGAGGGTTCTAAGTGAACCCGGCAGTAACAAACCATCTTTGTCTCGGTTCAATGGTCCGCTCTACAGCAACTAGAAACAGGGGGAGGGTGAGCCCTTGCCCGGTTTGAGCAGGCCTGGTGAGTTGCTTCACTAGTCTTGGGATGACGCCCTGGCGGTTGAGATTTGCCTCGATGTCGCCCACCGAGGTATGCACTGGGAGTCCGGGAACGACCCTCCGGATGTCGCACGTGGTACCAAGGCCAAATGTAAAATGAATACCCTTTCTCTTCGGGTGTTTTAGGAGAATAGTGTAGTCCTCGGCTAATTTCGCCTGATAGACGAAGCGGTTCTTGTTCCGCTGCAACGAACACGACCCAACGGGTTCGGCATGACCTTCTTAAGGAAGCCGACCAACCCAGGGAAGTCGTCCACAATGACCGGCTAAACATGCCTACTGAGCGCAGCCAGAAGCGACGGGAAAATTGGATGATCTTATTGGCGAGGGGGCCCGCATCGTGCAGGCAACTGGGAAACTCGTCTTCTTTTCCGTAAGGTCACTTCACGGAAACCATCTTCTCCGACTATGAAGAACCTGGAGGAGCTGTCACTCATCCTCTTCTATGGAGGAGTAAACAGAACATCCTGTGCAAATACTAGCACATTCCTCTGCAGAGCCAAGCTCCGAAGTTTGGCCTATGTTTGGAAGTTCGTCGCGTGGGAAGCCCTCGTGTCGTGCTTGGATGCTTGGACTAGTCCAGACATTGGATCTTCATTTTCCGTTCTCGGTTCTTGATTTGATCCGCGTTTCTTACCCTCTAAAGAGGCAGGGCTATTTGAGGTCAAGGTGGCCGCATCAGTACTCGTGCTTTCAGCGGCAGTTAGCGCTGATCTGCAGGCCCGCTAAGCGCTTTCCCGAGAGAAGAGATTTAGATGTTATAATAGGGAGATCAGAAGCAGGTAATGCACCAGTACACTTCGTGTACCCTCACCTGCTTGTGGGTCTCTCAATAGGGACCTACAAGCACGATGAAACGGAGAGACGGACACCAAAAGTGCGGCGAACTTAACCTGTAAATGTGGCTGTGGCCTTATTTACCTAACCACTGCCTGCTTTTGCGGCATTTCGATGGTCTGAAAGGCCGGTAACTTCTCGCAGACATATATTTGACTCGGTCACCGGAAGCTGCACAAATGCTCGATTCCAAGCTGTGGTGCCCAGCCAGATCAGATGCTTGAAGGTTACTTGAAGTTGGATTCGCCGAAAACTGGCCGGCGAAGCAGTAGAAAGCGGTCAAAATAGATCAGTCTCGGTTGTCGCGGGTTGGAGTCCCGATAGCTTGCAGAATCCACCGTCTTTTTTGTGCTAAGAAGCACTGCAGGACGAGTGTTGCTTCTTCAGCTGCTTATCTCGAAGTTCGCCCGCGTCCATACGAAAGATGAAAACCGAATGTTGCAAATTAGGACTTTCTGCAGATTTATACTGTCTGTGGGGCTAAGTCCGTATCTCTTAGAGATATTTTCCGTGGGGGGCAAATGCATTACTGCATTCAACCTCCAGCCAATGTGCAATGGCTGCAGGGATACACTCTAAAAACTCCTCCATGTATTAATCGTATATTGCTGTGTTTGCGTGCGTTCATAAATGGTCGGGTCCCGCATAGCACCCCGGTTAGTATGTGAATAGCTAAGTTGCTGGCATGCATTGCATGCGAGCGCGTCCATTGTTAATTACTGGGATTGTCTCCTCTTAGAGAATTTTTTTCGGTGGCGGGAAAATCCATTGCTGCATTCGACCCCCAGCCGGTGTGCAATGGCTGGGGGGATATGTGGGGCTCGCCGCTCAAAGCGCGGAATACCCACTAAAAATCCCACCACGTGTTAGTATGTGATAGCTATTAGTGGTTTTGTGCAATTTAGTCGGGTACCGCATAGCACCCCGGTTAGTCAATGAAAGGCGTGTAGCTGGCATGCATTGCATGCGAGCGCGTCAACAGTTAGTTACCCGGAATTACACATGACTGGGAGCCCTGAGTAACCCCGGGTGATTAGTCGTGCATTACACTATCAGTTAGTACTAGGTAATTCTGATACTATGATAATTGGTTACATTCTATGGAATTACTGAGGTTTACGTTCTTACAGATTAGTGCAATCGTTATTATTGTATATCTAACCTATGTTAGAGCAAACGTTTTATGGAAATACTCTTAGGTTATGAGGATAGCCAGTCGTCTTGAGTTCTTCTGAATTCCTTCCCTTGGGAAGAGCGTGATATATTTCAGCCAGGAGGATATCTTAGGACGTCCGCGTTGCAAGGTTGTCTTTCTCTTCTTCTCGTGGTCCTTAGTTGAAGCAGTTCGTCGTTGTGCCCACACAGATAAGCAGCCAACCCATCTCGGCGCAGCTGCACGAGTGTCTCACGCGGGGAGGCCTTCTTCTCCCGGAGCCGCCTTGGCTGGGTAGCGCAGGACTTGAAGGCTGCTGCATGGACTGGAAATCTGTAACAGTGAGAAGGTCGTGTAGTGAGATTAGTCTTGTTCTTGGTAATTTGGTGTTTTAGGGGTATCTTAGGAGGTTGTCTAGGAACTCTTGGATGTTAGGCTCTGTCGCGTTGCGGAATAGTGTTCGGTCGAAAATTGAGTGAGGACGCTTATGTTTATTCGCTTCAGTCATATAGATGCCTAAGTTGTGAATATGAGCGTTGTGATGTGTAGGAAGCTTTTTGTATGTGTCAAACGTAAGCTTTTTAATAAATTACTCGATGGTATGCATTTTTAGTTCATCATGTAGTATGTCAGCGGGAGCTATCGTTGGCACTTTTGATACTAAGCGTAAGATTTTATTTTGGCAAGTTTGTAGTCTTTTGATGTGTGTGTTAGCGGCGTATCCCCACACAGGCGCCTCATAGTTTAGAATGGGGCGAATTAGTGTTAGGCCTAATTTAAGGTTTAGTTGATTATTTAGGTTTATTAGAGGGTATAATTTGCCCAATTGGGCATTTGCTTTTCCCCTGACTTGGTTTATGTGGGTTTCCAAATCAAGCCTTCGTCCATTTTTAGCCCTAGCCATGTTACATGCGCTGTCCAGTTTATGTTCTCATCGAAAAGTGTGAGCGGTTGTAAACTGTGCCTTGGGAATCTGTGATTTGTTCGTTTTATGAAGATTATTGCTTGGGTCTTTGGGGCATTTACTTTGACCCGCCAGTTCGTGAGCCAACTTTCCAGCTCTTGGAGAGCATTTTGGAGAGGGGTGTGTATAACTTGTGGTTGGAACGATTGCGCCATTATTGTTGTATCGTTCGCGTATATGTAGAGGGTGGTGTTTGCAGTTTTGGGAAGTCGTTTATGTATAAGTTGAACAGTGTAGGCTCGTGTATGCTTCCTTGAGGGACGCCCAGTTTGATGGGTCTAATGGAGGACCGACTGTTGTTCACTGAAGATTGGAACTTTCTGTCCTTCAAGTAGTTAGACATTAGTTTTATTAGCGAGTCCTGAATGCCTAATGAGGCTAGCTTTTTCAGTATTCCCGCATTCCAAACTTTGTCGAAGGCCCGTTCCACGTCGAGTAAAGTGCCTGTGGACTTGCGTTTGTTGAAACCGTATTTGATGATCTCTGTTGCCCTTAAGAGTTGTAAGGACGTTGAGCGTTTCGCTTGGAAACCGCACTGTTCCGAGATGAGGATGTCGCGCTTAGTGATTGCTGCGTTGAGTCTTTTTAGTATTACTTTTTCTAGCAGCTTGCCTAATGTGTTCAGTAGACTAATAGGGCGATAGTTATTGGGATTGGAGAGATTCTTCTGCTTTTTCGGAAAGTGCAGTACGTGGGCAATTTTCCATTTTTCGGGGAACAGTCCTTGTGTTAATACGAAGTTGAAAATTTTTGCTAATAAATGTACCGCATCATCGGGTAGGTATTTAAGAGCTATATTAGCTATAGTGTCTGGTCACGGTACTTTTCGTTGGGATAGATGTTTGATTAGCCGTTTAATTTCGGATA
Organism: Deroplatys truncata; assembly: GCA_030765065.1. Taxonomy (NCBI): domain Eukaryota; kingdom Metazoa; phylum Arthropoda; class Insecta; order Mantodea; family Mantidae; genus Deroplatys; species Deroplatys truncata. The sequence goes on along the minus strand of CM060984.1, from coordinate 18,554,110 downwards.
GGCAGGTTTTAGAACTAAGTTGTGCGATTGTTGGTGGAAGTCGCGGGTTTCCGTCTCTGTGTCTGCTGTGAATTGTGGACAAGATGGAGTGTCATTCGGGGTGAGACTGTCTTGAAGCGCATCAGCCAGTGTGTCGGCTTTTTCTTGGTCTGTGGTAGCTATTTTTCGGTTGTGGTGTAGTGGGGGTATGCGTACTATATCTCGGGTCAAGCATCTCGCAATGCGCCATACTGAGTTAGTTTCGTTCTTAGAGAGACTGGTAGTGGAGTCGTTGAAGGGGAACTTCCCGAATTGAGGAAGTACCTTCGACTATAGTCATTCCAGGATCAAGTCCTTTACTGACTTTAGAGGAGGCTTTTAGAAAAAACGGTGGAACAGGGTGGCTTAAAGATTTGGTATTTAATTAATTTTTATAATTGTATATGGATATAAATTTTTTGTATATTTTTTATCAATGTTTTTTTTTATTTTTTTAATATATATATTTTCATTATTTGTTATTATTTTTTATTTTTTTTATTTTTTTTAATTTTTTACTTCCTCTACTACGTCTAGTAAGTAGGGGAAGTATTGTATTCCACCCAAAAATTCGATAGCGAGATTTCACCGGAAATACATGTTTTGAGACTCCCTGAATCCAAAAAAAGCATTTCTGGAAACATGTCCGTGTGTGTGTCTGTGTGTGTGTGTCTGTGTGTGTGTGTCTGTGAACAGCATAACTCAGAAACGAACCATCGGATAAACACCAAACTTGGTATTTAGGTTCAGTATCTTCCAGAGATGCGACACGAAGGTTTTCAAGAAAATCCCCCCACCCCAGACTACCCTTTACATGGAACATTTTTCGAAAATTTTAATTTTCTCAAAAATGGCTCAAACGATTTTGATTAAAATATCATGTTTAAGATGTTGTCATGAGAAATGAAATGTATATCTCGAATTTTTTGGGAATGTCTCCAAAATTATTCTTCATTGTGAACGACTTTTGCATAACTGGTAAACCATGGGAGATAGACAAAATTTTACTACACAAAAAATGTAGATCGTGTTAAAATGCACAATTTATGTCATATACATTTCTTTTGTTGAGTGAACCATTTTCGAGATATTGCTTGTTATTCCCTTAAATTTTTCAATACTTATTTTCTAAAATGGGAATTCGTTATTCATTTTTGTTTGTCTTGGATATGCAAAGAGTTATAATCTGTGGCAAAGGGAATGGTGCTGCACCTAGCAACCAGCTATTAAGAGATATGTAAGTGCTTAAAGGCTACTGTTTTTTTATATTGCCCTTGTAAATATATTTTCCCCTTACATTTACAAGAAAATTAGCAATAAGATAGAGTCTGCAAATGTTTATCTCGATTAACATGAAGCATATAGAGAATAAGCGTTTGTAAACATAGTTTGTACAAGAGCAGAGAAAGTCATGTGAGTGTAACACATCAGATTTTTTTAATTTTTTTTGTATTGTATATATAGTTTTTTATAATTGTATATATGTATTTTTTATATATATCATATATATATATATCTTTTTTCCGTGTGTTGTAATTATGGAGAACCTAGAACAAGTCTGGGTCGATTGTAGGAAGCCCCGGGGTCAATATCATATTCCCCGAGGCCGCGGATGAGTTGGTTGAAGCTGTTAGGTAGTTTGGCATAGAAGTTGTGGGATAGGCGTAGGATGTAGTCTGCAATTGTAGGAAAGGAGAGATCATCATGAATGTTTTGATTGGGGATATACCATTCAGCGGCGACAGATGAACGAAGGTAGCGGTTCTGAAGGACTTGGAGTGTGTGGAGGTGACTTTTGGCGGCAGCTCCCCAGACTTGACAGGCATAGGTAAGGGCAGGCCGGAGTATCTGCTTGTATATCAGGAGTTTATTCCTGAGAGACATGATTGAGTTTTTATTGTATAGCGGATACAGCATCGCCATCCTTCTAGAGACTCTGGAAGCAACAGATGTGATGTGCGCCTTCCAGGTGAGGCGCATATCCAGGGTGACCCCAAGATAATTCGCCACATTGGACCACTGTACCTCTTCATCTCCTAGGTGGAGAGTGGGTGCGTCGTGCAGATGACGTCTGGTGAAAATGACGGCCTGGGATTTGTTGGCGTTTATTTTAAGTCTCCAGGTTGCGAACCATGCGGATAGCATGTCCGCATACAGCTGGGCCCGTTGGATGTCTACCAGGTGGTTTGATGATGTTGTTATGATGGCGGTGTCGTCGGCGAAGAGATAAAGGTAGCAGCCCATATCCGTAGGAATGGTGTTGATGTAGGTGAGAAATAGCAGGGGGCCCAAAACACTGCCTTGGGGTACCACTGCATTAATGTCGTAGTGTTGAGATTGAATGGCTTCTTTTGTGACGGCGAAGGAGCGATTAGATAGGTAGCTGTGGATGATGTGCACTAGGTAAGGTGGAGTGTTATACTGGATAAGGCGGTGTAGGAGGCCTTGGTGCCAGACAGAGTCGAAGGCTTTGGAGATGTCAAGGAAGAGGGCTGCAACATAATGTCTGTCATTGAAGCCAGGTATGATCTCATCCACAAGGCGGAGAAGTTGGTGTGTTGTGCAGTGCTGACGTCTGAAGCCAAATTGTTCTGGGCGGAGCACGTTGTGTCTGTCCAGTGTTTCTTGGAGGCGGTGTTGTAGGACCTTTTCAAACAGCTTGCTAATTGTCGGAAGAAGACTGATGGGTCGGTATCCATTTGAATGTTGCGGGTTTTTACCAGGTTTTGGAAGAGTAATCATTTTGGCATGTTTCCATGCCAAGGGGAAATGTGCCAGTTGTAGCAAGCTGTCGAAAAGGTGCACTAGTAATTTTATCCACTCAAGTGGCAGAGCTTTGAATGCTGCGTAGGACAGGTTATCATTACCAGCAGCCTTGTAGGGTCGTACGTTGGCAATAATGTTACTGACCTCAATCACGGAGGTGAGATCGTTAACAGGTTCCAGGAGGGGCGCAGAGAGGCATGTCTGCACAACTGTTTGAATCTCCTCAACCTGTTCATCATCAAGTGTGTCGGCCAGGTGGAAGGTAGAGGCCAGGTGCTCCGCCATCATCTCTACTTTCTCCCTCACAGATTGGGCAACTCTGTTCCCATCAATAAGAGGATGGTCTGAAGAGGGGATGCGAAAAGTGCCTTCGACATCCTCCAGAGGGAAGTGTCCTCTGTATCAAGGGTGCTCAGGCGTCTTTCCCACTCCTCGTTGCGATGGTCTGCTAGCTCTAGTTTTAAAATTTGCTCTAGGCGGTTCCATTCTCGCTTGTGTAGGGGGCTGCGCGTGAGCTGGAATCTGCGCCGGGCCCTGTTCTTGTTTGCTATTAGTTGCCGTATCATGTGAGGGAGAGACTTTGTCTGGAGTTGGGGATGCCGTCTAGGAGGAGTTGCCGTTGTCATGGCTTGCTCCATTGTAGAGGTGATGGCGGAGGCCAATTGATCAGCATCCTCGATGTGACGACACGGCTGGACGACTGCAGGTTGTTGCTTCATCAGTTCGGTGTACTTGCTCCAGTTGGTTCGCCTAGGATTTAGCGAGGTTGGGGGCGACTTAGCTGATAGTTTATCTTTAAAAATGAGTAAGAGTGGGTAGTGATCTGAGGAGAGTTCAGGAATGGAGAAGATTCTAGGATGACTGCGGACATGTTTTAAAAGAGCAATATCTAGCCAGTCCGGCGGACGGCGGTTACTGTAGGTTATGGTGGGAGAAGCTGAAGCAAATACAACGAGATTTTGGCGTTCGAGGTATCTCTCCAGCACCAAGCCATTGTGGTTATGTACAGTGGAGTTCCACATTTGGCTCTTAGCATTAAGGTCACCCATGGCGATGATTGGCGAGCCTAGTGCAAACACTGTATCAAGGTCTTGTGTAACAAGTGTTCGTCTCGGGGGATTGTAGAGGGAGAAAATATTTAGTGGTCCCTTGTTGGTGAACACCTGGATGCCTGTTCCTTCTAGCGATGTTAGAGGCGCTAGATAAAGGCGATGGTGCTGAATGTAGCGGTGAATGTAGATGGCCGTGCCGCCATATTCGTCAGCTCTGTCACTACGATGGCAAATCATACCAGGAATACTGGCCTTCAGATGACTGGATAGATGCGTCTCTTGCACTAAAATGACGTGGATTTGGTTGGTTGTAACGAATTGCGCCAGTTCTTGCAATTTGTTCCGGAGGCCATTGGCATTCCAGGAGCAAATTTTTAGTGCAAAGAGGTTCGTTAGCATATTATTGTTGTTTGCCATGTTGTCCCATGTAGATGAAGACGGTGTGAACGAGGATTGTGGAGGGTGGGATGGTAGGTGGTCTTTCGGCAAGGGCTTCTGCTAAGACTGAGCGAAGTCGGCTTGTAGATGTAGGGGGATTTTGGCCATGATGCTAAGAAATTGTGTGTCTGGGACGGTTGGCGCTGTGATGGTTGTGGGAGGTGTAGGATATGATGGTAGGCGTTGTTGAGCTGGTTGTCGATTTACATTGCTGGGTACTAATGGGCGCTGTGGGTGTATCAGGTTGTCAAAAGTGGGTCCCCCTCGAGGATCCCTGCAGTTGGTGGTGCTTCTCTCTGAGGGCTGTGTGCGAGCACGTGGAAGATCGCTCATCAGTGTGCTTATGGTTGTAGTGGGTTGCTCAGAAGTTGGTGGAGGAGCACCCGTGTTCTGGTGGTTTGTGGTGGTGTTGGTTCCCTTGTAGAAGCTGTCAGTGCGGCTGCATAGTTTTTATGATGCAGTCGCGCTACTGGTGGGAGACCAGGGTAACGTGTACCCTTAAAGGCTTCTTTAGGTATCCCAAGAGGGTTTGGTACCTTGGGAGCAGCATCAAATCGGGTATGTTGACCATTTTTATTTAAATGCATTTCTATTCTGGCCTCCTGCCAGACCGGACACTTGGCGTACCTGCACGAGTGCTCGCCCCCACAGTTGTGACAGGTGGGCTTGGAGCTCGGGATGCCAGAGAGGGAGCAGTCCTGACGTTTGTGTCCTGGCTCTCCACAAAACGAATAGACTGGCTCAAGCCTGCAGCCAGCCGCGCTGTGCGTGAATTGCTGGCAGTTGGTACATTGGAGTGGGTGAGCAGGTGGGCGGTAGGCTTCCACTCGTATGACAGCATTGAACATTCTTGTTTCTTTGTATATTTTGTTGGCTTGCTTTTCCTTTCGAAGGGCCACACGGAATTGAGGCAGTAGATATGGTGTTGGGCTACGATTGGAGCGCAGCTCACCAACGCGTTCAACAGGGTACTCTAACTCCTGGAGACGAGCAGTAACATCAGCCTCAGTGACAAACATGGGTAGATCTTTTAAGGTGACATAGAGAAGTTTCTTTTCTGGCAGGAACGTTGTAATGTACTGCACGACTCCTTCTGTAAGTAATTTTCTGATTTTTATATGGTCATCAGGTGTTTCTGGCAGGAAGGCAATTGCACCACTCATGTTACGAATGTTGTATTTGATTTCAGTGTATGAGGTGTTTATAAGATGAATGTCACGGGCTTTGCTTGGGTCCCGCAAGAAGATGGGGTGGTTTTTTGTGAACGAGGTGGAGGTGTGGTTTGTGCTGTGTTTTGCAAGACAGCATTATCAGTAGTGGCCATATCTGCATCTTCAGAGGTGGATTGATCTGTTGGTGGTTCCTTTGTAGCAGGTAATGGTGAGGTGGTAGCATCACTTGAAGTTGTGGTGGCTAATAACTCAAACTTATTAGCAATAGTTGTAGTGGTAGGTTTGGGTGAAGAGGGCCTGGAATTTCTCCTTCTCTTTGGTTGGACTGTTTGCCACTTATCCTCAGAGTAATGGTGTTTATTATTATGTTGAAGATATTGCTTTATAGCTTTTATACGCAGTTTATGCGCGGCCATGGTGCGGTACAGTGTAATCCACATTGCACTGTCAACATCAGCATTTGGTTGTAAGGCCAGCATTTTCTGATCGGCCTCATTTAAAAAGATCTGGCGAGCTTGCTTTTCGCTATGAAGAATAGAAGCAGCAGTAGGTGAAGGAGGAAGAGGCGGGTCAGTAATTAAACTCTGCCCTAGAAAAAGAGAGATATCACCTCCATCGGGGTAGAAATTTAAGGAATTTGGAAGTATTGCTGAAGTGCCTGAGGAAGAATGTGAAGATGATGAAGTCATAATGTGAGGTTAGATTGGTAGTGGTGTTTATATTAGATGTTTGTGTACTAAAAGGGCGAAAGCCTCTTGTTACACGCAAAGAAAATGTTTGTGTGTGTGATGCTTTTGATGTAATAGCTAACACAATACACAAAACTGACACAATACACTTATATAACAAATTATAATTGCTCTATAAGGAGTTACTAATGAGGCACGGCACTGTTTATATGTCCACGCACTCAAAGTTAGCACATGTGTTGTGCACAATACACAATTCACAGTTTACTAAACCAGTCAGAATTAATGTTCAGACACCAAGAAAGTTACTGGGTTCATAATAATATACTGGTACCATTAATTAACCTGAAAATCACACAGAGAAACTAACATACGTAGTGGTTGCTATGATAGAAAATCTCAGACTGTGGTTCTTAGAGATTTTTTTCCGTGGGGGGAAAAATGCATTGCTGCATTCGACCCCCAGCCGTTGTGCAATGGCTGAGGGGATATGTGGGGCTCGCCGCTCGAAGCGCGGAATACCCACTAAAAAACCCCACCACGTGTTAATATATGAAAGCTAGTAGTAATTTCGTGCAATTTTAGTCGGGTCCCGCATAGCACCCCGGTTAGTCAATGAAAGGTGTGTAGCTGGCATGCAATGCATGCGAGCGCGTCAATAGTTAGTTACACATGACATATGCCCTGAGTAACCCCGGGTGATTAATCGTGCATTATACTAGGTAATTGTGATGTTATACAAATTGGATACATTCTATGGTATTACTAGAGTTTTCTTGCAGATTAGTGCAATCGTTATTCTTGTATGTCTAATCTATGTTAGAGCAAAAAGTTGTATGGAAATACTCTTAGGCTATGGGCATAGCCAGTCGTCATGAGTGCTTCTGATTTCCTTCCCTTGGGAAGATCGTCAAGTATTTCAGCCAGGAGGATGTCCTGGGACGTCCGATTTGCAAGGCTGTCTTGCTCGTCTTCTCTTGGTCCTTTGATGAAGCCGTTCGTCGTTGTGCCCACACAGATAAGCAGCCAACCCATCTCGGCGCAGCTGCACGAGTGTGTCACGTGGGGAGGCCTTCTTCTCCCGGAGCCGCCTTGGCTGGGTAGCGCAAGGACTTGAAGGCTTCTGCATGGACTGGAACTCTGTAACAGTGAGAAGGTCATGAAGTGATATTAGTTTTAGTTCGTTTTGTGGTATTTAAGGGAGTCTTAGGAGGTTGTCTAGGAATTCTTGGACGTTAGGCTCTGTCTCGTAGTGGAACAATGTTCGGTCGAAAATTGAAAGAGGACGCCTATGTTTATTCGCTTCTGTCGTGTAGTTGCCTAAGTTGTGAACATGAGCGTTGTGGTGTGTAGGAAGCTTTTTGTATGTGTCGAACGTGAGTTTCTTAATAAATTCCTTGATTGTGTGCATTTTTAATTCATTGTGTAGTATGTCAGCGGGAGCTATCCTTGGTACCTTTGATACTAGACGTAAGATTTTGTTTTGGCAATTTTGTATTCGTTTGATGTGTGTTTTAGCGGCGTATCCCCACACAGGCGCCGCATAGGTTAGAATGGGGCGAATTAATGTTTTGTAGAGGGTTAGGCCTAATTTAAGGTTTAGTTGATTATTTAGGTTTATTAGAGGGTGCAATTTGCTCAATTGGGCATTTGCTTTTCCCCTGACTTGATTTATGTGTGGTTTCCAGGTTAATCCTTGGTCCATTTTAAGCCCTAGCCATGTTACATTCGATGTCCAGTTTATGTTCTCAACAAAGAGTGTGAGTGGTTGTAAACTGTGTCTTGGTAATCTGTGATTTGTTCGTTTCGTGAAGATTATTGCTTGGGTTTTTGGGGCATTTACTTTGATTCGCCAGTTCGTGAGCCAACTCTCCAGCTCTCGGAGAGCATTTTGGAGACGGGTGTGTATGGCTTGTGGTTGAAACGATTGCGCCATTATTGTTGTATCGTCCGCGTATATGTAGAGTGTGGTGTTTGCAGTTTTCGGGATGTCGTTAATGTATAAGTTGAACAGTGTGGGCCCGAGTATGCTTCCTTGAGGGACGCCCGCTTTGATAGGTCTAATGGAGGACCGGCTGTTGTTCACTGAAGATTGGAACTTTCTGTCCTTCAGGTAGTTGGACATTAGTTTTACTAGCGAGTCCTGAATGCCTAATGAGGCTAGCTTTTTCAGAATTCCCGCATGCCATACTTTATCGAAAGCTCGTTCCACGTCGAGGAGTAAAGCTCCTGTGGACTTTCTTATGTTGAAACCGTAAGTGATGTACTCAGTTGCTCTTAAAAGTTGTAGAGACATTGAGTGTTTCGCTCGGAAACCGAACTGTTCCGGGATGAGGATGTCGCGCTTAATGATTGCTGCGTTGAGTCTTTTTAGTATTACTTTTTCTAGCAGCTTGCCTAATGTGTTCAGTAGGCTAATAGGGCGATGGTTATTGGGATTGGAAAGATTCTTTCGCTTTTTCGGGAAGTGAAGTACGTGGGCAATTTTCTACCTTTCGGGGAAGAGCCCTCGTGTTAGTACGAAGTTGAATATCTTTGCTAATAGTTGTACCGCATCATCGGGTAGGTGTTTAAGAGCTATGTTAGGTATTTTGTCTGGGCCCGGGGCTTTTCGTTGGGATAAATGTTTGATTAACCATTTAATTTCGGATGGGCAGGTTTTACGAACTAAGTTGTGCAATTGTTGTTGGTGGAAGCCGCGGGTTTCCATCTCTGTGTCTGCTGTGAATTGTGGACAAGATGGAGTGTCATTCGGGGTAAGAGTATCTTGAAGGGCATCTGCCAGTGTGTCGGCTTTTTCTTGGTCGGTGGTAGCTATTTTTCCGTTGTGGTGAAGTGGGGGTATGCGTACTTTATCTCGGGTCAAGCATCTCGCAATGCGCCATACTGAGTTGGTTTCGTGATCGAGATTTTCTAGCGTGTTCTGCCATTGTTGGGCAGTGTAATTTGAGTTTCGTTGCCTAACCAAGTTGTTGAGGTAATGGAAGGCTTCGAGATCGACTATGTGGCGAGTTTTCTGCCATCTACGTCTTGCTCGATTTCGTTCCGCAGCCAGCTCTTTAAGGTCTGCTGGAAGCTTGGTGTCGGGTGCCTTTGGTACGTGTACTGGGACTGCCGTAATTGTTGCCAGCTTGATGGCATGTTCGAACTGCGTTACGGCCTCGTCGAGCTCCGCTTGGGAGTTGAGTTGTTCCTCGGGGAGGTTTTCGCTAATTGTGCGTTCAAAAATTTCCCAGTTTGCTTTTGTGTAATTGTACCTTGGTGATGGCTGTGACATCAGAATCGGGCCTAATAAAGAGATTATTACTGGGAGGTGGTCAGATGAAAGTTCGTTTCTGACTTGTAGGGTTATTCTTTGGTTAATATGCCTGGCGATTGCTATGTCCAGGATGTCTGAGCTTTGATTTCTTGCGAATGGGATGTAGGTGGGTTCGTTGGGAGCATGAATTATGTAGTCGGAGTTGTTCTCGTGCTGTTCTTAGAGAACGACCAAGTACTTGAGGTGGTCAAAGGCACGGACGTTATAGAAAACAGTTTAGTCATTTAGCTGTCTGATGATATTATTTTGTGATTCTGTATTAGATTTGATGCATTTTTATGAACTGTTTCCAGACTGTGCTGAGCTGTAGTCCAGAATATCGGTTCCAACGTTGAACTGAGTTTTATTTATGGGCGCTCTTTAACTGCTGTCTTAGCGTCCCATTCTATATTGGGGTGAAATACCGGAAATTTTGCTCGGAGGCCTCTTTATCAGGCTTGGGATTCTTTTACGTGCGGTATATCTACGATACGGGACCACCGGACTTACATCCCTAAATTGAGTTTTATTTATTTATGGACGCTCTTTAACTGCTGTGGACCTTAGCGTCCCATTCTATATTGGGCGTGAAATACCGGTTATTTTGCTCAGACGCCTCTTTATCAGGCTTGAGGTTCTTTTACGTGCCGTAAATCTATGGACCGGGACCACCGGCTTTACTTCCCTTCTGAAGAAAGCCATGCTAAGGATTTATACGCCGGAAAGAAAAATCCATCGCCCTCCGCCAGGTTTTACATCCCTTCCAAGGAAGCCACGCTAAGGATTTTTTACGCCCCCAAAAAATCCATCCCATTCCACCATGTTTGAACCCGCGACCTCGGGAACTAGAGGCTAACATAATACCACAGATCACGGAGGAAGACATCTCGGTTCATGTTACCTTTCTCGGGCGAGATGGTTAAAGCTTCCTTCACTCTCCGTTGCCAGTAATCTGCACACTTGTGTAATATAGTTGTTCGCCGAAGTTGGCCTTGCAGTCTTGTTCGAAGCAGTGTTCCTCTAGACCCGATTTTTCCGGCTGCATTAGACGTATACCCATTTAGTCAACCACTATACTTTTGTATAGTGAACGTACAGTGGGCTTCAAATGTTTTCCGATGGACCAAGGGGTGTAGAGGAAGAGGGGGAAGAAAAGTCTTATCGACTAATCATGCCTGGCTATAGCCAACAGTAAGGGCCGGCAACGTCTCAAAGGTTACATTTGCTTCCTTGTATGCTGATATAATTCAGCGATCTGACTCTAAGAGGAAAGAAGACGAAACCAAATACTTTTCTCTTTACTAGATCTGTTCAAGCGAAATAAATTAACATTTTCCTTGCATAATATGTTGTCTAAAAATCAAATATTGCACTCGTTATGCGGGTGCTGCACAAGTTTAGGATTTAGTAATTTTCTTGAGAAACAAGGTCGCATAATGTATATCTTGTTTTTAACGTTTGTTGCTAGTAATAAATAATAATAATAGTAATAATGATAGTTTCATAATTATCACCAATAGAACGTTCTACGCCTACTCGAAGCAGAGGATATTTGTTACCTTGAATATTGTGGCGTATGCAGGCATTGTCGCGCATACGTCTCTTTGGTCACCTGGATTGGAGATGGCGGTTGTAGTTTAGGTGGGGGTAGCAGTTTAGGTGGGAGTAGTTTAGATGACGTCCCCACGCTGTTTGTGGCGTGTTTGGGCTGAGAGAGTCAGTGAGTAGAAGCCAACCGGACCAGACGTGTGTTACGCTCTCTCCATACAAGAATGTATGGCGGCCTCGCCCGACAGGCATGGGACTAAGGAGACGGGGTAAAGTATCATGTTTTATCTAATAAACCCCTTGCCATCTAGACCTTTCTTGTTTTATTCACGATAGTGTAAAGATCCTTCTTCCTATTTTGAACCATGTAAGTATCCTTTTGTCAGTATTTAATAATATTTTTGCACTTTCATTGTAGCTGCGTCCCTAGTCGTAGCCTCGCCGTTTTACAATTTGTTAATTTTCTGGTACCTTCAAGCGAGTCGCCTACCTCCCATTGAGCATTTGATTAGAGGCTACGACAATATAAGCTCGTTTTGCTTTTTAATTGTCATAGATATTGATAATAACGTTTAGCGCTAAGTGTGTAGTTCCATACAGTTGGCACATTCAAGTAATGTTTTAACAATATGGAAGGCAAAAGTAATATTAATATCAAACTGTTGAAGCAGTTTGGGCACAATTAAGTGCAACATTAAATTTTCTTCAAAATGAGATGTACGAGTATTTTGCTTTTGTTACTGAAAAGCGAATAAAGATTGTTTTATTTGAAACATAATTTCCCTTACACATACAATCACAGGAGAAACGAAGAAAAACCGTGCCAGTCATATAGTGGACGTATAGTAAAAACACTTATGTAAGTATTTTATCCAAAAGGAGAAAATGTTAATAGATATGAGGAAACAACGTTTCGCGTAAAATATGCAGTTTCTAAATAGCTGTTTTATTCGGTTAGGATAACATATAAGCTAAATTTTCAAAATAGTGACTCGAAAGTGTTAATGCAGACAGGTTGATGTGCTTTTGTTGCAATTGGTTCATTTGAAAGCACTCTATTGTGAAAGTTAAATTGCTTTCAAGTTACAAATCTGAAGATTCCCCCCAAAAAATACCTTGTATTACGATTCACGTTCTGAATTCTTAAAATGCTTCCCTTCCCTGGTCTGGAATGGAAAGTGTAACTGAGGGAACTCAACCCCGATCTAGTGAATGAGCATATTGTGCTTGTGCCCCTCGAGGGGGCGCTCCCGGAAGGGAGGGACGTGGTGAGAGACATCGAGACACCGGTCGGCCGTAACCAGGAGTGACGGCACAGCAATGACAAGATTGAGACGCTGTAACAGTCGGGCAGGCAAACCGGGGACCCCATCCCACACAGAGGGTCCAACGGCCGGAAGAAGCGATCCGTATACCCTGGAAATCAGCAGAAGACCGAGAGACGGACAAGGTTCCACAGAGAGTATCCTTTTTCTCTGCCACGCCGCACCGGAATACCATCGTCGACACTTCCAACCCTGAAGAAGACCTAATGGGGTTAAGGATGAATGAAATGAGGAATGGAACGATATTTGGGGGCTGAGAGAAATCATATCAGCATTCGCCTGACGACCCGGAAAAACTCGAAAAAAATCCGTGGGTCAGATTGGGCGGTTGCCGGGAAACGAACTAGGGATCTCTCGAATGCGAGGAGTACGCGTTACCCCGTCGCCACCTGGACGTAAACTGGAAGATCCGTAGTTCAAATCTCGGATATGACATTGAATTTTTCAATCTGATTCTACCTTTTCAACCTTGTTCTACACACGGCATGAGTGAAAGAATCTTCTTGTTAATTGAGATGAACTGCCATTACAAACTTCGTTGTAAGTATAAGATGAATGCAGTAGCTCAAACGATAGTCAGATTTATATGTGGTGTCTTTGAAACTCCACGCTCTTTGCATTACCACGAGAACAAACTAACGTGTTGCATTCACATAAGTTTCTCTTCTCACCATTCTACTACCTGGCAAAGCGAAGAAGCGTATCGGAAAGAATGTGAAACAGCAGACTTGTTTATGCGAGCTTCTCGCTCTCTCGCATACTAGTAGACAGTGGGTCGTACATGTACACTCTGTTCAGATTTCATGTCTTCGGGAGTAAACGTGTTTTACATCGGCAGGCGCGAGAGATAATATATAACGTGATTGAATTTTGTGACAAGGAAAAAGAAGAGGGGCATCAAAATACCGTTATGTCAGGCAACAAACCGGGCTACTGCAATGGTAATTATGATGATTATTATTATTATTTTAACTGTTTTACAAAACTGGCTCAGTAAAATACTTTATTTTACGGTAATTCAGTGGTGATTTGGTATATTTTATACTATTTGCAGGTGAAAAAAAACAAAGGATTTGCAAGATAAGGTGCCAGGGAAAACAATACATTGCAAACGGTGAAAGCATCATGACTCAAAAAAAGCACACACGAAGCCTGTGAACAAGATAGAATTGGATGATATGGACCTGTGTATAATAAGGAGGCAGTTCCACAACTATTATGCAGTGTATAAACAAATTCCAACTTTGCAAAAAATGCACAGGTTTTGTCAGAGTGAAATTGGTTTTAAGGGTAGCAGAGAGACACTCAGAAAAATTGTGAAGTCATTAGGGTTCCAGTTTAACAAATGTAAAGACAGGAGGCATTTTCTAATAGAAAGAAATGATATTATTGCAAAAAGAGCAGCATTTCTTCGCTTTATGCGGAGAAACGAGATTGTAGAAAAAAATCCTGTAGTCTACATAAACGAAACCTGGTTTCACACCCACTACACCGTTCATAAATGTTGGCAGAATGTGAATATGTCAGGAATTTATACCAACAAGAGTCCTGGCCATCGACATATTGTCGTGCATGTAAGTGGGAGCATGGATTTTATTCCCGGCGCCTTCTTAATGTACGACGCTAATCAACTTCGGGTGACTATCATCATTAGATGAATAATGAAAATTTTAAAAAATGGATAATCAATCATTTAATACCAGGGCTGCCGCAAGGGTGTGTTGTTATGGACAACGCACCATATCATAACAAACTAGATTACAAAGCACCTACCAAGAGCTCCACCATAGCAGTGATTCAACATTGGTTAAGAATGAAGGATATTGCGTTTGAGGAAGATATGAGGAAAGCTAATCTGCTTGAACTCGTAGAACAAAACAGGCATAAAGAAACCTTCGCCATAGACAAAGTGCTTTTAGATCACGGAATAACCCCTGTAAGGCTTCCTCCATATCACCCGGATTTAAATCCAATAGAGCTAATATGGAACACACCAAAGCAAAGAATAGCAGAGAACAACATGGGAACTCTTTCAATAAGTGTTCTAAAGAGTATGACAGCAAAGACGATTAGTTCCATAACGGCAGACGACTGGAAAAAACCAGTTGAGAAGACAAAGAGAATAGCAGATGACTACTGGGAGAAGGATGGGTTAATAGAGCAAGAAGTTGAGAAGATGATAATTTCCATAGTAATAGACAGTGATGATAGTGGCAGTGATGCTTTTCTAAGTGATGCCTCAACAGACACGGCTGATGAACAGTCTGGAATTGTACCTATAGCACTTTAATCCCTTTAATTTCCTCCAGGTACGTTAATACAATACTACTTATTTATATTGCCTTCCCTTGGGGCCTCAGTCGTGGGGATTCGAGAGCTTCAAACAACCACCAACAACTCCACAACCAGAACTTCACAGAACTTCACCGACACTTCAACCACCTACAGGAAGGCTACACCCTCATCCGAAACTTCCTAGAATCCTATGTAATGCCACATCCCCTCAATCCGCGGTACCACTGCAAACCTTCTCCTTTCCAACTCCGGTGGAGTTTTTAGTGGGTATGCCAATTTATTGGTGAGTCCCACACTCCCCGTTCCGACTCCCATCGGGGCTGGGGTTAGTGATTAAATCATTTTCTCCTCCACTCGAAAAAAAAATCCTGAACATTTTTTGCATAACGCCTGTCATTATTAAACTAACATGATGTTGTATTACCAATAGCTCCATAGAGTATCTAAACATATATAAATAAATGCCATTTTGTATAGTTTAACATACTGATGCAGTTAATTCATCTCGTTATATCACCACAATGGTCCATTTGCATGTTAGCGTTGACTGTATGTTAGCCACCCGACCCATTAGCTTGCGATACCAGGAAAGCACCGATCGCAGCGCTACGACAAGGCCAATACGCTTGCACGCTTTGCCAGGTAGTATAAATCCTTTTTTTCTAAATCTCATGTTTCTGTCTACTTCTTATAATCCAGATAAACTTGCAAATCACATTTAGCTAATCTGTGTGGTGTGGAGCTCTGCCTCACATTCAAGAGGTCCCGAGTTCGAATCTCGGTTAAAATGAAATACCTGGGTAAAGTATTTTCCAAGGTTTCCTCTTATCCTGAGAAGATGCATGTTAGATTCTAATTTCTAGGGACCTCGGGCCCATTTGAGCATCATTTTAACCATTTCGTTCATTCACCGTCCATAATGGCCTAACCGGTTAAAAGAATTTAATTAAATACCAAAAGAAAAAGTTCACATTTACACATTTCGTTGTAGTATACGTAGATAAAACGATAGTAACATTTTCAAAACGCATGTCACTACGTGATGCTTTGAAATCCCATGCTGTTTGTATGGTCGCGACAAAAACAAAACGAATAACGAGTTCTCAGTTACAAAAGGTATTCAAACCAATAACAAAAAAAATCTCATAAAATATACGTATGTATAACAAACTGCATACTTTAACGGGGCCTGCATTTCTTGTGAAGTAAAACTTTGTCCAATCTTTTAGAGTTTACCAATTATACAAAAATTATTCAAAATGAAGAAGACTTGAGAGGCTCTTCTCAGTAAGTTCAAAATATATATTTCGTTTGTCATGAAAATTACTTTAAACGGAGAGTATTTTAATCAAATCATTAGAACCATGTTTAAGAAAATAAAGTTCGAAAATTTTTCCATGTAAAGGGTTGTTCAGGATAGGGGAGATTTTCTTGAAACTCCTTGTCACATCTTTGAAAGATGCTGAACTTAAATATCAAGTTTGGTATTTAACCGACTTTTCGCTTTGGATTTATGTTGTTCACAGACACGCAGGCAAATGGAGCTTTTGCTATAAAATGTGTTGAATTCACGTGACTTTCTCTACTCACTCTTCTACAAACTATTCTTACATTTATTTTGCATCTATGTCATGTTAATACCGATAAACCTTCATCACTTATTTTCACAATGCCTTGTAAGTATAACCAGAACATATTAAGTTAAAGCGATAGCCAAATCCCTCAAAGCTGATCGCTATGTGATAGCTTTGGATTGGTTGGCTACGGAGGGGACTCGGCACTGATCCACGTAGTGGATATTGTGCCTACGCCCCACAAGGGAGCGTCTCCGGGAAGAAGGATGAGGCGAGACAAGACACCGGGCGTCCGGAATCAGGAGTGAAGGCACAGGAATGGCAGGGTCCCTAAGTTTTCAGATAGAGACTCCCCGTCAGACGGACAGGCAGACCGGGGACCTCACCCAACACAGAGGGGGTCCAACGCCTCTCAAGGAAGTTAAGACAGGCAGCCGAGGGACGGAGAAAGTCACAAAAAGCATCCTTTTCCCCTGCCACACTAAACCGTAACACCATCGCCGACACTTCCAACCCTGAAAGAGACCAGCGGATGAAAGATGAAGGGAAATGAGAATGGAGATGAAATGGAGGTTCAGGAAATTCGGGGATGTGAGAATCCTTCCCAGCATTCGCCTGGCGACCCGGGATAACCTCCCGAAAAGACCCATGGGTCAGGAAGGTCGGCCAGAGGAATCGAACCCACGACCTCCCGAATGCGAGCCACAGACGTGATAGCTTTGAAATTCTGTTCTCTTTGTATGAACACGAGAAGGAAAGAAGGAAAGAAAGAAAGAAAGAAAGAAAAGAGAGAGAGAGAAAAGCAATAGCTATTTGCAGTTGAGACTTCTATAAAGTATTTGAAAATTCAAACTAATAACAAAGAAATTTTCAGAATAGGTGAACTATAAAAGTTATCTGACATAAAATAAAAATGTCATTTGATATAAATTTTGTGCTTTACAAGATCTACAGTTGTTGTGCAGTGAGATTTTGTCTCTCTCTTACGATTTACTAATTATCAAAAGACATTCACAATGAACACAAATTTACAGATTATTCTTAGAAAATAAAAGATATAGATTATATTTATCATGAAAATAGCTTAAACATATGTATTTTAATCAACATCTTTGGAG
The DNA here is from genome assembly GCA_030765065.1 of Deroplatys truncata. Taxonomy (NCBI): domain Eukaryota; kingdom Metazoa; phylum Arthropoda; class Insecta; order Mantodea; family Mantidae; genus Deroplatys; species Deroplatys truncata. Next base: position 18,536,817 of record CM060984.1, on the reverse strand, counting down.
CCATTTTTGAAAGAATAAAAAGTTTATAAAAATGTCAAATGTAAAGGGTAGTTTGGAGTGGTGGATTTTCTTTAAAATCTCAGTGTCGCATTCTTGGAAGAAGTTGAACTTAAATTCTAAGTTCGGTTTTTAACCAACCTTTTGCTTTTGAGTTATGCTGTTTGTGGATACACACACACCTGGATTATTTTTCTAAAAATTCATTGGATTCAGGGGGTCACAAACGTGATTTTCGCTGAAATTACGACATTGAATTTTTAGATGGAACACAATACTTTCTCTACTTACTGTAGCTACGTAGTAGAGAAAGTAAAAATGCTTACTTTGGATTCAGGGGTCTCAAACGTGTATTTCCGGTGAATCCCTCATTCAATTTTTGATGGAACGCAATACTTTCTCTACTTACTGTAACTACGTAGTAGAGAATGTAAAAATGCTTACTTTGGATTCAGAGGTCTCAAACGTGTATTTCCGTTGAATCTCGTTATTCAATTTTTGGTGGAACTCAATACTTTCATTACTACGTAGTAGAGTAATTGAAAATGCTTCCTCTGGATTCAGGGAGTCTCAAAACGTGTATTTCCGGCTAATCTCGTTATTCATTTTTTGGTTGGAACACAATTCTATTTACTGTAAGTGCTTAGTAGAGAAAGTCAAAATGATTTCTTTGTATTCACTGGGTCTCAAAAAGTGTATTTCCGGCGAATCTCGTTTTTTAATTTTTGGGTGGAATACATCACTTTCCATACTTAATATATATGTAAATAATAATGACAGTAAAAATATGAGTTGTGAAATAGATAAGCGACTGTTTGTCGTTAGGACATCTTGCATATAACAAAATAGGGAAAGTGTAACTTAAACTGTAACTTTAAATAATTTCTGGCCTAAATTGTTGTCACGATGCACGGAAAAACCATACTTCATAAGGACATTATGAAAATAAAGAATATATGTTGGTTGATAATTGTTAGAGAAAGCAGTAAATATTGAAAACCAAACCATTTTGTTTTAACACTTGCTTGTTATACAATGGTATGATGCCGCTAATTCCTAAAAAACTAGTTTGTTTACTGCTTATGTCGCTGTGTTGTAATGTTATTGCTGTTTTTCTCACAGTTATTACATTCTCACAGCCAAGTCTAAGGGAAATGTGTTGGAATTATATTTTCTTTAGCCTATTATATCGCTTAACCCTCCTTTTAGAGCAATTATGAGCCAAGGCACCTGGCATAACCTCTCGATAAGACACCCCGCTTTCCCCTACCGGTGGAACGGAAAGCATTTGGAGCCGTCTGTACATAAACAGTCGTCAAGGAAGAACTTATGTTTGCTGCTGCTTTTTGCCGCTTGGAGAAAACAAGGTAACTAGTTCCTCTAGAGCGACATTTCTTTTCACTTTGTTGGGGTCACTATTCGTAACCTGCCATAAGCATTTCAAGTTTTTGTAGACTACAATAACTTCCGGAACAAAGTCGCGCCCTGGCATAGTGGAATTTGTAAAATGTGTCCTCTCACTATATCTCTCCAGTGACTGACGCTTTCTGGACGAGGGTTTACCCAGTGACTAGCAGGTTTCAGGTTGGCTTGAGCCGCTCCACGTAGGATTTCCCTATTCGTTATACGACGGTTTGGTGGCATGTGGGAGCGACCTGTTGGATTTTTGCGCGGCCAGGTATCTGGCAAACCCATCGCACCACGTCAAACAGATGTCAGCTCTCCAATTCACTTTGAGAGCTTGGAATCACACCACTCCATTCGGACATTTGGAGTGATAGTGAATGGCTGCCTTTAAAGAGTATCTTCTAGCACAACTGTGTGTCTTACCCATTGCTTACTAGATAATATCTGGTAAGCAATGGTCTTACCTATGCTCAGTAATTTAGTTGGAAAAAATATTTGCAGAAAGTCATCTTATTCATTCAGCGATTGCCGAGTGTGTAAATCAACGGCCTCATGTTTCCGGCAACCTGTTTCATCAGGTGAACGTCGCACCTTTCGCAGTCACAACTTCACATATGGCTGTGGATTCAAGATACGTATTGGGGTCCAACGCTGCTTATGAAAATAAGTCCCCTTGATCTTGCAGTCAAAAGTCTGTCTTTCCGGTGTGACTGTCGTTCACTGTACTAAAAATGATCGAACAGTCTTGATTATAGCCAACAGCTCCACTTGAATCTCCTTTATATAAATGTACTTTCTAAAGGCATTTACATAAAATTACGTTTTTTTAACGACGCTGTTTAACTACCATGGTTCTTAACATCCCATTCTATATTGGGCTTGAAAGACCGGTAAGTTTGCTCAGAAACCACTTTATCAAGCTTGAGGTTCTTTTACATGCCGTAAATCTACACAGGGACCATCGGCTTTACTTCCCTTCAGAAAAAAAACCGTGCTAAGTATTTTTATACCCGAAAAAAATCCATCACCCTCCGTCGGATTTGAACTCGTGACCTCCAGAACTAGAGACGTGTCTCCTCTTGTCTAAAATGTATAAACAAAAATCACTAAGACTGCCAACGCTCTCATCACCATTGCAAATAACCAAAGAAGAAGTGCAAGGCTAATTATTTTTAACAGTACCTTCGAATCACTGATAACTTAGGTTATTCTGTTATCCTTCCTTTGACTGGAATTCATATTTAGATGAGATGCTGTGAACATATTTTCCATATGTCTATTATTTTAGTCATTCACAAGACTCCTAAAAACAGCTTTCTGTTAATTTTCACCACGTTTTCATAAACTTGTAACTCTATATGTGTAAATTTATTTTGTCTTTAGCCTTAAGAGCTAGCATATGGGGCTCTCCAGTTGTTGAGCTGCGCATACATTCAAACACTTTATTAGTGCCCTAATTGCATTTTGCGCCTTCGTTGAATAGTGTCTTCTTTCTGCAACTCTAAAGACATCAGCCAACTCAACTACAGCATCTACATAATTCTAGGATTTTCTAGAAATTCTACAGATGTTAACACATTCTCTAGACTTTGGAATTTTATTCTTTCTTTTTGAGTCCCTCTGGTTGTCTCTTTTGGCCTCACTAAAACGTTTTATTAGTGCACTATAGTTTTCCCAGAACGCTTTAACAATTCTTTCACTTGATGCTACCCATCTAATTGTAAATGTTTTCCCTATTTTCTTAATGTTGTTCTTCCTGTGAAGCAGCACAAATGTTAAATTCCTTTTGATTTTTGGGAGACATAAAGAATACAATTTATATATATTGCTAATACTTTGTGCTTCATTTCTGGTATCAAAAACTGTCGGTTCCACAAGTGATGGTTTAAATAATGCTAAATGACTATATTTGGGGATAACTTCAAAAACTGTAATCCAGTCTTTCTTCCTAACATTACGGAATGTCCATCACATGTTAAACCCACTATCTTTTTTTCCCGCGAAAATCCTTATTCATCCCTTACGAGTTGGGATCCTTCAGTATCTCGTTAGTAATAACATCTGCTGTTTTTTTAATCAAGTTCTACCGAATCCCAGAAAAAGGAAACAACGCCAGAGTCATCTCAAAGAACACATCTAATGTATATCACAACAGACTTCGTGCTTACTATGGTCGATTTATCAATCACAATGCTGATTTTCCTCTGATTATCTTTTATTCTTTTTGCTACTTTATTTTTCATTTCCTTTGAGATACATTTAATAATATTAGCACAGATAAAACTTGTATGAAGAACTCCAACCATATCCAGACATTTAATTTATGGAGTTCAACATCTGCCTGTAAATCTACGAAGGGTCTATTTCTTTTTGCAGTGCTTCATAGGTGTTTGGCATTGATATTGTCTAAGGAACTTTCAAAATGTTTTAATTTGAATCTGATTTGATTGATATAGCTTGTGAACTTCAGACTTTTTATGTTCAAATGCTTTTTCTTCACAAGGCTTCTTTGTTGTTGATTAATATTATTTCCATTGAGATGGCCTTGAATTCTACTCATACTTTCACTAGCTTAAGTCCTGTTTCTTTATAAGCTCCCAATTTACTTCCATACTTACATATACTACAGCCTATTTTTTTTTTGTCTTCCACAAATAACAGTTGTTTTCTGACAAAAAGTATTGGAGACTCATTCCATCGCTCAGGAAAATCTTAATGGATAGCTGGGATTTCAGAAACGTTTGTAGAGGCATAGAATCTTAATCTAAATCCTCCCTTGTATTTGCATTACACTGGCAACTTTCATCAACATTTAACCCAGATTCTGTCATAATTATGTCTTCGACTGAATTAATATGGTCTTAAGACCGTTCCCATTTGCTTTACACTTGATTCATCACAGATTTTCTTAGCATTTTTTCATTCATCTTCTTCACTCACAGCACGCTTCTTAAACCCAGCCATTTTAAGTAAGCGCGTGGTCGCAACACTCACAGCTAGTAGAAGACTTGATAATACGAAATTACTGATAAAGATTGGATAATGCACATACATCACAGCGACACAAATGATATAACTTTAATTTGGTGCACCCCAGCATTGATAACCAATACAGCAACAGAGAAAATATTGGTACCGAACAATCGCAGTTTTCCCTCAACTTGTCATCGCTTGACAGATGTGCCACGCGAACAAATCGTACATGAACATGTAAAACTATTAATATAAAATTATCGAGGGGAATTATTTTCCGGAACGACGTTCCGGTCCAACTAAACCGCGCCTGCGCTTCAAAAACTGCGAAGTGATGTTGCAAGTGAAAGGGGTAGTAAGAGAAAAACAATCTTATCCAGTGGAGCTATATTTTTTTTAGTGTTTGAGTACTTCAAATACAATTAAAGCTATATTTTTTTTAGTGTTTGAGTACTTCAAATACAATTAAAGTTAAAATGCCGCAGTTAGGAATGTCTCGAAGACCATGTGTTAAGTCACATGTCTTCAAGGTTCGTCCTCTGTGGTGTAGTGGTTACCATGATAGCCTCTAGTTCCCGAGGTCGATGGATTTTTTTTCGGGCGTAAAAATCTTAAGCATGGCTTCCTTCGGAAAAGAAGTGAAACCGGTGGTCCTGTGTCGCAGATGTACAGCACGCAAACAAACCTCAAGCCTGATAAAAAGGCCTCTGAGCAAAATTACCGGCTTTCACGCCCAATATAAAATGGGACGCTAAGGACCACAGGAGTTAAAGAGTGTCCATAAATAAAAACTCAATTTAAATTTGGTCTTCAAGGCATTCCTAACTGCCACGTTTTAGTCTTTCACTATTTTAGACAAGGATTTTTCTTCTGGATTAAGAAGATGAGGAAGGAAAAAAAATTAATTTAGGTTATACACTTAACACATCGTCTTCAAGGCATTCCGAACTGCTACGTTTTAGCGTTCCACTATTTTAGACATGGATTTTTCTTATATATTCAAAAGATGAGAAAGGAGCTGACTGCTTCAAAGACAAAAAGCTCATCGTGAAAGTACTCCAAAGCAACTACTGATCTCTCGCAATAAACATAAACTTCATTTGGTTTTTTCTGACGTGTTTTACTAATTAGCTGGCATGCTAACATGCTTTCCTTCCATTTCAGGCGATACAAATTCCACCTGAGCGGCGGACTCAATTCTGAGATATATTCTATACATTTCTATTTTATACATAACGTTTAAAAATTATGTTGCAAGTATGAAATACAAATATAACCACATTAATAACATCGTTGAACGGGCTTTTCTTATAAAATATGGGACAAAACTCGACAAAAGAGAAATAGCGTCGATTTCCGCAAGCATTCTTAGACTCTAAAATACGCCTTTTTAAACATTGTTCATTGGCGCACTGCTATTCTGATACCTGAGGCTGAAGGCATTGAAACACCCTAGTCTTTAGTCACACATAAAAATTTCTCTTTCAGAATATTAAGATTTAAGGAGCTAGGAGCTACATTACATTTCATATTTCCAAAGTCCTTGACAAAACAGAAGTAGAATAAATGCGTCTCCGAAATTGCACACGAATTGTCTTCACGTAACTGTCTTAACAAAAGTTCAGACTAGCAGAACTGCAATTTATTCATAAGAATTAAAAATTCCCATGTTCACCATAAATACTTCTGCTCAGCTTATAAGTAAGTAGAATGGAAAATATTTATGCCCAGACTTGCTTCTTGTATTGTACTTCTTGAAGGTATTTCTTTTCTTTCAGGTTCACGCTATCATTTCTGGGAGTGTTGTAATTATTTTTGCATATCTTCATGAAGTTTTTTTTTGTTGTTGTTGACATCATAGCGTATTGTACAATACATTTATTTATTTATTATCCATAGACTTCATACAAGTTTCGGGCATTGTCATACATTCTACATTATCAAATTACATTAAGTACACATTAATTTATATACACGCTTTCCTTTGTGCTATTTAACATCACACAAGTCTTGGTCACTTATATTTAATTGCTATACAGTTATGAGTTAGATATGTTTCAATCTCTTTCACTTATATAACATAACATTTTTACAAATTTTTTATCCACTATAATTAACTTCTATTGACATAAATACCATAGTTCATGCACCCTATATAAGCATTTCTGAGTTAGATATGCTTTAAGTTCATTTTTAAATCTCTTTCCTTTATGTAATTTAACCTCCAGGCTCCATTGGTATAATATAATTTTAATAATCCCACATAATATATTTTGAATGCGTTCGTGAATGAACTACTTCTTAGGTTTTAAGAAATTTCCGCCTTTATTAGCAAAAACAGAAAGTTTACACTGTTTTATATTGGGATTATTGCACATATCATGGCAACGAGTTATTCCCATGGAGAAATAAATTTAAAGTCTTTAAGTTTTTATTTTTATTTTAATGTAGAACGTAGAATGTTGCCTAGCTACCACGCATGTTGACAAGTTCAGTTGCACACAGCTTTTTGATATAATGGATTACGGGCTCAATTGAATTATTTGTATCATGGATCAAAATTAAGGCAATACTTTGTTTTGTAAATTCAGGGCAAGTTCCCTCAAGGTTAAAGCTTCCAAACTAGGTTTATTAGAGTTAAGTTTAACTCGCACCAAGCATGGGAGTATCGCAGAAGTATAAAAATGAAATATTACGATATACAAGGAGTCTGAAGGATTTTTATTTGGGACGTTATCGCCCGATCCCAGCAAGAAGTAGCAGTAACAGAAGTGATAACGTTTTATTGTTGTATTTGTATTTTACATTAGGTACGACTTCGGTGGTACGGATATTTTCCTGAAGATCCATAGGGACAGTATAAATATATGTGAGTTTTCAGTAAACATTATTACAAACTGCTGTCAGTCATATGTCTGATACAGCACTGGAGGCTGACTGTCCCGATAATTCAGGCAAGACAAATTGGATTGGTTGAGGTTGTTGGATGTGACCTGTTTTATAGTGATAAAACCTAACCTCCTTTCAAAAGTTTGTATTTCTCATGGTAAATTGTAACGATGTTTAAGAAATAGGATAAAAAATTGAAATTATTTTTAGGTAATTTTTTACTTTAGCATCCGGTGACCGTTTTGTTTAAAATGTTATGTGCCAAATAATACTCATATTTTAGGGCAACAGGTCATTTTGCCCACAAAATGTTTAAAAACGGTATCATTGTGAATACAGACAGAAGATAGTGATTGAGTTTAGTTTTAAGGTTTATTCCTTTAAAATCCAATATACTTTAAGATAAAATATGTGCCCCATTATTATATGCAAAGTTAGTTTTGCTTCACTGAGCGTTCAGATATGCTATAGTTTCTCTACCATGTAGGTAGAGAAGGTATTGTTGCATTTCACCCAAAAATTCGATACCGAGATTTTACTGCAAACTTATGTTTTGAAGCCAAATCCAAATAAAATATTTTTGGAAACATATCTGTGTGTGTCTGTGAACAGCATAACTCAAAAACAAAAAGTTGAATAAATACCAAACTGGGTATTTATGTTGTACCTTTCAATGAGATACAAAGATTTTTAAGAAAATCCCCCCACTGAAGACTACTGTTTGCATCTAAGATTTTTTGAAATGTTTGATTTTCTAAAAACGATTTTGATTAAAATACTGTATATTAAATATATTTACATTACAAATAAAATTTATATCTTAAATTTTCTGAGAATAGCCTGTGAAGTCCACTTCATTTGGAACAAATTTTGTACAATCTTGTATAATTGGTAAACATTAAGCAATAGGCAAAAATGTATTACACAAAAAAATGTAGATTTGTTTAAAACACATCATTTATTTCAAATAAGTTTTTTGTGTCATAAGCCATTTCTGAGATATTTGTTATTAAAGCTTTGACTTTTTCATTGCTTGGTCATTCTTTTAAACCCTTGTAAACATTCAGTTGTTTCTTGTGATTGCATGGAAACAGTGTGGAATTTTAAGGCCAGCATATAGCGTCCTGTTCTAAAACATTTGACTGTCGCTATTCTCTTTGTATCTATAATGAAATATGTATTGTAGCTATTTTTGCAAAGGTTTATTTGGATAAAAATGTAGTTGAAAAATAAGCTTTAGTAAGAATAGTTTGTATACTCACTAATAAATGACGGAGGGTAGTGATCTGATAGGGAAAGTCATCTGAATGTATCACATCAGATTTTTTTTGCATAATTTTGTACTACTAGTAAACCATAAGAGGTACAGAAAAACTAACTACAAAGAACACAAAAAAAAACAATGTTTGCATTCATATGACATTCTCTACTAGCTATTATTATTATTATTATTATTATTATTATTATTATTATTATTATTATTATTATTATTATTATTATTATTATTATTATTATTATTAACACACATTTCGTTGGTGTGAGAAGAATAGATTCAGCTCAAGTCACATTTTTAGAAAGCAGATCACTTTATGATGGCTTTATACAGCAATGCTCTTTGCGTGACCATGAGGGGGGATAGAATAGTGACTACATTTGAAAAAAAAGTTATGTCCTACATTCACATGACTTTCTCAATCCACTCTTATACAAACTATTCTTATAACAATTTATTATTCTACTTATTAATCCAGATATACTTTCAGTTCATATTTACTCATTTCATTGCATGATGCAGTATGTAAAGCAAGTCAGAGTTATAAAGAGCTTTTCACGTGATGGCTTTGAAATTCATGCACTTTGAATGACTATTGGAAAAAAAATATCTGATGTGATACATCCACATGACTTTCTCTACCCTCTATCATTTATTAGTGAGTATATAAACTACTCTTACTCAAGTTTATTTTTCTATCTACTACATTTTAATCCAAATAAACCTTTTCAGAAATAGCTACATTACACATTTCGTTATAGATACAAAGAGAACAGCAATAGTCAAATGTTTAACAACTGGACGCTATACGCTGTCTTAAAATTCCATACTGTTTCCATGACATCGCGAGAAACACCTGAATGTTGAAAGAACTTTAAAGAATGACCAAGAAATGAACAATTTGAACCATTAATAACGGATATCTCAGAAATGGCTTATACCCCAAAAAGAACTTATTTGAAATAAATTGTGTGTTTTAGAGACATCTACAGTTTTTGTGCACTATGTTTTTGTATATCGCTAAATGTTTATCAGTTATAGAGATTATAGAAAATTCCTTCCGAATGAAGAGGATTTAAGCAGGTATACCCACAAAATTCAGTTATACATTTTGTCATGTAAATATCTTTCATATATGGTATTTTAATCAAAACCATTAGAGCCATTTTTTAGAAAATCAAACATTTCAAAAAGTGTTCCATGCAAATGGTAGTTTGGGTTGGGGGGATTTTCTTGAAAATCTTCGTCTCATCTTTGGAGGTTACTGGACCTGAATATCAAGTTTCATATTTATCCAACTTTAGTTTTTGAGTTATGCTTTTCACGACACACTGAGCTTTTTCTAAAAATGCTTTATTAGGATACAGGGGTCCCAAAACATGTATTTCTGGTGAAATCTAGGTATCAAATTTTTGGTTGGCATGCAATACCTTCTCTACCTTCTATATATGTGGAGAGAAACTAAAAAAATCTGGTGTGTTAAACTCACACTTTCTCTACTCTTGTACAAACTATTTTTACAAACGCTTATTCTCCATCTACTTCATGTTAATCGAGATGTTAATCTTATTGCTGATTTTCTTGTAGATGCAAGGGGAATAGGTAGGCTTTAAGCGATAGTCAAATCTTTTAAGAGCTGGTTGCTATGTGGCGCATTCCACTCTCTTTGCATGTCCAGGACATAAAAAAATTGAATAATGAATTCCCATTTGAGAAAAAGTATTGGAAAATTTAAGGAAATAACAATCAATATCTCGAAAATGGTTCTCTCAACAAAAAAAATGTATATGACATAAATTGTGTATTTTAACATAATCTACATTTTTTGTGTAGTAAAATTTTGTCTATCTCTTATAGTTTGCCAGTTATGCAAAAGTCGTTCACAATGAAGAATACTTTTGGAGACATTCCCAGAAAATTCGAGATATACATTTCATTTGTCATGAAAATATCTTAAACATACAATATTTTAATCAAAATCATTAGACCCATTTTTGAGAAAATTAAAATTTTCGAAAAATGTTCCATGTAAAGGGTAATCTGAGGTGGGGGGATTTTCTTGAAAACCTTCGTGTTGCATCTCTGAAAGATACTGAACCTAAATACCAAGTTGGTGTTTATCCGACTGTTCGTTTCTGAGTTATGCTGTTCACAGACACACATACACACGGACTGTTTCCAAAAATGCTTTATTTGGATTCAGAGGGTCTCAAAACATGTATTTCTGGTGAAATCTCGGTATCGAATTTTTGGGTGGAATACAATACTTCCCCTACTTATACGTAGTAGAGAAAGTAAAAAGAATAACGACTTCTCATTGGAGAAAAGCATAAGTATTTGAAAATTTAAACCAATAACAAGGAATATCTCAAAAATGGTTAACTCAATAGACGAGGGAAAAAATGTATTTATTTATTTGACACATATTCTTGCCTTTAATGGGATCTAATATTTTTTGTGTAGTAAGATTCTGTCTATCTGGTTTACCAATTATGCAAAAGTGATTCAGAATGAAAAGGACTTTACACACTATTTTCAGAAAATTCAGGATATAAATTTCATTTTTTATGCAAATATCTCAAACGTATGCTATTTTAATCAAAATTGTTGGAGTGGTTTTTAAGAATATAAATATCATGACAGTTTTTCTATGTAAAGGGTATTTTGGGGTGGGGGGATTTTGTTTAAAATTGTGTTGCATCCTTGGAAGATGCTGTTTTGTCTTTAACCGACTTGTCGTTTTTGAATTATGCTATTCAAAGACAGCAGACAGATACACAGACTTTTTCTAAAGATGCTTTTTTGGTGTCCTAAATTGTGTACTTCTGGTGAAATCTAGTATCAAATTTTTTGGTGGAATGCATTACTTCTACCACTTTTCTATAATAAGTAGTTAGAGAAAGCAAAAATGTAGAATTCTATAAAGCACAATTTATTTCATTTGCATTAGCCATTTATGAAATATTTGTTGCTATGAGTTTGAATTTTTCAATACTTCGTCAATTTTTGAATTGTCATCACCATTTAATTTTGTCTCATAATGTCATGGCATTTCAAAGCCAAAAAATCTATGTGTTACACTCACATGACTTTCTCTACTCTTGTACAAACTATTTTTACAAACGCTTATTCTCCATATGCTTCATGTTAATGGAGATATCAAGATGTCAATCTTATTGATAATTTTCTTGTAGATGCAAGGGGAATATGGTAGGTTTTAAGCGATAGTCAAATATTTTAACGCTGGTTGCTATGTGGCGCATTCCATTCTCTTTGCATGTCCAGGATATAAAAAATGAATAACGAATTTGAGAAAAAGTAAAAGTATTGGAAAATTTAAGGGAATAACAAGTAATATCTCGCAAACGGTTCACTCAACAAAAGAAATGTATATGACATAAATTGTGTATTTTAACGCGATCTACATTTTTCGTGTAGTAAAATTTTGTCTATCTCTTATGGTTTACCAGTTATGAAAAAGTCGTTCATAATGAAGAATACTTTTGGAGACATTCCCAGAAAATTCGAGATATACATTTTATTTGTCATGACAATATCTTAAATATATGATATTTTAATCAAAATCGTTAGAGCCGTTTTTGAGAAAATTAAAATTTTCGAAAAATGTTCCATGTAAAGGGTAATCTGGGGTGGGGGGATTTTCTTGTAAACCTTTGTGTCGCATCTCTGGAAGATACTGAACCTAAATACCAAGTTTGGTGTGTATCCGACTGTTCGTTTCTGAGTTATGCTGTTCACAGACACACAGACAGACACACACACGGACATGTTTCCAAAAATGCTTTTTTTGGATTCAGTGAGTCTCAAAACATGTATTTCCGGTGAAATCTCGGTATCGAAAGTTTGGGTGGAATACAATACTTCCCCTACTTACTATACGTAGTAGAGAAAGTAAAAATAGCTATTGCAAGAAAAGGTTATAGAAGTTATAAAAAAAAACTAATGTGGTGCATTCACATGACTTTTTCTACCCTCTATCTTTATTAGCCGGTACAAACTATTCTTAATAAAGCTTATTTTTCTATCTACTACATTTAATCCAAATAAACCTTTACAGAAACAGCTACATTACACATTTCGTTATAGATACAAAGAGAACAGCGACAGTCAAATGTTTAACAACTGGACGCTATATGCTGGTCTTAAAATTCCATGCCCTTTCCATGCAATTGCAAGAAACAAGTGAAAATGAGGAACTTTAAAAGAAGGACAAGTGTTGAACAATTTGAACATTTAATAATGGCATAAATGTCAGAAACAGCTTATGCTATAAAAGTCTTATTTTAGGCAAACTGTATTGTTTAAAGAGATTTACATTTTCATCTATGGTTTAACATCTATGAGTTATACAAGATTATCAAAATTTCTTTTGAATGAAGACTTCTTAGACTATTTCCAGGAAATTAAAGATGTATATTTTACTTGTCGCGTAAATATCTTTAATATATGATATTTTAATCAAAATCGTTAGCCATTTTTTAGAAAATAAATATTTTTGCAAAATGTACCATGTAAAGAGTAGTCGGGGTGGGGGGATTTTTTTGAAAATGTTCGTGTCACATCTTTGGAAGATACTGAACATATATACCAAGTTTTGTATTTATGCAACTTTTTGTTTTTGAGTTATGCTGTTTGTGGGCACACTCACAGGCAGGCACATACACAAACCTTTTTCTAAAAATGCTTTTTTTTTATTCAGGGACCTCAAAACATGCATTTCTGGTGAAATCTCGGTATTGAATTTTTGGGTGGAATGCAATACCTCCTCTGCCTACTATGTGCGTGGTTATAGAAAGTAAATATCTGAGTGTTGCTTTAACCTGTTATATTCTTCTTATGTCTACAACAAAATGTGTGAATTTATAGTGAAAGTTTATCTAAATTAACAAGAAGCAGATAAAAGAATAACTTTTTTGTAAGAAGTGCATGGAAGAGTGAGCAGCAAAAGTCATGTGAATGGAACACAGATCTTTTTCCTGCTGCCCTCACATTCATTGATTGGAGAATTAGATACAGTGATTTCATCCATGTCTAGCTTATGCTTGCATAGGAGTAGCTTATTCTGTGATGCTTACAACAAATATATATAATAAAGAAAAATATGCCAAATGATAGGCTGATCAGAATGAATGACTTTTATGATCAGTAATGCAGAGTGAGATGGCTTAGAAAACAATGTCTGTGGCCCACATTCGGGAGGTCCTGGGATTGATCCCCGGTGACTGCCCACTCTGAACAATATATTTTTTCAGGGGTTTTCCTGGGTTGTCAGACGAATGCTCGAGTGGTTTCATTCACCCCCTGAATTTCCTGTCCCTCTATTTTCATTCCATTAATCATTTCATACATACTTTACCCCATTTGGGCCTGCTCCAGGGTTGAAAATGTTGGCAATGGAGTTTTGGTGCCAGGTGATAGGGAAAAAGGATGCTCTCTGTGAACTTTCTCTGTCCCTCGGCCTTCAGCTTGTTGCCAGTGTATAAGGACTGCCCCATGGGGTGTGATCCTCGGTCTGCCTGTCCATCTGCTGGAGTATTTATATCTGGAAGCTGTAGGGACCATATTGTTGCTGTACTGTCCCTCCTGGTTCTGGCCATCCGGTGTTGCCCTTCACCTCATTCCTTCCTCCCTGGGGTGCTCCCTCATGGGGTGTGGATACAACTTCCAGATTCACTGGATTATTGCTGAATGACCTCCACTTCACAATCCAGTCCAATGATCAGTAAAGGCACATTTACACAGGTCGAGAGTTCATGCACCGATAGCCACAAACCTGTTCTCGTCCTGTGTAAACAGTCTGAGCATGTGATCACAACCAAAACAGTTGTTTCTTGAACCGGTTTATAAACTCCAGCAATGTTAGATCTGAGCGGTTGTGAACAAGTCATGTGAGGACTAAACTGAATATCGTGAAATGTCATCTGGATGGAACAATGAGACAGTGATGCGTTATGTAAATGCCTATCAAAGCTTCATAAATGACACCATAAAATGACAAATAGTTCTCCTTGAGATGCAAAACATATATTCCAGGGATCTATGATAATCCCCACTTGCCAGGAATCCTAAGTGTTGTTTTCAATTCTATTTTGCTGGGAAGAGTTCTCATATTTGCGTCATACTTTTTAATGCTATTTCCAATTTTTCCAAGCAAATTAGTTAGCCGTGTTTCTGTTAGTCTAAAGAAACTATGATATGCTGGATCTTCTGTTTTTAGCTCCTTGTAAAGGGTACTAGAGGCTCTCAATATATTACACCATTGTATCCAACCCCTTATCCACACTTTTCTTCTCCTCTTATGATTCTTTAGATCTGAACACAGTTCCTTACAAAGAGTAGTAGAGGCCCCCAATATATTACACCATTGTATCCAACCCCTTATCCACACTTTTCTTCTCCTCTTATGATTCTTTAGATCTGAACACAGTTCCTTACAAAGAGTACTACAGGCTCCCAATATATTACACCATTGTATCCAACCCCTTATCCACACTTTTCTTCTCCTCTTATGATTCTTTAGATCTGAACACAGTTCCTTACAAAGAGTACTACAGGCTCCCAATATATTACACCATTGTATCCAACCCCTTATCCACACTTTTCTTCTCCTCTTATGATTCTCTAGATCTGAACACAGTTCCTTACAAAGAGTAGTAGAGGCCCCCAATATATTACACCATTGTATCCAACCCCTTATCCACACTTTTCTTCTCCTCTTATGATTCTTTAGATCTGAACACAGTTCCTTACAAAGAGCAGTAGAGGTCCCCAATATATTACGCTGTTGTATTCAACTTCTTATCCACACTTTTCTTCTCCTCTTATGATTCTTTAGATCTGAACACAGTTCCTTACAAAGAGCAGTAGAGGCCCCCAATATATTACACCATTGTATCCAACCCCTTATCCACACTTTTCTTCTCCTCTTATGATTCTTTAGATCTGAACACAGTTCCTTACAAAGAGTAGTAGAGGCTCCCAATATATTACGCTGTTGTATTCAACTTCTTATCCACACTTTTCTTCTCTTATGATACTTCAGAACTGAACACAGTTCCTTACAAAGAGGGCTAGAAGCCCCCAATATGTATCCAACTCTATCCACACTTTTCTTCTCCTCTTATGATACTTTAGAACTGAACATAGTTCCTTACAAAGCAAATCAGTCACAATAACTACATCTTCTTTCTACACTCCATGATAACTAATGGTTGTGTTTTCTCGATCCTATGCAACACTTTCACGCACATGCTCTCTCGTCACTTTTCTCAACCTGGTTTAGAAGCGAAAAATCATGACCGTCCTCTTGACCCATGTAAATATGCCTTAATACATCTGAAAATAGACTGGACAATGTAGTCATAGGTCTATGGTGTAATGTTCTGTTTCACACTGCATTCAAAGAAAGTAAATTGTATATGATAATAATGACTAGGTCCAAACTGCATAGGTGAAGGACTTGCCACTGTCTCAAATATACATCGTGTTGGTACAAAGACTGAGGCAACTTGCTAGACAAGTTTTGTAAAGTCTCTTGGGTTTCATTATTCTACACCATCTGAAAATGTTGGATATGTAAAATCTATCACAGGCTGATTCCTGCCATAGTTATAAACAGGATGAGTCTCCTAAAAATTCCACTGCAAATATCTGTAAACAAAATTAGGAATTGAACTATTTTCATATGCACAAAAGTTGGGAGGAGCTCATTAAAGTAGATGATATAGGCTGTTCAAAAAATTTAGGCAAATATGATTTTCAACATAAACTTTGACTTTCTAACTGCAAAATCCATGTTCTTTTTAATGCATTTGATAACATAGAAAGTAACATTAAGAGTGGAGTTTGCTGTGTCACAATAAGTCAATTACATCATGAGAAATTATAATGTGAATTTCATGCTTGACATACAGTGAAAGAAGGAACTGTTTTTCTTTTTTACTTACCATGTACATAAGTAGGTACAGAAAATATATATTGCATTCCACCCAAAAATTTGATACCGAGATTTAACTGGAAATACATGTTTTAAGGCCCCCTTAGTAAAAAAAAAAGCATTTTGATTTAGAGAAAGGTCCCTGTGTGTCTGTGAGCAGCATAACTCGAAAACAAAAAGTAAAAATAAACGCCAAACTTGGTATTTAAGTTCAGTATCTTCTCAAGATGCAACATGAAAACTTTCAAGAAAATCCCCCTACCCCAAATTACCTTTTACATGTAACAGTTTTGGAAATTTTGGATTTCTCAAACATTGCTCTAATGATTTTGAGTAAAATACCATATATTAAATACGATGGTGAGTCAATAAATAAGTCATTAATTTACCATATAACATTTAAATTTTGCATATGTATTTTACCAGCAGATAGCAGCATATGTAGCTTGTCGTAGTGGGTGCAGGACATCACATACGCACCTGGTTAGTCATTGATAAGCAGAGGAAGATGAAGGATGTGTTGCAGGAGTATACATGAGAAGAACAGCGTGCGGTTGTGCAGTTTTTGTGGCCAAAAGGACTGTCCATAGAAGAAGTGCATTGCGAAATGCATCCCATTTATGGTGAGAACTGTTTATCATGGAAAGCTATGTTCAATTGGATTCAGAAGTTTAACACCGGAAGGTGAAGCATAAGAGATTAGAAATGTTCTGGTCGTCCTACAGAGGTGTCGGTGTGTCATTTGTAATGACAGGTCATGTGACATAGCGCGTGCTGTGGGTTGTTCACATGGAACTGCTTACATCATCATCATCCATAAGCAACTGAAGTTATGTGAAGTTTGCGCATGGTGGAAAATATCCCTCCCTTATTCTTCCCCAAAAAGTTAGAGATGATTCCATCAGCCTGCAAGGTTTTGCTCACTGTTTTGGGACGCGCAAGGCGTCATAGTGTTGGTACCTCCACAGGACGTTTCTGATCTCTGATGCTTTGGCTTCCTGTGTTAAACTTCTGAATCCAATTGAATACAGCTTTCCATGATAAACAGTCCCCACCATACACAGGACACATTTCGTGATGCACTTCTGTGGACACTCTTTTGCCCACAAAAAAGCACACAACCAGACGCTGTTCTTCTCGTGTATGCTCCTACAACACATTTGCCATCTTCTGGCTGTCACTGACTGACCAGGTGCCTACGTGATGTCATGTACCCGCTACGACAAGCATACATATGCCGTTATCTGCTGCATATATATATGTACACGCGCAGAATTTAAATATGTTATATGGTAAACTGACATTTGTAACTTATTTATTGACTCACCCTCATATATTTACATGACAAAAGTGTATCTTCAATTTTCTGGGAATAGTCTGTGAAGTCCTCTTCATTTGGAAGGAATTTTGTATAATCTTGAATAACTGGTAACCATTAAGATAGATGAAAATGTACCGTACAAATAGTGTAGACTTCTTTAAAACACAATTTATTTCAAATTACCTTTTTTTACTTTCTCTACTACGTATAGCAAGTAGGGGAAGTATTGCATTCCACCCAAAAATTCGATACCGAGATTTCACCGGAAATACACGTTTTGAGACCTCCTGAATCCAAAAAAAAGCATTTTTAGAAACATGTCCGTGTGTGTGTCTGTGTGTGTGTGTGTCTGTGAACAGCATAACTCAAAAACGAACAATCGGATAAGCACCAAACTTGGTATTTAGGTTCAGTATCTTCCAGAGATGCGACACGAAGGTTTTCAAGAAAATCCCCCCACCCCAGACTACCCTTTACATGGAACATTTTTCGAAAATTTTAATTTTCTCAAAAACGGCTCTAACGATTTTGATTAAAATATCATATGTTTAAGATATTGTCATGAGAAATAAAATGTATATCTCGGATTTTCTGGGAATGTCTCCAAAAGTATTCTTCATTATGAACGACTTTTTCATAACTGGTAAACCATAAGAGATAGACAAAATTTTACTACACGAAAAATGTAGATCGCGTTAAAATACACAATTTATGTCATATACATTTCTTTTGTTGAGTGAACCGTTTGCGAGATATTGCTTGTTATTCCCTTAAATTTTCCAATACTTATACTTTTTCTCAAATTCGTTATTCATTTTTTTATGTTCTGGACATGCAAAGAGAATGGAATGCCCCACATAGCAACCAGCGTTAGAATATTTGACTATCGCTTAAAAGCTACCATATTCCCCTTGCATCTACAAGAAAATTATCAATAAGATTGACATCTTGATATCTCGATTAACATGAAGCATATGGAGAATAGGCGTTTGTAAAATTAGGTTGTACAAGAGTAGAGAAAGTTATGTGAGTGTAACACATCAGATTTTTTTTTTTTTGTGGCATAAACCATTGCTGAAATATCCATTAATAA
The DNA here is from genome assembly GCA_030765065.1 of Deroplatys truncata. Lineage (NCBI taxonomy): Eukaryota > Metazoa > Arthropoda > Insecta > Mantodea > Mantidae > Deroplatys > Deroplatys truncata. Next base: position 18,517,907 of record CM060984.1, on the reverse strand, counting down.
TGGTCAGAATTGCTTTGTGCTTTATGATCCTTTTAAAGTTTGTCAATATTCAATTGTTTCTCGTGATTCATGGAAAGAGAAATGGAATTTTAACGCTAGCATATAGCGTCCAGTTCTTAAACATTTGACTATCACTGTTCCTTTTGTATTTATAATGAAATGTGTAATGTAGCTATTTCTGCAAAAGTTTATTTTGATTAAAATGAAGTTGATAAAAGAATAAGCTTTCATAACAATGGTTGGTATATCCACTAATAAACAATAGAGAGTAGAGAAAGTCATGTGAATGTAACTCGGGAAACAATTTTTTTTTCTGGAAACCCTGTGTTATTTTCCAGCATAATTAACAGTAAAAACACACCAAAACAGCTTTGGTTGCATTGTAATACATCAGTCACCTTGTGATTAACTGGAACATGACGTGAACATGTGGGACTCAACAACATGGATGAGTCTCGAAATGTGCAACAGATGGGTGTTTCATTGTATCTCAAGTGCGAACTTCATGTTGTAGTTAATCGCAAAGTGACTAATGTAATGCAATGCAACAAAAGCTGTTCTTAATGTTACTTTTGTTGTTATGACGTGCTGGAAAACAGCACAGGGTTTCCAATAAAAAAAAATCTGCTGTAATACAGTCGTTTGACTTTCTCTAATCTCTGTTGTTTATTAGTGGGTATACAAATTATTCTTACTAAAACTTATTTTCCTACTTAGTTCATTTTAATCCAAATAAACATTCCCAGAAACAGCTACATTACACATTTCGTTATAGATACAAAGAGAACAGCGATAGTCAAATGTTTAACAACTGGGCGCTATATGCTGGCCTTAAAGTTCCATACTGTTTCCATGACAGCGCCAGAAACAACTGATTGTTGACAGGATTTTAAAAGAATGAGGAAATAATAAACATTTGAATCTTTAACAATAGATATCTCAGAAATGGCTGATGCCACAAAAAAACTTACTTGAAATAAATTGTGTGTTTTAAAGAGATCTACATTTTTTGTGCAGTATGTTTTTGTCTATCACTTAACATTTACCATTTATACAAGATTATACAAAACTCTTTCCAAATGAAAACTTCATAAGTTATTCCCCAAAAATTCAAGATATGCATTTTATTTGTCATGTAAATATCTTTAATTTACGGTATTATAATTAAAACTGCTAGAGCTATTTTTAGAAAATCAAACATTTCGAAAAATGTTCTATGCAAGGCGTAGTTTGGGATGGGGAGCATCTTGTAAATCTTAGTGTCACATCTTTGGAAGATACTGAACGTAAATATCCAATTTGGTATTTATCCGACTTTTCATTTTTGAGTTAAGCTGTTCACAGACACACACATGGACATGTTTCTAAAAATGCTTTATTTGGATTTGGGGGCCTCAAAACTTGTAATTGTGGTGAAATCTTGGTATTGAAGTTTTGGATGGAATGCAAGTACTTACTCTACATGGTAGAGAAAGTAATAATACAGATTTCCATTTAAGAAAGCAAAAGTTTGTGTTGAAAATCATATTTGTGTATGTTTTTAAATGATCTATAGAATTCTTTTTAATGAGCCCTTCCCATACCTTCATACCTGTGAAGGTTGTTATTAAATTTGTGTTTTGGTTTCAGAGATATTTGCAATGAAAGTTTTAGTCAACTCGCCCTGTATAGGTCATTTTCTCAAAATTTGTGTCATTTAAAAACCCTCCTAAGTTTAATGTACTGTGTATATTTACCATCTTGTTGTCTAAGTAACTTAATCACAAAGAGGATTTACTGCAGTAAGAACTAGCAGGGCTTCCTTTTTCTTCAGATTTTGGGAATACCATTACCATACATGTGGATGACTACCAGAATAGAAACTGATGTTAACTGCAGAGGAATGGGACCAGCACTGCATCTTGTAAAGAACGAGATTGTTTCGCTTCAGAGTTATAATGGAGAATGATATTGGCACACGTGAAATGGATCCCAAGATAGTGAAGCAAGAAGCTGGTTTGTTGGAGAGATCAACTCGAGGTTGTGATGCTCATGCAGCAAATGAATTGGCTTCGTTTGCTTCAGTTTATGTAATGGAATCTGACATCAGCAAAAGTGAGATCAAACAAGAACCTGGCTGCTTGGAAGAAACACTGAAATCTGAATCAGAAGACATTCATCATAAACATGCTGACTTGCAGTTTGATACAGAGGTAAGAAATGCAAAAATGGTTCATATGTGTTGAGGGCAGTTTAGTAATATCTAGATATATTTTTACCTTCCCTATCACATACCTAGTAGGTAGAGAATAGAGAAGCAGTTTACCCAAAAATATGAAATTGAGATTATATTGGAAATACATGTTTTGAGGCCCCCTGAATAACAAATCTGAAGTGTTACATTCACATGACTTTCTCTACCCTCTGACGCTTATTAGAGAGTATATAAATTATTCATAGTAAAGCTTATTTTCTGTATACTTCATTTTCATCCAAATAATCATTTACAGAAACAGCTACATTTCACATTTCATTATAGATACAAAGAGAACAGCGATAGTCAAATGTTTAACAACTGGACGCTATATGCTGGCCTTAAAATTCCATAGTATTTCCATGCAATCACAAGAAACAGCTGAATGTTCACAGGATTTAATAACCAAGAAATGAACAATTTGAATCTTTAATAATAAATATCACAGAAATGGTTTATGCCACAAAAAAGCTTATTTGAAATAAATTGTGGGTTTTAAAGAGATCTACATTTTTTGTGTCTTACTTAATGTTAACCAGCTATACAAGATTATACAAAATTTCTTCCAAATGAAGTGGACTTCATTGGCTATTCCTAGAAAATTCAAGATATAGATTATATTTGTCTTGTAAATACCTATAATCCAAGGTATTTTAAACAAAATCGTAAGAGCGATTGTTACAAAATCAAAATTTTCAAAAAATCTTCCATATAAAGGGTAATCTGGGTGGGGGATTTTCTTTAAAATCTTCATGTTGCATCTTGGTAAGGTACTGAACCTAAATACCAACTTTGGTATTTATCCGACCTTTTGTTTTTAGTTATGCTGTTCATAGACACACACACACCTTTTTTCTAAAAAAAAAAATGCTTTCTTTGGATTCAGGGGGCCTCAAAACATGTGTTTCTGGTGAAATCGTGATATGAAATTTTGGGTGGTATACAATACCTCCCCTTATTATATGTACTGTAGAGAATGAAAAGTTTTGAAAAAAGATCTATGTGTGCGTGTGTGCGTGGGTGGGTGTGGAGGTGTGTGCATGCATGCATGCGTGAGTGGGTGGGTGTGTGAGAGAGAGAACAAACTCGTGTTTAACGTCAGTATCTTGAATAACCTGTGAAGTCCTCTTCATTCAGAAGGAATTTTGTATAACTGGTAAACGTAAAAAAATGTATTACACAAAAATGTAGATCTCTTTAAAACACACAATTTATTTCAAATAAGTGTTTATGGCATCAGCCATTTACAAGATGTACATTATTATTATTATTATTGGTTAGAATTGTTCAATACTGTCATTGAATACTGTTGCTATTTATCCATTTCTCGTGCTGTCATGGAAAGACTATGGAATATTAAGTTGTGGGTATAATGACATATGGCTGTTGATTCAGTTACCTCTATCCCCCTTGTACATGCGTGGACAAAAAAATGAGTCAACCCCAGATTCGAGGTAACGATCGGGAGGGTTTCGTGTACCTTCGTAATAGCTGTGTTTACAACACACATGCAGGAACTATACAATGGTCTTTCCTTGTGAGGGCAGTGATCACCTTATAATGATATTTCTCATTGGTGACGTTTATAAGCTGCTGAAAACAGAGCACAGAGCAATGTTTCATTGGCCAAGAGGTTAAGAATGCACTGCTTGTACTCCTAAGCTTGATTAAAATCTTGCATTAGTTATTGTTAATTTTTATGTTAATTTTATGTCTGAATGTGTAGACCATGATATTGCATTAATATAACTTTAACATTTTAAGCTTTAGACATACCTATGCACACAAAAACATAATTCTACTAAAACACTCGTTTTAAATAACTAAAGAAATAAATGCAAATAAACTACTATCTTCTAAAACTAAAACACATAAAGAATAAACAAAATTAGTATCGGGTGTGTGAACCCTGAACATGTGTAACTGCCCTCAATTTTCGGTTGTATATGAAATTAAATCCCTGTAGTAATGTGGGCAAAAAGGTAAATCACTGTAGAACGTGGACAAGAAGGTAAATCCCTGTAGTAACGTGGACAAGAAGGTCCAACATCCCAGGCTTCTTGAGTTTGTGCCCAGAAGCTGTCTTTAGTCCTTCGTACATGTGCAGGGAAATTCAGGTGCACCTTAGCCCACATGTTTTCAGTAGCATGCATTTTCAATCTGGTGAATAGGAAGGCCAGTGTATCACTCTGATACCCTGCCTCTCTGAGAGCTAACCTGAAAACTTTTGACATATGTGGACAGGATGATTATCCTGTACAAATTCAACAATTCCATCAGGATATCTTATCCTACAGAGGGAATAAAAATATTCTCAAGTATTACTGTGTATTGTGCACTGTTCAGTGTATCGTCAAGCTGCCACAACACACCTAGACCATCCCTTGATATCCAACAACATACAGATACGCGAGCATGATGAGATTGTGAAAAGATATTATTTTTTGGTAGTGCTAGAATATTTTGAAAAATGACTTTTTTTTTCTTTCTTTTCTTTTTCAAATTTTGAATTTTTTATCTGAAAATAATTTTTTCAAACGTTGTGTTATATATTTTTCTTATACTTAGTTGCTTTAACTGTAAAAAACTGCAGAATTACTTTCCAAACATTAATACATACCTTAACAGGTAAACAATAAACGGGAGATAAAAGCTTACTGAACCAAAAATGTAGATCTCTTACAAACACAGAATTTGTTTCAAAGAACTTCTTTGTAGCATCGGCCATTTCCAAGATATTTGTTGTTGGTTTGAATGTTTGTCATTTTTTATGGTTCTGTCACTAGTTGTTTCTTGTGCTGTCATAAAGTTTATGGAATTTAAAGACCATCATATAGCAATCTGCTTTTAAGCATCTGACTTCATTCAGTTTCTTCTAGCTCCCTTGCACCTACAACGAAATGTGTTGAAAGTATTTTTGCAAAGGTTATCTTGATTATCATGAAGCAGGTAGAAAAAATTTTGATGTGATACCTTCACATGACTTTCTTTACCCTCTATCTTTATTAGTGGGTATACAAACTATTCTTACTAAAACTTATTTTTCTATCTACTTTATTTTAATCCAAATAAATCTTTGCAGAAACAGCTACATTACACGTTTCATTATAGATACAAAGAGAACGGCAATAGTCAAATGTTTAAGAACTGGACGCTATATGCTGGCATTAAAATTCCATACTGTTTCCATGACATTGCGAGAAACAACTGAAAATTGATGCGACTTAAAAAGAATGACAAGTATTGAACAATTCAAATCTTTAATAACAGATATCTCAGAAATGGTTATGCCACAAAAAAGTTATTTTAAATAAATTGTGTGTTTTAATGATATCTACATTTTTTGTATGGTACATTTTCTTCTATTGCTTAACGTTTGCCAGTTATACAAGATTATACAAAATTCTTTTTAAATGAAGAGTACTTCATAGGTTATTCCCAGAAAATTCAAGATATATATTTTATTTATCATGTAAAAATACCTTCCATATATGGTATTTTAATAAAAATCGTTAAAATCTTTTTTAAAAAAATTAAAACTTTTGAAAAATTTTCCAAGTAAAGGTTACTTGGGTGGGGGTATTTTGTTGAAAATCTTTGTGTCGCATCTTAGGAAGATATTGAACCTAATACCAAGTTTGGTATTTATCTGACTTTTCATTTTTGAGTAATGGTGTTCACAGACAGTCTCGCACACAGACATATTTCCAAAAATGCAGTATTTGGATTCAGGAGGCTTCAAAAACATTTATTTTTGGTAAAACTTTGGTATCAAATTTTTGGGTGGGGTGCAATACTTCCCTCACATACTGTACATAGTAGAGAAAGTAATAAATGTTAGTGGGTAGAGAAAATCATGTGAATTTATCACATCAGATTTTTAAAGACTTGAGTATGATGCCAGTCTCCATTATCCCTCTTGTATCTACAGTGAAACGTGTAATGAAATCATTTCTGCAAACATTTATCTTGATTAACACGAAATAGATAGAAAAATAAGCTTTTGTAAAAATGGTTTGTAGAAACTAAATAAATATAAATGATAGTAGTTAGAGAAAGTCATATGAATGTTATACAAGATTTTTGAACAAGTTTCTCATGGGACACTCTTAAATTTGGTTGAAGAACTAGCATTTAACTTGGAGAATTCTCTGCCTGCTCTATTGTCAAATGATGTTCTGATATTTCATGTAAATATTAGACATATTCCTGTATTGACATTAGCAGTTTTTTCATCATTTGCTTGTAGACTTTTTGTCAAGGCCAGGAAGTTAATAGGCTCTTAGAACATGTAGAAACCTGTAAATGTATTAACAGGTAGTGACAATAAAGAGTATTTTATTGTTACAGGATAACGTCTTGGAGGGAGATGAGTTCATATTGCCTGAATCAACAAGGTAAGACTGCTTGAATATTATCTATAGGAACATTTGGAGTGCATTTCTACAGTGTAAGTAATTTTCCCTACTGAACTTCTGTGAATTACTTTGATGTTACGAGGACAATGAACATTTTTAGAAAATCAAACAATTAGTTTTAAAACATTTAAATTATTTTATTGTTTTTCAAAATATTCCCCATTAATATCAATCCATTTTTGCATTTGATGAAACCAGTCCTTGAAGCAATGATGCTACTCTTCCTGGGCTAAAATGTTCTACTGCTTCATCTGATGACAAAAAAGTGAATACATGCATTTTATCTTTAATTTTTGGGAACAAAAAGAAATTACAAGGTGCTATGTCAGGGCTGTATGGTAGAGGGTTCGTGGGCATCCAAATACTCAGTTGTAGTTTTGCTGAATGCGACAATGTGTTGTCATGATGTAACATTTTTCCTTTTGGGCGTTTTTCATGTATTTTTTCAAAAGTTTGTGGTAAGCAGATATTTGTGTACCAATCGGCAGTAATGGTGCGTCTGTCTTCTAATGCTATAGTAGCAATGTGGCCTGTTTTAGAAAAAGAAACTAGTACCATCTTCTTACCAGCACTGCAAATTCGTCAGACTTTTGTAGGGTTAGGTTCTGTTCGAAAGAGCCATTGAGCTGATCGACTTTCCTTTTCAGGATCATAACAATAAATACAAGATTCATCACCAGTAACGATATTCCAAACCAAATTTGAAGTGTCACCTTGCAGTTTTTCCAGAGTTCTTCTGTGCCAATCAATGCATTGTTGTTTTTGATCAGGAGTCAATTTATGTGGAATCCATCGACAACAAAGTTTTCTCACGTCTAACTGTTGATGTAAAATGTTTGGATTTGACTTGTACCAGTGCCCAATGTTGCCCAAATAAATTCATAAGATGTCCATCGATCTTCAGGCATTGCTCAAACAGCAACAATATTCTCATCAGTAACAGCAGTTCTTGGTTGCCCTTCACAAAATTCATCACTAAGAATAAACACATTTCCTTTGAATTCACTGTACCAATTATAAATTGTTACCTTCGATGGGGCTTCTTCGCTAAATGTCGTCCTCCGTGGTGTAGTGGTTACCATGCTAGCTAGTTCCCGAGGTTGCAGGTTCAAACCCGGCGGAGGGCGATGGATTTTTTTCGGTATAAAAATCCTTAGCATGGCTTCCTTCGGAAGGAAAGTAAAGCTGGTGGTCCCGTGTCATAGATTTACAGCACATAAAAGAACCTCAAGCCTGATAAAGAGGCCTCTAAGCAAAATTGCTGGTCTTTCATGCCCAATATATAATGGGATGCTAAGGACCAAGCAGTTAAAGAGCGTCCATAAATAAATCACAATTTTGTTTCATTTTTTCTTTGCCAAATGCATTTTTAAGCCATTCTTCACATTGTTTTGGCATTAATGATGATTTAAAATCATAAAATATCATTGCCCGGAAATGATCTCTATCAAATTCATTTTGGGGCGAACACAAAATCTTTAAATGATGATAATTAACAAACTATTGGAGTAAATCGAACAATCTACATGGCAATCAACTTGCAAAACATTAGAAAGTAACTGTCAAATATAAAGAACTTTCATGTGCTTTTAGAAACATGGCATTCTAAAAAGTTTCAATAATGCGCTTGTACACTGCTATTGAGGCTGGTTTACAATGACCTGAGAGCGAAAACAGCAACAGAACCAGAATGGAAAGCAAAATAATCAACATGCATAACATTTTGGTTCACAGTACACTGTTAATGAGAATGAGAATGCATATTGACAGCAAAGTGGGGGGTCGTTTTTGTGCTTTTGGATGTTATTTATTTGTAACTAATCAATGATATTTTTGTACCTGCTTCAGCAAAATAATGTGGGTTAGCCAACATCAAAATTCAAGACATTTGCTTAATGCAGAGCCATAACCATACTTGCCACCTTTTACAGTTTGCCATTAAATGCACAGGAGGAAGGCCTTGTTATAACTTTATGGCAAAGCAGGCATTTTTACAGCTTTGTGGGTAGCTTCAAAGTCTACAGATTTTCATCAGATACATGACAAAGCATTAAATTCTATTGCATTACATTGTAACTTAAGGTTGGAGACTGAATGTACGAGGCTAATTGGTATACAGTGCTATGATAGACCAGAGTTTATCTGAGTGTCTATCCATCATGATCATGGTCCCCTTCCATGGTCTGCAACAAAAATGCATAGTGTGTGAATTTAAAATTTTATTGTCCACTAGTGACCTCTAGTAACCAGTAGTAAATGGGCATGAACATTCAGTAATGGACAGCATGAATTGTAAAGTCAACTCCCTCATGTAAACTAGAAATCTGTGTATAACCTAGAAAGTTCTTTGCTACCATTGAATATATGTGTATTGTGGTACAAGGAAAAATTTCAGCAGTATGATAGTAAGAAAAATACTGTCAGGTCTTCAAGGATTCTTATAAAATTGAATTCTCATTTATTTTAGTGATATAATTTTTGCATGTTTACTGTACTGAACATTTTACATATTCTAAATTTCATGTTGTCACAAAATTATTATGCTTTGGTAAATGAAAGAAAGTTTTACGGGTTTCAGTTTCAGAGAGTTGGCAAATATGCATTACTTTTTCCATTTCTTCTAGCAAAGCATCTTACCAAACATAATGTCATCCTCCGTGGTGTAGTGGTTACCATGCTAGCCTCTAATTCCCGAGGTCGGGGTTTCAAACCTGGTGGAGGGCAATGGATTTTTTTTGGGTGTAAAAATCCTTAGCATGGCTTCCTTTGGAAGGGAAGTAAAGCTGGTAGTCCCATGTCGTAGATTTACGACACGTAAAAGAACCTCAAGCGCTCTTCCACATCCAATATAGAATGGGATGCTAAGGACCACAGCAGTTAAAGTGTCAAAAAAAGACCAAGCATGATTCCTTTATTAATAGTTTACATTAAACCTATTTGGTTTATTTATTATTCTCTATCAATTTCTACCATTTTTTTTTGTTCTGTGTAGTTTTGTTGTTATTTTTTGAGGCTAAAATTGGATTTGAGTTGCATAGAAATAAGCTGCAAGTTACCTTTTGCAGGAAGAACCAGTGCTCAATGAATCTGAGGGAATTGGGGTGCACAATTGTCAGAATTCCTTCTGGTTTGATTTTCAGGTGACTGGAGAAAGATCTTGTGGCAGTTTTAAGTCACGGCCACCTTGAATAATTTATGTAGTGAAGAGTCTAAAATGCCATTTTCCCAGAATCCCATAAACCTTTCTGTTGGTTGTGAAGAATCACGCGGTAATACATGTACTTTGTTGTTCTCATTCTGGTTTCTGTTCTGCATTACTTTAATTAGCTTTCACTTAACTCAAACAAGTAAACAACTGACTTTAAAATCTGATCCATACATCCCAGCAAACCTCTGAGGTGAGTTATATCATTCCAACATAGCTTACATTTAAGGTGAAACCAATGCTGCATGTAGTTTTAATTCTGGCTCTCCATCAAGAACATACAGATTTATTTTATGTTGTGATTTTGTCCAGTTTTTCAATTGTCACTTTTCACACTTCTCACTTTGTTGTTCTTTCTTTGTAGTTCACCCATAGGGAGTTCACTTCACTAATGTGAACTACTTCAATTCCCCATCATTTCACTTCTTCCTTTGTAACACAGCCTCTCCACACCTGACGCTTCACTTCACTTCACTCCACTCTAGAGTTGAACACAAGACCTCCACAATCCTGTCACATGTTGCACGTCACAGCAGTTGTCAATTTGCTTGGAGAATTGCTCCCTGACTGACTCACTTGAACTTTGCAACGCCATTTTTACCACTGACTTCGCACTTTAGTTGCAACTAACACGGCTACTTGAGTTTGTCACCTGCTCCCCAACTGCTGCGATAATGCTCGCTTATATACAGCTACTGAAAGCCTGGAAGTGGCAGAAAGACCCAGAATGATCACATTACAACTAGAAGGACTTCCCGAAACTGTTTACATCAGACAGAAACCCTCCGGTGCCTCACTGCCGGCCAGCTTTGTGTTGAAGATCATGGCATCAGAGCTGGCTTCATCATATAGCTCCCTCCGTAGAGCTCTTTGTTCCGGACAGCTCCATGTATAACAGATCACAATACTACCATCAGTCCCCCCTTGGGCTTGACACCAAATACACAATGGGGCTCCAGGAAATGTGGCACGGATGTTGAACATGGTGGGCACCACCTCTCCATGTCGCAACCAACAATATTGGTGATGTAGCTTCATCAAGGCCTTGTTCACAGATGCCAGTTGGTAGTGCTGGCATGGGTTTTCTCGAGGACTTCCTTCACAGTTTTCTCCAGGAGCACCCGGTGTTTCACGCTAGTCCTGGCTACAACTCCCATATCAGACTTAGCCATGCAAGGGGGCACGATATATAAAATAGGCACTGTCCCTAACGGAAAAAACCGCGAGCTTGACTCCTGGGTTGTGAGGGCGTGGTCTGAGTTGTCAGACCTGGTCCCATGTTTACTCCCTTGTTTATATGGTTACTGATCACCAGGGAGTCATATTGTGTTCAACAGCTTACATAGCTCAGACCTTTGGGAGAAACATTCGTCACGTGGGTCATATACCAGATTCTTCATCCTTCTGGACAGCCTCAGATCTGGATCCTCTAACTACTCCCCCCTCAAGGTTTGCTGATGCCAACCAACATAGGTTGTAGGACTGCTGCACTCCCATCACCTGTTGATCTAGACGCTCCTTCACAGCATTAACGCCATCTTTCACCATTCCATATTTAATTTCTGTCTTCATTTTCTCCATTGTTGAAACTACACTCTTTATGTCACTTTTTATCTCCATCTTAGATTCCATTCTCTGCATTCCGGCCAATAATTTCTGAAGGATTCTTCCATCTTGGCTTTTTGATCCCACTGCTGACATCAGTGTGACTTTGTCCAGTTTTTCAACTGTCACAATTTATTTTTGTAGTTTACCTTTACAGGGAGTTCACTTCACTAGGATGAACTAGTTCAGTTCCCTGTCACTTCATTTCTTCTTTTGTGACACAGCCTCTCCATGCCTGATAGTTCACTTCATTCTGGAGTCGAACACAAGGCCTCCACAATCCCATCGCTCCATTGTTGCACTCACTTTATGTCACAGCAGTCATCAATTTGTTTGGAGAATTGCTCACTGACAGACTCAGCACTGTTGCCACTGACTTCACAACTAATATTACTCTTGAGTTGCAACTCGAGTCGCCTGCTCTCCGACTCGTAAGAGTGCTCGCTTATATACAACTACTGAATGTTCTAGAAAGCCCGAGAATAGCAGAAAGATCCAGAATGATAATGTTATGACTAGAAGGACTTCCTGGAACTGTTTACATCTGCTGGAAACTCTCTGGTGCCTCACTGCCGGCTAGTGTTGTGTTGAAGGTCACGATATCAGGGCTGGCTTCATCACAGTATCTATTACATACTACACCCCCCTCCTACTCCCCCCTTTGTGTTATTCACACTCCCAGAGGTTAACTGTCTCTACCCTTAACTGATAGCAAACTGTTCCAACCAAAAGTGTAATATCAAGATTTCACTGGAAATGCATGTTTTGAGTTTCCCTGAATCCTAAAAAAGTCTTTAAGTGTGAAATCCCTGTTCTGTCGTTTCTCATAGTCATGCAAAGAGTGGAACTTCAAAGCCAGCATGAACTGACCCACTTTTAATTTTGTTGTTCTTTTTTCTTGAAGTTTAACATCCTTTAACCTGATAGGGCCTATCGGACAATGAGTGAACGAAATGCATGAAATGTTGCTCAAATGAACCCAGAGTCCATAGAGCTTAAAGTTGCCTGACATTCACCTTCTCAAGATAAGGGGAAACCCTGGAACAAAAACCTTACCCAGGTAACTCACCCTAACTGAGAATCAAACTTGGAACCTCTTGAATGTGAGGCAGACATGCTACCCGCACACAGAGGTAGGCTTTTTAATTATTTTACTTTAACTTCAGCCTCCTTGAGCCTACAATGAAATGTGTAGAGTAACCATTTCTGCAAATGTTTATCTTAATTAACAAGAAATGGATAGAATAAGTTTTTATAAGAATAGTTTGTAAAAGAGTGAGTAGGGAGTCATGTGAATGTGAGAGCAAACCTAGTTAAAGAACAATTCTCCCCCTCCAGCCAGGAAATGCATCAAGAACCAGTGTATTTAGACATTAGCATTATGCTCCGAAGGAAAAGCATTAGCTTTAAAAGGGTGACATAATTATATTGTGACGCAGCGGCAATGATCAAGGTTATCAGGAGGTCAGCGTCGAGTGATCCAAGTAAATAATGATAACGGGCTCTTGCCAGCATAAACACTGGGCGCACCATCAGGAAATAACTGGAACTTTCTGGAGGCTTTATCTCCTTCCCTCCTCAGAGAGCATGTCAAAATAGTTCTATAACGTTCGAGAACCTTCTGTGGAAGATTCCACTTATTATATGAGCAAGTGCTCTCGCAGGCAGTGTGTCGAGTTGCATGTCAGTCAGTGGGTGAGCGAGCTAGTGACTGTGTTTCTGGTGCGATATAGAGAGCAATTCTCCGAGCGAGTTGTGACATGCAGCGATTGCTATAGCAGAGCGATGGTTTGTTGAGGTCTTGTGTTCAACTCCCAAGTGAAGTGAACTGTCTGGCATGAAGAAGCTATGTCATGAATGAAGTGAAGTGACAGAGAATTGAACTAGTTCACCTTAGTGAAGTGAATTCCCAGTGGAGGCGAACTGTACAAAAACAAAACAGTGGCAGATAGAACTGAGTGAAAGTTGAAAAACTGGACAAAGTCACAATATACTGTTTTAGTTTTGGAAACTAAGAGCAGCCAAATGGTATGTTACAAAATAAGCTTTCTGGCTTCTCAAACCTTGATATCCAAGGTTCAATTCCCAGCTAGGAGCATTCACATTACTTTCTCTACTCATTCTTCTACACTCTACTCCTACAAAAGCTTAATCTTATACTACTACTTATTAATAGAGATAAACTTACATTACTTATTTACATATTCGTTGTAAGTATAAGAAGGATATAGAAGTATAAAGTTTAAAACGCAGATGGCTTTGTAATGGCTTTGAAGTTCCATGTTTCTTGCATGACCACAAGAAAGAGCAAATAGTAACTTATCACTTGAAAAAAATCTGATGTTACATTCACATGACCTTCTATATCCTCTATCATTTTTAAGTTGCATACATACTAATTTAAGAAAGTTTATATTCTTCTTCATTTTAATAGACATAAAACTTTCCAGAAGTAGCTACATTACACATTTCATTAAGATACAAAGGGAACAGCCATAGTAATGTGTTTTAGAACTGGACGCTATACACTGGCCATAAAATTCCATACTGTTTCCATGACACTGCGAAAAACAATTAAAAATCATCAGGACTGTAAAAGAAAGGCTAATTATTGAACAATTCAAACCACTAATAATGGATGTCTTAGAAATGACTGATGCCACCAAAACAGTTTTGCAAATAAATTGTGTGCTTTAAAGAGATCTACAGTTCTTGTCTATTATGTTTTCATCTATCACTTAACGTTTGCCAGTTGTACAAGATTATACAAAATTCCTTCTGAATGAAGAGGGCTTCAAAGGCTATTCCCAGAAAATTCAACATATACATTTTATTTGTCATGTAAATATCTTATATGGTATTTTAATTAAAATCATTACAGGCATTTTTTAGAAAATAAAAAATTTCGAAAAATCTTCCATGTAAAAGGTAGTTTGTGATGGGGGATTTTTTTTTAAAAATCTTCATGTCGCATCTTTGGAAGGTACTGAACTTAAAACACCAAGTTAGGTGTATATACGACTTTTCGCTTTTGAGTTATGCTGTTCACAGACACACAAAGGACTTTTTCTAAAAATGCTTTTTCTGGATTCAGGAAGACTCAAAACATGTATTTCCAATGAGAACTTGTATCAAATTTTGGAATTAGCTACTATGTAAAGGGTCTTTCAACAAGTGTCCTATCTTTAACATGTGATAACTGCCATTGTTATTGAGTTACAGCAGTCATTTTTTACATGTGGTTACAGTTGTTATTGACAAATAGCAATGGAATGTTACAGCGTTAGCAACGCGCAGAAATTGTGAAAATTTATTATCAAAATGGATCATCTGTTCGCCAAACCTTCTGTGTGTTGCGTGAAGTTTACGGTGTGCATAATCCTCCCTGCGAGAGAATGATTCGCATTTGATCGATAAATTTGAAAGAGGTGGTTCTGTCAGCGATCAAAGAACACCTGTACGTAATCGACGTAAGTGCTCCAATGAAAACATAGGCGCTGTTCATGAGGCTGTATGCGAGAACGGAAACAAATCAATTGCTCGTCGAGCGCAAGAATTGGGGCTTTCGCTGACCACAACTTGGCGAATTCTGCATCTGGACTTGAAGTTTCACGCTTACAAAATGGTGTTAACTCATGAACTAAAGTCAACGACCCTAGGTTGCGCCGTGTATTTGCTGACTGGGCTATGGAGCAATTGGAAGCTGACCCAGATTTTTGCCGAAAGATCATCTTCAGCGACGAAGCCAACTTTTGGATGGATGGTTGTGTTAACAAACAAAATTGCCGCTATTGGAGCAATCACAATCCAATGCGGATTCAAGAATGACCACTTTATCCCCAAAAGGTAACTGTGTGGTGTGGATTTTGGTATGGTGGAATCATTGGTCCATTATTTTTCCAAGATGAAGATGGAGAAGCTCTAACTGTCAATGGAGAAAGATACCGGGCTCTTATAAGGGACTATTTTTGGCCTCAATTGGATGGTATGGATCTCGGAAACATCTGGTTCCATCAAGATGGTGCCACATGTCATACTGCTCTCGAAACAATCTTTTGAAGGAGAAGTTCAGAGGTTTCATCATTTCCCGTGGTGGTGGTGATGATGTTAGCTGCCCCCCGAGGTCATGTGATATAACGCCGTTGGATTACTTCTTGTGGGGTTATGTTAAATCTCGAGTTTATGTCAACAAGCCAGAAACAGTAAATGATCTTATGAATAACATCACGCGTGTTATTCGTGAAGCTGGATCTAATTTACGTTCTTCTGTCATTGAAAATTGCATCAACCGTATACACGCAACCCAATGAAGTTGCGGCAGTCACTTAACTGATGTTCTCTTCCACATGTAATGACATTAATTATGTTCCAAAATAAAAAAATATATAAACCGCTATCTCATTTATGGAATGTGTTTTATTTAAGCTCAAAGATAGGGCACTTGTTGAAAGATCCTATACGTGGTAGAGAAAGTAAAAATGTGATATGTAGCATTCACATGGCTTTCTGTACCCACTGTTTAACCAACTGTTGTTACAAAACCTAGTTTTTCTACCTGCTTGATGTTAAGTTATTATCACATATTTTGTTGTGGGTACAGGGGAATACAGTTGGCTTAAGCCATAGTCAAATCTTTTAAAAGTGGGTCCCTATGTGATGGCTTTTAAGTTTCCTTCTCTTTGCAAAAGGAAGTAAACTGTGTACTTAGGAATTTAAACCAATAATAAGGAATATCCCTGAAATGCTTAATGCCACAAAAAAGTGGACATATATTGTATGCTTTAATGAGATCTAAATTTATTTTGTAGTAAGCCTTAACCTATCTCATACAGTTTACAAATTATAAAAGTATGTGTTACATTCACATGTCTTTTTCCACCCATTCTTCAACATACTATTATTACAAAGCTTATTCCTCTGTTTCATGATAATCGAGATAAATATTTGCAGAAATTATCTTATTTTATATTTCCTGTGAATGGGAATACAGTAGGCTTTAAGTGATAGTCACATCTTTTAAGAACAGGTCGCTATGTGATGTCTTTTGCATGCCCAAGAGAAAAAAACAAATAGCAATTTTCCCCTTGAGAAAAGTATAAGTATTTGAAAATTTGAACCAGTTACAAAGAATATCTTGGAAATGGTTAACACTACAACAACTTTTATTTGACATAAACTGTGCTTTAAAGAGATTTACATTTTTACTTTTGCTACCACATACACAGTAGGTAGAGAAGGCATATTCCGCTCAAAAATTTGATAAAGAGTTTTCACCGGAAATATACCCTGAATACAAATAAAGCAGTTTTGGAAACATGTCCATATGTGTGTGTGTTTCTGACCAGCATAACTCAAAAATGAAAAGTTTGATATATACCAAACTTGGTTCAGTATCTTCCACTCCCAACTACCCTTTGCATGAAACACTTTTGAAAATTCTGATTTTCTAAAAAATGACTAACTATTTTGATTAAAATAGTATACATTAAAGTTATTTACATGACAAATAAAATGTATACCTTGAATTTTTGGGAATAGCTTATGGAGTCCTCTTCATTCTGAATGACTTTTGCATAACTGGTAAACCGTAAGAGAATACCATAATTAAATACCAAGTTTTGGTATTTAATGAGTTTTCATTTTTGCACTATGTTCTCTCTCTCTCTCTTAAAAACACACACACACGCACGCGCGCGCACACACACCTTTTTCTAAAAATGCTTTGTATTTGGATTCTGGGAGTCTCAAAACATGTATTTCTAATAAAATCTGGGTATCAAATGTTTTAAAATAGAGAGAGTTGAAGGTTGTTACACTACATCACTAAAATGTTCTTACTTGAACGCGTTTCTGGAGATGGTTTGCTCCCATCGTCATTACTCATGCTGCCGATGGGAACAAACCATCTCCTGAAATGTGTTAAAGTAAGAACATTTTAGTGATGTAGTGTAACAACCTTCAACTCTCTTTATTTTAAATTATGACACATCACTGTTACTAGCTTCTACATCTTAAATCTTCAAATTAATTAATCAAATGTTTTAGTGGAATACAATACTTCCTCTACTTAATATAGGTAAACAATAGAGAAAGCAAAAAAAATCATTCAGACTGAAGAAAACTTCACAGGTATTCCCAGAAAATTCAAGATAGAGCAACTGCATGGAAAGCAGAAATCCCGACTGTGACATTGAATTTTTCAGCTGACTCTGTATTAAAAACTGTGCCCAGACCAGGTAAGGTCTTTAAAAAGTATAATTAATCATAAAACATTCAGGTTATACATCTACTTGTCATGCAGATATCTTAAACATATGGTACCTTAATTAAAGACTGTTAAGAATGTTATTTTTGAGAAAATAAAACATAACAAGAATTTTTCCATGTGAAGGGCTAGTTTGGTGTGGGTTGAAAATAAATTGAGTTTTATTTATGGACGCTCTTTAACTACTGTGGTCCTTAGTGTCCCACTCTATATTGGGCGTCAAAGACTGGTAATTTTGCATAGAGGCCTCTTTATCAGGCTTGAGGTTCTTTTTACGTGCTGCAAATCTACGGCACAGGACCACTGGCTTTACTTCCCTTCCGAAGGAAGCCATGCTAAGGATTTTTACACCCAAAAAAAAAATCCACCGCCTCTGCCAGGTTTGAAATCGCAAGTTGGGAACTAGAGGCTACCATTGTAACCACTACACCGCAGAGGAAAATAGGCATGGGTGGAATTTTGCATAGTGATACACTCTTAAAAGATTTGACTATCGCCTAAGCATATAGTGTAATCTGAGGGACATTGGAGGATTCAGAGACCCTTGCACCTCGATCATTTGAAGTCTTTTGTGCTCTCCCTTTTACCCAGTATGGGAACTCATGGACACAATTACTCATGCCCATGACAGGATTTGAACCTGTGACCCTTTGGACTACAGAGTGTCAAAGTCAGATGCTCCAGCAACTGCAGCTACGCGGGGCTTAAGCATACTGTATTCCTGAGTTCCCACTTTACTTATAAGGAAACCAGTAATAAAACTATTTCTACAAATGTTTATCTCGAATGAATAAGCTTGTGTAGAATAGTTTGTTGATGAATGGGTAAAGAAAGTCATGTGAATGTAACACATAAGATTTTTCAAATATTTGTTTATTTACACTTAAATTATAGTAATTGTTGGTGTTCAATTCCTTTGATTTGATCAACTCACCTTCATTGTGCCAAATTTGCAACTCATACTGAAAATCCTCTGAATGGCTTCCTATTCAATTTTTGCCAACTCCAACCCTCATTAGGGGTGGTTTTCTGCATTACTGACCCTAATAGAGTGAAGAAAGTGGCATTTATCCTTTTTTTTAATTTTATTTATTTACTTGTGTTAAGCTAATACATACTGGAGTATGACAGGCTCTTTATCACCCAACATAATCACTTCTACACACGTTTTATAATAATTTGCTATAGCTATCAAAAAAGCATTAATAGGATTCCCTTTGCACAGACCAGATCTATTTTCTCTTAACTTTACTTATAAACTGATCCCCTTAATGTTGTTTTCCTATCCATCACCTTAGCTCCATTCCTTGACATTCAAATACTATTATGCTCTAGATGTTCCTTCCCTCCGCAGATGGGATGTGTGGGATGTCCTTTCTTATCCCTCTTAAACTCCAAACACCAGTTCTTAAACATGCTATTCCCTCTCTTTGCTCATTATTTACCTTATCAACGTATGTCTCCCTTTCCCATGTTTCCTTCATTGGTATATAGTGAACCATTATCGCACCAAAAAGTTTTTGGATTTCTGTTACTCCAAATCTCTTCCTTATTATTTTCTAAGGATTATTATGCTTATTCTTTCCTCTCCTCCAGTATTCTGCCATGTGATTCACTTCCAGGATATCCTTTTATTTATTGAGAAAACAGGTCCATTTGTGCTGAATATCCTCAAAATTGCCCCCACCACACATTTTCCAACCCTCCTAATGGGATAGGCTTTATTATATCATCCCTATAAATGAAGAGAACATGATCGTTACATCCAGATAATTTTTTTCTATCAACTTCATGTTAATTGAAATAAAGGTACACAGAAACCGTTTAACTACATATTTTAGGTCCAAAGGGGGTGGAGAAAATCTAATCGATAGTCAAATGCTCAAAAATGGGTCATTAAATCCTGATCTTGAAGTTCCATACTCTTCTCATACCTTGCAAGAAACAGCTGAAGAGCAACAGCACTTTAAAAAAATTCTGATGTGTTACATTCACATGACTTTCTCTACCCCCTATTGCTTATTAGTGGGTATACAAATTATTCTTGCGAAAGTTCATTTTCCTATCTACTTCATTTTAATTGAGATAAACCTTGCAAAAAAATAGCTGTATTACATATTTTGTCAAGATACAAAGGAAACGGTGGCAGGTAAATATTTTAAAACTGGATACTATATACTGGCCTTAAAATTTCATACTCCTTCTATGATATCATGAGAAATACTGAAAATCGACAAACAATTCAAACCAATAATAACGAATATCTTGGATATAGCTAATGCCACTAAAAAGAAGTTATTTGCTATAAATTGTGTGTTTTAAAGAGATCTACATTTTTTGTGTAGTACATTTTGGTCTATCACTTAATGTTTATCAGTTATGCAAGACTATATAAATTTCCTTCTGAATGAAGAGGACTTCACAGGCTACTCCCAGAAAATTGAAAATACACATTTTATTTCTCATGTAAATATTTTTAATATATGGTATTTTAATGAAAATCTTTCAGAAAATAAAAATATTCTAAAAATGCTCCATATAAAGGGTAGCTTGGGATGGGGGAGTTTATTAAAAATCTTTGTGCTGGATCTTTGGAAGGTACTGAACTTAAATACCAAGTTTGGTATTCATCTGATGTTTAGTTTTTGAGTTATGCTGTTCAGACACGCGCGAGCAATGTGCATATGGACATTTTTCTAAAAATTCATTTTTGGGATTAAAGGGTCCTCAAAACATGTATTTATGGTGAAATCTCTGTATCAAAATTTTGGGTAGCCTTCTCTACCTACCATGTACATGGTAGAGAAAGTAAAAATGACTAAGATTGAAGTCTCGGTATCTCAGAAATGGCTAATGCCACACCACAATGGCTAATGCCCTATGGGGGTGGTTACCGCGCAGTAGTTGGTTACACTAGGAGGATGATAGCTCAGAGGTAGGGGATGTGTCGGTACTGGGGTGGCCAGGGTGGCGTTCTAGGATGGGGGTATTTAAATAATGCACAGGAGATGCATTGAACCGATAAATTGTATTATTGAGTTAGTGCGAGTACATTTGGGCCCGTAGGTGGGCCACTCAGATTGGGGTGAAGCCCGGCAAGTAAGCAGAACTTAGAGGAGATACATTCTTACCTGTTCACCTGGTGTTGTGTTGGTGACTCGTGTAAGATAAGCGGACCTCAGGTCGTCTCCCTTCAACTGATTACTCCGCTGATTCCCACAATGATTCATACAATCACTTCTGACAATTCCTGACCATCGATCACAATCCCCCTCTCGAGTCAAACCCCCGTAGTATAAATATGTACAGAAGAGCTGACTCGGCATTCCTTAGCGCAGTCGTGTTGATGTAACCTCGTTTTGACACTTTATGCTTGGTTACCTCATATAATGTAATCCTCGGCGCTCAACCTGGTCCGCTACAATATTCTCGGAAATAAATTTTGTGTTTTAAAGAGATCAACATATTTTGTATGTCTTATATTTTGTTTATCACTTATGGTTTACCCTTTGTACAAGATTATACAAAATTTCATCCAAATGAAGAGTATTTATTTATCGGGCTATTCCCAGAAAATTCAAGGTAATATGTTTTCTTTGTCATGTTAAAGTCTTAAACATATAGTATCTTCATAAAAATTGTTAGCAATTTTGAGAAAATAAAACATCTAGATCATTTTTCTATGTAACCATAGTTTGGGGTGGGGGGTACTTGAAAATCCCCATGTCATATCTTTGGAAGATATTGAACTTAAATACCAAGTTTAGCATTTATCTGACATTTTGTTTGAATTGTGCTGTTTACACATGCATATAGACCTTCTTTTAAAAATGCTTTTGTTTTTTATATTTAGATGCCTCAAAACGTGTATTTTTAATGAAATCTTGGGTATTGAGTATTTGGATGAAGTGCAATTACATGCTAGCTTTGTGGTAGTAAAAACACACTGATTTGTGCTGAAGAACCATAAAATTGCTTCCTATACTTTTCATCCCCTCTCCCATTAGGGGTGGTTTGTTTGTAATAGTAGTTTTATTCTTGTGTTAAAGAATGTGTGTGTGTCAAATTCCCCATTCGTAATTAAAATACTCCAAAATGCCTGCTATTGAACAGTTTTCAACCCCATCTCCCATCAGGGGTGTTATTTAGCATTACCACCCATAAAAGAATTAAGGAAGCAGCATTTATCTTCATATGTAGCATTAAGTATTGAGAAAATCTCATTTGTGCTGAGTATCCTCAAAATTGCCTCAAGCCAAACATTTTCAATCCCCCCCTTCCATTGGAGGCAGTGTTTAGTGATGCCCCTACAGCAGTTTTACTCTTGTCCTAAAGAATATGTGTGCCAAATTGGTCCAAATCTGTGCAAGGGTGTAGGAGCCTATAAGGAAAACAAACACAGTATAACCTCAGTTATACATTATCAAAGAGGGACCATTAAAACTACGAATAAATGAGAAAACATAAAAGTGAATTTTCTTATGTAACTTAAACTTTTTATTAGTTTAATACTCAAACTAATATAAGAAAGCAATAATGAAACAAAAATGTAAGCTTTAAACACAATACATTACTTAGAGTACTTGGTACTGTAATTAAGAATTTAAAAAAAAACATTCAGACTACTTTGGTTTTTCCACAGTCATATACTAGTCGATTATGTGCACAAATCACAGAAATACTATCATCACGAATGCATTGCCGTGGTAGAAAGCATTGTGTAATTTCTAGAGCTTAAATTGCTTCTTGTACGCTGTGAACACTTTCATTATTTAGGCCTACTTCGTCATCAGTATCATCTGACACAACCTAGGGAAGATTGACTGTATCATTAACATATTTGCAGCAATAATATATTCTGCAAATATTGATGCCTCGCCCAACATGTATACTGTTTTGTGCTGTGACAGCAAGGATACGGCATACAGAAACCATGCATAACATATATCTTAACATAGCATAAAGATAATGTATAAATGAGTAAGCAATTTAATGTGTTTTGTACATATTAATGAGGAAATGTATAACCGAGCTAAATATAAGGTGCTGCCCAAAAGTTCCTGGAATACAGCAATAAATACAATTACACCTTATCTGGATCTTGTTCACCACCATCACCTTCAAAGTAGTCCCCTTGGGAGTGTGTACACTGCTCCCAGCGGTTTTTACATGAACTGAAAGCTCCCTGGAGTGCATTTTTCGTGAGCCTGTTTAGTACTGTTTATGATTCTGCTTGAATCTCCTCAACTGTGTGAAATCTTCAGCCTTTAACTTGAGTTTATTCCTGGTGAATAAAAACAAGTCACACAGTACCAGGTTGGGTGAATATGGTGGATGAGGAACAAACTTTCATATTGTTTTTCACCAGAAACTCCTGGATGATCAATGCAGTGTATGACCTCGCATTGTTATGATGGAGGAGCTAATTGCCTGTGCATCACTTTTCCAGACGTTTTCTTCTTACGTTCTCCTTCAACCGCCTCAGGAGATGCATTGATGGACTGACGAGGAGGGATGAACTCCTTATGGACAATTCCTTCCATGTTGAAGAAACAGATGAGCATGGATTTCACATCACTCTTCACTTGCTGGACTCTCTTTGGATGGGATGATGATGGACTCTTCGATTGTGACGACTGCTGCTTGGTTTTAGGATCGTACCCATAAACCCAGCTTTCATCACCAGTAATAGCCTTTGAAAGAAGTGTTCACTTTCAAGCCTTTCTTGAAGCTCTCCTCAGACTTGCATGCGATGCTATTTCTGCTTGTCGATGAGAATTTGTGGCACAAACTTTGTGACAATCCATCGCATGTCCAGTCGTTAGACAAAATCCTCTTGACATGTCCCATAAGACAGTGTCACGATGTTGCATATGCCCAGGATGGTCTGCCTAGTCTTCCAGCACCATATTCTGAACAGCAGTGACATTTTCAGAAGTAACGCTAGTTGATAGCCATTCTGAATGGGGATCGTCGTCAAACGATGTGCCATCTTGAAAATGTTTAAACCAGTCATAAATGTCACTGTGACTTAAAGTTTCTTCCCCAAATGCTTGCTTCAACATGCTATGTATTTCTGCAGCGTTTTTGCAGGTCTGAAACACGTACACACGTTGCTTTCGGACACCTGCCATTGTCAATTTTGCAAGACACAACACATGACAATGGGGAAATGCTTATGAAAATAAAAGTGACCACCTAGCCACTTGAGGCACAGAATCACAAAGCATGTATAAGGTACAACCTGGTGGTGTTTCATCATACTAGCTAGACTTCAGGAATTTTTGCGTAGCACCTCGTATTAATGGACAAAGTTTGGTGCATAAAATATTAGCATATATCTGCCAAAAATGTAGAAGTGAATAACATATAAGTGAGGTTCCACTATATATGTATAGATTATAATTTTCCTGTTACATTTCAGATTGGAAGACAAAACATTATGGAGCTATGGATCTATTGTTATCAGTGCAGGTTTAGATAAAGGCTGCATAAAACTGAGGGAAAATAGCGGCCCTTATGAAACAGACAACACAGACGCCATTCTTGGATGCACTGTCATGGGAACATTCCATGTGGATGACAGAATGTTGCATAAAACTCACAGGGCTATAACTCATGGGAACAAAAGGTGGTATAAATGTGATAAGTGTGATAAGGTGTTTAATAAGGCATCAAATTTGAAGAGACATAATTTAATTCACGAGGGCAGGAGACCATTTAAATGTGACAAGTGTGATAAACACTTTACTATGGTGCAAAATTTGAAAATACATAATTTAATCCACGAGGGTAATAGGCCATTTAAATGTGACAAGTGTGATAAGAGCTTTATTCATGCATCAAGATTGAAAACACACAGTTTAATTCATGGGGGCATAAAGCCATTTAAGTGTGACAGATGTGATAAAACCTTCACTCACCCATCAAGTTTGAAAACACACAATTTAATTCACGACTACAAAAGACTGTTTAAGTGTGATAAATGCGATAAGAGCTTTACTCAGCCATCAAGGCTGAAAACACATACTTTAATTCATGAGGGCAAAGGGCCTTTTAAATGTGACATGTGTGAAAAGCGTTTTACTAAGGTATCTAATTTGAAAATGCATCATTTCATTCATGAGGGCATAAGGCCATTTAAGTGTGACAAGTGTTACAAGAGTTTTACTCACCCAACAAGTTTGAAAACACATACTTTAATTCATGATGGTATAAGGCCATTTAAGTGTGACAAATGTGATATGAGCTTCACAACAACATCAAATTTGAAAGCACACAGTTTAGTCCACGAGGGTCAAAGTCCACTTAAATGTGACACGTGTGAAAAGGTGTTTACCAAAGTTTCCAATTTAAAAATGCATGCTTTAATCCATGAGGGCAAAGTGCCATTTAAATGTAACACATGTGATAAACTCTTCATTAGTGCATCCAATTTAAAAATGCATAATTTCATTCATGAGGGCAAAAGGCCATTTAAATGCAATAAATGTGATAAGACTTTTACTCAGGCATCAAATTTGAAAACACATAATTTAACTCACGAGGGCATAAGGCCTTTTAAATGCAGCAAGTGCAATAAGAGCTTTACTACGGCTCAAAATTTGAAAATCCACAATAATTTAATTCATGAGGATAAAACGCCATTTAAATGCGATAAGTGTGGTATGAGTTTCAGTCAGCCATCAATTTTGAAAACACACAACTTAATTCATGGGGGCAAAGTGCCATATAAATGTGACAAGTGCGGAAAGGTCTTTACTACTGCATCCAACTTGAGAGCCCATAAATTAATTCACGATGGCAAAAGGCCATTTAAATGCAATAAGTGTGAGAAGAGCTTTACTCATTCATCAAATTTGAAAGCACATAATATAATCCATGAGGGCAAAAGGCCATTTAAGTGTAGTAATTGTGATAAGAGCTTTACTCAGGCATCAAATTTGAAAAAACACAGTTTAACCCATGGGGGCATAAGACCATTTAAATGTGACAAGGTTGTTAAGTCCTTTACTATGGCAGAGAATGATGATTTAAGTCATAAGAACGAGAGGTTATTTAAATGTGATAAGTGTGATATGAGCTTTAATCAGCAATCGAATTTGAAAACGCACAACCTAATTCACGAGTGCTAAATGCCATGTGTGTTAAATTTGTTAGAAGAGCTTCACAAAGATGTCATATCCAAAAGCGCATAACTTTATTCATCAGACCAAAGACTGGTTTTGTTATCTTTGTGATAAAATGTTTTCTGTTGTATCAGATTTTTAAGGACAGTTCAATTAAAGAGGACAAAAGACCATTCCAAGCTCATCTTTGCAAGAACAGCTTCACCATCAAAACCTGAAGTTCATGAATTGATGAAGCTAAAAGCTGGTTCACAACAACCAAGAACTGAAACCAGAACAAGAACAACAGTGTTAAAACACATTTATTATAATGTGAGCATTTACAATTAATGGCAAGCTTTCCTGGGTCCCGGGAATGGGAAAGAAGACTTGGCCAAGTTTTAACTTTCTTATTCTCGTGCCCAGACACAGCATAGATCCATATTGTGAATATTAGACACTTCACTGTAGAGATAATTCTAAAACAGCCCCTAGAGCTCTCTCTAGTCGCAAGTTGGGAAAACGAAACTGGAAGAACTTCTAGCATATGTGTGTCCTATTGGTCAGATCCTGACATCTGCAGAACCATCAAGCATTGGTTCTAGGGAAAACGTCATCTGTAGTTTGTTTATATGCTACTCGAAACTGGCTATTGCTTCAAAAACTGGTAGAAATTAAAGAACAACAGACAACTTTAATGTACGGCATTAAATAAAGAATTGAAAGCTCTACAATTAGAGAAATCAAAATAGTAATGGGTCTGCATTTAGAAAATGTTTACTCTGTCAAATTTTGATGTTGGCTAACCAGCATTATGTGGGATGAATTTGGAAGCAGGTGAAAAAATATCATTGATTGGTTAGAAACAAATTAAATCCCAATGCACAAAATTCACTTTTCATTTTATTAATATGGTCATTGATATGCATTCTCATTGTTGTTTCCATTTTGGTTGCTGTTCTTGGGTTACTGTGAACCAGCCCTAAAGGTCAACAGATCCATTCCATGGTTATGTAAGTTACATTTGGATATTTATGTACCTGTAATTACTTAATATACTAATACTCAGTAGGTGGTGTAAGAGAAAACAGGATATGTTTTCACAACATGCCTACATTTTTTACTTTCTCTGCTACGTATAGTAAGTAGGGGAAGTATTGTATTCCACCCAAAATTTCGATACCGAGATTTCACCGGAAATACATGTTTTGAGACCCCCTGAATCCAAAAAAGGCATTTTTGGAAACATGTCCGTGTGTGTGTCTGTGTGTGTGTCTGTCTGTCTGTGTGTGTGTCTGTGAACAGCATAACTCAGAAACGAACAGTTGGATAAACACCAAACTTGGTATTTGGGTTCAGTATCTTCCAAGGATGCGACACGAAGGTTTTCAAGAAAATCCCCTCACCCCAGATTACCCTTTACATGGAACATTTTTCGAAAATTTTAATTTTCTCAAAAATGGCTCTAACGATTTTGATTAAAATATCATATGTTTAAGATATTTTTATGACAAATAAAATGTATATCTTGAATTTCCTGGGAATGTCTCCAAAAGTATTCTTTATTGTGAACGACTTTTGCATAACTGGTAAACCATAAGAGATAGACAAAATTTTACTACACAAAAAATGTAGATCACATTAAAATACACAATTTATGTCATATACATTTTTTTAGTTGAGTGAACCATTTTCGAGA
The DNA here is from genome assembly GCA_030765065.1 of Deroplatys truncata. NCBI lineage: Eukaryota > Metazoa > Arthropoda > Insecta > Mantodea > Mantidae > Deroplatys > Deroplatys truncata. Next base: position 18,490,374 of record CM060984.1, on the reverse strand, counting down.
TATTGCTTGTTATTTCCTTAAATTTTCCAATACTTATACTTTTTCTCAAATTTGTTATTCAATTTTTTATGTCCTGGATATGCAAACAGAATAGAATGCGCCACATAGCAACCAGCGCTTAATAGATTTGACTATCGCTTATAACCTACCATGTTCCCCTTGCATCTACAAGAAAATTAGCAATAAGATTGACATCTCGATATCTCGAGTAACATGAAGCATATGGAGAATAAACGTTTGTAAAAATAGTTTGTACAAGAGTAGAGAAAGTCATGTGAGTGCAACACATCAGATTTTTTTAAGTGAAAATAACAAAGAATTTTTGTTGAAGTGGATGTTAGATATATTACAAAAAATGGACATCAATTTTCAGATAATCATAGAGGAACTCTCATTTATGTCATATGAGAAATCCAGCACATTTCTTTTTAAGTAATTATTATTAAGCTGTAACTTAGTAACAGAGGATTCATTAATTTAGTTTTATCTTCAAAACTCTGTAACTTATTTGTCTTCTGTCGCACATACAGCTTTAGGTATCTAAGGCAGATATTGTGTAAATTAATATGTATACAATTCACTGTTTTATCTGTTTTTTTCTCTTTTTCTAGCAGTTTTCCCATAACCGCATCACCTAATTTATCGCGTGTTTTTCTTTTCTCCCTAGCTCTCTTTCACAGTAATAACTGTCGCAAAAGGACCAAAGCAGACCATCTACTTTGCCTCCACATGTTTATATCTCAGTACCTGAAATGCTGACCCAGGTAGCCTAGCATGCAGAAAGCATTCTTATACAGTTCAGATATGATTGAGGAATTCTCCTTTACTCAATCGGCTGATATACGAGGTGTATAAAAGAAATAACAGGAATTTTTTAACTTTGCGAGCTTTATACATCTGATGTTCAAAACTTTTGTTTTATCGTGTTGGTACACATGTTCCTGATGTATGTTTCCATTTTCAGCTGTTTTGAATATTTACTTTATTGTTGACAGTTGAAAAAGTTGTACGTGTTTTTGTGTGCTCGGCAAATCTTTACTTTAAAAAAATGATGGATCAAAGAATTTGCATTAAATTTTGCTTGAGAAATGGAATAAAGTGCAGCATTGCATTCAAAATGTTGACTGTGGCTTTTGGTGAATCTACTGTGAGTAAGACAAGGGTTTACAAGTGGTATAAACGTTTCAAAGAGGTTGAGAAAACGTTGAAGACAATGACCGCCTTGGACACCCTAGCACATCTATTAATGAGCTTTTTTTTTTTTTTAGTTTATTTATGGACACTCTTTTAACTCCTGTGGTTATTAGTGTCCCATTCTATATTGGGCGTAAAAGACCTGTAATTTTGCTCAGAGGCCTCTTTATCAAGCTTGAGGTTCTTTTACGTGCCATAAATCTACGACACGGGACCACTGGCTTTACTTCCCTTCTGAAGAAAGCCATGCTAAGGATTTTTACACCCGAAAAAAATCCATCACCCTCCGCCGGGTTTGAACCCACGACCTTGGGAACTAGAGGCTAGCACGTATCTATTAATGATGACGATGTGGAAGAAGTAAAGAAAATGGTTCTGGAAAATCACCAAATCACCATCAGAGAGGTTGCTGATGATGTCGGCATATCCTTTGGCTCATGCCAAGCAATTTTTTTTTTAATGTTTTGGGAATGAAACGTGTAGCAGCAAAGTTTGTTCCAAAAACGACGTTGCATAGAGTCGCTCAGTAATTGCTGAATGAAGTCGAAAATGATCAGAACTTCTAAAGAAGGTTATAACAGGCGATGAAACTTCTGTATATGGGTATGACGTCGAAACTAAAGCCCAATCGTCCCAATAGAAACTGCCTGAAGAACTAAGACTGAAACAAATTCAACAAGTTCAATCACATGTGAAGGTGGATGTTTTGGTGAAAGGACGATGTTTTGCCCCCATTGATGAGATAAAAACAATTGCTAAAGGAGCTAAACACCATAACGAAAGGTGAGTTCCAGAAGTGCTTCCAAGATTGGAAAAAGCGCTGGCACAAGTGTATTATATCTGAGGGGATTACTTTAAATGGGACAAAGTTGATGATTAAATAAAAATTGTTTAAGAAAAACAAAATTTCCTGTTACATTTTGATCATACCTCGTACATGTTATGTATGAAGCAGTAGACCAACCTGCTGTAATTGCAAGGAAGCTATATTGTGAAGAGATTTCCAAAAGCATGAACTTTTGTTGCTGTGCACCAATGACTAAGAGACACAGGTTCTCTTCACCATTGATTTGACAATGTGATGCTGAGAACTGCTGCTTGAGGGGGAAACTTTAATAGTTTTAGAGCCACCCACCATAAGCACGGGAAGCTTGGCACATGAAGTAGGAACAGTGCTTAGCATCATCAGAGAGTTCAGCATCTCTGCGAACAGATTATCTACTAAGCTGTATTCTCTACTCGGTTCTTAGAGAAGTATGAAATTGACACAGGGTTTCTTCATAAAGTTGTACAGATGTAGCTACTTTCACTTGTGAGGGCCATGTGGATTTTCATAATTTTCACACCTGAGCACATGAAATCGCTCACATCATTTTCTGGGCAAATTTTAAGACAGATGTGCTCTAAAACTGTGGGCCAGGATCTTTAGAGATAGGCTGCAAGGTCCTTTAACTCTCTTAGCGCCAAGCTGTAGAGTAACAGCCTTCCATTCCCTGCTTTAGTACCAGCATTAAGCACATTGGCTTGCAAAAATATATGGTTAATATATTTTTGTGATATCATATAGCAACAGAATTCAAACCCATGGAAGGGTGCATCTTTTTTCCTTTCGTGGGCGGGTTTGTGACAGTATATTTGGCCTTCCTGACAACAAACAACCCTTCAGTTTACGGTAGTGTTGTGTGGTTGTGGTGAAAGATGGGAAGAAATTTTTGTGATGTTTTTACACCAGCACTGACGATGAAAAGTTGTAAAACGTTTCAGTAAATATGAAATTGATGCAAATGAACTATTATTGAATACTGATAGTGATATCGATTGCTTTAACAGTATCATCCCAGGCACGTCCTCTGCTTCTCCACTATGAAAGGTGATGAGATTTGGAGAAGACACAAATGTCCTTGCCAATGGAGATGCTGGCAACAATGAGGAAAATGATACTTTTAGGAAACCCTCAGAAATTTCTCTAATGATACCCACCATGCCCCCTCATTGTTGTTTATGGAATTGCCTGGACCAAACGTCCCCTAGCAGTGATTCTCCTATATTTTATTTCAATCAATTTTTCACCACTACATTGCTGAAGCTCATTGTTATCAAAACAAGTTGTAATGCAGAACAGGTGCTTGGAGCAAGAGAGCTCTCGCTGAGTCCAAGGTCAAAATAACCGAACATGAGATAAGGGCATTTGCTGCAGTTATTTTGAACGTGGGGCTTGTGAAGAAATCAATAATTTTATTCTTACTGGATCACAAAAGGCATTTTTCATATTCCTTGGTTTGGAAAACTGTTTTCCAAAAGCACCACATTTCAACTTCTTCTGAAATTTTTTCATTTAACGGAAATAGTAAGCTTTCTCCTTCTGGTTCTCCAAATTATGACCCTTATTTTAGAACATGCAGAAGAATATTTTGGCAACACTAGCAATTATCAGTAGAAGGTTTGGTGGGAACCAAATGTCACATCCAGCTCATGCATTTAGCAGGTACAGTTTAGGTTTATACACCTATAGGGATACACAATCCTCTGAGGATAAAACTGATATGGAAAGTGATTTTTACTCCTAAAAAAAACCCCTACACTTTGCTGAAACATTTTTAATGACAACTAGGTGCAACAGAAAAGGGAATTCCAACTGCTGCAGTAAATTTAAAACCATAATAAACAAATCAAGTTGTCTACTAGTAATGAAATTAACTAAAAAGTAGCAAATTTGACAAATTGGTAACAAAAGTAATGAAATGTAATGAATTTAAAGCTTTGGAGAATAAAAGGTAACAAATTTTACTTTCAAGTCTGGCGCTCGTAATTCCAACACATCCGACAAGCTCCGGAGCAATATGGCAGCTGCTACCAATCAATTTAGGGCTGTTCTTGAAAACGCGCACTGCCAATAGAGATGCAAACATGCCTTTTTGTCTTCCTGTTTTGATGCATACTGTTTTTGTATGTTTTACGATTGCATATATTGGCTCTATGCCAAGCGAAGGAAACGGTGAAAATTTGACGATTATATTATTTACCTAGTTTTGTCATGTGAAGTGCAGCATCGATATTAAAGTTTGTTCAAGTGACTGAGGTGCGTAACAGTTTGTTATTGTGTAGCAACTATTAGTTTGAGTATGAAAATAAGTGTGGTGTGAAGAGTAGTGGTCTAATTTAATTGTAATGGTTTAAATACTTATATCAATTACATATAAACCAGCAGACATGCTGGGTAAAAGCTGTTTTCAAGTCATGTGGTTAGCGAGTGAAGAATTCAAATTCTGGCTGAGACCAGTTGATGGGCACAAACACAATGCTTACTGTTTGTTGTGCAAAAAAAAAAAGTTTGACATTGGAAAAAGGTGGCATCTGCACATGCAAAAGGTAAATAGCATGTGATATTAGTCGGTCCCTTTAACTCGGTACAAAGCAGAAATTAATGTTACCTGATATCTCTAAAAATGATTCAAACATGACCCTTCAAAGGTGGAATTTCAACCAGTGCCCAGCAGCAGTGGTATTTCTAGTTTTTTGCAATCTGATGAAGTTTGAAAGGTTGAGATCCTATGGTCAGCACATAGTGCTATGTCTAACATGTCATTATGTACAGGAGTTTCTTCACTGGATTTATTTCCACAAATGTTCCCAGGCAGACTCATAGCAAAATCAAATGCAGCTTATAAAGATAAAGGTGCATAACATAGTCTTGGGAAAGTCCTGTGTTTGCTCTTTCCATTGATGAAAGCCTCAACAATATTGCACATAAAGAGCAAATGGATATTGTGGTAAACTATTGCAATAATAATTCAGGTTTAGTAAGTACTAGCTATTTGAAGTCCATCTAATAGCTTTGTTATCTGAAAGCAATGTTGCATTTGAAAAGCTTATTCAGGTGTCTGCAGATGCCCTAATGTAAACCAAAAACTCATGTCCGATATTAGAATTTACATGAAAAATAGCTTGATTTCAGAAAAACAGTTGATGTTGGGACATGCTCCCTTCATACAATAAATGGAGCATACAAAACTGCATTTAAAAGCACAGGGTGGGAAATTGAGGAATTTTTGAAGTCCTTATATGGTCTTTTTAAGGTGTCCCCTAGCCGCCGAGCTGCATTCTTTGATGAAACTGGGTCTTGAAAATTTCCCAAAGCATCCTGTGCCATAATGGACAAAGAACTCTTCTGTTATTGAGAGAAGCCTTGAAATGTTGCCTCACTTGAAAAAATTTGTGTCTTTCTCTTCCATTGATCTCGCTACTTTTCCATAGTCAAAAATGGAATCAATGATTCTTCACTTCCAGCTAAGTTTCACTTTTCAATGTTTTGTAAAGATTTGGAAACTTTCCAAGCCAAAAGGCCACTTCTTCCATTTCTTTATTCCAAAATTCTGTTACTCAATAGAAATATTGCAGGAAAGGTTATGAAAAAGAGTATAATGGACACAGTGTCATCTTTTAAGAAGTTTGCTGACATTAATTTTCAATCCAAGGATGGTTTTTCAAAAGACAGGAGACTGACATAGGTTTTGGTGCAGGCTGTGTTTTGAAGCAGTAGACGCTTTGCTCATAAAAGGAGATTGCAGGAAGTTCATTGTTGACATTGTCACGAAACTTCTTCAGAAAAATGTTGTGTTTAGTGCGTCATGTTTGTCTTCTGTTGTCATGTTGTCACCTAAACTAAGAGAGAGCAGAGCCAAAATTACAGTAGAGCATCATAATCAACTCTCTCCTTCTGAGGGTGATGCAGTTTTTTGTGATTACAAATCCTTTTGTGAAAATGAAGTGGCAAGTTTTCGGGATATACTGTGAAAGTTCAACTGAAAGGTGGACCGACTGGATGCTGTTCTAAACAAAATGCTTAATGGTGGTCAGCAATATAGGACATTATTTCATCACTTTGTGAAAATGGTGCTGGTGTGTTTTCATGGAAATGCTGCCGTGAAAAGAAGTTTCTCATTCAACAATAACTTCTTAGTGGAGAACCTGGAGGACTTATTGCACAGAGAGCAGTTCATGACTCAATTACCTGGTAAGTTAACCACAGACATTTTCTATATGTTGCTCTAATGCTTGTTGCAGGGCACAGTGATTGTGTGCTTGGGAAGCTCACTCACTTAATGATCTTGAAATGAGCAGCACGAGTGAAAGGGTATCATTAATTTTGTTGACTTTGGTCTTTAAGTTAAAAGGCTTTAATGCTATTAAGGAATGAGATTTTTTAGAATTTAATATTCAACAGAATAATTGTTTCTTTTGATGCAGCAGCATTATGATTAACTAATTTCAAAAATTACCTCATCACATTTTTAACAAGTTGCATTTTTGCTTAATTTTCACATTATTGTGGCCCTTTATACTTGGTATTCAACTAGCATTCAGGAAGGCAATAATAGATTTTTAACTAGGTTGTATTTCTTGTTACAGGAGTACTTTGTGATATGAGAATAGATAGAAAAATGATAATGAACTTCAGGAATGCCTCCAGCCTAAGAAGGGAAGACCTTTCATTAAATCAAAGCGAGAAGATGTTCAGAAAGAAAGAAAGAAAGAAAAGGGACAAAGATGCAGTTAAAAGGCTGCAATTAGAAAAAGCAACTGCTTTTAGAGGAGAAAGCCCATGAGGTGTCATCATCTGACAAACAAGACCTTAAAAAAATGTGCGAATGAGATGAGTGTACCATTCTGGACATCTCACTTTGGTCATGCTTTAATAAATTTGGAACCATACTAAAATTGATATCTTCTTTATTTTCTGACCAAAAGTATTTTCATCTGGTGGAGTCCTTATGTCTGCATATGGAAATGTGCTTAATTATGTGTTTAAATCTTTTATTTTTTGAAATAAATTAGTTTACTATGTTTCAATTTAAATTAATTCCTTAAAAACATATACAATTTGATAAAATTTTAATATAATGAATTGTGTCTGTGTGAGCCTGCACAAAAGATGAAACTCATACATTTCTGTTCTGCTGGCGATGGAACAGTGTGCATCAAACTTGAGTCATGCTCAGGTACACTAGGGTATTTATTAACATATTCATATTTCCACAAATGTGCCTTCTTAAGATCCTGCTGGAGCATAGTTGGTCCACAAGTCAAAACTCAGTTGCCTGTCAGTCCTTGACCTGGCTGGTAGTCTGCACCAAGAAAAGTTTTATATATTTGTTAATATTACTGGTAGTTGAACAGATTGTATTTGAAGATAGCCTACTTAATTTTGAATATGAGCAAAGCTTTAATGCTCTCAATCATTTTGTGGGCGACAACAAATTATCGACCAGAGGTAATCACATAGAAGAACTTTAGTGTTTAAGGTAACTAAAAGATAACTAATTTTTACTTCACATTCTCAGTAGACACTTCAGGCAAGGCCTTTGTTATTTGTAATATCTAAACAACAAAAAAAGAAAATATGTTGCATATAACTTTTTCTACTCACTCTTCCAAGACTATTCTTACAAAAGCTTATGTTTCTATCTACTTCTTGTTAATCCAAATAAACCTTCTAAACACATTAACATATTTTGTTGGCACATACAGTAGGTAAAGTAATAGTCAGATTTTTAAAGACGTGTCACTTTGTGGTGGCTTTGAAATTCCATGCCCTTTACATGACCACAAGAAAGAAAGGGGCAAGAAAAACAAAAAACAAAGGAATATTGATTTACCAGTAGAGAAAAGTGTAAGTATTTGAACATTCAAACCAATAACAAGGAATATATCGGAAATGAGTAACTACACAAGAAATTATTTTATGTAAATTGTGTGCTCCAATGGGATCTACATAAGCTTTTGTCTATTGCATAAGATTTACCAGTTGTACAAAAGTCATTCAGAATGAAGAGGACTACAGACTATTCCCAGAGAATTCAAGGTATACATTTTATTTGTCATGCAAATATCTGAAACATATGCTGTGTAATAAAAATAGATTTTTGAGAAAATAAAAAAATGATGAAATTTTTTACATGTAAAGATTAGTTTAGGGTGGTGGTATTTCACACATGCGCGCGTGCACACACACACACACACACACACACAATATTTTTCTAAAAATGCTCATATTGGATTCAGGAGCCTCAAAACATGTATTTCCGGTGAAATCTCAGTATCAAATTTTTGGGTGGAATACAATACATTCTCTGTCTACCAGATACGTAGTAGAGAAAGTAAACAACAGGTTATACTTTTGTCAGCATATAGAACTGCAAAAGAATCTACAGGTACAAATAAGCCTAAACTGAAGCCTGACATAATCTTGGACTACAATTGCTATATGGGGGAATAGATGTAAATGTCCTGATGCTGTATTATTTATATTGTATATGAATGTAGGACTCTAAAATATTGGAAGAAGGTTGTGTTAAATATTATTTCAAGAATGGTGCTGAATCATATCTGCTATACAGGAAAAGTGAAATGGAAAGAAAATGAGCAAGCTACAGTTTTGTGCTTCCATTATAGACTCACTAAGTGTAGAGTGGTTATCTACACATAATATAATTTATTTGTCATTACTGAACAATTCAAACAAGAAGAAGCTGGTGTGTGGCGTGACTTTGCTACCTGGAAAAAAGGAAAGACAGTGCACTGTATCTCATTCTCCAGAGCAAAGAGGAGGTAAAGAACTGTGTGTCAGGTATGACAAGAGTTACATACAAAATGTGGAATCCTTCACAAGTGAGCAAGATAAACAAATTTGCAATTTTATTTAAATGAGAATTTGGTGTTCGGAATCCTCCCCAAAGAAACACAATACTGGGACTGGTAAATAAATTGGAAACAACTGGATCTCTGCTGAGTGAATAAGGCAAAACTCGTTCATCTAGGCTTCCCATGGTGGTTGTTGACGTAAGATCATGATTGGATCAGTCACCCAAAAAATCATTAAGACGTTTGTCGCAGGAGACAGGATACAGCTACTCAATGTGTCAGGGAGCTGTGAAAAGTGCAGGCCTAAAGCCGTATAGGATTACGGTTGTCCATCAGTTACAGGAACCAGATAAGGATAGATGACTGATTATTGTCGTTGGTTTCAGGCGTTCATTGTACGAAATCTTGCCATATTGTCCATCACATGGTTCACAGATGAAGCATGGTTCCATTTATCTGGCTATGTGAACTCAAATAACTCGCGCTATTGGGCCAGCGAAAATCCACATGTTATTCATGAAGCACGTATCCACCCAGTTAAAATCAGAGTTTGGTGCGCAATATCTGCACAGAGAATAGTGGGACCAATTTTTTTTTTTTTTTTTTTAAACAATTTTAACACTGCAGAGTACCGATGGATTTTCATGGAGTTTGCTGAGCAACTAGATGATGTAGAGCTGAGTCAAGGATATTTTCGGCAGGACGGTGCTACATGCCATACATCAAATGAGTCCATGGCACTAATTACAAGTTTCTTTGATGACCGGATAATTTTCAAGAACCTGTGGCTACCGAGATCTCCAGATTTGACATCGCCGGACTTCTTTCTGTGGGCTTACTTAAAAGACAGAGTTTATGCCACACGTCCCCAGACATTGGACAATCTGAAGCACAACATTAGACAGGGATTCAAGCTATTGACAATAGAGTCCTCCAATAAATGGCCAGTGACATGGAACGACGTGTTGAGTTGTGCCTTATGCAGGATGGAGGACATTTTCAACATTTGCTATAGAGGTAAATAATCTCCCAAAATTCCTCTGCATTTCAGGTATAATAAGTTGTCACTAAGATAACTCATTTTGAAACAATTAAAGAAATGATGAATGTGTCAGTTCTTCATAAATCACCCTGTAGTAGGAAGAGAAGGTATTGGATTTCACCCAAAAACCAATATCAAGTGTGTGTGTGTGTGTGCGCGCGCGCGCATCTTGAATTTTCTGAGAATATCTTGTGAAGTGCTCTTCATTCAGAAGGAATTTTGTATAAATTTGTATAACTGGTAAACGTTAAGAGACGTAAAAATGTAGAGCTCTTTAAAATACACAATTTACTACAAATAATTTTTTGCAGCGTCAGCAATTTCCAAGATATCTGTTAATATTAATTTCAAATGCTGAATACTTTGTAATTTTTTTAAAGTCCTGTCGCTATTTACTTGTTTCTGAGAATGTCGTGGGAACAGAATGGAATTTTAAAGCCCAAGCATGCCAGACTATTGATTCCGTTTCCTCTATCCCTCTTGTATCTACAATAAAATGTGTAAGGAAACTTCAAAATTTGTTTATCTTGATCAACATGAAGCAGATATAAAAATAAGCTTGTGTAAGAACAGTTTGTAAAAGCTATTTAAAAATAACTGATAGCGGGTAGGGAAAGCCATCAGATTTTTTATACATATAGCTAAGTTCATTAATTAGTATGATTATTATTAACATTGTTAATACTAGAAAAGTGTTAATGCAGCTGAATGGGGACAATTATAACATTTACAGTTCAACAAACGTTACAACATATAAAGGGATGTTGTGAATGTTTAATATTTATTCCAGGAGCATTTCTTAATTATTTCCCTCACATTCGTAATTTTTTGGGGATCTAAGGAGTCCCAACTGTCTGTTGAAGTAGACTCTTGAGTCTAACAATTTGTTACTCATTTTGTATCATACCTTGTGTTGAAGGTAATGGTGAATAACCTGACATTCAAGAGATGTAAAAGGAACATGTTCACCTGCTTCTGTATTTGATTGTCTTATAATTTGACAGAGCTGTTGATGTTGAGAAGGAAGTGGTTATTGTTTTTACATTGTTGAAATTCTTTCTGGTATTTTTCTTCTTTATTTTAGCAGCTGATTTATGATAACTGGCCATTATAGTAGTTAGTTAAACATACGCTGTACCTACTTACTTACTACTCCATACCAGTTATAACTCCACTGATTGATTTTAAATTTCTTCAGAACACCAACTAAACTAGCCACTACTGTAATGAAAGACTTTGAAGCCATTTGCTGCTGTTAACCTCCGTCAACCATGTACTTCAGTGATGCCGGAGTTATGTGGTTAGGACAAGGTTATGCAATGGAGGGGGACACCTGCGCCCTGTGAACTGCATAGATCTATTGTGGCTACCATTTCCAGGAGGAGCGGGTGAAGTGAAGGAATCACAGAAGGCTGCAGGCCACAGACGCATGGAAGTCGATAACAGTTCCCCGTCCCACTGCTTGAGTGCCGAGAGGGCGATATCCGACCCGTCGACCAAGCAGATCTCTAGTATCCACGGGGAGTAATCTTTCCTTTGAGCGAGCACCCGCACCATTTGTCTGGTACCGCCATACACCACGAAACCTAGAAGCACACATGAAAGATGAGAAGGAAAGGGAAATGATAGAATGGAAATCCTGGTAGATGAGTTGCCACCCCAGCATCGGCATACGACCAGGGAAAACTACAAAAAAAAGTCAGAGTGGGGGGGGGAATGGAACCCGGAATGCGAGCTTCACGTTACCCCGGAGTCATCTCTATCGGTTACGCGATCACGCTGTTTCTTGCGGGTAGCGCGCGTCTTTGTTATTGTTACTGACATCAAATTTAAGAAACTGGCTATTTATTTCACTATGCTGTCGCTATTACAGCATGGAGATGGAACTGAAAATCACCGCTGTCGGAAGTATAAGTAATCTGCATAACGCAAGGGTTGTACGGTAATGGCAAAATAAATTTCGAAACAGGTTTAACAAGAATGTAGCGCATCTCTTACCTAAAGGTCATGCCCAGTGTTTTGACTTTTATTTTGATCTTCTGTATATGTATACTGGCATTAAAGATTCACAATACAGAACTCTAGTATGCGGTGAGCAGTCTTCTTGTCAACGCTGAGCTAGAAGCACATGCAATAGGGATACAGAGTACAAGACCGTTGAAACTCATTGTCGAAGCTGAACTTGAATGTACCTGCACGACATTGTTGCGGCAGATTATTAGTAGTTATAAATATAAAATTTCATAAGTAACAACAATGGTTCATAAAAGTTTATGCATAATAAATAGAGACGACCCAAAGGAAATGAAAATATGCAAATGCTCTTAACTTGCATTTTACTTTGGATTTCTGATAATGTATGATTTACAGACTTTCCGAAACTCTAGTCACCCCTTTTTGGCGGCCCTGAGCCTATGACCTTTGGCGTTACCTCATTCCATGGAGCGGTGACTGGACATTCCTGAGATGAAGCCACCAAGTGAGTGGAGTCCGTTACCTCTGATGATGAAGGTGGAGTGAGAGGAGGGGAATCGGAAATAAATGAATTCGAGTTTTTATTTATGGACGCTCTAACTGCTGTGGTCCTCAGCGTACCATTCTATATTGGGCGTGAAAGACCGGTAATTTTGCTCAGAGGCCTCCTTATCAGGCTTGAGGTCTTTTACGTGCCGTAAATCTACGACACGGACCGCCAGCTATACTTCCTTTCCGAAGGAAGCCATGCTAAGGATTTTTACGCCCGAAAAAATCCAATGCCATCCCCGGGTTTGAATCCGCGACCTCGGGAACTAGAGGTGGTACATGGTACCCCATACCACTGCACTATTCTGGCGCCGTAATTTATGAATATCTAGATTTCTGTTTTCCGAATTGATGGTTTAGTTGAAATTATGTTAGTTGGCTTCAGTTGAGTTTAAAGAGTTGATATAGAGAATGAAGCAATTGTAAAAAGAATTCAGAAAGCCATCACAAATATCAGAGCTGATGCTGAAGTGTATAAACATCTTGGTAACACTGTGTACAAGTTTGCGTTGCATTTGAAGGAGGACATTTTTAACATTTGGTTTAAAGAAAGTGTCTGGGTTGCTTACTTAAAGGAGGGCTGAACTAAAAATTCATGTCTCTTCTATTTAATATTCTACAAGATCTTAAGCTGTGCATAATAATGTTGAAAACCGAATCTATGTACGACTTCCGTTCAGGATCTACAGGGTATTTTTCACACCGGCAGCGCACTGTGGTGACGTAATTCGGCTAGCCAGCATTCTTGAAGGAAGTATCTCCTTTTGGAGCAGCTGATAGCGTTAAGTTTCAACAGGAATGTGTAGACACTGTAGTGCCTTGAATATTTTCATAAGCAATTTTAGCAAGATGCCACACACCATATGTTGTATATGCGGAAATTTCTTTTTCATCAAAGCTCTAATACCCGTGTCTGCTAGGAACAGTTTTATGGGGAGGTTTTCAGTCATAGAAGTCAGTATATTCTCGCAAGCAACTGTCTCAATATCACCACTTACAGTTCCTCTGTGTACAGTTATGACGTCTAATTTTTATTTGTTGCCAAATTCATTATAGAATATGTCACATCCTCGACAGGTTATAAAAATACGATTGAGGAAAAAAAATATTGCTTGTGAGAATGCCAAGAAACAATTAAATGTCATTTCACAAAGATACATGCCGGAAGCTATGCATACATTACTTTTCAGACTCCCACTTTCGCCCCCAGAACACCTATCTTAAGTGTGCTTGTTCACACAATGAGTTATAATTAGCGTTGATGCCCCTCGTGTGTTAGATTTTCTTTCAGTGACAGACGCGCAACAGGTGTGGTGTGACAAATATTGAATAGCGAAAGGAGAGCATTTGCATATACAAACACAAAAGAATATTTGCTGGCCATGTCTACATCTCCATCTTAACTGGATTCTCTCAAATACCCATTTGGTTTAAAATCTTAATTTACAGCTGCCGATTCGCTTCATCAGGCAAACTGTGGTTAACAGCGCCGTTTATAGCACTAAAAGTTGCATTTACCAACTCGCACTGTATTTAAGCATCAACTCCAATGTAAAGACTCTGAAACTAGTGTAGCTACTTGGTTTTCTTGCTAAGAATTGCTTACTGAATTATCGACTAGCTGGAGCACTTGCTTTCTTTTAAGATTTGAGTGTCTTTTTTGGGAGGTTTTTCTTCTAGTCCTAAAATTTTCGTGCGAATCACATTATCTATCAGTCTAGGGATTTTGAATTTCACGTTCTTCATTCTTGTTTTTATAGTATCCAACTCTTTCTTTGAAATTAATTCTACATACTCGAGCATTTTTTGTGGGCACAAAGTTTTTGCGTTTCAGAGCAGCAACTCATTTGTTGTACCACGCCGATTATCTCTATTAGCGAATGAGTATAACTATCATTTCTGCTTACGCCGGAATTATTTGTACAACCAAGCACTGTACGCAGGCATTCTTTACCCAACACCTCACAGAACACTAGGAAAGAAAAACTGCCCTACAATCACAACGTAACAGGAATTAAATGCGTTCCCGAGATCGCGGGTTCAAACCTGGCGTAGGGCGAAAATGTTTTTTTCGAGCGTCAAAATCCTTAGCATGGCTTCTTTGGAAGGGAACTAAAGCTGGTGGTCCCGCGTCGTAGATTTACCTACGTAAAAGAACCTCAAACCTGATAGAGGCCTCAGAAAAATGTCCGGTCCTTCACGGCCAATTAGAATGTGACGCTAAATACCATAGTAGATAAAGAGTGTCCATAAATAAAACTCAATTTAATTTATTTTCCTGGTGTAGGACCCTGCATAGTCTGATTCCACGGTCATCTTCCCGAAGGAGCAACATGCATCGATGTCGATATCTTCACATTCACAATATCTGGTTGCGACATCTTACGCTTATTGGGTGGGAATGAATTCCCTTTACGCCTTCGCAGAAATGCAGCAGAAACCTCAGTCCCTTCATCACCAAGAACCACCCGTCATCCCGGACTGCATATTTTGACTAACAACAATATTCGTATAAGTCGGAAGAATTTCTGGTCCTGATAGCGGCAATTGTGCTGCGAGTGTAAATTTAATGGTCCTGGTGGGCACATATTGCGTCTTTCCTGCTCTATCGTCTTTGTTAAAAACTGATGCACATAATTAATCTCCACCTGCCCATTTCGCTCAAGTATTGCATGATTTATTTCTCCGACATATCGAGGTCAACACCAGGAATTACGCCGACACATGTAAATTATAACGTGGAATGAAAGATTGTGAACCATGTATCTTATCAAAATCCGAACCAAGAAAGATTTTCGTGGTGTGGCGTGGCGTTTGAAAATGCTCCTCTACCTCATTAAAACCACCGTTATGCATGTGTTTAATCTGGTATTTGCTGTTAAACAATCACCTTCTTATCTTCAGTGGATGGAATTTCATACATAACTAGAAGGAAATTTTATTGTAACAAAATATGGTTCAACACCATGATCTACATAAGCGTAAGGGTAGTTATTCACTGCACCGTCTGCTATTCTCGTGGATGCCTCATTTGACGTGTTGACGTTACTATTGGGTAACTCAGAACCTCCGGACGCATTTTCGCGGGCAATTCAGGTAGGTACATTAGACGGCAATTCCGTTTCCATTTCAATCGCAAAACTATCCCCACCTAACCCTTCTCCATCTTCCCACAACATCCCACCCCTACGGGATGTCACCGCACAAAATAATAGAAATGCACTCTTACCTCGCTTACTTCGACATCAAACAAAAGGAATTTAGTGAAAAAAGAGAATGGAAATAATATGAGAAATACAAGAACCAACACTCTTCTATCACTGTATCCCGCAAGTAGAAGGCACTCGTCCTAAACGTGTGCACTGATCCACGGCGAAACCGCGAATGGAATACATGTTTTGGAATGAGCTCCGTTGGAGTAAGAAGCATTTGTTATGGTGCTAACTACGACGTAGTTGGTAGAAAATGACACGGAATGAACCCCGAAGGAAGTGTCATTGTGGTTACTCCACACTTCCAAGGAGGGAAGTGTTACATTGAAATGACTCCGATGACCATCACTAATTGCTAGGGCCGTGCTAGCCATTGTCGACACGCGAACGGAACCTACGATGCATATCAGATGAATGTTATGCCTAATTCAAAATGTAGCGACACTAGTGATGCGACAAGACAATTGGCCAACAGGAATTCAGCATGAACGGTAACAAATGCGTACTACAAAAGCTGACCGCACGGCATACCGCCATATAGAATTCGTTTGCGTGCTGTTGTTAAAGAGTACATTAACCTCCAGGGAAATTAAAATTCTTTTTCGTAAGAAATGTTCAATTACTCCGAGTTTTACGAACTGAGTGCAAATGCACATAAAAATACAACGAAAAGTTTGTGCTATTGCCTGGGTTTGCGCGGCTGTGTAAAATTGTGTCGCCTCATTGCGAACACTAGATTTTGAGGAGATACCGTGTCATATGTCACTCGTGTCGCTCCATTGTGAATTGGGCATTATAGTGTCTACTAATCGAAAGTTGCGTTCTCCAACTATTTTCGGATATTGTACTAGGCGGTTCTCATATTTTTTTTTACACTTGAGTAAACAGCGGAATTCGAATACATTCCTGAAAAATCCTTGGCATGGCTTCCTTCGGAAAGGAAAGTAAAGCTGGTGGTCCCTTGTAGATTTATGGCATTTAAAAGAACCTTAAGCGTAGTAAATATGCCTCTGAACATAATTTCCGGCCTTTCACTCTTCCCATTATAGAATGGGACGCTAAGACCCATAGTAGTTAAAAAGCGTTCATAAATAAAACTCAATTTAACTGAATACATGCGCGTGTGGACAGAAGAGTGATTTTAACCTCCTGGTGTTTGGTGGTAAAATTCACACTAAACCAACGTCGAGGTTTTAAACCAGCCACACACGGTATTACCTTTCATACCCCATTAGCTGCCATCGATCTTGATTGCTTTTCTCTTACGGGTATGTAAGGCCCTCTTTTGATTTAAAACACTTGCCAGCAGTGGCGGCGCCCTCCCCGTAAATAAAAACAGGAAAGGAAGGATAACAAGATATAATTGCAGTATTAATTTCCCCACTTCCCTATTTTGTTTGGTTTGAAACGTTTTTGCTACGCTTATACAGCGAGTTGCGCGAATGCTTTCATTACGAGAGTATTTCGGACTATACCAAGCCGTCTGGGAAACTTTGCGTTTGTGGATACTGCTGGAGATGAGTGCTTCGAATGAGGGTGAGGGGTGCATAGAAGTAATAACAGCTTGGCAGAGTCCAAGACGCTTCGCTATTGGTTATTTCTCCGCGCGGTCTTATAGATGTGGAATCGTTCAATTTCACTGCCGTCACCATGTGAAAAATATATGTACTCAGTCTTGTCTAAAATTTAATTCTGCTATATTAATTGATTTAGAGTTGAATTAAATTAAGTCATACTGCGATTTAAAATATAGCATTGTAGAATTAAAACGATTCAGAGCAGAAAATAAATAATTCTCCATAATCTACAATCTATGTTGGTGGATTTTGTTTTGCGCGTCACATAATCACAGTGCACGCGCCCACACGCTGTGCTCTAATTCACACACGTACAGGTTAGTAGCGTACAGCAAGGGTGGCGAAAACGACTTCCTTCCGCGAGTCACCAAATATGCAACACGCACTGCATCACTCATGAGCATGTGAAAATCAAACGGACGGTTGCAGAGAGGGAACGTGCGCCTGCGAGTCAAAATAACTCGCGAGCCACGTTTTCGCCACCTCTGCACGCGGTTGGGAAGCACATGTATAAAATACCTATTTAACCAGTTAATTCACTGCAAGTGAAGTTAAATTAATTAGTTAAGAAATCGTAATGAACAGTGTAAATAGCAAAAAGACAGACCTAAAGCTGTAGCCACATCTCTATTGAGAAGGCCCTGATTTCAACTATTTTCTTGAACAAAAGAAGAGAATAGAGTTTCATCTACAAGATGTACAATATACAAGAATCAGTTTAGTTATAGTCAAGGTTTATTTTATTTGAAGGCAAGTAGATGCACAATAAATTTCTTACAGTTCATTTGATACTCTTGAACGTTTTTCAATGCGTGTTGTTGATTGCTTGCATCACATACGCGTTTAGACAGGAGATAAAATTGGGCAAGAAGCAAAAAATAAACTGTACGAGTTCCCACCTAAAAGTTATGTTCTACTGACGTTTGAATAAATATAATTACAGGAGGTAGGAATTTAGAAGAAGTATTTTCACGAAACACAGACATAACGTTGTGCAAGTATGTGATTAATATTTGTAAATGTAATGGTAAGAAGGGAGAAGTGCTCAACAAACCGGCGCCTCCCACCAAGTAGCAGCGGACCAAAATAAGGGATGTTTGGTGGGTGACGGTGGAGGCTCAAAGAGGTGCACCCACCAAATTGTCGGGTGGTTTTAGGGGATGAAAGAATGGGGTTGGTAGGTGCCCAAAACGAGCGACTTCAGCAATTATGTCACGGACATACTTGAAGGGGTGTAGCACTAACATGCTGCAGGAGACCCGTGCGACTCATACACATTACTTCTAACTCAAGGGGTTCGAACCTACGAACCCAGAGCACCCGCTGCACACGGAAGGAAACCCAGAATGGGGAAGGTCTTTAAGGTCCTATACTCTACGGTTCTTGCTGAGGGAAAGGATACGGGTATGACCAAGGGGCTACCCAACACTTCTATGAAAATATAATTTATTAATATAGGGTATGGCACGAGGCCAGAAAGAGGTTTACAAAATAAATAAGTGAAGTGTGCCTTACCTGTCGTGAAGGGTGATGATGCATGGCGCTCGTTATCACATTTTAAAATAACACTTTGGACCACGTGGTCGTTCAAGAAGATGACCGACATGGGCTCTCGCTACAAGACGTTCCAAAATCGACTCTAAGGCATAGAACCCGGGGTTTACATACAAAATTTGGCTAGACGCACCAATACCTCATTATTTAGTTGAATGTCCTCTCTGCAACTCGGCTATTTGCCGGACAACAGCTTCGGGGTTAACGATATTTGACGCAGCGATTTCCGTGGTGGCCGTCCATGTGGCTACCGTATGGTAGCTTTAAGTTCCGTGTTTAACAATTTAGAATTATATGGCCAAAAACTATACATTAATCATTATAATAACGCTAATGCTAAATGCACCGTGACAATATATTTTGTATAAACAAAGCACAGAATATCCGTTTGTTATAAAACCGTGTAATCTGCGCTGAAATGTTAACCGATGTTCATTAACGCACGAGTACACTGTATAATATAAATGACAAAAGGTTTCCTGCTACTGAAGGGAATAATACATTACGCTCGTAGATACGTTTTATTGCAGGTTTAATTTCTGAATTGCACTAATGCGTAGGATTTGGTACGTGTTGAAAAATACTTGAAGTAAACTGAATAAACGAGAAATTATCTGAACAATATTTTGGTTTATATGGTTATATATGTACTTTTTTGATAAATTGTAATATAAAACCTGTACTGGAAAGGTCTTAATACGAAAAGATCACGAGCCGCCGGTGCTTGCCAGAATGAAGTTAACATCACCTCGGCAATACTTTGGTGTTCTGTGGGCAATACTCCATACTGCATAGGCCTTCGTTTCACCGTCACTCCTAAACGCGATAACCAATCCAATGGCTGTTAGTAGTGTCACTGCCAAGGTCATCTATACTTTGGTGTTCTGTGAGTGTCATGCAGGGGGGCCTCTTCCCGCTTCCCGCGCATTCGCTGCTTGTCGAGCTCTCTGCTGGTGACGTCATATGGAAGGTAGTACACGTGGAAGCTCAGATTTTACAATATAATTCAAATCCCGTCGTGCTAGCTGGCATGATACGGTCACCTCGGGCAAATTTATTTGAAACAAAACTCTCATTCCATAACATATAAAATAGAAAAAGAAAAATAATACGGAGGAGGAAACTAAACTATGCCATATATTCTTATGTTACAGCTTGTCTTGTTAAATGCCCTTTAAACACGTAATAAACGAAGAGAGGGAGAGAGAGGCAAGGGGAGAAGAAAAAATATATTATATTGAAATAAAATAGAACCTTCTGGCTATGCATTATTTCTGCAATTTGACTCTCCTATTTACTTATAGTAAGTAGAGTAAGTATTGTATTCCGCCCGAAATTTCACCGGAAATACATGTTTTGAGACTTCAATCTAAAAACCACTTTTTTTAGAAAAAGGTGGTGTGTGCGTGCGAACAACATAACTTAAAACGAAAAGTCGGTTAAATACCAAACTTAGAATTTAACTCCAGTATCTTCCAAGATTGCGACATAATTTTTTAAAGAAGATTCCGTATCACGAACTACCCTATACATGGGAAATTATCGATTACTTTTGTTTTCAAAAATGACTAATAACATTTTGATTAAAATGCATATGTTTAAAACATTTGCATGACAAATAATATGTATATTTTGAATTTCCTGTAAGTAACCTATGAAAACTTCATTTGAATGGCTTTTATAATTTGGTACAGGTTAAAAGATAAACTTTAAAAATAAGTAGATCTCGTTAAAGCACACAATTTATGCCAAATAAATATTGCTGTGGCGTTAACCATGTCAAAGATATTCTGTGTTATTTGTATGAATGTTCAAATACTTACTTTTTTAAGTGGTAAGTCGTTATTCTTTTTTTCCCCTCGTGGTCATGCAAAGAGTATGGAATTTCAAAGTCATCACATAGCGACACGCTTTATAATTTGACTATCGGTTTAGCTTACTGAATCCTTCTTATACATACAACTAAATGTGTAATTAAAGTTCATCTCTCTTAACAAGTAGATAGAAGAATAAACTTCTGTATGAATAGTTCGTAGACGAGTAAGCAAAGAAAGTCATATGAATGTAGCAAATCCGAGTTTCATAATTACAATATACAATGTGCATATTTTCACACTTTAAACAGCTATAAATAACTTTAGTTATATATGTTACGCATTTTCAGAGATGACTACAGTGATCAAAGTAAGCTATAGAAAATCCTTATTTGAGGTTGTAAAATAATGTAATTTTATGTGGATTACACTTTCTAGCTTAATACCATCACAATGTTATATAATTACAATGATATTCCTCAGTATAGACCGAGTGTTTGTTTCCCTTGAAATGGCAAAGAAATGTTTTTCTTATTTCCGGATTTTAAAAGAGCACTTGCATAGGCATATAAAAGGGTCATCATCCTTTTGTCCATGTTATACCTGAATTTTCATACGGTTTGGATTTAAGACGGTATATTACCCTAAGGCAAAGCGAAGATCATTGCATTTCGCCTTCTTTTATCTTTCTGTTGAACTTCTTAAAAGTTTTGGAGACGTTGTGTCCGAGTCCCTGTGCATTTGAAACAGCACGAACAGGTGTCATAAAGCATGCCGAATTGTCCTATTAGGTGCATTTGATTGCACGTGTTCACGCACTAATTTCTAAAACAGCACATTCCCTATTTTCTGGGAAAAACCATTCTTGAATAACGTCTATACAATTATTTCGGGGAATCGCAGAACAACTCTTTAAATAATATTTTTCTGCAATGCGTTGTACTGACCAATCATGAGCAACAGTTTCGCACCCCACCAATAGGTGCAAATGTTTTGGTGAGCATTGTTGCTTACTAAATAAGAATGCTCCTTCCGATTACCTAGAAGTTAGTTCTACTTGTAGATACGATTCGGAAATACAAGTGTGGTGTGCATTCGTATTCAAAATGAACGTTTCAAAAAACAAAGTTAACTGTGCTGTTGCGCAATGTTCCAATATAGGAACAAAAACCGCTGGAATTATGTATCATAGATTTCCTAAAAATGATAAACTAAGGCTCATGTCGGTGTCTCGCTGTAAACGGAGTGATAAATTCAACACTGATAATCATCGAGCCTGCTCAGTACATTTTCGGCCCGAGGACTATGAACGGGACTTAAAAAATTAATTAATACTTGGCTTACCTCTACGGAAAATTTTACGTGATGATGCAATGCTGTATTTGTTGATTCCGAACTAGCATGGTGTCTGTCTCCCGTGTTCGAGTACAAATAACAGCAACAGTACCAGCGAAATTAATCAAAAGGTATGTCATCTCAAAACTTTGTTTTATTTGGGCATGTTTACTGAAAGTAATATAAATGTTGACTTTATATTATTTAGCATATTGGATTAAGCGTAATTTCATTATCAGCGATAGGAAAAATATGAGACTATGGATGCATGACTTCATGACATTGCTAAAGGCCTTTCAGCACACAATGTATATGAGGAGGCAATATTGTTAGAAGATATGAGCATAAAGGAAAACTTTGAAAATGAAGATTTCAACATGGACTGTAAAATATCTTGCGGTTATATTGCATACAAATGTCGGTCCTTTGATAGCACATTGGGAAGCAAAGACAGTGACTGTAATTTACCAACGCGAGTGCCTCAGGACTGGATTACAGTTATTTCCAGGGGGGACTTGTTCGACCTACCGAACAGTGGTGCCAAAAAGTAAAGGAGTTCGAAATTATATTTCCGCGATTCCATGGATTTCATATTTCAAAATGTGTTAGAGTGATGAAAACAGTGACACAATTTGCTCTAAATTACCTGAAGTAGACGAAATAATTATTTCTCTATGCGTCAGGACTCGCACATTTACTGCATTTGAATAAAAAATTAAAAGCTGCAACCATGGAAAAAAGAAATATGAGGAAATGTCAGCGGTGGGTGACATCTACTACTTCTACAACAACAGCATGACCAACCACTTCTAAATGTAAGCGTACTTTTAAGATTAAACAAATAATAATTTGTTACTTTTTATTTTAGTAAGTTTTAGTGATGGTGTTGATAAAATTGGTTTGTAATTAGTAGAATGTTTCCTACGCATTTTCGTTAAAGTATCTTTTATAACATATGTCACTGCATTATGTTACACTTCCTTGATTACTGCTTAACCGTTTACACAATGGGTATACCAATCCGGGCCTTAAATTATACAAGTTAAATTGGGTTTAAACAGGACCCTCTGGATACCGGACCTGACACTGACATTCAAAATGGCGGCCGTATGTGGTGGGAATTTGTGAATGCCTTAATCAGTTTTTGTCTACAAATTATGACTTCTCCACAGTAAAATACAATTAATGTGGTGCAGTGACATGTTTTTTGTGTAGAGATATGCTGTTGTGCACAAAAACGCTGTCTTTTAAGTAAACTAAATGCATTTTAACATTAAATGAAATATGTAACCTCAAACAACATTCATGCAGTCTACAGTTTTGTATGCTATAACTTAACAGCATTTCTAAACTACAGCTACTTATTTAAATTACAAAGAACATAGTTTTATAAACTGCAAACACTGTAATACTTGCATGAAACAGAACTGTTGATATTGAGGTTGACACTGATTGAGTTCACTCAAAATTACGTTTCACTATTTACACTGTTAATCACACTTTACGTACACAATATTATATGCACAAAATATACACTGGATGGTACGAAATGGCGTTGTTTACAGTAATTAGCTATTAAATTTAGAAGCTTTATGGTTACTTTTGCTTTCACTGAACGCTTTTCATCTATAAGTTTGCAATAATTATTCAAAACTATACCACTTAGCGACTTATAGCATCCTTTACTAGTTTTTGCAGAGAGTCCCCACCGACAGACTGAAATATAACAAATAAGTAGTCTTAAACCAGCACTGCAAGTGAAATATATGAAATAGATAACCTTAAACAGCATTGCAAAACAGCATTCATGCAATCTACAGCATTGCATGCAACAACATAACAGCTTAAATACGATGGCTGAATTAAAACAAACTGTCAGAAATGCACCATTCTGCAGTTTAATCACTTTCTTGGAACCGTTATAAAAGAACCACCGTAACGGAATTTATCCTTTCTTATAACTAAGTCGGAAACAACGATGTATGCATACAGGTGAATCCTTCGAAGGCGTAAAGTGTTTACGATTCATGAATATTAACCGTTTTCTTTTAAATCTTTATATTTTGGAAATATGAATGGCAGTACTCCGGTATATGAGAATAACTGGGCCTCATACACATACACTCTCAAATACTCATAATTGTTTTATTGTATCTCACAAATATACATAATTTAATATATTTTATAACTCAAATTAACACTGTATATAGCATATTTTAAAATATTTATCACAATTATTTGCACCTCTATTCACTATAATCAAAGTTCGATTTACATCCGGAAACATAATGGCGTTGTAATGTTTTAGGTTAAGTATATTTACAACCAATACATCCAAACTGTAACAATTTCTTTATTTCACCACAGTAACCGTGACACAAACGATATTCTGAAGTAGGTAAATTAAAAAAATGTATTATTATACTTTACATTTAATGTAGCCATTATCTACATGTAATATATTAGTAAACATAAGTAACACTTGGAAAGCACACGGCAGTGAAAACGAATGACTGGGATTATTCCCGTTTCCCAAATTGCTCAAATAAATGTTTTCAAACACTATTGCTTCGCTAATGTGATTACAAACTGCCGCAGTTACTAAAATACTATAAATCACAGGCATCGGAAACACAACACAGCAGTCGGCGAGTGTAAACACCTCACGGATCACCACCAACTACCGCCGCCATTTTTCTCAATCTCGAACCCAGTGTGTCTGTTGTTTCTAGAGGATCCTGGTTTAAAGCGTTCGCTTTCAATTGCTATACAAAGAGCGCGCGTGCTCAACCTTCCACATGACGTCACATGCGTGCAGCCAATGAGAGCGAAATGGCCGGAGTGGCCTACCTTCCCTATACTCCAGTTACCTTGAGTCGAAATATATAAACATACGGAATGCACTGTGGTTGGCAATTATGACTAAAACAGTAAGACAAAACTTGTCTTGTTATTTGGGTGTAGGTTTACCTTTTGTCTCCAAAACTAAATACAGAATGCCCAATAATGGAAGTAGCTGCCAGATGAAATAGCCTAGAAAGATGCAAATAAATAATGCTGATATGTGTGGCGATAATATCCTCTTACAGTGTGCGTGCCCCACGGCGATGAATATGATGTGTTATATTGTCCAATAGATGTCACACTATGCCATGCACTAGCTCAACACATGTCACGTATGTCATATGTTTATGCTGCCATCATATGACAAATTAATGCCGCCATAGCGCCGCGAATGCGGAAGCGACCACAGAGTGTATCCCAGGGATCTCAGACAACCTGTGCTTTATGAATTAACGGAAGGTTACGCTTACGTTAGATTTTTACTTTCTCTACTACGTATAGTAAGTAGGGAAAGTATTGTATTCCACCCAAAATTTCGATACCGAGATTTCACCGGAAATATATGTTTTGAGACCCCCTGAATCCAAAAAAAGCATTTTTGGAAACATGTCCGTGTGTGTGTCTGTGTGTCTGTCTGTCTGTCTGTCTGTGTGTCTGTGTGTGTGTCTGTGAACAGCATAACTCAGAAACGAACAGTCGGATAAACACCAAACTTGGTATTTGGGTTCAGTATCTTCCAAGGATGCGACACGAAGGTTTTCAAGAAAATCCCCCCACCCCAGAGTACCCTTTACATGGAAGATTTTTCGAAAATTTTAATTTTCTCACAAATGGCTCTAACGATTTTGATTAAAATATCATATGTTTAAGATATTTTTATGAGAAATAAAATGTATATCTTGAATTTTCTGGGAATGTCTCCAAAAGTATTCTTTATTGTGAACGACTTTTGCATAACTGGTAAACCATAAGAGATAGACAAACTTTTACTACACAAAAACTGTAGATCGCGTTAAAATACACAATTTATGTCATATACATTTTTTTTGTTGAGTGAACCATTTTCGAGATATTGCTTGTTATTCCCTTAAATTTCTCAATACTTATTTTCTCAAATGGGAATTCGTTATTCATTTTTACTTTCTCTACTACGTATAGTAAGTAGGGGAAGTATTGCATTCCACCCAAAAATTCGATACCGAGATTTCACCGGAAATACACGTTTTGAGACCTCCTGAATCCAAAAAAAGCATTTTTGGAAACATGTCCGTGTGTGTGTCTGTGTGTGTGTGTGTGTCTGTGTGTGTGTGTGTGTGTGTCTGTGTGTCTGTGAACAGCATAACTCAAAAACGAACAATCGAATAAGCACCAAACTTGGTATTTAGGTTCAGTATCTTCCAGAGATGCGACACGAAGGTTTTCAAGAAAATCCCCCCACCCCAGACTACCATTTACATGGAAGATTTTTCGAAAATTTTAATTTTCTCAAAAATGGCTCTAACGATTTTGATGAAAATATCATATGTTTAGGGTAATGTCATGAGAAATGAAATGTATATCTCGAATTTTCTGGGAATGTCTCCAAAAGTATTCTTCATTGTGAACGACTTTTGCATAACTTGTAAACCATAAGAGATAGACAAAATTTTACTACACAAAAAATGTAGATCGCGTTAAAATACGCAACTTATGTCATATACATTTCTTTTGTTGAGTGAACCGTTTTCGAGATATTGCTTGTTATTTCCTTAAATTTTCCAATACTTATACTTTTTCTCAAATGCGTTATTCATTTTTACTTTCTCTACTACGTATAGTAAGTAGGGGAAGTATTGTAATCCACCCAAAAATTCGATACCGAGATTTCACCGGAAATACATGTTTTGAGACCTCCTGAATCCAAAAAAAGCATTTTTGGAAACATGTCCGTGTGTGTGTCTGTGTGTGTGTGTGTGTGTGTGTGTGTGTGTGTCTGTGTGTGTGTCTGTGTGTGTGTGTCTGTGTGTGTGTCTGTGAACAGCATAACTCAAAAACGAACAGTCGGATAAGCACCAAACTTGGTATTTAGGTTCAGTATCTTCCAGAGATGCGACGCGAAGGTTTTCAAGAAAATCCCCCCACCCCAGACTACCCTTTACATGGAAGATTTTTCGAAAATTTTAATTTTCTCAAAAACGGCTCTAACGATTTTGATGAAAATATCATATGTTTAAGATAATGTCATGAGAAATGAAATGTATATCTCGAATTTTCTGGGAATGTCTCCAAAAGTATTCTTCATTGTGAACGACTTTTGCATAACTGGTAAACCATAAGAGATAGAGAAAATTTTACTACACAAAAAATGTAGATCACGTTAAAATACACAACTTATGACACATACATTTCTTTTGTTGAGTGAACCGTTTTCGAGATATTGCTTGTTATTTCCTTAAATTTTACAATACTTATACTTTTTCTCACATTCGTTATTCATTTTTTTTATGTCCTGGACATGCAAAGAGAATGGAATGCGCCACATAGCAACCAGCGTTAAAATATTTGACTATCGCTTAAAAGCTACCATATTTCCCTTGCATCTACAAGAAAATTACCAATAAGATTGACATCTCGATATCTCGATTAACATGAACCATATGGAGAATAAGCGTTTGTAAAATTAGATTGTACAAGATTAGAGAAAGTCATGTGAGTGTAACACATCAGATTTTTTTTTATGTCCTGGACATGCAAAGAGAATGGAATGCGTCACATAGCTACCAGCGTTAAAACATTTGACTCGCTTAAAAGCTACCATATTTTCCTTGCATCTACAAGAAAATTACCAATAAGATTGACATCTCGATAACATGAAGCATATGGAGAATAGGCGTTTGTAAAATTAGGTTGTACAAGAGTAGAGAAAGTTATGTGAGTGTAACGCATCAGATTTTTTACTTTCTCTACTACGTATAGTAAGTAGGGGATGTATTGCATTCCACCCAAAAATTCGATACCGAGATTTCACCGGAAATACATGTTTTGAGACCTCCTGAATCCAAAAAAAGCATTTTTGGAAACATGTCCGTGTGTGTGTCTGTGTGTGTGTGTGTGTCTGTGAACAGCATAACTCAAAAACGAACAGTCGGAGAAGCACCAAACTTGGTATTTAGGTTCAGTATCTTCCAGAGATGCGACACGAAGGTTTTCAAGAAAATCCCCCCACCCCAGACTACCGTTTACATGGAAGATTTTTCGAAAATTTTAATTTTCTCAAAAATGGCTCTAACGATTTTGATTAAAATGTCATATGTTTAAGATAATGTCATGAGAAATGAAACGTATATCTCGAATTTTCTGGGAATGTCTCCAAAAGTATTCTTCATTGTGAACGACTTTTGCGTAACTGGTAAACCATAAGAGATAGACAAAATTTTACTACACAAAAAATGTAGATCTCGTTAAAATACACAACCTATGTCATATACATTTCTTTTATTGAGTGAACCGTTTTCGAGATATTGCTTGTTATTTCCTTAAATTTTCCAATACTTATACTTTTTCTCAAATGCGTTATTCATTTTTTACTTTCTCTACTACGTATAGTAAGTAGGGGAAGTATTGCATTCCACCCAAAAATTCGATACCGAGATTTCACCGGAAATACATGTTTTGAGACTCACTGAATCCAAAAAAAGCATTTTTGGAAACATGTCCGTGTGTGTGTCTGTCTGTGTGTCTGTGTGTCTGTGTGTCTGTGTGTCTGTCTGTGTGTCTGTGAACAGCATAACTCAAAAACGAAGAGTCGGATAAACACCAAACTTGGTATTTAGGTTCAGTATCTTCCAGAGATGCGACACGAAGGTTTTCAAGAAAATCCCCCCACCCCAGACTACCCTTTACATGGAACATTTTTCGAAAATTTTAATTTTCTCAAAAACGGCTCTAACGATTTTGATTAAAATATCATATGTTTAAGATATTGTCATGATAATTAAAATGTATATCTCGAATTTTCTGGGAATGTCTCCAAAAGTATTCTTTATTATGAACGACTTTTTCATAACTGGTAAACCATAAGAGATAGACAAACTTTTACTACACAAAAAATGTAGATCGCGTTAAAATACACAATTTATGTCATATACATTTCTTTTGTTGAGTGAACCGTTTGCGAGATATTGCTTGTTATTCCCTTAAATTTTCCAATACTTATAGTTTTTCTCCAATTCGTTATTCATTCTTTTATGTCCTGGACATGCAAAGAGAATGGAATGCGCCACATAGCAACCAGCGTTAAAATATTTGACTATCGCTTAAAACCTACCATATTCCCCTTGCATCTACAAGAAAATTACAAATAAGATTGACATCTCGATATCTGGATTAATATGAAGCATATGGAGAATAGGCGTTTGTAAAAATAGATTGTACAAGAGTAGAGAAAGTCATGTGAGTGTAACACATCAGATTTTTTTATGTCCTGGACATGCAAAGAGAATGGAGTGCGCCACATAGCAACCAGCGATAAAATATTTGACTATCGCTTAAAAACTACCATATTCCCCTTGTATCTACAAGAAAATTACCAATAAGATTGACATCTCGATATCTCGATTAACATGAAGCATATGGAGAATAGGCGTTTGTAAAAATAGATTGTACAAGAGTAGAGAAAGTCATGTGAGTGTAACACATCAGATTTTTTTATGTCCTGGACATGCAAAGAGAATGGAATGCGCCACATAGCAACCAGCGCTTAAATATTTGACTATCGCTTAAAACCTACCATATTCCCCCTGCATCTACAAGAAAATTAGCAATAATATTGACATCTCGATATCTCGATTAACATGAAGCATATGGAGAATAAGCGTTTGTAAAGGTAGTTTATACAAGAGTAGAGAAAGTCATGTGAGTGTAACACATCAGGTTTTTACTTTCCCTACTACGTATAGTAAGTAGGGGAAATATTGCATTCCACCCAAAAATTCGATACCGAGATTTCACCGGAAATACATGTTTTGAGACCTCCTGAATCCAAAAAAAGCATTTTTGGAAACATGTCCGTGTGTGTGTCTGTGTGTGTGTCTGTGTGTCTGTGTGTGTGTCTGTGTGTGTGTGTGTCTGTGAACAGCATAACTCAAAAACGAACAGTCGGATAAGCACCAAACTTGGTATTTAGGTTCAGTATCTTCCAGAGATGCGACACGAAGGTTTTCAAGAAAATCCCCCTACCCCAGACTACCCTTTACATGGAAGATTTTTCGAAAATTTTAATTTTCTCAAAAATGGCTCTAACGATTTTGATGAAAATATCATATGTTTAAGATAATGTCATGAGAAATGAAATGTATATCTCGAATTTTCTGGGAATGTCTCCAAAAGTATTCTTCATTGTGAACGACTTTTGCATAACTGGTAAACCATAAGAGATAGACAAAATTTTACTGCACAAAAAATGTAGATCGCGTTAAAATACACAACTTATGTCATATACATTTCTTTTGCTGAGTGAACCGTTTTCGAGATATTGCTTGTTATTCCCTTAAATTTTCCAATACTTGTACTTTTTCTCACATTCGTTATTCATTTTTTTTATGTCCTGGACATGCAAAGAGAATGGAATGCGCCACATAGCAACCAGCGTTAAAATATTTGACTATCGCTTAAAAGCTACCATATTTCCCTTGCATCTACAAGAAAATTACCAATAAGATTGACATCTCGATATCTCGATTAACATGAACCATATGGAGAATAAGCGTTTGTAAAATTAGATTGTACAAGAGTAGAGAAAGTCATGTGAGTGTAACACATCAGATTTTTTTTTATGTCCTGGACATGCAAAGAGAATGGAATGCGTCACATAGCAACCAGCGTTAAAATATTTGACTATCGCTTAAAAGCTACCATATTTTCCTTGCATCTACAAGAAAATTACCAATAAGATTGACATCTCGATAACATGAAGCATATGGAGAATAGGCGTTTGTAAAATTAGGTTGTACAAGAGTAGAGAAAGTTATGTGAGTGTAACGCATCAGATTTTTTACTTTCTCTACTACGTATAGTAAGTAGGGGATGTATTGCATTCCACCCAAAAATTCGATACCGAGATTTCACCGGAAATACATGTTTTGAGACCTCCTGAATCCAAAAAAAGCATTTTTGGAAACATGTCCGTGTGTGTGTCTGTGTGTGTGTGTGTCTGTGAACAGCATAACTCAAAAACGAACAGTCGGATAAGCACCAAACTGGGTATTTAGGTTCAGTATCTTCCAGAGATGCGACACGAAGGTTTTCAAGAAAATCCCCCCACCCCAGACTACCGTTTACATGGAAGATTTTTCGAAAATTTTAATTTTCTCAAAAATGGCTCTAACGATTTTGATTAAAATATCATATGTTTAAGATAATGTCATGAGAAATGAAATGTATATCTCGAATTTTCTGGGAATGTCTCCAAAAGTATTCTTCATTGTGAACGACTTTTGCATAACTGGTAAACCATAAGAGATAGACAAAATTTTACTACACAAAAAATGTAGATCTCGTTAAAATACACAACTTATGTCATATACATTTATTTTGTTGAGTGAACCGTTTTCGAGATATTGCTTGTTATTCCCTTACATTTTCCAATACATACTTTTTCTCAAATTCGTTATTCATTTTTTTATGTCCTGGACTTGCAAAGAGAATGGAATGCGCCGCATAGCAACCAGCGTTAAAATATTTGACCATCGCTTAAAAGCTACCATATTACCCTTGCATCTACAAGAAAATTAGCAATAAGATTGACATCTCGATATCTCGATTAACATAAAGCATATGGAGAATAGGCGTTTGTAAAAATAGATTGTACAAGAGTAGAGAAAGTCATGTGAGTGTAACACATCAGATTTTTTAATGTCCTGGACATGCAAAGAGAATGGAATGCGCCACATAGCAACCAGCGTTAAAATATTTGACTATCGCTTAAAAGCTACCATATTTCCCTTGCATCTACAAGAAAATTACCAATAAGATCGACATCTCGATATCTCGATTAACATGAAGCATATGGAGAATAGGCGTTTGTAAAAATAGATTGTACAAGAGTAGAGAAAGTCATGTGAGTGTAACACATCAGATTTTTTTGTCTTGGATATGCAAAGAGTTATAATCTGTGGCAAAGGGAATGGTGCTGCACCTAGCAACCAGCTATTAAGAGATATGTATGTGCTTAAAGGCTACTGTTTTTCTATATTGCCCTTGTAAATATATTTTCCCCTACATCTACAAGAAAATTAGCAATAAGTTAGAGTTTGCAAATGTTTATCTCGATTAACATGAACTAGATGGAGAATAAGCGTTTGTAAAAATACTTTGTACAAGAGTAGAGAAAGCATGTGAGTGTAACACATCAGATTTTTACTTTCTCTACTACGTATAGTAAGTAGGGGAAGTATTGCATTCCACCCAAAAATTCGATACCGAGATTTCACCGGAAATACATGTTTTGAGACCTCCTGAATCCAAAAAAAGCATTTTTGGAAACATGTCCGTGTGTGTGTCTGTGTGTGTGTCTGTGTGTCTGTGTGTGTGTGTGTCTGTGTGTGTGTGTGTGTCTGTGAACAGCATAACTCAAAAACTAACAGTCGGATAAACACCAAACTTGGTATTTACGTTCAGTATCTTCCAGAGATGCGACACGAAGATTTTCAAGAAAATCCCCCCACCCCAGACTACCCTTTACATGGAACATTTTTCGAAAATTTTAATTTTCTCAAAAATGGCTCTAACGATTTTGATGAAAATATCATATGTTTAAGATAATGTCATGAGAAATGAAATGTATATCTCGAAATTTCTGGGAATGTCTCCAAAAGTATTCTTCATTATGAACGACTTTTGCATAACTGGTAAACCATAAGAGATAGACAAAATTTTACTACACAAAAAATGTAGATCGCGTTAAAATGCACAACTTATATCATATACATTTTTTTGTTGAGTGAACCGTTTTCGAGATATTGCTTGTTATTTCCTTAAATTTTCCAATACTTATACTTTTTCTCAAATTCGTTATTCATTTTTTTATGTCCTGGACATGCAAAGAGAATGGAATGCGCCACATAGCAACCAGCGATAAAATATTTGACTATCGCTTAAAAGCTACCATATTCCCCTTGCATCTACATGAATATTACCAATAAGATTGACATCTCGATATCTCGATTAATATGAAGCATATGGAGAATAGGCGTTTGTAAAAATAGATTGTACAAGAGTAGAGAAAGTCATGTGAGTGTAACACATCAGATTTTTTACTTTCTCTACTACGTATAGTAAGTAGGGGAAGTATTGCATTCCACCCAAAATTTCGATACCGAGATTTCACCGGAAATACATGTTTTGAGACTCACTGAATCCAAAAAAAGCATTTTTGGAAACATGTCCGTGTGTGTGTCTGTCTGTGTGTCTGTGTGTCTGTCTGTGTGTCTGTGTGTCTGTCTGTGTGTCTGTGTGTCTGTGAACAGCATAACTCAAAAACGAAGAGTCGGATAAACACCAAACTTGGTATTTAGGTTCAGTATCTTTCAGAGATGCGACACGAAGGTTTTCAAGAAAATCCCCCAACCCCAGACTACCCTTTACATGGAACATTTTTCGAAAATTTTAATTTTCGCAAAAACGGCTCTAACGATTTTGATTAAAATATCATATGTTTAAGATATTGTCATGACAAATAAAATGTATATCTCGAATTTTCTGGGAATGTCTCCAAAAGTATTCTTCGTTATGAACGACTTTTTCATAACTGGTAAACCATAAGAGATAGACAAAATTTTACTACACAAAAAATGTAGATCGCATTAAAATACACAATTTATGTCATACATTTCTTTTGTTGAGTGAACCGTTTGCGAGATATTGCTTGTTATTCCCTTAAATTTTCCAATACTTACACTTTTTCTCAAATTCGTTATTCATTTTTTTATGTCCTGGACATGCAAAGAGAATGGAATGCGCCACATAGCAACCAGCGTTAAAATATTTGACAATCGCTTAAAACCTACCATATTCCCTTTGCATCTACAAGAAAATTATCAATAAGATTGACATCTCGATATCTCCATTAACATGAAGCATATGGAGAATAAGCGTTTGTAAAAATAGTTTGTACAAGAGTAGAGAAAGTCATGTGAGTGTAACACATCAGATTTTTTTTTGTCCTGGACATGCAAAGAGAATGGAATGCGCCACATAGCAACCAGCGTTAAAATATTTGACTATCGCTCAAAGCCTACCATATTCCCCTTGCATCTACAAGAAAATTACCAATAAGATTGACATCTCGATATCTCGATTAACATGAAGCATATGGAGAATAAGCGTTTGTAAAAATAGTTTGTACAAGAGTAGAGAAAGTCATGTGAGTGTAACACATCAGAATTTTTTTGTTCTGGTAATGCAAAGAGAATGGAATACTCCACATAGCAACCAGCTATTAAACGCTTAAAGCCAATTCCCCTTGCATCTACAAGAAAATTAGCAATAAGATTAACATCTTGATTAACATGAAGCATATGGAGAATAAGCGTTTGTAAAAATAGGTTGTACAAGAGTAGAGAAAGTCATGTGAGTGTAACAAATTAGTTTCTTTATGTCCTGGACATGCAAAGAGAATGGAATGCGCCACATAGCAACCAGCGTTAAAATATTTGACTGTCGCTTATAACCTACTATATTCCGCTTGCATCTACCAGAAAATTAGCAATAAGATTAACATCTCGATATCTCGATTAACATGAAGCACATGGAGAATAAGCGTTTGTAAAAATAGTTTGTACAAGAGCAGAGAAAGTCATGTGAGTGTAACACATCAGATTTTTTTTATGTAAGCTTTCACGGAAGGTTATATATCCTTGTTTTAATTTGTTACCAGTGGTAACATCAAAGGACGCTCGCTTCGCTCGCAAGCTCATAGGGGTGAAGGTTGTATTGGGGAAGTGGAAACCAAGGGCACTAACTCCCCACATGGACACGGTGTGTCACTAGTTGTACTTTTGCGGGAAAGGCGAATTTTCTGATTGGCTGTTTCAAGTTTCGAAGTTCGTAACGAACTAAATGGCAGGCACAGAACACCAGAGTAGGCTTTGATGTAGGTAAAGAAGAAAGGGACCATCTTGGATTTTTATAGCTGGAAGTTTTCGTCCGACGTTTTTTCAACAGGAACAAAGCAGAGACGGTAATCATACATTTACGCTATTTCTGATTGAATGTATATTTGTTGTAATATTGGTATTTTCTATTAACTTCAGTGATATTCGTAGAATGAGGTAGAAAACTTTGATAGTTTATTGTGTGTTACACATTTTTATATAAAATTAATTTTCAGATACATTGAACCGTCCAGACAGAGGGGATACGCCTACCATTTACATTCCCATCCAGTGCTGTGGTTCGAGTCCCGAATGGTGACAGAATCTGAAGGTATGTTATTAAGTTTTAGCAAGTTATTAAGTTTCCAGCATTAGCTGGATGAAAGGTTAAGTTTTTCAGTTAATCACGATATATGATGAATCATTTGTAGAATACTTATAAAAATAGCTTACTGTGAGTAGAGAAAGTCTTAGATGGCAGAGCAGTGGTATGGCAAGTTAAAGATTGCTGGTTTGAATCCCAGGCATGGCATTGAATTTTTTGTCTGATTGTATATACTCATCCACTATTCTGTATATGCAAACAACCCATGCTTTTTTCAGTGAAGGTTCCATGAATCTTTTCAATGAATTGGATCTTTTGAATGATCCCTTGATCTGTTATTTATAGTGAACATTTTAACACACTAAGTATTTTAAACGCTTTTCATATACAGCGCGTTGCATCCGAGGTACCATGGGAGGTTAGGTTTTTTTTATATAAGCTTAGGTTTCTGAATTTATGGAAGATTAGCATTAGGTTAGTTTATTTATTTATTTATTTATATATAAGCTTAGTTTTCTGAATTCACAGAAGGTTAGTAATTTTTTTAATGAAAAGTGTTTAAAATTTCACTATAAATAACAGTTCGAAGGATCCTTCAAAAGATCTGATTCATTGAACATTTAATGAAAAGATCCATGGATCCTTTGCGTATACTGAATTTTATTTTGTTCAAGTAACACAAGGTGGTGGTGGTTTTACAATAAAAGTGTTATTTCCTTCTCATTTAGCACTTTATCAACCAAACTTTTTTGCCACTTTTTAACGGTTTCCCAGTTTTGTGTTAAAACAGCTTATTCACACTACGCACTTCTTCCTTTGTCATGACAACTCAAACACTAACTGATAAAATCGAAGATTTGACCTGAGCTGAGCATATGAGTGCTAGCATATTATGAATGACTGTTTGCTTATCATATATCCTGTGTTATGCAAAGAGTTTATTTGGTACTCAGATAGCACAGCTGCGAATTCATTGCTGCATTTCTCATATAGGCAAGAGAATAGCAGTCATCCATACAGTTGGTAATTAACAAAAAGATACTCTTTGATTGTTAATGCAATAGCAGGTAGAATTAAGAAAATCATATTTTGTAATCTCATAACAGTTGTTATATATCCATTACCTTTAAGAATGAGTTCTTACGATAACCGCAATAAAATGTGTAGTTCTATACCTTTCCTGCTCCAATATTTCATGATGCAATACGTATAAGGAACTATTTACATTGGCGTAAGCGTAGTGCTTAGTTTCATGACAAGAGGAAGCATATGCTTTGTTTACATCAGAGAGAACTCTGGTTTACAGTGGATAGTGTGTAATATAATCACAAGGTGTTTGTAACCACAAATTTTTCCTTAATGTAAGCAATTTCTCATTTCAGAAACCTACTTTTAAGGGTAGTTTAAACATGTGTGTTCTATTTAATTCTAGGATATACACAATGGAAAGTTGGAGTTAAGTTGTGGCTATTTGTGTCCAGTGATGGTGCTTCAAGTCAGAGCACAGAGAGTGACAATGACATTAATAGTGTTAAATGGTGTGGTGAAACTTGCTAATGACATTTATTGCACTGCTAATAGCGATTTAGTGAATGACAAACAATAGCTATACTATTGCATATAATGTGTGCAGAAGTTTCTTTGTAGGAAATGGAGTTAAGTTATTCATGTCAAATTGTATTGCGCTATCTAAGAGTAGAATAAAATAACAAGTGTCAAACATGTGTTATTCTTCCAATTTTCCTGTCAAATTCCACATCCTACTGTTGGTTGGTTGCAAGTTCAAACAAACCATGGAGGCAGTTTAAATGCAAAAGATTTTACTATGAAGCATGCAGAAGAAATTATTGCAAGGTGCTTGATCTCATTCACTCTCAAAAATTTAAATGCGACCATTATGTATTATGAAATAGAAACATTCAGCAACCACTATTAACCTCAATAATATTATATAAAAAGCAATGTATGTGCCGACTATTGGATAATTTAAATAAGTTACACAGGAATAAACAGTTGTGTTTTTCATACTAGCCTAGCTGTGAGGTGTTCAGCTGATCATAATTGTGTTCTAATATTGTATTGCTACAGATGACAGTGACAAGTTATTTTATGTGAGCTTTAATCGACTTCTTTAAAAAGAAATTTGAATAACTCAAAGTGCAATCACGATTAATGAAGCTCACGTAATTAACTTTGTACGTCATCAGTAGCGATACAGTATTAGAACATATGATTAGCTGGGCAGACAGCTAGGCGGGTATGAAAAATACAGCTGTAGTAGCTACGAGTGACGTCATCATCCGAGAGCACGGTTTTTCATAGTTTAGTTCCATCCCCGATCACTACTCACGCTGCGATCGCCTTCGTGTTTCCACCAATTTAACACTAGGGTTGCACTTCTTATACTTTGGTGTTCTGTGCCTAAGCTTACGTTTCTGATTTACGGGAGGTTAGGTTTAGTTTAGTTTTTTTTTTATATAATCTTACGTTTCTGAATTCACGAAAGGTTAGGGTAAGGTTAGTTTTTTTTATATAAGCATAGGCTTCTGAATTACCTTTATATATTCACGAAAGGTTAGGTTTAGGTTAGTTTTTTTTATATAATCTTACGTTTCTGAATTCACGAAAGGTTAGCCATGTGTGGAATGTCGTTTTTACAGTTCAGATTACAAGGTTGGTTTAACTCAAAACTAGCCATTTACAAGCTTATTTTATATTCCACGAACGTCAAAACAAACCTGCATGCAGTTAATTATATGTAATGTCTTGTAACTATCTGAATGGGAAGTGAAATAAGGAATTTCTGCAAATGTGAATCATTCGAGTTTTAGCTATAAAGTTACAATTCCTGAAAATTTCATGAACTTTTCCACTCGTTTTTATTGTTTATTTTACTTGAGTGTTCAGTATCTTTTTTTTTTCTTTCTTTTTTTTTTTTTTTAACTTAGGTTATACTGAAATTAATTTTTTGTTTGTTTTACTCACTATGTGATCATTGGAGTTTTGTTTCTGAAGTAAAATGTATAGTTTTTCTTACAGTCACTTAAAGTGCAAAGGTTGGTGTGCCATAAAATGAGCATTTACAGCAGAAAGAAAAATTGCTTTCTTATCATTGCTCAGAATAAATGCTTTGTGTAATTAATCAACAGGGGTGGTGTCAGCTTTCTGGGGCTTTGTTGGATTACAGGCCAACCAAAACTATCTTGAGCCCAAGTCCTCCTGATTGAAAACGAATATTAAGTGAATAATCGTGTTTTATTTTAAAAGTATGTGACAAAGTAATTGCAATGAGTTTTCCAAGAGTTTCTATTAATTGACTATTCAATCCTATAAAAAGAACATAGTAGGAACTATTATCCAGCTTGCCTAATTTTAAAAACAAAGGACACTTATGAGGAAGGTTTCAAGGAACTTCAGTTTAATTTGACATTTTATGAGTTAAACAATACTAAATTAGATGGAAAAAGTGTTTATTAAATGATATATAAGTTGTATCACTATTGGTGTTAAAAATAAATCAGTTAATTTAATTATTTACAACAGTAAAACTCTCTTAAAATCTGCACTATAATACATTGACAATGAGAAAACACAATAAAATTTGCTTGACTGTAAAATGTAAAATATTTTTCTTTCCCAGAATGAAGGGTTAGCAACCTAACAAAGTCCATGAATTTATAATCCAATTTAAGAGGCTGTAAGTGCACACTGTTCTCGAGTTGAAGGCCCTTTAAGTTTGATACAGACTTGATGAGGAGAGTAAGCTGTTTTACCACTCCATTGCATCTTTATGAACCACTGAATGTTGATGTTGTACTTATTTCCTTGCAAAGTTACCACATTAAAAGTGGCTTTTATAATAAAACAATCTGATGTTTTACACTCACATGACTTTCTCTACTCTTGTACAAACTATTTTTACAAACGCTTATTCTCCATATGCTTCATGTTAATCGAGATATCGCGATGTCAATCTTATTGCTAATTTTCTTGTAGATGCAAAGGGAATTGGTAGGCTTTAAGCGATAGTCAAATATTTTAAGAGCTGATTGCTATGTGGAGTATTTCATTCTCTTTGCATTACCAGGACCAAAAAAAAAAAAAAAAAAAAAAAAAAAAACGAATTCCCATTTGGGAAAAAGTATAAGTATTGGAAAATTTAAGAGAATAACAAGCAATATGTCGAAAATGGTTCACTCAACAAAAAACATGTATATGACATAAATTGTGTATTTTAATGCAATCTACATTTTTTGTGTAGTAAATTTTTGTCTATCTCTTATGGTTTACCAGTTATGCAAAAGTCATTCACAATGAAGAATACTTTTGGAGACATTCCCAGAAAATTCGAGATATACAATTCATTTGCCATAAAAATGTCTTAAACTTATGGTATTTTATTCAAAATCGTTAGAGCCATTTTGAGAAAATTAAAATTTTCAAAAAATGTTCCATGTAAACGGAAATCTGGGGTGGGATTTTCTTAAAACCTTCATGTCGCATCTCTGGAAGAAGCTAATGAATAATTTATAATAGTAATATTTTATATTTAAATGTTTTCATTATAGAAAGTACCATCCAGCAACAGTGTATTTCAGGTTTATTAATGTTAAAAGGGAGAAAATATGACGTATTATGATGTATATAGATAATTTACACTAGCCTAAGTGAAGTGAAGCAAGAAAAAAAAATGCTTGATCTAGTAAGGTACCAGACCACTTTATTAATGGGTCCTGCTTTTTGTATCTGAAAATCTGGTCACACTGGCATGTGTGCGTGCATGTGCGCGTGCATAACTCAAAAACAAAAGGTCGGATAAGTACCAAACTTGGTGTTTAAGTTCAATATTTTCCAAAGATGTGAAACAACGATTTTCAAGAAAATCCACACTCCGCAAACTACCCTTTACATGGAACATTTTTAGAAATTTTTGATTTTCTAAAAGATGCCTGTTTTGGCTCAAATGAGATTTTGATTAAAATACCATATATTAAAGATATTTACATGACAAATAAAATGTCTATCTTGAATTTTCTGGGAATAGCTTGTCAAGTTCTCTCCATTTGGGAGGAATTTTGTACAAGCTTGTATAACTAATGAATGTTAAATGATAGACAAAAACATACAACACAAAAAATGTATCCCTCTTTAAAACACACAATTTATTTCAAATAAGGCTTTTTGTGGCATAAGCCGTTCTCTTGAAGTCCTGTCAACATTCAGTTGTTTCTCATGGAAACAGTATGGAATTTTAAGGTCAGCATATAGCGTCCAGTTGTTAAACATTTGACTATCGCTTTCTCTTTGTATCTATAACGAAATGTGTAATGTAGCTATTTCTGTAAAGGTTTATTTGGATTAAAATGTAGTAGATACAAAAGTAAGCTTAGTAAGAATAGTTTGTATACCCACTAATAAACAATAGAGAGTAGAGAAAGTCAAGTGAATGTATCACATCAGACTTTTTTTTGGATAGTTCTTTGATACTTCTTCTAGATTTCTCTGTAATCTCATTTTTTGACATGTATATTTCTTCTGACAGGTGTCTGTAAATTAGTCAGTTGAGTCGATTTTTCTTTCCACATGTTTTATTGACACTAGGGTTCTCTGTTTCAACAGGCTCTCACAGTTTCTTGAGTGCTTTTTCCTCACACTTTATGAAAATGGAGAGTGACAAAGAGTTCAGTATTGAATTTAGTGTTATACAAGAACCTTGTTTATTTGGCCCTCATTAATCCGGATTGAGTTTTGCTTACTTTCTCTCAGGAAAAATATGTGCATCCTTAGATAAGTACATACAAATGTATACGGATGTAATGTTGGCACCTCAGGTAGCATAGAGATCCATGGCAGTTGCATGCTTCAAACTAACAATGATTAATCGTTACCATGGTCAGTATCACAGAACAACAAAACCAAAGTGTGTGAAATTATGTTTTGTTCCTTTTCATGATATCCTGTTAGTGATCTCTTCTGTTTTTGCAGGATTCAAATTTCACTGTCTTGCATTTGTCTTCATTTAATAGTTTGTTTCCAAATTATCCAGATTTTCACTAATCCGGATTGCCTCCAGTTCTATGTAATCCAGATAAATGAGGTTCTTGTGTTGTAGTAGTGGTGGAGCTATAGTGTGCACAACTACTGAGGTCATTAACACCCTGAGCACTTAGTGTTGTACTTCATTTCTTAGTGCTTCAATGCTCAGAATTAATTTTTACTTTCTCTACCAAGTGCATAGTAGGTAGAGAAGGTATTGCATTCCACCCAAAAATTCGATACCAAGATTTCACAAGAAATATATGTTTTGAGGCCCCTAAATCCAAATAAAGTATTTTTGAAAACATGTCTGTGTGTGTGCATGTGAGAGAGAAAGAGAACAGCATAATAACTCAAAAACGAAAAGTCGGATAAATATCAAACTTGGAATTCTTCCAAGAATGCGACACAAAGATTTTCAGGGAAATTCCCCCACCCCAACTACCCTTTACATGGAACATTTTTCGAAAATTTTGATTTTCTAAAAAGTGGTTCTTAACGATTTTTATACAAATACCATATATTAAAGATATGTATATGTAGGTGTGTATGTGCACGTGCGCGTTGTAGTTTCTGGGAATAATGAAGTCCTCTTAATTCAGAAGAAATTTTGTATAATCTTGTACAACTGGTAAGCGTTAAGCGATAAATAAAATGTACTACATCAAAATGTAGATCACTTTAAAACACACAATTTACTTCAAATAAGTTTTTTTGTGTCGTAAACTATTTCTGAGATACTGTAATTAAAGTTTTGAATTGTTTATTACTTGGTCATTCTCTTGAAGTCCTGTCAACATTCAGTTGTTTCTCACGATGCTATGGAAACAGTATGGAATTTTAAAGGCCAGTGTATAGTGTGCAGTTCTTAAACATTTGACTATCACTGTTCTCTTTTTATCTATAATGAAATGTGTGATGTAGCTATTTCTGCAAAGGTTCACTTGGATTAAAAGGTAGCAGATAGAAAAATAAGCTTTAGTAAGAATAGTTTATATACTCACTAATAAAGATAGAGATTAGAGAAAGTCGTGCGAATGTATCAGATTTTTTGTATGTATATAGGTTCAGAAAAAAAATCAAAGTTCAAGCAAATGACGAGTATACTTGGAATTTTAATATATGGGATATTCAGAGATTAAAATTTCCATTGTTAAGCTCTTAAAAATGAGATTCATTGTTACTATCATTATTGTGTCTGGCATTTTGACAGTAAAAAAATAGATGAAAAAAGAAACATAAATAATCTGTATGCTAAGAGGTTAATGGCTTGATCATAAAGGTGTGTTTGTTTGCAAGTTTTTACTTCAGTAGAAACTAACACTGTTCTATTTTTCTCCAGATTTTGTAACAGACTGAAAATACCAGTACCATACATGTGGATGACTGTCAGGGACACCAGAATAGAGATTGAACAAGATTCTTCCCATAAAGAATATCAGTTGAAATGAAATGCAACCCAACATTGCATCATTCTTCAGATTTTAATTCAAAGAATGGAATAGTTATTTTTTCTTCGAAATTTATGATGGAATCTAAGATTGATATACAGGAAATGGATACCAAAATAGAAGTCAAACAAGAAACTTGTTTGCCAGAAAGAACAAGTGAAATGAAATCTAACTCAAAAGTGACTTGTGTTTCAGATGTTTATATAAAGAGCAAGTCTGATTGCTTTACTTCGGTTTTTATAGTGCAGTCTGATGACTCCAACGTACACAGGGATTATCAGGAGATGGACACCAAAATTGAGGTCAAACAAGAACCTAGCTGCTCGGAAGGATCATTATCAGAACTGAAACTTGAATCAGAAGAAATTCACCTTAAGGAAGGTGCCTTGCATTTTGACACAAAGGTAAAATGTACAAAAATACTTTTTATTTTAGAAGCTCTCAACCTAACAGTGAAGGAATACATTTTCTCTTGGATGTGATATTCCTTAAGGCTCTTCGCATTAATTGGAGAATGAGAACTGGAATGGAAAGCTAAACAGCATATAACACTTTGGTTCACAATAGTTCAGGAACAAGAACGAAATACAAATCATCAGAAAAGTAGAAATTTGATTTTGCATTATGGGATGTCATTTGTAAATGACCAGTGATACTTTTTCACTTCCTTCCAATTCAGCCAACATAATGCAGATTAACCAATGTCAAAATTGCATAGACTAAATGCAGAGTTATTTCTCATTCCTCTAGCAGAAAATCTCACAAGCATCATTCCATTATTAATAGTGTACATTCACATTATTTGTTGTTTATTGTTATTTGTTCTTCACTGCTCATTAAATCTCAAGAAGCCAGGACATATTCCATATTTGCTGGAATTGGGGAGCTTGGAAAGTAAGGTTTTGGAACACTTCTACTCTTTACAGCTAGCAGATAGTATTTGTCCAGTGCCAAACGCGAATATCAACACAATTCTGTCGATGAAGTTACCAATGACATATAATTGTAATGTCTACTGTCTTAAATTGAATACAATAGTATACCTTAGTACTGGAAAACAAATGATAACGTACTGTGAATATAAGATTGTACACATTAGTATTAAATGCTTTTAAAACACTCAAAATGATAATTACTGGTGCTGAAAACAGCTAAAAGTGCACGGTACTTACAAGATGTCATTCACACTTGTACTGAAAGCAATTGAAAAAATACTTCACATTGCTAACAAATATTTACATACATACAAAATACCTAGTTATGTACATATACATATGTGCTAGAAACACATAAAGATATACAGTACTTGCAAAATCCTACACATTAATACTAAAAATAATGAAAAGTTTATTTTGTACCACAAAATCATACTACGTGTCCTCAAAAACATGTAAAAAAACCTGATGTGTTACATTCACATGACTTTCTCTACTCTTGTACAAACTATTTTTACAAACGCTTATTCTCCATATGCTTCATATTAATCGAGATGTTAATCTTATTGCTAATTTTCTTGTAGATGCAAGGGGGATTGGTAGGCTTTAAGCGATAGTCAAATATTTTAAGATCTGGTTACTAGGTGGAGTATTCCATTCTCTTTGCATTACCAGGACATAAAAAAATCCGATGTGTTACATTCATATGACTTTCTCTACTCTTGTACAAACTATTTTTACAAACTCTTACTCTCCATCTATTTCATATTAATGGAGATAAACATTTGCAGAAACGATCTTTTGACATGCAAAGAGAATTACATTTTACACATAGCGACCAGTTCTAAAAATATTTGACTATCGCTTAAGGCGTACCATGTTCCCCTTGTTTTGTAATTGCAGTGGCCTTTAAGCATATACATATCTCTTAATAGCTGGTTGCTATGTGCAGCACCATTCCCTTTCCCACAGATTAATACTCTTTGCATATACAAGACAAAAAAATGAATAACGAATTCCCATTTGAGAAAATAAGTATTGAAAAATTTAAGGGAATAACAAATATCTCAAAAATGGTTCACTCAGCAAAAAAAACGTATATGACATAAATTGTGTATTTTAACACGATCTACATTTTTTGTGTAGTAAAATTCTGTCTATCTCTTATGGTTTACCAGTTATGCAAAAGTTGATT
This sequence comes from Deroplatys truncata, assembly GCA_030765065.1. Taxonomy (NCBI): domain Eukaryota; kingdom Metazoa; phylum Arthropoda; class Insecta; order Mantodea; family Mantidae; genus Deroplatys; species Deroplatys truncata. The sequence continues at coordinate 18,445,566 of CM060984.1, read as the reverse complement.
ACAATGAAGAATACTTTTGGAGACATTCCCAGAAAATTCGAGATATACATTTCATTTGTCATGAAAATATCTTGAACATATGATATTTTAATCAAAATCGTTAGAGCCATTTTTGAGAAAATTAAAATTTTCGAAAGATGTTCCATGTAAAGGGTAGTCTGGGGTGGGGGGATTTTCTTGAAAACCTTTGTGTCGCATCTCTGGAAAATACTGAACCTAAATACCAAGTTTGGTGTTTATCTGACTGTTCGTTTCTGAGTTATGCTGTTCACAGACAGACACAGACACACACACACACACACACACACACGGACATGTTTCCAAAAATGCTTTTTTTGGATTCAGGGGGTTTCAAAACATGTATTTCCGGTGAAATCTCGGTATCAAATTTTTGGGTTGAATATAATACTTCCCCTGCTTACTATACGTAGTAGAGAAAGTAAAAATGAATAACGAACTTGAGAAAAAGTATAAGTATTGGAAAATTTAAGGGAATAACAAGCAATATCTCAAAAATGGTTCACTCAACAAAAAAAAAAGTATATGACATAAATTGTGTATTTTAACGCGATCTACATTTTTTTTGTAGTAAACTGTTGTCTATCTCTTATGGTTTACCAGTTATGCAAAAGTCGTTCACAATGAAGAATAATTTTGGAGACAGTCCCACAAAATTCGAGATATACATTTCATTTGTCATGAAAATATCTTAAACATATGATATTTTAATCAAAATCGTTAGAGCCATTTTTGAGAAAATTAAAATTTTCGAAAGATGTTCCATGTAAAGGGTAATCTGGGGTTGGGGGATTTTCTTGAAAATCTTCGTGTCGCATCTCTGGAAGATACTGAACCTAAATACCAAGTTTGGTGTTTATCCGACTGTTCATTTCTGAGTTATGCTGTTCACAGGCACACACACAGACACACACTTGGACATGTTTCCAAAAATGCTTTTTACTTTCTCTACTACGTATAGTAAGTAGGGGAAGTATTGTATTCCACCCAAAAATTCGATGCTGAGATTTCACCAGAAATATATGTTTTGAGACCCCCTGAATCCAAAAAAAATCATTCTTTGAAAACATGTCCGTGTGTGTGTCTGTGTGTGTGTGTGTCTATCTGCGTGTGTGTCTGTGAACAGCATAACTCAGAAATGAACAGTCGGATAAACACCAAACTTGGTATTTAGGTTCAGTATCTTCCAGAGATGCGACACGAATGTTTTCAAGAAAATCCCCCCACCCCAGATTACCCTTTATATGCAACATTTTTCGAAAATTTTAATTTTCTCAAAAATGGCTCTAATGATTTTGATTAAAATATCATATGTTTAAGATATTTTCATGACAAATAAAATGTATATCTTGAATTTTCTGGGAATGTCTCCAAAAGTATTCTTCGTTGTGAACGACTTTTGCATAACTGGTAAACCATAAGAGATAGACAAAGTTTTACTGCACAAAAAATGTGGATCGGGTTAAAATACACAATTTATGTCATATACATTTTTTTGTTGAGTGAACCATTTTTGAGATATTGCTTGTTATTCCCTTAAATTTTTCAATACTTATTTTCTCAAATGGAAATTCGTTATTCATTTTTTTTGTCTTGTATATGCAAAGAGTATTAATCTGTGGCAAAGAGAATGGTGCTGCACTTAGCAACCAGCTATTAAGAGTAATGTCTATGCTTAAAGGCTACTGTATTTCTACATTGTCCTTGTAAATATATATTCCCCTTACATCTACAAGAAAATTAGCAATAAGATAGTGTCTGCAAATGCTTATCACGATTAACATGAAGTAGATGGAGAATAAACGTTTGTAAAAATAGTTAGTACAAGAGTAGAGAAAGTCATGTGAGTGTAACACATCAGATTTTTTTGAATTCAGGGGATCCCAAAACATGTATTTCCCGTGAAATCTCGGTATCGAATTTTTGGGTGGAATACAATACTTCCCCTACTTACTATACGTAGTAGAGAAAGTAAAAATACTTTACGTATAAAATCACACACATCAGTAGTAAAAAATTTCAAATATACATATCCTCAATGGTTTTTATTCTGGCGACTGATTGAACACAAACACTTATTTTCAACAATGTGTTCTGCGTTTGGATGAATAGTATTGCTAGCAAGACACAGTATAGAGAGCAGATTATTTATCATTTAAATTAGACTGCCGAATTGTTTTACTTAAGTTCATTACTGAAAATAGCTATTCACATCTGTATGTGGAACCAAACATGGACATTATGCATCCTGGAAATTGTTTCAATTTAGGATATGTGTCCATGGTTTGCAGGGGGGTGATTTGTAGCCCCATTGTTGGAGAGCCAAACTTAAGATGTTTAATTGTTGCTGTTGCACCACGTATTGCGGGAGATATGTTTCTTGGAGTGTTCGCCCCAAGTACAATAACAACTTTCCAGTGGCCTTCGCCCCACGTTTACTTTTCCGGTGGCCTTCGCCCTACATTTACAAACCAACTTTTTATTTTTATGTTATTTATTTAAATATTATATATATGTATGTATGTATACCTCGGTTGCGTCATTTGTAATTTATTTAGGGCACATATCTCTTAGCAGGGCTGTTACAGCTAAAGAAAAAGTTTTACACAAAGTATAATTGTATTTGTTTTTTTTATTTATTAATCCTTCACACGATTAAATAACACTTCACTGATGTATCCTACTGTAGAGCTGTGAGATTATTGTTACTTGCACTTTTAACAGGTAAACTTTATATTATTCTCACTGCAATGAAATTTTCATGTCTCACACTGAACCTGTACCATATCGAAACTGCTTGGTTACGCTTTCTTGCAGCGCCTGCCGCCTGAATTTGTATATTTTCTCCATTTCAAGTCTCTGATTGGCTAATCCTACTCCACTAAAATACTTTTATTTAACTTAAGCTTTTCTAGTTTTTGATTGGCTATTTATAAACTGTTTTATATATTACATTATTATTGTTCCAAGAACTATTAGCAGCCTTATTAAACTTTCTAATATATTGTTGTTTCAAGCTTACCTTATTGTTAGCAACTTTCGGCTTTAACTTTGTAATTCTGTTTACTACGGAAAGCAGCTTGCTTCTATTCTCACAGCTCCTACATTGTTAAACTATGTAATACATTCTGATAACATTTTTATACATGTACATAATAATATAAACATAGTACAATGGCTGTAACATACACTTTATATATTATATTATACACATATTGCTTTAAGGCGGGCTGTTATTAAATAATTATATTATATAATTAAGCTGTTACCATTTAGCTATAAAAATACTGCCTCAGGTTAGACAGATAAAGATCTATGCCAGCTTTGCCATATGCCCTGACTGATGTGTTGTTTTGCAGGTGATTTAGTTCACATTGTAAATTGAATGGGGCATTTATATGTTTGAAAGATAATGAATTGACAAATAGAAGTGTATCTTTATCCATGGACTTAACATCCGAAAGTCGAATTTCAAATTGTGTATAGAGATGACGCAAAATAGAAATATATTTTTCTTACGTGTCGACCATTTTATCATTTAATGATTCTAAACAAGGAAAATGTAACATAATATGCATTTCCAACTCCGACATCCACGTACCTAAATTAGTGTTGACTGCATTGACACTATCAACAATAGTCTGTTTGTTCCCTTGAAGTTGCTATTCAGTCTATTAAGATGGCCAGTTAGATCTGCCAGAAAGGCAAGTTCACTTATCCATTTTGGGTCTGACAATTCATTCATGGTAGTTCCCCCTGAAGCAAAATGAGTACATCAGTATTGTAATTGTAATATTACAAATAATTTCAACTTATTAAGATTTTGTTATATAAAATACTGGAATTCATGTATTTATCTTTATGTACCTCAGATTCTAGGAAGGTGGTATTTCTTGTAGCTGAAGAAAACATGTTTTTGGTATCTTACCCTGACCCAGCCATTGGACTTTGCAGTAATAAGGGAAATCAGAAAATTCTTAGTCAACATCCTCCATAATCTGAAACAATTGTTAATGACTCAAGGTGTGAGACTTGATATAAGTATCTACTTTCATAATAGTATCCAGTACAGAATTTATATTTGCTGATTCTGCATGTAGCACCTCCTGGTGAATCAAGCAATGGATAAATAATACGTCTTGAATTAGAAATGTTGTTATGCCCCACGTATGGGCGCCAACTTGATGTAGAAATATTTATGGTGTTTATTTATTTGTACGTAAAATGTTTTTATGTAAACTTGAAGAAGGTTATGTTGTGCTGCTTTTGATTTGTTTGGTTATGTAATGGTTACTGTTATTACGCAATATGCTGCTATGTATGAGAAGTTGATTTTAAGATGTGTTTTTGTTATTACACTCCAAATTTTTTTAACTTTGTTATTAACACAGCTTCTATATATTACTTAGGTATGTTTGAATTTGCCTCAGCTGCATCACTCTTACTTTAGAGACATGTTTCTCTTAATCAGGGTGCGGTGCAACAAGAATGTAGACATCACAGAATTTAAGTTTTTAAATTAATTTCTTTTATTAATTCTTGCACATTTTTATAAAGCACTACACTTTTTAAGAACTGTGAGAATCTTTAATACTTTCACTTAGCGTTTATACATATTTTAACTATTCACACGTATAGAACACATCTTGTCTGTTCAATACCAAGGTTAGCCAGCAACTGAGTAACTTTCAATGGTAAAAACCCATAAGCTTTGGTATTTCAAGTCTCTGATTGGCTAATTCTAGTCCAATAGAATATCTGCATTTTACTTAAAACTTTTCTTTGCTGTTGATTGGCTAATTTAAAACTGTTACAGAAATTATGTTATCGTTGCTGTAATCATGACTAGTAATATTCAAACTTTTAAACTCATTATTGCCACAAGGTTACCTCATTATTACCTCATTGTTAGCAACTTAAAACTTATTATTCTCACAGCTCTTGCATTATTAGAGTATGTAATGTATTCACATAACATTATTAAAACATGTTTACAATAAAAATAAGCATTTGCAATGACTGTTGCATACAATTTAAATAGTTATTACATACATATTGTTTCAAGACGGGCTGTTATTGTATTTATTTATTATATAATACAATTGAAATTATTCAGGTATTAAAATACTGCCTTAGTCTTTAGTATCCACATTATTTTCACTCAGAAATTTGTTTAGCCACCCTACAAAGCATTTACTTTGCCGGTTAATGACGGAGCCGCATCAGTTGCTACCAACACTAATCCCTCCCCCCTTTTCTCCAACATGCATTACAGCTTCAAAAACGTCAGTACCACAAGTTCTGTTTTTAGTGGCACTAACTCTAACAACTCTTCTGTCACAGTCAGGTTTCTGTCGACTCTTCTTATAAATATCGCCAATTGCCCAGTATCCCTTAGGTCCATGCTGTCATCTAATCCAAAAGAAAACCATTCCAACTTTTGTATTGTTTCTGTTAATTGTTTCAACATCACAGGCCATTTTGTTTATTCTTTCAGTAACTGTTCGTGACAAACTGATGGATTTAAAACATTTTAGTAGATCGAAGGCAATATCTTCAGCAGCTATTAATATACAGTCTTTAATAAATTCTCCCTCGGCATAAGGTTTTAATCTTTCACGATATGTTTCAAAATACGGAGTTGATTTGAAGAAACGTCTCTATATATGGATCTTGAGGTTTGTGTGAATCGCTTGACTGTTTCATGTTTTCCAACATATTCTTCCTCTTATCCCCAAACTAAACTAAACTGAGTTTTATTTATGGATGCTCTTTAACTGCTGTGGTTCTTAGCATCCCATTCTATATCGGGCGTAAAAGACTGGTAATTTTGCTCAGAGGCCTCTTTATCAGGCTTGAGGTTCTTTTACGTGTCATAAATATACGACATGGGACCAACGGCTTTACTTCCCTTCCGAAGGAAGCCATGCTAAGGATTTTTATGCCCAAAAAAATCCATCGTCCTCTGCCGGGTTTGAACCTGCAACCTTGGGAACTAGAGGCTAGCATGGTAACCACTACTCCACAGAGAACGATCCTCTTATCCCCTGTTAACATAAATAAATATTCTCTATATATAAGTGACAATGACAATAAACGTGTTAATACTATTTAGAAAATAATAATCTTATTGAGAGGTGTGCCTGTGTTACCACCACCACCACCACCACCACCACCACCACCACCACCACCACCACCTCCACCTCCACCTCCACCTCCACCTCCACCTCCACCTCCACCTCCACCTCCAAAGTAAATCTGTACATGAAGGTTTTTCTTTTCCACACACTTTGGCATGAACTGAGTTGAAATGTCATTTGATATTATATTGGGAAATGCAACGAAAGTTAGTGGAACATAACAAACATGTCACTGTTTTACGTCCCTGAATCACAAAGTACTCTAGTTCCCATTCTTTATGAAAGCTGTATTTCATTTTAGTCTGTGTCATGCTTGTATATCCAGCACTGGCAATTAGGAATCCTGGGTATACCTCCAATACTCACTACAGCTCTTAGCACAGTGCCAGAGGTAAACAAAGTGGCGAATAGTGGTGTGCATAAAGGAGAAGTAGAGTCTACTGCCTCCAAAGAGGCAGACCTCCCCGTGTCTGGCTAGAGAGATCCCTAGCGGCTGTTATAGGTCATGGCAGTATTGAATATGGCGCTCATGTCCCGTGCGTTCTACAGCTCTTGACACATTGTTTTACTGTTTTTGACCATGATTTTAGTGTGGTAGGTTTTAGAATTTGGTCTGTTGGTTTTACCGTTTTTGTCCAAGCGGGTTTGTGTGTGATATTTTAATTTTTGGCTTTTAACGTTTATACTTTATACATTGTAAGGGCGCTAATAACCTTAGATGTTGAGCACCCTTAAACCCCATCTCATCATCATCGCAGTATTGAATAATTTCTACATTAAGGAGAGTAATATGCACAGTAAGGATTTAATATACCAGTTCCTGGAATGGGAATGAAAAAGTTAAAAAAAACTTGACCAAGTTATCTTTCCCATACCTGCGACCTGAGAAAGCTTTCAGTTAATTGTGAACACTCACATTGTAATACATGTATTTGAAGTTTGTTGTTAGTTTCTGTTCACAGTTATGTGAACCAGCCTTCATTGCAGTGATTCTGCAATGCAGTCATCATGTATAATAATAGAAATATTACTAATATAACTGTAAAGGTGGATGAAAAGCCAATAAAAGAGATTCTTAGTTATGATTCTTGATAAACATCTGATTTGGGATACACATAGATAAAACTGCTAATAAAATAAGCTCTAGCTTATATGTTTTAAACAGTATGGCAAAAATAGTTAATATAAAAACATTAAAGATAATATATTTTGGATTGATTTACCCACATTTGTCTTATGGTATATTGATCTGGGGTCATGGTCCGGCTAAATATACAAACAGGATTTTTATTTTACAGAAGAGAGCAATCAGGATTATGCTGGGCTTAAAGCAAACAGATTCCTGTAGAGGAGCGTTTAAAAGTTTAAAAATTTTAACTCTATACTTGCTGTATATATTCAAGGTAATATTTTGTGCAAGAACTAAATTTACTAATCCAAAAACAAACAATCAAATACATAATCATGAAACCAGATTTAATAATAATTTTCACTCATTTACACTGAACTGTATAAGGCTAAACCAAGTTATGTCGCTTGTTACCTGTATAATAAATTGCCTGAGGAGATAAAAGAAATGCAGAGAATAAGTAGATTTAAAAAAAGAATTGAAGAAATTCTGTATAAATGGTAGCTTTTATACATTGGATGAATGTATAAACATGGATAAATATTAACTACTATTTAAATAATAAGTCAACCGTATATAAGAATATGTTTTTCAATTTAAACTCTGTTATTGTTAATTTTGCTTTAGTTTTTAAATTATCCCTTGCCATCATGATTTTTTTCTTTTGCATTTATATATATGCCTGTGTTATTTATTTCTGACTTTGCCTAAGTCAGGTACATTTGTGTAACAATGGGTTCTATAAAGAATTGAATTGAATGTCTGGAGTGATATTCTGAAGTGCATAATTATATCTGCAGTCTCCTCTTAGCTTTAAGAAAAATTCTAAACAGTGAATAAGTGTTTGAATGTAAGAGGAGTCATATCTGAGAGTTGGGGCACCTAGATGTTGCTAATTCCTACAAATTCCAACCAAATTAGGTGAATTCTTTGTGACACATTTGTTCATAAAATTAATTTTCACTGTCCAATACACTTAACTTTCCAAGAAAATTATAAAAAAGAGTGAAAGTCATATCTCATTATGATGAAAATTTTGAAAAAAATTTAATTATTAAATTTTCCATAATCCTCAAATATAATAATTTAAAATTAAAAATTAAATTTTATTTAACACATCAACTTTTCCTGGAAAAAAATAACAAGCATATGGTTTTAATTTTCTAAAAATCAATCAATCCAAAACTATATTTGATATCTAGAAAAGACACTTTAGATCTCTTCATCAAACTTCAAAGAATGTTTACTGAAAATCTGAAAGAAATTAACAATTCTCCTTGTGCTCAAAGACAGGCATTGCAGCATCTTTAATAGATTATGATTGACATAATGCAGCTCTTCTCGGAAAATGTTAGTTATTTCTTCCTGTATACTATTTTGAAGTTCCTGTAATGTTTGGGGATTTTAGTTATACATTTTGTTTTTTAAATTGCTCCACAATAAAAAAATTGTAGCTAATGAGGTCTAGAGACTGAGCAGGTCACACCCGTACATTGATCACTCTGTCAGCAAAGATGTCCGAGCTGTATGAACTGCAGCCGTGTCTTGAAATATGGTGTGCATTGGCTCATCTGTCAATTGAGGGTAAAACTTCAAAGTTAAGGCTTGGTACTGGCAGCATTGTTTGGTAAAAGAAAATAGGGCAAATTATTCTAACCTCACTCACAGCACACCAAACACTGACCTTAGGATCATGTAGTGGACTTTGATATACAAGTACGAGGGAAACAGTGCAATAGCAGGGACTGGAGACTTGGGAAGGAAGTGGCGCGTGACTGCAACCCAGTGCTGCTAACAGCATTGCCGCTTGATCTAAAATGAAATTGAGCTTTACTTACCTGCTGTGATCCTTAGCATCCCATTCTGTAAACTCTTTTTATCAGGCTTGAGATTCTTTTACGTACCGTATATCTATGACAAAGGACCACCGGCTTTACTACTGCTTGGTCTGATGGCATTGTATATAGTGAAGAATTGGAAGAGAAAAATTACAAACTTTTAAATGAAGAATGAAATAGTCAATAGCACTGATTTTCCACTGTTATAAATAAGCACATCTGATCAACAGGTAGCAGATAAAGAGAACAAAATGACTTAAATGGAACATAGGGAAGGTGTTTTTGCACGACTTAAACAAAAGTAGGAAAAGTTGTGGAATGTAGGGTAGAGGTAGCCACTAAGGAGGAAACTCCAGGAAAAACATTACAACTGTAATTACTAGCAACAAGAGCAGGATGGAAATAAGACAGGGAGAGAAGCAAATAAATAAGGGCTGGTTTGATGATGAATGTAGTGCAGCAAAAAGACAGGTATTCAAAGACGTCAGGTTGAGGAGATTGGAAGAAGAATGTAAAACCAGGTGACCAGAAATGGGGACACAAATGGCTACTAGAGGCAAAGAGACAAGAATGGTAGCAAAATTTGGAAAAAAAAAATGCTAAAGGAAGCCATAGAAGGAAAAGATAGTAAAAAAAGTATGGCAAAGGTGAACAAGAAAGGAGAGACAAAAAATGAAATTCACTAAGTGAATGACTTAAGATATTTCAGGAAATTAATAGGGGAAGATAAAAAGGGAAAACTACTTTTAAGAGAGATAGGAAAATGGGCAAATTATAACATTGGAAGTACAACAGCAAATAAAGAACAAAAAAGCACAAGGCAGTGGTACCGGATGGAATTCTGATATAAAAATAATGACAAAGGTATTAAACAAAATTAAGGAAAATAAAGATATGCCAAAAAGCTGGAAAATAAGTATAGTGGTACCAGTTTATAAAGGGAAGAGCAAACAAACCAGAGAATTACAGGGGAATAGGTTTGTTATCTATATTAGGAAAACTTTACACAGGAATATTAGCAGAAAGATGAAAAGAATGGGCAGAAGAAAGGAAACTGTCGAATTTCAAGCAGGTTTTAGGAAAGAGAGATAATGTATTTATAATAAAGACAATAATCAAAATATCTGAGTAAGAAATCAAAATTTGCTTTTTTTCGCAGATTTTGAAAAAGCATTGATACTATAAACAGAGAAACCTTAGCTTGGAAATTAAGGAAAAAAAGGGTCACAATTTCATAAAAGAAAGTGGAAAAATTGATAAAGCAAGCAGTGAAATTTTGCATAAGATGCAAAAAAAAAAAAAAAATGGAGTCTTGCAGACGATTGAACAAAATCTAGGATTAAGGCAAGGGTGCAAATTGAGTCCCATTTTATTTAATCTATTCATAGGCGATATAATGAAAGAGTGAAAGAAGGAAACAAGCACTGTCCTACAACAGCAAATAAAGATACAGAATTGCTATATGTGGATGACCTAATGGTAGGGCCATATCAGTTACTGGGTTACAAAGGGCAGTAACTGAAATACAGAAAATTTTGTGAAGAATGGGGAGTTAAAATAAACACAAACAAGTCAGAAGTTACGGTTTGCGAAAAAGGAAACAAAATAAGAAAAGATGCAAAATCATATTTGGAAGAGTGAAAAATGAAAATGGTCAAGGAATTTGATTTCCTAGAGGTAGGGTTGCCAGGTGTCCCACATTATACAGGATTTTCTGTATTTGAAGGTCTGAAGTGCTGTCCCATTTCAAAAGCATATAGGATGCCTTTTTTGCCATATTTAAACAACTTGCTTCTCCAAGGTTAAAGTTTTCTATTTACAGCAGCATTTACCAATCCTATTTTTCAGTTCATTATTCTTTTGTTAGCTGCGATTCTGCTATGCATAGGCAAGCCAAGTGCCAGAGCAAGACACAATTGCATCTGGTTTATGTCAATGCAACAATGAGCGAACCCTGCATACTTTCATTTTCAAATGCTTTTAGCAGAAACAGTTAAAGTAGCAGTTTGTGTTGCGGTGAGAGTAAGACAGTTCCATTGTTAAGTGAAAGCAAAGAACAAAAGACTGCATCATTTGAAAAAATGGAAGATCAGTACAACTGGATTGCGTCCATTGACAATAATTGTTTCAAGGCAAAATGTGTTACTTGTAATTGGACATGGAGCTGAAAGGGACTTAAAGTAACACTTTTCTACTGCACTATATAAAAGTTTCTTGAGAGGCAAACAAACACATCCTCTAAAATAACAAAATTTATGTTTAAGAATGGACAAGATGACAACAGTATCATTGTTGCTGAATTAGCTTCTGCTACCACAATGTTCGACATAATCTAAGCAACAATAGTTTTGATTGCAGCATGAAACTAACCAGGCATGTTTTCACCAATGACTTGTCAACTGCGTCAAAATTAAGTTGTGGATGAATGAAAGTGGAAGCTTTGGTGAAAAATGTATTAGATCAAAAAGTGTGAATGACTTTATGAAGATTTTATCCTCTTCTGAGGAAATGAATCGTTTCTTCTCATTGACAACTGATGCTACCAATAAAGGGAACAGGAAAAAGTTTCCAGCCTGCCTGTGTTACTTTGATCCCCATGAAGGTGTTCAGTGGAAGCTAAGACAAATTTCCAGCAGGGCTGGTAGAACTTAGAAGAGGAGTAATGGGTAAAAGTTTTCAATAAATTTTGATGTAATAATAATAATAATAATAATAATAATAATAATAAACAAATATTATTTTATACTGATGTAGATTGAGTCACACTTTTTTACACTCACCTTCACTAATTAAAGTTACATAAAACAGGAAACGTTTTCGAGGGCATTCGTCCTCATCGTCAGCGACTGGGTGACTAAGGGTTGCTTTCTCCCGTGTCCTCTTCTTCCTCATCCTGCAAATTCTGACCCTGTTGCCATCTGGTGTTGGGGGCACAAAGTTTTAACACATTGCTTACAGGCGGGATTTCAAAATTAATGACGTTGTTGCTGTTTTTGACGATGTGTATTTTTTCCCAGATGTTCAATTCTATTGGTGTGGTGAGGGGTTTTAACAACTTTATACTTTGGCCAATGTGGTTTTCAGTCCAAAAATGGTGTGATACAGCAGATTTCTCTATTTGTTTTAGTTTTATGTTTCTTTGGTGTTCCTTAAGTCTGGTTTCCAAGTTTCTTTTAGTTTTTCCTATGTAGTATTTCTCACATTCCTCACAACTGATCTGGTAAATTCCAGATATTAATGTGTTTGGGATGGTATTTTTGAGAGGTGTGTTTAGTAAGTTCTTCAAGCTGAATTTGTTCTGTGGAACTAGTCTAATGTTAAATTTGTTGAAGATTCGTAATTGTTTTATGCTTTTACATCCTTTATTTTCTTCATTTTTTATGTTTTTAAGGTGCTGGATATCAGAAGACAGCAGTGAAACTGCATCTGCAATTTCTGAAAACATGAAACAATGTGTTGAGAAATTAAATCTTTCTCTAGAAAACTTAGTAGCTTATTCAGCAGATAATGCAAATGAAATTTTGGTGTAAAGAACAATGTCTATAAAAAATTTCAAGATGAAAATAGTGCTGTAGTGAAAGCAAATTGCAGTGCTCATCTTATACATAATTCATACTACATGTAAATATATGTGTTAGATGTGGACATTGAAACAGTTATTTAAAAGCTTACAGCCATTTTTCTTCTTTAGCAAAGAGAAGGGCACAATTGATATCTTTCTTTGAATTTTCTGAAGTTCTTAGACATGTTCCTACAAGGTGGATGTCTTCAGGCAAAACTGTAGACAGGCTTTTACAAAATTGGAATGGAATAATTAGTTATTTCAAAAGTTTATAGATTCAGATAGCTCCAAATTTCTACAGGAATACTTTCAGGCAAATATAGACAGCTGCGATAAAGAAATCCTTTTAAAGCTTTATCTGTCTTTTTTTTTTATTTATTTATTTATTTATTTATTATTATTATTATTATTATTATTATTATTATTATTATTATTATTATTATTATTATTATTATTACTACTACTACTACTACTTTCTCTACTATATATAGTAAGTAGGGGAAGTATTGCATTCCACCCAAAAATTCAATACTGAGATTTCATAGGAAATACATGTTTTGAGGTGCACTGAATGAATATAAAGCAGTTTTGGAAATGTGTGTGTGTGTGCGTGCGTGCGTCACGAAGGTTTTCAAGAAACTCCCCCCACCCCAGATTACCCTTTACATGGAAGATTTTTCGAAAATTTTAATTTTCTCCAAAATGGCTCTAATGATTTTGATTAAAATATCATATGTTTAAGATATTTTCATGACAAATGAAATATATATCTTGAATTTTCTGGGAATGTCTCCAAAAGTATTCGTCATTGTGAACAACTTTTGCATAACTGGTAAACCATAAAAGATAGACAAAATTTTACTGCACAAAAAATGTAGATCGCGTTAAAATACACAATTTATGTCATATACATTTTTTTTGTTGAGTGAACCATTTTCGAGATATTGCTTGCTATTCCCTTAAATTTTTCAATACTTATTTTCTCAAATTGGAATTCGTTATTCATTTTTTTGTCTTGGATATGCAAAGAGTATTAATCTGTGGCAAAAAGAATGGAGCTGCGCATAGCAACCATCTATTAAGAGATATGTCTATGCTTAGAGGCTACTGTATTTTTATATTGCCGTTGCAAATACAAAACAAGGGGAACATAGTACACCTTAAGTGATAGTCAAATATTTTTAGAACTGTCGATATGTGTAAAATGTAATTCTCTTTGCATGTCAAAAGATCGTTTCTGGAAATGTTTATCTCGATTAATATGAAATAGATGGAGAATAAGAGTTCATAAAAATAGTTTGTACAAGAGTAGAGAAAGTCATGTGAGTGTAACACATCAGATTATTTATTATGAATTCTTATAAGTAGCTTAAAATACCCAGTTAACTATATGTCTATTTGTGGACTAATAATAATTTTTAAAAATAGTTAAAGAAATAATTTTTGGTGTAATTTTTTTTATATTTATAACTTTTTGGTGGCAACCATGTAATTTAGGATCAAAATCTTTAGCCTACTAAATGCAGCTAAACTTTCTGTACAACCACAAACTTATAAGTTAAATAGATTTTGAGAAAAGGTTCCTGAAGTTTAAAAAATGGAAATGGCAAAAAGAACAAGGTGAACACATTGTTATGTATCAATATACTGTAACATATCTGGACCATAAAAGCCTTTAAAGGTCCAAATAACAAAAACAAAATTACATAGGTATGTTTCTTATCCATTTATAACACCAAGTTACAAATGAAAACTTTTTTCTGTAGTACAATTAAAAATAGGTGACTTTTACTAATTTTGGTGCGCAGAACTCAAAACCAAAACAAGCACAATGAATGTTCAATGAAAATATAATTGTAAAATTTACAAAGATATTATACTCTCACATACAACGTTTAAAGAAAATAAAGAATAATAACATGAAAGCATACCTGAGTTATAAAATGTGTGGTAGTTGTCATGGGTACACCTTTTTCTTTTCCCATGGAACTTTAATGTATGCGGTTTTCTCAAATGTTCTCTGCTAGGTTTGTCACATGCAAGACACCAGCAGTAATCAGCCATCACATGTGTATTCCAACCTCCCTGATAAATCGTTCAACATCTCTCAAGTCCTGGTGAAACCTTTCACCTTGCTCGTCACTGACAGCTCCTAAATTCAGCAGGAAGTAGTCAAGACGTTACTTGAGGAAATGAAGTTTCAAACTCATATTACAGCTGAGCAGTCTGACATTTTCCACATATTTCTGACAGTTTCTTTGTACTGAGGGCCTTTCACATTGCCCAGCAATTTCTTAACCTCTCTGAATCCATTCCACATATCCTTTTCAGTTTCATTCATAGAGCTGGTAAAATTAACATGTTTCATCAATTTCCTTATCTGTGGTCCATCAAATGCTCACTCTCTGGTTTTAGTCTGTAACAATGGAAACTTTGTGCATAAGTACTGAAAGCAAGGGAAACTTTTGTCAAATTGTTTCATCATGCCAAGTTTTATGTGTAATGGAGGGAGTAGAATATTTTGACTATCAACAAGAGGCACATTAACATTTTCTTATCTAGATTGCAGTTGCTGCCTCTCAGGCCATTAGTCAGTTTCCAATGTTTTTCCTTCACCCTGCTATCCCATTCGCAAAGAAAACAAGGGAATTTTGTGTATCCTCCCTGTTGTCCTAGTAACAAACCAATGATCTTCAAGTCACCACATATTTGCCACTCATGGTCACGTTACTTAATTTTCTCAAGAACTCACTTCAGAGTTTCATAAGACTCACTTAGGTTCATAGAATGTGCAAGCGGTATTGAACCTAACTTGTTGCCATTATGGAGTAACACTGCCTAAAGACTTTGTTTGAAGAATAAATAAAAAGACGCCAGTTACTTGGCTCATATGCTTCCCTGCCCAACTGTTAAATAAGATTACACACATCCACACAAAACTTGTACTTGTGGAACTATATTTCGCGATTCCTGTACCACAAAAATGTAACGCCAGGTATTAACAAATTCTTCTGTAGTCTGAGCCCAGTAATTCACTTTTTTGTTTTGTGGGGCCTAAATCCCTCACTAAATCATTTAACTCAAATTGATTAAACTGTTGTGGTGAATTGTCAAATTCTTCTAGATCAGAAATCAAACTCATTGTCGGAAGTCAGACAGCTACTTTCAGATTCACTAAAATTGAGGTCTGCTGGTGGTGTAGGTATGGGTAGTTGAGATCCATTAGGAATAGGTAATGTAGCTGAGTTCAGATTTGGATATTTAATTCCTGCCTTATTTTTGTTGTAGCCAGCAACTTTTAACATACATAAGTAACAATCATCATGGTGATTCTGCTGCTCTCTCCATATCATTGGTTTGGCAAATGCCATTGTCCTCTGTTTCCTTCATACCAATAACATAATCCCCCAATACAATTGTTACATGCAATATGAGGCACAAACGATTTCTCCTGATCACCAACTTTCTCTTTGAAATATGATCAATATAGTTTCTTTGTTTGTGAGTCTATTTTACATACGTTCCCATCAAACAGTAATACCCACAAATGTAACAAAACTTCTGAGGACTTTGTACACACTATTTCCTGCATAATCCATAAGTCATACTCAAACTTTTATTGTAGCACTACATATATACTCATAGAGTATGAACATGCGTATTAACACAAGTTTTCAGCTCAACTGAAGTTGAGAATTATGATAGCTGTAAATGTAAACATAAATACCTCGCAAGAAGACAGACCTGACCCATAGAACAAACTTATAAGTGCTGGGAATATAAACATAACCATCTGGGTGATAAGGGAGGATGGAAGTGAGCCGATTAGGAAGGAAATTAACAACAGGTTTAGAATAGCATAATGAAATGTAGCAATAAGCTGAATGAATTTAGCACCGTAAACATATATGCACGTATAAAAACTGGATGTGATTCCAAAAATGGACTTCATTTTTGAAATCAGGGCAGTAATTTCCATTAAAATAACATATTTTCCTTTATACTGCAGAATCAATGTTGACCTCAATCCATTACAACAAAAAGCTAAAAATCAATTTTTTTGAACCCAAATCTCTACCAAGTGTGCTTAAGTTTACCTATTAGGGTGGTGATTCTTTGTATAAACTTTTTTTGCAGAGTTCCTTACATATAAATGCACTAATTTCCTAAATTGTTTTCTGATAGAACATTTCATTTTCACTTCTTAGGTTTAGTGTGTAGCAGTCCCATTGTCCTAAACTTACTATCCAGATGTCTAACAGTTTCTCTGCTTGGAACTGGAGTACCAGGAAATCTCTCCTGAATCTGTCTACATCATGCACTTTTTACATGTGTATTGTACATAAAAGTTTGTTGTTCAAGCGTGAATTTGTCGGCAGGCACTGCAGTGGACTAATAACAAGACATTAACTCTCTTAAGCAAATCACATACAACACAGATGTCTTGAATAAACTTTCACCTTTTGAGATACATGACTCTCTTCACAGCTTGAACACGCAGCAACTGAAACTTAGCTAATAAAGATAACCTTGAATGCGTCATGAAAGCGCTGAGGTTACTGCAGTACAGCTTGCTACACATTTAGTGGTCTGTGGCATCACCTTAAAATGCCCATGCTGTGTTTTCCTGACTAAAGCATGATTATTCCAAAGTAAAAGACCATAACTTAGATGTTTATGAATGTGTCTATAATAAATGGATAATAAAGCTGAAGAAGATTTAAAACCTCATAATGTAAACAAACTTCTACTTATTGTATTAGGGACTTAATTAATTCCAATCTCAACCAGGCTTGAAGTGAATGCCAAGAAACTTGGTGGAGACTTCAGTTGCAGAGAAAGGGTCACGGATATTAAAAGTGAGATGAACTGTTTTGTCCCCATTGACGCAAAGACTTATATTTACACCATTTATCAATTTTATCATTAAGTACATTGAGTTTAATGTACAAACTGGCATCAGAATTGACAGAAATGTGTACTACCAAGTCATCTGATACAAGCAAGGTTCAGGACAATCATCTCAAATGTTACAAGTGAGATAATAAAGAAATTAAATTGAGTTTTATTTATGGACACTCTAACTACTATGGTTCTTAGCATCCTATTTTAAATTGGGCGTGAAAGACTGCAAAGTTTGCCCAGAGCCTCTATCAAGCTTGAGGTTCTTTTACGTGCCATAAATCTATAACGTGGTGCCACTGACTTTACTTCCCTTCCAAAGGAAGCCATGCTAAGGGTCTTTAAACCCCCCAAAAAATCCATTACACTCTGCTGGGTTTGAGCCCATAACCTCGGGAACTAGAGAATACATAATACAGGAAGACCGTGCTTTACCATATAGTTGTATATATTACAAAGATAAGATTTAAAAAGTTCACACTACTTTTGTCAAAGTCATAATATTTCAATTTCTTGATGCTTTGACATACTTCCACTTGGATTGTAGCCTGAGAAATTAGGAGGCTTTCCTTCTTTGTTTGGGATGCTGTGTTTGTATAACAGGCAAGTATCAAACCAGATTCACAGCTGTAATTTTGGTTTGTTCAATATAAAGTGTTGTTTTATAAGGACATAATGTAATGTTCTTGTGTATACATATTTCATTGCTTATCTCTGCCTTTTTTACTTTTGGCAAATATTTAAATTTATAAATGATTATGAATATACATCACTTAAGGGGAGATTGACTACATAAAAACCTATTTATCTGGCCCGCATTAATCCAGATTTCTGGTTTATCTGGATTTTTTGCTTACTGTTACGAGGGTGATTCAAATATAAAAGGTAATTGAGCCAGTATACTGCGCGAGGCGTTCTAAGCAGCAGGGTTGAAGGTCAGCATGTTAAGGTGTGGTAACCAGCTTGGTTAGCTGATAAATGAACAAGAGGTTCCTTCATCTGTTGTACAACACATTTTTATAAGGTTTTTAACCAATGAAGGGGTTAAACCCCCTGAGACTTAAACTTGTTTGAAGGCACAGTTTGGGGATGCTACACTGTCCAGAACAGAGTGTTTACTTGGGCCAGAGAATCTAAGGCCTGTAGAAAATGAAGGTCATGTCTCACAGATGACAACATCTGTGCTGTTCAAGAGCTCATTAAAGGTGATTGCCAGTACATTGTTGAAGAAATTGCATTAGAAGTCGGCATCAGCATGGGAGTGCTCATACCATTATCAGTGAACATCTTGGGTTTAGAAAAATTATTGCTCAATGGGTTCCGAAGTTGTTAACTGAACAGCAAAAACAAATCAGGTTGCAGATCTGTGAGAGTCTTTTGAATTGATTCTGGCAAGAAGGGGAGGATTTTTTTTAGGTGCATCCCCACATGTGTTGAGACATGTGTCCATCATTACAGTACAGAATCCAAAATGGCAAGTAAGGAGTGGCAAAGTAAGGATGAAGCCATAAAAATCAATCTTATGCAAACTAATAGCATGTTGTAGTGCCAGTATTCAAATATGTAGATGCAGATCATGTAAGTGGTATTATTGGTGGGCTGTTCTCAACCACAAGTGAACTCGCCTGCTTACAAATTTATAGTAGCAATCCCTTTTTACAGAAGTGCCCCCTCATTTGTTAGCAGTTCTGAGAGACTTCTGGTTAAATACAAAGCTTTTTGGTTATTCTGAATAGCAATACTTGGTCTACTTTTGCAACCATATTAGAGTTAACTGTCAAGGAAGGCATGCCAATAATACAGTAATTCTTCCTAGGAATGCACAACTGAAATTTCCTAATACAAAAGGAAGAAAGATAGTTGTTATCATTCACATATATTTCACACTTCACAGTATTTTGCTTGCTTTTAGGCATTTGTATCTAATACCACTGTAAAGCCTTTTCATGAACTGAGCATGGTGTATGAAAATAGATATTTTGGCAGCTTTTTTGACAATGTCCTTGTAATCTGGTAGTACAAACTCAAAAGCATTTTTTTCTAAGAAGAAACCTGAAATGTTTGTTCTGAGTGAAATTAGCAGCTTGAGTATGTGTTCTTAGGCTTGAAATTCCAAAGCCTGTGATGTCTGTTTTCTACCATTAAAAGTTTTTAACAATTTTGATTATATAAAAAGGTTCCCTTAGAAGATGCATTGTGCACTATAATCAAAGTTGCAGGATATTATAAGAAATATATACCTAAGTATTTAAAATTGATGTGTTGGTTTTTATGCAAAACCCATTGGTTTGGAACTAATAGGCACATAATGTATTGAAGTCAACATTTATCATGATAAACGTGAAGTAGATAGTAAAATTGAGTTTTTATGAATAATTTGAGATTAGATTAGATTAGACTGTATTCTCTGAGTTCACTAGCAGCCGTAAAGGCTTGTGAACATAGAACATGTCAAGGAAATGTACAAAAATTACATATAAACATAAATATTACACAGAATATGGAACATTTGAAATAAAATAGACACATACTATATGCGTGTCAAGGAAATGTACAATAAAGTTACATATATACATAAATATTACCTCCTTACTGTTATAAGGTTAACATACGTACAGGCAAGAACAGTTATTTTAACATTCACTAGGATTTTACCTTTGTTCGTCTGATCATTTTGTTCTATTTGATTTGTAATGCATAGCATTTACTGTCAGTTCTTAATATACATACATTTAAATAGCTTCATTAATTCTAGAGCAGGCATCAAATATGACTGGCAATTGTCATTAATATTTACTAATACTACTTACAGAGCTATATAAGTATTATCATCAGGATAATTTGTCATTCAGATAATCTTGTACAGAATAATATGCTTTTGAGCATAGGTACTCTTTAACAGCAGTTTTAAAGACATTGAAATTGTCAACTTTTCTCTTAAGATCATTAGGGAGAGTATTAAATATTTTTATGGTCTCGTAATATACACCTTTCTGGAAGCAAGAAAGCTTTGCACTGGGATGATGGATGTTACCCCTTTGTCTAGTGTTTATCTCATGAATTTCCATGTTTGTAATAAATGTGGCTCGATTGCATACATAGAATTTTAAGATTGAAAATATATACATGCAAGGTAGGGTTAATATCTTCAGTTTTCTGAAAAGATGTTTGCAAGAGTGTCTGCTATGAGTGCTGGAAATGATTCTTATAATCTTCTTTTGCATGAGGAATATTCGTTTACTTTCTACCGAATTTCCCCAAAATAATATTCCATATTCAATGATAGAGTTAAAATATGCATAGTATACTAATTTAAGCGTATCTATAGAACTGACATTTACCAATGCTCAGATAGCATAACATGCAGAACTGAGTTTGGGTATGATATACGTAATGTGAACTTTCCAATCTAAATATCTGTGTACTTGGAGGCCCAGAAATTTAATGTTGTCTATTTGTTCTAGTGACATGTCGTTAATCCCAATTTGTAGAATAGTTATGAAAATAGATTACAGTGAGCATACAAAGTCTTGAGATGGCAGAGCAGTGCATGGTAAGCCAAATATTTGTGTTTGAATCCCAGGCATTGTGTTGAATTTTACATGAGGTGTGATCAAAAAGTTTCTGGAATGGCTTCACAACAATTTTGCCATTGACCTGCCTTTAATTCTTAACCAGGCTGTACATGCAGCCCTGCCTCTTGATAACAATCAAAGGTCACATGACTGCGACCTTGTGGTGCAAAGGTAGAAGCTCTGAAGTGAACGCGTGTTTTGCACCTCCTGATATTTTTCTGTCTAGCGAAAGTGCTAGATTATGAAGAACAAACATCAAATGTTGCTTCAAACTTGGTAAAACTGCAACAGAATCCTATGAAATGTTAAACACAGCATATGGGGAGGAAGTAATGGGCAGAACTCAAGTATTTCAGTGGTTTTCAAAATTTAAAAGTGGTGTGATATCAGTTAAGGATGCAGATTACAATAAGAGAAATTTCTGATTCATTGTGACTCTTCTTTGGAATTGTTCAAAGCATTTTAAAGACGATTTGGATATGAGAAGAATTGCTGCAAAGTTGGTGCCCCACCTATTTGCAAATGACCGAAAGGAAAGCCGTGTGATTACCTGCATAGATCTTAAAGAACAGCTTAAAAATGACTCACAGTTTATGGAGAAAGTTATTACTGGTGATGAAACATGGGTTTATGGGTACAATTCAGAAACGAAGCAACAATCTTCACAATGGAAGGGTCTATCTCCACGCCCAAAAAGGCCAGTCAAGATCGATCCAATGTGAAGTCCATATATATATTAAAGGAATTGTACATAAGAAATTTATACCACAGGGTCAAATATGAACCAAGTGTTCTACAAACAAGTATTGCAAAGATTAAGGGAGACGCAAACGGCCGGAAAATGGAGGGCTGGTGACTGTTCCTGTATTACGACAGTGCGCCCGCCCACAAAGCCCTTTCTGTCTGCCAATTTTTGGATAAAAATAGGATGAATACTGTTCCCCATCCCACCTTTTCTCCAGATTTGGCTCCAGCGGACTTTTTTGTTTTCCCGCGACTTAAAATGCGACTCCGAGGACACCGTTTTGAGGACATTGATATTATGCATCGCGAATCGCAGAAGGCTCTGAACGTGTTTAAAGAATATGATTTTCAGAGGTGTTTCCCAGCAGTGGCAAAAACGCTTGGACAAGTGTATCAACTCCCAAGGAGACTACTTCGAGGTTGACAGTGCAGAATGGATAAATCAAAAGTGTTGTGTTTTTAGCCTCATTCCGTAAACTTTTTGATCACACCCCGTATCTGATTCTACACTATCTCCAAATGCTTGTATCGTGCCTTAGTGATGATATTTATGAAACAAAAAAAATGTAGGTATTACAATCACTTTACTTTCTCTATCCTCTCATTTATTTTCATAATAACCTTCATATTGTTGATAACATTTATATTCCCAGCTAGGTGCTCATCTTAATCACGATGAATGTTGACAGAAGTGATTTCAATACACATTTTGTAGAAGATATACAAGGGCATACGCATTTTATGTGCACATGTCTCGAACTGCTAGTACTGGTTCCTTCCTGAAAACTGAGTTTACAGCGTCTGTTTTGTCCAGACAGTTCCAAACTGGTCCCAAAAGCTTGTGGCTAACAATGTGCTTACATTAGTAGTTTCAGATGGTTCTGAAAATATTTTGTTGTGCCTACAACTGTTCTTTGAAATAACACAAACCTGTGTTATGATGGTTATTTTACAAAAAAAAAGTGGTTGGTTTAGTCAGCAGCAGTAATAGCGATAAAGGTACCTATTTTAATGATAATGTTCATTTAGTGTGTGGTGTTTTCTAATATTTGAATACTGAACATTTACATTACTTCCTTCTCACCCATGCTCGCTTCTAGTTCCCGAGGTCGCAGGTTCAAACCCAGCAGAGGACGATGGATTTTTTTCGGGGGTTCCTTCGGAAGGGAAGTAAAGCCGGTGTTACCGCGTCGTAAATTTACGGCGCATAAAAGAACCTCAACCTGATAAAGAGGCTTCTGAGCAAAATTTCCGGCCTTTCACGCCCAATATAGAATGGGAGGCTACGAACCACAGTAGTTAAAGAG
Source organism: Deroplatys truncata (assembly GCA_030765065.1). Classification (NCBI taxonomy): domain Eukaryota; kingdom Metazoa; phylum Arthropoda; class Insecta; order Mantodea; family Mantidae; genus Deroplatys; species Deroplatys truncata. Next base: position 18,422,351 of record CM060984.1, on the reverse strand, counting down.
CGTCCATAAATGCAACTCAATTCATTTAATTTTTCCTTCTCACTTAACACTGTATCAGTCAGACAAGTTCTCAGAATTCCAGTTTGCTAATTTAACCCCTGTGTTTCTTTATACTACAAGGTATTTGTAGGGCGTATCACTAAATTGGCTGCCTAGTTAATTCATTTATGTTAATATTTGCACATTAAAACTTTTTTGTGATAAATATAACGCCCCTTTCTTTAAAATCGTCAGTTCTGTCAGTTACTATACCATTTTAAATTTTATAAATTACATTAATAAGTAAACACGCCAATAACAGCCACATCAGAAAGAATGAAGAGATGCGAGCAACAAATTACTCGTGGATAACGGAAATGATGCTCATCATAGCCTATATCTTCCAGTAAATCCAGAATTGCAAAATCCAACACAACTGTTTCACAGGTAAGACATCAATATGAGTTCAGCTATGTGTATTTGCAAAACCAAATAAAATTTACAAATGATTGTTGTACAGGGAGAAATTAAAAATGTGTTGACAGTTGTGATGTATATTTTAATGAATGCCCATAATACAGAAAATCGCGCCAAAGCATTTATCTGACTAATATCAAACTCTCAAGTAGCAATTGCTAAGCTTATTTAGTGAATGAAATGTTAATAAACCATATTAATAAAATGAAAATAACATAGATATTTTATTTATTATTATTTTAGTTTATATCATATCAGTATACAGAGTGATTCAAGAAATGCTTTTACAAAGTTTGGGGACGAGTTTCTTATACCGAAACATGAAAAACATGTATGCAAAAATCCTTCGTTTCCGATTCGTTAAAGTTCAAAATGTTATTAGTGAAAGAATATTAAATTCATGCAATATATTTTTTCACGTCAGCTTGTTAGGAAGTGTTCAACACACAAACTCATATCATATGCTCGAAACGCCCTGTTGCATCTAGAAACGCCTGCATTCGTCGAGTCATGAATTGTCGCACCCTGTCAAACACTCCCTGGCGGTGTCGAATGATTTTACAGGCTTCCATTACACTTCGAAGAAGAGCTTCTTTGCATAAACCAATTGGAAACGTGCAGACCATGGAACTTGTCCTCCTCTACCTATCCATCAGCCACACAAACCGCAGCAAAGGTTGATTGACTCAGCTGTCTTCGGTATGAAAACCACCTCTGATACAGTCGTGCAGCCTCTCGTCCATTATCAATCCTGCGGCCGCACATTCATGTCTGCATGCTCACGAAATGAATATCCTGGCATGGTTTAACGGAACGCTCAGTTAACTCACTACATGTACACATATAACAAATGCAAACAAATATGCATGGCAACACATCGCTATTTATATGGGATACAATGAGTCACAGCCTTCTATGAAGAATACATAGCTAAATGAAGTTGTTGGGTTCGACCTAGAAAGACGTTGAACGCCAACTTTCATTAATAAATTAATAATGCGAAAACGAAGCATTTTGGGACATATGTTTATATGAACTTTTTTCTTGTTTCAGTGTAAGGAATCCGTTCCCAAGCTTGGTAAAACCATTTTTTAATAATTCTGTATAACAGTGCAGTCTTCTTTGTTCTTTAAGAAAGTTCGGTTTGTTTCTTTAGCTTACAAATCGGGTGCATTTGCGAATCACGAAGATTTCAGTGGTAGTGTCTTGCGTTCGGTTCAAACTGGCATAGCTGTGAATTGTTCCATATTCAATGCCTGTCCCATTAAGTAGATCAGAGATTAGATAACGGGGATTGTGGTGGAGTTTTGTCGGCCTAAAGGCATATTGTGCAACCCCATTGGAATGGATGCGTTTATTGTTTCCCAGAATCTGTTCCCTGTCCATTAGGTAAAGCGTAAAAATACTTGTTTCATTCTTCATATCATCCCTACAAAGCACTCCAATAATAAGGTTAAACATGTCGCTGAATGTTAATTGTTTTCCACACATGCCGTGTGTAGGTCAAAGTTGTCACGAGAGTGACAAGATTGGAAACCTACTGCTTTCACCAGAAAATTGATTACCGTGTATAATAATAATAATTTTTACAACTATTGAAGTTGATTATAATCAATTTAAAAATAGAATATACTTTAAATGCAGACAGGATAATGGGCTATCCAGTCTTCATCACAAAGCGCTCTCATTTCTTAGACTACTATACTTGGCGCCAATCTAGAAGGTGATTGACATTTCGCGGGGGGGGAGAGAGAGAGGCGACGTTGCCGCTCATCGCGACCACGTGGAGAGCGTGTCGAAGGCGACTGGATTGCGCCTGCATTGTAGAGCGGATATTATTTATATTCGTATACGAAGATAAATGTAAAATAATGAATCTACGTGCAGAGGATAGGTCATGCAAGAATATATCAGTGTAAAGATCTGCGTTAACAGAACAGACATACCTGTGAAATATTGATGCTTATTCTAATGAAAAAATGCCATTGATTTCCGAATCGCTTGCATCGCTGTTGTTACTGCTGCTGCTCGCTTGATAGACAATGTTGCCATTGCCACCGTCGTCATCATCATCATCATCTGAAGAGCTGCTAGAATTCCCCATGGAAATGACAAGCTGTTCTATAGTGTCTTCCAAAACTCCTTCATTTTCCCAAGCTGCACTTATTACACCCTTTGTATGAGTCACCGCTTTTTTCCAGTTTTCAGCTTTTACTGCTGTTAGTGCCTCTTCCTGAGCTTTATTACTGACGACACAGTAAAACCTTTATTGTTTCGCCCAACATAACCCTTTATGTCGGCCCAAATTAATTCAATCGGGTTAAAATGACAATGATAAGGGGGAAGCCTAACTATTTTGTGATCATGTTCTGCAGCAGTGCCGTCGACTACATAACTTGGAAACAGCGGTTTGTTGGCTTTCACAAGTTCCAATAGCTCACTTTTCTTCAGTCCCCCCTTCACCGGTATACTGCGTCGAACAAGCCACTGAATTATTTCATTTTTTCTTGTTTCCATTGTTTGTGCTCTATCAGAAATTACTGAGTGGTATTTGGCATTGTCCATTACTATTACAGATGGTCTGGGTAAATTTGGAAGAAGCTGCTCTTTGAATCATTTAAGAAAAGTGTTATGATTCATTTCCTCGTGATAGTCCTATGTCTTTTTTTATTTAAAAAGAAGACAACAATTGGGAACAAAACCCGATGCAGTTCCAGAATGGAGAAGTATTATTCTGCCTCCTTTACCTAACGGCACATTCATTGTTCCTTCCAACGTATCGTCTGTCCAGCCTTTACTGACAGAATGATTGACATTTACCCACGTCTCATCGAGCCAAACAATGTTCTCAAAATCATTTTCAGAATCTCCCGAAGGAACCTACAGCGCCAAGCACAGATGTCAGGTTCTTCCATTATCAATTTTCTGTCATTTACTTTTTTGTAACGAAAACCTAACTTCTTCACTATTCTACGCAAAGAAGATCTGCTACCTTGAAATAGCTCGGCTTCCTTTAAAGACACATGGAGCTTGAAAATAGTGGGATTCTCCTTTCTCCTATAATAGGAATAAATGTGTCTACGTAATTGCATGCTGCTGGAAAGGATCGAAGTTGGTGACACGTTTACATCCTTTTCTTTTCTTTCCAGGAGCTTCTAATTTAGACCCCGATACCTGATTTTCTTCTTTATAATACATTTCTTTCCCAATCTTAACCACAGTATTCTTACTGATTCCTACAGCACGCGAGGTCCTATCAAGTACAATGGAGAATGGAATAAGAGAGCCCCTGCTCAATTTCTCCTCTTCGAAATATTCTATCACAGAGCATATTATTTCCTGCGCCTGTCCTTTAATTGAGATACCTTTACCAAATACAGTTTTATTCGGTTCCCGAGTGCGTTCAGTTTTTCGTTTGGCTACGCTATCTTTGTCACTATTTTTGGACATTGTTAAATAGCCATTAAACACAATTATAAATGCTCACACAACACACGCACGCACGTTAACTGCAACGGTCGCTCGACCGGCACGTCATGCCAATCTCGTGTTACGGTATCGACAAGGCATTTGCGTCTATCGTTGCTATAGAAACGTCTTAGTTCTAATTGGTCCTTCTAATGGTTGCTATGACGACCGCTGTGACGTATTCATCTCCTCCCATTCACTTAAAGCTTTCCGCCACTTGGTTAGTAACTGTCACTCACCTTGATTGGCGCCGACTATAGTTGCACACAAATGCTGCTACACCTTGTCCTTGTGCATTTTAGGTTGGTGGTTACTTGCCTACATAAATATAACATAGGCCAAGGGTTCTAAGGTACTGCACTCTGAAAATGTCGACTTTACACATTAGCAAGCTTTATGTTTACCTTCCTGATTGACAAGTTTAAATTTCTTTAGATGCACTAGCAATAGTGGGCTTAGGTAATATAATTATAAGTTGTTTATAATCTCATAATTTCCCTTGTTTGAAAATTGACTCCTCTTCTTATAAATCTAATTTTAAGGGTAGTTTAAAGATGTAGTTTTATGTAGTTCCAGGATATACGCAATGAAAAGTTGGAGTTGATGTATTTCTATGTTTGTGAAGATAATGGGTGCAGAACTTTAAATAATGTGTTTTTAAATGTTCTCAGGTTTCTAGCGATGTACATAAGTAGAAGCCTGAGAAACATTTCGAGTTATTATGCGCCAAGAAAGCTTCATATTTTATTTTAAGCTGTGCATGTTTGTGTCTAGTGATGGTGCTTCAAGTCAGAGCACAGAGTGTAATAATGGTCTTGATAGTGTTAATGATGTGAAACTGTTGCTAATGTCATTTGATGCATTGCTGATAATGGTCTAAAAATGACAAACAGGTTTGGACGTATATAGCAATAGTGTTGCATATATGTGTATTTTGTTGTAAGAAATGGATTAACGTTGTTGCGGCATCGTTGTGTTATCTTTTTGCTGAGTGCCTGTTATTGTTTTATTACTTTGAGTTTTGGGTTCTTTGTGCTCCGGCTAGCTATTATTTCTCAGTCGAGCATATCTCTTAAACAAGGTGTGTAAACGGAAAGGAGTTTTTACTGAAAGATAACACTGATAAAAGAATTTGTTTTTACACTTTTATTGCCGTCACACTTTATTCATTTCACATAATTATTCTTGATAACGCCCGACAGAAACTTATATTTTTTATGTTACTATAATCACTTATTTGCTGCACATTATTAATTCGCGTATTTCACATTTATAACTAACTTTACGACGCGAGAGATTCTGTAGAATTGCGCGACGTATAACGCGTAAATGATTCTCTTAAACTTTGCGACGTATAACCCGCGAATACTTCTGTTGAACTGAACGACGTATTACCCGCGAGTGCTTCTGTTGGACTGAACGTTACCCGTCTCTCGGCTTCATAATTTATACTCCCTCACCCGATATGCCTAAAGAGTATAACCGAGCTACTATTGGTTAATAAAACGCGCCAACATTAGCGTCTATTTTTATATCCAATCAAAATTACGAACACAAAAGCTATTCCCTCCATTTCTAAAGAAATGCGCGCTACTCTGAAGTCATTTGCTTGCCTCTTCTAATTAATAATCAACTAACCCCCTCGCTATTGTTATCCGCTCCTATTGTCAGTTTCAGTGAGGCCGTGTAAACTTATTTCCTAACAATGCTTATAATTAACAAACATCTCAAATCAATGTCATACAATAATGCTTATTTACACTACAATCACTCTGGCATTTACATTGTTGTGATATAAAATACTGCCACATATGCCCCACTAAAAACATAATTATAAATATTTACAACTTGTTTGGAAATTTTATAATTGGGTTTTTAGTCTTATGAATCTTGTAACACACGGTATTTATCACTTGCACTTAACACTGCACACGCATTTAACACACGTCATACATTTTGCCTTTTTCTCGCCACTATTCACTGGCTCGGGTCTAATGTGTTTATATACATACATCTGACATTACAATTTTTTATCGCAAATACTGTACCCTGAACTATTTAGTTACAAAATATTTCTACTTTCTTAGATTATTGACATAGAAATTTATACACTCAAGATTTTTAACCTGGTTCATCTTGTAATTTTTGAACATATTTACCAAAATATTCATCCTCTACACAAATATATTTACATCACTTAATTCTAGACAAATTTCACATTATCTGTGTGCTATATAAGTGTTTTGCTTTAATTATGTTTACCCCTTTTTATTGTTTTGTACTTTATATTCACAATACTATTTGAATTATATCTACGTACTTTTACTTTAATATGACATTAAGTTTTCATTATTACATGCTTCATTTCAAATGTGGTTAGAGTTTACTAAGAAAATGCTCTTTTTTCCCTTTAAACATTTATTTTTGTCCTGAATTTATTTCTCCTTTCTCATGACATATATACATAGTTAACCCTCTTACATTCCAATACTTTGTTCCAGTTCAGCTTTACTTATCCTGGATTTCTTGCTTTTTTTAGCGGTCATTGCTATTCCCTCTCTTGGATCAAATTGTCTATAGCTAAGCATTACTCATAGCTGTATCGTACCCTTCCAAAATTTGTTCATGGATAACCTCTTAAAGGATTCATATGAAATTTTGCCCCCTGATACCATTTGAAACCAATCTAAAGTTTTCTGGTCCAAACATCTTTTAACAACTATCATTTTCAATTCTTTCGGTATCTTTTTAATTTGAGAGTACTCTGACAAGTCTGCAATAAACTATACTGGATTGGAGTTTTCATTTTGAACAGCTTGGTGTTTGTTAATTTCAGAAGTTAGTTTTTGATTCAAATCTATAAACAAAACTTTAACTTCTTCAGACAACTTATTTCTTTGTGTTTCCGATTCCTTCTGAATTTCAAATATCTCCCCTCTGAAATTAACTTTCACCTGAATTAAATCTGCATTCGTAGCCTCCTTCATCTCTCTTAGCTCAGTTGAAATGCTACTCATTTGGCTTCCTAACTCTGTACATTTTACATCAACATGTTCAATTTTAGTATTAATCTCACTTTTTTGGTTAGATATTTCCCTGCTCATGTCTGACATTTTCTTTGAAACCTTTCCTATCTCACTTGCTATTATTTCCTGATTTTCATTTCTCATTCTTGGCATACCACTATCTAGCTTCATAAATTTCTTTTCAACTTCTTCCACGTTTTGATCCAATTTTTGCTCTAATTTCTCATTTCTCTTACCAATATCTTCCATTAATTTCCTATTTCTCTTTTCCATGTTCTGAGTTAGTTTTTGTTCTAATTTCTCAAAACTTTGAGTTAGTTTTTGTTCTAAAATCCTATCAATACCTTCCCTTAATTGATCTGTAAAATTTCTCAGCATTTCCGTCATCATACTAGCACCAAAATTAACATTTCCTGCTATTCTATACTGACTTTCTTCACTAACATTTCCTCCCTCAAATCCTACATTGTTTGAGCTATTTTCTGTAACCTGTATTGAATTACAGCTAACTGTTACATTATCCCCTTCCATAATTGTTTCTTCTGTATTATTAGTGGACATTGTTTTCTTAATCCTACCACTTCTTAAAAACATTTAATTTCTCACAATTTTTTTTTTCTTTTAGGATACAAAAAAAATTACAGTTTTCTAACCTTTATGATACTATCTGATGATGTTATTTTGATGTCCAGCTTCCTGCCCCTATCTCCTAGATGTATATGTCGCCTCTGCGTCGTTCTACGATGGATCTGCGTCGTCTCGCTGTCTTGGTGTCGTAGTTGAATTCCCCAGGTTGCCTTCTATCCTAGTAGTTATTGATATCACTCATCCGCGTCATTGGTCGTTCTGGTGGTTGTTTCTAGAATCTGCGTCTTGTAGTTAATTACACTGCTCCATTCGCTCCACGTTCTGGTTCTTATGTCCCTTCCTGGTTATTTCGCCCCTTCCTGGTTAGTTCGCCCCACGTTGGGCGCCAATTTGTCGCGGTATCGTGTTATCTTTTTGCTGAGTGCCTGTTATTGTTTTACTACTTTGAGTTTTGGGTTCTTTGTCCTCCGGCTAGCTATTATTTCTCAGTCGAGTATATCTCTTAAACAGGGTGTGTAAACGGAAAGGAATTTTTACTGAAAGATAACACTGATAAAAGAATTTGTTTTTACACTTTTATTGCCGTCACACTTTATTCATTTCACATAATTATTCTTGATACACGCCCGACTGAAACTGTTATATTTTTTATGTTACTATAATCACTTATTTGCTGCACACTATTAATTCGCGTATTTCACATTTATAACTAACTTTACGACGCGAGAGATTCTGTAGAATTGCGCGACGTATAACGCGTAAATGATTCTCTTAAACTTTGCGACGTATAACCCGCGAATGCTTCTGTTGAACTGAACTACGTATTACCCGCAAGTGCTTCTGTTGGACTGAACGTTACCCGTCTCTCGGCTTCATAATTTATACTCCCTCACCCGATATGCCTAAAGAGTATAACCGAGCTACTATTGGTTAATAAAACGCGCCAACATTAGCGTCTATTTTTATATCCAATCAAAATTACGAACACAAATGCTCTAGGGAAGATATTCCCTCCATTTCTAAAGAAATTCGCGCTACTCTGAAGTCATTTGCTTGTTTCTTCTAATTAATAATCAACTCACCCCCTCGCTCATTGTTATCCGCTCCTATTGTCAGTTTCAGTGAGGCCGTGTAAACTTATTTCCTAACAATGCTTATAATTAACAAACATCTCAAATCAATGTCATACAATAATGCTTATTTACACTACAATCACTCTGGCATTTACATTGTTGTGATATAAAATACTGCCACAACGTTATTCATGCTAGTTACGCAAACTATGTTGTGTTGTACGGACAGTAGAAAAAATAATGCCAAACATGTGTTTTCCCGCTTTTCCTGTCAAATTCCACATCCTAGACGTTGGACTTTATGCCGACCCCGGTAGCCGTAGTCGTTAGTGTGTTTAGCGTTTACGTTCCATCGTGAAAGGGTTGAGGATTCGAATCCAGCCAAGGGCAAGGATGTTTCGCGTGCGTGCGTGTGTGTGTGTCTATCTGAGTCTGATGATTATTCAACGAATATGAGAATTACTTATGAAACAAGCAAAGAAATAAACAAATATATGAATATAGAGCTCCAGAAAATACACTAAAACAACAACGCAATAGATGATAGGTACGAGTAAATAAATATATAAAATAGCTTTTGCTAATTTGCTAGAGAAGGGACGATATACATATTCTTAAATAGAACCATAGGACTTCATCGTGTATATAATAATGTAAGTATACTGATTGAGCCCAATTTTGTTAACATTAAATGTTAGTAAATAGATGGGAAAATATTTAAATTGCTTGTTGCGTGCTAATGATTGCTTATTAAGCACCTTTATCAGATAGTTAATATACTTGTACTTTTTAATTGCTAATTAAGGTTGTTACTTTGATTTAGCAGCAATTTAGAATGGTGACTTTTGTTTATCTGGCATCTCTGCAGAAGAAGAAGTGTGATTTTCTCCCGTTTGCTGCCGTAAGCTAAGCGAAGGAGGCAGTGGCAGCACTTTCACTTGCGACGGCGGATATACTGGTTTAGCCATTATTAGTAAGGCATTGATTGCTTCATAATCAGCAATTGAATAAATTCTTACGTTTGTGCCAAATGTCAGTCAGCTTACTGTCTTCATATTGCATCTCTGCTACTTAGTGCAGGTTGTGATACATACTAAGCATCTGCAGAACTACTTGTGTGAATACAGTACATAAAGAATTGCAAGATGTCCACATGTTTCGCACCCTGCTGCAGGTCTCGCTACAGATCGATCTTCTTCAGGAACGAAACACTTCTTTAGACCACCCAAAGAAAGCATTGTCTTAAAATGGGAAAAGACCATCCCAGGAGAAAGAGAAAGCTTGCTCATAACTATTGCGTGTGACATTCACTTTTCCACTATGTAATTAATAAAACTTGATGCCTGTGTAGTAAACGAAGAAAGAGTAGAAATACAAAGACAAATGTGGAAACTAAAGCCAGATGCAGTTCCGCACATGTTTCCTAATATGCCGAAGTACTTTTCAAAGGCAAAATTAAGAAACGCAAGTCACCCGTTAAAGTAAACACGTTGATGGTGGACAAAATTGCCTTTAACAATACTCCCTCTATAAATGCAGTCAAGAGTGCAGATGAGCCTGCTTGCAGCAGTTCATTGAACCTGAGAACTGAAAAGGTTTTAGTCGACACGATGTTAAGAAGGCCAGTGTTAAATAAAACAAAAAAAAAAAAAAAGGATAGAGCACGAAGAATTTACCTGGATTATCTACTTCTGAAATTAAAATTTATGAGTTACAGGCAGTCTTTAAGACATGGTTTACTTCCACTGCTCTCGGAAGCCCACTTAAGAAAATTGTCAAGGCTTCTTAATCAGATATGCCTGACGTTCCACATGTGGGACGGTTTATATTTCACTCCGTTGAAACAGTTGTAACAGCACTCGCTAGATGGCAGCTGTGCAACCATCATAAGGAAAGATGTTTCAAGGCCTCCATTTTGTGTGCACACTTCTGGGAGACCACAAGACAGCTGGATTTAAAACTAAATTCCAGCATTTTGCATAGCTCTGCAATGTGTAATCGAAGGTAATATTTTATGGACTCGTTATTGTTTTAGATTGCTGCAATGTGCTTAGTTTTAGAAATAAATAGTGTCTAAATCATTATTATTAACGTTAATACTTATATCAAGTAATCTGTTAACAATGGGGTTATGATAATGTTGGTGTCCCACATATGGGACGCTAGGCTTGTAGGTATTTTCATAGCATAAGCATTTCAAGGGAAAAGAAACTTGGTACTCGCACAAGTCAATCGTTCAAAATCTAACAATGTTCAATATATTGCTATACATGTGTGCATTCGTGCGTGTAAATTAAATATTGATTTTTAGGGGATTAAGTGTATCCGAAATGCTAGCCATTTTTGAGGAAGCACATGACTGTTTACCTACAATAAAATTGACATCCTGCTACAACCACCTGAAAATGCTTGTGGAGATGTTATCGACGAATATTCTGGGAAGAAGACAACGTGAACATCAACAATCTAACTGGAAGTTTGCTTCGGAGTGAGGCAGAAATACATACTAGTGAAACTGCAGAAACTGAGGAGAATTCTGAGCCTAAATCCAAGAAATACAGGATTTATAATTGGAGCAATAAACTGTGCTCCTTTCAAGGCAGTGATTGTAAAGCACAAGGCTAGTGTTTCGAAGAAGATTTGTCACCCGTAGAAGAGTTGTTTTCTTTATTTGATAATTTAGTGGAACTTATTGTGATGCCAGTCAGCACAACAGAATGGGTAGTATAACCTCAAATGAAATTAAGTGCGTCATAGGTATATTGATTTTAGTGGCTACATTCAAGCTTCAGGAAGAAGAATGTATTGGGAAAATCAAAACAATACTCAGAATACACTCATTTCTAACGTAATACCAACAGACAGATTTTAAGTTTGCTAAGGAGCGATCTCTTTTCACAGCACTTAACACCAATTTTAAAACTAAGGCACCCACTGAAGAGCATCATTATGTAAATGAAGCTATAGTACCACACTTTGGACGGCACAGCTTCAAGCTGTTCATAAAAGGAAAGCCTATCCGATAAGGATACAAACTGTGGGTTGGAGCTACACGTTTGGGATATGTCCTGTGGATAGAGCCTTACCAGGGCAAATGTGTGAAGTTATTTGAAGAGTACAAAGATCTACGCCTCGGAGCATCTGTGGTATTGCAATATAGCAATCAACTACTTGCCTTGAAGAAATTGCCATATCTATATATTCATAATTTTTACTTTCTCTACTACGTATAGTAAGTAGGGTAAGTATTGTATTCCACCCAAAAATTCGATACCGAGATTTCACCGGAAATATATGTTTTGAGATCCCCTGAATCCAAAAAAAAGCATTTTTGGAAACATGTCCGTGTGTGTGTGTCTGTGTCTGTGAACAGCATAACTCAGAAACGAACAGTCAGATAAACACCAAACTTGGTATTTAGGTTCAGTATCTTCATAGAGATGCGACACAAAGGTTTTCAAGAAAATCTCCCCACCACAGAGTACCCTTTACATGGAACATTTTTCGAAAATTTTAATTTTCTCAAAAATGGCTCTAACAATTTTGATTAAAATATCATATGTTTAAGATATTTTCATGACAAATAAAATGTATATCTTGAATTTTCTGGGAATGTCTCCAAAAGTATTCTTCATTGTGAACGACTTTTCCATAACTGGTAAACCATAAGAGATAGACAAAATTTTACTACACAAAGGATGTAGATCGCGTTAAAATACACAATTTATGTCATAAACATTTTTTTCTTGAGTGAACCGTTTTCGAAATATTGCTTGTTATTCCCTGAAATTTTTCAATACTTATTTTCTCAAATGGGAATTCGTTATTCATTTTTTGTCTTGGATATGCAAAGAGTATTAATCTGTGGGAAAGGGAATGGTGCTGCACCTAGCAACCAGCTATTAAGAGATACGCATATGCTTAAAGGCTACTGTATTTCTATACTGCCCTTGTAAATATATATATTCACCTTACAGTTACAAGAAACTTAGCAATAAGATAGAGTCTGGAAGTGTTTATCTCGATTAACATGAAGTAGATGGAGAATAAGCGTTTGTACAAATAGTTTGTACAAGAGTAGAGAAAGTCATGTGAGTGTAACACATCAGATTTCTTCACATGTCTTGCACTTCTGTAACAGTTAGGCGAGAAAGGAGTAAATGGAACAAGGAAAATCCACGAAAATAGAACGAAGAAATGTGCTTTGCCAGGCAATAGTGCAATAAAGAAAAGAGCAAGAGGGACCTACGAATTCTGAGTTTCAGAGAGGAAAAATATGACTGCAAATGGAATGACAATATTGTTACCATAGCTTGAAATGCTAATTCTGTTGAGCCAATTCACAAGGTTTCTCAAAAGGAGAAAAGGAAGATCATCATTTCTCAGCCACAAATGCTCATCAGTACAATAAGAGTTTCGCAGGACAATTCCAACAGCAGTACTCTGCAGACATGGAACTCCAAAACGAGCAGTTGGTAAGCCTTCAAATCATGAAAATGTGGTCTCCAGATATGATCTTATTGATCATTTTGTAGCACCACAAGAAAACAGAACACGTCGACTGTGCCACATGAAGACTCCAACTAGATATAACATATGTGAAGTAGGACTGCAAGTGAAGTGTTTCCTTGCGTACCAAATTAAATTGAGTTGTATTTATGGACGCTCTTTAACTGCTGTGGTCCTTAGCGTCCCATTCTATATTGGGCGTGAAAAACCGAAAATTTGGCTAAGAGCTCTATCAGGCTTGAGGTTCTTTTACGTGCCGTAAATCTACGACACGTGACCACCGGCTTTACTTCCCTTCCGAAGGAAGCGAAGCTAAGGATTTTTACGCCTGAAAAAATCCATCGCCCTCCGCTGGGTTTGAACCCGCGACCTCGGGAACCTTGCGTACCATACAGCCTAATAGTAGTATTGAAAATATTTTTAAAAATACTCATTGTTTGTTATACAAAGAACTGTTGTTTATGTTATACTGGTATTTGTTCTGTAATTTCAATGACAAAATAGTTTATTACTTACCTATTGAAATACAAATCTGTATCTAGTATCCAATATTCAGCTCCTTCCCTTGAAACATAGTGAGCATCTTTACCTGTCCTTTTTCCTAATGTTCCACATGAGACACTTAGTTTCTCACGGACAAATACATTTTCGGCAGTGATAACTGCTAAATTAAGTAAAACTAACTTAAAACAACACAATATGTTAGAATTAAGAAAAAATTTAAGCAGGAACTCAGTTCAGGCATTCTGGGTTAAATGTCCTTATCACATGAACTAGCATGCTACAAATGCAGTAGGAGATTTTTTTAATCGAAAAGGAAAGAACGAACGTGCTGGAGTGCTAATTTTCGATTAAGTTAGAATAGGGAACAAATGCAGTTTAAAACAAATACACTTGCGATGATTATCCCTCCACTGTTGACTTTCTGTACCTACACATGCTTCAATCTATATACATACCTGCAAAGCTTGCTTTATCTAAAGTTGGAAATTGTGAATACAAATCTGAACTTTCTCTCTCCTCGATTGTAAACAAAATTGCGTTCTCTTAATACATTAACTTAAAATAAGAAATCTGCAATAAAGACAACATTTAAATTATTGTGAGCGAAATTCATTTTCCAGACTGGAAAAACGATGTGCCGAACGTAACTAAAATTAGTGCTGGAAAAGAATGTTTGCTTTTTACTATTTAGTTGGATATTGTACGACTTGCATTAAAAATAATAACATGCAAGCTGTGTTCCACTCTTCTCCGCCCCAAATAACAGAAAATAACCCTGCTTTTCTAAAACTAATTAATAATTCAACTCTGGAAAGAACCGATAATATCTCACATATGCATCAAGAAGTGTTTATGATATTCTATTATGCATAGAAAAGGTTGTCTCTGGAAAGCTATCCTGTGCAAATAGTTTGTGGGGTAATATATTTTCGGAATACCTGGATGCTTAGCAGTGATTCAAGTGAAGCGGCCGCAGTTAGGTTGCTGTGAAGAATTTTTGATATGCATTCTGCCTAAACTTGTATTTCATTACTTAAAACGCAGCTCTTTTTTCCCCACTAAAGAAATAAGAAAGGAGATCACTTTGTGTAAGACAGAATAACTTTCTCGGAAATATTCAAAGATCTCCTGGAGCTAAAGTCTTCAAAAACTAAGCTACTGATGTTTTATAATACGTAGTTAATAGCGCATGGATGGTTTCGTTCCATCGCAAGCAGCAGCGGTGCCATCTAGGCGGTGGACCGCGGCAACTTCGGTAGAGCGCATACTTCTCCTTCTATACGACATGCTGTTATTGTCACACTGGAACTGGATCCGAATCATTGCTTACTATATACAAGGTGGCGAATTCACCTTTCCGATAGGCTCCTTATACGTGTTTGCACTTTTTTCCGCGTCGTCCTCCGTGGTCTAGGGGTGCCATGCTAGCCTCTAGTTCCCGAGGTAGTGGGTTCAAACCCGGCGGAGGCTGATGGGTTTTCTCGGGCGTTAAAATAGTTAGCGTGGCTTTCTTTGGAAGGAAAGTGAAGCTGGTGGTCTCGTGTCGTAGATTTAGGGCGCTTAAAAGAACCTCAATCCTGATAAAGAGGCCTCTGAGCAAAATGTTTGGTTTTTCACGCCCATGCAGAATGGGACGCTAGGAACCATAGCAGCTAAGGAGCGTCCATAAATAAAACTCAATTTCATTTACTTACTACCACCAGGATTGCTCGATCATACCACGATATCAGGAAATCTGCCATTGCCGTGTGTTACAGAATTGTCAAAGTGAGTGGTTAATTTCGAATTGTAGCTACGTTGTGAAAATTGAAAAGAAATCGTGAGTATATTTGTGTTTGCCTAGGATTACTAATCGTGTTAATATAAATTACCTTCGTAAGTTCTATGTACTGTGATGGATTAAGTGCAGTGTTCGAATCAGACTTTCTGACCGGCGGGAACTTAAGAATCAGTATTTGTGTTATATTTATGCCAGTAGTAGCAGTATTGGTGTGTTATATACATAAAGCGCAGCAGCAGCAGTAGTGGTGGTGGTGGTGGTGGTGGTGTCATTCAGACCGATACATAGGACTTAGGAGCAATGAAGAAGTATCTATTATACTAGATGTAAATATTAAGAGCAATCTACTCAACAAATTTACATAAACATTTTGCTTTAATGTTGCAAAATTTCGGTAGACTCTTTCTTATGCGCGGCGTCTTTTGTGGAATGACGTCCGGCTCTTATCCACAGCTACAAGTCGTTCGGCAGAAAGCATTTAAACACCGTCCAATAATAATCACAAACATAACACAAGCCAGTTATTGTATTTTTTATTACCCTTTTTGATTGTATTAGATTCCGGAGCTTAACTAATTACCCCAAACCTCCTTTCACGCTCTGCGGAAGATACTGGTATTATTTGTATCCTTTGTATCAGTTCCCGTAAATGTTCACCAATAAAGTCTTCCCTTTTCGCTTGCTTGAACTGCCGAAATTCCTTAATGGTTTTTGGAACAATAGAGCTTCACTGTTCGAAGGCACTAATTTAACGGTTTTACACAAGGACTCGATTTTGTCATCACCAAATAACATTAACTTGGTTTCTTCCTGTCGCCACACATTTTACTTAAAACTTCACACTCTTTCAAGAATGAATTAGCAATGACAATTCTTGCGGTTGTGTTTTCCTATAATCCTTGCAGAAGTTGCTGCTTGAAATTTGTGAACGATTTAATCACTCTTTATGAAAGTTCAAATGTAGAATGACACTTGAATGTTTTTGTAGCTGAATATTCGACTTGAGCATTTTGAAAATGTACACCAGGCATGTCTTTCATTGCAACTAATGCACCAATACACAATTTTCATTCCGAAATAACATTTACAGCACCAGATTTTCTAGACTGTAGGTACAAGGAAAGTGATTTTATTATTTCCAGAATATCCATAAATAGTACTAACTGCATGACAAAATCCCATGAACCCATTTTTTTGAGGAATCCTCGAAACGTTTTCTCTGCTTCGTGGGGGCACTGAGTGATGATCTTGGTTTGTGAAATACTGGATAAGAGAACTGTAACTTGACATTACAGCTGTCACGGTTTTGCATGAGGATGCTACCCAGCGATTATCAAATATTCTTCCTATTTTTACTTTCCTTACTACGTATAGTAAGTAGGGGAAGTATTGTATTCCACTCAAAAATTCGATACCGAGATTTCACCGGAAATACATGTTTTGAGGCCCGCTGAATAAAAAAATCTGATGTGTTACACTCACATGACTTTCTCTACTCTTGTACAAACTATTTTTACAAACGCTTATTCTCCATCTACTTCATGTTAATCGAGATAAACATTTCCAGACTATCTTATTGCTAAGTTTCTTGTAGATGTAAGGGGAATATATATTTACAAGGGCAATATAGAAATACAGTAGCCTTTAAGCATATACATATCTCTTAATAGCTGGTTGCTAGGTGCAGCACCATTTCCTTTCCCACAGATTAATACTCTTTGCATATCCAAGACAAAAAATGAATAACGAATTCCCATTTGAGAAAATAAGTATTGAAAAATTTAAGGGAATAACAAATAATATCTCGAAAATGGTTCACTCAACAAAAAAATGTATATGACATAAATTGTGTATTTTAACGCGATCTACATTTTTTGTGTAGTAAAATTTTGTCTATCTCTTATGGTTTACCAGTTATGGAAAAGTCGTTCACAATGAAGAATACTTTTGGAGACATTCCCAGAAAATTCAAGATATACATTTTATTTGTCATAAAAATATCTTAAACATATGATATTTTAATCAAAATCGTTAGAGCCATTTTTGAGAATATTAAAATTTTCGAGAAATCTTCCATGTAAAGGGTAATCTGGGGTGGGGGGATTTTCTCGAAAACCTTCGTGTCGCATCCTTGGAAGATACTGAACGTAAATACGAAGTTTGGTGTTTATCCGACTGTTCGTTTCTGAGTTATGGTGTTCACAGACAGACACAGACACACACACACGGACATGTTTCCAAAAATGTTTTTTTTTGGATTCAGGGGATCTCAAAACATGTATTTCCGGTGAAATCTCGGTATCGAATTTTTGGGTGGAATACAATACTTCCCCTACTTACTATACGTAGTAGAGAAAGTAAAGAGCATTTTTGGAAACATGTCCGTGTGTGTGTGTCTGTCTGTGAACAGCATGACTCAGAAACGAACAGTCGGATAAACACCAAACTTGGTATTTTGGTTCAGTATCTTCCAGAGATGCGACACGAAGGTTTTCAAGAAAATCCCCCACCCCAGTTTACCCTTTACATGGAAGATGTTTCCGAAAATTTTAATTTTCTCACAAATGGCTCTAACGATTTGGATTAAAATATCATATGTTTAAGATATTTTCATGACAAATAAAATGTATATCTTAAATTTTCTGGGAATGTCTCCAAAATTATTCTTCATTGTGAACGACTTTTGTATAACTGGTAAACCATAAGAGATAGACAATATTTTACTACACAACAAATGTAGATCGCGTTAAAATTCACAATTTATGTCTTATACATTTTTTTTGCTGAGTGAACCATTTTCGATGTATTGTTTGTTATTCCCTTAAATTTTTCAATACTTATTTTCTCAAATGGGAATTCGTTATTCATTTTTTTGTCTTGGATATGCAAAGAGTATTAATCTGTGGCAAAGGGAATGGTGCTGCACCTAGCAACCAGCTATTAAGATATGTATGTGCTTAAAGGCTACTGTATTTCTATATTGCCTTTGTAAATATATATTCACCTTACAGCTACAAGAAAATTAGCAATAAGATAGAGTCTGGAAATGTTTATCTCGATTAACATGAAGTAGATGGAGAATAAACGTTTGTAAAAATAGTTTGTACAAGAGTAGAGAAAGTCATGTGAGTGTAACACATCAGATTTTTTGTAATGCAAAGAAAATGGAATACTCGACATAGCAACCATCTCTTAAAATATTTGACTATCGCTTAAAGCCTACCAATTCCCCTTGCATCTATAAGAAAATTAGCAATAGGATTAACATCTCTATTAACATAAAGCATATGGAGAATAAGCGTTTGTAGAAATATTTTGTACAAGAGTAAAGAAAGTCATGTGAGTGTAACACATCAGATGTTTTTAAATTCAAGTCCCAATGCCATAGCGATTTCTGTCAATTTGCGTTGGTTTTTGGACCGCCAGAAAAGTGTGAATGTAGGGTGAAAGGCTTGAAAAGTAGTGGAATAGATATTGTATTTATTACACCATGAACTGCAATCTCCAGTTTATGATTTAGGCAATGAATAATTACAGTATTGGAATTGGATTGTTTTATTTATGGACGCTCTTTAACTGCTGTGATCCTTAACGTCCCATTCTATATTGGACGTGAAGGACCGGTAATTTTGCTCAGAGGCTGTCTATCCGACTTGAGGTTCTTTTACTGCTGTAAATATATGACGCGGGACCACCAGCTTTACT
Organism: Deroplatys truncata; assembly: GCA_030765065.1. NCBI lineage: Eukaryota > Metazoa > Arthropoda > Insecta > Mantodea > Mantidae > Deroplatys > Deroplatys truncata. Next base: position 18,403,242 of record CM060984.1, on the reverse strand, counting down.
TCCCTTCCGAAAGAAGCCACGCTAAGGATTTTTACGCCCGAAAAAAATCTATCCACTCCTCCAGGTTTTAACCCGCGACCTCGTGTACAATATTAGGGTTATATTTATCACGAATGTAGTAGCTGCTCCTTTATAAATTCCTTGTAGATTTGCAGCTCCATCTGAAGCAAACCATATCAACTGATAGAAAAAAAATTGAAAAATTCAATGCCATAGCCGGGATTTGAACCACGGATCTCCCGGGAGATCCGTGGTTCAAATCCCGGCTATGGCATTGAATTTTTCAGTCATCTGATTCTACCTTTCCAACCCTGTCCAACACACGGCTTGTGTGAAAGAACAATTAATTCCAGAAAAAAAATTCTTCAGAAATTCCATTACTAACGAAACAGGATAAAATACTGTCGGCAACTGCTTCCCCTGTTAACGAATTTAACTCTACGGTATAAATGTAATTGCATGGTGTGCCACTGTAGACGCAAAAAACGTAAATAATTAAACATCATTTGTTTGTTTGGTTAGTGTTTTCACCCACTAAAATGCTGAAAACACAATGTGAATCAATTGTGTGTTTTGATAGGAGGGATGGTACGTGTTTGCTAATGAACTGTATTGTATTTGCACACGTATGGTCTGAATGAAGCACGCTTCATACATGGAGTCCATTCAAAGTTTGCAATTCACATAAACATTTAAAATATAAGAATGGCTCCTGTTCTTTACATATGAGATACGCCATTCTAAAAACGCGCGCAGTCACTTATAATTTCTCTAAAGATTTTTCTTGCCACTTTCTGAAACCTTCACAGAGGGATTTTCGATTACTTCCTTTTTCTTTTCATTCAGAATAGATTAACACTTTAAATGAAATTTTCTCCTGCCATAATCAATAATTTTATCGTTTAACTTTTTGCTATTGTTTGCATTCAACCCTTGAATAAAACCTAGCTCAGTATGCATTTTACTGTCTTTAAGAGCACAGTGATATTGTATTTTTGAGGAGTACATGCATATAACTTTGCCGAAACTGTTTGGTGAAAGCCAGGGGCTTTCCATTTTTCAAATCTCGTTTTGTGTATTCACCCCCCCCCCCATTAGTGTAATGCACTTACTCTCACTATTTTCACTAACATGTGTCACTTCCAGTGATGCGGGTTTTAACTGAGAGGTTGTAATATCAATATTACTTGAAGTTGAAGCCTGAGATTCGAATTGGAATATATCAGTGTCATTACTTTCTGTAACTTTACGCTTCCATGTTACAAATTTATTCATGTTGACCAACAGTACAACACCCACTCGCAAGAAACTGAATTGAATACTGCAAGTTACAATCGTCATTATGGCGCAGCACTGCTGGAGTTATGACCCTGAATGTCTTCCCAGCCAATGAAACCCAGAATTGGCTTACTTGATATTAGCGATGCGATACATTTGCTGACTCACAGCTCGCACTCGTGCCATGTACAGTCTGCATCGCAAGTGTTTCATGTCTTCCTGTATTTTCAAAGAGAGCAGTAATAGTGCTTAAAATAAAAAGAAAAAATACTTCCCCGGAGGTCTTCCTTGACGAGCCAGAAAATTATTTAATGAGAGAGGGAAATCCCCCATTCCTCCGTTTATTCCAATCCTGATTAAGTGACTTACTTGGAGGATAAAATAGCATTGCTGATTAATAGAATTATATGTAGAACATGAACGTTATGAATAAATCAGCAGACTATGTCGGAGTTATTTTAGCATTATAACATATTCCAAACTTCCGATGGTACTTAGTGATGTATAATGGACCCCACATTGAGTGACATTTAAACGTAAAAAGTTATAAATTTTGCTCTCGACTCGTAATTCTAACACAGTATATAGAAATAAAAATGTGCATATGTTGAAAGTTGTATATTGAAGTGCATGGAGAATTTAATTGTTAATTCTTCTTTAATTGGAAGAAAAATAAGACATGTCATTAGTTCACAAATTACTATGCACAGTTTCTGTTTTAGTTCCTTGACTTTTGGAAACAAATGGAATGGCGAGCTACACCCTGCTTTGAGTTTCAGTAAGGTGTACAGCAGTAAACCATTTTTATTAACTACAGACTAAGATGCAAATATTGCACTTCACTTTAGGGAACATTACGCACACGCACAGTAAACAAACTATTTGGAAACTTTTGCTTGTAAAGCTATTTCTGCTGATTTGAAAATCCAAACAATAGGTTTATTTCTCATCAATTCCATCTGCATACTCGAATATGTGATATGTATTGGACTAGTATAGCATGGGAAAAAGGAAAATTTGGTTGTGATGGATCCCGCGTATGTATATTAATATTTACATAGCATATTACAACAAACGAAGTGTCAACCATTTATTTTTTATGTAAGTGGAATCTAGAGTCAATAAAGGTGCATTTAATTGCTTTAAAGCATCACGAACATGAAATATTTAAACAATATTTGAAAGAAATCGTCAATAATTGTCATAATACTTGTCTGCTAGAAATTTATGGAGTAATCAAGCGCCTCCATCGACGAAAATTGGTGTTACGCAGGAACACTTTTTTGGCATTTTTGACGCCTATGCGCCAGCAAGCAATGGAACGAACAGTTTCAATCTAGTCGCATTCGTTTCAGGAACGGCGCAGCAGTAGGTTGGCTAGTTCTACAGTGCACGCTGGTTTTGAGGAGAAGGGTGGGGAGATTAGTTTGAGCACGTGTTTGCCTGAAGTGGAGGTTCACACGTTATCAGTATCTCTCGTGTATTTAAGCAGTTTTGTGGTTTATTTCTTTTTCTTCCTGGCAGTGTGTGGCTGTCTACTGTTGGCAAGTGTGACTTTTCCTAATTATATTGCGTGCGAGGTTCTGTGAGTCCCGGAAAGGGGCGAAGCCCTCGTGAGAGCTCAAAAGCGCACCATGACAACGACAGGGGAGGACCTCATTTGTGAAACGCCGATGGTCAGCATGGAAACGGAGGCAATTACTAGTACATCATCACTTACTCAGGTGCAGACCAACTACAGTCGCCTGATGCGCTTTTGTCGGTGCAGCAGTCAAATGGGGATGTGATAGCCCCACGTGTAGCTTCCGCCATACCCGACATTAAGATATATGAATGCGTACGCAGGTCCATATTTTGTGATTGTGCGTGGTAATAGTAAAAATATACGCGACTTCCATTCATTGAAACTGGGTTAATGACTGTTTTACATGCCAGAGGGTTACTCATAGCAATAAGTCGGGGTTTAATCATATAGAGGGGCATTTTGCTTTGGCACAGAACGCGAATGACTTCCTCGTTTCTGATTTGGATTCGGTGCACGATACATGCTCCTATATACTTTCGTATATTCATTTGTGTCGGGGGTAGTACGGGGGATAGACTTCGGAGTAGAACTCGACAAAATTCCTACGCATCTCAGCTTGACTGGGCAATTACCAGTGCACCACATTATACGTTTTAATCGTAGAATGCAGTTGAATGGGGAAACGCAGTATGTCCCCACTCGAACACTTAAAATGACTTTTCGAACGCAAAACTTACCTTCACATATTTATCTCTATTACCGACGTTTCTAGGTGGACCGATATAATACAAAGGTTGTAGTTTGCATGAATTGTGGGAAATTCCATCATCGGGCAAAATTGTATAAAAATAGGAAACGTCTGAAATGCGGACAGGACCACTATTTCACGGATAGACTTCGATGCATGAATTGCAAACAGGAACATTTACCCACCTCGGCATATCATTTGGAAACCTAGATAACGAATATAATTGCTACTCTGCTGGTATCCCGTTATGAAGCCCGATAGATGGCGACCGGACTAATATCTTATGCGTACACCAATATTGTCTCCCCGGACGTAACCGGGGGAAAGTTTCCCGACCATGCCAACTAAAGCACATCCAGTACCGGGTGTCGCGATAGTGGAACCGGGACAAGGAACCTAGGAGTTCCCGGCTCCAACAAACGTAAATGTAATGCTCTTAGTCCGCCGACTACACCGGAGTGGTTCCAGAAGTGCTGGGCACCACATGGCAAATGGTCCGAGGCAACACATGCAGTCAGTACTCGGAACGGAGAAACACGCGAACAATGGTGAAGGGAGACCTCCTACGTCGGCTGTATCTGGGGAGACTCCGAGGACTTGCTTTGAGGAAATGGGCAGGGGAGATAGTATGCTGACACCTGAAGGAGGACCGCATATACCACAGATGCGTGGGCTCACGGAGATGTCCGGGGTTAACCTACAACTGCAGACGCTATTTCTAAAGCTGTGTACGATGGCACCAGACTACGTTCTGCACGCCCTCCAGGGGCTTCTGCATCAGCTGTACATAAGCGCTGGAGTGTTACTCTATGAATATTCAGCCGACAATTTATTATTGGAACGCTCGCAGTGTAGTTTCAAAGAAGACAGAACTGCGAGCATATTTAGCCCGTGTGTCCAACCCCTAGTTTTGATTATCGTGGAGACCTGGTTGAGGGAAAACAGTCCTTTCGACTACCGGGCTATACGATTTACAGAACTGACAGACTCTCGCATAGTGTGGGCATTTGTGTCACAGACAACCTTTGGGTCTATAATTGAAAGACGGTCATTAGATCATCACCACACCTCGAGGCGGTTCGGATCGTGCTTGGGGATATTACTATCGTCGGAGTTTACACTTCGGGCGCCCGATTCACAGTACAATAGTGGGAGAGGTTTCTTTCTACTTACTTGTAGGCGAGTTTAATCTTGGTGACTGCGACGCTCACACCACAACGGAGACGCCACTTTCCGCTAAGACAACTGGCGACTAAGCATGGGTGGCACGTTCTTACTCAACCCTCGGTAAGGACGCTCGATCAGCTTGATTCTTCGCCGGATGTAATGTTTGCTACACAGGACGTGACACCACAACTGCAATTATTCCGACTCAACTATACTATAAGTAGCGATCATTACCCTTTTCTCCTTTACATCCGTGCTGCTCCCATGGTTAATCCTACTGACGACACAGGTGACTTTACCCAGAACCACTTCCAATCTTACCTCCAACAAACTATCCCACTACTCAGCGACAAAGATGTCACTTGTGTCCTCCTAGAGGACACCCTCACCGGTTATCTGGAGCATTTCCACCTCGACGCCTTCATGCGCCCGACTGGTTGCGGAGAAACGTCAGCTATACGCACAATATCACCGGGAACGCACCAGAGATACCTTTTCCTAGTGCGGGCTAAAGAGGCACAGGTTCATCGTCGTTTCCGTCAAATTAAACGCGTTGCCTAGGCAAAATTTTGCAATTCCATTTCGACATGATCACCTACTGCTCAGGTTTGGAGACGTCTTGCGTGGTTCACGAAAGCAAGGTACTCGGAACCACAGCCATATCGGAACGACCGCAGTTACAGTCTGATTTTTTAAGGCACGTTGCGCCTGATTCGGTCCTGGACCCCCCTTTACCGCCTCCCGTAAACTCTAATGTATCGGACAGCCTGTGTCGCCCTGTCACGGGAACACATGTCCGCAGCATTGTGATCAGCAAATGCGACAAATCTACGCCGATATTTGAAGGCTTTACCCCCCAGATGGCATACGCTTCTAGCGATTGCCTTTATACATGTACTCCGTACTGGTATCCCACCAGATTCATGACGGTACGTGATTATTAACTCGATCTTAAAGCCGGGTTGCACCGGACTAACCGCGGCATACTATCGCCCCATCGGCATGTTGCTTACCATACGAAAAGTTTTTGAAAAACAGGACCGTCTGGGCCTTTATTTGGAACGGTATACCTTATGGCCTTCCACGCAATACGGGCTTCGAATAGGTTATGGTGCCACCTACCCTTTATACATCCTCCTTACCGACATCCATATCGCTCTTCACGCCCCCCGGCAGGTACTAGCACCTTTTCTAGACCTGTCTGCAGCGTATGACCATGTCGTTCTATATACCCTTATAGACCGCCTACGCAGGTATTCAATTCCGTCACATTTATGTGTATTGCTATATGCCCTTTTTCATAATCGCCGCTATCATCTCGCGTCTCATTTTCATAATTCACATTCCCGTAACACCTCCCGAGGTTTGATACAAGCATCGGCTCTTAGTCCGTTGTTATATTCCTTATATATAGGGAATATACATTCCGAGGTGACGAAGTCTGCGCGAGTTTTGAAATATGCGGACGACATGGTGATCTATGCACCGATACAGTCGAATGCCCCGACGGACTTCATACTCTTCGAACAAGACTGCCTTCGTGCTATTCAGTTTCTGCAATCCTTGGGTATGAGGGTAAATACTAGAAAACTAAATTCCCGCACTTCCGTCGATCCACCAGACCTTCACCGTTTACTCTTCGAATACAGGACCACAACCTTAGCCCGACACCTACGCTAAATTTTTTAGATGTCTATTTGCAACACAATCTCTCTGCGACAGCACATTACAAATATATTTTGACTACCTTGTGTCGCACCAAGCACTTATTCAGAGCCATGGCGCTCCGACATTGGGGTATGCATCCCCTCCTACTTCTCAGACTCTACTCGTACCGCCACTTATATACGCCAGACTGGAATACGAACAACTTCTTGCGCCGCCGCTATCGCGTGGGACTAGCCGGACGTTGGACACATTTCTTTTACCAAGTCTATAACACCATATTACATATTCCGGGCAAACCGACCAAATGCCTATCCCAACGATACTTCCTGACGTATCATTGGACAACCCTGTTCACGCTCGGTGTACACTTTATCGCTGACAATGACATATTCTCACACTCCGTTATTACCCAATCTTAGCCGTTTATATGAGCTACTCTGCGGCAGACCCGGTGAGATGGCACATTTATTTTTCCCACTACTGCGCGGTCTCGCGATCTTTCGTCGACGCGACGGCTGTTTCAGCACGCCCGTATACACTGCGTATCTGCTTGACATTCTGGCCCACACCCTCCCCGATCATATAAATGTAGACACAACTACATTCCACATCCAAAGTTCTCATTATATGCCACTTTGGAGCGAGTACCTGGACGACCGTATGACCATCTGGAAGGACAACTCACCACTCCTAATTTTCACAGACGGTTTCAAAACCCCTAGTGGCACTAGTCCAGCTATCTATGTGGACGCGACGTCGAAAACGTTTACGTGGCGACTGGACGACCGTATTACTATTTACTTGGCGGTGATTATTGAGCTTTACAGAGCCTTAAAATATCTACAATTTCATTTAGTCACTCACTGTATCATCTTTACCGATTGCCGCAGTCTTTTAACTGTACTACAATGTCCGATGGCCCAAGGTCCCGAAGTACGAAATTCTTATCCACAACCTCTTACATAGCTTACCGGCGACCGTTCACCTTTGTTTGACCTGGATACCGGCCCATGTGCAACGAAAGAGTAGTCGCAGCAGCACGGGACGCTACGAGGAACATGACGATCTGTGAACAGTTCCAAATACCACCATCTAACATTGCACTGCATACCCTACGGGAAGTGCCCGACATTGGACAACCCACACGACTACCGACAGACCAATTCGCGACGTTCTTATCTTGTTCTCGACGATTACCTAACCGGGCATTTTCTTATTATTTTCGCATTTTGTTCCATGTGACATTGACTCCTTATCTTTTTCGTATTGGCTATCGAGACACGGATCAATACACCAGTGGACATCGGGGCGATGTTTTTTGCGTGCCCCCTTCGCCAGGCCGTTACGACTGCTCTTTTTTTCTGACGTATACAAACCGAATATCATAGACGCATATCGTTTACCCTCGCTTCTCCTTCCCTTGTCCGGACGTCTTTGTAGGGCTTTATTCCGCTTTACTGCACATACAAAAATGAAGCTGAAGACGTTGGTTTCCCCCACTCATCAGTTTAGCGTGAACGGAGACTGGTATCGCTGCTATTAACCGTTTTCCTGCGACGCTGTAGCACACTTGGTGTTCTGTGGCACACCTCGTGGTGGGGCAGTAGCGCCTAAAAACAACAACAACAACAGTGGAACGAACGTTTGTTTTCTAATTGGTTTAAGAGGTATGTCGTGTTTAACTGCAAAATCAAGCATGGAAACTTAGAAATATGAAATAGAGAAAGTAATAGTTTGCTTAACTGGTAAGGTAGTGGCCCCTGGACACGAATGTTTTGAAATAATCCGAATGAATTATATCAAATGGACCGTTGCACCATTTCTATTCCTGTCTCGTAACATCCACTTATTTTGTACGTCTCTGTTAATATTTAGAAATAATGTGCGATAGGATTACCTTTTAGAAAACACAAACTCTATCGTTTCGATACATGACTGATGTTCTGATATAAACGAGCCATATAGAAGTTTACGAAACACTCGCAACTATGTGTGTGTGTGAATAGCATAACAAAAGCGAAAAGTCAGCTAAACAACAAATTGGATCTTGAATTTTCTAAAGTCCTCTTTATTCTGAATGACTTTACTAAACTGCAAGAAGAGAGACAAAATCTCATTCTAAGGTAATTTATTTGCTTTCCTTTTGCTTTTATAAGCATTTTCGGCCAATCTGCTCTTAGAGCTCTTTGTGGAAAATGGTTATAAAGCAATAGGAAAGTGAATAAGTTACCTTAGGAGGAGTTTAGAAGTGGATGTGATCTCCCCAATGTCTTGTGTCCACCTACCCGCCCCTATTAGGTGTTTTAGTTTCATAGGAAAATCGCGTTATAAACACAAACGTAGCCATTTTTGCACTAAAGCACATGCAAAATGGGAACTGCCAACCTAAATAAGTGAAATATGCGATATGCTGTTGTTTCTGCGAACGTGAATCATTCGAGTTTTAGACGTGCAGATCCCTCTGCTACGCCCTGTCGTCGCTTCTAGCCGCCGCAACTTGCTACACTCCTCTCCTAAAAAAAACATCCTTCGGCTACGCGTTGAGGCTATCTTACCGGCTTTGGCGGCATTAGTTATTCATATGTTCCCAGTATTGCGTTACAGCTAGCGTATAACATAGAGTGACATCTGTTGGACACATGACACATCATTTCCATCACTAAGGAAGAAAGACTAAGAGCAGAATGTCAGCATTTTCAACGAGGATACACTAAGAACAGATTTGCAAAAAGTGGATCTCATTAAAGCATACAATTTGTTTGTTTTTCTTTTCTATGTGGAGTAACTATTTTTAAGGTATTCCTTGTTGTTGGTTTCAATTTATACTTTTCTGAACTGGGCAGTAGTTATTCAGGTTTTACTTTCTCTACTACATATAGTAAGTAGGGGAAGTATTGCATTCCACCCAAAAATTCGATATCGAGATTTCCCCGGAAATACATGTTTTGAGACCCCCTGAATCCAAAAACAGTAGTTTTGGAAACATGTCCGTGTCTGTGTGTCTGTCTGTGAACAGCATAACTCAGAAACGAACAATCGGATAAACACCAAACTTGGTATTTAGGTTCAGTATCTTCCAGAGATGCGACATGAAGGTTTTCAAGAAAATCCCCACACCCCAGATTACCCTTTACATGGAGCATTTTTCAAAAATTTTAATTTTCACAAAAATGGCTCTAACGATTTTGATTAAAATATCATATATTCAAGATACTTTCATGACAAATAAAATGTATATCTTGAATTTTCTGGAAATGTCTCCAAAAGCGTTCTTCATTGTGAACGACATTTGCATAACTGGTATACCATAAGAGATAGACAAAATTTTACTATACAAAAAATTTAGATCGCATTAAAATACACAATTTATATCATATACATTTTTGTTGTTGAGTGAACCATTTTCAAGATATTGCTTGTTATTCCCTTAAATTTTCCAATATTTATACTTTTTCTCAAATGGGAATTCGTTATTTGTTTTTTTTGTCCTGGTAATACAAAGAGAATGGAATACTCCACATAGCAACCAGCTCTTAAAATATTTGACTCGCTTAAAGCCTACCATATTCCCCTTGCACCTATAAGAAAATTAGCAATAAGATTAACATCTCGATTAACATGAAGCATATGGAGAATAAGCGTTTGTAAAAATAGTTTGTACAAGAGTAGAGAAAGTCATGTGAGTGTAACACATCAGAATTTTTATTTTCTGTTAATGTAAAGAGCATGGAAATTGAAAGCTATCATGTAGCAACATGCTCGTTAAACATGAGCATCACTTTACCTACTCCTACAATCAAGTTTATTTGGATTAAGAAGTAGGAATAAGGATAAGTTTTTTTGTAAGAGTGGTTTGTAGAAGAGTAAAGAAAGTCATGTGAGTGGAGCACGTCAGATTTTTAAAAAAGGACTGCTTGTGTTTGTGTGTGAGCAGCATAGCTTAAAATCGAAAAGTTGGTTAAATGCCAATCTTGATATTTAAGTTCGGTTACACAAAGATTTCCATAAAAATCCCCACCCCAAACTACCCTTTACATGGAAAATGTTTTGAAAAAATTTATTTTCTCAAAAAATGGCTCTAACAATTTTGATGAAAGTACCGTATGTTTAGGATATTTTTGTGACAAATAAAATGTATATGTTGAATTTTCTGGAAATAACCTTTGAAGCCCTCTTCGTTTTGAATGACTTTTGTGTAAATAAACTGTAGTCAAAGCACACAATTTGTCAAGCAGCATTTTTTGTGGCATTAACCATTTCCAAGATATTCTTTGTTGTTGGTTTGGATTTGGAAATACCTTATGCTTTTCTCAACTGCAAATCGCTATTCTTTTTCTCTCTCTCTTTTTCACGTTCATACAAAGAGAGTGTAATATTAAAGCCATCCCATAGCAACTAGTTTTCAAAAAATTTGTCTATCGCTTTAGCTTACTGCATTCTTCTTATACCTACTATGAAATGTGTAGTTTTTTATTAACAAGAAGTAGATATAAGAAGATGCTGTTATAAGAATAGTTTGTAGAAGAGTGAGTAGAGACAGCGATATGAATGCAATCTAGGTACAATTTTTTTTTCTATAAAACAGTTCTTCCATTTCCAATATGACGTAGTGTCCTGTTTTCGGACCTGGCCTCCCCAGATAAAACAATTCTATAAATTTTTATTAAGATAGGTACCATATGTTTAAAATATTTGCAGAGCTAATAAAATGCATAGGTGTCTTGAATTTCAAGAATAGCCTATGAAGTCCTCTTTATTCTGAATAAATTTTGTATAATTGGTAAGCCATAAAAGTAGACCACACAAAAATGGGCAGCTCGTTTAAACACAAAACTTATGTCAACATTTTGTTTTCTGTTTTAATTCACCATTTCGAAGATATTCATTGCTATTGAATTGATCTTTATCGTAATCTGCCCACGATTTATTAACCTACTGGATGTAAAGATAACATTAAATATCTGTCTACTTGAGTGTGTTGTGATTCATCGTTCAAATACCATACTTCCTTTCTTCTGCGGCAACCAAAACAGTTATTTAGTTTTGAAGCATGTTTTAAAAATTCCATTCTTTAATGCTGCTGATTTTATGTATGGAAAGAAGGCTTTGCTTTTTTCGATTCAGCAGCTGTATCAACCAATACTTTATTGGTAGTATGTCCTTCATCGACCCAAGTTTCACTCTTTCTTCAATATTTGAATGCTTCACTGTGTGTAAGTTCCAATTTTTCAAGAAACTCTTATTTCAGTATACCTGTTTGTTTAAATTCTTTGCAAATGTCTTTAGAGATCACTAAGAACTACTTGTAAACTTGGCATTATTCACTGGCACTGTAGGATTTCTTTGCATTATACAACTGAACACATGAAGCACAAGTTGCTTTTTGCTTCTCTTTAATGAATGTTTTCTGACATCAGATATATTTAGCTATTGGCTGTGCTTCGCAACAGTTACTAACTGCTATTGTACTTGACTGAACCTTACTAAACCTTACTGTAGCACTGAAAATGGCACTTAAAGGTGGTAAACTAGTGCTGCATACAGCTGGGTCTTCACTGCCTCAGCAATCAACAAAACATTTTGGCAGTAAATGAGTGTCTCCACTGACCATCAAGGTTTACATAACATGCTGATTCAATGTCGCGGGTTAAAACCCGGCGGAGGGTGATGGATTTTTTTGGGCGTAAAAATCCTTAGCATGGCTTCCTTCGGAAGGGAACTAAAGCCGGTGGTCCTGTGTCGTAGATTTACGGCACGTAAAAGAACCTCAAGCCTGATAAAGAGGTCTCTGAGCAAACTTACCGGTGTTTCATACCCAATATAGAAAGGGACGCTAAGGACCACAATAGTTAAAGAGCGTCCATAAATAAAACTCAATTTAATTTAACATGCCTTGGCTAAACAAAACGGTTTTCCATGGTAATAGAAAACATTTGAGTGTGATATGTATTTGGCTCACTTTGTGCAAACTCGATTAGCTTTGGCAAGAAAATAGACAACTGGTCCATGCATATTATTCATTGCTTACTAGTGAGAAAAATGGAGTGGATGAAAGTAAAGACAATACAGTTAATTAATGAGATTCATGCAAGACCCGTCATCTGGGATAAAAGACTATGAAAATAAAATCAAGAAAAGGGAGTGTTTACATGAGCTTGCCCATAGTTTTGATGACACAGAAAAAAAAAGGGTTAAGCCTAATCTCAGTTCAGATGATATGGCTGCACTGAAATTCATCTTTTGTTTTGCAATTGCTGGTGAAAACATAGCAACAAATTGAAATCTTCTTTTGACATTCTTAGAAAATTCTTGAAGCCGAATCTCCCCTCAAGTTTCAGCTCAGACGAGATGCTATTTGTTTGTTTCTATTGCTTAGAAAAGGGCATACTCATAACTTTCTTTTTTATTCTTGTGCCATTTCAGCTAGCACACATTGTTACAACAAAGACTGAATCTTCATAATCAGAATCCATGTGATTATTGACATTAACAAACACAACGTGTGCTAACAAGCACAACCACTGTGCTTCACTTGTTAATTTAGTGAAGATGGAATGTTGATGGGAATCCCAGCTACATATATGACTTGTTTCACATTACATGTTTTTAAAGTTGTTTAGTTTTGATGGTTGAGGCAGTGGAGATGCACCTTAAGTCAAACGTGTTAATTGTTTACTTTCTGATAGGTAAAATATGTTCAAAATTTATTAGTTGATTTTAATGGTCCCTTAACAATTACACGACAATTGTGAAATAATATGGGAGTTATTTCTTGCTTACCGTTCATCAGAAGACGGTTGCAGCAGTAGCTGCATTTCGGTCAGTGGCTAATTACATGTGCCACGTACATTTATTTACATCCAGTGGGCTAATTATAATGTAAATAGAACAATAGTATAAAGAGAAAATTTGTATATAGGTGGTGTGTACCGTAATATAAGTACCAGGGCGGCTACTACACGGCTCATACAACAGTGTTTCCAAGTATGTATTCTCTCATTTGAACAGGTGGGTTAAGCAGCTCATACTCTGCCGGTAGTTTTCTGAAGTGTGGAGCCAATTCCAGGATGATACCAAAAAACTAAATTGAGTTTTATGTATGGATGCTCTTTAACTACTATGGTTCTTAGTGTCCCATTCTATATTGGGCGTGGAAGACCGGTAATTTTGCTCAGAGGCCTCTTTATCAGGTTTAAGATACTTTTACGTATCGTAAATCTACGACACGGGACCATCAGCTTTACTTCCCTTCTGAAGGAAGCCATGCTAAGGATTTTACGCCCGAAAAAAATCTGTTGCCCTCTGCCGGGTTTGAAACCACGACCTTGGGAACTGGAGGCTAGCATGGTAACCACTACACCACGGAGGATGACAGGATGATACTATCTATGCTCATAAGCACTGTATATAAAAATTAAACTGTGTTTTATTTATGGATGCTCTCTAACTGCTGTGGTCCTTAGCATCCCAATCTATATTGGGCGTGAAAGACCGGAAATTTAGTTCAGAGGCCTCTTTATCAGGCTTGAGGTTCTTTTACGTGCCGTAAATCTATGACACAGGACCAACAGCTTTGTTTTCCTTCCAAAGGAAGCCGTGCTACAGATTTTTACGACTGAAAAAAATCCATCACCCTCTGCCGGGTTTGAACCTGCGACCTCGGGAACTAGAGGTTAGCATGGTAACCACTACAAATATGGAGGACAACACTGTGTTTAAGGCTAAGGTTTACGTTTCTACATGGTTCTTATAAGAGAGCTGGAGCCATGAGTGCTCTGACTCACAGTTTACGTTCCACCAGTTAGATCACAATAAAGCACAGAACCTAGCGACATGTTCCATGCCCAACCTTCCTTTAATGCTGTGTTGCCATCTTGCTAATGCTAATGCATTTAAAAACACAAATTAATGCTTAAATCGAATGCAGAAATGATACACCAAAATATACTTATTTATAAACGTATATATGGTTTTGAATATAATTATGTTGTTAGGTTTGAAACTAAGAATCATTGTTTCAATATTTGTATATTTCATACCAGTAACGTGATTGCTAATGATTGAGAGATTTTTGGACACTGTTACATTGATTCCTCATGCACATACTGGCACAAGATGACTGAAGTGATCACTTTTCTCTCTTTTTTTGTGAAATCATACACAAGCACTTCCTGTCATGTTCTCCAGGAATTAATATATTGGACATTATTCCATATGCGGGTAGGAGGTATGAAATGTTAAGAAACTTATAGAATCAGGGTTTTTTAATATGCAAAATTCACTGTGTAGTATCCTGGATTCTCATTCGAGTTTAGATGCGCAGATCCTACGGCTGCGCCTTGTCGTCACTCCACAGCTGCAGGCGACGCTTTGAGGCTGAGGGTCCTCAAATCCCTCGGCTATGCCTTGCGGCTTAGGGCACTCAATGTTACTATTTTGAAACCCCGATTCTGTAAGTTTCTTAACATTTCATACCTCCTACCCGCGTACGGAATAATGTCCAATATATCAAACACTTACTGTGCTCCTTACATCTGTGTGTAAGAAGAGCGCTGTTTTAATGTTTATTTCTGTTCCCCTATACATTGATACTTCTACATTATATTAAGAAATGCATCAATTACTGACAAGATTGCCTTATGTGTTTGATGCTAAATATTAAAAACATAAGCACTATTGATTCTGAAGTTAGTTTCATGTTTAAATTAATATAGAATGAATGAGTCAATGTTCACACTTAAATTTCACTTTGAAGAAGTTATGGTTACGTAATATGTTTTTACATAATATTTATTTTAGTTGCTTTTAAGGAGTTCCTGGAACACGCTTTGGGCATCGGTTTGAATTTGTTGATTACGTAATAGTTACTGTTATCATACAATATGCTGCTACTTATGAGAAGCTGATTTCAAGATGTGTTTTTATTATTACACTCCAAGTTTTACACTAAAATATTTAACTTTGTTATTAACACTACTTCTTAGGCAGGGCGTGGTGTAACAAGAATGAGGACAACACAGAATTTAAGTTTTTAAATTCACATCTTTTATTAATTCTTGCACATTTTTATAAAGCACTACACTTTTTAAGAACTGTGAGAATCTTTAATACTTTCACTTAGCGCATATACATATTTTACGGTTCACTCGTAGAGAACACATCTTACATTTGTTCACTACCAAGGTCGCCAGCAACTGAGCAACTTTCAACGGTTAAACCTGTAAGCTTCGGTATTTCATGTCTCTGATTGACTAATTCTAGTCCAATAGAATATCTGCATTTTACTTAAACGTTTTCCTTGCTATTGATTGGCTAATTTTAAACTGTTACTGAATTTACCTTATCTTTGATATAATCATGACTGGTAACTTTTCAAACACTCTAACTCATTATTGCTACAAGGTTACCTCATTGTTAGCAACTCAAAACTTATTATTCTCACAGCTCTTGCATTATTAAAGTATGTAATGTATTCATATAACATTAATAAAACATGTTTACAATAAAAATAAGCATTTGCAATGACTTATATACAATTCAAATAATTATTACATACTTATTGTTTCAAGGCGGGCTGTTATGAATTTACTTATTATAAAAATACAATTGAAATTATTCAGGTATTAAAATACTGCCTCAACTTACATCAAGTGTAAAACATTTTTGAAGACATTTGTTTCTATTCTCAGCATTGTGGCTATTGATAGCTGTTCTCTCTCCTTCTTTCCTCTTGCTGAGCAACCTAACTGCTGTCATCTGGAGGTAAACTATGGCAGAATCTAAAAATTTAACAGACTACTGGAATTTTTAAAAATGAAGGTCCTTTCTCACGTGATGAGTTCTAGTGTGGTCATCAAAGGTTTTAATAATTTAATTTCTTTTCTGGTATTATGATGGTCTGTCCAAAAATGGAATGCTACTGCTGATTTATCAATTTGTTATAATATAGAGGATACAAATTGGAAACATAAGAAATTTACATACCACCCTTGGGCCTTTAAGAAATTTGAAAAAAATTTCAAAAACTAGAATATCAGATTGCCTCTACAAAATTTTAGTTTAAAGAAATTATTACATAATCCACTTAATACCATACCATATGATTTAATTCTGGTATTTATGAAATTAAATGTGAGGATTGTGACAGATCTTATATAGACATGACCAAGAGGAACTTGAATGTCAGGTTGAAGGAACAGAAAAAATATAAAGTTAAAACAAATTGATAAATAAGCAGTAGCATACCTTTCTGGACAGACCATCACAATACTGGAAAGGAAATTAAATTACCTTTCATGCCCACACTATAACTTTCCACATGGGAAAGGATCTTCATTTTTAAAAATTCCCATAATTTGTTAAATTTTGAGATCCTGCCAGTAAGTAACGTCATTAGTTTATCTCCAGATAGCAGCAGTTGGCTTGCTCAGCATGAGAAAAGAAGAAGGGGAGAGAGCAGCCATCAGTCGTCACAATGCCGAGGATGGAGACAAACTCCTCCAAAAATGTTTCATAATTTTATACCTTGACATAAAAAAAGGTTAAGTGGAACATCAAGTCATTCATATATATATATATATATATATATATATATATATATATATATATATATATATAAATTTAAACATGCTTGATGCTACTGCACGAAGTTGGTAAACATATTTGAGCGATTGGTTTTCACTTTATTTGAGGGGGGGTGGCATTGTCAGTAGAATGCCTTAGCAAATAGTAACGTATGTAATCTCAAAACCACTCCAATTTTGATCATTCTTTCACCATTGAAAATTCCTATTCTTTTTGACAGACAATGGGCTGTAAATTACTAACAGAACAAAAAGGTTTACAAGCATTCGTTGAGAATTTATGGAGTAGAAAACAAGTTGCTGTTCTCTATAGAGAATACATATAAAAATGGTTTAATTTTATTCAAGTGGTATGGTCATGATGTATCAGGTAAGCAAACAGAAGACAGAGCTTAAAAAGCAACAATTAATCTTCCTTATAACAATATAAATCATATGTTATATTTATTTCTTTAATTGCCATTTATCAAACACTGCAGATGTGTGTGTAATGAAACAGTGTCAAAACCTCTGAGTAATCTTATTCTAATTCTATAGATGTATGCACTGAAATTTCTGGATGACAAAACCTTCTAATAACACTCATGTAAGAAAGTTTTGTTTTATTTCCTTTGTGTTTATGTTGTAATCTAGTTCATTAACAGGACATGCTAAATCATCATATAAAGAGAGAAAATTGCCAACATTAGAAATTAGTGAATTAATATTTTATATTAACAAATGGCTACAGATTATGTCTCTTTCAAAGAGGTTAACTTGGTTGCCTGGGAGTGCAGAATCTTTATCAGCTTATTAAATAATTGGGATCAAAGGAAAGTACAGGGATTTAAAATTTAATCTATTATAGTTGTTTAAAAATTTATTCTATCATTCCAACCGATGGTTCTTCTACTGTCAAAGGTTACTTCTAGGCTATGCAGCATATCTGGAATTGGGAAGATTGTCGGGGGGAGTTAAGGAAGTCAGACATTCCATTGATGGTCCACATCCTTTTGCTTTAATATCAGGGGACTTTTCATCCGTTAAAATTAAATTGAGTTTTATTTATGGATGCTCTTTAACTACTATGGTCCTTAGCGTCCCATTCTATATTGGCATGAAAACCGGTAATTTTGCTCAGAGGCCTCTTTATCAGGCTTGAGGTTCTTTTACGTGCCGTAAATTTACAACACGGGACCACCGGGTTTACTTCCCTTCCGAAGGAAGCCGTGCTAAGGATTTTTACGCCCGAAAAAAATCCATCGCCCTCCGCCGGGTTTGAACCCGCGATCTTGAGAACTAGAGGCTAGCACGATACCACTAGTCCACGGAGGACAACATTTTTTCATCCGTTGTTAAGTATAGCCAAAGCTATATAAATTATAAGAGATGAAGGGGAGGTTTCACTACAAAAATCCTTTACACCATTGTACAATAATTTCATAAACAATGGAGGGAGCTAAATGAAATTAATTAATTTGTCGTTCAAGTTTAAAATGCTAACCATGCAATGTTGGGTAAACCAGCTAGTTAGAGGGTGATTCAAATATAAACAGTAATGGAGGCAATATACTGAGCAAGCAGTTCAAAGTGGAATGGGGGTTTGAGGGAGGGGAACCAGCTTGATTAGCTGCTTCACTCTGTTCTGGCATCAGTACAACCATGAGTGAACAAGAGGTACCTTTGTCTGTTGCACAGCACATTATTAACCAATGAAGGGGTTAAACCCTCTGAGATTTTAACTCATTTGAAGGCCCAGTTTGGGGATGCTACAGTGTCCCAGAACCAAATGTTTACTTGGGCCAGAGAATTTAAGGGCGGTCGAGAAATTGTAGAAAATGAAGTTCATGCTCGATGCCCTAGGCCAAGTCTTACAAAAAAGTTCTTGCAAAAGTGTTTTTGACTACAGAGGAATTTTACTCGTTTTTCTTCACAATTGACGTATGGTGAATGTGATTTGCTATTGCCAGTTGTTAAAGTCAGCAAAAGCTGCCTACCAAAACAAAAGTTATGTCATGAATTTGACAAGGGACACGTTGAAGGACATGTATTGTGAAACCCTCGACCAACCTCCCTACACTCCACATTTGTCTCTCCCCCTGACTAGTTTTTGTTTGTGTCCATGAAAGAATCACTTGGATAGTAACAATTTGAAAACAAGACATCGAGGAGCATGTGCGCAACTGGTTGACAGCATGCCCTCAAACGTTTTATGAACAAGCAATGTTCAAGCTTCCAAATTGTTGGCAAAAGTGTGTAGAGCGTGAAGCAGGCAAATCAAGGTGCCACTTGTGTATATGATTAATCAATAAATGTACAGAAAAAAAAATTGCTGTTTATATTTGAATCACCAGCATATTTTATATTTTTTGGTAATATCCTTGATTTCCTGTGGTGTCATACAAAGAGTAAGATTAGAGTCTTGTTTCCCTGTGTCCCTCGTGCACCTACAACAAAATGTGAAACCACTTGCAAACATTTATCTCAATTAATGTAAAGAAGTTAGAAAAACAAGAATAGTTTGTAGTGGGTAGAGAAAGTCATGTGAATGCAAAGCCTGAGCTATTTTAATTATATCCAAAGAGCTTGTTAATAAAAAAAATTCTGTGATACATTCACATAAATTTCTCTACTCTCTATCATTTGTTAGTGGGTATACAAACTATTCTTACTAAGCATATTTTTCTATCTAGTTCATTTTAATCCAAATAAATTTGTGGACAAATAGCTACATTACACATTTCATTATAGATACAAAGAGAACAGCAATAGTCAAATGTTTAAGACCTGGATGCCATAAACTATAAACAATTCATACTATTAATAACGGATATCTCAGAAATGGTTTATGCCACAAAATATTTATTTGAAGTAAATTGTGTGTTTTAGAGAGATTTGTGTAATATGTTTTTGTCTATCAGTTAACATTTAACAGTTATACAAGATTATATAAAATTCCATCTGAACGAAGAGGAACTTCCTAAGCTATTCCTAGAAAATTCAAGATATATATTTTATTGGTCATGTAAATATCCGTAATATATATTGTTACATGCTGGGGTGAGGGCCAAAAGGTTTCCAGGAAAATACTAAACTTTAATCACCCCATCATGCACATGGGGGACCGTAGCTACAAACGATGAGAGGACCAGGACCTTGATGTTCACATTATGATGCAGGCACGGGGTTTTGTAACAAATTACACGAATTTCACAGCATTCATGTTACCTGTGGTTTATTAATAAAGTAAATTGTGTCCCTACATCACACACACACACACACACACACACACACACACACACACACACACACACACATACACACACACACACACACACACACACACACACACACACAGGGGAATAAAGGATTGAGGGTAGATTCTTCACACACGACCTACATTTACACTCTTTCACACAAACTCACAGACTTGACTGACGCTCGCGCACACAAACAACGCTAAACTATTCCTCCTCTCTCTCCACCTCTGGCTAGTCTCATCAGCCAGAGGTGGCGAGTTGTCATGTCACACGGAATTTCAAACACAAAGCCAAAAGAAATGCTAAAATTACCCCAACAATGCTGTCGCCAATGCAACGCAATAATGTGTCTGGCATGACAATACCTACTAATACGCCATAATATTTTAATGAAAATTGTTAGAGCAATTTTTTAGAAAATAAAAATTTTCGAAAAATGTTCCACGTAAAGGTAGTTGGGGATAGGAGAAGTTTCTTGAAAATCTTCATCTGAACTTAAATACTAAGTTTGGTACTTATCTGACTTTTAATTTGTGAGTTATGCTGCTCTCTCTCTCACTCACACACACACCTCTCAAAACATGTATTTCCAGTGAAATCTTGGTATCAAATTTTTGGGTGGAATGCAATACCTCCTCTACCTCCTATGTATGTAGTAGACAAAGTAAAAAGACATTTTTATAATAGCATGTTGTTTAAGATACAGAATAAGCAAACCTAAAATGTAATATTCTGTCTCGTTATTTTGGTGACTTTCTTCGCAAGTTGTACTTCAGAAACAGTAATGATATTTTCCTTGTTTCCAGATTTTTGTAATGGACTCTGCGAATACCAGCAACTTACGTGAGGATGACAGACACGGACACCAGAGCAGAATTTGAAGAAGATTCCTGGCAGAAAAGATCCTCACTTGAAATGAAATTCAACCCAGAAGCGCATCTTCCTTTGGGGCACTTAGAGGAGTATAAGGATGATATGGACATCAAATTTGAGATCAAAGAAGAAGCTGTATATGTGAAAGAAACATCAGCTGAAATTAAATGTGAATCAGGTGTTCATATAAAGAGCGAGCCAGATTCTAGAGCAGAGTCTCACTCTGACAAATACATGGATGGTCATGAAATACAAACCAAAATTGAGATCAAAGAAGAACCTATATGCTTGGAGGAAGCAACTCCGGAAATGAAATTTGAGTCAGAAGTAATTCAACTTAAAGATGTGAAATTGCACTTGGATACAGAGGTAAATAGTTATTGTATAAAGGCAGTTTTCAGAATTCTCTAAAGTTGAACATGCTACTTTTGAATTTATTAGTGATAATTATGCTCCATTTACACTAATATAAACAGCTAAGTAATAATAATAATAATAATAATAATAATAATAATAATAATAATAATAATAATAATAATAATAATAATAATAATAAAGACATTTTTTAAAATAAGCTCTGTATGTATGAGAGACTGAACAAATATGACTGATAAATGTAAACTCGGTTAAATACCAAACTTGGTGTTGAAGTTCAGTGTCTTCCAAGGTTAGACACGGAGATTTTCAAGAAAATCCTCCTCCCACCCCAAACTACCCTTTACATGAAAATGCTTTCATTATTTTTCATTCTCTCAAAAATGGCTGTAGCCACAGTGATAAAAATACCATATCTTTTAGATATTTGCATCACAAACGAAATGTATAACTTGAGTTTTCTGGGAAGTCATCTTCAGTTTGTAAGACTTGGTATAAGTGGTAAACTATGACAGACAAAATGTTACAATAAAAAATATAGATCTTGTTAATGCACACAATTTATGTTGTAAATTTTTACTTTCTCTTCCACGTACATAGTAGGTAAAGAAGATATTGCAGTCCACACAAAAATTATATACAGAGATTTCTCTGGAAATACATGCATTGAGGCCCTTGAATAAAAAAATTAACTTTAGGAAAAAGGTCCATACCTGTGTCCTTGAACAAAAAGCTGGCTAAGTACCAAACTTGGTAAAAGTCAGTCCCAGGGAGGGGCCATTACATGAGCTGTTACACTCCTGAAGGCAATTGGATCCCTGTATCTGTTAATTGGGAGTTGAGACCCTAAGGTGAGCAAGCTCCAGGCCAGGACTCTCACCTAAGCTGGGGTGGCGCCCAGGATGTAAGCATGCCATCGGAGACATTTGTAATGGTGGAAGATCCAAGTGATATGGATACTAAACAATAAAAAAAAATAAAAAAAAATCCACCAAAGTAGTTTTTAAAGAAGTAGTGGAGTATTGTGGTCTTCGCTACTTAGTTATCAGTGGAACTGAGGAGGAGGAAGGAAGTTTAGTACAGTTAGTCCATTCACTATCCAAAAGGGTCTGGATAAAATTGCTGGTGTAGTAAAATTCTGTATTACAACTTGCAATGGCACGCTCCTGCTTGAAGCAAATTCAGCATTTCAGGCAGCGACTATCTTGAAAGCCAACTTGTTAGGAAGCTATCCAATTAGAGTGGAGACGCACAAGACCTTGAACTCTACGTGCAGTGTTGTAAACACCCGTGCATTAGATGTTATGTCCAATGAGGAGATTCAAGAGAATCTAGAAGATCAAGGTGTGACATCTGTATATCGGGTTCAGCGGAGACAAGGAGGTGAATTTGTGCCCAGTCGTATCCTGTTTCTTACCTTTGATCAGGTAGAACTACTTCAAAGGATTAAGGCAGGGTACGAAGCAGGGTATATCTTGAAGATTACAATTGCCTCTTCACCATGGTGGAGTTAGAACACGACCTTTCATCTTCGTGACTATCAGCACCGGACCTGATCATATCCACGTATAAATGTTGCAACAGCTCTCTCCTGTAGGTAAGGCTTTCCTACTTGAGGTCTATAATTGTGTTTGGATTGATGCCGCTTTTTCAGATGAGTGGTGGGAGGCCACTGTCATACCCATTTTGAAAGCTGGAAAGGACCATCATCTCCCATCCAGCTACCGTCCTATTTCCCTCACCAGTTGTGTTTGCAAGGTGATGCAACGCATGATCAGTGGGCGGTTGGTATGGTGGTTGGAAACTTACAACCTGCTGACCAACATCCAGTGCGGTTTTTGTAGGCGCTGTTCAGCAATGGACCACCTTGTGTCGTTTTCGACACAGATCATGAACGGATTCATGAAGAATTGTGAAACTGTTGCGATATTTTTTGACCTTGAGAAGGCTTATGATACGTGTTGGCGAGCAGGGATACTACGTTCCCTACACACCTGTAACATATGTGGATGGTTACCACTGTTCATTCTGGAGTTATGAAGGACCACGTTTTCCGCGTTGGTTTTTTCAAACCTTTTTCTTCAGGAGAACGGAGTACCTCAGGGATCAGTACTAAGTGTTACACTGTTTGCTATAGCAGTTAATTCTATCTCGAAATGTGTTCCTCCAGGGGTATCGTCATGCTTATTCGTAGACAACTTTGCCATTTACTGTACTTCTCTGCATATGCCTTTTTTGGAATGCCGTATGCAGCAATGCTTAGATGAGCTCCAAGAATGGAGTTATAAAAACGGTTTTCGTTTCTCAACTGAGAAGGCAATGTGCGTGAACCTCTGACGCCATAGGAGATGTTTACCACCATCGCTCCGATTCGGTCCAGATTTACTATCATTCACAGATTCAACAAGATTCCTGGGGTTGACATTTTATAGGAAGCTTAGCTGGTCATCACATATAGCACAGTTAAAAGTGCAATGTTACTGTTCTCTGAATATCTTGCGGATATTAAATGGCAAATCTTTTGGAGCAGATGGGACTATTTTGCTGCAACTATGTGCACTGATCCAATCAAAAATAGACTATGGGTGTAGCATTTATTCCTCAGCACGACCGTGTGTGCTGAGGAGATGGAGATGCAGTCTATAACTGGGGTATTCGAGTGGGTATTGGTGCTTTTCCCACTAGCCCAGTTATGAGTCTTTACGCCAAATCTGCACAACCTTCTCTGTGTTATCGGTGTGAAATTCTCTTGGGAAATTATAGCTGTGTGCTTAAATGTATGCCTCAACATCCAACATTTGCTTCGCTTTCTCACACTGCGTTGGATGAACGTTATAGGAATAGCTCCATTAATCCAAGGCCTGCAGGTGTTCGTTTCCGGGAGCTTCTAAGAAAGCACAACATTGAAATGCGCATGTTTGCTAAGGGGGAGAGGGTGTTCCCCCGTTGGTTACGTACGACATCTTGCGTAGATCTTGGGATGATGGTGTACTGGAAGTCTACGATGCCATTGTTTAGTATCCTCACCTGTTTTTTAGAATTTCTGTCGGGTTACAGTGACCAAATTTTGATCTACATCAATGGATCTGAGTGCACCAATGGTGTTGGATGTGCTTATGTTCATGGAACCAAACCCTATTCATTCGGTTTTCATGATAGCACATTCATTCATAGTGCAGAGCTGTATGCCATATACCGAGCCATTTTGTATGTGCGCCGTCGAAAATTGGGATACTGTCTTATTTTGAGTGATTCCTTTAGTGCACCACAGAGTCTTTTTGAGCTGCACAACTACCACCCCTTGTTCAGTGAATCCAGGATGCCCTCCATGTTTTATACGCTTCTAGCATTAATGTGGACTGTGCTTGGATACCTGGTCATGTTGGCTTGCAGGGAATGAACTAGCGGATCTTGCAGCTAAGGCGGCAACCACAGAACCCAGTGTTACAATACCCCGGGTAACGTCGGAAGTCTGTAGGTTTGTTGTGCGGAAAGCGGCTCTCTCATGCTGGCACGAGGAGTGGTTAGCTCTCCACAGAAATGAGCTTAGAGTGGTAAAGGACATTCTGATAAATTGGGTAACTTCCTGTCATGTATCTCATCGTGAGGAAGTGATTTTGGCTCGGTTGCGTATTGGTCACTGCAATTTTACGCATGGTTATCTTTTTAAGGGTGACCCTGCTCCTATTTGTCCGCTTTGTGGTGAGGATCTGTCTGTACGTACGTGTTGCTCTAGCACATCATTGGGACTCTCTGCAACTCTGGAAGTCTTGCAGAGGTCTTAGCGGATGATAAGCAAGCAGTTGATAGGAGTTTTAATTATTTGTCAAGAGTAAATTTCCAAATGCGGATTTCGTCATCTTAATAGAAGATGTTTCATACTGATCAGTTTAGTTTTATATATCTATATTTATGTATGACATGTATTATTTTTTTTTTATATTGGTATTTATCTCTGGCTTTTGCTATGATTTTTATATTGATATTTGTCTGTGGCTTTTGCTTTGATTTTTTTTTATTCAGTTTTACCACTGGCCTTTGCTGTGAAATTTGCTGCTGATCTTTCTCTCTGGCCTTTGCCATGATCTGTTTTACAAGGGTGCTAATGACCTAGCAGTCTAACATCCTTAAATAAAAACAACTGATAAACGTTAAACAATAGAAAGAAACATACAGCACAAAAAATATACATCTCTTTAAAACACACAATTTATTTTTAATAAGTTTTTTAATGGTATAAGCCATTACTGAGATTTCCTTAATTAGAGGTTCGAATTGTTTAATATTTATTCTTTTTAAGTCGCATCGATTTGCAGTTGTTTCTCACGATTGCATGCAAACAGTTTAAGGCCAGAATATAGCATCCAGTTGTTAAACATTTGACTATCGCTGTTCTCTTTGTTACTATAACAAAATGTGTGATATAGCTATTTTTGCAAAGGTTTATTTGAATTAAAATGTAATAGATAGAAAAATAAGCTTGAGTAAGAGTAGTTTGTATACCCACTAATAAAGTTAGAGGGTAGTGAAAGTCGTGTGACTATATCATCAGATTTCTTTGTGGCAGTAACCATTTCTGAGATATTGTTTGTAAGGATTAAATTTTCAAATACTTTTCCAAATGGTAAGTCATCCTTTGATTTTTGTTATGGTCATGCAGAGAGCATGGAATTTCAATCTACAACATAGTGATCTGCTTTTTAAACATCTGGCTATTGCTTTGGTCTACTGCATGCTTCTTATACCGACAATGAAATGTAAAAATGCGAAGTGAAAGTTTATCTTGATTTGGTAGATTAGTCACTCTACTAACCAGTAGGTTAGTAGATAAGAGAATAAGCTGTTGTAAGAATAGTTTTTAGAAGTGTGAATAGAGAAAGTAATGTAAATGTAACTTATGAGTTTATTGTCTTACGTAATGTTTTCTTTTTTTGCATAATTTATCAAGGTTCATGCATTGGAAGCTAACTTGAAGTATTGTTCTTGGAGTTACTTTGTTTAAGAAGTTGGCAACTTGCTTTGGGCGTTGGTTTGAAGTTGTTGATTATGTAATAGTTACTGTTGTTATGTAATATGCTGCTACGTATGAGAAGCTGATTTTAAGATGTAATTTTTATTGTTACACTCCAAGTTTTACACTATAATATTTAACTTTGTTATTAAAACTGCTTCTATATATTATTTATGTTTTAATTTTGCCTCGGCTGCATCAGTAATGTTTGTAGAGTCATGTATCTCTTAGGCAAGGTGCGGTACGACAATAATTGTAGACATACACAGAATTTAAGTTTTTAAATTCACTTCTTTTTTTAATCCTTGCACACTTTAATAAAACACTACAATTTTTAAGAGCTGTGAGATTCTTTAATAGTTTCACTTAGCTAATGCATAGACATATTTTACGATTCACACGTAATATTTCTATAGATAACACATCCTCCATCTGGTCACTACCAAGGTTTGCCAGCAACTGAACATAATTTCAACCGTTAAACCTGTAAGCTTCGGTATTTCAAGTCTCTGATTGGCTAATTCTAGTCCAATAGAATATCTGCACTTTACTTAAAGCTTTTCTTTGCTATTGATTGGCTAATTAAAAATGTTACTGAATTTACATTATCGTTGCTATAATCATGACTAGTAACATTCAAACTCTCTAACTCATTATTGCCTCATTGTTAGCAATTAAAACTTATTAGTCTCACAACTCTTGCATTATTAAAGCATGTAATGTATTCACATAACATTATTAAACATATTTTTACAATAAAAATAAGCATATGCAATGACTATTACATGCATTTAAGAATAACTATTACATATATGTTGTTTCAAGGTGGGCTGTAATTGAATTTACTTATTATAAAAATACAATTGAAATTATTCAGGTATTAAAATACTGCCTCAACTATTACAGAGCAGTTATAAGTGTCAGCCCATTTGTATGCACAAAACAACTCGTCAAACACTGCAAGTATGGAGTTGAAATTTTAAGAAAATCTGTCACACATTTAAAATTTAGTTGAAATTGTACAAGATTAAGGTTACTTTAAACAGAGAGATCCTAAAATTTTCAGCTCTAGATGCACTGTTGCACATACAGAGTTGAAATTTTATACACAAGGGTATTAATAAGGTTTCTTGACATGTTTAAAATTTGGTTGAAATTAATACAAAATAAAGGTCAGTTTACCTAAAGAACCTAAAAAGAAAAGCAAATTATCAGTTATATAGCTGAGGTTTTCCATACCAAGAGTAAAGGCAAATATTGCAATCAAATGTGTATGTAATTGATTGAAACTCAGCAGAAAGAAATATATATTCTGTTGTATTTAATTTTTATTGTCACTAGATGTGGAATGCAACCATGATGCAGTCCAATGCAGTAGCCAAGGGTTAAAACATTTAGAGATCATTGCAGCTGGCGATGGAGGTCCCTAGGGTGATGCTCTCCCCGTAAATAAACAATAAAAACAGTAAAGGAACTATAACATCATATTTTATTGTAGTATGGATTTCTGTACTCCCTGATTTAGTTTATAGATTTTGTTTGTTTGAAATACTTTTGCAATGCTTATATGGCAAGTAGTGCCAGTGTTTTCATTGCAGTTATTTCGGACTACATCAAGTCTGTCCGAGAATCCTTGCTTTTGTGGATACTGCTGGAGTTGAAACATGTGGAGGGGAATGCTTTGATTATGATCGAGAGTATACACCCGCCATTGAATCTTTGCACTTGACAGCTCGTGTGACTTCGCATAACATTGGCTATATTGTGGTTATGACGTTTCCAGAGTGGCTAGTAAACAACAGCTGATTGTTCTCCTTTCTATCGTGTCTATTCCGCATACAAAAAGTGTGCGTAAGTGGCAAACGTCAATGAATAATAACTATTTCGTATTATTATTGTTAATTGAAAATAACTCAGCATAAACATTGCAACATGTTTAGATTAAATTAAGTATGCACTTTTGACAGTATAGAAACAGAATATTGCAAACATACCTGCTACAACGAGAAGAAATAAAACAAATTATAAGCTGCGATAACAAAGTTATTTTCACTCACACTGCGTTCCAGATGGTTCAGGAATTCTGTCCTCTTTCCCTTGGAGTTTCACTCCCGTGTAAATAACAGTTCTTGTGTTTAGTTCAAGAGCTGCTGCAGTTCGCTGTATGGCTTTATCAGCAGAAATAGAGGGATGCCTATGAACCTTCACGTACTCCTCCTGTTCAAAGAATTCCCGGGTCCTTCTTAACAGCTCCAATGCCTGACTGTTAAGTGGCACACCTCGGTGTAAAGGATTTTCACTTCATAAATCATCATCGGTGATCCGTGTCGTTTTTGAGACATTGTCGCACTTCAAAACTTGTGTAAATAATATGAATGAAATATACATAAAAATAGATAAAAATATATATATATGTATATGTATGTGTGTATGTAAACAAACACCAACAATAATAAAGTTATCAAATAATAACCACAAATATAAATAACAATGAACAATACTAGCTTGCAAAGAAAACTCGACACGCGTGCTAGAGATTCACAAACTGAAACACATGGTTGGAAATAGCTTTATCCGGCAACAGAGCCGCTTCCAGTTTCACTTCCGCTTTGTCATTGACCACCCAGAATGCTGCCTTGTGATTGGTTTAGGAAGTCTAACGGTTAAGGTTTTCATTTGTTTTGTTTTGCAAGTGTACCAACTTAATCTCTAGTTGTCAAGTGCAACATTTCAATGGTAGGGGTATAGTAGAGGTAATAGTAGCTTGACAACGTCCTAAGGCTTTGCCATTGGTTCTTTCTCCTTGTAGTCTTTTCCATCTAGTCCCATTCAATTTCACTGTCACCACCATATGAAAAAAAAAAAACTGCTCAATCCTGTGTAAAATTTAATTCTATTATACGAATTGATCTTAAATTTAATTAAATTCATAAGTTATAGTGCGATTTAAAATATAGCATTTGAGAGTTAAAATGATTTAGATGAGAAAATAAGTAATCCCCCTTATACTACAATCTGTGTTGATCACTTTTGTTTGTGCACCACATAATTACAGTGCTCACCTGCAGTGCTTTGTTCCACATTTGTGTATATTGGTTGCATACAGGGTCTGGAAGCATGTGTTGTGTAAAATAACTTAACCAATGAATTCAGTGTAAGTGGAGCGCTCTTGCTGGAGACTGTTAATAAACTGTAAGTGTGCATTTAAAGTGAAATTATACGAGGTGCATTCAAGCTATAACACCTCCGATTTTGTTTCTCACTAACTAATCACATGAAAATTATGAAACTTGTGTCACTTCTCGATGTAATCTCCCTGCAGCCATACACATTTTTTGCAATGTTGAGGCCATGATTCCATGGCCGTTGTGAACGCTTCTTTAGGAGTCTGTTTTGACCACTGGAAAATCGCTGATGCAATAGCGGCATGGCTGGTGAATGTTGAGGCAGTATTTTAATACCTGAATAATTTTGATTGTTATTTATAATAGGTAAATTCAATAACAGCCCACCTTGAAACAATATGTATGTAATAATTATTTAAATTGTATGTAACAATCATTGCAAATGCTTATTTTTTTATTGTAAACATATTTTACTAATGTTATATAAATACATTACATACTGTAATAATGCAAGAACTGTGAGAATAGTAAGTTTTAGGTTGCTAACAATGAATAATAATGGGGTAATTGTGGCAATAATGTGTTTGGAATTTA
Organism: Deroplatys truncata; assembly: GCA_030765065.1. Taxonomy (NCBI): domain Eukaryota; kingdom Metazoa; phylum Arthropoda; class Insecta; order Mantodea; family Mantidae; genus Deroplatys; species Deroplatys truncata. The sequence goes on along the minus strand of CM060984.1, from coordinate 18,373,056 downwards.
AAAATGTACTGGTCATGATTAAAACGACGATGACATAGTTTCAGTGACAGTTTTAAAATGGCCAATCAACAGTAAAGAAAAGTTTTAAGTTTAATACAGAAGATCTATTGGACTAGAATTAGCCAATCAGAGACTTGCATTACCGAAGCTTAAGGTTTTTAACCATTGAGGTTATTCAGTTCCTGGCAAGACGTGGTAGTGTGTAGATGGTAAAATGTATTCTCTACGTGTGTTTAGTAAAAACAGATATATGCATTAAGTGAGTGTATAAAAGTTTCTCAGAGTTCTTTTAAAAGTGTAGTGGTTTATAAATATGTGCAAGAAGTTAAAATTAAGTGAAAAATTTAAAAGTTTAATTCTGTGACGTCTACAATAATTGTCATTACCACACCCTGTATAAGAATCCTGACTATAAATTAAGACTGTCGCAGCCGAGGCAAATTCAAACAATAATATTACATAAGCATTAAATTACAAACTGATGCTCAAAACAACTATTAACACATAACAACTCTTCAAGTTTGCGTAAACATTTATTACACAACATTACCTAACAGCAGCAAATCATCTTCAAATCAGCGCACATACATGGGGCTAACTCAAAACAGCATCCACTCAAAAAGCAGCTAAAAATATACATGAGCCAACCCACACACTTCAAATTTGGCGTCCCAAGTGTGGAGCTAAATAACACCTTCAATGTGCGGCCGCGGAGAGTGTCTTTCATCGTCGTAAACAGGCAAAAGTCACTAGGAGCCAGGTCGGGTGAGTAGGGAGCATGAGGAATGAGCTCAAAGTTGTTTGCACAAAGAAACTGCTGTGTAATGTTCGCCCGATGCGCTGGTGCGTTGTCTTGGTGAAAGAGCACACGTACAGCCTTTTCCGGCCGTTTTTCATGCAATGCCAGAAGGAGTTTCTTCTTCAAAACATCTTCGTGGGATGCACCTGTCACCACGGTTCCCTTTGGAATGCAATGAGTAAGGATTACGCCATTGCTGTCCCAGAACATGGTCACCATCATTTTTTCAGCACTGGCGCTTACCCAAATTTTTTTTGGTGGCGGTGAATATGTGTGCTTCCATTGAGCAGACTAGCACTTCATTTCTGGATTGAAAAACGGCATTCACGCCTCATCCATTGTCACAATTGACGAAAAGACAGTGCCATTCCTGCCTTCATCTCGTGTCAACATTGCCTGGCAACATGCCACGTGCACAGCCTTGTGATTATCCGTCAGCATTTGTGGCACCCACCTGGAGGACACTTTTCGCATTTTCAGGTCGTCATGTGGATTGTGTGCACAGATCCCATGGAAATGCCAACTGTGTAGGCGATCTGTTCCACAGTCATTCGGCGATCCTCTAAAACACGTTTCTCCGCTCGCTTGATCATGTCATCAGACTGGCTTGTCCAAGGCCGAGATTCTCTTGGTTTGTTGTCACACGACATTCTGCCTTCTTTGAACTGTCGCTTCCACAAATGCACATTAAACACATCCTGACACCATCACCACATGTCTCACTTAACTGGCGATGAATTTCAATTGGTGTCACACCACCCGAATGGAGATAACGAATGATTACACGCTGATCATGTAATGAAAACATTGTCATTTTAAGTATACAAAACAATCCTCACTCTCGCCGTTGCCACGAGAGGTTCTGCATGACATACAGTGCTGCCATCTCTGTCACGCATTAGCAAAGAGTGCTCGCTTACGTTGAAACAAACTGCATGCTTCTATCTGTTTCCAGTTCTGAGAAAAACAATTGGAGGTGTTATAAGTTGAATGCACCTCGTAGTACAGCAACTTAGTAAAAAGCCTTGGGAGGGGTAACTCACCTGGTGATATAGTCCCGCTCTCTCATGCCTCTCTTGCTCTGTGACTGAGTTGCTATGTAAGCACCAATTGCCATAATTTCGCCTAGCCTGTGTTTTACTTTATTCTCACAAAAGCTTTGTTAATTAATCACACCATTGTTGTAACTATACAACTTTAGAGGCAGGACCAAAGACACAAGAGCATTGCAGAATGATGTAACAGGCCACGCAAAGAGCAAGGTGCAGTGGGTGTGAGAAGAAATGTGTGCATATTACTTGCTACAGCATTTCACATACAAGCAGCATTATCATGGGATATTTTCCTTCACACTTTTTAGGGTATTTCATAGCCTTCACTCCCCATCTATCTCTTCAAGGAAAAAAGTTCCTTGCTGATTGACTTCATGATACAAATTCTTTCAGTTGAAGCTTTACAAATAAAACTAGTGGCTTTAATTCTTTTACAGGGAAACCAATCTCACACCATCATCATTTCAAATCTATGTTCTTTAACATACCTCTTACAGAACTGGAAGGTTTTGACTTATCACAATGTAAACAAAGTCCTATTAAGTTTTTCTAGACTATAAAATTGTTGTGTTCACAACAGTGACATGGCACTTGTTTCCTGCGTATCAGTCCACTTCCTCTTTAAGACACCTCATTGCATAACTCAATAACTAAAGACCAAAGACAAGTAGAGTGGGGGCAATTTATCCCTCCTGAATACTGGCGCAATCTGTTGACCAAGGGATTTCACTAAGTTGTTATACTATAATTAATTAAGGAATCACAATGAATAGTGTAAATACACCATTTGCATGATTCCCATAACCACATCAGAGAGTGAAAGATGTTTTTCAACTCTCAAGAAGATAAAACTGTTTACTAGGAAACAATAAAGAATGACAGACTTAATTCTTTAGCCATATGTTATGTTGAGAAGGCCTTGATTTCAACCATTTTGTTCAACAAAAGTAGAGGAGAATCAACTTCATCTACCAGAATATTTATTAGGTTACTTTATGGTCATTTTGTTTTAGATGATGATAAAATTAAATTACATAGTGTCCCATTCTAAAGGGTCTTTCAACAAGAGTGTCCTATCTTTAACATGTGATAGTTGCCATTGTTTTTGAGTTACAGCACTTATTTTTTTCATGTGGTTACAGTTGTTATTGACAAATAGCCATGGAACGTTACAGCATTCAGCAACGCGTAGAAATTGTGAAAATTTATTATCAAAATGGATCATCTGTTTGCCAAACCTTCCATGTATTGTGTGAAGTTCGGCGTTGATCGGTAAATTTGAAAGAAGTGGTTGTGTCAATGATCAAAAAACGCCTGTACATAATCGACGTAAGTGCTCCAATGAAAACATAGGCACCATTCATGAGAGTGTACGTGAGAACGGAAACAAATTAATTGCTCGTCGAGCGCAAGAATTGGGGCTTTTGCCAATCACAACTTGGCAAATTCTGCATCTGGACTTGGAGTTTCACACTTACAAAATGGTGTTGATTCAAGAACTAAAGCCCAATGACCATAGGTTGCGCTGTGTATTCGCTGACTGGGCTATGGAGCAATTGGAAGCTGACCTGGAGTTTTGTCGAAAAATCATCTTCAGAGACGAAGCCCACTTTTGGATGGATGGTTATGTTAACAAACAAAATTGCCACTATTGGAGCAATCACAATCCAATGCATATTCAAAAACGACCACTTCATCCCCAAAAGGTTACTGTGTGGTGTGGATTTTGGTATGGTGGAATCATTGGTGTATATTTTTTCCAAGATGAAGATGGAGAAAGATACCGGGCTCTTATAAGGGGCTATTTTTGGCCTCAATTTGATGGTATGGATCTCAGAAACATCTGGTTCCAGCAAGATGGTGCCACATGTCATACTGCTCTCGAAACAATTGATCTTTTGAAGGAGTAGTTCAGAGGTTTCATAATTTCCCGTGGTGGTGATGTTAATTGGCCCCTGAGGTCATGTGATTTAACGCCGTTGGATTACTTCTTGTGGGGTTATGTTAAATCTAGAGTTTATGTCAACAAGCCAGAAACAGTAAATGATCTTATGAATAACATCATGTGTGTTATTCGTGAAGTTGGACCTAGTTTACATTCTTCTGTCATTGAAAATTGGGTCAACCGTACACGCGCAACCCAACGAAGTCGCAGCGGTCACTCAACTGATGTCATCTTCCACACTTAATGACATTAATTATGTTCCAAAATAAAAAAAGAAATAAACCTCATTTATAGAACGTGTTTTATTTAAGTTCAAAGATAGGACAGTCTTGTTGAAAAACCCTATATATTAGGAGTGAAAGACAATATTCATTAATGCATGGATGCACCGTATAATATAAATTGCAAAGGACTTCATGCAACTGAAAGGAATAATATAATAATCATTAATATACTTTACTTTATGCTCGCTTTGATGGATGCATTTTATTGCACCTTTTATATCTGAATTTCACTAATGCATAGGAGTTTGTATGTGCTGGAAAATAAATGCAGTAAACTCAACAAATGAGAAATTAGATGCAAAGTATTTTGGTTTTTATGGTTCTTTTTGTTTATACAGAGTGTATCATAATTAATAGTTCAAACTGAAACGGTTGAAAGTATATAATAGTAGAAGTAAAAAAGTTTCAATAAACATGGGTACGCAAACAAGTCATGTGCAAAATTTATTACTGCGAATGTGTGTGTTTTTGAGCTGCCACTGACGTGTATTGCTTGACGATGTTCCCCTTGAGCAACATCGGAGTATGGTACATGCATGATGGAACACTGGCACATTTTGCTGCTATTGTAAGAAGAGATTTAATGTATAGATATGGTCCAAGGTAGGTGGAGGAGGACCTGTACCTTGGCCTGAACAATCACCTGGATTTTTCTGTATTGGGCCCTCAAACGTGTACAGCACTCCCATTGATACCATTGAAACTGGAGCAGAGAATTGTACGTGCTTTTCAAGAATTCTGAGATGATCTGGGTTGTTTGAAAGAATTCAAAACTTGCTGCAGAGACGATGCAAGGACGACGCCTTGAACAGGGAAGAGTGTACAGTATTACTAACATGTAACATACTAAAGTAGAATTGTACTCCTTGTTAAGTTAAGCTATGAGTAAATTTTGAGGCAACTTACAATGACAATTATTAAACGAAAATTCTAATTTTAAAATTGATTTGTACTAATTAGGATGATGTTGGTTAATGGAGTCAGTGACGACTTGCATTCACACATTTGCAAATATCTTGCACATGGCTCGTTTGTGGACCCACGTTTACTGGAACATTTTTGCTTCTACTATCATATACGAGGTGTGTTCAAAAAATTCTGGAACATTCGTGTTCGAGTGAAATGCAGTTGGCATCCCTGCACACACCTGTGTTTAATGTGTAACTGCCAGAAGTTTCATTATTCTATCTGTTAGTTATTGTTCAGTGTTGTATTCAGTAGAATCTGTTGCACAGTTTGCAAATTTAGAGATGGCAGAGTAAGAGGAGCGATGCGTGTGCATTAAATTTTGCGTGAAACTCAAGAAAACCTTTACAGAGAGACACCAAATGATGCAGGAAGCCTACGATGAGACTTAAGCCATACTCAGTGTTACGAATGGTTCACGCTGTTTATGGTCGGATGGACGTTAAAGATGACCCTCGTTCAGGACACCCTTCGACGTCTACTGACGATGTTCATATCAGGAACGTCAACAAAATTGTGCATACCAGTCGAAGACTGACTATTGAGATGTGTTGAGATGCCTGCGAGAAAATGTGAGAAGGAAATGGCCTGAAATGTGGCGAGACAATTCATGGCTCTTGCATCACGATAATACACCCGCACATTCATCCCTGTTGGTGTGTGACTATTGCACAGAAAACGATATCACTGCTGCCTCATCCTTCATACTTTCCAAACCTGGCCCCTGCAGACTTTTTTTTATTTCCAAAGTTGAAAACCCCGTTGAAAGGAAGAAGATTTGTAACAATAGACGAGATATAAGAAAATTTGCAGACACGATCCAGAAAGACATATTACCAAGACTGCTTCCGGAAGTGGAAACGGTGTTGATAGCGGTGTATCAATTGTGGAGGAGAGTATTTGAAAGGAGACCATGCACAATAAGTAAAAGGTAAGCTAGAAAAATGTTGTGGACAAAGTTCCAGAATTTTTTGAACAGATCTTGTACTTTCAAGCATTTCATACGTGCTATTAATTGTGATAATCCTGTATAAGTTTTCTGGTAAACTGTAGGATAAAACCTGCCATGTAAAGTATACTTAATATGAAAACTTCACGTGCCACCCTCCCAAACCTGCAAATCATGAGCCGCCACTGTTAGAGATTTGCTTCTCAGACAATATTTTTGCGGTGTAATGATTTATGCATGTGCATGCCATGCAGAAGAGCAGAGTTTGAATCCTCATTGAGGTTATGTAGAGCAGTCATTTTATGGCCTGACCCAGATCACATGTATGCGTCCTCCATTTGCACAGTGTGTTCTGCTACACTTGGGGGTTTCCTGTTCTAAAGCTGCCATGTTACATACTCGTGGGTAATGGTAACATGCACTATAATGAGTACTAACCTTATTATTAGTGGTATCCATCTGCATTGAGACTTTCCTTTCATCACAAGGTTGTAATTCATGAACAATAGTCACTCTCTAGGGTTTCAATTTTAAAAGTTTAGCAGCTGCATGAACAGAGGTTTTTGAAACATCCGCTTCCTGTGCTACACATCTTAGAGACTTCTTTGGGTGTGTTTTCAAGTGATACTCCAATTTTGTCAATTTTTTCCTCTGTTAGAACATGTGTTTTTTCGCTTCTTAGGTTTAGCAATCTCATTGTCTTAAACTTATTAACCAGGAATCTGACAGTATTTGTATTTGGAACTGGAATACCAGGAAATGTCTCCTGAAATTGTCTACACACCTGTTACATGAATTGGCTTTATGTTGCAAGTAAAAATTCTTCGTTTTAGAGTGAACTTTGTGATATTCATTTCAGTTGACTAATAACAAGATGAGAACAGCGACAGTGATAAGAATACCTTAAAGTAACTCATACACAACACAGATAATTGAATAAGCTTTCACTTTTGAGATGCACAATGAGCAAACTCTAATCTTTACAGCACAAACAGAAGATAGTAACTGACAGTTGACATTCCCAGCCAATCAAGTAGCATTGAGTACGTCAGTCATCACTAGTGAGTTCACCAAACAATAAGTTCACTACAGTGCGAGTGAATCACACATACATGTGATCATGGTTGAGCCACAAAACAACAGCTCGGTAATATATTATTATACCTCATTAAGTCTTAAATGGATTAAATGCATTTTTAATCACCCACCACTTGGCTGAAGGAAATGTCTAAACTTTTTATTTTCAATTTATTTCCATGAATTTACATTTATTAAAAATATCTTGGATCCATTGACATGCACCTGGAAATGCCATGTTATCCTGGAGACCCGTTAAGATGTTTTCACAAATTAAAGCAATGCAAAAGCAACAATAAAAGTAAACAAAACCTTGAGAATCTCAAAGATTTACAAAACATTATCACATAATGAACCATATGCAAAATGTAGTATTTCCTTTTGTTTTACCTATAGGGAAAGGTCGAAGGAATAGCATATAATTTATTTTGTATGCATAAACAGTAATCTAATGCTAAGAATTTGAGGCAGTATTTTTAACACTTAAATGATATCAGTCTAATTATATAATATAAAATATAATAACAGCCTGCCTTAAAGCAATATGTGTATAATATAAAGTGTATGTAACAGTCGTTGTATTATGTTTATTTTATTATGTACATGTACAATAATGTTATGTGAATGTATTATGTAATGTAACAATGTAGGAGCTGTGAGAATAGAACCAAACAGAATTATAAAGTAGAAGCAGAAAGTTGCTAACAATGAGGTAACAATGAGACAACAGTAAATTAGAAAGTTTAATAAAGGCTACTAATAATTCTTGGAACAATAATTTAATAAAAGAGTTTATAAATAGCCAATCAAAAACTAGAAAAGCTGAAAGTTAAATGAAAGTATTCTATTGGAGTAGGCTTAGCCAATCAGAGACTTGAAATAGAGAAAAACTACAAATTCAGGCGGCAGACGCTACAAGATAGCATATCCAAGCAGATGCTACAAGATTGTGTACACGATCGGTATGATACGTGTTCGGTGTGAGACATAAAAATTCATTGCGGTGAGAATAATATAAAGTTTACCTGTTAAAAGTACAATTAACAATAATCTCACACCTGTATAGTAGGATATATCAGTGAAGTGTTATTTAATCTTGTGAAGGATTAATAAACAAAGTACAATACAATTATAATTTATGTAAGCCTTCATTCTTTAGCCACACCAGCCCTGCTAAGAGATACGTGTTCTAAAAATTACTACTGACGTAGCCGAGGCATACATATATAATATTTAAATAAACATTAAATACAGAGTTGATTTTTTAAATGTGGGACAAAGGCCACCAGAAAGTTTGTACCATACGTGGGGCATCATCCCTATCAAAGTGTATACTTCCATGCCATAGTTTTACCTTTTGATAATCAAATTTCCTATTGATCAGGGGCTTCTGCTTCTATTTGATCATTCTAATGACGGCCATTCTCGTTTAAAACTAAATGCAACAGATGGTGGCAAACTCCAACAATTGGAAAATCTAGTATGAACATAACCTGTGTTTATGTAAAGCATCTAAAATGCCTGAGGAATATGAGAAACAAGGAGAACAAACACAATTCATAAATTTACTGAAGCAATATCCAGTGCTACTGAATAGATCACAAAGCCCTGCAATGGGAAATAAGAAAGCTTCAGCAGTGCAGGAATTAAAGATGACGATGTTGCCAATTAAATAATCACTGAACCACTCCACATTCTGTTTGTTGAATCGATATAATTGCTTGAAGTCAGAATCTCTTGGCTGTTTTCTTTCATTAGATGTCTTTCTAGCACTGACTTGAAGAAATGCAGCCATTTTAATTTATTATGCATATATGGGGAAAGGCATGGTATGATTTTTCTTAGTATTGCCTATGAAGCAAACACTTTTCCTACGTTTTATGCATGACAATCATAGTATATTCTAAGGATGGAAGTATAACCTGTTAGGTCGATGTGCTAAGAGTAAAAGCATACACTAAACTTTTTATGCATGCTCATTGTAACATTTCCTTCCAAAACCATAAGAAAAGAATTCACTACATTTTATGCATATAGTGCAATGTCCCATATATGTAAATAAAATTAAATGCAAACTGCACATTGGTCATGTGGTATTTTTTAAATGAAAAAAACAAATGAAGGTACTATGTTCAACATTAACAAATGCTAAGTGAGTGTTAATGGATGTAATTTCTTTGAAATCAGTTCAAATTTCAGAGTAGCTTATATGTGGAGTCTGCTAAAATGTACGGTTGCCAGGTTTGTGTCTTGTCTAATAAACACCAGAAGACAAGACAGAAAATATTGCGAATGCATCTGATATGTAATTTAAATTAATGTAATATGTAATGAAAATTAACAAGAGAGGTCTCAATAAACTTTATATGTTAAACAAACCAGTTCAAACAATGATGTGATAATTTAAGTAAATATTCAAATTGGTTGTAGCAACATACGAGGGTAACACTGAAAATTTTTAGAATGCCATGTTTTTAAAATGAAATGAAATTTGCTTATATTTGGCAGCTACTTTCTAATGCTTTGCAAGTTGATTTTTCACGTAACTTGTTCAATTTGCTATAATGACGTTAATTTTCATTTAAAGATTTTGGGTTCATCCAAAAATGAATTTGACTAGAGAGCATTTCTGGACTATGATATTTTATGATTTTAAATCATCATTAATACCTAAACAGTGTGAAGGTCGGCTTAGAAATACATTTGGCAAAGAAGCCCTCTGAGGCAACAATTTGTAATTGGTATAGTGAATTCTAAAGAGATTGGTTTTTTCTTAGTGATGAATTTCGTGAAGGACATCCAAGAACTGCTGATGAAAATATAGGCACTGTTTGGGCAATGCTTGAAGATCAATGGACATCTTATGAATTTATTTACGTGACATTGGGCATTGGTATGAGTCAAATCCAAAATATTTTACATCAACAGATGTGAGAAAACTTTGGTGTCAATGGGTTTCACATAAACTGACTCCTGACGAAAACCATCACATTGATTGGTGCAGAAAAACTCTGGTAAAGTTCCAAGGTGGCACTTCAAATTTGGTTTGGAATATCATTACTGGTGATGAGCCATGGATTTATTGTTGTGATTCTGAAAAGAAAAATCAATTAGCTCAATGGGTCTTTCGAACAGAATCTAAGCCTACAAAAGTCTGATGAATCCGCAGTGCTGGTAAGAAGATGGTTGCTAGTCTTTCCCCCCCCCCCAAATGGGCCGTATATCTACTATAGCATTTGAGAATAGACATACTGCTACAGCTGATTGGTACACAAATGTATGTTTACTGCAAATTTTTGAAAAAGTTCATGAAAAACGCCCAAAAGGAAAGGTAATGCTACATCATGACAATGCATTGTCGCATACAGCAAGACTAACAACTGAGTATCTGGACACCCTATAGGTCAGCACTATGGATCCTCCACCATACAGGCCAGACCTAGCATCTTGTGATTACTTTTTGCTTCCAAAGGTTAAAGGTAAAATGTGTGGAATCACTTTTTCATCATCAGACGAAACATTGGAAATCATAGAAACCTAGTTTCTGAAGTGCCTCAGGAAGAGTGGCATCATTGCTTTAAGGACTGGTTTCATCAAATCCAAAAATGTATTGAAGTTAAAGGGGAATACTTTGAAAAAAGTAGAATCATTTAAATTTTATAAAACAAATCGTTTGATTTTCCAAACATTTTCAGTGTCGCCCCTTTATAGCAATAATCTGACCACTTGCGTAGTCCCTGTTAGTGAAATCCAGTAAATAATGTTTCAGATATGTTCATATAGGCAAATTAAAGAAAACAGTTATGCCTGCATACTGGTTATTTTAATAAATGCATAAGCGGAAACTCGCACTAAAGTATACTTTTTTGTTACAGGATGACACTTTACAGGGAGATCAGCAAGCAGAATCAACAAGGTGAGACTGCTTAGTATTAGGTGATCTGGGAAGCTGTAGAGATGGCTAACGATGTAAGAAGAGAAATGGCGGGATGTTCATATTTTTCATTGTTACAGGTGCAGCACATTACTAACCTAGCCGTCTCTCAGGATATATAGAATATGTTTCAATGGAATCTTTATCACTTTTCCACCCTTACATATAATAAACATATATTGTATTCTACCCCAAAATTTGATGTCGAAATTTCCCCAGAAATACATGGTTTAAACCTTAATTAATTGTTGTTCCACACATGCCATGTGTGGTCTAAAGTTGGAAAGATAGAACCTGATTGAAAAATTCATTGCCTTAGCCATGGATCTTTGGCTCATTGTGCTGCTGCTCTCACCAAATGTGGCACGGTAAGTCAGAGATTTGTGGTTCAAATTCTGGCTATAGCGCTGAACTTTTCAGTCTGATTGTACGTTTCTAACATAACTGTTATTTTGGAGCTGTTATAAAATATAACCTGCATCGGTTTTTTTAATATGGTGGTTAGTTGAATTTTAGAGTTCTGAGCTTTGAGATCTTTTATATATGTGTCATCATCAGAGTGCGGTGAAGGGAAAGGCTTATGAATAATTCAATTTTTTCTTATTTCATAAATTGATTTTTCTTTATATAGTAAGTTTAGTTGTTCATGCCAATGTTACAAATTAAAAAGCTTGCTGACTTACTTCTGCATATGCCCGAAGTTAAGTGAATGATGTGCTCACACTGAGCTCTGACGAAATACTGATACTGATGACTGGGGCTGGGCAAATGATATGCTGCTTGAGTAGTTCCAATACACAGCACTTCCCGATACCGTGTCAACACAACTCGAGCGATTAGGTCATGACACAACAGTGTGGGCCACAACATGAGGAGGGCATGTTAGTTATATGCAGCACTCTTCCCTTCACAAAGTAATAAACATTAACCTGTCTGAGAGGCAAGCTGTTTTACAGTTTTATTGAAGCTATATAGGTAGGTTTTAAGTCAGTTTGTGTGTTGTTTTGCTAATAGTTGAAATATTAGATTCCTATTAAATAAATTGTTCTGAATGTCGTAATCCTACAAATATCTTATGTCCCATTCTAGGTACTAATAGTGAGATGTCTTATGCTTTCATTTTCAGACTGCAATTTTGTATCTCACTGTAGACTTTCCCATAAATGATTGTTGTTATTATTATTAATGCATAAGTATAAAATGTCTAGGAAGTCCTCTTCATTCAGAAGGAATTTTGTATAATCTTGTATATCTGGTAAACATTAAGCGATAAACAAAAGCATACTACATAAAAAATGTTGATCTCTTAAAACACTTATAATTCCAAATAACTTTTTTTGTGGTATAAGCCATTTCAGATATCTGTTACTAAAGGTTCAAATTGTTCATTTCTTGGTCAGTTTTCTTAAAGTCCTTTCAACATTCAGTTGTTTCTTGCTATTGCATGGATATAATGTCCGATATGTGGCTATTTAATTGTTTCCAAATCGTTACTATTCAGAACTTTCGGTCACTAGTTTCCCTGCAACACCAGTGCATTACAAATACTTATCATTATTAATATATACTGTTTATTGTACATTTCCACAAGTTTCAGGAAAAAATTAGGTTCTATTTATGGATGTTCTTTAACTGCTGTGGTCCTTGGTATCCCATTTTATATTGGGCGAGAAAGACAGTAATTTTGCTCACAGGCCTCTTTATCAGGCTTGAGGTTCTTTTACGTGTCGTAAATCTATGGCATGGGACCACCAGCTTTACTTCCCTTCCGAAGGAAGTCATGCTAAGGATTTTTACACCCGAAAAAATCCATCGCTCTCCACCAGGTTTGAACCCGCGACCTTGGGAATTAGAGGTAGATGGTAACCACTACATAATGAAGGATGATATAAATGTCAGATAAAATGCAGTCTTGGATTTGGGACTATTTTGAAGAGCTCTGACAAAAGAGTTAAATACACAAAATGTGCAACTGATTTGAAAATGAAAGTAAAAACACATCCAGCTGATGATATTATATCTGAAATGTCATAATATCACTGCTTGTGATGTATAAGAAGCACGTGTGTCTGAGAGTATACCAAAATATTCAGGTACATTATAACCATATGTTCTTACTTTAATGAATGTTATGTGTCAGTATATGTTAATGGCTTAGTAAATGAATCGTATTTTCTGAAGAAAATAAATCAGGTTTTTTGTCCCTCTTTTACTTCAGATGTATTTCTTTTCGTTGTCTTATTTCAGAAAATCCTCCAGGGCAAATTGTGGTTGACAAGGCGATAGTGAGTATGATAACAAAATTGGACTATCACTTGAATCTATACCCGTGGACAAAAAAAATGAGTCATCCCCAGATTCCATGTGACGAATGTAGGATTTTGTGTACCTTCATAAGAGTTGTGTTCACAAAGCACATGCAGAAACTGTAGAATGGTTGGTCTGTGCTTGTGAGCGCAGTGGTCGCCTTAGAAGAGTGTTTCTCAGTGGTGACATAAGCTACATGTAAAAAATAGAATTAATATCAGGTGTGTGAACCCTGAGCACATATAACTGCCCTCAATTTTGTGGTTATAGATGAAATTAAATCCCTGTAGTAATTGGTTACAGCATCCCAGGTTTCTTGAATTTGTATCCAGAAACCACCTTTTGTCCTTCGTGCACCTGCAGGAAAATTTGAGCACAGCTCCCTTTTCACTTCAGCCCACACATTTTCATCAGGTTCAAATCTGGTGAACGTGGAGGCCAGTCTATCACTCTGATATCCTGCCTCTCTGAGAACCAGTTTGAAACCTTTTGACATATGTGGATAGCATGATTATCCTGTACCAATTCAACAATTACATCAGGATATCTCGTCATACAGAGGGAATCAAATGTTCTTAAGTATTACCGTGTATTGCGCACTGTTCAGTGTGTCGTCAAGCTGCCACAACAAACCTAGACCGTCCCGTGATATCCAACAAGATAAAGATACACGATCATGATGAAATTGTGAAGCCACATATTTTGCATTGTAATAATTATTCTATTATGAAGTTTACCAAATATCATGTATGAAATGCAGTATGAGGGGCACTATTTATATTTTGAGCCTTGGCAACCCTGAATATTGTAGGTGCCATCTGACATTTCCAATGGAAAGTTTGACATTTTTTACCATAATCTACTTCAAACATTTTGTCAATAGAGCGTCATTTGCTTTGTTTATACTAACTTTAAAATTGTCTGTCAACAAAAACATGGAATTAACTCATGAAAATATTCATGCAATGATTTATTATGACTTTCGATGTGGATTATCAAGACAAGAGTGCATCGATTAACTAACTTCCACATTTGGCGACGAAGCTCCATCCTTTGACACTGTGAAACGCTGATATAACGAGTTTAATCGTGGCCACCATTTGCTTAATGATGAAGTTCGTGAAGGTCATCCAAAATCAGTAGTGCCAGAAAATATTAATGCTGTACAAAAACTAATCATGAAGGATCGTCATGTGACATATTGTGAGATTGAGGCAACCCTAGGCATTAGTTCCACCAGCATATATAAAATATTGCATGATTATTTAGCTGTGAAAAAAGGTTTGCGCTGGTTGGATCCCACATAATTTGATGCAATCTCAAAAACATGCTCGTGTCGATTGGTGTACAAAAATGCTCAAGAAGTACAGTGTCTCAAAAGATGTATATAAGATTGTAACAGGTGATGAATCATAGATCTATGCGTATGAGCCGGAATGTAAACGGCAGTCGACTGTATGGGTGTTTCAAGATAAATCAGATCCAACAAAAGTTGTTCACACTCAAAGCACTTCGAAGCAAATGGTCGCCTGCTTTTTTAGCAAAACTGGCCATGTGGCAACAGTGCCTTTAGAGGAACGTAAAACGGTCAATACCAAATGGTACACAACCATTTGTTTGCCGGACGTCTTCGGTGAAATAAGGAAAACCAACAAGAACCGTAGGATCGTTCTTCATCAAGGCAATGCGAGCGCACACACATCTCGTCTAACAACAGAGTATTTGAAGGCTAAAAAAATCGAATTGATGGGTCATCTGCCATACAGTCCTGATTTGGCACCCATTGACTTCTTTTTGTTCCCGAACATCAAGAATAAATTGCATGGACAACGATTTTCGTTGGCAGAAGAATCCGTTGATGCCTTCAAAAACCATGTTTTGGAGGTGTCTCAAGAAGACTGGAATAAATGCTTTGACAAATGGTTCAAACGGATGCAAAAGTGTATTGATCATAAAGGAGAATATTTTGAAAAACAATAAAGCAGTTTTCAATCAGAAATGACTTTGTTTTAATTATTAGGCTCAAAAATATGAATAGTGCTCCTCGTATATCGAAAATAAGTAGTGACTATGTGTTGATTAAACAGTATTAACAGAAGCAAAAACAAAGTGTTTGCTACATGCGAGAAGCGAACCTGCAGTCTAAACCATAGCCACAATGCTACAGAGAAGACACATGGAAGGTAGCACGTTTAATAATGTGTACAACAACCTGCTGCAGCGGCTACACAACTGTATTACAGATGGTGTAAAAAGGTGCTGTACTGTGTAGGACTTACAAATTTGGTGTTCATTTGTCTGTGGGTGCACATTGTCTTTGAGTTGGTAGTTTTGGAAGTTATAAGATGACCTATGCTTGTTTGTCTGGTTGATTTGCATAGGGATGTAAAATAATGGCAGTGAACATTTTCTAAAGTAGCAGGGTAATTTTTATCATTTTTGTATGATTTTAAAATCCAAGTGAACCAAGTTTTGTCAAAATCATACCAAAAATACTCTTTAATGATGACAATGTACAACAAAATGACAGAGAAGTTTTGTAATACAAATACAATATACAGCTCCCACCTCCAACAAATCAATTTTAAAATCTCTTAACTTTCCCCATTAACCTCTTGGGCCGAAAGTGACTGAAAGTCTGCCATGTTTGCAATAAAGTGACAAAGATATTCTCTCATATTCATTGAAATTGGGTGACATGAGGATGAAACCCTTGTCCTAAACCTCACAATTTTGAAATTTTTGGAAATGTATAGCCTATGTCTGGAGGAATAAGGCTTTTCAGTGGCAAAAGACTTGTCAAAGTCAGTTGGGTGGTTTTTGAGATACTCTATATATATATATATATATATATATATATATATATATATATATATATATATATATATACACACACACATCTGCTCTCTCTGTAATATTAATATAGATAAAGCACAATGTCATTGACATATACGAGGTGCATTCCATAAAGTAAGTGGGGCCGTAAATAGAAAAAAAAAACACAATTTAATTGAAAGATTTATTGGAACAGATACAGGAAGTGCTGAACTATTTTTCAGTATATTCACCACTGCATGTCATACCGTGGAACAACTTTTGTCTCCCAGTGTCATAAGAGTCTGCTGCCTGGGATTGGAATTCACTCCGTGACAACCATCTCTGCCTCTCTGTCAGTCTGAAAATGCTGACTCCGATCGGAGAGGAATTTCATGAGGTTTTGCAACACATGGAAATCACTGGGAGTGAAGTCCGGGCTATAGGGATAAACAAACACCTCCCAACTGAAGGTTTGCAGGAGCTCTTTCGAGCTGTGTATGGTTGAACATTATCATAGCAAGACAGCACCAGCACTAAGCTTCCCACGCCACTGGTTCTGAATGGCCTGTTGCAATTTCCGCATTGTTTCACAGTAATGCTCAGCATTCACTGTCTCATCTCTGATCACGAATTCGACACTGTCCCAGAACACTGACAACAGTACTTTCTGTGCCAACGCGGTCTGCTTGGATTTGCTGCTGCTTGGTTTCTGGGGTATTGTGTGCAACCCACGTTTCATCACCTGTGATAATCCGGTCCAGAAACTTGTCACCGTCATCACGGTGCTGCTGTAGAAAAGTCAAAGCTGACCCCATGCACTTTGTTTTATGTCAGTTGCTTCAGCACCCACCTGGAGCACTATTTCTGGAACAACAGGTGACATTTTCATGCAACAAGGAGCAGCGCATCTACTGATTGTGAAGTGATGATTCTCCAGTATGCGTTGCCACACAAGTTTGCATGGCTCGTGCTGCACTCCTCATCATGAACATTTTTGTGACCCACCAGCGACACAACATCTGCTTGTTGATGACATTAGGCCCATAGATCTGGCACAGCGACAATAAATTTCAAACGGCGCTATGCTCTGTGCATTCAAAAACATTATCACCAACTGCACTTCACACACGGTGGGAGCTGGAATACGAGCCTCCATTTTCAATCACTGTTACGAAGCTACTGTGAGACCTTGGGAAGTTCCGCTAGTGCATGCGTTATGGCACATCATTACTCTATCACTTACATGCAGTCACCTCGTGCAACATATGGTTTGCTAGTTGTGGGAAGAGTGGGAAACTTACTTTATGGATGTGCCTTGTACTTACCTTTATTTATTTATTTATTTATCCTGTTTTTTTCTTTCTTTTTTTTCAGCATAGTCATGGCTACTGGAGGTGATGTCACAGAGGCATTCCATGCAGAAAATGAAATGTCGTACAAATGTAGAGTTTGTGGCAAGAAATATAAATGGAAATCATCTCTGAAAAGGCATAGTAAGCTGCACGAGGATAAGATGCCATACAAATGTAAATTCTGCAGCAAGTGCTTTAGTGTGCCATCATATTTACGAAAGCACATTGAAATTCATGAAGGCAAAAAAACACATAAATGTAAAACTTGTGGCAAGAGTTTTGGATGGTTATCATCTTTAAAAATACATAATTGGCTACATGAAGGTAAAAGGCCATACAAGTGTAAATTCTGTGGCAAGTGCTTTAGTCTGGCATCATACTTAAAAACTCACATTGTCATTCATGAGGGCAAGAGACAATTCAAATGTAAAGTTTGTGACAAGAGCTTTACACGTGCATCAAGTTTAAAATTACATTATTTAATTCATGAGGATAAAAGACCAAGACCATTTCATTGTGACAAATGTGGTAAGAACTTTACACAGGCACGACTTTTGAGGTCACACAATTTAATGCATGAGAACAAGAGGCCACACAAATGTAACATTTGTCAAAAGAAGTTCACACAGGCTGGTTCCTTGAAATTACACAGTTTAATTCACAAGGGCGATAAGTCATATAAATGTGGAGTTTGTGAGAAGACTTTTGTTCATGCCAAATATTTGAGAACACACCATTTAGTACATGAAAGGGCAAACAAGTTTAATGATTGCAATATGAGCATTCTTGAAACATCAAAAGTATGTCAATCAGTTTATGAGGTTGAAAGGCCACATAAATGTTCAGTTTGTGAAAAGAGATTCACTTCTGCATCAAATTTGAGACGACATAATTTAATTCATGAGGGAATAAAAGCATTTAAATGTGACAAGTGTGATAGGAGCTTTACTCTGTCATCAAATTTAAAAGAACACAAGTTAATTCATGAGGGCAAAAGGAATTACAAGTGTAACATTTGTGAGAAGAGCTTCATGCGTACGTCACATTTAAAAGCTCATAATTTTGTTCATGAGGGTGAAAAGCCATATAAATGTGACCGTTGTGAGAAGGCGTTCATCATGCCCTCGTATTTGAGAGCACATTATTTTATTCATGAGGGAGAAATGCCATTTAAATGTGACCAGTGTGATAAGGGCTTCCCTAAGGCATCGAGATTGAAAGCACATAAGTTTTATCACGAGGCCAAACGTCCGTTTGAATGTGACATTTGTGAGAAGAGTTACTCTCAGCGGTATCGTCTAAAGGCACATAAATTACTTCATGAGGGTAAAGGGACCACATAAATGTAGAATTTGTGAAATGTTGGCGTTTTATTACTTTGTACAATGTACAAAAACCAATTGTTGTTAAAGTTGTACACATTGCAGTTAAAGCTGAAAATATGTGATGTTATATTCTTAAGACTTTCACTACCCACTATCTTTTATATAGCTTCCACAAACTATTTCTATAAAAGCTTATTTTTCCATCAACTTCATGTAATTGAGATATTTGCAAAAAATTGTACATTACACAAGATACAAGGGGGATACAGTGCACCAAACTGATAATCAAATATTTAAAAGCAGGTTACTATATGCTGGCCTTTAAATTCCTTACTCTTTATATAGCATCACAAGAAATATTCGAAGGTAGCTTGCACCAGTTGGAGTAAATAACTTTGGAAGTAACATTTATTTAAAAAGGCTGTACTAAGAAGTAGATTAGTACAAGAGCTATTTACTCTGAAAGTAACATTACAGAGCTCAATTACAATTTACTCTTTTAGTTATGACTTTCATAAGAGCTCATTACTCCTGCAGTATTGTTTTGCTCGTGCGATTTACGAAGTGATCATGGATAAGGTTATGTGTAATAGGAAAAAGGGATGAAAAGTCACCAAAAGAAATAAATGTTTGTTGGTACTAATAATGAAAATCCATTTAGACAATATAGAGTGCAAAAACATGATGTAAAGATGCTGGAAGAGAAATGCCTTGAAAGTGTGATGCACAAGTTTAATGCTTCAAGCAATGGGAAACGTACTTAAGAGCAGCTTATAATTCTTTGGAAACAATGTTCCTGATCTTCTTCACAGATCATTTCATTTCATTTATTATTTGCTTAAAGAAATACTTATTCAAAGCATCGTCAAGGAATTATGTACAAAAATCATACAGTTTTATATATACATAGATAAGATTTATAGTAACATATTTACAATAAAAGTACATCTTATACACTATTACAATTTCATATTATATCAATACTAATTTATTTGGCCCATATTATCTAAGATATTCATCATTTGAGTAGTAGCAGCCTTCTATGCAAAACCTCTTTAACTCTTTCTTGAATACGTTAAAGTTATTAATATTTTTCAGATAGGCAGGGAGTTTATTATACCGTTCATGGGCTGCAGTAGTAGGTTTATTTTTATGCATTTCTAGCCTATGTGACTGAACGTGAAAGTTTGTATTTCCTTTGGTATAATGCTCATGTATTTGTTTGTTTGACCTGCATCTTGCCTATTGAGCAATTGTACTATTACTTCATACATAAATAGAGAGTAGAGTTAAGATTTTTAGATCTTTGAAGGCTTGCCTACACGAATCTGTTTGTTTCATTCTCAGAATTATCCTTATCGCTCTTTTTTGGAGAAGGAATACTCGGTTAGTATACTTTTTAGCACAGCATCCCCACACTGTTATCCTGTATGATAGGTACAAGTAGATTAATCCATAATATAACATTATTTGTGTATTAACGTCCACTAAATTTGTCATTTTTTTCATTACAAATAACCCTGAACTTATTTTGTTACAAATTATTTAATGTGTTCACTCCAGGTAAGGTTTTTATCTACGATTACCCCTAGAATATTTGCCTTATCGACTGCATTTACTTCTCTATTTTCGATGACTATCTTTGTATTTGCTATTAACCTATTCTGAGCAGTTTGAAACTGAATGTAATTTGTCTTACTTAAATTTATGTGTAGATTATTAGATCTGAAATATTGTATAATTTGTGTTGTGTTACCAATTGTTGCCTGAGAACATATACCCGTGTTTACTATTGAGATATCATCAGCATACATAAATGTCTTTCCATCAGAGATATTTGGGATATCATTGACATATATTGTAAAAAGAAGGGGGCCGAGAACGGAACCTTGTGGAACTCCAAATGTCACTAATTCACTATTTGAGAAGTATTCAGTGATATGTTGATTCCTAGTATGTGTAATTTTTACTGGTTGGGATCGTTTGCTCAGGTATGTCCTAATTAATTTTTTCGGTATTCCACGTATCCCATAATGATTCAGTTTATCTAGTAAAAGTTCATGTTCAACACAATCGAATGCTTTTGAGTGATCCAGAAATATACCACAGTTGATTTCATTATTATCTAGCTTATCGATTATGTGGTCTATTATTTCTGATATGGCATTTTTTGTTGATTTATTTTTTCTAAACCCGTATTGGAGGTTAACCAGAATTTCGTGTTTGTCTATAAATGATATGATTTGATCAGCTATTATTCTTTCCACCAATTTGGAGAGTGATGAGATAAGTGTTATCGGTTGGTAGTTACTTGTTTCTCTCTTGTCTCCTTTTTTATGTATAGGTATGACTATAGATTTCTTCAGGCAATCCAGGAATGTACCTGACGTAATAATAGAATTGATTATATTTAATAACAGTTCTAACATGAAAGGAGCACATTGCTTCAGTATAGTATTAGAAATACCATCTAATCCAGAAGAAACTTTTGTTTTTCAGTTTTTTTATGGCTACAACTAATTCTTCCTTTGTTATTTCCCTAAGATACATGGAGTTACTAATTGTCTTCGTTTTGTAAGTATATATTTTATTCCTGTCTTTATTTAATATTAACTGATTTATGCTTCCTAAAAAATAGAAATTAAATGCATTACTTATTTCTACTGGATCCTAAATTCTTAGTTGGCATTTGTTTATTTGCATGTTGTTATATTCAAATTATTTTTCCCACATTCATTGTTAATAATGCTCCAAGATTTTTTGACTACGTTATTACTAACGCTTAGCATGCTTTTTATCTGGTTTGATTGTTTTCTTTAATATATTTTTATATTCCTTCTTATAACTATGAAATGCTGCCTTACTTTTCTTGTCATAGTGGTTTTATATAAGATATAATATCTATTTAGTACTTCTTTAGCTCGCTTAATATCTTGGTTTATCCAGGGTTTATTTGTGGGACATTTCACTTCCTTGGTGATTATGGGGCAGGCGATATCTAGGTAGTATTTAAAAATAGTATAAAATGTCTCCCATTTAGCATGAATGTCATCTTTATTAAATACTTCTTCCCATGTTTCATTGGATAGTAGGGAGCATAGACCATTTACACTTGCTTCATTTGTATTTCTAACTTTTACATATTATTTCTGCTGTCTTGGTGTATAATAATCAATTTCTATACTTTGCACGTAATGATCAGACAGAAGGTTTTTAATTATATTTGTCCTGTACATATTGACGGGGAGGTTTGTAATAATTTGATTATTATAGTAACTGATGTATCTGTTACCGTAGTTGTTCACTAATCACAAGCTTTAATTTAAACATATTTGTATGTGTAATAACTTTTTGTAATTGCTGCTATTTTCGTCCTTATTTATATTAATATCGCCAAGTAATATTATATTGTGTCCATCCAGTTTATCTAATGTATTTATTATTGTATTGAAATATTCACTAATATTAGCATTTGGGGATCGATAACAAGAGAGTGATAATTATCACCTTATCTTTATTTAGACTTATTTCCATACCTGCCTGGTATTTCACAAACTTTATCTATAACACTGTTTTGTATCCATTTTTGGGGTTTTATGTTAATTATTTTATTTGATACAAACACTGCCGTGCCACCACCTTTATAGTCACACCTACAGTAATAGGCTACATTTTTGTAGCCTTCTAAATGACACAGTTTTAGTTCACTTTCCTTTAGTCCATGTTCAGAGATGGCTAGGGCATCCGGTCTATTTTCATGTACAAATACAGTAATTTCTTTGATCTTATTGCCAAGATATTGTACATTTTGGTGTATAATGTTAAATTTACTGTTTTTGCTTATATTATTATTAGGGTAGTGTATAGCTGATTGAGCCTCTATGGACTCAATCCCTCTGCCGAGTTTCCCTGGACTGTTTCCGTATAATTAGGTTTATACCCTAGAGGAATGATAGGCAGTATGCTTGTGCTAGTGTTCTTAATTAAGTTTGCTAATTTACTTAACCAGTAATTCCTTCCCTTTCCAATTTAGGTGTAGCCCATCGGCTGTATAACACTCCCTATCAAAATTATATACCCTAATTAAACTTACATTCTTAAATTTACTACAGATGTTTGTTATTTTCTCGTTACATTTTTCACTAGCGATATTTACACGAGGTCACTTCCAGATCGTTCCTTTTGGGAATATTCACTACCACTATGTTTGTATGATGCAGTTTTATTAGGCGTCTGGCAAGAGTTTTATATACTTTGCTCCCGTTGTTTTTTGCTATATCATTTGTTCCACCGAGTATGATCACATGATCTTTAGAGGTTAGATTGCCACAAGAGTTTTCTTGATTTTTAATCACTTCTTCTAAAGGTGCACCCGGCTTCACTACACTTTCTACTGCAGAATCTTGGAGTTTTTCTGATAACAGACTACTCAGTCCCCTACCATGCCTATCTGCGAAGATCTTTACGTTATTCATCTTCTTTGGTCTTGCTCCTTGTACTTTATACATTGATTCCTTACCCTGTGATTGATGGTTTTGTGTCTATGGATTCTTTACGTTGTTAAGGCATACAAGTCTATTTTGTATCATTGTTGTACCACTCGCTGCTGCTGGTATTTTTTGTTGTATGTTGGGTCGCGCCGGTCAGTGAGTCCATTTCCAAGGATTTTCTTCTTTTGCGACTTCCTCTTGCTCTGCTTCTTTTAACTTCATGTTCTCGTCTCGTAAGTGCTTTATTTCTGATTTTGTGTCTTTCAAATCATTGGTTAACATTTCTATAATTAAATGCAATGAGGCGATTCTTACTTTCTCTCCACTTCCACGTGTTGCTTTTGTTGCTTTTTAGCGTCTTCTGGCACCGGCATATTTCAGTAAAGTTTTGATCCCCTTTTACCACGTTTTCACTGCTATCTTCACTTGTGTGCATAGATGGGATGTTCTTGTTCATTTTAAGGGTACTCACGTCCTTATTAGACCTATTTATACTATTATTACCTACATGATTACGGAGCTTAGCTTTGTACACGCCATCACACGTTGCCAGGACAGACTAAACTGTCATCACTTGCATGTTGGAGAAATATCCTTTCTGATTACAGAAAGGTTCAACATTTCCACCTGATGGTCACTGAATAATAATAATAATAATAATAATAATAATAATAATAATAATAATAATTTTATTCACCATTTAGTAATTACAATAGGTTTCGTCAGATAAAACAATAGCATAAAATCTATACAGTATTTGTTACATTATAAAGAATACACTTTTAGATTATAAAGAATACAGTTTTACATGTCACATTTACTTGCTGTCCCAAATTACTGTGCACTGTACAAAGGATGTTTTATTAACCATTTGTACACTTTATCTTTGAAAACTAGAATATTCACATTCATTATTTTTGGGGGAAGTAAATTGAAAAATGTTATGCCTATTACTTTATGATGCTTTGAGGTCTTCTTTAGTCTATGGTACGGCATATCTACCTTATTCCTACTACGTGTATTATATGTATGTATATCACTTCTTATATCATAGGTATGTAGGTTTTCTTTTATGTGCACCAAAACATCATAAATATATAAATTCACAACTGCAGGGATTTCTAGCGCCCTTGAACAATGGTTTACAGTGTTCTATTTTCTTTGAGTTTGTCAGAATTCTTATTACCTTTTCTTGAATCTTTAGTACGTCCACTATCCGTGAACTACTGCCCCATAATACTAGACCATATCTTAAGATACTTTGAAAAAATGAAAAATAGGCCATACAAACAAAATCTTTTGGCACTGCCTTATTTTAGTTCGCCAAAAGAAATGTCATCTGGGATAACTTATTACATATATAATCATTGGGTGGATTTCAGGATAGATGTTTGTCTATTATGATACCAAGGAGCTTGGCACTATCACAGGTATTGTTCATATGTTTTAAGCTGAAAAGTATATTTTGTGTTTTGGTGGCATTCATAAGAAAACCATTAATTCCAAACCATGTTTGTGCTTGCTGCGTGGTTTTATTAACCGCCTGTATTAGCAGATTATATTCTTTATTTACATTAAGGAATGTTGTGTCATCTGCATAAACAACTGTATGGCATGGATAACATTTAAATATATCATTTATCATCATTAAAAAAGCAGAGGTCCCAGCACCGAGCCCTGCAGAACTCCAGTTTTCACTTTTATGCTAGAATGCTTGCCACCAACTGATACCACCTGTCTCTGATCCTCTAAATAGGATTTAAACATTCTTAAGCTTTTCTCTTTGACTCCATATATTTCCATTTTTTTAATAAAATGCAATGTTATACACTATCAAATGCTTTGCTTAGGTCACAAAGATTAGCCTGAGCCATATTACCTTCCTCAAAAGCTTGATAGATTGTTTCAACTAGTGTACTGTTGATTTCATTCTACGATATCCAAATTGATTACTAGAAAATAAGTTACGCTTTTCAAAATAATTTTGTAGTTGGTTTTTTATCAGACATTCCATAATTTTAGCCATTGTGGGAATTATTGAAATGGGTCTATAGTTTGTCACACTTTCTTTGTCGCCTTTTTTATATATTGGTATTACTTTAGAAGATTTTAGCTCTTTTAGGAACACGCCTTCGCTGAAACATCTATTTATACAAATACTCAACGAGGCATCAATATATTGTATTATTTCTTTAATTAGGTTATTAGAAAAATTGTGTATGTTCCTACTTTACGAACTCTTTAGCCTTTTTGTGATTTTTTGAACCTCCTGACATGTTTCATCTCTGAGCGAGAAACCCTCATTTTCATTCCCTATTATTACTTCATTCATGAAGCTCATAGCAGCATCTGGGCATGATTTTACCTGTAAAGTTATATCTTCTACTGATTGCAAAAGGAAACTGTTGAATTCATCAGGTGTTATTCCTTTGTCTATTCCACTCTTGTTATTTCTACTGTTATGTAGTTTATGACTGACCAGGCTGCCTTACATTTGTTGTCAGACTTTTCTATCCGTGACTGATATGCACTTCTCTTTGCATTAACTAGCACTTTCCTATATTGTTTCCTGTAGTCTTTCACTTTGTTTGAAAATAACTCCTTTGGTGTTTATTTATACATCTCTTGCATAATTATTAATTTATTTGTCATTCTTTCTAGCTCTAAGTTATACCACTTGTATGTACTAATTGCTTTTGTTATTTTCTTACCATTACAAGTCTTTTTTTATTTTGCAAGTGTTATTAAATAAATCAACTAGTTTTGTAAAGAAACTTTGTTCTGTTGATCCTTGAAAGTCACCAAGCATTGCTTCCCAGTTCATCCCTGCTAAACAGTCCTTAAATGTATTTGCCTTTTCTAAGCTAAGCTCCCTAATTTTTTTAACAGCTTTTTCTACTTTCTGCGAAATATTTTTTTCAGTCTTAATACTGAAAAATAGAGCCTGATGATGTGCTACTTTGAGCTCTAATACTGTAAGTGTATAGTTTTTTGATAGCACATTAGTTATTATATTATCTAGGCAAGCAGTCCTTCGAGTAGGAGTTGTGTTTACACAGTGGTATCCCATCTGTTGTAATAACTTTAGAAACTGCCCTACTGTATTACTTGTTTTAGTTATGTCAAAGTGAGCATTTAGGTCTCCACAGATTATTACACTACATTTGAAGTTGAACAAATATGTAAGTACCTTTTCCATACTTTCAAGAAACAGGTTAGGTTCCGCTCCTGGTGACCTATATAAAGTGACTATTATAGTATTGTAATCTTCCTGCCACTTCAAATACTTTTTCTATACAAAATTTATTTAGTTTGATCATTTTTGTTTCCAAAGAATTTTGAGTGTATATTGCAACACCACCATTTTTATACCTGTTTCTACAGAAAAAACTAGCTAGTTTAAAGTTTTCGATCACTACATAATCTAAACTCATTTTCCATTCCAGGAACTAGTTTCACTGATTTACTTTTATTATGTGGATTACATTTTCTAGCACTTTGCCCAGTGTATAAGTCCCTTGTTTATTCAGGTGCAGTCCATCTCTACCAATGCATGCGTGGTCCAAATATTTGTCCACATCTATAAACAGTGCCCTTAAGGTTTCACATGCCCATCTTGTTTTCATTTACCCGCCTTATAAATTCTAAATTTACATCACGCCTTTTTGCAATGCTATTAACGACCACTATCGATTTTGGATATTTTTCTTTGGCTTTTTTTATCACATCATACATATCACCTAACACTTCTTCAGGATTTTTTGCTTTTTTTAAGTTGTTTTTTGCCACATGGAGGATGACTACTTCTGGATCATTGGGAAACCTGTCACAGTCACAAATTTTTAAATTTGTTACCCAACTGCTCTGCTTTAATGTCTTTAAACACTTTTGTTTGTGCACCTTTTACTTTTACATGAGATATCATGGAATCTCCAATTACTAGCACTGTTTCTTCTTTTGGTGACCTGTTGTCTAGGTTAGGTACCTCTTCACAATTTAAACTTCATTCTTCTTGCTTGCTACTGAATAGAACTTCAAATTGGTTGGACATCTAAAGTTCACGCGATTTTGGTGTTGCTTCATTCATCTTATTATTCTTCATTACTTTTGTCCACTTCTATGTTGGCTATTGTTCCATGTGTTCTGTTGGCGAAAAGCTTCTGTCTGCACTGGATTACTATTCCCCTGTTTCAACTTCCAGTTTTCTTCCACTAACCTCTGCTTTTCTTCTTCAAGCATTTTGGATATCTCTTTTCAAGCATTCTGTAATTTGTTTAATATCTGCTCTTTATTTCTGTATGTTATTGCCTCAGCATAGGATTTATTTTGTAATATTTGCACTAATTTAGCTTTTAACTCTTCCTTTTCACTTTTTAAGTACTTTATTTCTTCATTGGCATGGCCTAAATCTGTATTTAGTAACCCAATGACCATCTGTAATGACGCTACCGCTTTGACATCACATGCTGTCTTACCTCCGCGTAGGTTGCAGAAGAGATTTTCACTTTTATTTTCTTTGTATTTCGAATAGCGTGGATTCCATTTGTGTTGCTTCTTGTAACCTCATTAATCTCATTCTCACCATTATTTAGCATATTTACTGCATTGTTCCCTGTTTTATTACAAATTGTTTGCGTCTTGCTTCACACAGCCATGTAACACGCCGCCATCTTGATAATTAGGAACATACGTGCAGGTAATTGCACCCAAAAGAGCTGGGAAACCTGCAAAAGTGAAGAATTGCCTTTTATTTTCTAACACTCGTGTACATTTATTTATGTAACTTCTTAACCTAAAAAGTGCTATAGCAATGCGATGAACGATATGACCAGCAGGCGTACAGTGAACATTTATAAGATCTCCTGTAACAATCTGAAATGTTCCAGTACAAAACACTCGTAGGATGCTTAGGTGATACAGCTGAAATTTGTCTTGCGGCTTGTGTAAAGGCTCTTCAAGCAGGTTCAAAAGGAATGTAAAAGATCCTTTCCTAATACTGAAACGTTTCTTGAACACTCTATCATATGTAATCTGAGTAATCCACGAACACATAATATCTTCCTCCAAATACAATACTTGTAGTTCAATCAACAGTTGAGTTACTCTAACCAAGTCGTGAGAGTAAACTCTAACCTATATTTGTGCTCTATTTACTTCTGTAGTAACATACTACATGATGGTGCTCTCCAACATTTACTTGTGTAGTAATTTACTCCAGAAGTATCTGAAAGGAGTAAAATACTTAGGAAGTAGTCTACTCTCAAATGGAATTCACCTATTGTTGACTTTATTAGTAGTTTACTATGGAAGTAGAGCTTATTCTAGATTGGTATACACTGCCAGAATGTGGAGAGCACTTCAAAAAAACGACACAGTATTGAAACATTCAAATCAATAAACGTGGATGGGTTGGAAATGGTTAATGTCACAAAAAAAGACTATATGTAATACCATATTTTAAAGAGATGTATATTTTTTGTGTGTCTCTATATCATGATTTTATACAAAATTCCTTCCAAATGAAGACAAACTTTACAGGCTATTCCCAGAAAATACAAGATATATGCTTTATATGTCATATAAATACCTTAAGTATGTGGTAATCTAATCAAAATTATCAGAGCCACTTTTGAGAAAATTAAACATATTGATAACTGCCCAAGAAAAGGGCAGTTGGGTGAGCTTTTTGGAAAATGTTGATATTACATCTTTGGAAAATATTGAACAGAAATATTAAGTTTGGTATTTATACGACATTTTGTTTTTGAGGTATGCTGTTCACAGACATGCACAATGCAGGCCTTATTCTATATTTGGTCTCGGGGGTCCCAAAACATGTATTTCTTCTTTTGTAAGAATAGTTTGTAGAAGATCTAATAATAACGATGAGTAAACAAAGTCACATATATGTAAGATGCCAGATTTTTTTCTCTTGAATTAACCGAGCCCATAGCAATGGTTGCACTATTTTCTTATGGTCGATGGTCACAGCCTGTCATCTGGAACTGCACACTCATTAGCTCACGTATTATATTGGTGGGTTACCTTGAAAGTCAATTGTGTTTCTGCCTTTCAGATTCTTTTCTAGTGCAGGGATCCAAGCTTTGTGAATGTTAAAGTTGTTTTTAATGATAACAAATTTCTGTTGCCTCCCTGTGTTAACGAACATGGTAGCTGACTGATGGAGAAGGATCTGGATGTCTTTGTAGTTAATATCATGTCCAAATAATAAAGAATGTTATGCTATGAATGATTTTTCTGCCTGTCTACTGAAAAATCTACTGTGTCACTTGTGTTCTTCCATCCTTGTAGCAATGCTGCACATAGTGGTGCCAATGGCATGCCTACAGATGAATGAGGGTTCCATTTGTCTTTAGCTGATCACAATAATTGCTTCAATTTGCATGATGGTTTGTATACACTATCAATAATATAGTATTGGATTGGAGAAACTTG
This sequence comes from Deroplatys truncata, assembly GCA_030765065.1. Lineage (NCBI taxonomy): Eukaryota > Metazoa > Arthropoda > Insecta > Mantodea > Mantidae > Deroplatys > Deroplatys truncata. The sequence goes on along the minus strand of CM060984.1, from coordinate 18,343,303 downwards.
CCTATGTGTTCAGCTACACCCTTAATATAGGATGCCTAGGTTGGAGTGCCCGCTATATCTGCTGACGTATGTAGCCACTGGCTTGAAAGGCAGAGTTTAGGTGTCTAAGTTCGCTCTCCAAATATTTTCACTGAAGATCCGTTTTGCTTATACAGTGAGTGCGTTTATTATCCCTTGGGTGATGATTGGATGTTTTCTGCAGATAGCAGTTGTTGGTTTCCTGTAGCCCTTGCATTCTAGTAGAGGTCTTCTGATGACTAGTACATCCAGGAATCCTAGTCTGTTGTGAACTGAATATTGGAGTTCAGGCTTTTCAAGTGTAGCAGAAATTGATGTAGAGTGTCTCCATACCACAAATACGAAGGGATGTCAAAAAATAACTGGAATTATTTTTTTGCATTGTAATGTACCCCAGTTAGAGTTTGGTGTTGGCACCACTGGAAAGACATGAAAAAAATGCCATGTGTGTCATTTGCCTGGCTTTCCTCAGTTGGAGGGAAGCAGGTGAAGTAGAAGAGCTTGTTAACTGTACCCAACATGGATCTAAGTTGCAGCAGCATGTATCAATTAGATTTTGTGTTCTTCTTGATAAAACTGCATCACAAACACTAGAAATGTTGCAGCAAGCCTACAGAGATCAAGTCATGGGAAAAATACAGGTTTTCAAATGACATTAGTGATTTCAGGAGAGTAAAAGTGACCTTGAGGATGCTCCATGCACCGGAAAAAAAAGAGTATTATTTATGGACACTCTTTAACTGCTGTGGTTCTTAGCATCCCATTGTATATTGGGTATGAAAGACCAGTAATTTTTCTCAGAGGCCTGTTTATCAGGCTTGAGGTTCTTTTATGTGCCGTAAATCTACAACACGGTACCATTGGCTTTACTTGCCTTCCGAAGGAAGCCATGCTAAGAATGTTTTTTATGCCTGAAAAAATCCATCACTATCTGCCGGGTTTGAACCCGGGACTAAGTGAACTAGAGGCTAGTATGGTAACCAGTACACCACGGAGGATGACTATGCCCGGAAAATCCTCAATTTCGAAGACTGACATTAACGTCAACACAATTGATGTCATTTGCACGAAGACCATCGTTTATTGTTACCAAAGGTTGCAGAAATTATGAATATATCCTATGGATCAGTTAAAGACATTGTACAAAATGTTCTAGGCTATAGGAAAGTTGCAGCAAAGGGGTGCCTCATGTGATCAATGATGACATGGCAACAATGGAAAGGAAGGCTTTGACAAGAACCAAATTTTTTGGACAGAGTTATCACATGTGACAAAGCCTGGTATTTTCATTATGACGCAGAGACAAAACGGGAAAGTGTCCAATGGCTCAAGTCCAAGACCCAAAAAGGCCAAAGTTCAATTTAGTGCAGGAAAAATCATGCACCTTGTCTTTCTTGATAAGCAAGGCATTCTGTATGATCACGTAGTGGATAAACAACATACTGTTACTGCTGATTACTATTGTGAAGTATTGATGGGTCCATTAAGGAGGAAAATTGCCAAGAAAAGACCAAACCTTGCTCAAATGGAATTGAACCTTCATCAGGATAATGTGCCTGCTCATCGCACCATGAAGACTCGAGAAACAATCATGGAATTAGGCATTGAGAGTGCTGATTGCTTACACTTCTTGGTTGGCGATGACCATTTTAACAGGCTTCTCATGGCAGTGCTGTTGGTTTGTTCATACAAATTGCCATCCTGTTGAAAGTAATATGTAGAGAGGCAGTGATGAAAGATATCAGTATTGTCCTTGGGAAGAATTTCTTCAGTTTGATTTATAGTTTGCCTTGTCAGTACATTTGTGAATAGTGAGCCAATGGCTGAAGTTGAGGTGAGACTCAAAACTTGGAAAGTGTGGATTTTGGTTCACTGTGGTGTGAATAAAAACATTGACTCTGTATCCTTGAGTTGAAGATAAGATGCACTCGGTCAGTGACTGGTAGCTGGTTCGTGTGAATTAAAAATGACTCGCACTTGCTTCTTGGAGTTGAAGTTATTTTCATTTTACTTTTTCATTTAAAAATAGTTTAAGTTTATTGGTTTAATACTAATCTTGCATGGGATAATTGCCTATTAATGTGGAACTAAATGACATCAATATGACAAATAAAATGTACAGTTTGAATTTTCTGAGAACAGCCTGTGAACTCCTGTTCATTCTCAATTACTTTTATATAACTGGTAAACAATAGAAAACATCTTTGCAAAAAGTTCGGATCTCGCTGAAGCATAATTTATATCAAATAATTTTTACTTTCTCTACTATGTATAGTAAGTAGGGGAAGTATTGTATTCCACCCAAGAATTTGATGACGAGACTTCACCGGAATTATATGTTTTGATGCCACCTGAATCCAAAAAAAAAAACATTTTGAAAAAGGTCCATGTGTGTGCATGCATGTGCGTGCTGTGAACAGCATAACTCAAAAATGAAAAGTCGGCTAAATACCAAACTTTGCATTTAATTTCATTATCTTCCAAGGATGTGACACGGGGAGAAAATCCCCCACCCCCAGCTATCCTTTACATGGAACATTTTTCGAAAATTTTTATTTTCTAAAAAATGCCCCTAATGATTTTTATTAAAATACCATATATGAAAGACATTCACATGACAAAATGTATATCTTGAATTTTCTGGGAATAGCCTTTAAAGTCCTCTTCTTTCAGAAGGAATTTTGTATAACTGGTAAAACGAAGAAATAGATGAAAACGTACTACACAAAAAAAATGTAGATCTCTTAAAAGCACAGAATTTATATTAAATAAGTTTTTCCTTTAGTGGCATAAGCCATTTCCGAGATATCCTCTATTAATGGTTTGAATTGTTAATTTCTGGGTCATTCTTTAAAGTGCTTTCAACATTCAGTTTCTCGCGATGTCATGGAAACAGCATGGAATTTTAAAGCCAGCATATAGCGTCCAGTTCTTAAACATTTGACTATCGCTGTTCTCTTTGTATCTGTAACAAAATGTGTAATGTAACTATTTCCGTAAAGGTGTATTTAGATTAAAATGTAGTAGATAGAAAAATAAACTTGATTAAGAATAGTCTGTATACCCACTAATAAACGATCGAGGGTAGAGAAAGTCATGTGAACATATCACATCAGGTGTTTTGTGCCGTTAACAGTTTCCAAGATGTTCTTTCTTATTGGTTTGAATGTTTTAAATATGTATACTTTATTCAAGTGGTTGGCTACTCATGCGAAGAGCAAGAAATTTCAAAGCATCACATAGCATTCTGCTTCTTAAAACTCTTAACTTTAGGTTCTGTATTCTTCTTATATCTGCAAGTAAATATGTGATTAAAGTTTATTCAGTTAACAAAAAGTAGAAGAATAAGTTTTTTATGAGTAGTTTGTAAAAGAGAGCATTCTGCTTCTTAAAACTCTTAACTTTAGGTTCTGTATTCTTCTTATATCTGCAAGTAAATATGTGATTAAAGTTTATTCAGTTAACAAAAAGTAGAAGAATAAGTTTTTTATGAGTAGTTTGTAAAAGAGTTGGTGGAGAAAGTCATGTGAGTGCAGCACAGAGTTTTATAAATAAATTTGTTCGTTTGGTTGGTTAAATAAAATGATTCTAGTATGAATATGAATGAATATTTATTTTTCAACATGCACAGTTACATACATTTTAAACTATGAGGGTAATCCAGAAAGTCCCAGACGTTTTGAAATAAACAATTAACAAAATGCAAATATTAATGTTTATTATCTACATTTGAAAGGTACACTCTTAAGCTATTTTTCTACATAATCGCTATTCAAATTGAGGCATTTATCATACCGTGGCACAAGTTTTTCAATACCCTGAGGGTATTACCCTCTCTGTAGAAATGTGCCGCCTCCGACTTCAACCACTGGTTTACACCGGCATACAGTTCAGCATCAGTATCAAAGTATCAATTTCATGCACCAAACTCCGTGAAATTTAGGGGTAATGTTCCGAAAGTTCTGTAATCGTGAAACAACGATTTTCAACGAATTTTGTCATTGATTTGCATTGACAGTTCATCAGTCATAAGGCTAGGCCTACCATTGCCATCCTCGTCGTGAACATTGGCACGGCCATTTTTAAAATCAATGCACCATTGCACTCATTATTCCCTGCCCGTAAACATCACAGAGTTGACGATAAATTTCAATTGGTTTGTTCTTTTTAGCCAACTGCATTTCACAACTGACGAGATTTTCTATTGCAGCGCACATTTTAACAATTCACAGAGAGCACAGTAAAGGCTGGTTCACACCCGCCCGAGAACGGGAAGCAAAGCAGCATACAAGATATTGATTCACAACAACCCAGTTACCAGAACGGGAATGCATATCAATCACAAAGTGAAAGGGATTTTGCGCATTGGGATTTCATTTGTTTTTAACTGACCAATGATATTTTGTCACCTAGTTCCAATTTAGCCAAGCCAATGTCAAAATTCGATAGAGTAAACATTATCTAAATGCATATCCATTACATATCCGATCCCTTTACTTATGCCAAGCTTTCATTCCTTTATTTAATGGCATACATTAAAATTGTTTATTCTTTTTTCATTTCCACGGCTTTAGCTGTTCTTTGTAGCTTTTGCCATGGTTTCTTTTAGGTAATAGCCAGTTTTGAGTTGCATATAAACAAACTACAAACGACCCCTTCATTAAAGGAACCAACGCTGATTAGATTTGCGGATGTCGGGAAGAGGTTAGGAAGCACATTTACTACTAATTCCTTTCAGTTTCATATTTCCAGCTTGCGACTATAGAGAGCACCAGTGGCTGTTTCATGTCACGGCCGCCTAGAATAACCTCTAGAGTGAAGAGTCTAAGCACAATATGGATCTAATATGCCGTGCCCGAGAACGAGAAAGTTATAAGTTGGGCAATTCCTCTTCCGTTCCCGCGGCCCGGGAAGGCTTCCTGTCGGTTGTGAACACTCCCATTTGAATACATGTATTTCATCGTTCTCGTTTCTGCTTACCATTCTCGTTGGTTGTGAACCAGCCTTAAGGAAGACACAGTCCTTACGCTACCACAGCTGGATGCGTACTGAATGTAGGAACGTTCTAACACAAGATGGCGGCTCTAGGCTTACTCATCGCCACAATAGGCCAAAACGTCTGGGACTTTCTGGACTGCCCTCGTATAATAACATTTGAGATACTAGGCTATTTACACTATAAATTCACTTCTTTGTTGCTTGCCTAAGCTAATCCACGGTCTCAATACACGCAACTGCTAGTTTTCCGTGAATTGATGACTGTCTACTTGCTTACATTATTCATTTATTTATCTGTCTTTAGCCCCATCTTCTTTGTAGTCATTCTTAACCTTTGACATTATTCAAATAGTTTTCCATAGCTTTTATATTTTTATTTAGTTTTATAGTCCGAATCTTTCTTATTAATGCTTCCCCATCCAAGTTTTTCAATTTCTGTTGCAAAAGTTGTTCTCTCCGTGTCTTTGATTACAATGTAATATACAGTACAAATCTGTGTTCACTTCACCACTCATAGGACGTTTCCCCATATCCTCGTCACGCTTTATGCCTTTGGAGTTTCTAACTCCTGTTCTTGCCTACTCTATTGCATATCTCTATGTACCTTTCCCTCTCCCATACTGTCTTTATTTCCCTATATATCCTCAAGAGCTTTTATCTCTTGCACTGCCAAAAATATCTTGTTCCGTCACTATCGTCTATCTTAATTCTACTTCTTTCCAAAAGCTTTTAATGTGATATTTTGCATTTATCTATGCAAATCCCATATCTATCTGTTCCATAATTTCCTGAATTTGTTGTTCTCTTTTATTTATAATAAAATGTGTATTGCAGTTATTTCTGCAAAGGTTTATCTGTATTAAAATAAAGTAGTTAGGAAAGTAAACTTTCGTAAGAATATTTTGTATACCCACTAATAAAGTGATCGAGGGCAGAGAAAGTCATTGAATGTAACACATCAGATTTTTTAAGTCGCGTTCATAGTCTTTGCGAAAATCTGCTGAGCACACTCGAGCATTCTCGGAATTGAATCTATCACTCTGTTTATACGGAAATCCACACCTGCCTTAGTTTATAATCTTTAGGAAACCTGTGGTATACAACTTTACAGGTTTCTGTTCCTATATTAGAGCATTGTGCTAGCAACATTAATTTTGTTTCTCGAAAAGTGCTCAGTTTGAAATTGAGTTATATTTATGGACACGTTTTATCTGCCATGGTTCTTATTGCCCTCTATATTGGGCCTGGAACACCGGAGATTTGCTCGGTCTGTTAATCAGGCTTGAGGTTCTTTTATGTGTAAATCTAAGACACGGGGACCTCCGGCTTTACCTATCTTTCGAAGGAAGCCAGGCTAACGATTTTTACGCCCGAAGAAAAAAAACATTGATCTCCGCCGGGTTTGAACCCGCGATCTCGGAAACTAAAGGCTAACATGGGCACACAAACATACACACACCGAACTTCACAAGATGCCACTAGATTCTCTTTTCAGCTTATAAATAAAATTAATTGGCACACAATAAGTGTTTTTATGAGTGTGTACCAGAAACAGTATTGCTTTGTGGTGGGTGTATAAACTTACACACCTGTGTCACATTAAATTCACAGCCACAGTTTTCACATTAACTTCTAAAAAATAAAATCAGCGTAAGCATTTTGTAGCTGACAGAGAAAGAAAGTATCCTTTTGTGCTGGGTGTATGTTTATGCAACTGTACTGCATTCAATAGACTAGTGTCAGATTCAATTCACTGTCACAGTTCACATTAATTTAAAATATAGGAACTTGATATCCTTATTGGTTAAGTATGTACCTAACACAAACTATTATTTGAAGGGCTGTTTGATGCCTTTTACAGTACTCGTAGGATTTTAAATACTTGAATACGATAAACACAATAGGTATAATAAATGATTTAAATGCGCGTGCAACAATAAAATCGCATGTATACGAGCATCCTGCCACATACCAATTGTAATATAATATTGTGACGTTAACACAATACGTAACTCACAACATGCGTAATTTTAGAGTAGCATACAGGAATATAAAACCAAGGTAAACGCAGCCTGATTAAGGCCCAAAGATGCATACAGGCCGTGATGAAGCTGTAGTGAATCTTCCGTATGACGTCATCTGCATGGGAGTGAACGTGACGTCATCCGCGGGGTGTAGTCCATGCACAATCTGCTTCGAGCATGTATGCAGATAGAGAGCGAATGGCCCGACCTCTCCCATGCTAAGACTTGAAACCAACATCAAAGTCATTTGAAGGCAGGAAAGTGCAATGTCGCCCATAAACCGTAATGGAAATATTAAAACGTTAAAATAAAGCTGAGTTTTCGTATCGACAAGCAAGTTGTGTAAATGTAAGGGTCCCTCGTGATACCTTTTTAATATAGAGCACTATATAACTGCATTCCATGTTTAAAACTTGAACCTGAATGAAAACCTAGTAAGGAAGAAGATAGGTTATGTAGTGAAAAGCATAATATTAATTGTTTTTGTGAAGAAAAAGTTCTTGATGTTTAACCATAAAAAGGAACTTTACCTTATCATGTTAACGTGCTAAAATGTGGGTTTACGTTATTTGGTGTTGAAATATTAGCGAGTCTGTTCTGAAAAGTTCGTGTTTTTGTGGGTTGCACAGCGATAAAGTGAACTTGAGAAGCCGTTATGAAACAAGGTAAGTCGACAAATGTAAGGAACTAGTCGTTGGCCAGGTTGCACATAATTACGCACATTGCTCCCGAAAATATTTGGTTCAATTTTAAGTGGTTTAATGCAAAAGTTGTATGAATATTCTATGGGAAGGGGGACGTTTTCTAATCAGCCAGTTTTTTCTTTCTTTTTCCATGTTTTTCACATTATCGTATTTAGACTGAGATATTGGTACAAGGTTATCATAAAGTGTTAAGAACCTGAATGTCAACAACACAAAGCATTCTAATCAGCATATTTTTCTACTTAACTCTTTAATTTCAAGTTTTGTCTTTCTTCACGTGTACAGTTGTCTTATATATGGATGTGAAATTGTATACCCATGTCTTATTTGTGAAATTAATAGACTGAACAAAATGTGTACGTATTTGTGAAAAAAAAAAAATGCTAGAGCCTTTTCGGAATGCTTCCTTGCGGCTATAAGCTGTACAATAAGAGTCCCTAGTCACTGCTTATACCTCCGCCAGCTGATCGACATATTGGTTTCAAACGCGTGACGTCATGCGTATACATGATGGAAGACGAGGTGTATCGGGTCTCGAGGCAATGGAGTCTGAGTATATTAATGACGCACATTACCGTTTTTTGTTGTTAATTTCTTCCGGTTTTTGCTGTTCTTTGTAGTTTTTGCTATTTTTAGGCAATATCCTATTGCATATAAACAAACCACAAATGGCTCTTCACTAGAAAAACCAACGGTCAATGGATTTACGCGCAGTGTTACTAAACAATAATAATGAATCAGATCAAATACATACAATACCGATACAGGAAACTCGTCCGGAGAAGCGTATACATAACGCTCCTAGCGCAGCGGTCTGGATGATTTATATCAACTACTAGGGATTATGTGGAATTAAGTGTTAAGATTTGCTTTATTTCGATTTCATCGACACAAGGACAGTTAAGTAATGTTTTAAAAGCATATGATCACTGTCTCTCCACAAGCTTATGTTTTCTTAAAGTTACAGATATAAAGGTACATTATGAAAATACAAAAGAAATGCAAAATTATTTACTCATGCCCCTATTAATTAAAATATTCACATTTCACAGGAAGGAGTAAAAATAATTGTGCTGACAGGATGTTATTTCTCATTTCCAATCATACACGTAATAATATCAAGTGAAACTTTGTATTACCATGAGTGGGGTTTTATGTTAGTTTTTGTGTATTCAAACAATTTATATTTTTCTTCTTTTTACAGAGAATTTCCTTTCGTCTATCTTATAGACTACCACAAACAGCTGAAGATCAAAGTCTTTTATTTTCTGTGCTCAGAATCTTATTTCAGTGGTGCTAGAGCTAAAGCTAAGTATATCTCAAAACAGATTCTGAATAATTTAAGTAGCTGATTACTATCCGAAGCAGTTTTTAACAGTCATGCTTAAAAAGAAACAAGTGGTGCACCACAAAATCAAGTACATCTTTAAGGTAATTTGCAATGCTCTTTTCAATTAAAATCAATAAAGTAAAAACTGGAAAATTGCAGCTGTTTGTTCAAATATTTGTATATGATTATAGTCAAATGCTGCATTTGCTTGCGTAGAGAAATTTCAAAGTGTAAGTTGCCAACAAATTTTTTAGTCTGTCACATTCCACAATGAATATGGAATGAAAGCCTAATATAATTTCATTCAGGATTGTTTGCGGACTGCTGAGGAGCACACAAACGTTCGATTTCAGCTTTTCTAAGTTTTCACATATTCTTTGGGTCAAAATTGGCTTCTCTACGAAATACAAATTGCACATCTTGATATTCGTATTTTCAACACAAAACAGTATTGTGTTAAAGTTTTATTATATTCGGCAGCACCGCAAAACATACGAATGGTCATATATTAAGCTTCAAAGCGTATCTTACTAGGAGTTGAAACTCTGCACTGATGTAGGCCCAAGTGATGACTAATATAAACAATTATATTGTGTGGCCTGTAAAGATTAAGTTAAACCACACTTGAAATATAAAGGCCTGCATTAAAAGAAAACTGCAAGAATTGGCGTATTTATTAACCTTTTAATATAAATCAGGGCATGTGTCAGAGCACCATTTCCAATTACTTAAATAAGCTGATGCGTAGTCCAGACCGTTACGCTAGATGGTGACAGCGTCGCGTGTTGCCAACTATTCTCATGTTAAATGTAAAAATAAGAAGAAGAACAAAATAAAACCTTTTAGCAGTTGTACAAGATTATAGAAAATTTCTTTCAACTGAAGTGAACTTCACAGGTTATTCCCCCAAAATCTCAAGGTATACATTTTATTTGTTATGTAAATATCTTTAATATATGGCATTTTAATCCAATCGTTAATGCCAGTGGTTACTTCTAGTTACTATACGTAGAAGAGAACGTAAAAAAGAAAAGAGAAAGACCTAGATAGAATTGACGCCTAACATTACTCATATTTTGCCTCCAAAAGCTAAAGCCCATCAAGATAGTCTAAATAGCACAATTGATAAGATAATTAATAATATTTAAAAATTATCAAAGAGCAATAATTTATTCAATATAAAATTATAATGGATTAGGGTGTACTTTTCCTAAACAACAACACGGAAGGTTAAATATATCTGAAATTGACATGAAATTTATTGGAATTCTTTAGGTAAAATACATAAAAAAGCTCACCAAATCAGTCTGTCAAAGATGAAGATTGTATTTAGCTCCTCGCTTGGGAAGCCAACTTGAAGTAGGTGTTATTGCGTAAATAATTAGTTGCTTTATGGAGTTTGAAACACGCTTTGGGCGTCGGTCATATGCAATGACTGTCACATACAATTCAAATAATTATTACATACATATTGTTTCAAGGCGGGCTGTTATTGAATTTACTTATTATAAAATACAATTGAAATTATTCAGGTATTAAAATACTGCCTCAAAGATCATACAGTTCGGGCACATACTCCAAAAAGTCGAGTTCCGTGTCTACTGTAGTAGTGGAAGTGGATGGCCCAGAGATGGATCCTTGTCTGCAGCGTAAGCTGCTTTGTACCGATGTTTTGTAGCACCTCTTGGAAGTTTGTAGTCCTTACAGCACTTTGTTTCTTTATAAACCCGCACGTATTGTTAGGGCAGAATTGAATGTTTTATGTTAATGTTATTTCTTTTCCTTGTTTTCAACTTGTTCATTTGGCTAAATAATCTCACAATTTCAGTGTTGGATCAAGGAACCGCAAGAAATAGATTTAGATAACTCAGCAAAATGGCTTATTCCGCTTGCGTCTTTATATTTTAATACCTCATTTCAAAACGAGACTGTACTGTTAATTTCGGACTATTTGACTGTCATCAGGTTCTTCCACTCTAATTCAGTTTGCTGCCAATTAAAACATTTCTGCAAGTGGGATTAAAGGATCTTTTATACGTTTAAAATATCTTCTAATGGCATGAACCAATCATATTGAGCGTTTCAACATTTTGAGGAAGCCTCTGTTGCAGCTCTTTTAATAGTTTGAAAGAAATCTCAAACAAAGATTTCGGAGCTGTCAATCCTGCTCGAAGACAATTTCAGAATTTTCAGCTTGGTTTAAAATCCATAGTGGAGATAGGCATTTACATCAACACAGTCTCAACGTTGTCTTTCAGAGGATATAAGCGAAAGTTTGATAAAAGCAATTTTCTAGCAAGTGAATGAGCAAGACTAGTTAAAATATTTAACAGTTTGTGGGATCTGCTCTATTCTATTCAAATGATGCGCTTACGGCCTCAACTTCACAAAGAACTGGCTTCAAAAGTAAAAATAAGCATGCAGTATTTAATCAACATACATATTGTACAGAAGCTCTGCAGTGTAACATCGTTCTTTATCCCCCCAGGGGCTCACCTTCTGTGAGTACGGGTTTTTGGCGCACCCGGGGGTTCCCGAGCCAATCATCACCATATTCATCCCCTCACCCCCATCTGGACTAGCCACGTTATGTTTTCCTTACTTTACTCTTCCTCTTCTACAATTATTCCTTATACTAGGTTTAGGCTTCTTAGGGTTATTTACTCCTGTCTCACCAACAGGGATCTTTTCTATTTCCGTGGTTGCTGTCCCACGGTTTCAGCGCAGCTTCCAACTTGTGTGCTCTCCGGAGGTCTCAGGCGTGAAGGTCGGGTGCACCCTCCTCACTACCCCTTTCATGCGACACTAGGTGCGGAGCCGATCCACTGTCATGTACACCCACGTAGCCCCATAGGGGCCGGGTCCCCTCGAGCGGTTCGGTGGCCGCGCGTGGCTGGGTTGACCGGGGGGACTCGACGTGTTACCGCTGTCTGGGGCCCGACGTAATCAACCACAAGTCCCCTGAATCCGCGTCTTCTCTGTTGAGGCAGCGTGGCCTAAAGTGGGGGGCCACTGGCGGTTATTCCAGTGGTAGGGGCATAAAGTCGGGCCTGCCTGTGGTGAAACTGTTGCATACCGGTACGTAGTGAGAGTCGGAGGGTAACTCCTCTGAGGTATTCTTAGAGATCGGGCCTGAAACGGGTGTTCCAGGCCGGCACAGACCGGAAGATTTAGGTGTCTTTTCTTTTTAACCCCCGGATGGCAGGCTGACGCCGACGGTTCCGGAAGGGGGCTCTTTCCATTATGGCTCCTCTGCGCTTAACCTCCTCAACACCTCGTTTTTTTGTAATGCGGCTGAATTGTGAAGGCAAGACGATGCAAGATGTCAGTCCGTTTTATATACAAAGGGAAATAGATCGCATCTGTGGAAAAGTGAAAAACGCAACGCGTTGTAGGGATGGCACGCTTTTAATTGAAGTGTTCCATGACGAACAACCGGCGAAGTTACTGAACGCCACTCTACTGGGTTCTTACCCCATTACGGTGGTAAAACACAAAACCCTGAATAGCAGCCGCGGTGTGGTAACCACCGCCAGTTTGGACGGCCTTTCCAATGAGGACATTGTGAATTGCCTGTCAGATCAAGGAGTTACTGCGTCATATCGACTCATTGGAAAAAGGGATGACCAGCCGTTTCCTCTCCGCACGGTGTTTCTGACGTTTGAGCGGACCGAGTTACCTACCTATATCTTCTGCGGTTATGAGAGAGCATCTGTCCGACCTTATATACCAAATCCAATGCGCTGCTTCCGTTGCCAGAAGTTCGGGCACACCCAACAGCGTTGTTCCGGCTCACCTGTTTGTCCGCGTTGTGGTAGAGCCGCGCATGACGGTTCGATGTGTGCTCAGGACCCCGCTTGTGTTAACTGTGGTGCTGGTCATCCATCCAACTCCAAAGAGTGCCCACGGTTTCTAGCGGAAAGGGCTATCCAAGAAGTACGGATCAAGGATCGTCTAACGTTTCCTGAAGCACGAAAGCGTTACCACGAACTGCACCCGACTACCTCCCTGAAGTACCCCGCTGCTGTACGCGAGGGCGTTCGGAAGCAGGATGCCGTGGCGCAGACCTCTCCCGTCTCTCATTCACGTGTTTTTGTTGGCACTCAAACCGACACCGCTTCCGAATCCGTCCTTTCTCCACCTAAACATCCACAGGCCACTTCTTCCATACAGACCATTTCAGCTTCCACCTCTGGCACTGTTTCTGAACGCACCCACCGCAAATCTCCCACACGTCGTCCCACGAGTCGCTCCCGCTCTCGTACTCGGACGACATGCTCTGACACCGGTACTAGTGACGGTGACGCGGATAGCTTCCAGGTTGTCGGTCTTACCCGACCGAGCCGTAGTCCTGCGCGCAAGAAAAAGCTCAAGTTAAACCGCGTCGGTGTAGCCAAAGGTGCTTCATAAGTATCTTCTTGTCGCATACGCCTTTTTAGTCCCATCTGCTCTTTCGTCTATCTCATGGCTCTCCTCCAGTGGAATATACGTGGTGTGCGGGCACAACGAGCTGAATTAGAGGTTCTCTTACGTCATCATTCACCACTTATCGTTTGCTTGCAGGAGACCAAACTTCGTCCTCAAGACGCATTTGTTTTGCGGAGTTTCTCAGTGGTGCGCTACGATCTAGCCCCGGAGATAGGTTGTCCTGCTCATGGTGGAGTTTCTACCTTGATACGTGATGATGTGTTTTATGAACCTCTTCCGCTCAACACCCCCTTGCAAGCTGTTGCTGTGCATGTTTCTGTTTCTGGCTTCCACTTTTCCGTTTGCAACATTTATGTTCCGCCTTCCTCTCCCCTCGCATTGGCTGATCTCCTTCATCTAGTGTCGCAACTACCGTCACCTTACTTACTATTGGGGGACTTCAATGCTCATCATCCGCTTTGGGGGTCTCCTCGAACCTGCGCGAGGGGAGGCCTTCTTTCTGACCTCATTCATCACTTCAATCTTTGCGTCCTGAACACTGGAGAACCAACATTCCTCTCTGACGCATCTGGGACTCTTTCATATTTGGATTTGAGTTTTTGTTCTGCACAGCTTGCTAGTCGTTTGGTGTGGAACATTATTTCCGATTCACATTCTAGCGATCATTTCCCGTGCATCATCACTTTACTAACTGCCACTGTATCTTCCACTGGTGTTTCTAAGTTCCAATTCAATAAGGCAGACTGGGAACTTTATTCACGTCTTGCCTGTTTCTCTAGCTGCGAATTTCCAACTATTGACCACCTGATAGCGTACCTGACTTCAGTAGTAATGGCCGCCGCTGAACGCTCCATTCCTCATTCGTCTTCCCACCCAAAACGTCTACCGGTTCCTTGGTGGAACGAAGATTGTCGGACAGCAATTCGGGAAAGAAGAGGTGCGCTGAGAATCTTTAGGCGGCATCCTACTACGGAGAACTTGATAATTTATAAACAACTGCGTGCAAGGGCTCGAAGGACTATTCGCAGTAGTAAACAGGACTCTTGGTCCCGCTATGTGGCAAGCTTTAATAGATTTACTCCCGCGTCCGTTATTTGGGACAAACTTAAGCGTGTTGCTGGTAAATCCAACTTCACTACCATACCCGGTCTTAGAATCGGTACGAACATCCTGGTTGATCCTGCTCTTATAGCAGACACCCTGGGCACGACGTTTGCAGCCTCATCCAGTTCTACCAATTACCATTCTGGATTTCTTGCCCATAAGGTTGCGATGGAAGCTCAAGATATCTCCTTTCGTTCGGGCAACAACGAGGATTATAACCGTCCGTTTTCGTTGCGTGAGCTGGAACATGCCCTAACTACCTCTCGGCCTTCTGCCCCTGGGCCCGATGGCGTACACGTGTTACTGCTCCAGCGTCTGTCTACGGATGGTAAGCGCTTTCTCCTCCAGCTGTATAACCGTATCTGGCAGGATGGTACGTTTCCCACAGTTTGGCGTGAAGCCACCATTATTCCGATATTGAAACCTGGGAAGGACCGTCAACTACCTTCCAGTTACCGCCCGATTTCCCTAACCAGTTGCGTTTGCAAGGTTATGGAACGCATGATCAACGGGCGGTTAACTTGGTGGCTGGAATCTCGGGAACTTTTAACGAACGTGCAGTGCGGTTTCCGCCGGTACCGCTCCACTGTAGACCATCTAGTCAACCTTTCGACAGCTATAATGAATGGATTTGTGAATCGGTGTCATACTGTAGCCGTGTTTTTCGACTTAGAGAAAGCTTACGATACCTGCTGGAGGACGGGCGTTCTTGCTATTCTGCATCGATGGGGTTTTCGTGGTCGTCTCCCTACCTTCGTTCGGGAGTTTATGAAGGACCGGGTATTTCGTGTACGTGTGGGTTCGGTTTTGTCCCAGCTTTTTACTCAGGAGAACGGTGTACCTCAGGGCTCTGTGCTCAGCGTCACACTGTTTGCTGCAGCTATTAACTCTATTGTAGACTGTGTTCCACCAGGAATTTCAGCGTCGCTTTTTGTTGATGATTTTGCTATTTACCTTACCTCTCGGCGGACCATCCTCATGGAACGACTACTCCAGCGTTGCCTTGACAGTCTGTACTCCTGGAGCATTACACACGGGTTCCGGTTTTCTGTCGAAAAGACCGTGTGTGTCAATTTCTGGCGCCGAATAGAGTTCCCCCAGCCTATCCTCCGGCTCGGTCCAGAAGCTCTGCCTTTCGCAGACCAAGTGAAATTCCTGGGTTTACTCTTTGACCGAAAACTCTGTTGGTCCTCCCACATAGCATACTTGAAAGCTCGGTGTCATCGTTCTCTTTCTCTTTTACGGGTTTTAAGCGGCACATCCTGGGGAGCTGATCGGACCGTTCTTTTACGTCTTTATCGGCTGTTGGTCCGCTCCAAACTGGACTACGGGTGTATTGTGTATGGTTCTGCGCGACCCTCCATCTTACGTCGCCTAAACGCCACTCACCACCTTGGTATTCGGCTATCCACAGGTGCCTTTCACACCAGCCCTGTAATGAGTCTTTGTGCTGAAGCTGCCGAACCTCCGCTGTCTTATAGGCGTGACGATCTTCTTTGCAGTTATGCTTGCCGCCTTTCCAGCATGCCGGAACACCCAACACATGGACCATTTTTTAACGATTCCCTGGATCGTTTATATGCGTCTCGCTCCCTGGCACTTCTTCCCCCGGGAGTGCGTTTTCGACGGTTGCTTCGGGGATTAAACGTCGAACTTCCTGGTGTGGTTTCCCGGGGAGGAAGCAGTTTTCCCCCGTGGCTGTGCCCAGAATCCTCTTTTTATCAGGGGCTAGCGTCTATGCCTAAGTCCACAACCCCCGGCTTCATTTTTCGCTCTGCCTTTTTATCGCTCCAAGAGTCACTGGGGGATGGGGTTTTTATTTATACTGATGGATCGAAGGACGATCGGGGTGTAGGATGTGCTTTTGTTGTAGGTCCCCGCAGTTTTAAATTTCGACTCTCACGGCAGTGTTCTATTTTTACAGCCGAGCTTTTTGGTATACTCCAGGCTCTTTTTTATGTACGGAGACGTGGTATACGGCGGTGTTTTATTTGTTCGGATTCCCTGAGCGCCCTTCAGAGCCTCCAGCCGTTGTACACCTTCCATCCTATTGTGCAGCGTATTCAGGATTGCCTTCACACTCTCGGACGTGTCGGCACACACGTATCGTTTGTGTGGGTTCCTGGTCATGTCGGCTTGCCAGGGAACGAGTCCGCTGATACTGCTGCTAAGGCTGCTATTTTATCTACTACGCGTTTTAGCTCCTCTGTTCCTTTGCGCGATTTGCTATTGTTTCTACGCCGCGCCATTTATTTGCGTTGGGGAGCGGAATGGTCCTTGCTCCAGGGGAACAAACTCCGAGATGTTAAGCCCATCCCTATCCACTGGGTTACCTCTACGCGCCGCTCTCGTCGCGAGGAAGTTATTTTAACCAGACTGCGCATTGGACACTGCCGTTTTAGCCATAGTCATTTAATAAGTGGTGAACCCGCACCAGTTTGCGTGCACTGTGGAGTACCTTTGACGGTCCGTCACGTTTTACTCCAGTGTCACTTTTTAGCTACTTTACGCCGGCGTCTGTCTCTGCCGAACTGTCTTTCTGCTCTGCTTGCTGATAATTTTACTGTTGTGGAACGTCTTTTAGACTTTATCTCTCAAAGTGGTTTTAAAGCCCGGATATAGATTGTCCTATGAGATTTATCTGACTCAGGGATTTCTACCTATCGTTTTTTACTCGTTTTATTCCTCTTTTACCGCTCTCGGACTTTCACATGATGTTCTACCGCAAGTGGCGCTGTTCGTCTTTACTCTTGTACTTCTATGTTTTAACTGATCGTTTAGACTATATGTTTTAACTGATCGTTTAGACTCTCTTTTATCGTGCTTTTATTCTAATTGTTGACGTTTTTAACTTAGTGAGGGCGCTTATAACCTGGGCTGTTGTGCGCCCTAAAGCCTCATTGCTCTCTCTCTCTCTCTCGTTCTTTATAATGAGCCATTTCAAACAAAGTTTTCAGTTCTTCCAACACTGATTCGTGATTCTGCAGATAGCAGTTTCAATGGATAGCCAGCAAACATCACAATCTCTGACGACTGTAAGAGGATTATAAGCATCGTTGATAGTCTAATACGCAAGGGACGCAATATTGACTTACACTCTCTAATAACATCTATGCTTAGGCAGACACATTCACATTCACTGCACAAATTTATTAATTTGCACACACTTGCGCCACCGATGTGGTAATTTCCGTAGGTCCTCCTCGAACCTGTTTTTAGTCTGTCACACCCACCGTAGAACAGTTGCTCGCAGTTCCTGGAAGTCAGCGCATAGGTTTCTTTGTAGCCCCGAATAGGTGGTAATTTGAAGGGGCCAAGTCAGAAGAATATGGTGGGTGTGGCAGTATCTGGAAGCCCATTTCAGCGATAGCAGCTGTGGTATTCAAACTCGTATGGGAACTAGTATTGTCGTGTTGCAAGAGTACTTCATCCGCCCATTTTCCTGGTCGTTTCTTTTGAATTGTACGGCGCAACCTCCGAAGTGTCTCCACATATAGCTTGCTGTTAATAGTGGACCATAGTTCCAGCTAGTCAATGATGAGGATTCCATCCTTGTCCCAAAAGAGTATAGCCAGCGTTTTTACTGAACGCGTTGTATGGAACTTTTTCATGCATGGACTGCCTTTTTGCTTCCACTGCATTGATTGAGCTTTTGTCTCCGGCTCGTGGTAGTGGAGACAAGTCTCGTTGCTGGTCACGAGTTTGAGCATGAAACCTTCTGGATCCTGGCTGTGACGTTGAGGGAGATCACTGCACACGTCCACGTGAGTTGTACTTGTGCTGCATTTAGGGATTTGGGAACCCACCTGGCGGACACTTTCCCAAGCTTAAGGTGTTCATGCACTATGCGGTGCAGAGTGGCAAGTCTGACAGTCCTGTGGCTGCCTCCAGTTCCATGCACGGATGCACCGATTCTCCTGAATATGCTTTACCACTCTTGAAATGTTGGCTAATGTTACCACAGTCACTTTCCTTCCAGAACTGGTTCCTTTTCCCGTTGATGTGCTGTCACTTTTCCAACCATCCACCCAGTTGTACACGATTTTTTATGATGGTGCACACTCTGCACACACTGCCATCAACCGCTTGTGAATATCCGCAGTGTTTACACCCTACTTCCACAGAAAGCATGTCATCCAGCGCTGTCCTTGATGATCACATTCCATGTTGTCCGCTCATGTAATGGCAGTAGTTGGGATAATGGGCTGTACTGTGCAGGAATTACACTTCTAGTAATTGTCCTGCCACCTACGCTTATGCCAAAGTGCTATATACTTGTTTCTGTAATTATGAGTTAAATGGCACATCATGAATGATGGGAAAAATAAAGTGTAAATCAATGTAGAACACCCATCGTAGAAGTCTATACTCCTGCTATAGGAGTAAATAGTGACTAAACCAAGTACAAGTTTGTGTGATGCGAAACTCAAAGTTCCTAGAAAATGCTTCCGCAGCAGCAGCTGTTGAACCAGCTAACTGCAGGGAAAGACAAACACAGGGTATGAATACCAAAGAAAAGACACTTTCTTTTAATTTGTTGTAGACTCCATTATTTACACCAATCATTAACAGATACGTTATCAGTGCTTAAACCAACGAATTTATTTAAATTGAGCTGTCCTTAACTGCAGAAACAATCACATCGGCATTAGCAGCTGTAAGTTCCAATGTTGAGAAATAATTGGAAATTAATTCCCATGCTGTTCACCGAAATAGCTTATAGCAGTTTCCTGATATTATTTAAGTATGGAATGCCACAAATAAACTACGAGCTGCCTCACTAACAGCCGTCCTGTATACATTCTTCACCGCAAAAGAATCTAACGAGCGAGATGATGAGAATGATTGTAACGCATTGATGTGTATTTACTGTCCCTACCACGTACATAATAGAGATGGTATTACATTCCACAAAAAATTCGATACCAAGATTTCACCGAAAATGCATGTTTTGAAGTGCCCTGGATAAACAGCATTTTAAAAATATTTCCGTGTGTGTCTATGAACAGTGTAATTCAAAAACGAAAAGTCGGATAAATACCAAATGTGGTATTTGTGTGCACATTCTTCCAAAGATTCGACAGAAAGATTTTTAAGAAAATCCTCTCACATAATAATAATAATAATAATAATAATAATAATAATAATAATAATAATAATAATAATAATAGACTTCTATTTATGGACGCTCTTTAACTGTTATCGTCCTTAGCGTCCCATTCTATATCGGGCGTGAAAGACCGGTAATTTTGTTCAGAGGCCTCTTTAGCATGCTTGAGCTTCTTATACGTGCCGTAAAACTACAACACGGGGCCACCAGCTTTACTTCCCTTCCGAATGAAGCCATGCTAACGGTTTTTACATCCGAAAAAATCCATCGCCCTCCGCCGAGTTTGAACCCGCGAACTCGGAATTAGAGTCTAGCATGATAACCGCTACACCACGGAGGACGACATCCCCCACACCCAAATACCCTTTACATGTGACGCTTTTCGAAAATTTTGATTTTATAAAACATGGTTCTAACGATTTTGATTAAAATACCATATATGAAATGTATTTAGATTACAAATAAAATGTATATCTGGAATTTTCTGGAAATAACCCTTGAAGTTCTCTTCATTCTGAGAGAATTTTCTATAATCTTGTATTGTTCAGCAGATTCATTTTCTCCTCGAATATGTTCCTAAACAGCGAATCATTTTGTATGTCACTAGAGGTACCCTTGAAAATATTCTCTGATTCTAGATGATCTCTCATGAAAGATTCTTCCGAAGCCAGTAAACCAAGTAGTTCCAATTATTGTATACCCAAATAGCAAACAACATCTACTAATCTATCTACAATTTGTTATTTTTACACTGTTTCATTGTCTCTAATGGTTTGTAACCTCTTCCTCCGAAACAGCATGATCTACACGACTTCGTCTTAGCATGTGAAACTTTCCCGCAGATTTTATGTGGTTCTCCGATGCCGAGGTTTCTTGGCTTTGTTTTCAAAACGCTTTATAGTATTCACACCAGTTTTGAGTCAAGGCTCTTCTCCCTTTCCACCAAACATTAAGCAATAACAACAGAGAAGTTTTTTTGATAATTTCCTTCCCCAGTCCACACAACCAGTGTTACTTATTGTGCCAGTTTCTTTTCTTTTTTTAATTTTCGCACACATTTTCCATCCTTTTGGGGTAAAATTACGTCAACTGTTTCTGCAATTTTTATTTGCAAACTTTAGCTCTAGCGAAAGTGATGAAATGCTACTGTTAAGCATACAGACCTGCATCAAAGACAGGGCTGTTAGCAGCGGCGGCCGGTGGTAAAAAAGGGTGAAGTGATGGCATTGCACAACAAAAATTATTATACTTCACTTTATCATCACCGCCACTGCTACTTCAGTAATTTAATAAAATTATCTATACTCATCCTATTTCCTGTAAATTAAATCGATCCTCCTGTCCTTTCGGCTGACATATTTATCAATAACGCCCTCGCAAAATGGCTGGCTCTAGATGAGTTTGGAGCTTTGTACAACTCCTGGTGTATTGAAATACTAGCCAATGAAGAAAACCAATACTGTGCAAAAATGTTTACAGACCTTTCAGACAATAGAAACTACGTTCCTCAGAAGCTCTTGTTGAAGGTATGGTCATCACCAAACTAAAACTTAAAATTCCCATGGTTTACAGATGAAACTGTCTCATAATTGCCTCTAAATGGAAGTTCTTCCGCTTAAATATAGTGTAATCCTAACGAACTAGTTGAAGATTTCTCGGTTTAAAGAAACACGCTTGTTAAATCGAAAGATGACATTCTTGCATTTCGGCAAGAGTGTATTCGATTGTACTACGATTTTTTAAAGCTTTCAATTGCAATTGACGCTTTAAATGCTCCTCAGAATCTTTATGCTTACTAAAAGCACGCGTCACATTTGGAAGTCACAAAATCCGTGTTTTCCAGACACCAAATGAACTAAAGACATGACCAATAGGAGAGATTTTTGTAATGTCACACTACTGCATAATCATGTATTGTTGAAACCACGAGTCCATAAAATGAAGGTCACATTATTACTGTTTTTCTCCCACTTCCCTTCTAACATTTAGTTCTGTTAAATATACTGGGCTTCCGCAGTTTAAAAGTGTTTTCTTGTCTTCCTCCTTTCACCTATTTAAGCGATGTCTCTTATAATATTAGCACTGTGTTCTTAAACGGACTCATAAATCACTTTCACAACAAGAAAAGTTATGCTTCTAAAATATAAGTTTAAACAGTCAAATCAAATTTATATAAGTTTAAAATTATAGCGCTTGTTATATTATAGATTGCTAAGAAACCAAACATACAAAATACGCTAAATTACTTATATTCTGCCGACTCTGTACCCTAAGGGAGCTGACGGGGGGGGGGGAAGTTCTCAGTTGCTCTTCACTGCTATTGTAAATTCTATATGCCAGAGTTTCTAAAAATATCATCCTACCTAGGCTACGTCACGTTGTCAGAGCAACCATGAAGAGTTGGAAATGATTTACCAAAGCCGTTTAACATCAAAGACAAACCTTACTAAAATTGTAATTTCGTTCACTGCATACATAGCGCTATAGGGGACAGAAAGTCAAGCCATAGACACGCGACAGGACCCTCTGGATAACGGACCTGACACTGGCATTCAAAATGGCGGCCGCATGTGTTTGGAATTTGGAAAATACTTCAAACAGCTCTTGTCTAGAAGCTATGACTTCTCTGCATAAAAATACCATTAATGTGGTGTAATGACATGTTTTTTGTGTGTAGATATTGCTCTGTTTTACACAAAAATGCTGTCTTAAAAGCAAACTAAATGCATTTTTACATTAACTGGTGACCAATGAAATATGTAACCTCAAACAATATTCATGCAGTCTACAGTTTTGCATGCTATAACTTAACAGCATTTGTAAAACACAGCTACATACATATTTAAATTACAAAGGACATAGCATTATAAACTGCAAGCACTGTAATGTTGCACTTGCATGAAACAGAGCTGTTGATATTGCAGATGACACTGATTGAGTTCACTCAAAATTACCTGTCACTAGTTAGTTACACGGTTTATCACACTGTACACTATATTATATATACAAACTATACCTTGGATGTCTGACGCATGAAATGCTACTGTTTACAGTAGTTAATTACTAATTTTAGAAGCTTTAGGCTGAAATTTTGCATTTGCTCTCACTGTAAGCTTTCATGTCTATGTTTTCAATAATTATTCAAAAATATACCTTAGTGACTTATAGCATTCTTTGCTAAATTTTTCTGAGAGTCCACAACGACAGACTGAAATATAACAAATAAGTAATTCTTAAACAACCACTACAACTGAAATATATGGAATACATGACCTTAAACACCATTGCAAAACATTCATACAGTCTGCAGTTTTGCATGCAGTAACATAACAGCACGAATACGATGGTTGATTTTGAAAAAATCGTCGGAAATGCACCATTCTTCAGTTTAACTTCTTTCCTGTAACTGTTATAAAAGAACCATCACAAGAGAGTTTATCCTTTCTTATAACAAGTTCGGAAACAAAATAATGTATGCCTGCAGGTGAATCCTTCGAACGCGTAGTGTTCACGGTTTATGATTATGGTCTGTTTTCTTTAAAATGTTAAATTTTGGAAATATGAATTGCAATACTTCTGTATAGGAAACTACTGGAACTTACTATACACATACACACTCACATATCCATAATTGTTTTATTGCATCCTACAAATATACACAGTTTAATATCCTTTATAATGCAAATTAACACTATATATACATATGTAATATTTTAAAGCATTTATCACAATTACTTACACATCTATTCGTGATAACAAAAGTTCGATTTACACCCAAGAATGCAACAATGTTGTAATTTTAGGTTAAGCAGGTATATTTATGGCTATAACGTCCCCAACTGTAACAATTTCTTCATTACTTCACCATAGTAACGTGACACAAACTATGTTCTCAAATAAATAAAGTTAGTATAATATATACTTTACATTTAATGTATCCATAGTCTGCATGGAATATATCAGTATACATAAGTAGATACATAAGTAGTGACACTGAAAACCTGTAGCTTGGATTATTCCTGTTTCCTAAAGTGCACGAATAAATGTTTTTAAACACAATTGCTTCGCTAATGTGATTGCAAACTGCCGCAGTTACTAAAATGCTATAATTCACAGGCAGCGAGAAAGCAGCTAGCGTGTGTAAACATTGCAGGGATCATCACAGAACACCAAAGTATAGAAGTGCTACCCTAGTGTTAAATTGGTGGAAACACGAAGGCGATCGCAGCGTGAGTAGTGATCGGGGATGGAACTAAACTATGAAAAATCGTGCTCTCGGATGATGACGTCACTCGTAGCTACTACAGCTGTATTTTTCATACCCGCCTAGCTGTCTGCTCAGCTGATCATATGTTCTAATACTGTATCGCTACTGATGACGTACAAAGTTAATTACGTGAGCTTCAATAATCGTGATTACACTTTGAGGTATTCAAATTTCTTTTTAAAGAAGTCGATTAAAGCTCAATAAAATAACTTGTCACTGTCATCTGTAGCAATACAATATTAGAACACAATTATGATCAGCTGAACACCTCACAGCTAGGTTAGTATGAAAAACACAACTGTTTATTCCTGTGTAACTTATTTAAATTATCCAATAGTCGGCACATACATTGCTTTTTATATAATATTATTGAGGTTAATAGTGGTTGCTGAATGTTTCTATTTCATAATACATACGTATTATGAAATGGTCACATTTAAATTTTTGAGAGTGAATGAGATCAAGCACCTTGCAATAATTTCTTCTGCATGCTTCATAGTAAAATCTTTTGCACTTAAACTGCCCCCATGGTTTGTTTGAACTTGCAACCAACCAACAGTAGGATTTGGAATTTGACAGGAAAATTGGAAGAATAACACATGTTTGACACTTGTTATTTTATTCTACTCTTAGATTGCGCAATACAATTTGACATGAATAACTTAACTCCATTTCCTACAAAGAAACTTCTGCACACATTATATGCAATAGTGTAGCTATTGTTTGTCATTCACTAAATTGCTATTAGCAGTGCAATAAATGTCATTAGCAAGTTTCACCACACCATTTAACACTATTAATGTCATTGTCACTCTCTGTGCTCTGACTTGAAGCACCATCACTGGACACAAATAGCCACAACTTAACTCCAACTTTCCATTGTGTATATCCTAGAATTAAATAGAACACACATGTTTAAACTACCTTTAAAAGTAGGTTTCTGAAATGAGAAATTGCTTACATTAAGGAAAAATTTGTGGTTACAAACACCTTGTGATTATATTACACACTATCCACTGTAAACCAGAGTTCTCTCTGATGTAAACAAAGCATATGATTCCTCTTGTCATGAAACTAAGCACTACGCTTACGCCAATGTAAATAGTTCCTTAAACGTATTGCATCATGAAATATTGGAGTAGGAAAGGTATAGAACTACACAATTTATTGCGGTTATCGTAAGAGCTCATTCTTAAAGGTAATGGATATATAACAACTGTTATGAGATTACAAAATATGATTTTCTTAATTCTACCTGCTATTGCATTAACAATCAAAGAGTATCTTTTTGTTAATTACCAACTGTATGGATGACTGCTATTCTCTTGCCTATATGAGAAATGCAGCAATGAATTCGCAGCTGTGCTATCTGAGTACCAAATAAACTCTTTGCATAACACAGGATATATGATAAGCAAACAGTCATTCATAATATGCTAGCGCTCATATGCTCAGCTCAGGTCAAATCTTCGATTTTATCAGTTAGTGTTTGAGTTGTCATGACAAAGGAAGAAGTGCGTACTGTGAATAAGCTGTTTTAACACAAAACTGGGAAACCGTTAAAAAAGGCGAAAAGTTTTGTTGATAAAGTGCTAAATGAGAAGGAAATAACACTTTTATTGTAAAACCACCACCACTTTGTGTTACTTGAACAAAATAAAATTCAGTATACGCAAAGGATCCATGGAACTTTTCATTGAATGTTCAATGAATCAGATCTTTTGAAGGATCCTTCGAACTGTTATTTATAGTGAAATTTTAGACACTTTTCATTAAAAAGTTACTAACCTTCTGTGAATTCAGAAAACTAAGCTTATATATATAAACTAACCTAATGCTAATCTTCCATAAATTCAGAAACCTAAGCTTATATAAAAAAAACCTAACCTCCCATAGTACCTCGGATGCAATGCGCTATATATGAAAAGCGTTTAAAATACTTAGTGTGTTAAAATGTTCACTATAAATAACAGATCAAGGGATCATTCAAAAGATCCAATTCATTGAAAAGATTCATGGAACCTTCACTGAAAAGAGCATGGGTTGTTTGCATATACAGAATAGTGCACGAGTATATACATTCAGACAAAAAATTCAATGCCATGCCAGGGATTCAAACCAACAATCTTTAACTTGCCATACCACTGCTCTGCCATCTAAGACTCTCTCTACTCACAGTAAGCTATTTTTATAAGTATTCTACAAATGATTCATTATATATCGTGATTAACTTCATGTTTATCATATGTGCTAACTTAAAAGGCTTCAATACATTTAAAAATATTAAATGCCCATTACTTCAAAACCTTTGATTTTTGCACAAAAACATGATCGTTTAAATGCGCATACATTTCTTATAATATCCTGAATTTAATTTCTACTGCACTATGCGTCTTTAAGGAAAGGATTTTGTATCATCAAAATTGCTACAAAGTTTAAATGGTAGAAAACAGACACGAAAGATTGAAACCACTTTGGAATTTCAAAGCCTCAGAACACATACTGAAGCTGCTAATTTCACTCAAAACAAACACTTCAGTTATTCTTGGAAACAAATGCTTTTGAGCATCTGTACTAACAGATTACAGGGACATTAATTGTCAAAAAAGCTACCAGAATTTCTATTTTCATACATCATGCCCAGTTCAAAAAAGGACATAGTGGCAGTTAGATAAAAATGCCCAAAAGAGGGTAAATTACTGAAATATTTGTGAATGATATCAAATATCTTTCTTCCTTCTGTATTAAAAAATTTCATTTGGGCACTGTCTTAAAAGAAGTATAGTATCATTGGCATGCTATCCTTGCAGTTAGTGTGTCAGTCCACCAATAATCCTACATTTTTTAATTATACACGAGTATCACTCGCATGATCTGCATCTATGTGTTTGAATATTAGCACAGTAACATGCTAATTAATTTGCATTAAGGTTGATTTTACCTTACCTACTTTTGGCTGTGATCTCCACCCATCAATTATGAAGTGCAAACAAGAAAATTAATCGTATATTCCAGTGTCTGGATGACTCAAAATATCTGAAAAGTAAATCAGACAATATAAAATTCAGCAACACTAAGAAGCTCTGAAAAACTTAACCTTTCATCCAGCACTGTAATGCTGGAAACTTAATAACTTGCTCAAACTTAATAACATACCTTCAGATTCTGTCACCATTCGGGACTCGAACCACAACACTGGATGGGAATGTAAATCGTAGGCGTATCCCCTCTGTCTGGACGGCTCAATGTATCTGAAAATTAATTTTATATAAAAATGTGTAACACACAATAAACTACCAAAGTTTTCTTCCTCATTCTACGAATATCACTGAAGTTAATAGAAAATACCAATATTACAACAAATATACATTCAATCAGAAATAGCGTAAATGTATGATTACCGTCTCTGCTTTGTTCCTGTTGAAAAAACTTCGGACGAAAACTTCCAGAATAAAAATCCAAGATGGTTCCTTTCTTCTTTACCTACACCAAAGCCTACTCTGGTGTTCTGTGCCTGTCATTTAGTTCGTTACGAACTTCGAAACTTGAAACAGCCAATCAGAAAATTCGCCTTTCCCGCAAAAGTACAACTAGTGACACACCGTGTTCATGTGGGGAGTTAGTGCCCTTGGTTTCCACTTCTCCAATACAACCTTCACCCCTATGGGGATCATCACCAACTACCGCCGCTATTTTTTTTAATCTCGAATCCAGTATCTTTTTTTTTCTAAAGGGTCCTGGGCGTGAGAGAAAGCAGAGATACACTATAGCAATTTAGTCATAAAATTGTTACGAACAAACGTGTTAATGATGATAATGTGCCTAATATTAGAAAACGGGTGAAGTGGCAGTTCATACACATCTCTTGAATAGCCGCTAGTGACTGTTAGGTTTAAATCCAGACACCACTGACCTGGTAAGCACAACTGCATGAGACATACAGACACACGTGACGTACACACAGCGCGCTTATTAATATTATCTCTGACTAACTGAACACACTAAAACACCAAAGCTTTCTAGCAGAACAGACCACTTTCTGTTAAGAAAATGCTTCTCTGTAGAAGTTGACAGGGTTCAAATCAGATGAGCGTGGTGACAAAGCAATTGGGCCACCTCTACCTATTCATCGACAAGAAACCCTCGATCTAAGTACCGGCGAGCGGTACACTGAAGTGTGTAGATGCGCCATCATGCTATAAGTGAGCTTGTTGATGAATTCTCAGTGGAGTGTCTTCGTACACATGCGCTATGGTGTCTTCCAGGAACTTTGTGTAGGCCTGATCCGTATATCTGTTTACAAGTACATGGGGTCCAACTAACCGATCAATGATATCGGCGAATATGTTGAGAGTGAATTGCACTTCATGATGAGATGGAACAATTGCATGTGGGTTTTCATATGCCCATACATGCTGATTGTGGAAATTTGTAATGCCATCTCGTGTGAACTATGCTTCATCTGTAAATAATACTAATGCATTTGTGGCATACTGCTGCACGAACCACTGGCAGAACATCAATCTAGCAGAGTAATCTGCTGGTGACAGGGCCTGTGAACGTTGCAAATGATAAGAATACAGCTGTTGCTCTCGCAAAGACAGTCGCATGAGTAACATTCACTTGCAACGCTAACCTTCGTGTACTGATAGAAGTAGTCGTGTACACAGAATCCAGGATCTCCTCCTATACATCTGGATTTGTAGAACTTGGTGGTCCTCTCCCCAAACAAGAGATGTGAACTTCCATGAGCGCACAGACGGCGATGGAGACGTTCAAATATCTTTCGATCTGGACATCTTCGTTGTGGGTACCTCTCCTGGTACAAACGACGAGCCAGCGTAGCATTGCCGTACATTAAGTGCATTTCTTCCAGCTCCTGATTTGAGGTGCTTAGAATATCTAAGGCGTATGCGCCAAAAGCCAGTTTTCAGAAAATGTGATTAAAGTTTTACTAAGCATTATATATTAGAATAATCGATAAAGACATAAAGAAGTGTTCAGATGTGAACTTAACGTATTCTCTTTTAACGCATTTTCATTTCTACGCAATCTCTTTTCACTCAAACCATGTATATTCCGAAAAGCAACTGCGCAAACGTTGTAATTCTTATTTGCATGAATCACTTTATAATCTACAGTACGCAATCTACGGCAAGGCCTGTCTTTTACATGCGATCTTTTCACATCAACACTTGTCATTAGTTTATTTAAATAACTATTCCGTAGGATGTAATCTCCTATTTTCCAAAACTTTTTAAATATTTCAGCAATATTATCTCGGCCCAGTTTCTCAAAAACAACCACACTGACAAGCAGGCCCTACTTCTTTGGCCTTTACAACATTTTTTGTTTTACAAACTTCGATATTCTTCACCTGTATTTCTCTTTTTCTTGGCCACGTTCATTTTCCATTGGTTATTCTGCACGCAGTGTTTTTTAGCACGACTTGCGTGATAAGAAGTAGAGTCGCTGTCTGTACCACCCATTGCGTTTAATAAAAGTAAATTACGCTAAATGCACTAAAGTCTTGTCCAATGGTCGTTAATAAACAACACTACTTTAAATACACAAGACTAAGTAAAAGTTAATCCGACAACTGCAAGCCACCAGAAGGCATGTTACATCCTTTTTTAAGAGCAACAGACTAAACTGAACTACAGGAAGAAATACATCCAGACAAAAACTATTTACAAAACCACAAAATCCTTTCAAATGGTTAAGGAATAATAATTTATGGTTAAAGGACTAAAATTAAACAGCGTTCTCTGTTAAATGATTTATTACTACGTTCTGTTAAACAGCTGCTGTCGCAGCATAGCGGCTGGCCCCGGCCGACAGGCTCGTTCATACGCCTTTGCTATTCTCGAGATTCAGCTGCAGCACGTAAGGTCGAAAACCATGCTGTATTCAAATGGAGAGTTCGTCCATTTCCAAGGCGTATCGACTAGTGACACTAACAGGCATGAAAGAGTACTTTTCATACTATATGTTGCAAAAAAAGCATACTTTGACGCATATGCCTTTGCTATTCTAAAGGCCTCATTTGAGTACACGTCGCTCAATGGAACACCAAACACAACACTCAATGTACCCTTCGCCTCGGAATGAACAGTCAGAGTCTGCTGGTAATATCTTCTGTAAGGCAACTATCTGCGTGCAGAAAAACGTTCCTGTGAATATCACTGCTTTGAAGGTCATAACTAAAAAACCAAGCATTTCCGGACACATGTTGTGATGTAATTTTTTATTGTCTACATATGGGGATTTAAATTCAGATTTATTTATGCACACTCTTTAACTGCTTTAACGAGGTGTTGTATGTTTTAAAAGCACAACTCGCTCTTCTCATGTAACGGTTACGTGGTTGGTTCTAGGACTCGACATTATACAGAAGGAAGCATAATAACCATCAGAATAATCATTGGCTTTCCAATGGTATTATTCTGTGAAACAAACCATTTATGACGTTTCTAAAAAAACATCGTACATGGTTTTGTAGAGTTGCGTCAGAGCGCTTTGAGAGAATCTTCATGGTTATGTTTGTAACTCTATTAGAAAACCTTGTGGGATAACTATTTCTAAATTTATTTAGGACTTGGAGAACTGCAGATTTTTAAGTGATTAATTACGTCTATGACATAATATATCAAATAACTACGACACCAATGGATTTATTACCACTACACCTACAACTATTACTAAAAGTCTCCGTTTAAATATGACGAAAGATAACTTGAAATTAACGGCGAGCCATTGGATGTAGAAATATGATACTTTCTTGTACTTGCTCTTGAAAACGTCGCCTTTTATCCTAGCCTTTGTTGCAGTATTAAATACACATGCGCGCACATGATATTGCAATTACAGTTTTACCAGCGGCGAGGTGTACTGTCCGTATGTGGCAACGCCGCACTGTTGCTATTCGCTAGTGTCATACTAGTGGGCACGCCTCAAACGTCAAGAGATTTGGACCGCATTATAGTATCAGGTATGGTGCAGACATCTTGCATTAGCTATGTGAAATGCAGGTTTCAATTGTTGCACTTTATCTGTGGGGCAAAGTGTTGCTGTTACTGATTTTGTCACTTTTTTTGCCAACACCATCAAAAGAAATTGCATGTTTAACTTCTCAATTTCCACCTAAAGCTGCATGCCATATAAGTTATTTCAGTTCACCATCAACATGCCTTTGCCATGACCTGTTGCAAGAAAGCTCCAAACAACTCAGGCCGTTGATTTCTCAGCCAAAATTGAACTTGGCTACCAAATCTGAACTAAATATCATACAGAACCAATACAAGAAACTCAGACAATTTGAAATGATGCTGTAACACACGTCATGATTTCTATTAAAAGGAGAATAAATACGCCAAGTGATGCATTTACCTTTTATGCTGGTCACAAAAACGGACGCACGCCTTTGTATTTCAAGAGAATTGAGTTAAGCTTTACAGTCCACATATTAGTCTTCATTTAAGCCTACATTAGTGGAAAGAATATCGACTCCAATATTTGTAAGACATGCTGTGAAGCTCAACGTATGATCATTCATATGTTTTGCTGTGCTGCTGAATAAAATCTAAGTTAGCAGAGAATCTGTCAGGGTTGAAAAAAGCTGAAATCGAACGTGTATACCTTTCAAACCACGCTAAAAAAGGATGTTACTTTATTCCGGTCCTTAGCAGTCTTCGAACGTTTCTGAATGAAATGCTGTAAGGCTTCATTCCATATTCATTTTGGAATGTAACAGAATACACAAACACAAAACGTTATGTAGTAACTTACATTTTCAAATTACCTATAAGCGAAGACAAACATTGTAATTAAATGGATAATTTGACTATAATCATATACAAGTATTTATTGAATAAACAACTGTAATTTTCTATATTCTACTTCGTTGGTTCTAATCGGAAACAGTATTGCAAGTTACCTTAGACATGTAGTTGAGTTTGTGGTTCACCATTCGTTTGCTTTATGTATCAGTGTCGGTAACTATTTCGGATAGTAATCATTTACTTTTGTTATCCAGAATCTGTTTTTAGATATACATAGCTTTAGTTCCAGCAACCATTGAAATAAGTTTCTGAGTACACAAAATAAAACATTTTGATCCTCAGATGTTTGTGGCACCTTATAATGTAGAATAATCACAATTCTCTGCCAGGAAAATAAAATATAAATTGTTTGAATGCACAAAAATAATTTACACAAAAACCTTAATAATGGTTAATATAAAGTTTCATTTGATATTATTATATGTATGGTGCGAACTAAGAAATAACATTCTGTCAGCATAACTAATTTTACACCTTCCTGGAAAACGTTGCATTTTTTTTTATTAATGATATGTATACACGATTTTTCATTTCATTTTTCATTTCATAATAGACGTAACCACGTGGAGAAGCAATAGTCATCTGCTTTAAAAGCACTAGCTAACTGTCTTATCTCGAGGAAATCGAAAGAAAGAACCTCAATCTTTTGCCAACTATAGTTCTGGCAATAAAATATAGCACACACTTTCCCTTATTGCAGGTTGTTATTGCTTAGAACTCGCTAAAGCCAACTCTAACACCTAGTCCTCCACATATACCAGCAGTACCAATACAGGAAACACAGCTCAAAAAGCGTTGACATGAATCACCAGCGCTCCTAGTGCCGTGGGCTGGAGAATTTGTATCAGCTGTTTGGGAAATATGGAGAATTAATTGTTAAGATTTGCTTTATCGAGTTTTAAGGAATGACAGCCTCCAAGGACAGAAAGGTGTGCATCGTATTTTATTGCCAGAACTATATTTGGCAAAAGTATGCCGTCTTTTTCTTTTGATTCCCTCGAGATAAAGTATGTGAAGTGCTGTTTTAAGGTATACGCTCAATACTCTCTCCATAAGGGTTCATTTGGTTAAAGTTACAAATGTAAAGGCATATTATAAAAATACACTAAAGAAATGGAAATTTATTTACACATACCGTTACTAATTAAAAATCCATTTTTTTCAGGGAGGGGTAAAATAATTATGCTCATAGAATGTTATTTCTCAGTTCTCAATTTACACACAGTAATATCAAGTGAAACTTTGTGTTAACCATTGATGGGGTTTTATGTGAATTATGTGTTCAAACAATATATTTTTCTTTCCTGACCGAGAAATGTCCTTAGTCTATCATAAAGGGTGCCATAGACATGGGAGGGTCAAAATATTTTATTTTGGGTACTCAGAGACGTATTTCAGTCTTTACTAGAACTAGAGCTATGTGTACACTAAAACTGATTCTAAACAATAAAAGTAAATCATTATTGTCCGAAGTATTTGCCGACAGTAATGCATAAATAAGAATCCAGCGGTACATCACAAACTCAGTTGCGTATTTAAAGTAATTTACAATACTCTTTCAAATTAAAATCACTAAAGCAGAATTTGAAAAATATCAGGTCATTGTTCAAATAAATATTTTATATAATTATAGTCAAATTATACGTATGCTTCTAATGTTGGTTTTAGCTTAGAAGGAATTGCAAAATTCTTGTTAGATGTTTTTGTCTGTGCCTTATGTCACATTCCAAAATTAGCATAGAATGAAGGTCTAACAGCATTTCTTTCGGAAACTTTTGCGGACAGCTAGGGGAGGAGTAAAGTAAAACCTCAAAGTCTCGTGTTTTAAACATGGTTTGAACGGTACACACGATCGATTTAAACTTTTCTAGGCTTTGACAGATTCTCTGGTTCAAAATCCACTTTTCTACAAAATACGCCTTGACAGCTCGTGGTATTAGTATTTTCAGCACAAAATAATTGTGTTAAAATTAGATTTTGTTTGGCAGTACCGAAAAGCCTATGAATCATCAACCTTTGAGCTTCAAAGCATATATTGTGTTTATTGGAGTTGATACGCTTCCCACTAATGCCAGTCTAAGTGAAGGCTCATACAATCAATTATATTGTGTGAACTGCAAAGGTTAACTCAATCCACACTTGAAATATATGGGCTTGCATTCTTGTTTGTGACCTGCATGAGATGAAAATGAATAAATTGGCCTATTTATTAATAGAAATGACGACGTGTATCACAACATAATTTCCAGTGATTTAAATCAGCTAATGTGTAGTCCAGCCTACTTCGGAGGATGGTGATACCGTCGCGTGTCGCCAGCCGTTCTCATGTTAAGCATAGAAGCTCGTCTGAGCTTCCTGTATTGGTACTGAATGGCATTTGTTCCCCATATTCTCTACACAGCTGATATAAGGCCTCCAGACCATTTTTCTAGGAGCGCTAATGTTCCATCTCTACACCTTTTCGTTCGAGTTTACTATATTGGGACTGTATGGTATTTGTTCATCTTTCAAGAGTCAGAATTAAAATATCGAAACTGTCATCTACGAAGATGTCTTTCGGTGAAGTTTAACTTTCCTAACAAAACACTGTATGAAAGGTTTATGCTTTACTGAAAGCACTGTTTATGAATACAAACCCTAGGGATTAGGGCGGTCTCTGGGGTCCTTTTATCGGTTCGTATCACACTTCTCCTTTCTGGGTGCAACGACGTGAAAGAATTGCATAATCTGTATCTTCTTTCTCTGCTTTCGCTTCGCACGTAGTGTAAAAAAATTGTTGCGTTTAATACGTAACCACCTGCTATGCAGTGTCTAAAATGAATGCGATTGAGACACTATTTAGCACCAAACGTAATTTTTGCAATGAGTTAAACAATGTCTAAACAGTTTTTGGAAATGGCCGTAAGCTTTTATCCCAAAACGTCATTATCGTATTATATAACACATACTAACACATACTATCGATCTCTAGATGTTTAACTAAATAATTACAAAATAATAGTTAAACAAAATAATTTCAACTGGTTTGCCCGCTAATTTTGCTGTTTCAAAAGCTACGAGCAGGATTGTTAGCAGGGATGCCTATCGGCTCCAAGGGCTATGGCGCACCCCCTCCCAAATAATTATTCCCCACTAGAGTTCAATTTCAATTACCTCCTTATTCTTATTTAATTCCTTTTCTATGTTGCTGGAAAGGTTGGCAATGGTACTGGATATCGTATCTCATCAATGCGTAAGTATTATGTATGTTATAGCTTCATGGACACAAGTCTCTATATTACCTGCAT
Organism: Deroplatys truncata; assembly: GCA_030765065.1. Lineage (NCBI taxonomy): Eukaryota > Metazoa > Arthropoda > Insecta > Mantodea > Mantidae > Deroplatys > Deroplatys truncata. The sequence goes on along the minus strand of CM060984.1, from coordinate 18,308,192 downwards.
TAATTTACTTTGGTATTTTTTTTCCCCGAACATTTTGATTTCCCACCCAAAAATGTTCCTGATGGCATAACTTGCGCCATGATTCCCATCCACCCTCGTCGACAGCCTGACTTAGTATAAGTTGAAGCAAGATTTCCGAGGACTTTGGGAACGACACACGTATCCCTTGCTAGCTATGATATTCTCTGGCGCTTACCTTTCGTCAAACGAAAAGTCACGTTTTAAAATATGGCAACACTGACTATAATAATAATAATAATAATAATAATAATAATAATAATAACAACAACAATAAGACGAAGAAGAAGAAGAAGCTTTGGCAATGAGCATATATAGAGTATATGATAATGCATATCCATAAATGCAAAATTAAATTATTATTACTACGTTTCCATGGGGAATTGAAATCGATTTGGTAATTCTGTGCGATGACTCTATTTACTATGGCGGCCACATACGGCGGCCACGTGTAGCGCTTATTAAAGTGCCAATATCATATCTGTGTTTTCGCTGAATACCAGCCGCTACCAACGTAAAATGTAACAACACCGCTAGTCGTTAAATAGCATGGAACACACAGGTGATGTTGAAATGTGCGTATGATGTATTTAATGTTTTCTATATGGGCAAATAAAAAGTGAAATATGCATAAACATGGGTATCACACTGAAATATGCGCGGATTGTGTACGAAAACAAAATGAATCGCAATGCCCCGTAAAACAAAACACGTAGATGAAGCCCAACATATACAATGTTTAAAGCAAGGCATATGTAAACCCTGGCAAGAAAGATCGATTTTTTTTCCATTAATTTTACTTATTCTAACGCGTACGCCTTAGGTAGAAGTACTGCACTTCACACAACGATTTCACCGAAAATACGTGTTTTGAGGCCCCTAACTTCAATTATTGCTAAACAATGGCCATCCATATTCATTGTCGATTAAAGGTGGGTACTTTTCATAGAATTTGTTAAAAGCATTTAACACAACTGTCTTCTTTCCATTTCTCGCGTGTGTTTTCCACAGTGACAGAAGATTCTCAGCCGGAAACCGAAACGAACAGCAGCGCCTGCGCATGGCCTCTTAAACCCTTTGATGTAACGATTCATTTAGTTACAGGTGAATTTGAACAAACACATTTAGTTTCATAAATTGAACTGTTACAATAATGAGTTTTTTTAAATTTCTCTGCACGAGAATAACCACAAAATGTTAGGATCTGAACAGAACTGTTTTTTGTAGAGGAAGAGACGACATGCTAAGCGGGGAGGTAGTAGTTTGCCCACCAGCCAATGAAGTGCTGTCTTGTCACGTGGATTTGTTTACTTCTCCTTTCAGCTTATAGTGAAAAAGGTATAGTAGATAGAGGAGATATTGTATTCCACACAAAAATACAATACCGAGATTTCACCGGAAATACGCGTGTTCAGGCACCTGAATAAAAAATCATTTTACATGTACCACGCAGCTAAAAGGGTAGAGGAGTTATTGTATACCACACAAAAATTCGATACTGAGATTCATCGGAAATACATGTTTTGAGGCAACCTTGAATAAAAAACAAACAAAACATTTTTAATTTTTCTACTACGTAGCTGTTGATAGAGAAGGTATTCGTGAGTTTTTCTTTCTAAAAATGTATTTCTTGGATTCATAGGGCCTCAAAACATGTATTTCCGGGAAATATTGGTATCGATTTTTTTATGTGGAATGAAATATCTCCTCTGCCTACTAGGTACGTGGTAGAGAAAGTAAAAGTTGTTTTTCTTTTCCTTCAAGGGGCCTCAAAGCCTGCATTTCCGCTGAAATCTTGGTGTAGAATTTTTGTGTGGAATACAATACCTCCTCTACCCACTAGGTACGTTGTGGAATAAGGGAAAGGTCCTTTTATTTTCATTCAGTGGCCTCAAAACATGCATTTCCGGTGAAATCTCGGTATCGAATTTTTTGCGTGGAAGGAAATACCTGCTCGACCTACTGTGCACATGGTAGAATAAGTAAAAGTTATTTTTCATTTCATTCAAGGGGTTTCAAAACATGTATTTCCAGTGAAATCTCAGTATAGAATTTTTGTGTCGAATGCAATACCTCATCTACCTACTAGGTACGTGGTAGAATAATGAATGAGAAAAAGAATAAGCAAAATGAATTTTAAAAAATAGTCAATTCTAAACTTCATATATTGCAGACTTTCCCAAAATGGCATGCATATTTATTGTGTAGTTTACGTATGCTTTGCTTTAAACATTATTCATTTTTGGCCTCATCTACATGTTTTGTTTTACGGCGCCATTGCTTTTCATTTTGTATTTTCGCACACAATCCGTGCATATTTATGTGCGTTATATCCATGTTTATGTACATTTCAATTTTTACTTCGGCTCTACAGAAAAATGAATTAATTGTGTCTTCATTGCATATGACATCCATTGGTTATCCAGATTCTTCTCTTATTCGAAATGCGTATTTCAAATTTTCATGGACATTTCAATATAATGTGTGTGTGTGTGTTCCACGTTTGTTTAACGTCCAGCGATATCAAATATTGCGTTGGTAGCAGCTGGCATGCCGCAGTGTAGAATTGGACTGTAATCGATTTCAATTTCTCATAGGAACCAACCACAGGAACCAACACACCCCTCTCGCGTTATTCAACGTTACAAAGTTGGTATGGTTTAGCGGCGTGACGTAACTAGCGCTTGCAGAAAGCCAACCGAAGTTGCCCGATGAAGTTCGAGCGAATGCTGAAAATAAACGAAAGGGAACGATCTTCCAGTTCAAGGGGGAAGGTAGTCCATTCCGGCACATTTTGCTCCCATTGGCTGTGGTCAAATACGTAACGTGGAACGTTGGCGCGCGCATTTCGACTGGCAATTGAAAGTGAATACATTAAGCCATGCGTTTCAAAGCAGGAATTTGTACATACATAGTACAAATCGGTTTAAGTTCAGTACCTTCCAAAGATGTGACACAAAGATTTTCAAGAAAATTCCCCACCCAAAATAACCCTTTACACGGAAGAATTCTCGATTTTTTTTTCTGAAAAATGACTCAAACGATTTTGATTAAAATGCCATTGTATTCAAGATATTTACATGAAAAATAAAATGTTTATTTTTAATTTTCTGGGAACAGCTTGTGAAGTCCTCTTCATTCGGAAGGAATTTTGTATACTCTTGTGTAACTGGTAAATTTAAGCAACAGAGGAAAATGGCTACACAAAAAATGTCAATGGGATAGATGGATCTGTTGCATCCCAGTTTTATGTATATGCAAACTCCACCATCTTCTAAATGTTTTCTTATACAGGGTGAAAGATATTGCTTGAACTGTAATAAAATGGCTAATAGACACAGGCACAAGGAACATAAAACACTGTGTTTCATTTTTGTAGGTTTAATGACAAAAATTGTATTGGACATATTTGCACTACTCATTATATAGAATCCATGATTAACGTACGGTTCAAGCAGTACCTTCCACCCTGTATACTGTCCTCCCAAATAATACCCATGCAGTAATAATGAGAATTTCTCGTTTCAAGTGATGTCTTTCTCAAACATATCTTCAAGGTAATAGAAATTACATGGGAAATTGAAATTTAAGCATAACAAGGTATAAAGCTATAATTTCGAGCTTATTCAAAGTGAATTAATCATCATAATAGTATCAACCTCATGTAAGCACTTTATGTAGGGCAGATTGCATGTGATGGTGATTAACACTTATTTGCTATTGTTGTCCTACTGTAATGCGTGTCGAGAAGTTTACTGTTGAAATGGTGATGGTTTACAAATTTTTCTCTCTTAGATAAGACATGATGGGGAGGGGAACATCCCCCCCAAAGGCTGTTCTTGGCATTGGGTATATTCCTACTTACTCTGCATACTTCATAATTGTATGATGTGTTCAATTTCCCTTGAGCATTGCTCACAGTGGAACCAAATGAACAAACGCAAACAAACAAACATCACTGTATGGGCTCAATTTGCTTTTTTCCCATATGACCTGTCAATAAATTTAAGGTTCCCATGTGCTGTAGGACCTCCACTGTGTTATATCAAATGTTATATATAGAACCTTTCCCAGGAAAAGGAATCAAAGTGTATTTTCTATTCAATAACTGTAAGTTTTATTAACTAGAACTGGCTTTGTGTATGCATAAGTGACTTAAGTGCAATTACCTATAAGATCATTCCAATAGATTGTAATAACAGACATTCAAGAGGTTAGAATTTAATGAACATTTTAATTGGGTAGGCCATTCAAATGTATATTAATGTAGGCACATGTTCCTTAAAATACCATACAAATGTGTTATACAGTATTATTAAATATGAATGTGAATTGCAATGTCTCTAAATGATAACAATGTCTCTTGTGTTTAACCATATCACACCCACTCTTCATAATTGTCAATCACTTTAACATGTCGTTTAGTGTGCCAGTATTAATTGTTTTTTCATATGTTGACTGCAGAAAGAATGTAACAGCACATGCTGGTTTATAAATTTGGGGCTGGATGAGACACTTGTTCATTAGTATTGCTCTCTGTCCTCCATAGTATTTTTAATTTTAATGTCCCTTTTAACTTCACTGGTTTACAGAGATTGGAGACTGGTGGGAGGGGGGATGAAGATGGTGCAATTGATGGAATTATGGTGGGGAAAACCAGAGAACATTCATTCTAAGTGCCATTTTATCTACCACAAAATCCCACCTCTGATCCCTAGGATTGAATCCAGGCTTTTTTGTGAGAGGCCATAGTGCTGCCCAATTAGAAGTGTGAATATGAGACATTTAAAACAGAGATAGCATTACTCAATACTATCAAGTAATGAAACCAAGAAGTTGTCTTAATAAAGTAGATACTTAAAAAAGAATAACTATTTCAGCAGATATTTTGCCATGCAATACATATTACACATTTATATAATTTAAGTTGGGTGTTTTGTCAAAAATATGGTAGCTAACATTTCGATATGTAGAAATCATTCAGCAATAATGTGGTAATACACAAGTTTTATGTAACTATTTGTGCTTCCAAGGCCAGCGCTTAACCGAGTTACGCAGATTGACAAAAAAATTCCCAAAGATACACAGTACATATGGAGAATTTTCTGTTTATGAAATGCTTTAAGTTATTTTGCAATGAAAAGACCATTATGTCCTAATTTATTTATTTGGTATAACATCAGGAAATAGTGTTTGAGCACAACACTAATACACATCCAAAATCAAACTATGGATCCCAAACTATTATCATTACATCACATTCAAAATTGAAATAGGTATCAGACATAACCTTTGAGCACGAGTTCTTGTTCGTTTTACGGTATTAGTGTGCAATCCATAAAAATAAACTTTTCGAAATACAGTCCCTAATTCGAACACATTTTAACACCTTAACATACTAAGTTATAGTTTATATTTAAGGTAGCTTGTTTTCGCTATATATATATTTCAATTCCTCATTAAAACCAACTAAACTTTCGATTCATAACCTGTCTTCTACCTTACTAGGTTTTCAGGTCATGTTCCAGTTTTAAACATCGAATGCGCGTTATTTGGTACTCAATATTAAATAAGGTATCACTATAAACTCCTACATTTACACAATTGCTCGTTGATACGAAAATTCTGGTTTATTTTTATATTTTCGGCATTGCTATTTTATCAGCTGACTTCCATCTTAGTTTAGTTTCAAGCCTCAGCAATCAGCATGGCAGAGGTCGCGACACCTTCCCCCTTGAACTGGAAGATCGTTCCCTTTCGTTCATTTTCGGCATTCGCTCGAACTTCGTCGGGCAACTTCGGTTGGCTTTCTGCAAGCGCTAGTCGTGACGTAAGACAATCAGAGGCTGAGAGCAACATTACGAAGTTGGGATTAAATAGCCATTTTGGATTTTGGGGATATTCAATTATTAATTTATTATTACAAATGGGCAAGTAGATGTCAAACTAGACGTAGTGTCTCCAGGACGTCTTAAAAGAAGAAGGAGAAGCATTTGGAGTGGAAGATCTGGAGTTGTTTGGTGTATTGGGACAATGAAAACGAATTTGTTTTGTAATTTGTGTGTAAGTTTTCTCTTTTAAGGTTGAAGAAGAATGTGGCGCATTTCCCATTTGACAATCTGCTCTTAGTTCTCTTCCTGAGTGAGGAAAATGATGTGTTATATGTCCAACAGATGTCACTCTATATCATATGATAGCTCTAAGGAATGCCGCCAAAGCCAGGCGTACCCGAGAGATTGAGGGCCCTCAGCCTCAAAGCGTAGCCTAAGGATGTTTTTTAGAAGGAGAGGAGTGTAGCAGTTGCGTTCCTAAGCTTAGGTTTCTGATTCACGAGAGTTTAGGTTAGGTTTACTTTCTTTTTTTTAATATAAGTTTAGGTTACATTTACTTTCTTTTTTATTATATAAGCTTACGTCTCTGAATTCACTGAAAGTTAGCCTTAGGTTAGGTTTTTTTTTTTATGTAAGCTTGCGTTAACTATCTACCACTGTTACAGTAAAGGAACTTCTTTATTTAATGGAAATAATATACTAATATAACAAACTTTCACAAAAAGAATACAAAAATTACAATTTTGGTGTATAGTCTTTCTTACTATTAATGCGTTGCGTTTTTGTCAGCGGCAACACTAAACGAAGAAGAAGAAGAAATTCTAGTAACAACACATCGCATATTTAGCAGATTTCATCTTTTCATTTAGGTTGGCAGTTCCAACTTTGCATGTGATTTAGGGAAAAAATGGCTACGTTTGTTGTGTTTATAATGTGAATTGCCTATAAAAGTAAAACACCTAAAAGGGTCCGGCTGGTGGGCACCAGCTATTGAAGAGATCACATCCACTTCTAAACTCACTCTTAAGGTAATTTATTCACTTTTCTATTGCTTTAATAATCGTTTTCCAGGAAGAGAACTAAAAGCAGATTTACCTACCATTTATATAGCAATTCTATTAATCCAATGGACATTATTCCGTATGCGGGTAGGAGGTATGAAATGTAAAGAAATTTAAGGAATCAGGGTATTCTAATATGCAGAGTTGATTGTGTAGTATCCTGGGTTCTCATTCTTGTTTAGACGCGCAGATCCTATGGATACGCCCTATCGTCACTCCGCAGCTGCTACACTCCTCTTCCTCGGCTGCGCTTTGAGGCTGAGGGCCCTCAATGTTACAATGTTGAAGCCCTGATTCCGTAAATTTCATAACATTTCATACGTCATTCATGCATACGGAATAATGTCCAATGCAATTGCTCACTTATTTTATACCACCGTATCTAAGAAAAATGAAAGCTAAACATTAAGTATTCGATAGGTTAGTTTGGATAATATACGGTACGGGGGTACAACCATACTGTGTCAATATACTCTAGTACAAGGGGAAACAACTGAAATACTTACCAAATCGAAGAAGTTGAAATATGCCCAATAATCCAGGAGTTAGGTGTTGCCACGAAGAAGTCATCTGGCCAACTCACCCTTCATTTCTAGCCACTGTAGTTGCAGAAACTGGTGAAATTTTGAGGTAAAATGTTGCCGAATGAAGGAGGAATGTGCCTAAATGAATGTCGCCAACGTATGAAATATGCTGTATCATTTGGGTTCATTCTCATAGAAACTACAGTTGCATCCTGCCGTCGTTGCTTCACTCCTCTACCTATAAAAAACCTCAACTACGATTTGTGGACTTGCAATACATATAACGGACAAGCATCTACATGACATTAACTATGATCAGTAGACGTATGGAACAAAGCAACGTTGAACATAACAGATTTTTTAAACATAAATGTTAATTACTTCCACTTTTGTTCCCTATAAACAAGCTATTACATCACCTATCACAGTTATATTATGCGAGCATTGCTTGTGTTGAGAACATTACAAGTCCGAATGTAGCTGAAATTAAGCAGTGCTGCCTACATGAAAGCTGATCATTGTTGCTTATATAGGGCCATAAGGTGCAAAATGTATCCCAGGGTAAAGTCCCTGAGTTGCAAAACTTAGTCGGGGAATGTTTTTTTTCTTGTGTATAATTAGAGTAATGAAACTTATTGCGAGACCACGACAGTGTAGCTGTAGGATCTGTGATGGTAACCCCAGCTTTAGTTTCACACAATTTTCACATGTTTGCATCCATTTAGCAACTTTTTGCCCATTCTTTTGGCAGCCTTTCACTATCTTGCACCATAAAATGTTCCTTAAAAGGATAGGTGGGTGGGTCAAATGACTTCTTTGGGCAACATCTGCTTAAGTATTTCATTCCTTCAGAGTTGTAATAGGTATACCTTTTCATTTATTTTGCAAGTACTCTATTCATCTTTCCCACATTGGTATAACCCTTATTCAATTTTGAGGCTTGGGTTCCATCTTATTTTTTTTAAATTGTGAACCTCACTTTGGTATTACACCCTCTCTCTCCTCCTCCTCTTCCTCTCCCCTTCTCCCGCTTTCCCCCTCTCTCCCTCCCTCTCATCAAACTTGATACCATTTCAGTTTGTCCTTCAAGTATGTGACACAAAGGTTTTTAAGAAAATCCCCCATCCCAAACTATTCATCACATTGAAAATTTTTCATTGTTTTTTATTTTTCAAAGATGGTGTAACAATTTTTATTAAAATGCAATATGTTTAAGATATTTGCATGACAAATAAAAGATATATGTTGAATTTTCTAAGAATAGTCTTTGAATTGCTGTTCATTCTGAATAACATTTTTATAATTTTAACCCATAAGAGATAGATAAAATGTTACTGTACAGAGAGCCAAAAAACTACGAACTGGCTGCCCTTTGTTTTTCCTGTCCACGTTCTCAGTGCTCGTTGTCATCTGCTGCTATCATAGAAAGGCGTGGACGAAACCATACAACACTTTTAAAACTGCTTTTAAAGGCTTTACTTACCAACTTTATGAAAGGAGATGCAGAAACTGACCATCGTCATCATCCATACATTTTTGGAACCTCTTTAGAAACCATCTATCACTCGCCGTATTTCACGTTGAGAAATACTGGCAATTTCCTGGTGGATGTTTTGTTTTGATTCTTCCAGGGTGTGTGGGTTTGTCTTGTACACTTTATGTTTTAAGTTACCCCAGAGATAGAAATCGCAGGGGTTAGGTCGGGGAACTGAGGGGGGCCACAAATCTATACTAATAATTCTGTCCTCAAACACACTTTCAATTGTTCTCATTGGAATATTGGCCGTATGAGCTGTTGCAGAGTCTTGTTGAAAAAAGGCAAAATCATGCCCCTGCCTGTTAATTCTCTAAAAACGGGATAAAATTGTATTTACGTATGCAAGGGCTTCCACTATTGACTCGAAAAAAATTGGTCCTATAACTCTTTCGCCGTCTTTTAGATTTCTTAGCCTGAACATTTCCTGTGACCTGAAATTATTGTAGTTCATGAATTGTTGTACGGCTTGGAACTTCTACACCTGGAAATCTTTCTGCAAATTGTACTTTCACTTGGCGAGCTGACTGAGTCAGCACATACGAATCATAAATAAATATACGCTGTGCAGTAGAAAATATATACTGTCATAATTTACATTGAGACTAAGTACAGGACAAAATAATAAATAACTCATAATAACTGAACTACATCACATCACCGCCAACTTAATACTACACTTCACACTACAGAGCAAAACCACATCAACAGCATGACCTTGTTTATAGCAGCAGTGCGTTGTCATGTTTCCACATGCCCAGTGGAAAAACACTGCTTAGCCGGTAACATTGTTCATGAAGTACCCCTTCATGACGAAAAAAAATGGTGTATGGTGCGCCATGAGTCCCTACCGGGAAGAATTAAAACAAAATATCTGCTAGGAAATTTCTCAATGTGAACTATGGCGAGTGATGGATAGTTTCCTAAAGAGGTGCTAAAAATGTATGGACGACGGTGGTCAGTTTCAGTGTCTCCTTTCATAAAGTGTTAAGTAAAGCCTTTAAAAATAGTTTTAAAAATGTTGTATGGTTTCATCCGCACCTTTCTATGATAGTGGCAGATAGCAATGAGCACCAAGAACGCAGACAGGAAAAACACTGTGCAGGTGGTTCATAGTTTTTTGGCTCTCTCTCTGTACAAAAATGTACATTTGAATAAAGTACATGATATACATAGAATGCCAAATAGGATCTGTTGTGGTGTTAACCACTTCCGAGGTATTCTTTGTCATATGTTTGAATTTTCAAATACTTGAACATTTTACTTTCTGTGCCACCTACCAATAGTAGGTAAGTGGAAGTATCGTGTATTCAGTGCCATCATTTTAACAGAAATACAATTATGAGACCACTGAATCTAAAAAGAGCATTTTTAGAAAAGTGTATGCGTGCATGTGCATAACTCAAAAAGTCAAATAAATACCAAATAGTTCATATGTCCCAAAGATTCAACATAGAAATTTTAAGAACCTCCCCCGACCTCTAGCTATTGCTTACATGGAATAATTTTTTATATTTATTATTTTGTCAAAAGTGGCTCCAACTATTTTGATTAAAATGCAATATATTTAAGATACTTACATGACAGAATGTATATTTTAAATTTTCTAGGAATAGCCTATGAAATCCTTCATTATGAATGAATTTTATATAACTTGTAAACCATAACAGGAACAAAACGTACTTCAGAAAGGATATAAATTTTATTAATATAAACAATTTATGTCAAATAAGTTATTTTGTGACATTTTCAACATATTCTTTATCTTTATTATTGGCCTGAATTCTCAAGTAGTGTAAATACTTTTTCAACTGCTATATCGTTATTCATTTATTTGTTGTGGTCATGCAAAGAGGATGGAATTTTGAAGCCATTGCTATCACTTGATCTTAATGCATTCCCCCTTGTGTAACACCACCATTTATGCAAATATTTATCTGGAATAATGTGAAGCAGATAGAAGAAATATTTGTAAATGACTGGGTTGAGAGAGTCATGTGAGTACATCTTGGATTAGTACATAGAGAAGGTATTGCATTCCACCCAAAAATTTGATACAGAGATTTCACCAGAAATACATGTTTTGAGGTCCCCTAGACCCCAAAAAAGCATTTTTAGAAAAAGGTGTGTGTTCTTCGCTGTTTTTTTACTTTCTCTACTACGTATAGTAAGTAGGGGAAGTATTGTATTCCGTCCAAAAATTCGATACCGAGCTTTCACTGGAAATATATGTTTTGAGGCCCCCTAGACCCAAATTAAGCATTTTTGGAAACATGTACGCGAGTGTGTCTGTCTGTGAACAGCATAACTCGGAAACGAACAGTCGGATAAACACCAAACTTGGTATTTAGGTTGAAGAAGTTGATTATTATTACGTAATATTTTTTTAAAGCTTGAAGAAGGTTATTTGTTATTATGTACTGTTTAAACTTGAAGATCGTTATTTAGCTTACGTAATTGTATTTTATGTAATTTTTATTTTAGTTGCATTTAAGGAGTTCCTGGAACACGCTTTGGGCGTTGGTTTGAATTTGTTGATTACGTAATAGTTACTGTTATTACGCAATATGCTGTTACGTACGAGAAGCTGATTTCAAGATGTGTTTTTATTATTACACTCCAAGTTTTACACTATAGTATTTAACTTTGTTATTAGCACTGCTTCTATATATTATTTATTTTGAATTTGCCTTGGCTGCATCAGTCTGGCTTATAGAGTCACATATTTCTTAATTAGGGTGCGATGTGACAATGATTGTAGACATCACAGAATTTAACTTTTTAAAATTCACTTCTTTTATTAATTCTTGCACATTTTTATAAAGCACTACACTTTTTAAGAACTGTGAGAATCTTCATTACTTTCACTTAGCGCGTATACATATTTTACGATTCACTCGTAGAGAACACTTCTTACATCTGTTCACTACTAAGGCTTGACAGCAACTGAGTAACTCTCAACGGTTAAAAACTCCTAAGCTTCAGTATTTCATGTCTCTGATTGGCTAATTCTAGTCCAATAGAATATCTGCATTTTACTTAAACTTTTTTCTTGCTATTGATTGGATAATTTTAAACTGTTACTGAATTTACCATATCTTTGATATAATCATGACTGGTAACTTTTCAAACTCTAACTCATTATTGCTACAAGGTTATCTCATTATTACCTCATTGTTAGCTACTCAAAACTTATTATTCTCCAGCTCTTGCATTAATAAAGTATATAATGTATTCACATAACATTAATAAAACATGTTTACAATAAAAATAAGCTTTTGCAATGACTGTTATATACAATTTAAATAATTATTACATGCATACTGTTTCAAGGCGGGCTGTTATTGAATTTACTTTTATATAAAATACACTTGAAATTATTCAGTATTAAAATACTGCCTCAAGGTTCAGTATCTTCCAGAGAGGCGACACGAAGGTTTTCAAGAAAATCCCCCCACCTCAGATTACCCTTTACATGGAACATTTTTCGAAAATTTTAATTTTCTTAAAAATGCTTTAATAATTTTGAATAAACTACCATAAATTTAAGATATTTTTATGGCAAATGAATTGTATATCTTGAATTTTCTGGGAATGTCTACAAAAGTATTGTTCATTGTGAACGACTTTTGCAGAGATAGACAACATTTTACTACACAAAAACTCTAGATCGCGTTAAAATACACAATTTATGTCATATACATTTTTTTTGTTGAATGAACCATTTTTGAGATATTGCTTGTTATTCCCTTAAATTTTCCAATACTTATACTTTTTCTGAAGTGGGAATTCATGATTCATTTTTTTGTCTTGGATATGCAAAGAGAATAGTGCTGCACCTAGCAACCAGCTATTAAGAGATATGTCTATGCTTAAAGGCTACTGTATTTCTATATTGCCCTTGCAAATACAAAACAAGGGGAAGATAGTACGCCTTAAGTGATAGCAAAATATTTTTAGAACTGGTCGCTATGTGTAATATGTAATTCTCTTTGCATTTCAAGAATATAAAAAAAGAACAGTTGAGAGAAAGTGTAAGTATTGGAAAATTAAAAGAAATGACAAGGGATATCTCGAAAATGGTTCACTTTACAAAAAAAATGTTTATGACATATATTGTGTTGGAAAGGTAGAATCAGATGACTGAAAAATTCAATGCCATAGCCAGGATTTGAACATTGGATCTCCCATTCTCCATCCGGTAGCTCTAACCACTGAGCTACCATGGCAACATGCGGGCATGACATTAAATTCTCCAATTGATTCACATTTTTCTCGGTAAACCACAAGGAGATCTCAAATTGTATTGAGATGTCATACCCCAATGGCGACTTACATTCTTTGTAAGTACTTTAAGTCCCAGGATTTATAGTTACAACCACTATTAGGTCCATCAAGAGGCCTCTGAGCTAAATTTCCACTCTTTCATACCCAATGTAGAATGGGATGCTAAGAAACATAGTAGTTAAACTGCATCCTTAATAAAACTCCAATTTAGTGTAACACCTTTTTGTTTTAATATCCTTTCTTATTTTATGTTTTTTTTAATTACTTTATTTTATTGAGATCACAAAATATGTATATCCGTTGAAACCTTTATTATATTTTTTGGGGGAATGCAGTACTTCATCTACCTACTTTGAGTGGATGTTAGGGAAACTAAAAATGTGTTAATGTGAATCCACTTCTGAAAGTGATATCTTACAAATTGAGCTTGCTCTCAGTGCACTCCTTTTTTTTAAATATAATATTTGATCATATAGTTGTGTTTCTTCCCAAGTTGTCCTTTAATAACAAACCTCAGATATTAAAACAGATTTTTCTTTATCTTCAGGTTTTGTAACAGATTCTGACAATACCAGTGCCATACATGGGGATGACTGACAGGGATACTGGAACAGAAACTGAAGACTCTTGGCTTGAAATGAAACTCAACCCAGAAGGGCATCTTCTTTCAAATGCAGATTTAAAGAATGAGATAATTCCTTTTATGCCAGAGTCAAAGAATGACATTGAGATACAGCAAATAGACAACAAAATGGATATTAGACAAGAACCTTGTTTGCTGGAGAAAATATCAGATAAAATGAAATCTGAGTCAAAACTGGCTCATGGTTCAGGTGTTCAAATAAAGAGTGAGCCTGCTTCTTTTGCTTCAGACTATGTAGTGCAGTCTGACTCCAATAAAGAAATAGACACCAAAATTGAAATCAAAGAAGAACCGGTATACTTTGAAATAACTTTTCCTGTACTGAAATCTGAACCAGAAGAGATTCACCCCAAAGACATGTATTCTAGTACAAAGGTAAGATATGCCAAAATATTTCTTAAATGAGTGCATTTTGAAAAAAGTTTTATAATAAGAAGGAAGTGTGTTTATGTTTCACATATGACACTTTTAATTGCAGTGATTGTTGATAGTCATTATGGGTTTGAAATGGTTTCTCAAAAGATATAACAATTCTGTGGAACTGCTATATTCTCTTGGTCTAATAAAAAACATTTAACCACCAGGAAAGAGTTTAGAGAATAAAACCTACTCTTATTTCAGAGGGAACCAAATTTATAGTCACTCTTACAATTCACATTTCAAATCTCTCATCAAAACTTGTTAGCCATTCCAATCACTTTATTTTAAAAACCAATAATTTCTTTTATCTCTTTTAAGAATACTTTTTTGTTGCTTTTTTGCTTTCTTTTCTCTCCCCCATCCAAACTGATTGTTGTAAACTTGGTGTGTAACAAATCTTAGGTTTCATTTACAGAATAGCCCCAGAGTCAGGGTGATAATAATGGGGTGCAAAAACAAAATATTTCACTAGTAAGTTTTCTAAAGAAATGTTACGTTAAAACATTAACACAGTCAGTTTTATTTACAAGTTTTGTTGTTCATTAAATCGTGTTAGAATTAATATTAAAGAGTCTTGAGGAGTGTTTCAGTACTATTATTGGGCACATAAATCAGTTAACATGCAAGAGGCACAACTGTAACAATTAAACCTTTGGCTTATGTTTGAGGTTTTATTAAAACTTTTGAAAATGCGGTTTAAGTAATAAAAAGCTTTCAAAGCATCACTTGACATGTATGAGGTTGAGAGGAGGAATGAGGGAGAGAATAAGTGTGGAGAGGCAGAAGAATCTCTACATTTAATGCAATAATTGAATAGGCTCTGCTAGTGTAAAGCACCTTAGGACGGCTGAACACTGGGTGTGTCAAGTCGTGCCACAGTCAAAGAATAGTGTCTACAACACAACAAAAGAAAGCAGTACAAATAGGATAATGTTGTATCTTGACAATGACGTCAGCAGCACATCTCACTCCAGTTTATTACAAGCATTACATCATTACTGAAGTAGGTAGCTTGTAATGGCAGAAATTATGTAAGAAATATTAGACAGAAAGCTTCAAGAAAGTCCTGCAAGAACCCCTCCTGCTCAGTTAACAGCAGTGCCTGTACCAGGAAGTAAGACCCTGGATTTTCAAAATACTATAGAAGCAATGAAACATACTGTATTTCTTACATCCACCAAGAACTTGGATGCAATAGAAGTACAAAATATAGTAACTCAGAATTTAAAGCCAACTGAGGAGAAAATTAAAATCTGAAGTAAGAACTTAATTATTATAGAAGCAGATACTATGGAAGATATGAATAAAATTATTAACAATAAGAGTTTGAAAGACAAGGATATTCAAATTGAATCAACCAGAAAAAGGAATCCTATGGTAGTCTTAAATAATATACCAGTGAGTTCCAAAGAAAACTGTATAAAAGAAGAAATCTTAATACAGTCGAGCTTGGCTAATTCGAAGTTGAAGGTACCAAGAAAAAAAAATCGAATTATTCAAGATTTCGAATTACAAAAGTTTGATTTTTTAAATTTTTTTTAAATTAAAACAGGTCTAAATTAAATGAAATTATAGGAAGGACAACATTACAGTGTGTACTTACAGTTTTGTGATGTTAAAACTCAGGTTCAGTTCAGATTCAAAGCTTTTTAAAGAAACTTGATGTCTTTGTTTGTTTTTTAGCATTTAACCTTTGATTTACACAAAACACTTCTAGTTTATTGAGTGATTGGAACATTGTTTCACTCACATTTTGTTGTCCCTCAACATAACACCTTAATTGTTGTAAGTGATCCATGGCCTCAGCAATTGTAGGAATTGTTTTCACGGGTTGTTCTGGTTCTTCTTCATCTGAAGATAGGGCTGCATTTTGTGTGTTCATGACGTCGCCCAAAATGTCCGCATTGGTTAGCCCCCCACAAACTGCCAATTCATCGTCCATGTGCACAAAATCCTCATAGAGAGCACCAGTGTCAGAATTTACATCTTCCCAGTATTCAAGTGTAGGCACAATCGTTTCATTTTCTTCAAGAGCTTCAAGTCCAATATGACAGAAGCCGGCCTTTTGGAAACAGTTGTCTATGGTGCTTGGTTTCACTTGATCCCATGCACTACTACACATACAAGCTGCTTCAAGCACATTTACAAGTTTGAATTTGTCATTTTTGTCCAAATTGGCTTCTAACAGAAGATTCTGGACCACCAGACACTTCTAGAAATGCTTGAAATTGTTTATTACTCCCTGATCCATTGGTTGGGATTCCAAAATCTCTTGCACTGTCACACTTTTTTTAAAACCTTTTTCCACTTTGCAAATGGCTGCTGCCTTTTCAACTGAAGTAAGAGTTTTGTAATTTATATGTATAGGTTTGGAGAGAGCCATGGTCGGCTCAGTTCACTACTTAAACACACACTGATGACTTTGATGTAACTGTGTACACTGTTTAAAAATGCTCACTTTAGTGCACAGGAAGTTATTTGCTGCAAACGTAGCAGGTAGATAGAATGACCGCAGGTAGACAATGGATTGGGTGCAGTGTTCACAATAACATGTGCCTTGTAAGAGGCTAGGGGCTGGCAACAAGTTCCTAGAATTGCACGAAGAAGCTTGAGTAACTAACATCCAGCAGGAGAGAGAATTACAATATGATGCATTTCCTGGAATTTAGCAAGGGAAGCAAATGGGACCACAGTGTGGCACATTTCCTGGAATTTATCCAGCAAGTTTGACTAATTATAATCTTTTGAGTTATTCTCATTGAATATTATATCGAATTATCCAAAAGAAATATCGATTTACAGAAGGCTTTTTAACATTGCTTTGTATACGAATGTCAAGGGACCATACTAAAAGCTTGAATTATCCACAGTTTCGAATTAAAAATGTTCGAATTAATCAAGTTCGACTGTATATATAAAAGTCAAGTGTGTGTGCGTGTGCGTGTGTGCTTTTTTATAAGCTTCTACACCGTTGCACCAATTTCCACCAAACTTGACACCAACTTAACCTAACCTTTGACACAAGATGAAAATTACTGTCTAGTGTAGAATTTTAAATTCTGCCCCATTTCACATGATTACTTCGTTAATTTTATGTAATGCTTACAAAAGCTTGCAAGATCATCTATATCTGTCTCAACGATAATTGTAATAGGTCAAATATTGTCAATATAAGGATATCCAAACATTGGAGTGTACTTTGAATCTACAACCAATAAAGGACCATCTAGCGCTATATAGCATCATGAATGTAACAATTAAATGTATCTGATTATTGATTTGAACTATAAAACTGTAAAATTATAAAGTAATATAATATTGTTAATTTAATTAATACTGTTATAGCTATATTTTCCTGAACAACTCTGTTTTAGGCTTTCATGGCCACAAAAAATATAAAGGGAACAGCGAGTTCACATATTATTCGTTGAGCCCTCGATTTTTCAGGGCATATAAATCCTTAGCATGGCTTCCTTCAGAAATGAAGTAAAGTTGCTGGTCCCATGTCATAGATTTACAGCACGTAAAAGAACCTCCAGCCTGATAAAGAGGCCTGTGAGCAAAATTTCCACTCTTTCATGTCGCTAAGAACCAAAGTAGTTACAGAGCTTCAATATAACTCAGTGTAGTTTTAATTTAGTTAGCATATTATAGATACACTACGTGATCAAAAGTATCCGGACACCTGGCTGAAAATGATGTACAAGTTTGTGACGCCCTCCATCGGTAATGCTGGAAGTCAGTATGGTGTTGGCCCACCCTTAGCCTTGATGACAGCATTCACTCTCGCAGGCATACTTTCAATCAGGTGCTGGAAGGTTTCTTGGGGAATGGCAGCCCATTCTTCACGGAGTGCGGAACTGAGGAGAGGTATCGATGTAGGTCAGTGAGGCCTGGCACAAAGCCAGCGTTCCAAAACATCCTAAAGGTGTTCTATAGGATTCAAGTCAGCACTCTGTGCAGGCCAGTCCATTACAGGGATGTTATTGTCATGCAACCACTCCGTCACAGCCCGTGCAGTATGAACAGGAGCTCGATCGCGTTGAAAGATGCAATTGCCATCCCCGAATTGATCTTTAACGGTCGGAAGCAAGAAGGTGCTTAAAATATCAATGTAGGTCTGCACTGTGATTGTGCCACACAAAACGACAAGGGGTGCAAGCCCCCTCCAGGAAAAACACGACCACACCATAACACTACCACCTCCGAATTTCACTGTTGGAACTACACACGCTGGCAGATGTCGTTCACTGGGCATTCGCCATACCCACACCCTGCCATCGGATCGCCACATTGTGTACCATGTTTCGTCATTCCACACAACGTTTTGCCACTGTTCAATCGTGTAATGTTGATGCTCCTTACACCAAGCGAGGCGTCGTTTGGCATTTTCCTGCGTGATGTGTGGCTTATGAGCAGCCGCTTGACCATGGAATCCAAGGTTTCTCACCTCACACCTAACTGTCATAGTACTTGGAGTGGATCCTGATGCAGTTTGGAATTCCTGTGTGATGGTCTGGATAAATGTCTATTACTCTTTACGACCCTCTTCAAATGTCGGCGGTCTCTTGTCAGTCAACAGATGAGGTCGGCCTCTATGCTTTTGTGCTGTACATGACCCTTCATGTTTCCACTTCACTATCACACCAGAAACAGTGGACCTAGGGATGTTTAGGAGTGTGGACAGACTTCTGACACAAGTGACACCCAATCACCTGACCATGTTCGAAGTCCGTGAGTTCCATGGAGCGCCTCACTCTGCGTCACCCTTTCATGATGTCTAATGACTACTGAGGTTACAGATAATGAGTACCAGGCAGTAGGTGGCAGCACAATGCACCTAATATGAAAAACATATGTTTGTGGGGGTGTCTGGATACTTTTGATGACATAGTGTATATGAGTCATACAAATTGCATTGAAATCACTCGTGACAATAGAAAATTAATTTTGTCATGCCATTATTTCCAATTTTGTCATCACATAGAACCACATGTCATCAAAATGAGAAACATTAATAGATTTTTTCATATGCAGGATAAATACACACCTCAATGCTAATGCAAAATCAAGGCTGATGGCATAATATTATAAATGTGAGGAGGAGAAAATCTTGAAGTAATTTGTAAACTAAATATGAATCTCATTTATGAAAATCATCAAGGAGCAACTTTTAGTATAGATTTAACCATATATGAATGTAAGATAACAAGATTATTAATTGGAAAATAGTCAACATCTTACCCTAGATTAATGTGTGTTAACTATTGTCTTGGGAGAGTGTAAGAAGGACGAACTGAACTAGATGGTTGAAATATAACTATGCACAAGCTGATTGGAAAATGTATTTGACAATAGTAATCTAGGACATACCAGAACAACAGTGATCAAGATGCAGGAAACTTGATAATTCAATTAAATCAGCAATTAGAAATTCAGTTCCAAAATTAAGAACAAAAAACTAATCTGACACCTTACAAAAGGCACAATTGTCCTCCGTGGAGTGGTGGTTACCGAAGTCGCGGGTTCAAACCCAGCAGAGGGCAATGGATTTTTCAGGCGTAAAAATTCTTAGGATGGCTTCCTTTGGAAGGGAAGTAAAGCCGGTGGTCCTGTGTCATAGATTTATGGCATATAAAAGAACCTCAAGCCTCATAAAGAGGCCTCTGAGCAAAATTACCAGTCTTTCACATCCAATATAGAATGGGACGCTAAGGACCACAGCAGTTAAAGAGCGTCCATAACTAAAATCTAATTTAATTTACAAAAAGCACGAAGAATAATATAGGACTGAGAAAATTTCACAAATAAACAGTAAGAAGGGGAAATAACTTATATAACTATAAACAAGCCAAGGAAAGTTAAAAATTCTGTTGAGAATAACCTGGAATCCTACATCTAGGGAAATTCATAGAAAATTTTTATGGAAAAAATGAGAAAACCTGAAATTTGAACTACTACAAATAAGGAGGACAGTACAGTGACTACCAATTGGAAAGATTCAATACACTTGTGAACAAACTACTTCTAGAGACAACATTCAAATTAATAAACATCAAAAACAAATTAATATGAAGCTTGCTTACAATAATACAGAAGTAATCTCCCATTTAATAATATCATGAAATTAGATTATTCATCCAAAATCTTAAGAGGAGGAAAGGCAGCAGGACCAATGAAGTATTAAGATGCAAATATTTGAACAGCTGATTTGTAAAAGAATAATGGAATAGTAACTGGGATGAACAGTAAACAATTTGGCTTTATAAAAAGAAAATCTATGGAAGATGCAGTAAATGAGATATTAAATACAGTAAAAAATCTAAACTCAAATATGAATGAATTTATTTGTTCAACTTCTTACATAGCTTTTACTATTTCTCATATGTCTAACCTATACTATTGTCAAATGTTCATTAACCTTATTGCTACCTCGGTTTGCCTGGTACCCAGGCCATTTGCCTCCCAGGTAGCTCTTCAACCCTCCCCTCTTTGTCTTAATTATTCCTCTCCTCCGCTCTGTCTTCTACTTTTGCAGTCCTTACTTTTCTTGCCCATTTTTCTTTTACTTTCTGCAGAAACCCACCTATACTTGTAATCTTCCATTATTCCTTCCTTGTTAACATTTTTTTAGCTATAATTTTCCTCTCTATTTTGTCCCATTTTTTCTGCATACTACTAATTCGTTACATTCTATCATATAATGCTCTATGCTTTCTTTCTCACCGCACATTTCGCATATTTCTTTTTCTTGTCTGTTGCAGTAATCTACATATAGTTCTCGTCCCCAGTCTCTTAGTTATTTGTAGAATTGTAACAATTTTTTCTTTTTTCTAAACTTCCCCATATCTCCTGCCTTTCTATATCTTCTACCCTGCATTTTACCCGTTTGCCTACAACATTACTTTCATTTGTTTCTTCAAGCTTCCATATATCTCCCATTCCTATTTCCTCCATAACTTTCCTGACCATTGCCCACCAACTATTTGTCTTCTTTAGGTTTTTTTGTTGTGTCATATATAGCTTTAAGATTTCTCCATTATTAATCCTTTCTTTCTTGTTTTCCCAAGCTCTACCAAGGTTACTTCTCTTAGCGCTGATCTCGGTAACCCCAATAATTCTTTACAGAACATTCTATACATATGGTCTACCTTCTTATTTATGTCTGTGGACCCCCTGATCTCTGCTGCATAAAGCATTCTTGATTCCACTAGCGCCTCATATGTTCTTTCCAGCCACTTGGTTTTCATCTCTAATTTGTATTTGCAAATTCTAAATCCTGACATTGCTGCTCTTCCTTTTGCTTCTATTTTTCTCCCATGCCCCTCTGTTATTCAATCTCGCTCCTAAATATTCAAATTCCTTGAGCACTTTCAATCTCTTCCCATTTAATACCCACATTTCTTCTTTTCTCAATTTAGATCCTTTTTTAAAAACCATAACTTTTGACTTGCTTATATTTATTTTTATTCCCCATTCCTCACAAAATTTTTGAAGCTCATTTATTGCCCTTTGTTGCCCTTTGTAATGTGACAATTGTTATGGATCTTACCATTAAATCGTCTTGGGTTTTCCTTATTCACTATTACCGGGCTGTGTTGATTTCCCTTTTGCATTTTTACTTTCTCTACTACGTATAGTAAGTAGGGGAAGTATTGCATTCCACCCAAAAATTCGATACCAAGATTTCACCGGAAATACACGTTTTGAGACCTCCTGAATCCAAAAAAAGCATTTTTGGAAACATGTCCGTGTGTGTGTCTGTGTGTGTGTCTGTGAACAGCATAACTCAAAAACGAACAATCGGATAAGCACCAAACTTGGTATTTAGGTTCAGTATCTTCCAGAGATGCGACACGAAGGTTTTCAAGAAAATCCCCCCACCCCAGACTACCCTTTACATGGAAGATTTTTCGAAAATTTTAATTTTCTCAAAAATGGCTCTAACGATTTTGATGAAAATATCATATGTTTAGGGTAATGTCATGACAAATGAAATGTATATCTTGAATTTTCTGGGAATGTCTCCAAAAGTATTCTTCATTGTGAACGACTTTTGCATTACTGGGAAACCATAAGAGATAGACAAAATTTTACTACACAAAAAATGTAGATCGCGTTAAAATAGTCTAGCTTCTCCCGCAAATGTTGTAAAGTCCCCGTATAGATTTTGTTTTTCAAACCTTCACAGTTCCAAAAACCACATTGTCTTACTTTCTGTTATTACGATCCTGTACTGCCCTTGAAAGCTCTAAGCTTTTCTAGGTTTTTGTTTACTTCTCAGTCTATAGCCTTCCATTGATTTTTGGCTTTCTTTCTGTAACACCAGAATACTTCCGTGCAGGGATGACATAATAGTTCCCTCTCCTTCCGAGCCGAGACTCCGCCGCTGCTCCCTCTTCTTCCTCACTGGTCACTTCACTGCACTGGTGCCACGCCTCCTTCCCCTTTTCTGCTAAAGCATGTGCTGCTACACTTTCCTCCCTCCTTGGTGACATTACCTTCTTTGTAAATGACGTATCTCGTGACGTTTCCATTGTCGTCATATCTTCTTTCTCTTTCCTTACAGCTGTTGGCTCTGTCGATTGCTGTGACGTTTCTTCACCTGTTGGAATTACATTATTTTCCTTTCTCACTGGTCTTGATATCTTTATCCAATGCCTCCATGCTGGACTTTGCACTTCCTCTGCCTGCCACGGATGTTAATTTGCTTCGTTTGTTCTTTTTTGCTGACTTATTTCCTCCCAATCCGTTCCTTTCATCCATACATCACTCTTTCTCGCATACATTACATCTACTCCATCTATCCAGAGATGTAGATTTCGTATAAATGCTTGTTTGCCTTGTGATCTTGCTTCCTTTATCTTCTTAACTAAGCCCCTTATCAGGTCTCTCTGTGCTATTGTCAGTCCTTGTTGATGAATATGTTGCTCCCTTTTAACCACTTTGCTCTTCTTAAAATTTCATAAATTAGATTGGTGGTTGCAAATTTTACTATAATTGGCGTTTTCCTGCCTTCGATATGCCTCCACAATCTCCCATCCAGCCAGTTCCATTTCTAGCATGACTGTAAGCATTTTTCTTACTTCTTCTGCTGGCCAGATACCTCTTCTGTCCTCTACACCTGTGAAAACCAAATTCAGTCTCCTCCTCCTCTCATCCATTCTCTCCATTTCTTCCTTGATTCCATCTACTTCCTTCCTTATTTCATGCACCTCTTTTCCAATATCCTCTTTTATTTCATTGGCTACTTGCTTCAGGTTGTTTCTTATGTGTTCTTCCATTCCATCCATTTTATTTAGAGTTTCTTCTAGTTTCTTTAACATTCTTTCAATTCCTTCAGGTCCTGGGTTTAATTCAATACCTCCGATCAATAGTAATATAAATATTACGCTTCCTATTACTAACCAGTTCATCATATTTTGTTCTGTTTTGCCTTTCCTTAGTTTCATTATCCTGAATAATCCTATTCTCATTCTGTAGATGGTGAGATCTATACCCATTGTCACTTGTTTCACTTTTCTTCTCAGTGACAGAGCTTTCTGCAGAGACAACCTTCTTCTTCCAGTGCTCACCTCACACTCCAACTTAAATATGTAATAGGATTTTTATTAATTAATTTTAAGATTGAGAAGCTAGTAACAGTGATGTGTCATAATTTAAAATAAAGGAATTTTATTGATATTTCTGGAGCTTTTGATAATTTATGGTGGCCAGTTTATAAGCATATTAAAAAGTCTCTATATGTATTCAAATAGTGCAGATAGAAGAGTTTACTTAAAGGATTTGGAGAAATGGTTGATAAGCAAGTCTGGAATATCTGTCCTGAGGAATCAGTCCTAGGGCCATATTTCTGGGACATAGTAATGGAAACCTTATTAGGCAATTTAAATAATGATGCAGGTATATTAAATTGTATCTTTTTTTTAATTACAAGTTATTCATTGCTATTAGTATAAATTAATATACCATTTAGCATGAAGGATATTTTACCTGAAAGCTAATTATTAATAAACTTCATAAAAAACTTAAATTGCTTATTGCAAATAAAAAATTAATAAAGAATCCACTTTCATCGCCATTTCCACTTATCTATATAATAACTTATATTCTGGTGTTATTTGTATTATTGAAGGAGATTCATAAAGAGAACTGGAAACAAGAACCAAGAATTTGACACTGAAATTAAAACTATAATGAACTAAATCAGAAATGGCTCCGTTAAAATCAGGTTACATGATATGTTTAAAAAGACGTCCAACAATAAAAAGAGAAAGAAGTTAAATACTTAAATGAGAAGGTAAATTTCAAGAAGTACACTGAACATATAGCATGTAAATCAGAGAAAATAATGATGAAATTAACCTGAATAATGAAATGAAATTTTAAAATATCATTTAGTGTTATTAATACTTATCAGAATAGTATCTTTGTAACAATAATCACATATAGGACTGAAGTGTGGGCCACAGAAATGTATGACATACAAATTAGGAACCAATTAAGAAGAACTCTATGCAACATTGTATTACATTATACAGGGGCAGTCAATATCACACCTGCAATTTGTTAATGGTATCAATAGGCTTTTGGCCCATAGATTTATTATTAAGACCAAGAGGAGCAAATTTTGGTTTAAGAAAAAGAATTGTGAAAAGTTTGAAGAAATAATAGGCGTACAGTATAATTTCATAGAAGTAATAAAATGCAATTTAAGACAAAATTAAATTGAGTTTTAGTTATTGACGCTCTTTAACTACCATGGTCCTTAGCATTCCATTCTATATTGGGCATGAAAGACTGGTAATTTTGCTCAGAGGCCTCTTTATCAGGTTTGAGGTTCTCTTACATGACGTAAATCTATGAACACGGAACCACTGGTTTTACTTCCCTTCCAAAGGAAACCATGCTAAGGATTTTACGCCCCAAAAAATCTGTGTCCCTCTGCCGGGTTTGAACCCATAACCACTATACCATGGGGATCGACACAATTTAAGACAGATATGGCAATGAGAATGGAAGCAAATTAACATGGAAGACCTATTCTCAATGTTTAATAACATACCAAAAGTCTCCAATTAAAGCATATAAAGTCTATCAAAGGATTGGTACATTATTTGATGGGACATGGACCCTAGAAAACGTTTTGGTGCAAAATGAATAGACCCAAAATGGCACTTGCCTCCAATGTGGAATACAGGATACACCAGAGCATGTTCTGTTTGAATATGCATATTATAGTAACCAAACTTAAGAAGAATGAAGGAATTTAAGTGGCCATCAAGTCGTTCTTATATTAAGCAACAAAGAACTATATAACAACTTGAAATGTTAATCCAGAAAATTAATATAACAAGAATGGAACAGGAGGAGATTCCAGCTATAGTGGGGGAGAAAAAGTGGAAGTTATAAGATAGGAAAGATTGAGAATATTAAATATAAATAACCAGCACATTCATTTATCACAAGAAGCGACAACCAAAACCATAATCAAACTATGATAGAAGAAGAAAAATTAAAGCTATAGTAGAAAGAAATTTTATTAGGCACTTATTACAGATATACTATTGTGACTAAACTCTAGAGCTGATATGGAGCTACCCCCCAAAACACAATATATTGTTAGGAACATAATGTAAAAGAAGTGTTTGAGATATATTTGAAAAAGCAGCAAAGAAATCTTGTGAATGTGTGCACATGAGCCATTAATGAATATGAGGGGCATTCAGAAGTTTTGCAAGTGTCATCTTAAACTCCAAATGTAGGATGGGATTCAAAAACTTATCCTCACAATCCTTCAAAGTAGTCTCTATCTCCGCACACACAGTTGTAGACAGTGCAATTGCTTATCAAAAGCACTGCGATACCCAGGCTGAGGTATTATCAACAGAGCTGAGTTCATAGCCTGAGCAAGGACCTGCACTCATTTAAAAGGTTTTCCAGCAATACAAGATTCCACTCGAGGAAACAGCAGAATTCACATGGTGCAAGTTCGGGACTATAGGGGGATGGTCAAGCAACTGGACTTTTAACGTCTTCCAGTTCCCTCAAATTTGCTGCTGTTCTGTGAGGAGATGCATTGTCATGCAAAAGCAACAGCCTTGAAGTTCCTGTCTTTGGATGCCGCTACCTCAGCTCTTCAAATAAAATATTCAAAACATAACAGCCTTAGTATTCTCCTTTCATTATCATTCCTTGCAGTCAACCACTAATGGTCCTTCATAGTTGAACATGGTGAACATTCGCTTCCGAGAATGAAAATCTTGTTGAAGAATGACTAGTCTTGGATCATTCTCATTTACAATTCTGAGCTTTGGTGTGGTATAATAATAAAACTAACTTCATCACCAGTGCATACATTTGTCAAACATTTAGGGCCATTAGGTGGAAAAATACTCAACAGTTTCCTTACACATTCCTTTCTCCTCTTCATTAGTTACAGAATGCGGAACCCATTTTGCACAACTTTTTTGCAGCTTTAAGTGTTCATGGAGTGTACAGTAAACGCTACCAACACTGATACTGACGTTCCATGGTTAGCATTTCAACAGTAATATGTCGATTTTCCTCCACAAGATCCTCACTCTTTGAATTGTTCTTTTGTTCACAGTTCCCGAGGCTTGGCCAGAACTTGGGTTGTCTTTAAACGTCTCTCGACCTTCTTCAAATGATGGAATCCATCTTGCAGTGGTATCAAATGAACACACTTGATCACCATAAACAACTAACAAGTCTTTGCGGACTTTTTTTTTTTTTTTTGCTCTTTCACCTAACTTCTAGTGCGTGAGGATATAGAATCTAATGTTATCTTTAGAAATATCCATGATTTTATTGACTGAACAGCACTGAACTCATCAGACTGTACAACTATGAATATCATTGTTTAAAGTTGCACTTACACATATTTTGATAGCTTAAGGTCAATTGTTAGTTACATTTTTGTAACCATTATTGTCCAACAATGGATAGGCTGGTTGCAAAACTTTTTGAATGCCCCTCATATGTGAGTCAGGATGAATACCCCCTTCTTGCACTTTGGAAACGATTTCTGCCATAGGTACTGCAATCAGGAACCAATATAAAGGGATAAAAAAAGACCTATAAGGGCAATTATTCTGCTTCTCTTTCTACAAAACGATTTGATCTATCTGCTAAAGGCTCAAAATACCTACACCAGTCTTTTCCCTGGGTTGTCACATTCCTACACCCCAACTATTACAGTCTTTCAATTAAAACAAACCTATACTTTCATTTGTTGTATAAAGAAAGTTAATGAAACTACCCAAATAGTAAAATAGGCACTTTAAGGCTCTAACACCCTAAAATAGGCCTGAATTAGCAAAATGGGCAGTTTAGGCACCACAAGACCCCTTCCATACTTTTGTATTTTATACAAAACATGAAAATATTTAACTAATTTTAGTTGTTTTGTGCATATAAAGAAGTCTAGTAAGTACTGTTATCTTATTTTATTTTAATTCAATTTCTTTCTTTTATTTGTGACCTATGTGCAAGTATAATCTGAAAAATTAATAATGTAGCAATATAATTTTTGAAGCTTAGTAATAAATTATCAAAGTTTGTAAGCTTGTCCCAGAGTGGGGAACAACGTACCATAATGGAGTATTGTATTTATTTATATAGTAGGTATTAACACTTGATTTCTGTATGGAATTACTGTTTTCATGTAAGTGTTAATGTCTTATGTAGTATATTTTGTGTGCATCCCCATTTGGTTCCTGATAATCTTTTCATAATATGTATCCTTTTCTGTTGTGGAGAGGGTGTTTGCTATCCAACAGTACTCCTGGGTATTTAAGCTTTTCTGGAGCTTGGCATTATGAGTATAAAGATCAAAAAGTGGGTTTTCTTGGCATGGTGTGAAAAATTGATACACAATTTTTGTTTTGTGGACAATTGTGTTGTTTTCAAACATCCTTTTGTTCGTATTCTCTTCTAGTACTGTGTTTTGTGTTTTACAATTTAAATGTGGTAGTCCATATGACTAAGTCATCTGCAAGCATGCCAACTTTAATTATTTTCAACTTCTTTTAATGTTTTGATTAGACCATTTACATATGCATTAAAAACAGTGCACCTGCTAACTCGTTCCTGTGGCAAGGCAACTTTCCTTTGTTTAAAGTTCAACTTCCCTTCATTCCAACATGTTTTTGTCCACATTTGTGTCAAAAATCTTCTGAGTCGATTGGACATATTGCCTGTAACTCCGCATGTATGTAATTGTCAATAAATACTGCTAATAAACTCTGCTTGTTGAGGTTTAGGTCTATCTCTTGCACCAATTTTAAGATAAGAGTTGGGTGTTGGCATGTTAGTTCTGATTTCTCTTCATCTGCTGGGATACCTTGAGTCTCGAGGAAGTATATTAATTTCATTCTCTCAAAGGTTGTGGCTATGATTGAGGTCAATGAAATTGGTTGGAAAGATTTTATATCTTCTTTCTGTTTTCCTGATTGATATTATTGTAGCTTTTACCCATTCCATTGGTAAATTTATGTTCTCTTTCCAAACTGTGTTGTAGGTAATAGTAGAAAGCATTTTTTTTTTCTCCTGGAGGTGTTAGAAATTCTGGGAAGATTTCATCTGATCCTGGCTGTTTCTTTACTTTGATTTTCTTTATTGCTGCATTTAATTCTTCCATGCTAAATGTGGCTCTTTTGGATGTATGTTTTTGTCTATCAGTCAGTTGAATTTGTTTATTTTGATTGGACTTGAGTTTGTATTGATTCAAATAATGCTTATTGAACATTGTAGCTCTACTTTTTTTTATTTGAATCTGTGTCTACAATTTTCATGGGATGGTTTGTTTTTTATACCTTTTTAGTGAGTTCAATAATTGATGAGCATTTTCTCCATCAGTTCTGTAATCCATCTTACTTAAGAGTTTGTCCCAGTGTGTTGTTTAGCGTTGTTTAATTTTTATATCATGACTGTGCATTCTTTACACCATTTAATAACATCTTTCTGTTTTTCTAGTGTCCTTTCTCGTACTTTTTTCACCCTCTATTCCGGCTTTGTTTCTTACTTTCTTTTGGGTGGTGAGTTCATTATGTCTTAATGGTTTGTGTGTCTGTACTTGTTCTCTTGGAATACTGATATTAGCACTTCTACTTAATTCTTCCGAGAACACCACAGCTGCTTTATAGGGGTTGTGGTCGCTTGATTGACCACTAATTACTCCTTCTATCATATTTATAAACTTGGTCCAGTTTGCTTTCTTAAAATTTCATACGTATTTCACAATTAGCCTTTTGTTTTGGTTATTGATCCTATTGATTGATTGGCCCGTCTGGGCCGTTTCCAGGATCCCTGATTACTAACTTATTACATTTGTATAAAACTTTTGCTGCTACTATGACTAGATTGAGATTTGTACAGGATCCTGAGTAATGGATGTATATTTTGGAGTCATTTTCTTCATATAATACAAAAAGTGTATTCCCATCTGTAATATGTTCATGTGAGTGGCAGTGTGCCTCATAGAGATTTTCAATGTTTGGGGGCTGTAAACTCCATATACTGTGCTTTCAGTAATAGTTACAATTTCTGATGTGTCACTTTCATTCATCAAACTTGGAAGTCGGGTTATTTCTTATTGCAACAATTATGAAACTGCAACTTGTCTTGTTTATACAGGCTCTGGATTGAGTAGTCATATTAGTATTTAATGTTGTTCTTTGTAATATTTGTTTCTTCTGCAGTTTTCTTGATTTCTTTCAGTTTTGATTGGGATATTCAATTGAAGTATGTTTGCTGCTACATTTGAACATGTAACTTAAAAAAGAGCTGTTTTTGTGCATGATGAGTTGCCATTTGCTATTGGTTGTTACATTTAGCACCACCTGGTGGGCACGTGCGGCGTAAGGATTGTCATGAACACAAGTTACTTTGCTCCCCAAAAGGCAAAGTTATGTATATCAATTAAAACAAAAGTGGTAATTAAAATTAACAAATTTCGAGAAAAGGAAGTGAACAAGGCAAAACTGTTTTAAGGAAATGTGCTTAAAACAAAGGTTGATATAATCCTCATTAATATATGGCATTTTAATCCAAATGCCACAATTGTAAACATTCAATTGTTGTTGTCTAATGACAGATATAAGGCTTTAGTCCATAAGTCTTTTGGCATTCCAACACAATTATAGAAGATTCTTCGTCTTGTGGAGATTGGGATCCAGTTTTCTGCAGTAAGGCAGATGTTCTTCATTCATTTTGGTGAGTTGGTCGGTGCTTGCAGATGGTTTGTTGTCCTCCATGGTCTAGGGGCACCATATTAGCCTCTGGTTCCCAAGGTTGCGGATTCAAACCCGGTAGAGGGTGATGATTTTTTCGGGCGTAAAAATCCTTAGCACGGGATAGAAAGTAAACCCGGTGGTCCTTGTCATAGATTTACGGCATGTAAAAGAATCTCAAGCCTGATAAACAGGCGTCTGAGCAAAATTTCTGGTCTTTCACGTTCGATATAGAATGGGACACTAAGAACCATAGCAGTTAAATAAAAACACAATTCTCAATTTTACTTGCAGATGGTTCAGTGTTTGGAGTTGTAAAGTTTGATGCAGTATAGATGTGATGCTTTGGGGGACAAAGTTGCTCGCATCCACAGTAAATCTTAAACTGGATGTGACCCCTGGTTGGTGTCAAATGAGACAGTGAAGGCAAAAGACATATTAGTAACAAGAAAATGGCTCCTTTTACAGATAAACATGCACTCAAAGAAAAAGAAGTGGATGTTCTGATTGTGAATGAAGCTAATGTAACCAAAGAAGGTATTCAAGGTATAACACCACCCATGCACTTTATAAAGCTAGACAAACAGCTAGTGGAATGTTAATAGTCATTAAAAATAATCTGAAGTCAACATTAAAGTTGTCGAGGAAATGAACAGCAATGACACAGCAGAAATAGTGCAGATTACAATTTGGAAACATAACGGGAAATTATATGGAATTTGTAGCTCTCCAAATAACAAATTTAGATATAATAGAAATATCCTCATCCACCTTGATAATACGGGACACTAATGCAGCTTTCCCAAGCTGGGGATACAAATTGTATAATACTGTGAGAAAAATAGTGGAGGACTTGCTTAACAGTCACACAGTAGAACTTCTGTGTAAACTAAATAATAAGAAAACCTTCATACTTTATTCAGAAAACTGCACTAACCCAGATTTAGCCATGGCTACAACTGAAAATAGTCAAAAAAATGGTATTAGATGATCCAGGAAGTGGACATTAGGACACATTATTAACAGTTTCTTTAAAAACACAAACACACAGGGGTTGCCAGTTATGATGTTCTGGTTCAGCACCGGGAAGTCGATTGGGTCTGCGTCAAGGCTTGCCTTCATGACTGCTTCCCTCCCAACCCTAGAATCACAAACATCCTAACCTTGGTGGCAGCAGTGTCTTCCGGCGCTTTCATCGTAGTGCGAACAGTTCAGAACCTTACCGTTCAAACCCCAACTCCCTTGCACCCTGACACACTTCCTGTTGAACTACTACTAATTCACCGATCCTGGGCAGCACGCAGACTCTATCAGCGTCACCGCACGCTACATAACCGAGCGCTTCATAGGTGTTTATGCCGAGAGGTCTGTCGCCGCCTACGCGAGTGCAGGGTGCACGCATGGTAGAACATGATGACTCATATGACCCTCAAGGATGGCGACACGTGGAAGATTGCTAAATGACTCCGCAACTGCGGAGGTCAACCGTCTTCCCCTCTCCAATGCACACAAGTCCTGGTCTACCACCCCCAAGCCAAAGCCGATGTGTTCGCCGACTATTTTGAGAGGACTATGCGGCCTCGAGATGACCTCCAGGACGATGCCTTCTCTGAACACACTCAGAGGTAATTGTGCCGATTTCTTCGACAACCCCCCCCTCCCACCGACGATGCGGATCGATTTCCTATTGGAGACCCAATGAAACCCAGGGCGCACTCCGGCACCTCAACCCCAAAAGGGCAGCCGTGCCTGACGGGCTCACACATGCCATGCTACACTCCTTCCCTTCAGGGCCATGCTGTTGCTGTCTGACTAAGGTTTTCAACACGTGTTTCGCCCTGTGCCACTTTCCATGTGAGTGGAGGGAGGCCCACGTGATCTGCGTTTTGAAACCAGAGAAAGATCCATCCATCCTGCCAATTACAGATCCATTAGCCTCCTATCTGTCCTCTGGAAGGTCTTCAAGAGGATCCTATTAGCCCGCTTGTCTCCCACCTTGGGAGACATTCAAGCCATCCCTGCACACCAGTTTAGTTTCAGTCCTGGACACTCGACCCCCCAGCAGTTGCTGCGGTGGTCCTGGCATACGGGTCTTCTCCTGAAACTCATCCACTTGGAGCTCCCTACACGCATCATACACCTATTATATCGCACTTTTGTGGTTTTAGTTGCGGGACACAAATCAACACTAAGGCCAATACGAGACGGAGTTCCCGAATGTTCTGTGTTATCCCCCATGCTGTTTAGCGTGTATGTGGCTGACCTTCCTGCAGAGCAGCATGTCAACATAGTTCAATATGCTGATGATGTG
Organism: Deroplatys truncata; assembly: GCA_030765065.1. Classification (NCBI taxonomy): domain Eukaryota; kingdom Metazoa; phylum Arthropoda; class Insecta; order Mantodea; family Mantidae; genus Deroplatys; species Deroplatys truncata. Next base: position 18,275,310 of record CM060984.1, on the reverse strand, counting down.
CTCCTGTATTGTACAGACAAAAATCCATACAGAGCCTTCAGCCCCCTTCAGAGGCACCTCTGTCTCCTCCAAGAGTGGTGCAGACATTGGCGGTTATCCATCAATCCGGCAAAAAGCCACGCCATTCTCTTTACCAAGCACTGCTATCCTGCAAACTTCACCACACTCACCTCTCTCAGGAGCAGGATAGAATGGACGAAAGCCATCACCTACTTGGGAGTTAAACTAGATAAGGGCCTGACTTTCGGGGAACACAACCAGGACCTTGCGCATCGGTCCTCTTGGGGCTACAGCTTCATTGTACCCCATGCTGAGGTTGGGGATGCCTTTTTCAAGCACTCATGATCCCCGTCCTACTGTACACTTGCAAGATCTGGGGCTACGGCTTCATTGTACCCCATGCTGAGGTCAGGGATGCTTGTTCTGCTTAAGCTATGCCTTTTTCAAGCACTCATGATCCCCGTCCTACTGTACACTTGCAAGATCTGGGGCTACGGCTTCATTGTACCCCATGCTGAGGTCAGGGATGCTTGTTCTGCTTAAGCTATGCCTTTTTCAAGCACTCATGATCCCCGTCCTACTGTACACTTGCAAGATCTGGGGCTACGGCTTCATTGTACCCCATGCTGAGGTCAGGGATGCTTGTTCTGCTTAAGCTATGCCTTTTTCAAGCACTCATGATCCCCGTCCTACTGTACACTTGCAAGATCTGGGGCTACGGCTTCATTGTACCCCATGCTGAGGTCAGGGATGCTTGTTCTGCTTAAGCTATGCCTTTTTCAAGCACTCATGATCCCCGTCCTACTGTACACTTGCAAGATCTGGGGCTACGGCTTCATTGTACCCCATGCTGAGGTCAGGGATGCTTGTTCTGCTTAAGCTATGCCTTTTTCAAGCACTCATGATCCCCGTCCTACTGTACACTTGCAAGATCTGGGGCTACGGCTTCATTGTACCCCATGCTGAGGTCAGGGATGCTTGTTCTGCTTAAGCTATGCCTTTTTCAAGCACTCATGATCCCCGTCCTACTGTACACTTGCAAGATCTGGGGCTACGGCTTCATTGTACCCCATGCTGAGGTCAGGGATGCTTGTTCTGCTTAAGCTATGCCTTTTTCAAGCACTCATGATCCCCGTCCTACTGTACACTTGCAAGATCTGGGGCTACGGCTTCATTGTACCCCATGCTGAGGTCAGGGATGCTTGTTCTGCTTAAGCTATGCCTTTTTCAAGCACTCATGATCCCCGTCCTACTGTACACTTGCAAGATCTGGGGCTACGGCTTCATTGTACCCCATGCTGAGGTCAGGGATGCTTGTTCTGCTTAAGCTATGCCTTTTTCAAGCACTCATGATCCCCGTCCTACTGTACACTTGCAAGATCTGGGGCTACGGCTTCATTGTACCCCATGCTGAGGTCAGGGATGCTTGTTCTGCTTAAGCTATGCCTTTTTCAAGCACTCATGATCCCCGTCCTACTGTACACTTGCAAGATCTGGGGCTACGGCTTCATTGTACCCCATGCTGAGGTCAGGGATGCTTGTTCTGCTTAAGCTATGCCTTTTTCAAGCACTCATGATCCCCGTCCTACTGTACACTTGCAAGATCTGGGGCTACGGCTTCATTGTACCCCATGCTGAGGTCAGGGATGCTTGTTCTGCTTAAGCTATGCCTTTTTCAAGCACTCATGATCCCCGTCCTACTGTACACTTGCAAGATCTGGGGCTACGGCTTCATTGTACCCCATGCTGAGGTCAGGGATGCTTGTTCTGCTTAAGCTATGCCTTTTTCAAGCACTCATGATCCCCGTCCTACTGTACACTTGCAAGATCTGGGGCTACGGCTTCATTGTACCCCATGCTGAGGTCAGGGATGCTTGTTCTGCTTAAGCTATGCCTTTTTCAAGCACTCATGATCCCCGTCCTACTGTACACTTGCAAGATCTGGGGCTACGGCTTCATTGTACCCCATGCTGAGGTCAGGGATGCTTGTTCTGCTTAAGCTATGCCTTTTTCAAGCACTCATGATCCCCGTCCTACTATACACTTGCAAGATCTGGGGCATAGCTGCTTCAACAGGAGCAGGGGCCTTCGGCTATCTATCCTGTATACCGCTCCTTTCCTGTGAAACCTCATCTCTTCCCTACATGGAGTATGAAATTAGACGCCAGGCTGAAAATTTTACGACCAATTGCCACACCAATGGAGCGCCCTCGTTCAGTCTCTAGGGGATTATAACCCCAGAACATGCTGCTTGAGACGTCACCGAATGTATAATGCTGCAACAACTCCTGCTTAGACCAAAAGCTTTCAAAGGGCAGTCCTCCTGATTGATTCTGAATCTATAAACATTGTTCAACATAAGAAAATACATAATTTATTTAGGGTATAAGGCACATCACATCAATATGGCTGATAGTGATGTGTTCTTAAAATGCCTCTGTAATAGAATGTAGCATTAAAGTGATAATTTTCATTAGATTGCCAAATTTTGTTCAAAAGCTATGCTTTAAAGAATCACTTATTTTTTTTATTTTCATTTGTTGATTTAAGCTTAAATGCTTTATTTTAAAATGTAAGCACCATTTTTGCTCCTTAAACTGGAGACTATTTGCTTTAAAATCTAAATTTCAGCCCCTCTGTATGTGTTGTAGACCCTCTTTGTTAATGTTGATGAGACCCTGTGCAAAAATTCTCTGTAGAATTCTGGAAGTTTATAAGATCTTTTACTAAATCACATGCTAAAACATAGGCAATGCTGGGAACAAGATAGCTGGAAATTATGAGCCCACTTGCAGTTTCAGTCACACCCCATGACCTTGGCAGTCATTGAATAGAGTCATAAACAGAGCTAATATGGCTATATGTCCATCAACTAACAATAAAGAGGAAAAATACACAATTATGGTTATCAATTTAATACATATTTTCTTTAAAGTTACATAATCATTTATGAGGAGAATAACTGCTGTATATTAAATGTTACTTGCTTTGTGGAACTTGAAAAATAAGTTTTCTTTAGAATGTTTAATAAAAATTAGCAGGTCACTTATAGTTTAGGCTGAAAACTTTTCATATGGACAAGTTAAAAGTATGTTTTATTGTTACAGGATAATGCCATAAATGGAGAACAGGAGTTGCTTTTGAGAGAAGCAACAAGGTAAGAACTGTTGGACTATTATATACATAAAAAAATATTTAATTTGGAGTCCTTCATTACAGTTAATGTATGTTTGGGTGTTCCTAGCTGTTTGTCTCACGTCATTCTTAATTAACATTTAATATAACCCATTAATTAAGTTAATGGCGAGCTCAGATGCCACCAGAATGCACACAGTGCAAGAGAGAAAGTTCAGGGCAGATAGTGTGACAGAGCAAATTAAGTGAATACAGTAGAATGTTGTTAGTACATTTTACAGGGACCCAAGGATTTGGATGTCACAGATGGGAAAATGTGTTAACAAACACACTTTATAATTCTATAATAAGAAAATGATAATACACCTACCTCACAATTGAATATGCAATACGTGCAATATTTACACTGGTTTGAAATGCACATGTTTTGTTGATTGCTTTGTTGGGTTTAATGCCAAAATTTTATCTTCTTGTTCAGTGAAGTTATTACATCAGTTTCGAAACTACGCACTTACCACTTCAGTATGTCTAATGCCTACACCGCTTCAAACATGTAGGAATTGGCTCAGGATCTGGCTCATCTTCACTTTCATTCTGCACTTGTGCTGTTCCTGGAATCTATTCTTCATTTCATCTATCGTCACTGTTTCACGCACTGAAACTGCATTCTCATTGTTTATGTATATTTCAAAAGGGACACTGGCACTATTCTTCACTCTCAGAAAACTCATCTTCTAGCGTGGCTATCATCACTAAGAACCTGACAAAAGGCAGCTTTATTGAAGCAGTTCCAAATCATATCTTGTGAAGATGGTGATTTTTCTTGTTTATTCCAGTGCAGTACCTTCTGTGTACTAGCCTCTTACGATATGTTTGCTTTATGCATCGTACTGTGCCTTGATCTAAAGGTTGTAGTTTACTTGTGCAGTTAGCTGGGAGGAAAATGATGTTTATGTTTCTTAAATTTCGTTGTGGATTAGTGGCTCACTGATTAATGAAGAGTGCAATTTTCCTGTTTCTTATGTCTAGTGCTGTGTCCCATGTTCATAAGAAGTTTTCAAATACTACAGAAATTATCCAGGCTTTTGTGTTGGAAGTGTACGTACATGGAAAATATCTTAGGTTATTGAAGGATTGTGGAGTACATGTTTTTCCAGTAACCAGCAGTACCAACTTCTGTGTTCCACAGAGCTGTAAGCCTCTCTTTGTAAAAATTCCCACCATGACACTTTTTTCCTTTAAGATCCAGGGTTTATGTGGTAGAAGATGTAAAAAAGTCCTGTTTCATCTGCATTATAAACATTATCAGAGCTGTAGTTTTTCAAAATTGATGGGGTGTTTGTAGTTTTCCATGTTTCTATATTTTCGCACAATGTAGCATAATTATTTCAGATTTCATCCTTTATGCTGTAGTGGTTACCATGCTAACTTCTAGTTCCCAAAGTCTTGGGTTCAAATCTGGCAGAGGTCAAGGTGAAAAAATCCTTAGCGTGGCTTCCTTCGGAAGGGAAGTACAGCCAGAAGTCCAGTGTTGTAGATTTACTGCATGTAAAAGAGCTTCAAGCCTGATAAAGAGGCCTCTGAGCAAAATTGCCGGTCTTTCATGTCCAATAAAAAATGGGACGCTAAGGACCACAGCTATTAAAGAGCTTCCATAAATAAAACCCAATTTAATTTGATTTTGTCTAAAAATCTAATGAAAAAAATTAAAGTAGTAGAAAAAGAATAGCCACAGCTGATGGCATGGAAAGCTGCGCAAAACCATAATGAGAATAGTAATATATTAATTGAAAAACTCACATTATTTCTTCATCATATTAAAAAATTAACGAGAATAAATGGCTAGAAAATGGTAAATGGAAATCCTTTTAGCATGATGAATTGTTAGAGGAAGAGCAAAGAAATAAATTATGGTTTAAAGGCGAATCAAACTCCTATCATGCTCTGAAGAAGATTATTTTGGACAGCACCTTCTTAAAAGATTTGGCTCGTACTCAACATTATATACATACTGGCAGTTTAGAAAGTTATCAGTTTAACTCTCAGAAATGCTCCAAAAAAGAATATATTTTTCATATAAATGCATTCAACTTAATCCATAATAGCAGTGCTAGATCACAATTTCAATGTGAATAAAAAACAGACGAGCGTCAGTACTCCAAGGCATCTGGGTTTTGGATCATGAAAAATAAATATGGGGAATCTAATGGAGAATAGAAACTGCTCATAATGCATGAAATAACAAAATCTCTGAATCCATTATAAGACACAGCAATTGTTCTGTCACTACTGAAGAATATAGCTCCCACGCTTTGACCTCCATTAGAGTTACTACGATTGAAGCACTTCTCGTGCTTTCAGTCAACATAAGAAGCTTGGTCACATGTGTTATACAATTTTAAATAATAACAATGATAGTAATTACTGAATTTAAAACTATTTTTAATTTGTGTGTTTATTAGTGAAGTTTGAAACCTGCATATACTTCTTTGGGTTCTAGAAAAGCATTTCTAATACTAAGCACTACACATGATGGTATGACAACTCTTCTTCCGTGTTCAATAGCAGTCCATGAAGTAATTAACTTTGTAATTTGTTTGTAGCAGCAATATCCCAGGTCTTATTACCAGGATTGTTGGTGGTGAGTAATTCCTTTTTAGCTCAGCCTTTTGTTATTAATGCTAAATTATGCTTCTCAATATTCAAAACATCACAATCTATAACTAATTTGCAAAAATTTGGATCCTTTGTGATACAGATATAATCACCCTTCATCAATTTGTGTTTACAGAGTCCAAGGAAGACACATTTTCCTCATCATTATTCATAGGTATACATTCCTTACACTTACACAATGGATGGAACCAGCAAGGTTTTCAGTGTTCACACTAACTGTCTCCAAAGCACTGTTAGAATGCCCAAAATCTTCAAAATCACTCCTTTTTTGCTCAACTGATACACTTAGATACCATGTTCACTCATTTTCAAAGCAGATGTTGGATTACTGTTCATCACCTAGTAGCTATTAACTGCATTACGAAAACTGATTGGCTAGCTTTAGCTCTACTCTTTGTTATTCAGAGAAGTTATGAACTTCTGGTAAAATTAACAGGTAACTTTTTAGGTATTTAAAACATGTACACTGCATAGTCTTATCTGGGTGCAGTGTGGCTCTCATGACATCACACGTCAACTCAATAACAGGCTGTAACCCAATAGCCAATTCGCCTTGGAATACTGAAACTGCGTGTGTTGTTATTTATTCCTGATGACAAACTGATGTGGTGAATGAAGTACTCTTTTTACTTTCTCTACTACGTATAGTAAGTAGGAGAAGTATTGTATTCCACCCAAAAATTTGATACTGAGATTTCACCAGAAATACATGTTTTGAGTCCCCCTGAATCCAAAAAAAGCATTTTTGGAAACATGTCCGTGTGTGTGTGTCTGTGAACAGCATAACTCAGAAATGAACAGTTGGATAAACACCAAACTTGGTATTTAGGTTCAGTATCTTCCAGAGATGTGACACGAAGGTTTTCAAGAAAATCCCCCCACCCCAGATTACCCTTTACACGGAACATTTTTAGAAAATTTTAATTTTCTCAATAATGGCTCTAACGATTTTGATTAAAATATCATATGTTTAAGATATTTTTATGACAAATGAAATGTATATCTTGAATTTCCAGGGAATGTCTCCAAAAGTATTCTTCATTGTGAACGACTTTTGCATAACTGGTAAACCATAAGAGATAGACAAAATTTTACTACAGAAAAAATGTAGATCGCATTAAAATACACAATTTATGACATATACATTTTTTTGTTGAGTGAACCATTTTCAAGATATTGCTTGTTATTCCCTTAAATTTTGCAATACTTGCACTTTTTCTCAAATTCGTTATTCATTTTTTTTATGTCCTGGACATGCAAAGAGAATGGAATACTCCACATAGCAACCAGCTCTTAAAACATTTGACTATCGCTTAAAGCCTACCATATTCCCCTTGCATCTACAAGAAAATTAGCAATAAGATTAACATCTCGATTAACATGAAGCATATGGAGAATAAGCTTTTGTAAAAATAGTTTATACAAGAGAAGAGAAAGTCATGTGAGTGTAATACTGAATACAGGCTGTATTCAACAAATGCAATAATTCACTGAATTTTATTTGAAAACATTAACATAACAATGAATCATAATTTGAATCTATTTCTAGAGTTGCTCATGGCAGGCTGTATTCAACAAATGCAATAATTCACTGAATTTTATTTGAAAAATAAACATAACAATGAATCATAATTTGAATCTATTTCTAGAGTTGCTCATGGCAGGCTATATTCAACAAATGCAATAATTCACTGAATTTTATTTGAAAAATAAACATAACAATGAACCATAATTTGAATCTATTTCTAGAGTTGCTTGTGACATCCGAAAACGCCTCTGAAACTCATCTAAAGAATATTGAATACTGTTTTCCCAAAAGATTTCATGTTTCTTACAGGAACTGCCCTGCCTCCTTTCCCGTTTTCTTCATGAGCGATGGTCATAAGGTTCGCATTAACAACACCCTTGTCATGTTCTGCTACAATCTGCACCACAAATCCCAAAATTTCTTCTTGTTCCATATTCTACAATAAACGTATTTCCATGTCCTTTCACTGCAATGATTCAAAGCATAGGTGGTCCAGAAAACAAATTACGAAATTCTCGCTTCCGGTTACAGCAGTGCATTCAACAAATGCTGCAGTGCTTGTTGGCCCACTGAATGTATGTAACAATTGTGAGGCTAAAGCATATTGGATTCTCAGCACTCAGTCTTGGCATTCCGAAAAATCAAAGATGGCATCATTTATGCTCCAGTTTGTCAAGATGGTATCCAGGTTTAAATGTGTTTGGTTCATAAAAGTGCAGAAATTAGCATTGCCTTAGCTGAAGTGTGAGCTGTGTGGTATCACTTCATGTTTGTTCTTTCCGTGCTGACTTGTGTTGGTTGGTCTTGTCCAAGTCTCCTACTGTTCTGATAATGCCTCGTTCATTGCTGTTCAGCATTTTGAAGCAGAAGGGCGCTATTCTGAACGTGGAGGTGGTCTGTGGCTCTGTCCTCCTCCTTTAGTCTAGGGATACCATGCTATCCCCTAGTTCCCAAGGTGACAGGTTCAAACCTGATGGAGGGCAATGGATCCTTTTGGACGTAAATATTCTTAGCATGACTTCCTTCGGAGGAGAAGTAACGCTGGTGGTCCTGTGTCGTAGATTTACGGTACGTAATAGAACTTCAAGCCTGAGTAAGGGGCCTCAGCAAAATTTCCGGTTTTTCACACTCAATATAGAATAGGACGCTAAGGAGCATAGTAGTTTGTTGCTTATGTAAATAATTTTATGTAATTTATTAATTAAGCTTCATGCATTGGAAGCTAACTTGAAGTAGTTATTGTCTTTAGAAGTTTGTTGATAATTATGTAAGAGTTTGCACCATGCTTTGGTCGTTAATTTGAAATTGTTTGTTTTGTTACGTAATATGCTGCTACGTATGAGAAGCCGATTTTTGAAGATGTATTTTTATTGTTACGCTCCAAGTTTAAAAAATATATTTTAACTTTGGTATTAAACTGCTTCTATAGATAGTATTTATGTTTGTATTTGCCTCGACTGCGTCAGTCTTACTTTAAAGACACGTATCTCTTAATCAGGGGGTGGTGCGACATAGAATGTAGGCTAACACAGATTTTAAGTTTTAAATTCACTTCTTTTTATTAATTCTTGAAAAACAAACTAAACAGCACTACACTGATGTTAAGAGCTGTGAGATTATTTAATACTTTCACTTTGCTAAGGTGTAGATATATTTTACGATTCACACGTAATATTTCTGCAGAGAACTCATCTCCCATCTGGTCACTACCAAGGTTTGCCAGAAACTGAAAATACTTTCAACCGTTAAATCTGTAAGCTTCAGTATTTCAAGTCTCTGATTGGCTAATTCTAGTCCAATAGAATATCTGCATTTTACTTAAAGCTTTTCTTTGCTGTTGATTGGCTAATTTTAAACTGTTACTGAATTCACATCATCGTTGCTTTAATCATGACTAGTAATTTTCAAACTCTCAAACTCATTATTGCCTCAAGGTTACCTCATTTTTAGCAATGTTAAACTTATTATTCTCACAGTTCTTGCATTATTAAAGTATATAATGTATTCACATAGCATTATTAAAACATATTTACAATAAAAATAAGCATTTGTAATGACTGTTACATACAATTTAAATAATTATTACATACATATTGTATCAAGGTGGGCTGTTATTGAATTTACATATTATAAAAAATACAATTGAAATTATTCAGGTATTAAAGTACTGCCTCAAGGAGCATAGTAGTAATAAGCGTCCATAAATAAAAACTCAATTTAATTTTTTTTTTACTGTGGTTCTGGGATCAAGAAGCGAAAGAATATGTTTTTCATCTCTCCAGATACTAAGATCTATTCCTTATAAAATTACCCTGTATCTCTTAACAGTCACGTGCACTATTCTTCTATTGGCTGGTCATGGAATAGGTTGTTATGTATTACAAAAGAGTTCTTTATTTAACATGATTGTTTATCTTCATATATTCAAAGAAATTGTTAAATTTACACTTTCATAAGCGTATGAATTAAATATATTATATAATCGAGTTTGCATCTGGAATGCATGTAAATTAATATAAAAAAAATAGACGGGAGGACTCTTAGGTTTAAACCTGCCTATGAGAATAACAAAACCACATGCAGCGCCTGTCTTTGCACTGCATGCAGCGTACTGGCCACCATTTGAAGGTGTACATTAGCTAACCACGGAAATGGGGAAGGAAAGGCACGTTGAAGAATACATGTCTTGGGAGCAAGGTTATAAGAAACAGGATATAGAAGGCATACTAATGAAATGGTTCCAAGGAAAAAGGAGAGAGAATATGATGGAAGTATTTTATGAGATAGAGGTTTACAAATCTCTGCTGTATATACCACACACACACATAAACAATCTAACCATGTGTAAATCTCAAAACCAATTTAATGTGGCCTCCACTTGCCTCACATTCCTTTCTTTTTCTTTCTATTTTTCTTTTTACCTTCTCTGCCGCACACTTAGTAGATAGAGAAGGTATTGCATTCCACCCAAAAATTCAATACTGACATTTCACCTGAAATACATATTTGAAGCACTTTGACTTAAAAAAATCTGATGTGTTACACTCACATGACTTTCTCTACTCTTGTACAAACTATTTTTACAAACGCTTATTCTCCATATGCTTCACGTTAATCGAGATGTTAATCTTATTGCTAATTTTCTTGTAGATGCCAGGGGAATATGGTAGGTTTTAAGCGATAGTCAAATCTTTTAAGCGCTGGTTGTTATATGGTGCATTCCATTCTCTCTGCATGTCCAGGTCTTAAAAAAAATGAATAACAAATTTGAGAGAAAGTATAAGTATTGGAACATTTAAGGGAATAACAAGCAATATCTCGAAAATGGTTCACTCAACAAAAAAAATGTATATGACATAAATGGTGTATTTTAACGAGATCTTTATTTTTTGTGTAGTAAAATTTTATCTATCTCTTAGGGTTTACCAGCTATGAAAAAGTCGTTCACAATGAAGAATACTTTTGGAGACATTCCCAGAAAATTTGAGATATACATTTCATTTGTCATAAAAAATATCTTTAACATATGATATTTTAATCAAAATCATTAGAGCCATTTTCGAGAAAATTAAAATTTTCGAAAAATGTTGCATGTAAAGGGTAATCTGGGGTGGGGGATTTTCTTGAAAACCTTCGTGTCGCATCTCTGGAAGATACTGAACCTAAATATCAAGTTTGGTGTTTATCCGACTTTTCATTACTAAGTTATGCTGTTCAGACGCACACACAGAGATACAGACTCACACACGGACGTGTTTCCAAAAATGCCTTTTTTGAATTCAGGGGGTCTCAAAACATGTATTTCCGATGAAATCTTGGTATCAAATTTTTGGGTGGAATACAATGCTTCCCCTACTTACTACACGTAGTAGAGAAAGTAAAAAAAAACTTTTAGAAAACAGTTCATGTGTGTGGGTGTAAGGATGGGTGAGTGTGTGTGCGTGCGTGTGCATGAGAGAGAGAGAGAGAGAGAGAGAGAGAGAGAGAGAGAGAGAGAGAGAGAGAGAGAGAGAGAGAGAGAGAGAGGGGGGGGCTTAACTGAAAAATGAAAATTGGGAGAAATGTCAAAATTGGTGTTTAGTTTCAATACCTGCCAAAGATATGGTAAAGATTTTCAAGAAAATCCCCTCACCCCAAACTACCCTGTACATGGAACATTTTTGAAAAGTTTTTAATTTCTAAAAAATGCCTGTAATGATTTTATTTAAAATATCACATATATTAAAGATATTTAAATGACAAAGAAAATGTATATATTGAATATTCTGGGAATAGCCTGTGAAGTCCTCTTTATTTGTAAGGAATTTTGTATAACTTGTAAAGCTTAAGCAATAAATGAAAACATACTACACAAAAAAGTAGAGCTCTTTAAAACACAATATTTTTCAAATAACTCTTTTTTGTCCATTTCTGAGATATCCATTATTAGTGTTCTATTTGCTCAATACTTTTTAAGTCCTGTTGATTTTGAGTTGTTTCTCTCAATTGCATGGAAACCTATAGGATCCGCTTCTTAAACCTTTGACTATCACTGTTCTCTTTGTATTCTACCGAAATGTGCAATGTAGCTATTTCTGCAAAGGTTTATCTTGATTAAAATAGACAAAAAAATTAACTTTCATAAGAATGATTTGTGTATCCACTAATAACAGATAGGGTTACAGAAAGTTAGGTAAATATAAAAGACCAGATTTTTTGGTTTAATGACACTCTTGAATATTAATCATACTTATTCAGCAACTTCGAAATCTCGTGCTCTTTTTCACTTAGATGTGGGCGACTCTTCTGAATAAACAACACGGCTACAAAGTGCCTTCTACCAGTCAAAGCCTGAATTAATTAGGGAATACAGACTTGGAACAAACCTGAAATCTGGAACTTCAAATAATAATTAGGGATTCACCTATAATATTTATTCATTTACATTATGGTGTAACAGTTCTTCATCGAACCAGAGATTCCCAAGTTTGTGGGTTCATACCCAGCAGAGAGTGATAGATTTTTTTCAGGCATAGAAATCCTTAGCATGGCTTTCTTCAGAAGGGAAGTAAAGCCGGTGGTTCTATGTCGTAGATTTATGGCACGTAAAAGGACCTCAAGCCTGATAAACAGGCCTCTAAGAAAAATTTCTGGTTTTTTGTGTCCAATATATAATGGGATGCAAAGAGCCATTTAGTTAAAGATTGTCCATGAATAAAGCCAAATTTAATTTAATTTTGTTGAGCCAGAGCCACGCCAACCCTTCTGCTGCCTCTTGTCACATATACACATGTCAGAGGTTGACGATCATCCAACCCATACAGATAGGTGATGGGACCATGACCAAGCTTCCCTCAGCCAAAATGTTAGCTTTTATGCCCAAGATTACTGCCTATCACAGTATCCTCCTGATTCTGAGTGGGTACCGGTCCTATACTCGGGATCGTAACCAAGTGCATTTCGTGGCCAAGAACCAGAACTCCATGCCACAGCGCAGGACGCAAGATTCATCAGGTGATTTTTATTTTGAAAACTTTGAAGCTCTTTGTCATTGCAGTAATTTCATTTTGACAAACACATTCTCAGAAAATTTAGCTGTAAAGAAACATCAATCAAACTTAACAAATACAAAGGTGGATCGAAAAGTAATGCACAATAATTTTTTTCTGCCTTGGTATTGCAGCTGGAATGTTCCAATTTCACACAGATATAGTTTGAAGATTTCACTACGGAGGGTATTTTTTGTTTCATGTGCAGCTCTAGCGAGAGAAGCGTGAAATATGCCACAGATGAGGCACATTTTACTGTCGTCCACGTGTGAAGAGCAGAGGGGCGTGGTTTGATATTTGTGGCTAAAGGACATAAACTGAGTGATATTCACAGGGACACGCTTGGCGTATATGGGGATGATTATATGGATCGTAGCAATGTCTCTATGTGATGCGCATTCTTCCTAGAGGGCCGTGTGGACCTTAGTGATTTGCCATGCTCTGGGAGGCTGATAACAGGTGCAACCCTGCAGAATGTCAGAGGCATTGAGGCGGCAATTTTGAATGACTGGCATGTGTAACTGTAAACCTTATCGTAACAGTTCAACATTTCCTATGGTGCGGCATACAATATTGTTCATGACACGTTGAGATTTTGTAAAGTTAGTGCTCGCTGGTTGCCTAAGGACCTGACAAACAGCCACAAGGCCAGCGAATAATGACTAGCTTGGATCATCTAACGCAGTACACCGTAGAAGGGCATGACTTTCTAAATGGAATCGTCACTGGTGATGAGTCGTGGACATACCACTACACACCCGAAACCAAACAGGCAAGTATGGAGTGGAAACATGCTGGTTTCCCAGTGAAGAAAAAGTTCAAAGTGACTCAGTCTTCTAGGAAAGTGATTGTGACGTTGTGTTGTATTGGTGGGCTTTGCTGAATACGGGACCACTGTGAATGCTGCAGCCTACATGAAATTTTGGTGAAGTTGCATCATGCTCTTCGTGACAAATGTCACAACAGGAATGCTGACAATGTCAAAATTCTTCATGACAATGCTTACTTCCATGCTGCTGCTGCTGCTGTTTGTCAGAAAATCACCAAATTTGGTTGAGTGGTGCTCTAGCATCCACCATACAGTCCGGACCTTGCATCATCGGACTTTCATGTGTTTGGTCCATTGAAGAAATTCCCAGCCAGCCAACGCTTTGCAACAGATGCGGAAGTGAAATCAGCATTTCGCAGATGGCTAAACTCCTAGGAAACGGACTTCTACAAAGAAGGCATATTGAAACTGGTATCATGATGGGAGAAATGTGTTGAGAAACTTGGTGACTATGTTGAAAAGTAGGTAAACGGTATAAGTTCATTTGTGATTTTGGTTGTTGTTTTAACTATTAAACTTTTTTGTACAAAAAATATTTTGCGTTACTTTTCGATCCGCCCTCGTAAATGTTTGCAGCAACCTTGTACACACCTGTGTGTTTCAAGCAACATTGCTGGAGCCTGTCCTTATACATTTATCTTTATGTATCTACTGCATAGGGCGAGAGAGAGAGAGTTGTATTTAATGTCAGCTTGTGTGTTCTCATAGTATTACCATCTGTAGGGTATGGTTCAGGACAGAGATCAAATTACCCAAACAAAAGAACCACACGACAGCAAAGTTGTTCATCAAACTTAGTCCTCACTATGCTTTCTGTGAAAACACACTATCAGGTACATGAAACGAAGGCAGCATCAGCCATTGCCTGGCTTCTTTAGCACCAGCGAGCTGCTATGTTGCCAAATTATAGGTAAAGTGCCGTGCTCTGTGTGTTGCCATGTTTAACTGCCAAGAACAGCAATAAATGTAAAGACTGTATGGTTTTTAATCCCCACCACTGATATTTTTTCTGCTACTTTTCAGATTGGATTCCAAAACAACATGGAACTGTGAATCTGGTGTCTTCAGTGAAGATTTAACTCCTAAGCACAATATGAAGTTTACATGTGGCAGATGTGATATGAGCTTCACTACAGCAGGCAGTTTGCAGAGACATAATGTAATTCATAAAGACGAAAGGCAATTTAAATGCAGCAAGTGTGATAAGAGCTTCACTAGAGCATTCAGTTTGAAAACGCACAATTTAATTCATGAAGGCAAAAGGCCATTTAAATGTAATAAGTGTGATAAGAGCTTCACAACAAAACAAAACTTGAAAACACACAATTTAATTCACGAGGATAAAAGGCCATTTAAATGCATTAAGTGTGATAAGAGTTTCAATACAGCACGAACCCTGAAGAGACACAATTTAATTCATGAAGGCAAAAGGCCATTTAAATGCAATAAGTGTGATAAGAGCTTCCGCACGGCACGAAATCTGAAGAGACACAACTTTATTCATGAAGGCCAAAGGCCATTTAAATGCAACAAGTGTGATAAGAGCTTCACAAGAAAACACAATTTGGAAACACACAACTTAATTCATGAAGGCAAAAGGCCATTTAAATGCAACGAGTGTGATAAGAGCTTCACAACAAAACAGAATTTGGAAACACACAACTTAATTCATGAAGGCAAAAGGCCATTTAAATGCAACGAGTGTGATAAGAGCTTCACTCAGGCACACAGTTTGAAAACACACAACTTAATTCATGAAGGCAAAAGGCTATTTAAATGCAACAAGTGTGATAAGAGCTTCACTCAGCCACACAGTTTGAAAACACACAATTTAATTCATGAAGACAAAAGGCCATTTAAATGCAACGAGTGTGATAAGAGCTTCACAACAAAACAGAATTTGGAGACACATAACTTAATTCATAAAGACAAAAGACCATTTATATGCAACAATTGTGACAAGAAGTATACTCGCTCATTACATATGAATTCACTTAATTTAATTCCCAAGGGCAAGAGGCCATTTAAATGCAAGAAGTGTGATAAGAACTTTATTACAGTATAGAATTTGAGGATTCATATCTTAATTCATTATGTCAAAGGTCTATTTACATGCAACAAGTATGATAAGGCTCAAGTTTGGTAGAAAATTGAAAAAATGCAATTTAACTCATGAGAGCAGAAGCCCAGTGCAATTATGATAAGAGCTGTATTCAGTCATTAAAACTAGGCTCACTGGCTCACTGCTGCTAAAAATGTGACAAGTGTGATAAGTGCTACGCTTAGGCAACATTTTAAAACATATAATTTAGTTCATGAACACAGAAGGCTGGTACAACAGGTATCATAAGAGTTTTACTCTGTCATCAAAACTATTAATCATGACTTAGTTCATTTGGAGAAAGAGCTAATTAAATCCGATAAGTGAGATAAGTGCTATACTTAAGCATAGCATAATTTAATTCATGATGACAGGAGGCCAAAGCAACAATTGTGTAAGAGATTTGCTTTGAAGACATGACATTTCATTAGGAGAAAGAACTGTTCAAATGTGATAGGTGTAATGACTGTTAAGCAGATTTTAAGGCTTACAATTTAATTCATGATAGCAAAAGGTCATTTGAATGCACAAATTGTGATAAGGGTTTAAGTACAGCATTAAGTTTGAAAACACAGCTTAATTCATGATCAATATCATGCAGATGTGGAATTTATTATCAGAACCTCACAACAGCATCACATCTCAGAGCAAGTAATTTCATTCACCAGCGTAGAAGACCACATGCAACAAATTTGTGAGAAATGCTTAAGCATCATATCAGGTTTGAAAAGAGATAATATTAAATCAAATAAGAATGAGAAACCATATAATTATGATCATTACCAGAAGATGTACATACTACTGATAGGTAAAGGAAGTATTGCATTCCACCTTAGAATTCAGCACCAAAATTTCAACAAAAGTTTGTGTAAGACACTCTCAAATAAGAATATTTCTTCCAAGTTTCGTAAATGAGTTTCATGTGTCCTTGTAGTGTTTAAATGCTTGGTATCTAAAGCATTATTTAGTTAGGGAAAAGAAATGTTACTATCAAATGTTTGGATGAAGCAGAAATGAATGTACAGAATAAAGGTTTGATTGCTGCACCAAGTAATGTGTTAACTATCCATGAACAACTTCTGATGTGTTTTTATTGGAAATATTAAATTAAAGTGCTATTAAGACAATCGCTGAGTGAAACTTGACAACAGTAGAATGTGAGTGTACATGAAATTGAGTTTGATTTATGGGCACTCTTTAACTGCTGTGGTTCTTAGCATCCCATTCTATATTGGGCATGAAAGTCCCAAAATTTTGCTCTTTATCAGGTTTGAGGTTCTTTTACATGCCGTAAATCTACAAAACGGGACCACCTGCTTCCCTTCCAAAGGAAGCCTGCTAAGGGTTTTTACACCTGAATAAATCCATTTTGTCCTCTGCTGGGTTTAAACCCGCGACTTCAGGAACTAGAGGTTAGCAAGGTAACCACTACACCACGAAGAATGACAGTTGCAAGTTGTGACTCTGCATTTAGTCATAGTGACTCAGCTGTTTAGTTGCGAGTTGTGACTCATTAGTTCTTTATTTTTTATTTTATTTATTTAAAGATGCTCTTTAACTGCTATGGTCCATAGCATCCCATTCTATATCGGGCATGAAAGACTGGCAATTTTGTTCAGAGGCCTCTTTATCAGGCTTAAGTTTCTTTCAGGTACCATAAATCTACGATACAGGACCACCGGCTTTACTTCCCACTCAGTAGTTCAGTTGCTAGTTGTGACTCATTAGTTCAGTTGTGACTGCAATTCAGTCATAGTGACTCAGTAGTTCAGTTGCTAGTTGTGACTCATTAGTTCAGTTGTGAGTTGTGACTGCAATTCAGTCATAGTGACTCAGTAGTTCAGTTGCTAGTTGTGACTCAGTTCAGTTGTGAGTTGTGACTGCAATTCAGTCATGGTGACTCAGCAGTTCAATTGCAAGTTGTGACTGCAATGCAGTCATAGTGGCTTGAGTAGTTCTGTTGTGATTCGATTCGACGGATCAGTTGTGTTCTGCGGAGTACGTCAAAGCATCTCAAGTGTAAATGTTGAGCTACGCTGAGCACCGGGACACAAATGAACTGTATTTAGCAGCAACTGGTGTTTTCATTTGTTACATTACGGTTGCACTGTAGTGCGCATCACCATCAAGATTCCTTTTATCATCGTTATGTTCCTTTCAGGAGCATGTCCATTTTATAGATACGATATTTTCCAATAAAATTCTGGAATCGGTCAAATTATGCGCATTTAAGGAATCACATAGAAAATGCCTCGCAGAAAAGTATACCACGTGCATGGGAATCAGTCAACAATATTAGTGCGTAGCGTGTAAAGGTAGGGCAGAGTCGCTAACTTAAGTTTGTAACAACAAAGCGCAATGCATTCATGAACACAAGGAAGTTTATTATGACAGAAACCTCTTAATTTGTAAAGTGAGTTGTAACAGCGAGTGCATTTGTTGAGGTATTTAACAGATGTACTAAGCAAAAAAAGAACGAGCCACAAACAAAAGTGAAATTAAACACATAAGTAACTAGAAATTCGCGTGAGAAACGAGACAATACGCATGAATAAAAGTGAATGACCAATACCTACCGTTAGTTTTGAGTATTTTGGGGCGGAGGTGTGAATACCTAATTTGGACGATATTATTTGGGTGTTTTTGTGATTATCTGCTTTCACTACTGCCTCATTGAAGCTGTATAAATCATCCCTTCTTATGAGCTGTGGAAAATAAAATGGAAACACCACCAACAATTTCTTCTGTTTCCGTAATAATATTCTTCTCACACTTGTTTCAGACACGCCTGATGCCTCAGCAACCTATCTCCTATGTTTCTTACAGAAATGCTCATCATACCGGCACCCTCACTTCTGTTGACTTTACTTGTTTCAGACACGCATATTGCCTCAGCAACCTATCTCCTATGTTTCTTACACAAATACTCATCATACCGGCATCCTCACTTCTGTTGACTTCACTTGTTTCAGATACGCCTATTGCTTCAGCAACCTATCTCCTATGTTTCTTACACAAATGCTCATCATACCGGCATCCTCACTTCTGTTGACTTCACTTGTTTCAGACACGCCTATTGCTTCAGCAACCTATCTCCTATGTTTCTTACACAAATGCTCATCATACCGGCATCCTCACTTCTGTTGACTTCACTTGTTTCAGACACGCCTATTGCTTCAGCAACCTATCTCCTATGTTTCTTACACAAATGCTCATCATACCGGCATCCTCACTTCTGTTGACTTCACTTGTTTCAGACACGCCTATTGCTTCAGCAACCTATCTCCTATGTTTCTTACACAAATGCTCATCATACCGGCATCCTCACTTCTGTTGACTTCACTTGTTTCAGACACGCCTATTGCTTCAGCAACCTATCTCCTATGTTTCTTACACAAATGCTTATCATACCAGCACCCTCACTTCTGTTGACTTCACTTGAATGATGATGAGGTTGGAACCGTTTCTATTCGATGCACCTCCGCCAAAAAGGCTTTTTGTGTGCTTCCTTGGCTTGTTTAGGCTTAGTTCAGCTCGTTCAGTGAGCCCAGTTATTTGCCTTACAAGCTGAACCCCTTCGTAGAAATGTCTGTCCATTTCAAAGATGAGGTGTCTCCTTTCTACGGCCTTCACACTAAAAAGTCGCCCACCATGGTGTAGTGGTTAGCATGCTAGTGTCTATTTCCCGAGGTCGCAGGTTCGGACCCAGAGGTGGGCAACGGAATTTTTCGGGCGTTAAACTCCTTAGCATGGGCTTCTTAGGAAGGGAAATAAAACCGGTGGTCCCGCGTCATAGATATACAGCACGTAAAAGAACCTCAAGCCTGATAAAGAGGTCTCAGTGCAAAATTTCCAGCCTTTCACGCCCAATATAGAATGGGACGCTAAGAAACAGCAATTTCATCTTTTTGTTTACACAGAGGGCATATTAGTTCTTCGTGGAGTATCCCTATTGTCCCGAGATGTTTCTGAACACACTGTGTCCGGTGAGAAAGCTAATAACGTTCCTTAAAACTTGACTATTTAATTTAATAAGGCAACCACTTAGTTTTTTATTAGGTTCTTTGATTAAGACCCTATAAGTTTTGTTTCTGGGGATTCGGAAACATCTTTGAAGGATTGATTTCGTCATATAATCCTTGATTGTTCTTTTGGCTAATCTGAGGGATATTCCACAGAATGGTTCTGGATCTATGAAAGGAGCATAACTTGTCAGCTTTTCAGTACTTGTCTTCAATACCTGTATGACCAGATACCCAACATAGTTAAACTTTGTTGGTGGATAAGGGATTAAGTAACTTGATAAGTTTCCCAGACAGTTTTGATTTAAACTGGTGTGAGTTGAGGGCATGTAGTGCAGCCTGCTGTCAGAGTTAATGTGAATCTGCTGGTTCCTATATTCTCTTTCACAACACAGGCGTGCAGATTGTAGTATGGTGATTATTTCTACCTGAAATACCTAGACTCCAAGCGATAGGTCTTTGTAGGAGCCTCAAATATGCCTGCCTCAGGTTTGGCTTCAATACGCGAGCCATCGGTATAGAATTGCAGAGATCTTTCCTGTATACCTGTAGGATTATTTTGTGAGTTAATAGACTGTGGTGACTGTCGATGAGGTTTTTTAGGTATATAGTCTGAGATCTTGTTAGGATAGGGTAATCCTGCATTAATTGGACAATAATGGATGAGACCATTCCTATGATGGTCTTCCCTCCACAAACCTAAACAGTTAATTCCATATGCCATGTTTCTCGCCTCAAGTAAAATGGCCGAGTTGAGGTTTACCCAAAATGGCTTCTCAGGTGTAGGTTTGAAAGCTCCTGATATAAGAAGGCAGGCTACTTTTTGAAGATTTTCCAGTCTTTGTTTCGCTTTCACTTGCTGGGTTTTCTGCCACCATACCAGAGTTCCATGGGTTATCTGTGGTTTAACCACCGCCTGATAGATCCATTTGGTCTTGTGCAGCTTTAGTCCTTAGTTTTTACCTATGACAGTTACCGCCATAAAGGGCTATTTTGTCTTCATGGTAACTATAAGTTTAGGTTCCAGGTCAGTTTAAACCCAGATATTTGACATTGTCCGAGATCAACTTAGTTCCTGCCATGATTATGTTAGTTCCTTTTTTAGTGAAAGGAACTATGGCTGTCTTTCTTGGCTTGACATCCAGACCTTTGATGTTACACTAGCGTTATACATATTTCAGAGGGTATTTGTGATATCTGAAATAAAGTTGGGGGATTTTCCTCTTAAAAGAGTTCTATAGCATCTGCATAGTCCTGTATATTAAATACCTTGATCATTAAGATTAATCACGAGATTATCTTCGACTATATTCCATGGAGTAGGAGAAAGGATCCCTCCTTGTGCGGTTCCTCTCGTTAGTAATACTTGTATTGTTTTTTCCTCCATATTGGTTAGTAGGAGTAATCCGCTACAATTTAACTATCTAGTAGTGGTTTGATCCAAACCTCGTTGTTCAACTGATCTTACTGTGGAGATATAGGATGTATTATTGAAAGCTCCTTGGATGTCTAAAAATATGCCTATGGCTAATTCATTGTGTTTTATTGATTCTGCTTACTGGCTGGTGTAAAGCAGTTTCACATCAAGTGCCTAATCGATAGGAACGTTAATTTTCGTGTACAGCATTAATTGCTAAAATCCCATTATTTATGTAGTCTACTATTCTTTGTAATGTTTTGAGAACAAAAGAAGACAAGCTAATCGCCCAAAATGATTTAGTTTTTTTTGTAGTTCCCCATACCAGGTTTCCGAATGAACACAACTTTGCTTGTTCTCCAAACATGTGGAATATAATCATAAGCTATGCTTGATCTCAATACCTCGCAAAGCAAATGGAATGAGATATTTGGTCCTCTGAACAAAGCAGGGAAGATGACACCACCGGGAATTTAAATGGTTTAAGTTTATTAATTGCCCATTTAACTTTTGATGCATTGATATGTTCCTAGCAAATTCCCAGTATCCTTCAGAAACTCTTAAATTGTGGCTATTCCAGAGGTGACTGGCTTGGTATATATTATTGTCAGAGGTAATAGAATCTGGAAAATGCTTTTAAGCAGTAGTTCCAGAATCTCTTTACCTGAGTGTGTATGTTCTCCATTAGCACATTCTAGAGTACTAGTTGTAGAAGTGGGTTCTTTGGAGAATATTTTGTGCAATCTAGAGGCTGCCTTTATATTGTTCACCTCTTCACAAACTTTCCTCCAGGGGACACATTTGGTTTTCCTAATAAGCTTATAATCAGTCAGGGCTTTATAATACTCCTGCGAATTACCGCTTAGTTTGGATACATTGAACAGAAATAGTAAAAGGGACCATGAGCTAACGAAAAACTCTCTGTGCAAGTATAAAAAGGGGTTGGCATGTAGGTACAATACAACTATTATGAGCATGGAAGGATTAAGAAACTTGTACAGGTGTATGAACTCAATAACAAGATGCGATAATGGGAAACATTGGGTTTTTTTTATGGAAGTGCAGAGGTAGGTCAAATGGAGTGCCCAAAAGGGTATGTAACGAGTAAATTGTGCGAATGTTTAAAAATTACAAGGGTGAGAAATATCAAAACTTTTGTTGTACCGGTTAAAATATACACATGGGCAAATGTTAGCGTATTTGTGGAAATGTTAGATTGCAGTTTGATGTTGAATACATTAAATTTAACTAATGGTTTAGACTTGTATTGAAGGTTGACACCGGAGGAGAGCGAATAGGTTTTGGCATATGGTATGATGGGCGAGATTAATAATTATTTGTCATAAAAGTTTGTGTATTTACTTGGAGAATGCTGCAGCAGAGAATGGAGTTTAGAGATAGGAGGAAGGAAATAGGTGAAAAGAGGATCACGATAGGGTGCAGAGGGACATTTAAAAGTGATTTCCGAATGTGAAACAAAGGAGGACGAACGTCTATGGATAAATTAAGAAATGTGGCAGCAGATAGGTGCAAGAAAAGCATAATCGAGACAAAGCAAAAATCAGAAAGGAGTGTGAAGATAGAAATAAGATGTTGAATAGGGAGTCCGGTGCTGCAATTAAAGATAGAGAAGAAGAGTTAAGAAAGGTACAAGAAGCATTAGAAAGCATAACTAAGCAACTTTGAGTGAAAAAGAGGAAATGTAATGAGACAGCAGGATTTCGCCACAAAGATAGCGTTTAGTGCGGAAAGGACGCTGGAGGAATTACAAGGATTGAAGGATTTGATAGGAAGACTTGTAAAATCTTCCAATGGAAGTGAGGTAGAGGATGAATACCCAAACTATGCAGACCAGACACATGAAGACGGGGTAGAAGAGGAAGACGTAAACTTGGAATATATTACAAGTTAAGGTAAGTTTAACTAATTTGACATTTTGTTTTTAAAAACTTTATTTATATATGTTTATGAATTTGAGAATGGTATACATGGCTTTGTCAAAAATTTGAAGTTTGACCAACTTCGTTCTCTAAGTTCTTTTAATGCACTGTATATTTCTTGCAAATGTGAAGACATTTGTGAGAGCCGTTTTTCTAACACATGAATGTATTCCTCCCTGGATGTGTAAAGATTGTAAAAACTTTCAAACTCCTGCACTTGCTTCGAGGCTGATGTTGCTGCTTCACAAGGTGTTAGCAAGTCGTTCAGCTGACTCTGAAATTTAGGTTTATTTTCATACCCCTATAGGTGCTGCTGCTCGGATTGCACGAAAGCCATGGTATAATTGTTTATTTTTCCTCAAGGTTTTGGTGAACCTGGAAATGGCCAAAGGTGTTTACAGCGGATTTGAATGCTAAAGACTTGAGGGAAGGGGGCGAATGGTTGCAGACGATACATGGACAGTTCTGAATATTTGCTTATCCTGATAGCCACGTTTGTAACCTAATTTTTCAAGGGGAGCAGAGGGCATAAGGATCGCGAAAGAAATTTATTTGCAACCTGCTTTGCGCATTGGGTAAACGCAAATACTTAATGTTTATAAAGCCTTGTTAAAATACATGTATACGGAATCTAAAAGGTCGCACCGTGCAAGTGAATGGGGAATATTTTCGTCTATACATAATGGTATAGACACGGTGTTAAGTGAGAAAGGTAACACCCCAGGGCATTGCATCAACCATGTGACGCACAGGTGCGTATGCTATGATGTGTCTAAAACGTATCTAAATTTAATATCTTAGTGAACCAAGGAAGCGCGTGTATCTACACACCAATGGTTATTTGAACCGTTGATAAAAAATTTAAGTAAGAATTTGCGAGAATGGAGATTTTGAAATTACAACATCGAATATTGGTATAAGAGGTGATAGAAATGATTCCATAGTTTTACACAGTTCTGTGCAAAAATCGCCTGAAATAACGGTGCACACATCATATTTAAGGAAATTAAAATAGATCGGAATTAAATGGATCCATAACAAGGGGTACGAGAGTGGGGAATAAGTCTATAATAAGGGGAAAGTAGGACAGTGGTGAGAGAATGAAATATATTTTGAAGTTTTGGAAACAGAAAGAGAGCGGAAACGAGTGCCATGATCTACAAAAAAATAGAAAAACGAATAAAAAATAAAAATGAACAAAACCAGCAGGATAAATTTTGATTACAATACGGACAGACACAAGATAAACTTAGGGAATGCGATAGAAAATCACATAAGAGAGGCAATACAATGACATACAATTGACCGAAAAATCATACAATTTGACACTGAATGATGTGTGGTGCGCATATTGCTTTCGACATGTTTACCACAATTTGGACATGTACCGGAAGAGGTATAAGGTCCAACTATATCTTTCGTTACACAAAAGGTGATGTTACAATCATAAAACTTTAATGCATAGCGGGGTGCAATTCTAATACCAATCGAAGGCATCTGAAAGAATAAGAAAACATTACGTTATAATTGGTAATAAAATTATAGCCTACCAAACGGACAGAAATTAGTCTAACCATGGTTTTGAGATACATTGTATAATTAAGCACATAGTGAAGCATTATAATTTGGACAATGCATTCTGCTGAAATTCGGCACTTTATAATTGTTGTAATACTGTGTACGGAAGATCCCGCACAATCTGGACGTATTGTTGGAGAGGTATTTATTGGAATTTGCGCAGTTCAAAACGTTACGTTACGGTCAGGCCACTTAAATGAGCGACAGGGAGCAATTTTAGCATCGGCCTCAGACTTGAAAGGAAAGCAAAGAAACATCGCACTATAATTTGTCGTCCTCCTTGGTCTAATGGTTACCATGTTAGCCTCTAGTTCCCGAGGTCGCGGGTTAAAACCCGGCGGAGGGCGATGGATTTTTTCAGGCGTAATCATCCTTAGCATGGCTTTATTCGGAAGGGAAGTAAAGCCGTGATCCCGTGTCGTGGATTTACGGCAGGTAAAAGAACCTCAATCCTGATAGAGGGGCCTCTGAGCAAAATTGCCGGTCTTTCACGCCCGGTATTGGACGCTAAGTCCCGCAGCAGTTAAAGAGCGTCCATAAATATAATTTAATTTAGAACTATAATTTATCAACATAAATTTTTTCCAGGACAAAACGGGCACAAATAAATAGTATAACCAAGCAAATAGAGTAGCATTACAGTGCGGACAATGCACCCTGCTACAATTCGACGTTGTATAATCAGTGTATTGAATATCGTATCCTGTAGATTCGTCACAATCTGTACATATCGTTTAAGGGGTGTTCGTCGATTTATGTAAACTCCAAACAATTGAAAATTCCATAACAGGACGTGACAATTCATCTAACGGAATTGGGTAACAGGCCTGAATAAAATCCAGAGAAATAAAAAATCTGACCCCACGAAAATAATTGTGCCGCAGAATGCAGGATGGGCAGCGGCATAGCATTTTGTAAAATACATTTGTTTAACTAGCTATAATCAACAACCAGTCGAAAATCTCCTTCCGGCTTGGGCACTAAAAATATGTACTGGAATATTACATGTTTCGACAATTCCTTATTCCAACATTGGCTTAATATCTCCAATTTCGGCGGTGTAGGTTTATATGACGAAAAGTGAACCGGAGTAGTGTATCAACTTTACTTGGTAATGAACACCATTGCTTGTCGGTAAAAACTTCTGAAAATTGAGACAACAAATGCAAAATTACAGCATGTTGGCCGGCGGTCAAATGCAGCAAAGCCACTTGAAATTTAGGCATTGTTAAGGGTGGTAAAGTTCCACAAGCTGGCTGATGAGTACACGAAGAAAATTTCACTAACACTTGAGGTTTAAATTCAAACGCGAAAGAAATGTTCGAAATATCCAAACGTGCTTGTGACGAGCATAAATAGTGTGCCTAAAATCATTTATGGAATGTGGTTAACAGCATGGAACGGCAAAATCCTTGAAAATCTGGAAATTTCGAAATGTAGTAGACTTTACCCAGAATAGGAAATTCATACCAGACAGAGAATAACATTTCACTGTTGAGAACTCCGAAGGAGGATGGAATTCGGAAGGCAATGCATCTAAAAATTGTGCATTGAAAAATTAATGGATGTTCCGGAATCCAGTAAAACTAACGTAGATCGTTGAGTGCAAGGCACAGTAATTAAAGGTAAAATGCGATCCCTATTAATTTCGCAGAAACCATTATTTGACAGAGAAAAAGGTTGTCATAATGAAAGAGTCCAAGCAGGCAAATGCTGACGCCACATAAAACAAAAGTCCTGGGTATGGCCTAATCTTTTACAAAAAGAGCAAACACGCATTCTAATGTTGTATATTGACCAAGGTGAAACAATTTGAAAAGTTGAATCGGGCAAGTCAAAGGCGCATTCGCCGGAGCTGCGGATGTTACCGCCGTAGGTACCAGTGACGGTTGACGCAGAATATGCTCCTGATGATACCACGAAAGTAACTTATCCAACTCATATGAGGAGTGATAGCAAAGGTACAATGAGAGTGAGTTCAGACCTAAGTCCTGAGTATAAGACTGGAAATTTGTACCTCGGAAACGTACATTTGAAGCATTCCTGCGAACCGTAATAATATTATTGTTGTTATCATTATCGTGACATTTTGGATACGCCCCTTTCAAGACAGTCAATAACTATTGAGAAGTTGTGATGGCTCTTCATTATGCTCCTGCTGCTACAATATGGAATCGCTTGGAATTTCCCGCTCGCAGGCAGACTAAGTATTCGTTTGTCTGTTCGCCACATCACACCGAGGGAAACGTTTCCTGAGAGCGCCACGTCAGGACTAAGGCAGTGTTGTAACTGCTTTCAGCCCTCTACGGAGCGCCAGGAGTTTAGCTGGGAACCGACAGAAGCAGCAGGGGAGTCAGCATGTCAACCTTTCGGCTTTGGTAAAATTCTGTAGCCTTCTCTATTTTGTCAAGTACTGTTATAAATTGTAACAAAATGAGTTACACACGTAGGGTTCTTTAATTCTTTGAATTTATTACAAAATGGTGAGTTCTTTTATGGACGCTCTTTAAGTACCATGTTCATTAGCGTCCCATTCTATATTGGGCGTGAAAGACCGGAAAGTTTGCTCAGAGGACTCTTTATCAGGCTTGAGGTTCTTTAAGTGCCGTAAATCTAAGACACGGGACCACCGGCTTTACTTCTCTCCGAAGGAAGCCACGCTGAGGATTTTTACGCCCGAAAAAATCCAGCGCCCTCCGCCGGCTTTGAACCCGCGACCTCGAGAACTAGAGGCTAGCATAGTAACCACTACACCACAGCGGACGACCCACAAAATTGTGAGCATAACGTATTGCGACGTTGGGAATTGTACTCCTTTTATTTTTCGATTATATTAAATTTGTAAGGGAAGGAGTTATGACTTGTGAATGAGAATGTTAAGAAAGACTGTAAAGGGAGGGAACGTTGTTATGTATAGTAATGTTAAGGTTTGTTATTTGGACATTTAGGGAACGATTGTAACTTGAGAATTGTTATTATTTCAAAGGCTTGGCACATCAAATTACTAGTAAATTTATACCAGGAATTCAATGCACAGATCTAAAATTGTTTATTCCTTTGCATTGGCTTCATTTTCTGATTGGTTTACTGATTGGTGAACACGATCCACACATGGTGGGCGGTATTGTGATTTGGTATGAAGGAAGTAGGCCACTCCATCAGCATATACCAAGCTATGCACGTTAGCCAGAAATTACGCTTCCACTAACATCTATTTTGAAGAAATGTTAACAAAAATGGTAAAGGTAGCATGAGTTGCGAATTACATATTACAAACGCTAACACAGCGTGAAATATGTCTTTTAAATGGTCGTGTAGAGATAAAAGGTTACGCGGTAGCCAAAAAATAAATAAATCTTACATAAAAAGATACAAATTCAATACCAGTGCTGGAAATAAACTGAAGTACTGAAGAATGAAATAAGGTAAAGGCAACTGTTTTGTCAAGGCAGCTTGTAATAACTCCGACACAACTTCAATGTCGTATCTTGTACGACATCCGAAACAACGTATACAATTCTGCTTAAATTTTCCGGTATAAGGACAACAATCACAGACATTAAGAAAATATTCTATAAAAACGTAATACCCCAAATGAATTATTAACAACAAGGATGCTTTGTCTAATAAAATATTGAACCGAATGCTTTACTATAGAACGTATAACTGACGGATGTGTACCCCATCAAAATAATTACGAATCGACCTGGTTTGTAGATGGTATAGTAGAAATCAGAATCGTCTGTTCCTTTACAAAACTGATATCGGAAAGAGATCTGAAAAGCGTGGAATAAGCTGCCGTTAGATCGTGTAATGTAGACGCGACATCTTTAGCAAATTGAGAAGTGGAAAGTATCTTTTTTTATTTATGGACGCTCTTTAACTACTTAGGTCCTTAGCGTCCCATTCTATATTGGGCGTGAAGGACCGGTAATTTTGCTCAGAGGCCTCTTTATCAGGCGGAATGTAGTTGTAATCTCTCAATGCAATGAGTGACACATTCTCGTAACCTGCGTAGCGTGTCTCCGGAGTAAGTAATAATAGCGCTGCCGAATAAGAATCTTGAATTCATAGAGTGGAAATTTCGCTGATAAAGACTGTGATGATTCGTATGTGTAATTCATGTAATATCCGGGCTCACATTAACCTTTTGCCGTAAAAACTCAATTAAAGCAGGTAGCGTGTGTGTTGTTTTACAACGCAAACCACTCATTTCAAGAAGTAAAATTCGTATTTTCTAAGGAGTTCAAGCCTACACATAACCATAATGATATATATCACACGCTGGATGTAAATGCAACGAAGGCTCCCTAACAAAAGCGCGCAGAGAATAAGTTTGTCACGCGAAATCCATTAGTAATGTAGCATTTACAAGATATAAATGTCCCAACGCTCTGCTACCACTGTAACGCCGGGTAATTATCGAGATATACTCCCAGTAGTGATACCCATATATATATATATATATATATATATATATATATATATATATATACTGTAAGAGTCCAAACTCCGTGTGGCTTGAACGAATGCGATTAAGCTTACGTTAAATAAGAATGATATTAGAGAGAGCAGGGGAAGACAGGCACCGGGTAACTAGTGGCGTGTCAGAGTTTTCATTTAATGCATATAACAAAACAGACAGTGCGACTAAATGTCAAACCACATCGGATGCAGTATGCTACACCATTTTAAGGATTTTCATATCGTGCACATTTAGTTTGATGCAAAAACTTAATATGAGAAAAATATAAAAAAACATGCCGACCTTAATAAATTCAGACTTTATAAGCCACAAATATTTGATATTTTATAACGCTGATAGTCATCGCTGTCCACTGTGCAAGTTCTTCGTCATTGTCACTGTCACTGGTGGAACCATCATATATGTCAGATTCAGAAGAATGTTATCTGTAACATCCAACTCGATTCCATGGTTTTTTCAGTATTCAGGCTCTGCTTCATCCACTTTCTTACAAAATACTATCCAGTCTGCCCTCCTTACGGTTTCGATGGTCTCCTGTGTATGTTCTTGCAGTTTTCAAACTCAGATCTCCAGCGATATTGCGCCTCCTGATATGTCCTTTTATCTGAACCCATGCGAACTCGATCGGGTTTAAGTCGCAATTTTAGGTGGTAGAATTACTGGAGCGTGGCCTAAACTCATCAGAAACTTCTCTATTCTGAAGTCCTTTTTCTTTGGGCGAAGGACTTCAAAAAGTGGTATTAGTTGTCCTTTCTTCGCTGCAATTAACGCCACGTTTCTGCAAGAAGCTCATTCTCTCTTTCTCCGTAGAGTATTTGGTAGGACACTTCAGATAAGACTGCGTGAAAAGGAGCGTTGTCCAGAATTATAACAGAAGGTGGGATGTTCGGAATGGGCCTTTCAACCATTTCTCGAAATGTTGAGGGTTCATTTGGCCATGGTAGTCACCACTGGTACTTCCTACCTCACACGAAGTTTCGTTCCATTCACAAACCCCTTCTTGCCTCCATCACGTACAAGAATGAGCCGACTGCTTTCACCGTAATTTTCGGCCGTCCCAAAAGCATCTTCAGACTGTTATACTTCTTAACGGTTATATTAGTGTCCAACCAAGTTTCGTCTAAATAAATAAGGTTCTTGAAAGATTCCCGCAAAGTTTTAATATTTACATGGCACTCATAAGGCCACTGCACAAACTCGGGTTTCTGAATTAAAATCATTAGTTCCACATTTTCTCCATTTGAAGCCAATAGTTTTTAAAACCCTTATCAAGGATTTGTACCCCAAGGAAAAATGTATCCTTTCCTTTACAATGGATAGCAGTTTGTTTGCTATTGGAACTACATGTTGTGTTATATAGAATTCCTGAATAACATTCCGGATAACAGTTATCAAATTCATCCACAAACACTTTTCGAATGACTTTCCAGGTGTGTGTGTGTGGTTTTTTTATGCTGCTGGCGTTGAAAATACAACAGGACCTCCACTTTGTTCCTGAAGTTGTTTTCCCTCCTTTCTAATGTTTAGGATGACGTTTTCTGATTTTCCACAATATTCTACTGCCAGCTTTGTTGCCTGCTTCAGAGAAACCTTAAGGAATTCTGCCTGCATTCCTCAGCACATGTTTGTGTGATGTTCCAAATCAAGTGACAAGCCTCACTTGGAGTAAAAGACTTGGCTTGCGAACACGCTCCTTGCTGACGTACCCTCTGCCATTATACATGACACTAGCACTTGCAGCATTCATAGCAGAGTGCCTAGAGATGACACCACCATCACCACCACCACTTTCGCAATCCGCAAACACACGGAGCTTGGATCCTAGCAGTAAGTGTACCCCTCCGTTGTATAACCTAGACTGAGAGAATACCTGTGGATCCGTATATACTAAGACGGCATTCCATGTGACGAAAGAGTGATTGGATTAATTTTAACATATTATATTCCACAAATTACTATATAAAATAATGTAAGGACTTTCTTTTGTTCTAAATGAATCAATACATAAGCCTAATCCTTATAATGTCGGGTATTTACAGATTTGTCAGCCAACATTGGAACTTTGTACTAAATTTGAACAAAATATCGTGCAGTACCAATACAGGAAACCCAGACAATTAAACATGGGAATGACTGGTAACACGACACTGTCACCGTCTAGCCTAGCGGTCTGGACTACGCACGTCAAGGGTTTAAATAAATGGAAATATGCTGTCATACTCGTTCGTGATTTCTGTTAAAAGGAGAACAAATACGCCAATTTATGCATTTACCTTTGTATTTCAAGTGTGGATTGAGTTAAGCTTTACAGATCAGAATTTGGTCGTCATTCAGGCCTACATTAGTGGAAAGAGAATCAACTCCAATAGTTATGAGCTATACATTGAAGCTCCACGTATGATTATTGATATGTTTTGTGGTGCTGCCGAATAAAGTCTAATTTTAGCGGATTTTGACCAAGAAAATCAGGTAAAGCTGAGAAAAGCTGAAATCGAACGTTTATACCTTTCAGATCATATTTAAACATGATGTTGCTTTACACTGCTCCTCATCATTCTGCAAACGTTCCTGAATGAAATGCCGTAAGGCCTTCATTCCATACTCACTTTGGAATGCAAATTAAAAATAGTTTTTAT
Organism: Deroplatys truncata; assembly: GCA_030765065.1. NCBI lineage: Eukaryota > Metazoa > Arthropoda > Insecta > Mantodea > Mantidae > Deroplatys > Deroplatys truncata. Next base: position 18,243,434 of record CM060984.1, on the reverse strand, counting down.
TTGTGGACGCTCTGTAACTGCTGTGGTCCTTAGCATCCTCCTTAGCATCCCATTCTGTATTTGACATGAAAGTCTTCTAATTTTGCTCAGAGGTCTCTTTATCAGGCTTGAGGCTCTTTTACGTGCCGTAAATCTACGACACGGGACCACCTGTTTTACTTCCTTTCCGAAAGAAGCCATGCTAAGGATTTTTATGGCAGAAAAAATCCATCGCCCTCCGCCGGGTTTGAACCCGCGAACTCGGGAACTAGAGGCTAGCATGGTAACCACTACATCACAGAGGACGACACTTTGGAATGCGACAGAATACATGGACACAAAACTTTATGTTGTAAGATACATTTTGAAACTACCTCTGAGCCGAGACAAACACTGCAAGCAAATGGATAATTTGCCTATAATCATATACTAGTAGTTACTGAACAAACAGCTGTAATTTTCTATGTTGCACTTCCTCAGTTTTAATTGGAAAGATTATCGCAAGCTACCTTAGATATGCAATTGAGTTTGTGGTATACCACTCGTTTGCTTTTATGTGTGACTCTGGGCATCATTTACTTTTGTTATTCAGAATCTATTTTCAGATATACATAGGTTTAGCTCAAGCAACCACTAAAATAAGTTTGAGTACACAAAATAAAACATTTTGATCGTCAGGTGTTTGTGGATTCCTATAATGTAGAGTATACACAATTCTCTGTCAGGAAAATAAAATATAAAATGTTTGAGCACAAAAATAACTTGCATAAGACCTCATTATTGGATATTATTGTATGTATGGCGAAACTGAAAATAATAATATGTCAGCATGACTAATTTTACACCTTCCTTTATAACGTATATTTTTGGATTAATGATATTTGTACGTGATTTTCCATTTCATTTGTGTGTTTTGTAATAGAGTTTCATATCTGTAACGTTAAGAAAACGTAACTTCGTGGAGAAGCACTGGCTATCTGTTTTAAAACAGCACTTAACTGTCTTTACCTCGAGGAAATCGGAGGAAATTAACTTATACTTTTCGCAAACATAGTTGTGGCAATAAAATACCGCATACAATTTCCCATTGTTGCAGGTCGTCATTGCTTAAAGCACAATAAAGCAAACCTTAACACCTAATTTCTCATACTCCTTACACAGCTGATATAAAGTCATAGCACCGCTAATGCTCCATGTCCATCTTTTCGGCCGAGTTTCCTGTATTGGGACTGTATGGTATTTGTCGGTCTTTCCACAGTCAAAATTCAAGTATCGAAACTGTCGTCTATGCATATGTCTTTCAGTGAAGTTTTGCCTTCCTAACAAAGCAGTTTATAAAAGGTCGTCACTGAAAACACTGTTTATCAATACAACCCTTAAGGATTAGAGTGGTCTCAGCACTTTTATCGGTTCGTATAACAGTTCTCCTTGCTGGGTGCTACGACATGAAAGAGCCGTATAATCTCCATGTTGTTTCTCGGCCCTCGCTTCGCATCTCGCATAAAATAATAGTAGCATTTAAGTAAGGTCTAAACACCTGTTATGTAGTGTCTAAAATGGACGCGATTTGACACTGTTTAACACCAAACATCATTTTTGCAATGAGTTAAATAACGTCTTGATTCAAACGTTATCTAAACATGTTTTTTGGAAATGGCCTTAAGCTTTTGCCTCCCCCATAAGACACCCCAAAACTACATTACAGTATTATATAACACATACTAACACAGGCTTTAAAAAAATCTATCTCTGGATGTTTAACTAATTAATAGCTATTGTGATACAAGTACACAATAAAAGCTTAAACATATAATTCAAAAGTTAAATTCAATAAAACAACCCGTTATCTTTACATCAAGAATTACAAACATATTTGGCAGATGGTATGTTAATGTATCCTATTGTATCTAAATAGACCAATATACTATGTGTAACAACGCTATATGTTCTGAACAGCCACATATCTATGTATAATGTTACAGGTTCTTTTATATACATTTCCAAAAATTATCATTTAATACGCCACGTTATACCATACAAAATGAGTTGCACTTAGTATTACTTTTGAGGGGATAAGGCACCTTTAGATCAAGAAACTTAAATATACAAACTGAGTTAACAATTGCAGTACTGGATTAAAACTTGCTGTATTTTTCCGGATCTGTCAATAAGCTGAGATGGCTATTCTAATAGCACCGATGCATCTGAATTAATCTGAATTGCTTAGGATGAGTGAATATTCCTTGTTTGCACAGTTTAATACATTGTAACACAATAAATTAACACAAATATGTTCTAACGTAAAGAATGTCCGCCATTGGCAACATATGCACACGCATTCAGCCACTATGGGAGCTTTTCTTCTATCACCAACTTTGTAGATAAAACACACCAAAATACTCGAGATAAGCGAGCGTGCGTTCCTTGACGTTTATTATGAGCTTAGGTTTCTGATTCATGGTAGTTGGATTAGGTTAGGTGTAGTTTTTTTTTTATATAAACTTAAGTTATTTAGCCATCACTACTTATATCAAACCACCCGAGCAAAGAGAATGTGCGCTCCTTAATGTTGGCAGAACCTACCCCAAAATGTCGCCGGATTTTACTATATACACGAAGCACATAGTGTGGGCGATTGGGTCAAATTGCTTCGTGAGACATCTTCGAAATCTACTCCTCATTACTTCTAGATTATTCTACATATTGAATTTCAACGATGCCGTATTATGCCTTGTTATAGCCTCATTGACACAAGTATTTATATTACCTGCAACAATTTACTCCAGTGTTTATGTATTCCCCAATTTTTTTTATTTCTCACCCAAAAATGTTCCTGATGGCGCAACTTGGGCCATGATTCTCCCGTAGACGTCCCTGACTGTTGGTATAAAGGTGAAACTGGATTTCCAAAGAAGTCAGTAACGGCGCTTATACCTCTTGCTAATTATGATACTTTCTGGCTCTTATCTTTCTTCAAACGAAACTCACGTTTTAAAATATGGCAACACTGTTATATAGTAATACAATACTTTGGTGTTCTGTGAGTAATACTCTATGGCACAGATTAACCAGAATGTCAACTCCGTGGTGGGGGTAAGGTGCCGCATAGGGCGCTTTTACGGACCTTTCGGGTGCCAGTTAGCGGAACTAACGCTGCGGCCGGTAATGCAGCTTACGTCATTATCAACTGATTGTGCCTGCTGCTAGCCCCGCCATCCCACTTCGAAACGTGCGCAAGCCAACTGAAAGGAGTGCAGATCTCAAATAAAATCACCTGCGTTATTAATGGTTTTCTCAATCTGGAGAGAAAACCATTAAACGCACAGGTGACCTTATTTAAAACTTGCACTTCTTTCAGTTACTTCTCATCTGCTAGAATACCGAAATCGGTTTTAATTGTCTTACACTGACAGTGTCTTTATACTCATTTTCAGTAAAGTGGGAAAATAGAAAAGGTTGTGGTATGGTATTATGTAATGTTACTCTTTGTATACAGCAGTTTACCATTCATCAACTTAAAAGATGTTAACCTACACGACAGAAATGTCATTGATTCGCATTCTATAATAATATACAAATTATAACATGAATGATATCCTGCCATGTACAAATAATGTCAGCATTTGGTTATACACAAAACACCACATAATATTTTATCACGTGTATTGAAAAATAAGTGAAATACATCAGCAAAAACAAAAAGCAAATATTCAATTACACAAATTTTTTTTAATAAAGCCAGCATCTTATGCGACACAAACTTGAGCAAAATTTCCTACACTAACGTCCCTTGATGCAGATTTAACAAGCATTACATTTTTAATAGCTGCTTTTACATCATCCAAATAATCAATTTCTTAGCAAATAATTTGTGATTAGTTATTTGTTGGGTTTTTATTTGGAACATCTGTTGAAATCTAATCTGGTATGTATTTCCAAGGCACTTAAAATAAGCACTAACACCATGGATTCTATCTTCTTTTTTTAAGTGAAAGAAGGTTAAAAATGTTTTACAGCTACTTTCTATTAGTCCAGCTCAAATATAAAAATTTGTAACATGCAGGCCATCAACTCACTGCCCTATGGTGCACAGAGAAGTGCTCATTTACTCAAACTTGTGCCCAAGATAGCACATAGGTAAAAGTTAAGTTGAAAAAACAGAGGTAAAGGAAGTAAAAATTATGCTTCAGTTTGACTATAAAATCATAATATTCAACAACTTTGTGCTTAATACAGGTTCGAACCAAACAGCCATGAACATAAAGACAATCTAATGAGCACCATATTGCACATAATCTCTCCTTGTTTTCTTTGTACTGTTAAATTCTAAATACTTAAAATACTAACTATTCTTTCTTTCTACAGCAGCAGATTAAAATATTGTATTAATGTGCTGCAAATACATTACTAATAAATAAATAAAAATTAAACTGCAATACATATGACTTTTGTTTCCTCAGCAAATCAATATGTTTCATTACTATAAAACTTTTTGCCCCTCCCATGAAGTTGCACTAATTATACTTTTTTTTAAAAAATCATATTGACATTAGTTATGACTTAATAATAATAATAACTTAATAAATAATACACATTTTCCTTAGCATTATTCGTGACTCACAATTTTTAAATGAAAGGAGTTTTCCACAACCACTTGAGGTGCACCATCATTTGTCATACTTCCCATACCAACATCACTTTTTATGGCAGTTAAAAGAACCACTTGCATGACTTCATAGAGGAAAATGGTACAACTCGAACTATTAACCAGTTTATGATGCCTGCTGTAATATTGTTATTAATGGATTGTAAACCCTACGACATATGAAATTAAGTTAAATATTTCAAACACAAAGTTCAGATAAATAAACAAATTCTAATCAGGCTGCCTAGTTGGAATTTGCCAGTAATGTTATATTAGGAAGTCTAACAAACAATATATACATTTTTGTTTTGTTTTTATGTTGCTTTAATGTCACTGTATATGAAGACAGTGAAAGCAAATCTAGGTTGCAAATGACAATTACAGAGTAGCTGTAATTTAAGAAACGTATTGTCTTTAAGCTCAAAACTATTTTCATTAAATGGACTGTTAATGGTGACACTTTACATTCTCTGCAACACGAGGGTGCTATTTCTTAGTGTTAAAGAATCACAAAGGTAACTGAAATCCTTGCTACTATTTTGTTTATTTAGTGGATAACAAACATTTTAGAAAAATCATGTCTGTAGTTATTAACAACATTAACTCAAAAATTATAGCTTTAAAGCTACTAACAGAGAATCACTAAAACCTACCAATACACTGAAATAACTGCCTAACACCAACTTTGCTTTTTCTGAAAATTCAGAACATGTTTCCAGGAATAGTCCTTAATGTTTTAGTTAATTTTTCAAATGATGTTGAAATGAAACTTCAAATTGTAAGGAATGTTTGATGATACATGGCAATAAATTGCTGTATAGTTGAGAGAAACCTTCACACTATATTAATAATGTTCCTGGGGGTGATCCTGCAACTCAATATACCCAAATTACCTTGACTCCATGGTTTGGTATCTGCCAGCATATCTCTGGTAGCTTGAGATGGTGACTGCGCTAAACAAACGAAAGGAGAAAAAAACCTCATTAATGTTCCAATAATTAAATAATAAGGTTAATAAAAGTGCTTTGAAGGTGATGAGCTTTGCATCTAAACATCAATGACTGACATTTCATCACTAATTACTGCATTAATCAAGAGTTAAAACTATAAAATATTCTGTTTTTTTTTAAAATATCCTCTGTTCATTTGCAGCAATTATTTTGCTCATTATTCAGCAACACAGAGCAAAACATTCTTTAATTTTATAAATATGGCACAGTATTTTCACTTATTTACTATAAAAACTTGCTTTTTTATTTAAAGTTTCTTTTACTTAATCTGAAAACTCAATGGTTTTACAAAGAAATATTTTCTGTGTTAAGATACCACAAACTGTGTATAAGTTAAGCTAAATATCAAATAAACCAGTGGTAAGATTGTGCAGACTGAAACATTGATACAGCTTATGAAGTATCCAATACCAGAAGTTTTACATCTTTCTTTACTAAAGTTTGAAAATTTAAATGATTTCTTTGATAAAACAGCGCTATTACTTTGTGCAGTTGGCAAGTGTTTAACCTTAGCACATAGTACTAGGGCATGGCATAATTATGTCCCATAAATGTTCATGGTTGCATACAATGTAATCTCACTGTGAAAAAGGAAAGACAAAAAGATAATTTAGAAAGATGTGGCAACAACTCTGCCATTAGCTTATTAGATCACAATGAAAATTCTGTGAAATATAACTCACTTTAACTGATGAAAGAAGGAAAATTTGTGCCATAATCCTGAGGATACTACTTCTGGAGGTGTTGAACAGGAGAATGAACTGCAGTAGCCCATATATAAAAAAATGGCTAAATTGTCATACTGTTTCCCCGCATTTATACGTGAAGTAAACTGAGGATTCACGAAAGTAATTACCTTACTTGTGGAAGTAGTTGTATATGAAGTCGGTGGTGCATAAATCTAAGGTTGGAACGCGAATTGTTTGTGCATCACTGAAATGGTGTAATTAGCAAAGTTGTTGTTGTTGTTGGCTTGTTTTTAGACGCTACTGCTCCACCAAAGGTGAGCTACTGCGTCTCAGGGAAACGGTTAGCAGCAGTGATATCAGGCGCCGTATTTAAAAGGAGGAGTGGGGACACCATCGTCTACAACTTCATTTTAGTGCGTGTGATGAATCTAAATAAAGCCCTACAAAGATGTCCGGAGAATGGCAGGAGAATCGAAGGTAAATGGTATGGTCCCATAATACCCATGCCGTGTAAAGTGGCAAAAAGAGCAGCCGTAGCGGCCTGGTGACGGGGGCACTCAAAAAAAAGGTGATTAACATCACCCCGATGACCACAGGTGCAGAGGTCCGTATCTCGGAGACCGATACGAAAGAGATACGCAGGAGTCAAAGCCACATGAAATAGAAGGCGAAAGTAGGACGAGAACGCTCGATTAGGTAGTCTTGGATAACTAGATAAAAATGTAGTTAGATGATCTGCAGTTGTATGCGGCATCTGTCCCATATCGGGCACCCCCCGTAATAGATGTCTTACAATGTCCGAAGGAGGCGTCCGTAACTGGTCACAGGTCGTCCGGTTCTTCATCGCGTCCCGCGCAGCTGCATCCACACATTCGTTACCCGGGATTCCTACGTGGCTCGGTATCCAGGTTAGAAATAGGTGTACCGTCCTCGGTAAAGTATGCAGGAGATTCCGGATAAGCACTTCATATATAGGAACCTTGGGCCACCGGACCGGGCATTGCAGAACCGTCAAAAGACTGCGGCAGTCAGTAAATACAATACAGTGTGGTACTAAATGACCATGTAGGTACTTCAGTGCCCTATAGAGTGCAATAGACTCCGCCGTATAAATAGTAGTAGCGTCGTCCAGTCGCCATGTAAAAGTCTCGGATGTTGTGTCAACATAGATCGCCGCACTAGTGCCTTCCGGGGTTTTGGAGCCGTCTGTGAAGATTAGGAGTGGGGAATCGTCCTTCCAAGCGATCCTCCGGTCCTCGCGGTACGCGTGCCATAATGTCTTATAATCTGAAATCGGAATATGGAATGTTCGGGTGTCAACTTGTACATAGTCCGGTAGTGTGTGGGCCGGGATGTCCAGCAGATACGCCGGGTATACCGGCGTGCTATAATATTGTGTGCGTTGTCGGAATAAGGCAAGAGCGCGAATCAGTGGTAAAGGTAAATGCGCCACCCCTTCGGGTTTGGCGCATAGTATTTCGTATAGACGGGTAAGTTTAGGTAACAATGGGGAATGAGAGTGAGTCAGTAGGTCAGCCATAAAGTGTATGCTGAGTGCAAATAGCCGCTGTTCCAAATGATAACGCGGGAAATGTCTTTGCGAGAGGTATTTAGCCGGTTTACCCGGAATGTGAAAGATGATGTTATACAGTTGGTAGAAAAATGTGTCCAGCGTCCATCTAGTTCCACCCGATAATGGCGGTACAAGAAGTTGTCCGTATTCCAATCTAGCGTGTATCAGTGGTGGTATCAGTCGGAGTAGTAAGAGAGGATGCATGCCCCAATGCCGGGCCGCACAGGCTCTGAAGAGATTTTTGATACGATTCAAGGCAGTCACAAGAAATTTGAAATGTGATAAGGTGGAGAGATTATGTTGCAGATGAAGGCCTAGATATTTCACCGTCGGTGTCGGGCTTAGATCGTGGTCCAGTATGTGGAGTACAAATGGTGAAGGTCTAGTGGATCTACGGAAATGCTGGAATTTCGTTTTCCGGATGTTAACCCGCATGCCCAAGGATTCCAAAAAGCGTATAACACGTAGGCAGTCTAGTTCAAAGAGTCGAAAGTCGCCCCCGGAATTCGGTTGAATCGGTGTGTATATCACCAGGTCGTCCGCATATTGTACCACACGCGCAGTGATTGTCACTTCGGATCGGATATCTCCAATGTATAACGAGTATAACAAAGGACTTAGTGTTGAACCCTGTATCAAACCGCGAGATGTAGTACGTGTGTGGGGATTATGAAAATACGACGCAAGGTGGTAACGGCGATTGTAAAAAAGGCCATAAAGTAACGCACATATACGAGATGGAATGGCATATTTACGGAGACGGTCTATAAGCATCGGCAGAAGGACATGGTCATACGCTGCAGACAAATCAAGGAAAAGTGCAAGCACCTGTCGGTGTGTGTGAAAGGCTATATTAATGTCGGTAAGAAGAATGTATAACGGGAATGTGGTGCCATGGCCCTTTCGAAATCCATATTGTGTGGCGGGCCATAAGTTATAGCGTTCCAAGTAAAAGCTTAAACGGTCATGTAGTAATTTTTCAAAGGTTTTGCGTAGAGTAGGGAGCATGCCAATGGGGCGATAGTCTGCAGCGGTCAGTCCCGCGCTACCCGGTTTTAAGATTGGATAGATAATTACCTCGCGCCAAGACAGTGGTAGTACCCCCGTACGAAGGATGGAAGTAAAGGCATTCGCAAGCAAAGTGTACCATGTGGTGGGCAAAGCCTTCAAATGTCGATACGTAATATCGTCAAGTCCCGGGGTAGATTTATCCGATCTTCCAATCACGACACTGCGGACATCAGTTCCGGTAATCGGTCGAAATAATGGGTCGGATATATTGGTATCAACCGGAAGAGATAAGGGGGGATCCAGGGCTGAGTCAGGTGCGACATGTCTCAAGAATTCCATCTGCAATCGTGGATTTCCCGATATCGGTGCCGGTGCTGATTGTCTGGCTTTCGTAAACCACGCAAGACGTTTCCAAACCTGGACTATAGGGGTACGGGTAGTAGTCGAATTACAGAAGGTGGCCCAAGCTGCACGTTTAATCTGGCGGAACCGGCGGTGAACGTGTGCTTCTTTAGCTCGCACTAGTAAGAAGGTCTCCCTAGTTCGTTCCCGATGATATTGAGCATAAAGCCGACGTTTCTCCGCCACTAGTCGGGCGCACTCTGGGGTCCACCAAGGCGGCCTTGGAATTCTGCGTGGACGTCGAGGTGTTTTAGGATGGAAGTGATCGAGATATCCGGTAAGGGTATTCTCCAGGTGTTCATAAGTGGCATCGGTGTCATGGAGTAGTCGGGTAACGTGTTGTAGGTGTACCTGAAATTGATGTGGCGCAAAGTCACCTGTTCGGAGAAGTCGTCTGTCCGGCGGTATCACTGCTGTGGTACTAGCGGTGTAAAGAATGAACGGGTAGTGGTCGCTACCCATGGTGTATTCAAGGCGGGATACCCGTAGTTTTTGTGTCACGTCAGGCGTAGCGAATATAATGTCCGGCGAGGAATCAAGCTGCTGTAGCGATCCCTGCCGAGTAGTAAAATGTTGCGTAAGGATCTGCCATCTATGTTTAGTCGCCAGTTGTCCTAATGGTACGCATCGCCTCCTTTGCGGTGTTAAAGTCGCGAAGTGTCCAATATTGAAGTCGCCTACAAGTAAGTATTTGGAATCACGGGGGTTAAGAAATCTCTCCCACTCGCGTAGTGTGAATCGAGCGCCCGATGTGTAAACCCCGACGACAGTGAGATCCCCCAGCACGACTCGAACCGCCTCGAGGTGCGGTGGGAACCGAATGCCCGTCCTCCAATTATATACGCACAAGTTGTCTGCGACACAAATAGCCACACCCCCACCCGGAGATTGTCTGTCCGTTCTATAAATGTTGTAACCTGGGAGTCGAAATGCCTGCCCTTCCCGTAACCAGGTTTCCACGATAATCACAACCCAGGGACGGACCCGGGCTAAATATGTTTGGAGTTCCGCCTTCTTTGAAGTCACACTACGCGCATTCCAGTAGTAAACGATTGGCTGCCCTTCCATACGTTAAGACGCTTAAGTTTATAAATGCAGCTGATGCTGCAGCCCCTGGAGGGTGTGTAAAACGTAGTCCGGTGCCATCATGCACAATTTTACAAAGAGTGTCCTGAGTTGCATACTGACCCCGGGCATCCCCGTGGGCTCACGTGTCTGTGGTGTAGTCTGTGCTCCTCCCGGAGCTAATACGTTGTCACCCCTACCCATGTCAGCAAACCATGTTGTCGGGTTCTCCCGAGGTAAAGTCGAAGGCGTGGGTCTCCCACCACCATCTCTCCCCAGCTCGTATGCGTCCCTGTTCCTACTAGTAGCCACCGGCGCCCCCTCGGGCCACCTGCCGTGTGGTGCCCAGCGCTCCTGTACCCACTCCGGGGTCGTAGGAGTACTAGACGCCATACATTTACGTTTATTAGAGCCATTAGCCCCTGTACGCCCCAGTCCCTGTGGCGCCACCATGGCACCCGGTACGGGAGTTGTCACCTGTGGTATAGTGGGCGAAAGTTCCCCGGTATGTGTCCTAGGTGATGGAACACTAGGTGTACGTAGAGCCTCGGCATAGGATATTCGGCCTGTCGCCATTTGGCGTGCTTCATACCGTGACACTGGTAGCGACGCAATGGTCTGCGTTATTTGTGTTTCCAAGTGAAATGCCGGGCATTTCTCCGTCTCCGTGGGTAGGTGTTCCTGTTTGCAATTGATGCATCGCAATCTATCCGTAAGACATTCAGGTTGCGCATCCAAATGGTCTTGTCCACATTTGAGACAACGTGGTTTATTTTTACAAAATTTGGCCCTATGGTGGAATTTCCCACATTTAGTGCAAACGACTACCCGCGCATTGTATCGGTCCACCTGAAACCTTTGATAATAGAGATATATATGGGATGGTAAAGTTTGCGTGCGAAACGTGATTTTCAGTGAACGCGTAGGAATATATTGGGTTTCCCCATCTAACTGTGCTCGGCGATTAAATCGCATGATATGGTGCACTGGTATTTGTGCAGTCATGCTAAGATGAGTGCGAATCTCGTCGAGATCCACGCCTAGATCTATTCCCCGTACCACTCCTGATACAAAAAGGTTATAGGAAGGTATGTATGATCGGGTATCATGTATCGAATCAAAATCTGAATCTAAGAAATCATTCGCTCCCTGTGCCGAGGCAAAATGTACTTCAATTTGGTTAAACCCCGATTTGTTGCTATGCGTAACTCCTTTGGCGTGTAAAAACAGCCATTTACCGAGCTTTAAGGGGTGAAAATCCCTTATATTTTGGCTATTACCACGCACAAGCACAAAATAAGGTCCTGCATCCGTGTGCATGTATCTTAAAGGTGGCTGTGGTGGATTCGTAGCCGAAGCAACACGTGGTGCTATCACCTCCCCATTTGACTGGTGCTCCATCATAGGCACATTGGACGGGTGTAATTGTTCCGCACTTTGAATCTGAGATATTATCGGCGTGCTAGTGATCACCTCCGTCTCCATTCCTACACACGGCGTTTCACACAAAAGAGTCTCCTCTGCCGCCGCCATGGTACGGCTTGGCACCCCCTTGGGGGCTGCGCCCCTTTCTGTAACTCACAGATCCACGCACGAATACAAAGAGAAAAAATCACACTTACCAAAAGACGACAGCCACACTCTAAATATACGAAATTCAAGAAAACTACAAGAAACAGCCCAATACCGGCGTAAAGCGGTGCACGTGCCAACCTGCACTTCAGGCGAATACACGCTCTAACGTGTATCCCCACCCCTCCCCACTGAAGTCGATATACACTATGCGCCTTGCTAACCTGCTACCGTGCCGTTCCTAAGACGCAAGGTAACTAGAATATAGAGAAGGTAGGCCACTCCGGCCATTTCACTCTCATTGGCTGCGCGCCTGTGACGTCATGTGGAAGGTTGAGCACGCGCGCTCTTTGGATAGTAATTGAAAGTGAGTGCTTTAAACACGTTTTAACATGTACAATTTAAGGCACGGATTGGTATACCCATTGTGTAAACGGTTAAGCTGTAATTAAGGAAGTGTAATATAATGCAATGACATATGTTATAAAATATACTTTAACGGAAAATGGTAAGAAAGGTTCGTCAACACATTCTACTAATTACAAACCAATTTTATCAGCACCACCACCAATACTATTACTAAAATAAAAAGTAACAAATTATTCTTTGTTTAATCGTAAAAGTGGACTTACATTTAAAAGTGACTGGTCATTCACTCTAACACATTTTGAAATATGAAATCTATGGAATCCCACAAATATAACTTCGAACTTCTTCACTTTTTGGCACCACTGTTCGGTAGGTCGAATAAGTCCCCCTCCCTGGAAATAACTGTAATCCAGTCCTAAGGCACTTGTGTTGGTAAATTACAGTCACTGTCTTTGCTTCCCAATGTACTATCAAAGGACCGACATTTGTATGCAATATAACTCGCAAGATATTTTACAGTCCATATTGAAATCTTCAATTTCAAAATTTTTCTTTATGCTCATATCTTCTAACAATATTGCCTCCTCATATTCGGTGGGTGCTGAAAGTCCTTTAGCAATGTCATGCATCCATAGTCTCATGTTTTTCCTATCGCTGATAATGAAATTATGCTTAATCCAATATGCTGAATAATATGAAGTCGACTTGTTATATTACTTTCAGTAAACATGACCAAATAAAATATAGTTTTGAGATGACGTAACTTTTCGCTGGTACTGTTGCTGTTATTTGTGCTCGAACCCGGAAGACAGACATCATGTCAGTTCTGAATCAACAAACATGGCACTGCATCACCACATCAAATTTTCCGTAGAGGTAAGCCAGTAATTCGTTTTTTAAATCCCGTTCGAAACCTCAGGCCGAAAATGTACTGAGCGACTCGAGCATTATCAGTGTTGAATTTATCACTCCGTTTACAGCGAGACATCCACATGCTCCTTAGTTTATCTTTTTTAGAAAATCTATGATACATAATTCCAGCGGTTTTTGTTCCTATATTGGAACAATGCGCAACAGCACAGTTAACTTTGTTTTTTGAAACGTTCATTTTGAACACGAATGCACACCACACTTGTATTTCCAAATCGCATCCACAACTAGAACTAACTTCTACGCAATCGGAAAGAGCATTCTTATTTAGTGAGCAACATTTGCACTTGCTGGCGCAGTACAAAACTGTTGCTCATGATTGGACAGTACAACGCATTACAGAAAAATATTATTTCAAGAGCTGTTCTGCGATTCCTCGAAATAATTGTATACGTGTTGTTTAAGAATGGTTTTTTCCCAGAAGATAGGGAATATACTGTTTCAGAAATTAGTGCGTGAACACGTGCAATCACAACGGACACAACGTCTCCAAAACCTTGAAGAAGTTCAACAGAAAGATTAAAGAAGGCGAAATCTTCGTTTTGCCTTAGGGTAATGTACCCCTTAAATCCAAACCGTGTGGAAATTCAGGTATAATATGGACAAAATGCTGATGACCCTTTTGCATGACTATGCAAGTGCTCTTTTAAAATCCGGAAATAAGAAAATCGTTTTCTTTGCCATTTCAAGGGAAACAAACACTCGATTCACACTGAGGAATATCATTATAATGATATAACATTGTGATGGTATTCAGCTAGAAAGTGTAATCCCAATAAAATTACATTATTTTACAACCTCATATTTTCTATACCTTACTTTGATCGCGCAACATATATAACTAAAATTATTTATAGCTGTTTAAAGTGCGAAAATATGCACAATATATACTGTAATTATAAACTCCGATTTGCTACATTCACATGACTTTCTTTGCTCACTCTTCCACAAACACTACAAACTATCCATACAGAAGTTTATTCTTCTATCTACTTGTTAAGAGAGATGAACCTTAGTTACACATTCAGTTGTATGTATAAGAAGGATTCAGTAAGCTAAACCGATAGTCAAATTATAAAGCGTTTCGCTATGTGATGGCTTTGAAATTCCATGCTCTTTGCATGACCACGAGGGGAAAAAGTCGAATAGCGACTTACCACTTAAAAACGTTTTAAGTATTTGAACATTCAGACAAATAACACAGAATATCTTGGACATGGTTAAAGCAGCAACAATGTTTATTTCGTAAAAACTGTGTGCTTTAACGAGTTCTACTTCTTTTTAAAATAATTTTTTTATCTTCTAACCTTTACCAAATTATAAAAGCCATTCAAATGAAGTTTCTACAGGCTACTTACAGGAAATTCAAAATATACATTTTATTTGTCATGTAAATGCTTTAAACATATGCATTTTAATCAAAATGGTATTAATCATTTTTTGAGAACAAAAGTAATGGGTAATTTCCCATGTAAAGGGTAGTTCGTGATACGTAATTTTCTTAAAAGATCATGTCGCATCCTTGGAAGATGCTAGAGTTATATTCCAAGTTTGGTATTTAACCGACCTTTCGTTTTGAGTTATGCTGTTCACGCGCACGCACAGATCGTTTTCTAAAAATTTGGTTTTTAGATTCAAGGAGTCTCAAAACATGTATTCCGTGAAAACTCGGTATTGGAATTTTGGTTGGAATACAATACTTCCTTTACTTACTATAAGTAAATAGGAGAGGAAGCAAAATTGCAGAAATAATGCATAGCCTGATGGTTTTATTTTAATATAATATAGTTTTTCTTCTCCCTCTCTTCGTTTATTACGTGATTAAAAGGCAATGATACTTGCTATCTTTTGTAAGAAATGAATTGCAATTATAGCTTAAATGTTGAAAAATTCAAAGCCCAAAAGAAAGTGTTGCAACTGTTTAACAAGACAAGCTGTAAGATAAGAGTATATGGCATAGTTTTAATTCTTCCTCCGTATTATTTTTCTTTTTCTACGTTATATGTTGCGGAATGAGAGTTTTGTTTCAAATAAATTTGCCCGAGGTGACCATATCATGCCAGATAGCATGACGGAATTTTAATTATATCGTAAAACTTGAGCTTGCACATGTGAATAGCAATGCCAGGTACCTTCCACATGACGTCACTAGCAGACAGCTCGACAAGCAGTGAATGCGCGGGAAGCGCTAAGAGGCCCCCCTGCCTAAGACGAATGATAACTCATTAGCAAAGGTACTCTAAACGCGGTCATCTTCACGGTAAGACTGCTGCAGATTCGGAAGTGCCAACTGCAGTACGAATTAGGTAATCCGCTAAGTGAAGAAGGTGTTGGTATGCTGGTTGTTGTTGTTAATTTCACAGCCGCTTAAAATAAGAGCGCGAATGATTCAGAGTCAGCTGAGAATACAGAAGAGAAGAAAATGGCTTGCAGAGGATGTCAAATATGCAAGCGGAATTGGTAGGCTTTTAATTGTTCAACAAAATGTTTCGTGCAAGGGGTAATCTTGCGTGGGAGGATTTCATTGAAAACCTTTGTGTCGCATCTCTGGGAGATACATAACCAAAATACCAAGTTTCGTGTTTATCGGACTGTTCGTTTCCGAGTTATGCTGTTCACAGATGGACATGTTTCCCATTTTTTTCTTTTTAATGTTTAACAAAATGTTCAGTGCAAAGGGTAATCTGGGGTGGGAGGATGTCATTGAAAACCTTTGTGTCGCATCTCTGGGAGATACATAACCAAAATACCAAGTTTCGTGTTTATCCGACTGTTCGTTTCCGAGTTATGCTGCTCACAGATGGACATGTTTCCCCAAGATAAATGGCTGACGTTTACGTTCCGTGAATTCAGATACGTAAGGTTATACACCAAAAAACCCCAAAGGGAATAAGTTGGGGATGTATCTGTGCGATTGGCGGCATTAATTTTTCTGATGTTGGTTGCATTGCGTTGAAGTCAGAGAATGACAGACAGTGCCATCTGTATGAGACACAGTGCCATCTGTTGTATTTTTAAGATACAACCGCAGTCGCTAATGCGGGCAAAAGTGACACAAACGAGGGAAACAGTATGACAATTTACCCAAAAAAATTAACAGTTCTGAAATTCAAAGAATGCAAAAATGAATTTAAAATTTAAACCTTAAATTGTAATATTTAATTTCAGTTCTAGCTATCTAACTACTGTAAAGCCCAACTCGGATACTAAATAGACTTTTTTATTTTTTACTAGTATTTCACTCGTAAAATGACTATTATTAGTGTTATCATGCATACATTGATTAAAATACAATCCGTTAAAATTTCGTCTCAAATCGGATACACTTAGCCAACCTTAGGCTTTGTTCACACGTACATTGAGCTCAAATACTGTACAAACCGGTTCACTAATATTATGAAAAACGACTTTATAAATGGCAAGCTGTTATAATATATTACATCTGGAACTAAATATGTGTTATTTTTAAAACAATTTAATATTCAACTTAGGAGTGTAGAATAATTGTGTTGGCAGTACTGAATGTTATATGTACGAGCTTCACAGTGTCATCTAGCGCCTGCATTTTAAGCAATGGGCATATGCAGCTTTGGAGAGCCCGATGCGAGAACATGGATGATATAACGGAAGTTCTTATCCCAGTTGACATACGCTGCTCAATGGTAACGAGCACAGCACACCTCTATACTCTAGTTACCTTGCAGCACACCAAAGTAAATACTCTATGGTAACGAGAATGTACACGGAAAACCTGGACTTGATTGGAGGGCTAAATTGTCATACTGTTTCCCCGCATTTATATGTGAAGTAAACTGAGGATTCACGAAAGTAATTACCTTACTTGTGGAAGTAGTTGTATATGAAGTCGGTGGTGCATAAATCTAAGGTTGGAACTGGAATTGTTTGTGCATCACTGAAATGGTGTAATTAGCAAAGTTACTAGAGTAAACGCGGTCATCTTCACGGTAAGACTGCTGCAGATTCGGAAGTGCCAACTGCAGTACGAATTAGGTAATCCGCTAAGTGAAGAAGGTGTTGGTATGCTGGTTGTTGTTAATTTCACAGCCGCTTAAAATAAGAGCGCGAATGATTCAGAGTCAGCTGAGAATACAGAAGAGAAGAAAATGGCTTGCAGAGGGTGTCAAATATGCAAGCGGAATTGGTAGGCTTTTAATTGTTCAACAAAATGTTCCGTGCAAGGTGTAATCTTGCGTGGGAGGATTTCATTGAAAACCTTTGTGTCGCATCTCTGGGAGATACATAACCAAAATACCAAGTTTCGTGTTTATCGGAGTGTTCGTTTCCGAGTTATGCTGTTCACAGATGGACATGTTTCCCATTTTTTTCTTTTTAATGTTTAACAAAATGTTCAGTGCAAAGGGTAATCTGGGGTGGGAGGATGTCATTGAAAACCTTTGTGTCGCATCTCTGGGAGATACATAACCAAAATTATTTAATATTGAGTACCAAATAACGCGCATTCGATGTTTAAAACTGGAATATGACCTGAAAACCTAGTAAGGTAGAAGACAGGTTATGAATCGAAAGTTTAGTTGGTTTTAATGAGGAATTGAAATATATATAGCGAAAACAAGCTAACCTTAAATATAAACTATAACTTAGTATGTTAAGGTGTTAAAATGTGTTCGAATTAGGGACTGTATTTCGAAAACTTTATTTTTATGGATTGCACACTAATATCGTAAAACGAACAAGAGAACTCGTGCTCAAAGGTTATGTCTGATACCTATTTCAATTTTGAATGCGATGTAATGATAATAGTTTGGGATCCATAGTTTGATTTTGGATGTGTATTAGTGTTGTGCTCAAACACTATTTCCTGCTGCTATACCAAATAAATAAATTAGGACATAATGGTCTTTTCATTGCAAAATAACTTAAAAGCATTTCATAAACAGAGAATTCTCCATATGTACTGTGTATCTTTGGGAATTTTTTGTCAATCTGCGTAACTCGGTTAAGCGCTGGCCTTGGAAGCACAAATAGTTACATAAAACTTGTGTATTACCACATTATTGCTGAATGATTTCTACATATCGAAATGTCAGCTACCATATTTATGACAAAACACCCAACTTAAATTATATAAATGTGTAATATGTATTGCATGGCAAAATATCTGCTGAAATAGTTATTCTTTTTTAAGTATCTACTTTATTTACATACACCTCATTTGTGAAGTCATAGTGGGAGATGGCTTGTAAAACAACTTCTTGGTTTCATTACTTGATAGTATTGAGTAATGCTATCTCTGTTTTAAATGTTGTCTCATATTCACACTTCTAATTGGGCAGCACTATGACCTCTCACAAAAAAGCCTGGATTCAATCCTAGGGATCAGAGGTGGGATTTTGTGGTAGATAAAATGGCACTTAGAATGAATGTTCTCTGGTTTTCCCCACCATAATTCCATCAATTGCACCATCTTCATCCCCCCTCCCACCAGTCTCCAATCTCTGTAAACCTGTGAAGTTAAAAGGGACATTAAAATTAAAAATACTATGGAGGACAGAGAGCAATACTAATGAACGAGTGTCTCATCCAGCCCCCAAATTTATAAACCAGCATGTGCTGTTACATTCTTTCTGCAGTCAACATATGAAAAAACAATTAATACTGGCACACTAAACGACATGTTAAAGTGATTGACAATTATGAAGAGTGGGTGTGATATGGTTAAACACAAAGAGACATTGTTATTATTTAGGGACATTGCATTCACATTCATATTTAATAATACTGTATAACACATTTGTATGGTATTTTAAGGAACATGTGCCTACATTAATATACATTTGAATGGCCTACCCAATTAAAATGTTCATTAAATTCTAACCTCTTGAATGTCTGTTATTACAATCTATTGGAATGATCTTATAGGTAATTGCACTTAAGTCACTTATGCATACACAAAGCCAGTTCTAGTTAATAAAACTTACAGTTATTGAATAGAAAATACACTTTGATTCCTTTTCCTGGGAAAGGTTCCATATATAACATTTGATATAACACAGTGGAGGTCCTAGAGCACATGGGAACCTTAAATTTATTGACAGGTCATATGGGAAAAAAGCAAATTGAGCCCATACAGTGATGTTTGTTTGTTTGTGTTTGTTCATTTGGTTCCACTGTGAGCAATGCTCAAGGGAAATTGAACACATCATACAATTATGAAGTATGCAGAGTAAGTAGGAATATATCCAATGCCAAGAACAGCCTTTGGGGGGGATGTTCCCCTC
Organism: Deroplatys truncata; assembly: GCA_030765065.1. Classification (NCBI taxonomy): domain Eukaryota; kingdom Metazoa; phylum Arthropoda; class Insecta; order Mantodea; family Mantidae; genus Deroplatys; species Deroplatys truncata. The sequence goes on along the minus strand of CM060984.1, from coordinate 18,223,929 downwards.
CCCATCATGTCTTATCTAAGAGAGAAAAATTTGTTAACATCACCATTTCAACAGTAAACTTCTCGACACGCATTACAGTAGGACAACAATAGCAAATAAGTGTTAATCACCATCACATGCAATCTGCCCTACATAAAGTGCTTACATGAGGTTGATACTATTATGATGATTAATTCACTTTGAATAAGCTCGAAATTATAACTTTATACTTTGTTATGCTTAAATTTCAGTTTCCCATGTAATTTCTGTTACCTTGAAGACATGTTTGAGAAAGACATCACTTGAAACGAGAAATTCTCTTTATTACTGCATGGGTATTATTTGGGAGGACAGTATACAGGGTGGAAGGTACTGCTTGAACCGTATGTTAATCATGGATTCTATATAATGAGTAGTGCAAATATGTCCAATACAATGTTTGTCATTAAACCTACAAAAATGAAACACAGTGTTTTATGTTCCTTGTGCCTGTGTCTATTAGCCATTTTATTACAGTTCAAGCAATATCTTTCACCCTGTATAAGAAAACATTTAGAAGATGGTGGAGTTTGCATATACATAAAACATTATAACATATAAAACTGGGATGCAACAGATCCATCTATCGCATTGACATTTTTTGTGTAGCCCATTTTCCTCTGTTGCTTAAATTTACCAGTTACACAAGAGTATACAAAATTCCTTCCGAATGAAGAGGACTTCACAAGCTGTTCCCAGAAAATTAAAAATAAACATTTTATTTTTCATGTAAATATCTTGAATACAATGGCATTTTAATCAAAATCGTTTGAGTCATTTTTCTGAGAAAAAAAAATCGAGAATTCTTCCGTGTAAAGGGTTATTTTGGTTGGGGAATTTTCTTGAAAATCTTTGTGTCACATCTTTGGAAGGTACTGAACTTAAACCAATTTGTACTATGTATGTACAAATTCCTGCTTTGAAACGCATGGCTTTATGTATTCACTTTCAATTGCCAGTCGAAATGCGCGCGCCAACGTTCCACGTTACGTATTTGACCACAGCCAATGGGAGCAAAATGTGCCGGAATGGACTACCTTCCCCCCTAGAACGGGAAGATCGTTCCCTTTCGTTTATTTTCGGCATTCGCTCGAACTTCGTCGGGCAACTTCGGTTGGCTTTCTGCAAGCGCTAGTAGGTCTTCCACTATATATACTCTTTACCATTGCTTAATACTACTTTTATCAGTGTTGCCATATTTTAAAACGTGAGTTTTCGTTTGACGAAAGGTAAGAGCCAGAGAGTATTATACCAATACCTTTTTCACTATAAGCATGCTATAGGCTGAAAGGAGAAGTAAACAAGAGTTAAATGTATCACTCCGCCGAGCACATGGAAGCACCACGTGGAGGATAACGGGAACTAAGACCCGTGAGAGGAAATTGCTTCAGACAGAATGCGAATACAGTATATTGAGCAGCTTGGGGTTCATTAGCCTTTAAACATTGTATGTCTTATTCCTATATTTTGCTTTACATCCTAAATTTCTAACACATAATGCTAAGAGTAGACAAATAAAAGTTGTACCTGAACAGTTCGGTATCTGTGATTAAAGGCGCTGGATTAAACTGTTCTTAACTTAAGGCTTTAGAAATCATTCATTTAATGACTAATATCAGTATACCACTCTTGCTTTAACCTTTTATGGTTCAACAAGTTGAAAAAAGATTAGTAATACAGGTTAAAACAAAAAACTAACGTGGCCCAAGCTATCCGAACAACAATTCTGCATCACTAACAAAAAAGTTCAATTATTGCTAAACAATGGGCAACCATATTCATTGTCGATTAAAGGTGAGTGCTTTTCTCAGAATTTGTCAGAAGCATTTTAACACAATTGTCTTCTTTCCATTTCCCGCGTTTATGTTTTCCACAGTGGCATATGATTCTTAGCCGGAAACTGGAAACGAACTGCAGCGCCTGCGCATAGCCTCATAGAGGGTTTACCCTCTGCTGTAACGGTTCATTTACTTATAGGCGAATCTGAACAATCACATTTAGTTTCATAAATTTAGCTGTTACAATAAACAATGTGTTAAATTTCTCTGCACGAGAGTAACCACAAAATGTTACGATCTGAAGCGAACTGTTTTTTTGTAGAGGAATAGACGACATGCTAAACGGAAAAGATTGTGGTTTGCACACAGCCAATGAGGTGCTGTCTTGTCACTGGTTTTGTTTAATACTCCTTTCGGGCTTATAGTGGAAAATCAGATGTGTTACACTGACATGACTTTCTCTACTCTTGTACAAACTATTTCAACAAACGCTTATTATCCATATGCTTCATGTTAATCGAGATGTTAATCTTATTGCTAATTTTCTTGTAGATGCAAGGGGAATTGCTAGGCTTTTAGCGATAGTCAAATATTTTAAGAGTTGGTTGCTATGTGGAGTATTTCATTCTCTTGTCCAGGACATAAAAAATGAATAACGAATTGCCATTTGAGAAAAAGCATAAGTATTGGAAAATTTAAGGGAATAAAAAGCAATATCTCGGAAATGGTTCACTCAACAACAAAAAAGTATATGACATAAATTGTGTATTTTAACGCGATCTACATTTTTTGTGTAGTAACAGTTTGTCTATCGCTTATGGTTTACGAATTATGCAAAAGTCGTTCACAATAAAGAATACTTTTGGAGACATTCCCAGAAAATTCAAGATATACATTTTATTTGTCATGAAATTATCTTAAATACATGATATTTTAATCAAAATCGTTACAGCCATTTTTGAGAAAATTAAAATTTTCGAATGTTGAATGTAAAGGGTAATCTGGGGTGAGGGGATTTTCTTGAAAACCTTCGTGTCGCATCTCTGGAAGATACTGAACCTAAGTACCAAGTTTTGTGTTTATCCGACTGTTAGTTTCTGAGTTATGCTGTTCACAGAATGACACACACACACGGACATTTTTCCAAAAATGCTTTTTTTTATTCAGGGGGCCTCAAAACATATATTTCTGGTGAAATCCCGGTATCGAATTTTCTCTTAAATGTAATTTCAAAATATAACTTAGAAATTTACGTTTTGTGTCTGTGTATTCTGTCGCATTCAGAAGTGAACATGGAAAGAAGGCCTTACAAGTTTCATTCGGAAGGTTTGTAGACTGCTGAGGAGCAGTGTAAAGCAACATCCCTTTAAGCATGGTTTTAAAGGTATACACGTTCGATTTCAATTTTTCTCAGTTTTGACAGATCCTCTGGGTCAAAATCAGCTAAAGTTAGGCTTTATTCGGTAGCATCGTAAAACATATGAATAATCATACGTTGAGCTCCAAAGCATAGCTTATATTATTAGAGTCGATACAATTTTCACTAATGTGGGCGAATACGTGGCCTGTAAAGCTTAACTTCATCCACACTTGAAATACAAAGGCTTGCGTCATTGTTTGTGATCTGTATTAAAACGTAAATGCATAAACTGGTGCATTTATTGTCCTCTTAAGAGAACTCACGATGTGTGTCACAGCATAATTTACATTTAGTTAAATCACTCGACGTCCTTAGTCCAGTCCGCTACGTTAGACGGTGACAGCGTCGCGTGTTGCAAGCCATTCCCATGTTAAACTGTCTGAATTTTACTGTATTAGTATTGTACAGTATTTTGTTCAAATTTAGTACCAAGTTCCAAAGTTGGTTGACAAATCTATTGTCTGAATACCAACTTCAGTTGTTTGGGGCTTTCTTGAAACAGTTCATGGCAAAGGCTATGTTGATGGTGAACCAAAATGACTTAAATGGCATGCAGGTTTAGGTGCAAGATGTGAAGTTAAACATGTAATTACCATTTATGAAAGTGCCAAAGAAGTGACAAAATCAGTAACAGTAACATTGTGCCCCACAAACAAAGTGCAACAACGGAAACCTGCATTTGATACTGCTAACACAACATGTCTGAGCCATACCTAATACTAAGGATGGGTCGATATCACAATTTCTTGATACTGATTTCTGATACTTCAAAACACTTTTTATGTTCAGTAAATTTAACGAGAACTGACAGTTGGCATGCAAGTGTCGTTTCACCTAATTAGTTTAATTATATGAATTTCATTAAAACACAAATTGGTGCTGTTATAAATTGTTCTAGTGCATTCGGAAAGATATTTTTTTTCTTTTTGCTAGAACGTTCTCGAAACAAGAACAGAAATGAATACTTCTTTATTCGCAGGCGTGATTTAAACTTCCGACATTTACCATGGTTTTCCAGCATGTTAACTATTGCGCAACTAGACCACCCTAACGAGAACCACCGCAACCCTGATCAGGTACCACCATCACTGGTACCTACAGCGGTAGCATCCGCAGCTCTGTGGAATGCACTTTTGACTTACCCGACTTGACTTTGTGTTTCAACTTCTCAAACTGTTTCTCTTTTGTCAATACCAAAACATAAGAACGCGTGTTTACTCTTTTTTGTAAAAAATTAGGCCAAACCCAGGACTTTTCTTTACAAGACGTCAGTATTTGCGAGCTTGGACTACACCTCCATTATGAAACTGTTTCTTTATCAAACAATTTACTGGTTTCGGCGAAATTAGTAGGGATCCTAATTTACCTTTTATTACTGTACTTTGCGCTCAACGATCTACGTTAGTTTTACTGGATTCCGGAACCGTCATAAATTTCTTTAGGCACCACTTTTGGATGCATCACATTTTAAATTCCATCCTCCTTCGTAGTTCTGAAAGTGAAATGTTATTCTGTGTCTGGTCTGAATTTCCTATTCTGGTAGATTCTACTACATTTCGAAATTTCCGGATTTTCATGGACTTTGCCATTCCATGTCGTTAACCATATTCCAGACATGAATTTAGGCACACCATTTTTGGCCAGCCCACAAGTAAGTTTGGATATTTCGAATCTTTCTGTGGCGTTTGAATATAAACCTCACGTGTTAATGAAATTTTTTCGGCTGCTCTTCAGCCGGCTTGTGTAGTTTTACCATCCGTAACAATGCCTTTCAAGTGGCTCTGTGCATTTGACCGCCGGGGAACATGCTGTAATTTTGCATTTGGTGACCCAATTTTCAGAGGTTTTTACCGACAAGTAATGGTGTTCATTAGCAAGTAGTATTGAAAGACACTACTCCGGTTCGTACCTCGCCATATAAACCTACACTACCGAAATTGGAGACATTAAGCAACAAGATTGAGCCAATGTTGCCATATGGAATAATCGAACCATTTAATAGCCCATATTCCAGTACATGTTTTAGTGTATAAGCTGGATGCAGATTTTGGGCTGGTTGTTAATTACATCTAATTAAACAAATGTATCTTAAAAAATTCTTTGTCATTGCCTGACCTGCATTTTGCAGCACAATTATTTCCGTTGGACCAGATTTTTTAGTTCTCTGGATCTCATTCAGGCGTGTTACCAAATTCCGTTAGCTAAATCGTCACGTTTTGTTATGGAATTTTCAACTGCTTGGAGCTTATATAAATTTTGCCCTGTACTATTTGGTCTTTGGATTTGTGCTCAAGTGTTATCACGTCTACTTAATATATGACACAAATTTAAACACAAACTAGTGTTTGATTATCTCAATGGCCTAGTTATATATTCTTTGGACTTCAATACTCATATTGAACATCTAAGGGCAGTCTTTCATTGTGTTCAACAGGCTGGCGTTACTGTTAGTTCGACGAAAATAAAATTTGCAGTAACCTAAATATGATTTTGAAGCATTTAATTTCGTCTGCTGGCATTTCTGTTGATCCAGCACGCGATTTGGCAATTCACCAATTTTCGACTCCCGACACCAAAACTCCTTTCATCCCTTTTGGGTTTTCTAAACTTTTTCTTGGGTTTTCTTTAATAGCGGACCCTTATTTGCCTATCGGAGGAAAGGCGCAAAATTCATTGGTCAGATATGCATCGACAGGCTTTTCTTCATTTAAAATCCACAGCTATGAATCCTCCAGCATTAGCTATGCCTGACTGTTTACGAGTTGGAGGCTCTGGGGGTTCTTACAGCTTTGGACATGACTCGCCCTTTTTGGAACATACACAATTTTCCTACCTGAATATGATAATCAACCGCTAATGTGGGTACTTTCGCACTCTCGTAAAACCGCAAAGCTTGCGCTTTGGGCCGTTAAACTCGGATCGTTTCAATTTAACATTCGGCATATCCAAAGTTCTGATGATCCCGTAGCTGAAGCCCTACCTCGTATGTTTCAACAACCTGAATCTACTTCAATTTGTGCAACCGGTACAATTTTCTAGCAGCCTTTACATTTTTGCCTGCTCATCAGCAAACTGATTTAGTTCTTGGTCCTGTCTAGCGTGACTGTAAAGCTGGTCATATATCCACCAGGTATGCCGTTAAAGAAAATTTGTTGTATGTCCGGTTGCTTCGTTCACATGCACTAATCTATTGTTGCCTGCGAACTTGCTTTTACAAAAAAAACCTGAAAATCGCAGAAAAGTTCTTGTGAAAACATGTATAACGATATCGCGGATTTTGTTCCGAATTGCCGTCCTTGTGCGTTTGTTAAGCTGCAAAAGAGTACTAAAATGCTGGCTCAAAAATTGCTGCTTTTCCTATGCATAACCGTTTTATTGATTTCGTGGGTCATTTACCTCGTTCTGCTAATGGCAATACATATATGTGTCGTTATAGATGCCTTTTCCAAATTTATTTGGTTGGCACCGGTGCATGTATCTACTTCTACTAGTGTCATTGCAGTTCTAAATAATAGTATTGCTGCCTTTGCCTTATCACACTACTTGGTGGTGGATAATGCTTCGTATTTTCGTTCGCGCGTTTTTCGCACCTTCCTCTTCAAACAGGACATTCAATTTGTAAATACCATTCCTATTATCCTCAGCCCCTCCTTGGTGGAACAGGTGAATCGGAACCTTAAAAGGATTCTTATTGCTTTCCATTCCGAAAATCGTCAATGGGATTTGCATTTGTCGGACTTCAAGTTTGCCTTTAATACAGCCATTCACGAGGTTCGTAAACACGTTCCAGTTCATGTTATGTTTAAATTCCGAATGTTTGTCGGTTGTCCAATTGGTTGTCATTACACCACTTACTTCCAGACAACACATCTCCCACTTCTATTTGGCGTGTCTGGCATTCAACATTTTGACATCTTATACGGGATTTTGATAAACATGCCTCACGTTATAATTCAGATAGTTTTCCGATTCAAATGCAAGTGTGTATTATGGTATCCTTAGAGTGACTGCTAAACATTTTTCACAGAAGCTTGTTCCTCGGTATATCGGACCATACCACATTATTAAAACTGTTAACCAAGTTCCGTTCCGCTTAAAAGATTGCCTTACGCGTAAGGTCACTACCAATCAAGCTTCGCAAATTAAATTAGCTGGTCCTGGCTTTCTATAGCTCTCCTGTGCCTTTGTTCGAATTTCTCGCCCTGGTACAGCTAAGGTCATCAGCGCCCTTACAAAGTATAAAATTTACAGTCCAAAAATAAAAGTCCAGTAAAAAACCGCATAATTAAAAAACGGGACACAAACCAGCGATGTACAAAAGGTAAAAAACAAAACACCAATTCCAAAAACGAACACACTAAAAGCATGGTCAATAAAAGAGTAAAACAACGTGTCAAGAACTGTAGAATGCTTGGGACACGAGCGCCAGATGTCCACTGGGGAGTAGATGCCTCATTAAAGACAATATACAATCACACAGTCAAAAGACGCTCAGCACATCAAATGCGTTGGGTAAAACCAATGTCACTGATAAAACTAAAAGACATTCTACAGCACGCGCGTCGTCTGCCCAAACGTTGGCTAGGCCAACAGGCAGACCAACACGAACGCGCAACGGAGCTAAAACCTGAAACTCTGTTAAAATGTGACGCACCGTTAAGGGCGCATCACACTGCTCACAGAGTGGTGCGGGGTCAAAACTGAGCAAGTATTTATGGCTAAAAAGGCAATGTCCGATTCCTATGCGATCTAAAAGTACCTCTTCCCGACGACAAGAACGAGAAGAGGTACCCCAGACTAACGGGAGAGGCTTAACAAATCTGACGAGGGAACAACAGAGGTAAAACTCGGGGTAATAATATCGCCCATTTGGCAGCGCCGTCGGCAGACTCGTTCCCTGAGATGCCCACATGACCTAGAGTCCACAGGAAGGAGACGCAGATGCCAGAGGCACAAAGCGAGTGGAGCAGGTCTAGTATGCGCTGTACGAGAGGGTGGTAATTGTACAGCGCGTTAATACTCTGAAGGGCACTCAGAGAGTCCGTACAAACAACACACTGCCGTAAGTCGCGCCGCTGAACGTATTAAACAGATTGATAAAAACTAAAACGTTCGGCGGTCAAAATTGAACATTGACCCGGTAAACGAAAGGTAAAACTATGATCAGAAACAAAGCCACACCCTACTCCAACATCCGTCTTAGATCCATCAGTAAATATAAAAGGCAAGTCCCCGAATTGCGCCTGCAGTTCTAAAAATTCTGATCCAAAGACTGAAGAAGGGGTCTCATTCTTCGGCAGCGACGATAACCCAAGGTGACAGTGGGCCTCAGCGCACAACCATGGAGGAAAACGCGTATCCCCCCTTGGAAGGGCCGGCCCTGGCGTAACGACCAAATGCCGAAGAAGTTGACGAAATCGAACCCCTGGAGGCAGCAATGCGGAGGAGCTAACTAAATATTGCCGATCAAGCGAATCCTCGTAAAATATCGCGAAGGACGGGTGGCCAGGCAAACTTCAGAGTCGACAGGCATAGCTGCACAAAAGCATCTCACGCCTGAAGGACAGCGGAGGCTCTGCAGCTTCAGCATATAGGCTAGGTACAGGGCTGGTTGGAAAGGCACCTCTAGCGGCTCTTATGCCACGATGGTAAATGGCATTCAATCGACGTAATACAGATGGACGCGCGAATGAATAGACAATGTACCCGCAATCAAGCTTGGACCGGACCAAAGAGCCATAGATGTAGAAGGACGGTCGGATCAGCTCCCCAGGATGTGACACTTAAAACACGTAAAAGATTAAGAGAACGGTCACAGCTTGCTTTTAAAAAGGAAATGTGCGAAATCCAGCTCAGCTTCCTATCAAAGATCAACCCCAAAAATTTTGCCTCGTCTGCAAACGAAAGTATCCCGGGCTCAAGATGGAGAGAGGGCGGAGGGAAAGCCTTCCGGCGCCAGAAATTGATACAGACGGATTCTTAGGCGGAGAAATTAAAGCCGATGGCGTTACTCCAGGCGTAGAGACGGTCGATACAGCCCTGGAGACGGCGTTCGAGTATACAGGGCCGCCGTGAACTGCAATAAATGGCAAAATCGTCAACAAAAAGGGACGATGGAATGCCAGGCGGAATATAATCAACAATTGGGTTGATAGCAATTGCAAAAAGTGTGACTTTGAGTACAGAGCCCTGCGGTGCTCCGTTCTCTTGAATAAAACGACTAGAAAAAACCGAGCCCACACGTACACGAAAGTCGCGGTCCGTCATAAACTTTCGAAGAAATATGGGAAGACGACCGCAAAGATTCCATGCGTGAAGTGTACGTAAAATGCCGCCCCTCCAACAAGTGTCATAAGCTTCCTCTACGTCAAAAAACACAGCAACTGTTTGACACTTTCTCAGAAGTCCGTTCATAATATGCGTCGACAGAGACACCTGACAGTCGACGGTAGAGCGATAGCGACGAAAACCGCACTGAGCGTTCGCTTGAAGTTTCCGAGACTCAAGCCACTATGTCAACCGTCCGTTGATCATACAATCCATCACCTTGCAAATGCAACTGGTGAGGGAGATAGGGCGGTAACTGGAAGGTTGTTGGCGATCCTTCCCAGGCTTAAGTATAGGGACAATGGTGGCTTCGCGCCAAACAAAAGGAAAAAGGCCGTCTTGCCAAATGCGGTTATAGACCTGTAAGAGTAATAGTTTACTGTCGGCTGAAAGGTACTTTAACATCAGGACATGAATGCCGTCCGGCCCAGGAGCGGAGTGCCTAGAGCAATGGAGAGCGTGCTCCAGCTCCCGCATTGTGAAAGGTTCATTATAACACTCCTTATTAGCAGACCGAAAATTAAAGGTCCTTGAGAGTGCGAAAGCCGGCGGAATAATGGTATGAACTGGAAACCGCCTCAAACGCAGCACCCAGAGTGTTAGCAATGGCTGCCGGATCCACTATGGTGGCATTGGATACCTGACGGCCAGACACAGTATAATGCGACACTTTACCGGAGAAGCGACGAAGTTTATCCCAAACAACAGAGGAAGGCGTGAAGCGATTAAAAGACTCGACAAAACGAGTTTAAGATGCCTTCTTTCTATCCTAAATAATGCGACGAGACCTGGCGCGCGAATGTTTAAAAGTAATCAAATCATCAAGCGTAGGTGTCGCCGAAACACCCTAAGCGCAGTCCTACGAGCACGAACGGCGTCCCGACAATCCTCGTTCCACCACGGAACAGGAATACGTCGAGGGCGAGAGGATGATCGGGGAATGGTGCGTTCGGCGGTAGTTAGAATCGTAGACGTAAGGTGCTGCACTATTTGGTTAACGTCAGTGAAGGGCTGGTCCTCAAAACACACGAGGCAGGAATACAATCTCCAGTCCGCTTTTCTGAATAGCCAGGTAGGTACTCTGGAATGCTGGACGTGGTGAGACAAAAGAGAAACGATGTAGGGGTAATGGTCGCTGGTGTAGGTGTCAGCGACGACGTTCCACTGCACACGACTAGCAAGCTGGAGTGAGCAAACAGCAATGTCTAAGTGAGAGAAAGTACCAGAAGAGTCAGCAAGAAAAGTAGGTTCACCTGTATTGAGGATGGAGAGGTTGAACTGATAAAAAATGTCGGAAAGAGGAGTTCCCCTCGCGCAAGCCCTTGGCAAACCCCACAGGGGGTGATGGGCATTAAAATCTCCCAACAGAAGAAATCATGTTGAGAGAGCGGACAGGAGATCTCGAACCGCGTGAGCGAGGGGAGACGATGGAGGTGAATAGACAGAGCAAACAGAAAAGAAAAAGCCGGGCAATTGAAGACTAACGTCAACAGCTTGCAAGTCGGACGTAAGAGCTAGAGTTTGAAAATGAACGTCGTTACGCACTAACATGACACCTCCATGAGCAGGAGCACCCTCATCCGGTTCAAGATCGTGAGGGCAAAGCTTGGTTTCCTGCAAACACACGAACGACCATAGGTGTATGGTAACGCAATAAAAGTTGCAGTTCCGCCCTATGCGATCGTACACCACGTAAATTCCAGGTCAGGATAGCCACGAATAAATGGGATAAACTGTCTACTTAGAAGGGCGGCTTAAAATAATCTTTTGCTTAACCTTTGGGCTCGGGTTTTGGTATAGAGTTGGTCAGACTCCATAGGCTCCTCGAAGGGACGGCCCACGCGCTCAGTGCCAGAAACCGATTCAAGCGCCGTGAATTGGTTCTGGGTGGCAATGGGTGAAGGTGGCCTTCGAAGAGGAGAAGGTGAACATTTCTTACCGCGCGCACGCGGAGGGTCTTTCAGAAAATCTTCTTTAGGAAGTTTCTGCTTTGGCTTCTTTGCAGTACCTTGAGACTTCTGAAACTTAGGACCAGCTTTCGATGGCTTGAAAACAGTACTAGAAACGGACGGCCGGATGGTAGTGGCGGTTAATGCAATCATGGTCCAGGTCTGTGTTTCGGCATCCTGTCGGGGTACCGGCGAGGCAACAACAGAACTAAATGTACCAGATCGCAGGAGAGAAGGTTGGCGCGCATGGTAACGCCTCCGGGCTTCGGCGAAGGAGAGTTTCTCCTTTACCCGGATCTCCTGGATCGCCTTCTCGTCCAAATACCGCGGACAGTTGGCAAATGAAGCAGAATGACACCCTTTGCAATTTACGCAGACGGGGCGGATAAACAGGTACCATCGTGTGAGGGCTCACTACAAGAGGCACAGATGGAAACGGCACTCTTGCAAGAGACATGCGTATGCCCGAAACGTTGGCATTTAAAACAACGCAGAGGTCGAAGAAAATAGGGCCTCACCGCAATGCGTCCGTACCCTGCTGAAATGCTCGTGGGCAGATCGACGCCATCAAATGTTATAAACAGGGTACGAGTGGATACCAATACTCCGTCGCGTTTGGCCTGCACTCGATAAACCGCTGTCACCTTCTGGTCTGCAAGATATTCTACCAGTTCCTCGTTCGATATACCATCGAGGCTATGCGAGGTGATAATGCCTCGACAGGAATTCAAGGTTCGGTGCTTCTCAACACGGATAAGATTGCCGTGGAGAAGCGTGGCGCGCAACAAGGAGTTAGTCTGTTGTTCGGATTTGGTTTGAACCAAGAATGAACCAATCCGAAGACGAGTGCAGGGCTGAACCGCACCTGCAATTGCGTCAATGCCCTTCTGTACAATAAAAGGGTTCACCTTCTCAAACGTTTGACCTTCCTCAGTTCGCGAAATCACTAAGTAACAACCAGTTGTTGGTGGTGCTACTTCTGTTGCAAATACTTTACGGCGCTTGTTACGTATAATGGAGAAAGGGTGCTCCATAGCGAAAGAAATCCTCCACCATTGCAACAGTCACCGACCTCGGGCTCTGACTTCCCGGGCGTTACCCCGGTTTGGGTGAGTGGCCTATCTATACCAAACTCACCCCCGGGTCACACCTCCCAGAACATAGACAGAGGGATCCAATCGCCGTCAGAAGTCAGCAGCTCATGCAATGGCCCCCCGCGGGACTGCAGTTGAACAGTGGATACGAACACATACCCTACATGACGACCTCGGGTGGTGGGGATGACGCCATTACCCACTCACCCAGCTGCGCTCCCAGTGCGCGGGTATCCGTCAGGCTATGTCCACGGAGGAATAAAGTAAAAGGATAAAAGAAACTAAACGTTTGTGGGGGGTTCGCACGCAAGGTAGGCCGTGCGAAGAAGTAAAAGAGATGTGTAAATGGATGGGCGCGGGGCGAAATGTGCATAAATAGAAGAGAAGGAAGAAACGATAGCTTGGGGCGTCATGTAATGAAATGTAATGAAATGCACAGAACGCACGAGGGCCTACCTTGAGTCCCCCGGTCACGAGGACGAACCCACCTTGACCGGACGAGGGTGGAAGGATGATGATGGCGATGATTGGATCGGGAACTCCCGGTGGGCCAAAAAGCGTACTCACATAAGGTGAGCCCCTGGGGAGATTTTTTTGTTCCATTTTGTTCTCCCTGTCCCCTTTTTTAGTTTTCTTTTCCTGTTCCATTTCTTTTCCTTTCTCTCCCCTTTCCCCCGAGGCGTTCTTACTTCATTTTCCCTCTACCTTGTACGTGTTCTTTATCCTTATTTTTCAAGACTTCTTTTTATATATTTATAGTGTGCACAGTTTGGTATTATGGATTACGCCTGACTATTTATCGCATTTTTTCTACTTTGTCTTTTATATTATTGCTTGTAATAGTTTGCTTATTTAAATTGCTGGTTTTACGGAGTACCCTTTAATCATTTCATTTTCCTGGAGCGCTCCAATTCCCGTTGTTCCCTCCTATGCCTGCCTTCTTTTCTATTCGTTTCTTTATTTCCTTAGTTGTGCAAATTTTATTCTTGCAAGGTTGTTACCTAGTTTTATTACTCGGATTGTTACCTGCTCGTCTCCCTTAGTTGTTGTCTTGTCTTTTGCGCGTTGTTTTATGTACGTGTATGCTCATCCTGCTTTCTCAATTTTTGTCTTCGGCTGGTAAGATAGAGATGCGCTCCTCCGTCCTTCCATTTTTTCTTCGTGAGGGGAGGGGATGTTATTGCCTTTTAGGGTGCTCCTCTGATACTAGAGAATCAACAATTACTATACCTCTACCAAAACTACAAGGAATCATGGAGCGAATATCACTTGAGATTGCATTATATTACAAGAAGCCGCATTCTTTTAGCTACAGCGCTCTTACGCTTGGCGTCCCACACGAGACAAGCGGTTTACAAGTTTGCCGCAGTAGGTAAGGGACAAGATGCTCGCAACAGGTACCCTTTCTCCTCGGCCACTTCAGCTGAGAGGTCATCCTCCTGAAACAACAAACCAGAGAGAGAAATTAATCTGGTCGAAACAGGAACATGAAAACAGCTCTCAGAACCATACTAGGTTCAGGAAATAACACGGCGCTATACGTCTGGTTTCGTGCTTTTCTAAATTAATCAGCCTGTTTTCTTTGTAAGTAGACTTTCCAAGTTATAACCTGAAAACGTATAAGTGCGTGTTTTCAGAGTGCTGTATTATTCCCGGTTAGAACAGGAGGCTAAATGAAAACATTTGTTTATTCAGAAGAAGCATTTGCAACTAATAGGAATTTTAAACCATTTGAATTGGCGACTAAATCTGAGTTTCAAATTATTAAATGGGGATGAATTTTACCTTTGTTTGTTGCAACTCACATGTATGTCAATTGTTTATGTTAAATTTTAGAAGCATGATGTTCTCGCCTTATAATCTGGCTTCTGGATGGGCTAAAGGGAAAGCTTAAACAAAAGCTGGTCTCTTAATATAGGTTATAGAACAGAAGGTGACACTATGTCCTACATAGATCTAATGTAACTATCAACCCCAGGAGTACGGGATGAAGTACAGGAACCGCAGAAGCCTATACCCCACCAAGACGCGTGGAGTCCCTAGCAGCTACAGGGGTCTTTCATTTAATGAATTAGATTTAGTTTACTAAAGGTTTTTGAACATTTAAATTTTGTAAACATTTAATGACCGTACCGCACTTCCTTTCGCCCGTTAAACAACGCTGAGATTAATTAGTATTAACAATGCTGGTATGTAGTCAAAATAAAAAATATTACATAAAGCTTACGATGCGCTGAAAGCTCAAGGAAAGTGCGCAATAAATGAAAAAGTAAATTTATACCGAGTTTTATTTATGGACGCTCTTTAGCTACTATGGTCCGTAGCGTCTCATTATATTGCGCGTGAAAGACCGGTAATTTTTCTCAGAAGCCTCTATCAGGCGTGAGGTTCTTTTACGTGCCGTAAATCTACGACACGGGACCACCGGCTTTACTTCCCTTCCGAAGGAAGCCATGCTAAGGATTTTTAAGCCTGAAAAACCCATCGCCCTCCGCCGGGTTTGAACCCGCGTAATTTTGCTGAGAGGTCTCAAAGCCAGTTAGGTCAGTTTAATCAAGTGACGTCTGCTCCCCAGGGGCTCACATCTGGCGAGTATGTGGATGGCGACCACAGGGTCCTAGTTGTGACTGACATTTCTTCCACTTGCTTGTGTCCGTCTCCTATCTCTTTCTGTCACTTGGCCATCTCTTATTTCGTCTTGTTTCCCTTTCAACCTCTTTCCTGCTCTATAATTTTTCTTCTTTTCTGTTGGCAAGTGGAATGGGAGTGATGAGTCCTGCAAGATTGAGAAAGGTCATGATAGACACAAATCTGTATGAGCTTCCTCTGCCGAAGTCTTGCATTGCTACTTGACTCGCCATCCTCCTCGTGGTGGTAGTGTACCATGAGTATGGAAATCTAGGCCTTACTGCTACAAACAAGCTCCAAAGATGTCAGTTAGTGGGACAGGTAGTACTTGACCTTCCGGCCCAGCTGAAATTACATGAGATAGTCGATTCAGGGATCTCAGACAGGGTTATATCCCGCGGCAAGCCCAGCTGTCTCCTTGCTACACGAAGGATGGGGTAATTGCAGGTAATGCAAACCAAAACTTTCGGTGATCTTTCTGGGTCCCTGGAAGATCACCACTGAGTCTGCAGCTACTCAATCTGCATCAAACCTCAGTTCATGAGAGGCTGAGACCTACTCGCAAGTAGAATAATATTGATCGATGAGATTTCACATTTTCACACAAAAGCGTCGATGAAACTACCAGGAAGCTCGAGATGCATAAGGTAACAAAACTCACCAATGCTCAAAAGAAGACCAAACGTAAAGAAAGATTGACCTCTCAAGTCGCTGAATGGGACCACCAGAAGTAGAAAAAGAAGAAAGTTAAAACCAAATCCTTGCCACAGAAAGAATGCGAAGCTTCCAAGAGTGGTACTAAACGTAGCCACTATGAAACACACTCCCCCAAAAAGGAGACTAAAAGGCTTAAACAGGACTCGGAAGGACAAACCTCTTAACCCTTAGGTTATTATAAAGAAATGAATGGTAAGAAAATAGCAGTGGTTTTGGAAAACATTTCATGACAGTAAGCTATCTGATGAACAGATTGACCAAACAAAAGTAGCCATGACAGAAGAATTTAAAATTCTGGGACATGAAGAATACCCTCAATTTGCAGCCTCATATCAAGAAACGGGTGCTTTAGTACTGGTATGTGCAAATGAGGAAACAAATGATGAGATGCGGTTTAGGGGCGCTAAACAGCTAAGATCATCAGCGCCTTTACAAAGTATAAATTTAAAATCCAAAGATAAAATACGAGTAAAAATCCACATAGTCAAAAACATTATAAAAAGCCATCAAAACTTAAAACCACCACAAAAAACAGGGTGAATAAAACACGAGTAAAACGACGTGTCAGGAACTGTAGAACGCAAGGGACAAGAGCGGCATATCTCCGCCGGGGAGAAGAGTCCCCATTAAAGCACACAGTATAGTCATAAAACTAAAAGACGCTCAGTGAATCAAATGCATTGGCTAAAACCAATTTCACTGATAAAACGTACAAGACATTCTACACTATGTGCGTCGTCTGCCAAAACGTTGGGTAAACCAACAGGCAGACACACACGAACGCGCAATTGAGCTAAAACCTGACACTCCGTTAAAATGTGACGCACCGATAAGGGTGACGCACACCGCTCACAGAGTGGTGCGGGGTCACCACTAAGCAAGTGTTTATGACTAAAAAGGCAATGTCCGATTCGAAGTTGTGTTAAAATGACTTCTTCCCAGCGAGAAGAGGTGGCCCAGACAACCGGGAGAGGTTTAACCTCCCGTAACTTGTTCCCCCCGTCCATTGATCGCGCCAAAGCGAGAGGATGCGGTGCAGTAAAATAACATAAAAATCAGTAGAGGGAACAACAGAGGTAAAACTTCTGGGCGATAAAATTGCCGATTTGGCAGCTGCGTCGGCAGACTCGTTCCCTAAGATGCCCTCATGACCTGGAATCCACAAGAGATGCTGATGCCAGAGGCACCAAGCGAGTGCAGCAGGTCAGGTATGCGCTGTACGAGGGGGTGGTAATTGTACAGCGTGTTAATACTCTGAAGGTCACTCAGAGTCTGTACAACCAACGCATTGCCGTAAGTCGTGCCGCTGAATGTATAAAACAGATTGATAAATTCTAAAAGGTTCGGCGGTAAAAGTCAAGCATTGCCCAGGTAAACCAAAGGTAAAACTATGCTCGCCAAAACAAAGGCACGTCCTGCTCCAACATCAGTCTTACATCCATCAGTATATAGAAAATGAAAGTCCCCGAATTGCGCCTGTAGTTCTAAAAACGCTGATCTAAGGACTGAAGAAGGGGTCTCATTCTTCGGCATCGACGTTAACCCAAGATGACAGCTGGCCTCAGAGCGCAACCATGGAGGAAAAAGCGTTTCCCCCCTGGGAAGGGCCGGCGCTGGCGTAACGTCCAAATGCCGAAGCTGTCGAAATCGAACCCCTGGAGGGAGCAATGTAGAGGAGCTAACTAAATATTGCCGATCAAGCGAATCTTCGTTAAATAACTCGAAGGACGGGTGGACAGGTAAGCTTGAGAGTCGACATGCATAGCTGCACAAAAGCACCTCAAGCCTGGAGGACAGCGGAGGCTCTGCAGCTTCAGCAGACAGGCCGGGTACAGGGCTGGTTGGAAAGGCCCCTGTAGCGACACTTATGCCACGATGGTGAATGACATTAAGGCGACGTAACACAGATGGACATGCCGATGAATAGACAATGCAACCGTAATCAAGCTTGGACCGGACCAAACAGCAATATAGACGCAGAAGGATGGTCCGATCAGCTCCCCAAGATGTGCCACTTAAAAGACCTAAAATATTAAGAGAACGGTCACACTTTGCTTTTAAAAACGAAATGTACGAAGTCCAGCTCAGCTTTCAATCAAAGATCAACCCCAAAAGTTTCACCTCGTTTGCAAAGGGAAGGACCTCCGGCCCAAGATGGAGAGAGGGTGGAGGGAAAGCCTTCCTGCGCCAGAAATTGATACAGACTGATTTCTCGGCGGAAAAATTAAAGCCGTTAGCGTTACTCCAGGCGTAGAGACGGTCGATACAGTTCTGGAGACGGCGTACGAGCAGACAGGTGCGTCGTGAACTGCAATAAATGGCACAATCGTCGACGAAAAGGGACCAGGAAATGCCAGGTGGAATACAATCAACAATGGGGTTGATAGCAACCGCAAAAAGTGTGCACTGAGTACAGAACCCTGCGGTACACCGTTCTCTTGAATAAAACGACCAGATAAAACCGAACCCACACGTACACGAAAGACCGGTCCGTCATAAACTCCTGAAGAAATATGAGAAGACGACTGCGTAAATTCCAAGTGTTAAGTGTACGTAAAATGCCGCCCCTCCAACAAGCGTCATAAGCTTTCTCCAGGTCAAAAACTCAGCCACTGTTTGACACTTTCTCAGAAAGCCGTTCATAATATGCGTCAACAGACACCAGATGGTCGACGGTAGAGCGATGTCGACGAAATCCGCACTGAGCGTTCGCTAGAAGTTTCTGAGACTCAAGCCACCATGTCAACCGCCCGTTGATCTTGCGCTCCATCACCTTGCAAATTCAACTGGTGAGGGAAATAGGGCGGTAGCTGAAAGGTAGTTGGCGATCCTTCCCAGGCTTAAGTATAGGGACAACGGTAGCTTCGCGCCAAGCTGAAGGGAAAACGCCGCCCTGCCAAATACGGGTATAGACCTGTAAGAGAAAGAGTTTACTGCCGACTGAAAGGTGCTTTATCAGGACATGAATACCGTCCGCTAAAGTTACTTGCTCTGAGATGTGATGCTGCTGTGAGGTTCTGTTATAAATTCCACAATTGCATGATACTGATCATGAATTAAACTTAATGCTGTACTTAAACCCTTATCACAATTGTTGTATTCATATGGACTTGTGCTATCATGAATTAAATTGTAAGGCTTAAAATCTGCTTAGCAGTTATTACACCTATCACATTGGAACAGTTCTTTCTCTTAATGAAATAGGTCATGTCTTCAAAGAACATGTTTAATCAAACTTGTTGCTTTGGCCTCCTGCCATCATGAACTAAATTATAGGTTTTAAAATATGCACTTACCACATTTAAACAGCTCTTTCTCCCTAATAAACCAAGTTATGGCTTCATAGTTTTTATGACAGAGTAAATCTCTTATGATACCTGTTGTACTGGCCTTCTGCCATCAGGAAGTAGTATAAGTCCCGGATGAGCCAATTGGATTATCGTTATTGCAATTGGCTCATCCGGGACGAGATAAAAGAATTGAGGATTAGGGAAAGATGAACGAAAAACAGGAAGTGACGTGGAGGGCTTTGATTGGTAAAAATAAGACGAAATGTGATTGGTTCGTTAATTCGGGTGGAAGATGAAGGAAGGAAGATAAAAGAGTATGGAGGACACGTGATGGAGAGGAGCGAAACGGCGAGGTGTTGTCTGTGCGGAGGTCGGGACTGAAAGAGGGAAAAGATGGCGAACGAGGGATAAAAAGTATAACAGAAAGTGACGTGTGAAGTTGTGATTGGTGGGAATAAGAAGTGATGTTATTTGTGGAAAGGAACAAATGGAAGTTGTTGATTGGTAAGCATAATAGAGATTATGATTGGTGGAAAGAAAAAGGTGTGGGAGTGGGGTATATTGGAGGTGATGGGAAAGGTACGTTTTCCTACCAACAAGATTTGCAAAAGCCTCTCCAGAACTCATCAGCAATTTTTGAACGTTGGATGGTAGTTTTCTTGAGTGGATAGAGAGATGGGGCGATATGAGATGCGGTGGCGAAAATGGGAACTAAACAAGATGGCGGAGACAAGAGGCCTAAGGACGAGTTAATTTCGAGGTTAGTGGTCAACATGGCGGACACAAGAGGTGGGGGCAAGGAGACGCGGTGGTGAGAATGGGAACTAAAAGAAGATGGCGGAAGCAAGAGCTTAGAAGAGCAGATTTTGAGGTTAAAATAGTGGGAACTAAAAATGGCGGAGGGTCGGCGACAAGGAGATGCGGTGGCCAACGTGTGAACTAAACAAGATGGCGGACGCAAGAGGATGGTAAGGAGATTTGAGGTTAAGATTTTTAGGTTAAAACAGGACGTAAGCATGGGAACGAAATCCAAGATGGCGAAGGCAATGGTGTGGACGAGGAGATGTGAGGCTCGGTGGCGAAAATGGGAACTAAACAAGATGACGAAGACAAAAAGTTTAAGGACGAGGAGATTTTGAGGTTAGTGGTGAACATGGCGGGCGCAAGAGGTGGGGGCGATGAGATTTGAGGTTAAGATTTTTAGGTTAAAACAGGACGTAAGGGGAACTAAATCCAAGATGGCGGAGGCAAGGGTGGGATGAGATGTGAGGCGCGGTGGTAAAAATGGGAACTATACAAGATGGCGGAGGCAGGAAGTCCAGGTTAAAAAATATGAGGTAAACGTGGAGAACTTAAACCAAGATGGCGGAAGCGTAGTGGTGAAAATGGGAACTAAACAAGATGACGGAGGCAAGAAGTCGAGGGACGAAGAGATTTGAGGTTAGGGTCAACATGCGAAAGATGCCGAACGCGACAGATGGTGACGATGAGATTTGATGTTGTGAAAACTAAACAAGATGGCGGACGCGCGTGTTCAAGAAGATTTCACAAAAGAAAGAATAAATATCATACCTTGAACGAGAATGGAAGCAGCCAAGTAAATAACACGAAAGTTGAAAACACAAAAGAGCGCGGAAATATGCTTGTGTAAAAAGGAAGGCAGGAAGTGACGTGGCATGTTATGATTGGAGAAAATAAGACGATTTATGATTGGTGAAAATAAAACGTGATTGGATTGGACAAAGGAATAAATAAGGCGAAGTGAAGGTGATTTGCGGCGGTATTGACGATAGCCGTGATCGTTAACGCGTCTGTTGGGATTGAAACCCAGTACCAAAACCCAATACATTAAAAAGTTACTCTTTGAACCTTCGTTTTGAATGTGACATCACAACTTCGAATTAAACGTGAACTTTAACGGTATTTTAAATAGGAATGTTGGTGGAATGTGGACTTCTTTTTTACTTTGGGACTCAAACCCGGTACCAGAACACTAAACTATGTATTTCTACGGCAACGCTATTTTAAAATGTGGTGGAATGTGGAGTTTGTAGTTTGGGACTCAAACCCAGTACCAAAACACCAAAGGATATATTCCTACGCCAAGCAGGCCCGAAAAATAATTATGCGTGTGGTAGTTACCTCTTACTGGTGTTGATGCGTCACCAAAAGCGCAGCAGCTTCACGCGACGCGAAAAAATAAAAGCAAACTGTTTTTGAAAATGCTTAACCAGCTTTAAGATCAACCAACATCACTACGCACTGATATACCTGGGTTTTTTAAAGCGGTACAGACGCCCTTTGCACAGACGTGATTTAACTATACCAAAAACCTGGTACTGGACCATCGTAATGGTCGCTAGCGTACGTAGGAGCAGGGTTCTGATTGCCGGTCGAAAGCGGTCAAAAAAGTGTACGACGCAGGTATTCACAGTAGCTACCGTCGAGGTGTGAATGATTTGAGATCACCGCCATTTAGATAGTACATAGTAGGATCCACGAGGCCGGGGACACTGGGTTCCGCGGAACTTCCACCTACCATGGTTTGAGTAGCCATGGAATGATCTACCTGGCCGTGCAGCGGCAGAAGTGGAGGGGATGGCAAAAGTTGGTTGGAAACTTCGCCCGGCGGCCATGTTGTTGTGTGGAAGGTGGCTTCCGTCATCTTAACCAGGCTTTTTCCACCTACCATGTTGCTGCTGATGGTGCGGTTGGCGGCCATATTCGACAGTTTATTGCAATGCGTGCAACAAGGGCACACAGCCACTTGTTGCTCGCGTCGGAAGTTTGTGCGTGATTTTTCTCAGATTTTATGCACCGCACAACACAAAATCACTACACACGCCACTGATAGTTTTAAATATTTCACACTGATGTTGAAGTTGTGGCGGGGCACTGTTTTTAACTGCACACGCACTTAATAAATCACATAGCCGTGCGGAAATACTTAACTTTCCGCGAAAAGCGCTAGTGGTAGTGCAAGCTCAACCACTATTAGCAACATGTAGCAAGCGTTATAGTTCTGCTCGCGTTAGTCTTTCCTCCTACCATGTTGTTGTTGTTGTTGATGGTGCGGTTGGCGGCCATATTTGACAGTTTATTGCAATGCGTGCAACAAGGGCACACAGCCACTTGTTGCTCGCGTGGAAAGTTTGTGCGTGATTTTTCTCAGATTTTATGCACCGCACAACACAAAATCACTACACACGACACTGATAGTTTTAAATATTTGACACTGATGTTGAAGTTGAGGCAGGGTACTGTTTTTAACTCCACACGCACTTAATAAATCACATAGCCGTGCGGAAATACTTAACCTTCTGCGAAAAGCGCTAGTGGGAGTGTAAGCTCAACCACTATTACCAACATGTAGCAAGCGTTATAGTTCTGCTCACGTTAGTCTCGGAGAAAACAGTAAAAGAACGATTCTCATGCGCAGCGGAAGCAGCAGTACGTGAATGACCGAGTGCTGATGAAGCACTCGATGTGCGTTACAATATGGCTGCCGCGGTTAAAGAGCTGCAAACTGCGCGATAACTTGAAAAATGACCGTGTGAACGGTTGCTGATACAGCAGCCGCGTTTAAAGAGCTGCAAACTGCGCGATAACTTTAAAAATGGCCGTGCGAACGGATGCCCATCAGCGAGAAAATCTTTTAAATGCGGTTTTATGGTCGATGGTAGGGAAAAGTGCAGCGGTGGATGGATGGATGGTGTGACCGGAAATGACTGCGATTACAACTTGGCAAGTTGTGGCGAAATAAGGCGTCAGGATTTTTAATGAGGCATTTAACTCGACGCGCATGCTGAAACTGCGGCTGCGATAAGCGAACTTATAAAAACCCAGTGCCAAGAGCAGCCGCCCGTAGTGAGAAACGGGAGCGATAGTGGATTTTGCTGTAAAATCGTGCTATTTTACGTGATATAAGTTTTAGAGCAATACGCGCACATGTGCGGGTGTCTTCATCGATCGGTATTGACCATCGCCCTAGTGATAACAGAACATACGCCGCAGCAGTTGTTCCCAGAGTGTTAAAGCCGAGAAAAATAGTTTAAAATAAAAACAAAATAGCAGCAGCACTTTGCAGGCAAAGAGCGATCGGTGTATTTGGACGATAAGATGGAGCCGCAACCCGGGGGAAGTCGCGATGACACCTTGCAGCCTACGTTCGAAATTATAGGGCACAAGCAGAGAATGCTGCCAAGGCTTTTTTCCGGCTTTACAGAGTCGCAAATTACCGTAAACCCGGTCCCCAGAGATGTTAACCCGGAGCAATGGGTATCGCATTTGTTTAACGATATTCTAAACTTTGCGAAAGAACCTGTTAGAAAACGAACCCGGATATTTAGGCATATCCATAACACACGAAAAGGAGGCGTCTAAAGCCTTCAATATAAGCGTAAGGCGCGTAGAGCAATTGAATGCGGATGTCATTGTTCGAAGCATCGAAAAAGTAATGCAAAGTAACCAACAATTCTTGCTAAGCGGGCCTCTTCATGTAACGTTTGTGTGGACCAAGGAGGTCTCGGGTTCGTGCCACCAACCTTGCGATGCCTGTAGGGACAATAAAGGCATTGTCGAAATAGCCAACAAAGACAACTTGTGTTTAGCAAGAGCCATTGTAGTTAAAGCCAAAGTGGATCGCGACGTCAACTATAAAACGATGACGCGCTCCGACTATCTGCAAAAATCGAAGGCCGTAGCCTTGTGTGCGAGCATCGGTCAAGGCCGCGACAGCTGTACGATAGATGACGTCAGACGCTTTGACGCTGCGTTAAAGGGCTACGCTGTGACGGTGTTTGGCGATCATACGGGGAAGCACGTGCTGTACGCGTCGGATAAGAAATGCGATAAATACATTGACGTCATGCTCCACGCCGGGCACTTTAATGCTATCGTGAACCTTCACAAGTGCTTTAAATGCAAATGGTATTGCCGCCGGTGTCATTATCCCTCGGCACACAAAAAAGAATTTCATAGGTGCGACGCCAGGTGTGCTAAATGCCATCAGCAGTGCGATGCGCGATTTGACGCCTACATACGCTGCGCCGGGTGCAACGGAGATTTTAAGGGGCCGACATGCTTTGCAAACCACGCAAAGAAAGGCGTTTTTTACCCAAAGGCGCTGTCGGTGTGCGATGTAGAAAAGGTGTGCACGTCTTGCAATAAGCTCGTGAATGCGAGGCACAGAAAAACCGTGCACGAGTGCGGGGAAAAGTACTGCTATCATTGCAAGACACACGTGAATTCTAACCACATGTGCTATATGCAGCCGTATGCCGCAAAGAACAAAAGAAACCGGTACGTGTTTATGTTTATCGACTTTGAATGCACGCAAAACATTCCATATACCGGCAGAAAGGACACATACCAGCATGTACCTAACTTGTGCGTGTTGTACCAAGCCTGCCCGCTCTGCATCGACGAACGCCACAAGACGGCATACTGTACCGAATGCGGTTGCAAAGAATGGGTGTTTATGGACGAGCCCGTGAAGCAGCTTTTCGAACACATCGCGCAGGCGAGGTTCGAAGCCTGGGACGTCTACGTCGTGGCGCATAACCTCAGAGCTTACGACGGGCAGTTTTTATTAAAGTACATGGTGGTGCACTTAGACTGGGCGCCGGAGCTCATCATGAACGGGAACAAGATCTACAGGATGAGGTACGGTGACGTCACATTTCTAGACTCGCTCAACTTCATACCCATGCCACTCTCCCGCTTTTCCAAGACCTTCGGATTGAAGGAATGCAAAGGTTATTTCCCGTACCTGTTTAACACGAAGGAAAACGAGCAGTACGTGGGTTCGATTCCCGACAAAAAGCATTACTGTCCAGAGGGCATGTCGGCGGAGGGTCGGAAAGCCTTCGAGCAGTGGCACGAAGAAAAGGCGTCCTCCGGGTACGTCTTCGACATGAGGGCGGAAATGGTGGCGTATTGCAAGATGGACGTATTTCTACTCAGTCAGGGAGTTTCCAAATTCAGAAGGGAATTCTTGGACGAGAACGGAATAGACCCGTTCAGAGAATGCGTCACCATCGCGCAGGCGTGCATGTGCGTGTATAGAAAGCGCTTCATGCCGCTTAAAAAAATTGCCCTCTTGCCAGCGGGCGGGTATCGACTAGCGGACCGGCAGTCTCGCGCCGCATGCATATGGCTAACTTGGCTAGAGATGCAAAACCGCATCGTCATCCAGCACGCCATGCGAGGACGCGAAGTTAAAATCGTGGGGCACAAGGTGGACGGGTACAGAGAGGCTGAAAAAACCGCGTACTTTTTCCACGGCTGCAGGCGGTGCTTTCACAATCGCCATGCGGTGATATACAACTCGGGACACGAAACCATGACCTCCAGGTTAGAGAGCACCGAGAAGGTCACGGCCAAGATCAAGGCCGCCGGCTACGCCGTGGTGGAAATGTGGGAGTGCGAGTTCAACGCCGCGATGGAGGCCAACCAGGACCTCGCGCGCCACGCAAGGGACTTTGCGGTACCGGAACCCCTGAACCCCAGAGACGCCTTCTACGGAGGTCGCACCAACTGCACCAAGACGTACTGCGAGGCGAAGGGGGATAGCAAGATCTACTACTACGACGTATGCAGCCTGTACTCGTACGTGAACAAGACGAAGCCCTACCCCGCGGGCCACCCAAAGATCCACGTGGAACGATTCCCGCGCTTGGAAGACGTGGGGGGCGGGTTGGTGAAGTGCGAGGTTCTACCGCCGCAACACCTGTACCACCCGGTGCTACCGGCGCGCATCGGCGGCAAGCTCATGTTCCCGCTATGCCGCGCTTGTGCGGAGGCGGAGAACCAAGACGAGTGCCACCACGGAGAGCGCGAGAGGGCGTTGTCGGGTACCTGGGTGATCGACGAGATGAAGGTCGCCCTGGAGGAGGGGTACCGTCTCCTCAGGGTCCACGAGATCTGGGAGTACGACGTGGTGCGGCATGAACCGACCACCGGAGCCAAGGGTCTCTTCGAGGACTACGTGAATCAGTTCTTGAAGATCAAGACCGAAGCCTCCGGCTGGCCCTGGGATTGCGATGACCCTGCCGCAAAGCAGCAGTACGTGGAGCAATTCTTCGAGCACGAAGGCGTCGCCCTGGATCCCCACGCCGTCGCCACCAACCCCGGCAGGCGGGAACTGGCCAAGCTGATGCTCAACAGCTTCTGGTGCAAACTGGGGCAGAGGGAAAACCTCCCCACGTGCGAGCTGGTGGACCGGTACGACCGCCTCCTGGAGCTGCTCAACGACCCGGGCGTGGAAGTGCAGACCTACGTGCCCGTCACCGACCGGATCATGTACGCTGTGTGGAGGTACTGCGAGCAGCGCCGCAAGGTCAACCCCACCGCCAACGCCGTCCTGGCGGCCTACACCACGGCTCACGCGCGCCTGGTGCTCTACTCCTACCTCAAGAGGCTGGGAGAACGGGTCTGCTACTTCGACACCGATTCCGTCGTCGTCGCCGCTCCGGGTGACTGGACGCCTCCTGGGGGACATGACGGACGTGCTGGAGAAGTACGGGCGGGGCTCTTACATCGCCCGGTTCGCCTCCACGGGGCCCAAGAGCTACTGCATGGAGATCGTTTGCCCCGAGACGGGCAAGACCTCGGTGTGCAAGGAAAGGGGATCACGCTCAATTCGGGCAACCTGGAGCTGGTGAACGCCGAGGTGATTCGCGACGTGGTGCTGAGGGACAACGACCGTGCGGTGAAGCTGGCGGGCACGCAGATTTCGCGGAAACCGTCTTGGACGGTCGTCACCGAACCCAGCTCGAAGACGTTTAGGATGGTGGTCAACAAGCGCGTTCTCGCCGGCGATCACGATTCCTATCCCTACGGTTTCAAGAGGAACGCATAAATGAGACGTCTAGAACCGCGCCAAAGTCATTTCGAACCGGGCGCCCCTGAGGAGACGATGCCCGGTCCCCGGGACCTGGGGCGATTCGAGTTTCCCAGCACGATGCTCGTGGCAGGGCCGTCGCGCTGCGGCAAGTCGACCTTCGTGAAAAACCTGTTACGCCACGCGCACCGGATGTTCGACGTGTGCCCCAGGAGGATGCTGTGGTGCCACCCTCCGGAGTATTCGCCGAGACTCGAACCCTCGGCTCTGCGTTGCGAGACCCACGCGGGCATACCCGAACTTGCTTCGGTGGGCGAGAACGACCTCGTCGTCCTCGAAGATCTGATGCTAGAGGGGGGCGGGAAGGACGTGTCCAATTTTTTCACCAGAGACTCCCATCACAAGCGCTTCGGCTTCGTCTACATCCTGCAGAACGTGTTTCCGCAGGGTCAGAAATATCGCAACATCTCTCTGAATGCAAACTACGTCGTGGTTTTCAAGAACCGGGACAAGATGCAGATCGATAGACTGTGCCAGCAGATCAAACCCAGGAACTCTAGGTTTCTCTTGGAGGCCTTCGAGAAGGCCACCGAACGCCCTCACGGGTATCTCGTGTTGGACTGCACTCAGTACACGCCCGCCCGATACAGGTATCGAACCGGCGTGCTGCCGGGGGAAAACCTCTCTTATTTCGTACCCAACTGAGACCGCCGAGAGGTCTCGGGTTCGTTTCGTTCTATATTGCTGCTTTATTGCGCGGCTTTCCCTGGCAGGGTCTTACCCGACTGAGGCCGTTGATTTTAAATAAAAAGTACCGCTTTGGGAGCGAACGTCATTATCGCGCAAGCATGGCTAGAGGTAGGTTAAGGCTTGCGACGCTGACCAGTCCTCGCATAGCGAGACAGCACGGTAATTTGACGGCTCTGGCCAAGGCGAAGGCCCCTCTGCGCAAAAAGTTGTTAAAAATGCCGATGGCGATCTGATCAAGGCCATTTGCGAATGTATGCTCAACGTGTGCAGAGGTCACGTGCAACTTCCCGCAAAGTGCTTGGGTCGCCTAAAGAAGCACAAGGCTTCTTGGAGGAAGTTGACGGATAAACGGGTTCCTCTGAAGAAGAAGAGCATCTTGGTTCAAAAAGGTGAATTTTTGCCGGCATTTCTCCTACCCGTCTTGGCTTCGCGCTAGTGTCGAAATTAACATGATGAAGTACGGCAAGCAGATCCTCGTTGTACCGCAACCAAAGACCGTCGATAAGCTTCACGATATAGACCGCACCATATCCAGATTGGTTAAAGAAATTCAGAACCTCCAGAGCGCAAAGCTCTCTGCCGACGAAAAGTGGCGGCTCGTAAAATATAAATTGGACAGCTACCTCGATCTCGTGGCATAAGTCAGAAAGCCCTTCCTTGGCGAAAGCAAAAGCGACGACGACGACGATTACGAAGACGTGTACGAACGCGTGCCGGTGAAGGAGGTCGAACCCCGAACCATAAAGGTCAACCTCCTCTCGCCTCGCAAAAAGAAGAGGGCAAACCCTGCCACTCCGAAAAAGAAATCGAAATCGCCTTCCGCGTCGTACCACTTTCGCAAACGAGTATGGCAACCCCTGTACAAGTAAAGCATGAAGGAATGGAAGGCGCTAAGGCGATACTATGCCAAACCGGACCACTATGCCAGTTTGGGTACGGTCAAGCCCCTTCGAAAGGCCACGGGTGCGTCTAAGGCGAACATCGAGTCCTTCCTTCAAACCCAGGACAGTTACACTCTGCACAAACCGGTCAGATAGCGGTTCCCCACCAGATATTATCACGTGACGAATATGGACGATCTTTGGGAGGCCGATCTAAACGTCATGAACAGCGTGAGGGAACATAAAAAACCTTACGTGTACATTCTGACCGTTATCGACGTATTTTCCAAATATGCTTGGGCCGTACCCCTGAAATCGAAGCTGGGTACCGAGGTTGCGCAAGCGTTTCGCTCCATACTCTCCCAACGCGTACCCAGGGTCCTCCAAACGGACAAGGGAACCGAGTTTACCAACAAGACTTTTCGCGACTTTCTGAAGAAACACGACGTGAAACATTACACAACCAAAAATAACGTTAAAGCCAGCGTCGTGGAGCGCTTCAACCGCACCTTAAAAACCAAGATGTGGAGGTATTCCACGCACAAAAACAGTTACAGATACCTGGAGGTCCTTCCGGCCTTACTCGAGTCGTACAATAGCTCGCATCACAGGTCCATAAAAATGGCTCCGAAGGACGTGAACGAATCTAACATTTTACGAGTGTACCGCAATCTCTACGGAAATAGGACCCTACCTCGCGCAGGGAAACCCAGATTTTCCGTGGGCGATCACGTGCGCATCTCTAAAGAAAAAATGAAATTCGACAAGGGGTACGAGCAGAATTGGACGGACGAAGTATTTCGGATAGCCGAGGTGGTACGCGGTCGGCCAGTGGTATATAAGTTGAAGGATCTGGCCGGAGAAGCCATAGACGGCATATTTTACACCGAGGAGCTACAAAAGGTCGCGCTTCCTCGGACTTTTAAGATCGAACGCGTTTTACAGACCAAGGGCCGAGGGCGCAACAAGCAGGTTTTGGTAAAGTGGAAAGGGTATCCGGCAAAGTTTAACTCGTGGGTTCTGGCTTCGACCATCGATTCGATATGATTAAGACGAAGCCCTTCTTCATCACTCTCGTGAGCAACGCTTCCATGGAACACTTTACCGACAACACCACGGCCAGATTTTCAAACATCTTGCCCGAGAGAATCGTTCTGCAGGGAGAATGGGAGGTCGCCCTGCAAAAGGTCAGGTATCCGGTGAAATTTTATAACCTTTCGCGAGACGATGCCCGTTTGGTGGGCACCAAGTACACCATGACGCTCCTCCCCACGCATTCCAAATTCAGCCTGGAAATGCCGCAAGGCATCGTGCACAATCCCAAAGACTTGGTGAACCTCGTCAACGCCGTTCTACTCGAACACTTGCACGTGGAAAACTTCTTCCTCTTCGACGAGCGCAAGAAGACGGTGGGCGTGAATGCCGCCGTCGCCCATCCCGAACCACTACCCGACATTCCGTTCGACGGGTTTGTGGAAAATGTCGCGCACACGGTCGTACCGTACGCGGTCGGCGAATACGAAGCTTTGAACGATGCGCCCCACCAGAGACCCAAGCCGAAACAGAAACCGAAGCCCCCGGCTTCGGGGCAGCAGAAACCCGCGGCGGCTCGACCCGTCAGACCCGCGACATCTACCACAAAACCCAAACCAGACGTTTCAAAATCGGAGGACCCTCCGGGACCTCTACACCGCATCCACAGTTTGCTCTTAACGCCCGCTATGGCAAAAATGTTGGGTTTCGAGCCCTACGTCATCAACGTCATTCTCGAAAAAGCTCCTAAACACCCCGTAGATCCTTATATGGGGTTTCCTTACGAAATGTTCATCTATTGTAATCTAGTGACCCCGCAAGTCGTGGGCGACACCTTCGTCCAAGTCATAGAGAGCGCGGCCGTGGAATACGAAAGAAGCAACAACACTTACATGAGCGACGAAAAGACGTTTTTTCCCCAAAATTGGGTACCCTTGATTCAGCAAGACTTCAAGACGGTCAACATAGATTTAAGGAACGGTTACGGCGATCTCTTGCCATTCGCCGACGGATTTTCCTCTACTATAGTTCTCGCTTGTCGTCCAAAACAGGCGTAATGGACGTGCACGCCGTGACACGGTACTACCTCAATCAGGCCGGCGGCGCGTTCGACGATCGCGATTTCATTCTCTACAGGGGCAAGCGCTACCTAAGAGGCAGCGGTCTCTTTTCAGCCCTCGGAGGACTCTTCAGAAGGTTGCTACCGTTTTTAAAGAGCGGAGCAAAAGCAGTCGGAAAAGAGGCCTTAAAGGCGGGCGCTCACGTTCTGTCCGATGTGGCTGTCGCGGGAGCAGCGCCAAAGGAAGCGCTCCAACGGAGGCTCAAGGAGTCCGGATACAATTTAAAGCGAAAAGCCGACGAAAAGCTCGATGCCATGCTCGGTTCCGGCGCCAGGCGCCTCAAGAGAATAAAACCGAGCAAATCCAAAAAGAGCAAGCAGTCGAAGCTGAAACGCGGTAGGCGTAAGGTGCTAGACGTATTTTCGTAATGGCAGACGCGGCCGTCCACATGAGTTCCGAACTGGACCTCTTTACAGAGGTGCCGGTTCAGATGAGCATCGAGGAGTCACGGTTCCTATACCTAAACCCTCAAAACACTTTAATGAAAAATGCCCCCATCACCTTTCATTATTCCGGAAATGCGGATGATTACCTAGACTTGACCTACGTCGTACTCGAACTCATGGTGCGCATTGTAGATGACAAAGGAGAGGCCTTAAACGCTGACGCTAACGCCACTCTGGTCAACAACGCCTTAAATTCCCTGTTTCAAGAGGTGGAGGTAACCCTCAATAACGTCATCGTCTCCATGCCGCAAGCCGGTTACCCCTATAGAACCTACCTCGAGACGCTTCTCAATTACTCCGAAGATGCCATGAACACCAAACTAGAATCCACCCTCTGGAGAAAGGACACGGCAGGCATCATGGACACTTTTATCGCCAATGCGGGTTTTCAGTGGCGTCAGGGGTTTACCAAAGGGAGCAACGTCGTACAGCTCATCGGTCCTCTGTCCAACGCTCTGTTTAGACAGGATAAGCTGCTTTTGAACAACGTTAGCATGACCGTCAAGCTCACTCCCGCCTCTCCCCAGTTTTATCTGTTTTCCGACGTAGATACCTTTAAGGGGTACGCCGACATCGTGTCTGCCACGCTGCGCTTAAAATCAGTGCGGCCCTCGCCGACCATAAAGCTCGCGCACCAGGCCGTGCTCGCAAAGGGCAACGCAAAGTACCATCTCAAGGACGTCAGCTTTCACGCTCTCAGCATCCCCAAGGAGTCCAGGGCAATGACGTTTAGCGACGTGTGCGTAGGGCAAGTTCCCAGGAGGGTGGTAGTAGCCATGGTCACCGACAAGGCCTATTCCGGCCATTTTAACTCAAATCCGTACAACTTGAAACATTTTAAAATGAACGTCTTTCAGCTCTACGTGAACGGGCAAACCGTTCCCTCCCAACCTCTGCAACCCGACTTTACAAAGGGACACTATTTGCAATGCTTTCAAACCCTGCAGGACGGCCTGGGCATTCATTTCAAGGATGAGGGACACTCCATCTCCAGAGAAACCTACCCGCAAGGGTATACGATAATGGTTTTCGATCTCACTGCAGACATGAGCGCTAACGAGTCTCACATCTCGGGTCAGCGCCACGGAACCGTCTCTATAAGCATCGGTTTTGCCGATAAATTGACAGAACCGGCCATACTTCTGCTGCTAGCGGAAATACATCGCACGGTCGAAATCGACGCCAACCGATCCGTTCTGGTATCATGAACACCTTTCAAATTCAACGGTTTCTATCGACATGCCCCTCTACGCGCTCTCACTTTTTAGGCGTCTACCCCTGCCATAAACTACCCGTACTTCACGGCATTCCAACGCCTCCCTTTGCGCTAGTGGCTAGCACCGACCCCAGCACCAAATCCGGGCAACACTGGGTTTGCATCTTTGTGGACAAAAACTCGCATGGAGAATATTTTGACAGTTACGGCATAGGACCGCTTTCGCCCCATTTTCTCCGGTTCTTAAATTCGGTCTGCGGGACGCGTTGGTCCACCAACGCCAGAAGGCTGCAAGGTTTCGACAGCACCACTTGCGGTCATTACGTCAGCGACTACCTCACCCACCGCTGCTCCGGTTTACCTAAGGATAAATTCTTCTCAAAATTTCACGTCAGCAATCACGCGCATAATGATGTCGTCATTCGCAAAACGTACAAAGACGCATGCCGCGCAAAGTGCTCTGACGCTCAGCAAACTTGTCAACCCTTGAAGGTGAGTACGTGTGTGCGTATGTGTGTGTGTGTGTGTGTGTCACTATTCATCACATCTAACCTAATCCATCCTCTTGCACGTGCTTTCAGAAGAAGCTCCTGCTCATATAAAAAGCAACGTCACGGTGCCGCTCGCTTCATTCAGAGTGTGCCATGCAGCACGCGGATAGTCATGCTGCCATGCAGCACGCCGACCAGGTAGGTCCGCACCTATGTATTAGCTTGCTTTTTTCTATCCCGTTTATCTCTCTATCCCTCACATTATTATTATTATTATTATTATTATTATTATTATTATTATTATTATTATTGTTTTGTGTGTGTTCCAGTATAACCGGATGTCAAACCCCGACCACCTCAAAACCCGGGGAAAAAAGGAAACTACCCATCTTCGACCTCCAACAGCATCCTGACAGCCCTGCTCCACCAGCACAGTTCCAACACAGTGCAGTTGTGGGTCCTCTGGCGGATATCTACTTCCTCAACCCGCAACAAACTAAATTC
This sequence comes from Deroplatys truncata, assembly GCA_030765065.1. NCBI lineage: Eukaryota > Metazoa > Arthropoda > Insecta > Mantodea > Mantidae > Deroplatys > Deroplatys truncata. The sequence continues at coordinate 18,190,424 of CM060984.1, read as the reverse complement.
GTCAGTGTGGGATTCTCCCCCCAGTCGCCGCACCATCTCGTCGTCACCATTGCCAAATGTGGACAGCACAACGCAGTCGTCATGAGTTCCTCGCAGTGGCACAAACTCGTCGAAGCCATCCCCATCATTCACAAACGCTTGAATGACCCACAGGGACGTCTACAGGAATTTCAATTCAGCGACAGCGTCACCATCGTGTTTAAGTTTGTGTTCGGAAAGCTAAAGCTCGTTTTCAAAGACCCGCAAGGCGCATCCGTTACGCTCAACCAACAAGAATGGCACGTGTTGCATGCCCTGCAGCGCATCATTACCGACATCATGTATCACAAAACGAAGGAAGAGATGGACGTGCAAAATCAAATCATGGCATACCATGCTTCACAACCATGCCTCCAACGTTCCCTTACCTAACATGAATTTCACGCAGTTCACCAAGTACATACGGTGCGCCAATTTTAGAACATTCCTCGAGGTGCATCATTTCCTCAACACCCATTTCGCACTGCGCATCTCACAAAATAGTCCTTAGTGCGCATGTATTTCTACCAGCGTTCCAACCGCACCTCACCCAATCATCTCGCGCCCTTCGCTCCCGCATCATGGGTTACAGAAATTACCTGTCGGTGTACTACCATGACAGTAAGGTGTTTAAAAACTACGAGGTGGACGGTCACCCCCATAAAAATACACCTTATGCACTTCGCTTCGTCGACAGCATCTACGACGGAAAATCCGTCTCCGCCAGAGTTCACAGCTGCGAAACCAAAATTCATTTTGTGCTATCTAACATGTGCTTCAACGATATCCATTTCAGAGCAGATAAAGAAGACGCACAACATCAGTGGTTCCAATTTGTGCCCGCAAGAGGTTTATACATCGTTTTCTACGAACAGCAATACATTTCCACAGACAAAATGCAGCAAATGTTAAACGAAAACCCCATGTGCTACGGCACGTGCTTAGCGGCGCATTTGGGTCGCGAATCATCCTATATCATACCCGATCACATTCACGGCGTTTGCATGTTCAGCACCGTTCAAAACAGAGTTCTCCTCCAAGAGGAAAACCGTTAAATCAACGGACACAGTGTTTTCCTGCGGATATTGTGCAATAATCGCTAAGCGCTTCCGGCGGATGTAGTGAACCTCCAACGAACTTTTCCCCCACAAGTCCTTCCGCCGGATGTGGTAATTCTCCAACGAACTTTTCCCCCACCCAACGGACAGTGTTTTTCCTGCGGATATTGTGCAATAATCGCTAAGCGCTTCCGGCGGATGTGGTAATTCTCCAACGAACTTTTCCCCCACCAGTGCTTCCCCCTGATGTGATAAATCTCCAACGAACTTTTCCCCCACCAGTGATTTCCTGCTTCCGGCAGTTGTGTTATATTTATGCACGCGCATTCTTTTCCCCTTCATTCGGTGCTAGCCAGCCGAGGGGGAATGCCAGGACTGACGTGTAAAGACTTCCACTGCTCGTTTTGCTTTCACCAAACATGTAGCTGCGAACTTAGGCACCGTCTCACCCGCCTGTGCACGCAGTGTCAACTCGGTTTCTACGAAGACCTCGATCAACTCAACAAGCAAATTCAACAATTCCTTGGAAGGTACTCCGCTAGAAACACCACATGAACTGCTTCGTGCTCTTTTGGTATCTCGATAACGGACGAAGAATCCAGCTGCTAATGCCCAGGGAACGCCAAGTGCTGCTGCAGAACGGCATATACATCTTTGAACGTTATCCCCCAAGCGACGTCGACCTTGTGTGGAACCAACTTCCCAGAGACGCACAGGTAGTTTGCGCACCTTATCGCAGGTGTAAACAACACTACAACCTTCCTCATCAAACCACTCATATAGACGGTCCTCCCCCGTTTATCAAAAACTGCCATCTGTGCCATCATAATGTCACAGGACGCCCTTAAAGAGCTAGAATAACTTTCCCGCAGCGCCGACACTCTCAGCGTATCTACGCTGGAACAGCACGTACCATATCGTGTCGTCGGCGTCAAAACACTCGACACCGTTCACGGTACAAAGCTCGTCGCCAAACTCGACAACGACACAGAAGTTTTCCTACCAACAAGATTTGCAAAAGCCTCTCCAGAACTCATCAGCAAACTCAACTCTACCTCATTCTGCATCATATACGCAGGCGAGGAAAAACTACGCAACGGTTTCAAACGTCACATCGTCACGTTCTCCCCATATAACCATAAATAATGTCCGACGAAACCTATCCCATCCCCGTGGGGTACAATCTTAACCTACAACTCATTATCAACGCAGCATCACCTATCCATATCCTCTGCATCTCCAACTCCTATTTCCGCAACAACAGAGTTATCACTATCACACTCGACGTCCAAGGGGCTCACGCCGTCCACGTCAAATGCGTACCTACCAAAGTGCACCAGCATCAACAAGACGCACTATGCATCATATACCTCGGCAACAGCAACATTCCTGCTCTAACCAACAAAGTCACATCCACTGGATGCTTCTCAACCAGCCATTACAACGAATTTACCATCCCCATCTATACACCAACCTTCACCGAGTTCGTCAACGAAAGTTTCTCTCACCTGCTCATCACCTGCATCACCAAACCTATCCACCAATTTACCATCGATAGCAGCAGCAGCAATGACGAGGACTCAAAGTGCACCACGTACTTTAAAATCATTGTTGTGCGCGAAATCTGTGTGTCCTAGTGTCTCAACAAACTATGAATTTTAATGTGCTTTTTTTTCTCCTAGTATTTCTTATATTGCTCATTTATTGTATTCATATGTTAATCTCCTGTAATCAAATAATCCATTATGTTATTCTCAAACTATGTATTCATATGTTAAGCAAATAATACATCATGTTAATCTCAACTATGTATTCATAGCTTTATCCAATGTACTGTATTCCAATTATAAATAAAGAAAACAGTCCCGGATGAGCCAATTGCGATAACGATAATCCTTCCGCTCATGGCGCTTTTCAAACTTACCGCCGTCGCTCTTAATCCACGGCGACACTAGCACCCCTAGCGGCAGGATTATCGTTAATCCAATTGGCTCATCCGGGACTTATACTACTTCAGGAACTATATTATATATTTTAAAATGTTGCCTAAGCATAGCACTTATCACACTTGTCATATTTAAGCAGCAGTGAGCCAGTGAAACTAGTTTTCATTATTGAATACAGCTCTCATCGTAATTGTTGCACTGGCCTTTTGCTCTCATGAATTAAATTGCATCTTTTCTATTGTCTACCAAGGTGGAGCTCTTATCATACTTGTTGCATATAAATGGACCTATGACTTAATAAATTAAGATATGAATCCTCAAATTCTATACTGTAATAAAGATCTTACCACACTTCTTGCATTTAAATGGCCTCTTGCCTTGTAATTTAAATTAAGTGATTTTCAAATGTAATGAACAAGTATACTTCTTTTGACAACTGTTGCATATAAATGGTCTTTTGCCTTCATGAATTAAATTGTGTGTTTCCAAATTCTGTTTTCTTGTGAAGCTCTTATCACACACGTTGCATTTAAATGGGCTTTTGCCTTCATGAATGAAATTGTGTCTTCTTAAACTCTGTGGGTGAGTGAAGCTCTTATCACATTTGTTGCATTTAAATGGCTTTTGCCTTCATGAATTAAATTGTGTGTTTCCAAATTCTGTTTTCTTGTGAAGCTCTTATCACACACGTTGCATTTAAATGGGCTTTTGCCTTCATGAATGAAATTGTGTCTTCTTAAACTGTGTGGGTGAGTGAAGCTCTTATCACACTTGTTGCATTTAAATGACCTTTCGCCTTCATGAATTAAATTGTGTGTTTCCAAATTCTTTTTTGTTGTGAAGCTCTTATCACACTTGTTGCATTTAAATGGCCTTTTGCCTTCATGAATTAAATTGTGTGTTTCCAAATTCTGTTTTGTTGTGAAGCTCTTATCACACTTATTGCATTTAAATGGCCTTTTGCCTTCATGAATTAAATTGTGTCTTCTTAAAATGTATCGGTGAGTGAAGCTCTTATCACAATTGTTGCATTTAAATAGCCTTTTGCCTTCATGAATTAAATTGTGACTTCTTAATTTGTGTGGCTCAATAAAGCTCTTATCACACTTGTTGCATTTAAATGCCCTTTTGCCTTCATGAATTAAATTGTGTGTTTCCAAATTATGTTTTGTTGTGAAGCTCTTATCACACTTGTTGCATTTAAATGGCCTTTTGCCTTCATGAATTAAATTGTGTGTTTCCAAATTCTGTTTTGTTGTGAAGCTCTTATCACACTTATTGCATTTAAATGGCCTTTTGCCTTCATGAATTAAATTGTGTCTTCTTAAAATGTATCGGTGAGTGAAGCTCTTATCACAATTGTTGCATTTAAATGGCCTTTTGCCTTCATGAATTAAATTGTGTCTTCTTAAAATGTATGGGTGAGTGAAGCTCTTATCACAATTGTTGCATTTAAATGGCCTTTTGCCTTCATGAATTAAATTGTGTGTTTCCAAATTCTGTTTTGTTGTGAAGCTCTTATCACACTCGTTGCATTTAAATGGACGTTTGCCTTCATGAATTAAATTGTGTCTTCTTAATTTGTGTGGCTCAATAAAGCTCTTATCACAATTGTTGCATTTAAATGGCCTTTTGCCTTCATGAATTAAATTGTGCTTTTCCAAATTCTGTTTTGTTGTGAAGCTCTTATCACATTTGTTGCATTTAAATGGCCTTTTGCCTTCATGAATTAAATTGTGTCTTTCCAAATTCTGTTTTCTTGTGAAGCTCTTATCACACTTGTTGCATTTAAATGACCTTTTACCATCATGAATTAAATTGTGTTTTTCCAAATTCTGTTTTGTTGTGAAGCTCTTATCACACTTGTTACATTTAAATGGTCTTTTGCTCTCATGAATTAAATTGGGTGTTTTCAACTTGAATGCTGAAGTGAAGATCTTATCACACTTGTTGCATTTAAATTGCCCTTCGTCTTTATTAATTACATTATGTCTCTGCAAATTGCCTGGTGTAGTGAAGCTCTTATCACACCTGCCACATGTAAAACTCATATTGTGCTCAGCAGATAAATCTTCACTGAAGACACCAGGTTCATACTTCCATGCTGTTTTGGAACCCAATCTGAAATGCAGTAGAAAATAATATCAGTGTTGGGGAGTAAAAACCAAACAGTCTTTACATTTATTGATGTTCTTGGCCATGAAACATGGCAACACACAGGGCACTGCACTTCAGCTATAATTTGGCAACATAGCAGCTTGCTGCTGCTTAAGAAGCCAGGCAATGGCTGATGCTGCCTTGGTTTCATGTACCTGATAGTGTGATTTCAGTGAGGACAAAGTTTGATCAACAACTTTGCTGTTATGTGGTTCTTTTGTTTGGGTAATTGGATCTCTGTCCTGAACTAATCGCTACAGATGCTACCGCAACAAGAACACACAAGATATCATTAAATCCTATGCAGTAGATACATAAAGATAAATGTGAAGGCTCAGGCTCTCTTACTCAGGCTTGAGGCTCTATTACGTGCCATAAATCTACAACTCAGGAACCACCAGCTTTACTTCTCTTCCAAAGGAAGCCATGCTAAGGACCTTCACAGCTGAAAAAATTCACCACCCTCAACGGGTTTGAACCCGCAACCTTGGGAATTAGAGAATAGCATGGTACCCCTAGACCATGGAAGACAACACACCTCAACATTCAGAACAGTGCCCTTCTGCTTCAAAATGCTTAACAGTGAGGAACGAGGCGTTTCATAAATTTTCACCGTGTTTATCATTTAAATTTGGGGATTCGACTCCATATCCTTAATAACAACTTTTTCTTGTTTCACTTAACAGCAGTTACAAACTTGGAGCAAACAAACAACCGCAACACACTAAACGCTATCAGTTCGGTAGGAGACTTGGACAAAATACAACCAACTCGAGTCAGCAAGGAAAGAACCAACATGAAGATGTGGATCACACTTCTGCTAAGGGAATGTGCCGATTGTCTGCTAACTTCCGTGCTTTTACTGAACCAATCACATTTCAATCTGGATACAGTCATCTCGACAAGCTTGAGCATAAATGATGCCATCTTTGATATTTGGAAGTTGGAACACAAACAGTGCCATTACTGAGTGCTGAGAATCGGATACGCTTTTGACTCACACTTGGTACATACATTCAGTGGGCCAACAAGCGTTGCAGCATTTGTTGAATGCGCAGCTGTCATCAGAGGTGGGATTTTGTAATTTGTTTTCTGGACCACCCATGCTTTGAATTCTTGTGGTGAAAGCACATGGAAATACATTTATTGTAGAATACGGATCGGGAAGAAATTTTGCAATTTATGATTCCAGATTATAGAGGAACTTGCCAACTTTATGGTCATCGATCATGAAGAAAAAGGGAAAGGAGACAGCGCAGCTCTTGTAAGAAACATAAATTCTTTGGAGAAAATGGTATCCAATATTCTTTAGATAAGTTTCAGAGGTGTTTTCAGATGTCACAAGCAACCCTAAAAATACGTTCAAATTATGGTCATCATTATGTTTATATTTCAAACCAAATTCAATGAGTAATTGCATTTGTTGAATACAGCCTGCGTGTGTATTATATGCAACGATGATAACAGTATCACTTTCTCTACTTCTTTCATAAAGAAGAGGAAGTATTGTATTCTACCCAAAAACTTGATACCAAAATTAATTGGAAATATGTTTTGAGACTACCTGAACATAAAAAAGTCTCCGTGTGTGTATGTGAAAAGCACAACTCAAAAACCTAAAGTTGGATAAATAACAAACTTGACATTTGTTCAGTAACTTCTGAAGATGCAATATGAAGATTTTTCAAGAAAATTCCCCAACCTCAAACTACAATTTACATGGATTATTTTTATTTTCTTAAAAATGGTTCTAAGAATTTTCATTGAAATTAACATTTTGCATTCATTCCTTACAAATACTGTCAAGCAGAAAGGCAAAGTCCCCCTACTCCTGCTCTCCTCTGCCCCTCCTGTGGTACATTCACTTGCAAATTTGTAACATATGGTTTTTGTAATTGACTTTCGCATGTACACCACAGAAGCTCAATAGGCAAACTAAATCTGATTATCTGCAGCATTTGCAATGGACACTGCCCTCTATTGGAAACAGAAACTGTTCGCATACTTACTTGCAACTGTTATATTGTAATGTATGATCACAGTGTTTATTTTCAAAATGGTTATATACATAGTCTAATGCTTGCATTAGTGCAAACTTGAAAACTATTATTTTGGAACTGTATTACTGGACATATGGTTATATTTTAGATTGGTTTCATCCTCAGAACCATTCCAAAATAAGGATTACATTACTTTATTTTTACCGTCTTGCTCTAAGGTTTCATAACCATAAGAGAAGGATAATTCAGCTAAACCCATCGCCCATTTATCATCGTCTGAATTAATGGGATTTTTAAAACTGGTAAAAGTACTGAGAGGGTATCAAATTATTGGTGCTAGCATAACTTAGGAGTGCAACAAAGAACTCGTCCAGTTAGCATTAATCCAACTCGGTTCCATAACCCTTCCACCTGATGAGAAACTCTTTAATGCCTTTATGCATTCTCATCTTTAATACTTCATCTATTTTAAAAACTATGCTTTTTTGTTATTTTAACAGGTGTAAGGTTGTAGCTGTAAAATCGCCATTTTATAGGAGTTTTGTTAGATGCGTCAGTTCGTACACTACTTGAGATGAACGTTTGGTAATTTTAAAAAAACCTTTGGAAAATAGCAACTTCTCCTTGCATATTCTAACATTTGTCCAGCGTTAAAGTTAACACATTTTTCCTTCACCTTATCCCTCTTTCATTTTAATTTATTCCACACTTGCATTATGTTTCTTAGATTGTCTGCAGGTATCATTCCTATGGAGGAATACAGAGCTGTTATAAACCTTCACAAATTTATTGAAAACATCTATATAACAGTACTATCTTTCAAGAGAGTAAATCCATGCTAGCCCCTAGTTCTTGAGGTTGTGGGTTCAAACCCAGCAGAGGGCGAAGGAGTTTTTCGGGTGTAAAAATCCTTAGCATGGTTTCCTTCGGAAGGGAAGTAAAGCCCATGGTACCGTGTCATAGATTTATGATGTAAAAGAACCTTAAAACTGATAGAGAGGCCTCTGAGAAAATTTCTGGTCTTTCATGACCAAAATAGAATGGGACACTAAGATCCACACCACCGAGACAAGACTAACAAGTTACATGTTACTTTCACTAGTAGTTCGTAACTTCTCTGAATAACAAAGAGTGGAGCTAAAGCTAGCCAATCACTTTTCATAATCCAGTTAATATCTACTAGGTGATAAATAGTAGTCCAACATCTGCTTTGAAAATAAGTGAACGTGGAAACAAACTGTACCAGTTGAACCAAAACAATGAGTGAATTTTAAGAGTTACACCATTGTAATAGTGATTCTCACTCACCGAAATCCATGCTGGTTCCATCCATTGGTATAAGTGTAAACAATGTATACATATGAATAATGAGGAGGAAAGTGTGTTACTTGAACTATGTAAACACAAAATTGGTGAAGGGTGATTTTTGTCCATATCACAAAGCATCATAATTTTCACAAATTAGTTATAGATTGTGATATTTTGAATATTGTGAAGCATAACTTAGCATTAAAAACAAAAAAACTGAGCTAGAAATAAATTACTCACCACCCACCTGATGATAAGCCCTGGGATATTGCTGCTACAAACAAATTAGAAAGCTAATTACTTCATGGACTGCTATTAAACACGGAAGAAGAGTTGTCATACCATCATGTGTAGTGCTTAGTATTACAAATGCTTTTCTAGAACCCAACAAAGTAAATGTAGGCTTCAAACTTCACTAACAAACACACAAATTAAAAATAGTAAGCTTTAAATTAGCAATTATCATCATTGTTATTATTATAACGCATCTGTGAGCAACCTTCTTATGTTGACTGAAAACATGGAAAGTGCTTCAATTGTCGTCCTCCGTGGTGTAATGGTTACCATGCTGGACTCAAGTTCCCGAGGTCATGGGTTCAAACCCCACGGAGGATGATGGATTTTTTCAGGCATAAAAATCCTTAGCAGACTTCCTTCAGAAGGTAAGTAAAGCCGGTGGTCCCATGTTGTAGATTTATGGCACGTAAAAGAACTACTAGCCTAATAAAGAGGCCTCTGAGCAAAGTTGTTGGTCTTTTACGCCCAATATAGAATGGGATGCTAAGGACCACAGCAGTTACACAGCGTCCATAAATAAAGCTAACTTAATTTAATTTAGTGCTTCAATTGTAGTAACTGTAGTGGAGGTCGAAGCGTCAGAGCTATATTCTTTGGTAGTAACAGATCAATTGCTGCGTCTCATAATGTCCACAAATGTGCATGCAGAGGTTTTCTTATTTCACGCATTATTAGCAGTTTCCATTCTCCGTTAGATTCCCCATATTTATTTTTCATGATCGAAGACCCAGATGCCTTGGAGTACTGAGTGTTGACACCAGTTTATTTTATTTACATTGAAATTGTGATCTAGCGCTTCTATCATGGATTAAGTTTAAGGCATTTATATGAAAAATGTATTCTTTTTGGAGCATATCTCAGAGGAAGACTGACAAATTTTAAACTGCCAGTATGTATATAATGTCGAATATGAGCCAAATATTTTAAGAAGGTACTGCCCAAAATCGTTTCTTTCAGAGCATGATAGGCATCTGATTTGCCTATAATTCACAATTTATTTCTTTGGTCTTCTTGCAGCAATTCATCATGCTCACAAGATTTCCATTTACACTTTTCTAGTCATTTATTTTCGTTCATTTTTATATGATGAAGAATTGATGTGAATTTTTTAATTAAATGTTAACATTCTATTACGATCTTGTACACCGCACCATAAATGGTTATTTATACCTACTAGCTTTCCATGACACCAGCTTTGCATATTCTTTTTCTAGCATTTTAATTTTTTCATTACATTTTTGACAAACTCAATTAAATTGTTTTATTTATGGACACTCTTTAACTGTTGTGGACCTTAGCATCCCATTATATATTGGGCATTAAAGACCAGAAATTCTGCTTAAAAGCCTTTTTATCAGGTTTGAGGTTCTTTTATGGGCCGTAAATCTACAACACAGGACCTCCAGCTTTACTTTCCTTCTGAAGGAAGCCATGCTAACGATATTTTTATGCCTGAAAAAACAAAATCCACTGACCTCTGCTCGGTTTGAACCCAAGACTTTGGTAACTAGAGGAGAGCATGGTAAACACTACACCATGGAGGACGACATCTAAAATAATTATGCTACATTGTACAAGAACATAAAAAATCCCATCAATTTTGAAAAACTACAGCCCTGATGTTTATAATGCACATGAAACAAGATTATTTTTACATCCTCTACCAAATAAAGCCTGGATTTTAAAGGCAAAAAGTGTCGTGTTGGGAAACTTAACAAGGAAAGGCTTGCAGTTCTGCTGTGCTGTAGCGAAAGTGGAACGGACAAGTTGGTACCACTGGTTATTAGACAAGTATGTAGTCCACAATCCTTCAAGAACCTACGCTATTTTCCACATATGTACACTTCCAACACAAGAGCCTGGATAACTTTTGTGGTATTTGAACATTTCTTATGCACATGGGACGCAGCACTAGGCATAAGAAACAAGAAAATTGCACTCTTCATTAATCCACAATGAAATTTAAGAAACATAAACATCATTTTCCTCCCAGCTAACTGCACAAGTAAGCTACAACCTTTAGATCAAAGCACAGTATGATGCATAAAGCAAACATATCATAAGAGGCTGGTACACAGAAGGTACTGTACTGGAATCAACAAGAAACATCATTTTAAATGTCATACATTTCATTAAGGTTTCCTAGAATTATGTGACACAACATACAATTTGGAACTTCTTCATTAAAGCTGCCTTTTGTCAGGTTCTTAGTGATGATGCCAGCTAGAAGATTGAGGCTTCCGAGAATGAAGAATGGTGCCAAATAGTGGACAGTGTCTCTTTTGAGATATACATAAACAGTAACAATGAAGTTTCAGTGTGCATAACTGTAGCGATAGATGAAATGAAGAACAGATGCTAGGAGAAGCACAAGTGCGGATAAAAATGAAGATGAACCAGATCCTATGTGTAGGCAATGGACATACTGAAGTGGTATGTGTGAAGTTTTAAAGTTGATTATGTAATAATTTCACTAAACAAGAAGAACGATAAAATTTTGGCATTAAACCCAACATAACAATCAACTATAGATATGCTTCTCAAACCAGTGTAAATATTGTACGTATCGGTATTCAATTGTGAGGTAGGTGTATTATCAAATTCTTATTATAGAATTATAAATGGTTTATGTTAACACATTTTCCCATCTGTGACATCCAAATCCTTGAGTCCGTGTAAAAACGTATGAACAACATTCTATGTATTTGCTTAATTTGTTGTGTCACGTCATCTCATCTGCCGTGAACCTTCTCTCTTACACTGTATGCATTCTGGTGGCATCTGAGCTCACCATTAACTTAATTAATGGGTTATATTAAATGCTAATTAAGGATGAGGTGAGACAAAAAGCTAGAAACAAACATTAACTGTAACTAAGGACTCCAAATTAAAATATTTTTCATGTATACAATACTCCAACAGTCTTACCTTGTTGCTTCTCTCAAAAGCAAATCCTGCTCTCCTTCTGTGGCGTTATCCTGTAACAATAAAATATACTTTTAACTTGTATATATGAAAAGTTATCAGCCTAAACTATAAGTGGCCAGCTAATTTTTATTAAACATTATAAAGAAAAATTATTTTTGAAGTTTCATAAAGCAAATATTGTTTAATATGCAGCAATCATTCTCTTCATAAATGATTATGTAACTTTAAAGAAAATTTGTATTAAATTGACGACCATAATTGCGTATTTAATTTTTTTGTTAGTTGTTGGACATGTAGCCATATTAGCTTTGTTGACGACCTCTATTCAATGACTGTCAAGGTCATGGGACTGTAATCTGGTGAAGCGTGTCTCATTACTTTCTTCTCTCAGGTCAAGGACATTTCTTCTCAAGTGAAGACATTATTTTACTGTATATGTGGCTCAAACTGCAAGTGGGTTCATAATTTCCAGTTATCTTGTTCCCAGCATGCCTATGGTTTAGCATGTGATTTAGTAAAAGATCTTGTAAACTTACAGAATTTTTGCACAGGGTCTCATCAACATTAACAAAGAAGGTCTTCAGCAGATACAGAGCGGTTGAAATTTGGATTTTAAAGCACCTAAATAGTCTCTATTTTAAGGAGCAAAATTGGTGATGACATTTTAAAATAAGCATTTAACCCTAGAGAGGTGGCGTGTGGTATTTTCTGACAGCAGTCAGTTTTATTTGCAAGATGCATATAATGGTTTTGGATTCCTGAACCCTGCCTTTCCCTTACCTTTCACTGCATTCCTTGGCTTTTGTTAAAGGTCATTAGCATTGGAATACAGGCCATACATGCCTAGAATATAAGCTATTTGTGTTCATCGCCTGAAAGGAGGGCAGGAAATACCTCACGCCACCTCTCCCGTTGCCTATTATCCGTTCGTCTGCATATGCTTTCTGTCCTTACAGATCATGGAGGACAAGAAACTATCTGCAAGGACTAAGGCACTAAACTGAAAGGACATACACTGCCAAAAACTGGATCCCAATCTCCACAAGAGGAAGAATCTCCTACAGTTGTACTGGAATGCCAGAAGACTTATGGACTGAAGCCTCATGTTGTGCCATTACACAAAAATAACAACACAATGTTTACAATTGTGGCATTTGGATTAAAATGCATTATATTAATGAGGATTATATCAACCTTTGTTTTAAGCACATTTCCTTCAAATAATTTTCCTTTGTGCACTTCCTTTTCTCAAAATTTGTTAATTTTAATTACCACTTTTGTTTTAATTGATATACATAACTTTAGCTTTTGGGGAGCAAAGTAACTCGTGTTCATGACAATCCTTACGCCGCACGTGCCCACCAGGTGGTGCTAAATGTAACAACCAATAGCAAATGGCAACTCATCATGCACAAAAACAGCTCTTTTTTTAAGCTACATGTTCAAATGTAGCAGCAAACATACTTCAATTGAATATCCCAATCAAAACTGAAAGAAATCAAGAAAACTGCAGAAGAAACAAATATTACAAACAACAACATTAAATACTAATATGACTACTCAATCCAGAGCCTGTATAAACAAGACAAGTTGCAGTTTCATAATTGTTGCAATAAGAAATAACCCGACTTCCAAGTTTGATGAATGAATGTAACACATCAGAAATTGTAACTATTACTGAAAGCACAGTATATGGAGTTTACAGCCCCCAAACATTGAAAATCTCTATGAGGCACACTGCCACTCACATGAACATATTTGAGATGGGAATACACTTTTTGTATTATATGAGGAAAATGACTCCAAAATATACATCCATTACTCAGGATCCTGTACAAATCTCAATCTAGTCACAGTAGTAGCAGCAAATGTTTTACACAAATGCAACAAGTTAGTAATCAGGGATATTGGAAACGGCCCAGACGGGCCAATTAATCAATAGGATCAATAACCAAAATAAAAGGCTAATTGTAAAATACTTATGAAATTTTAAGAAAGCAAACTGGACCAAGTTTATAAATATGATAGAAGGGATAATTAGTAGTCAACCAAGCGACCACAAACACTATAAAGCAGCTTTGGTCTTCTGGGAAGAATTAAGGAGAAGTGCTAATATCAGTATTCCAAGAGAACAAGTACAGCCACAAACCTTTCAGAAATAATGAACTCGCCACCCAAAAGAAAGTAAGAAACAAAGCCGGCATAGAGGGTGAAAAAAGTATGAGAAAGGACACTAGAAAAACAGAAAGATGTTATTAAATGGTGTAAAGAATGCACAATCATGATATAAAAAGTAAACAATGCTAAACAACACACTGGGAGAAACTCTTAAGTAACATGGATTGCAGAACTGATGAGAAAACTCATCAATTCTTGAACTCGCTAAAAAGGTATAAAAAACAAACCATTCTATGAAAATTGTAGACACAGACACAAATACAAAAAAGTAAAGCTACAATGTTCAATAAGCATTATTTTAATCAATACAAACTCAAGTCTTATCAAAATAAGAAAAAAACAAATTCAACCGCCTGATACACAAAAACATGCATCCAAAAGAGCCACATTTAGCATGGAAGAATTAAATGCAGCAGTAAAGAAAATCAAAGTGAAGAAACAGCCAGGACCAGATGAGATCTTCCCAGAATTTCTAACACCTACATGAGGGGGGGTGGGGAAATGCTTTCTACTGTTACCTACAACACAGTTTGGAAAGAGAACTTAAATTTACCAAGGGAATGGGTAAACCCAAACTGTGGTAGCACAAACTAAAGAAAAACAAAAGGGAATTACAATATTTCTGTGATTCTTACAAGTAAAGAGAACATAGCCCTTCAAAGGTTTTGTTCAAAATGACCACTGGCAGCTTCAATACACGTTTCCAGTTTGCTATGGAAAGACTGCTGCACACGTTCTAGCATTTCAGCAGAAATTTCAGAGAGGCAGCAGTAATATGTTGTTTCATATCATCTGGTGTAGTTGGTACATCCTTGTAGACAGTGTCTTTCAGCCTTCCTCACAGAAAAACGTGTAAAGGGGTCAGATCCGATGAACAGGTACAGTCCTCTTCGTCCAATCCAACGATTTGGAAACAATCCGTTAAGACAAGCTGTAGTACTTCTTGCACTATGGGCTGGACAGTCATCATGTTGGTACCACAGGTTCCTCCTAGTCTGCAAAGGAATGTCTTCTAGCATCTGTGGCAGATGGTCTGTCAGGAGGCTGCGATACTTGTGCAAGTTCATTGTTCCTTCTAAGAACAAAGGGCCTATGAGCTGATGGTTCATTATCCCACACCGTACGTTTAAACTCCATGGACACTGACGTTCCACCTGACGATGACAACAGGGATTGTCAACAGACCAATACTGCATGTTTCTGTGGTTTACCTGGCCATGATTAGTAAATGTTGCCTCATCACTAAATAAGATACATGATGAATCTAGAGTATCATGTCTTAATGCCCATGTACAAAAGTTAACACGATTCTCAAAATTGTTTCCACGCAGCTCTTGATGAAGAGAGGTGTGATAGCGATGGAACCTATGTCGATGGAGAATGCGAGTACACTTCTCTGTCTTAAGCCATTTCTACGTGAAATTGTATGAAAACTAATTTGTGGATCTACTGCAACGGCATCCAAAACATTAATTTCTGCCTCTTCTCCAGTCACTTGTTTGTTTCTGCTACGTTTTCTAGGTGTTACAGTACCACTTTCATGTAAGTGGTTGAAGAGGTTGAGAAAAAATTGCAGAGATGGTTGACGTCTATTGGGATACATTTCTGCATACACCATACAGGAAGGACCTACATTCTTCCTACACTCTCCATACGCCATGAGCATGTCGACTTTTTCTGCATTAGTAAACCCTATCTTCCACACACGACTTATTGCTTGAACTGTCACTAACTAACTGACCAGAAAGTCGTAATGCAATCAATGAACAGAAAACACAATGCAAACAAACATAACAACATCGTACCTAGCAAC
The DNA here is from genome assembly GCA_030765065.1 of Deroplatys truncata. Taxonomy (NCBI): domain Eukaryota; kingdom Metazoa; phylum Arthropoda; class Insecta; order Mantodea; family Mantidae; genus Deroplatys; species Deroplatys truncata. The sequence continues at coordinate 18,174,721 of CM060984.1, read as the reverse complement.
TAAGCAGGTTGAATGGGACAAACACTTGTCGGGGTCGAAACTTTTCAAAATACAATTTCTCGTAAACCACTTGCACTAGAATCCTGCAACAAAGACCATTGACATTCTAATTTACCCTACCTTTATTCTGTTGATGTAACTAAGTATTGTTCCATTTAAATAAATGTATGTTTGCTCAAAAAATAAACTTTCTCAGTATTATTAAAATCTGTTTATAGGCTAAATGTACGAGCCCCTGACCACCAATCAATGCTGTGAAAACTGCACATCAATAGCACTTTCCATTTCTGAAATATTTGCAGTGGAATTTTTAGGCGATTCACCCGGTATACCAGGTGGAAGAAAGGACATTACATTAATTTAATCTAGTTACACGTCCCATTATTTGGAACTGATTTTGTATCTTTCATTTTTTTTCTATGACCATTTTCTGCAGAGATATTTTAGTTTTCTGAAAACATAAAACGCATACAGTGTCAACACTGCAGTGGCAGCCAACCAGTAGCTGGCGCTCTCATTTTCAACACAGAAGTAGATTAGCATGTAAATAAGTTTCACTTTTGCTGCTTGGTGATTATCCAGTAAACACCCTCGGGTTCCTTCAATATTAAACCTGTGAGTTTCAATGTCTTGAGCGATGTTACTCTAATAATGACTCAACTTCTAGTGGCACTGACATAAACATCGTGTGCTTTTCAGTCAGCAGCTGTGAAACGCTTTTTGGTGAATGAAAACACTACTTCCATACTGTTAGGTACGTCAATAGTTACCAAGCTGTATGTGTCATTTAGCCAAAAGAATACCCCACCTTTTCGACGTGTTTATTTAGATTAAGGGTCGTGTGAAAAACAAAACTGCTAGTCCTCCCACCTCCAAGTTCAGATGTGCTATTTTGTTTACATCCGGGAGCCGGTTCTCGTAATGACCTAGCAGTGTTGCCTATGTCTCTAACACATTACATCTGCCAAGCAGTGTTCATAATTTCAAAACCCTGCAAGTCAAAATGTTACTACTGAAAATAGGTCAGAAATAAGTTACTCCACACAATTTACAAGTGACAAGCTATTATCTTCAAATATCCTTGTGGAATAAATCATCTAATTTAGAAATACAACTATTTTTTTCCCTCCAGAAACAGCTGATTGCAGAACAAACTGCTATTATTGTTTTTTGTTTGCAGTATATGAATAACATATTAGAAGGAACGTAAAGGTACCCTTCCACCTGTGTAACCAATAATTCTTAACCTATTGTACACCAATAGAAATATTCTGTATTGGTACGCAGTTGATACTTTATCCAAACACATTAACCGTGACAATTCTTCACTTTCACCTGTTATGGCTGGTTCACAACCAACGAGAACAGTAACCAGAACGAGAACGGGAAGGTTGAAATACATGTATTCAAATGGGAGTGTCCAGAACCGACGGGAAGCCTTCCCGGACCCCGGGAACGGGAAGAAGAGTTGCCCAACTTTTAACTTTCTGGTTCTCGTTCCCGGGTACGGCATATTAGATCCCTATTGTGCATATTAGACTCTTCACTCTAGAGGTTATTCTAAGCGGCCGTGACATGAAACAGCCACTAGTGCTCTCTATAGTCTCAAGCTGGAAACATGAAACTGGAAGGAATTAGTAGTAAATGTGCTTCCTAACCTCATCCCGACACTCGCAAATCTAATCAACTTTGGTTCCTCTGTGAAGGGATCATTTGTAGTTTGTTTATATGCAACTCAAAACTGGGTATTACCTAAAAAACAATGGCAAAAGCTACAAAGAACAGCTAAATCCGGTGAAAATGAAAAAAGAATAAACAATTTTAATGTATGCCATTAAATAAAGGAATGAAAGTTTGGCATAAGTAGAGGGATCGGAAATGTAATGAATATGCATTTAAATAATGTTTACTCTATCGAATTTTGACGTTGGCTTGGCTAAATTGGAAGTAGGTGAAAAAATGCCATTGGTCAGTTAAAAAACAAATGAAATCCCAATGCGCAAAATTGACTTTCACTTTGTGATCGATATGCGTTTCCGTTCTGGTTACCGTTACCGGGAGGTTATGAACCAGCCTTTATAATTAAGTATATTTTACTTCTTCTCCTTCTTCCCTGTTTCGACAAACCACATGTTCACTTTCACTTTATTATCTGATCACCCTATATATTAAAATTCTTGATTCACCCCTTAAAACACCTTTTACTCTTTTATTTATTTCTTTATCCTCCACACTAGCACCATTTCAACATCTTTTTCCACTTTCTCACCACTATCTTCTTTTAATAGCCCCTTTACTACAGTTCACATAAAACTTCTGCTGCCATTTTATGCCCCACTCAGTCTCTATTGTACTCCTCAATTTCCCAACATTTCCATCTCCCCAACTCACACCCCAGCAATTGCTTCAGCTCCTACATCTCCTTCCCCCTCGTTGTACTCTCCTCCTACTTGAACCCCTCTCCTAATGTTCATTTGTATTCAGTATAACTTCTTTCCAACTATTCTTATCTCCGAATAAGTGTCCAACAAAATTTTCTTCTACTATAGCCTTAATTATGCCTCTCTCTCTCACTCACACTCTCACTCTCTCACACACACTCTCACACTCTCACACACACTCTCACACTCTCACACTCTCACACACTCACACACTCACTCACACACTCACTCACTCACTCTCACTCTCACTCTCACTCTCTCTCTTCTATTACAGTTTGCTTATGGTTTTGGTAATCACTCTTTGGTGATAAATTAATCTGCTGGTTATTTATATTTAATATTTTTAATCTTTCCTATCTTGTAACTTCCACCCCCCCACTACAGCTGGAACCTCCTCCTGTACCATTCTTTCTTTCCCTGTTATAATACTAATTTTCTGGGTTAACATTTCAAGTTGTTTATATAGTTCTTTCTTCTTTAATATAAGAACAACTTGATGGCCACTTACATTCCTTTAAAGTTTGGTTATTACAAGGTGCGTATTGAAACAGAACTTACTCTGGTGTATCCTGTATTCCACATTGCAGGCAAATCTCATTTTTGGTCTATTCACTTTGCACCAAAATGTTTTCTAGGGTCCATGTCCTGTTAAATAATGTACCAATCCTTTGATAGACTTTATATGTTTTAATTGTAGTCTTTTGGTGATGTTATTAAACATAGTGTAAATATGTCTTCCATAATAAATTGGTTACATTCTCGTATCTTTCTTAAATAGCATTTTATTTCTGCTGCAGAATTACATTGAAAGCCTATTATTTCTTCAAACTTTTCAAAATTCTTTTCCTTACATTAAAATTTGCTCCTCTTGGTCTTACTAATAAATCTATGGGCCAAATGCCTGTTGATACCATTAATACATTGTAGGTGTGGTATTGACTGCCCCTGTATAACATAATAAAATGTTGCATACAGTTCTTTTTAAATGGTTCCTAATTTGTATGTCATACAGTCTTGAGGCCCACACTTCAGTTCTATATCTGATTATCGTTACAAAGATACTATTCTGATAAGTATTAATAAGAGTAAATGATAATTTAAATTTCCATTGATTATTCAGGACATTTTCATCATTATTTTCTCTGATTTGCATGCTATTTGTTCAGTATGCTTCTTGAAATTTACCTTCTCATCTAAGGATATAACTTCTTTTTCTTGTTGGACCTCTTTTTAATCATCACCTCATTTTAACAGAGCCATTTTTTAATGTATTCCACCACAATTTTAATTTCAGTGTCAAGCTGTTGGCTCTTGTTTCCAATTCTCTTTATGAATCTCCTTCAATACTACAAATAACATCAGAATATAAGTTGTTATATAGATAAGTGGAAATTGAGATGAAAGTGGATTATTTATTAATTTTTTATTTGCAATAAGTAACTTAAGTTCTTCGTAAAGTTTACTAATAATTAGGTTTCAAGTAAAATATCTTTCATGCTAAATGGTACATTAACTTATACTAATAGCAATGAATAACTTATTTAAAAAAATGATACAATTTAATATATCTGCATCACTATTCAAATTGCTTAATAAAGTTTCTTTACTATGTCCTAGAAGTTTGGTCCTAGGACTGATTCCTCAGGACAGATATTCCTGACTTGCTTATCAACCATTTCTCCAACTACTTTAACATTAACTCTTCTATCTGAGCATTAGCCTTTGAATATACTATACAAAAGCTTTTTTAACATGCGTAATTCATAGTCTTTTAAACAAACCTGGCCAACATAAATTATCAAAATCTCTAGAAATATCAATAAAATTCCTATTACATATTTGACTTTAGATTTTTTACTGTATTTAATACATTTGTTGCATCTTCCACACATTTTCCTTTTCTAAAGCCAAATTGTTTATTGTTTATTCCAGCAACTACCCTACTATTCTTTTACAAACCAGCTGTTCAAATGCTTTCCCAATTGTGTTTGATACGCAAATAGGCCAAAAAGAATTTGGGCCCTTTGGATCTTTTTCAATTCCTTTCTTCAAAATTGTCACCTTGACTTCTTTCCAACAATAAGGAAAAGGCATCGCAATATACAGTCATTGAATAGTCCAAATAAAAATGTTATTAGTTTATCTTCTAGTCATCTTAATACTTCATTGGTCCTGCTGCCTTTCTCCTCTTAAAATTTTGAATGATTAATGTAATTTCATGATAATATTAAATGGGGGATTACTTCTACATTATGTTATTGTTGTTGTTCACCAATGGCACTGGGGATTAATTGATCTGCATCATTTTCCCTCTGGTTTCCCAATATATAGTCTGTAAGCTATCACTTTTAAGGCCTTTGCATTTGGCGAGATGTTGTTTGTTCAGGATGACATCTTCTTCATAGAGAGTGCACTTGGGTGTAGGTAGGTATCATATCTTGTAGAGATGTTCTGCGAGGCAATCGTGGCCAATTACCATCCTAAATAAGGCCAATGAAGTCTTCCTTGGCATTTTTTGTATATCAACTCTATCTTTAATGTTCTTATAATCTTTATCCTTTAATTTATCTTCTTCATCAAGTCTCTGCTCTATTTTGAAATGTTGTTTAATTGTTTATTTATTTCCTACTTTTATATTATTGTAAGCAAGGTTCATGGTACTAATTTGTTTTTTATGTTTATTATTTTGTGTTTGAATGTTGTCATCTAGAAGTAGTTTATTCACAAGTGTATTGAATCTTTCCAATTGGTAGTCACTGTACCGTCCTCTTTATTTACAGTGGTTAAAATTTCAGGTTTTCTCATTTTTTCCATAATAACTTTCTATGGATTTCCCCAAACACTGGAGACCAGATTACTCTCAACAAAATTTTTAACTTTCCTTAGCTTGTCTATAGTTTATATAAGTTATTTCCCCTTCTTCTTTGACTACTGTTTGTTTGTGAAATCTTCTCATTGTGCTATATTATTATTCATCCTTTTTGTAAGGTGTCTGTCCTAACTTTGACTGAATAGTTGTTTGTTCTTAATTTTGGAACTAAGTTTTTAATTGCTGATTTAATTGTGTTGCCTGCATCTTGATCACTGTTGCTCCCATATGTTCTACATTACTGTTCTTAAATACATTTTCCAATCTCCTTAAGCATAGCTATATTTCAAATCATCTAGTTCAGTTCGTCCTACTTGCATTCTCCCATAACAGTATTAATTTAGGGTAAGATCTTGCCTACTTTCCAGTTAATAATTTTATCTTACAGTTACATTGGGTTAAATCTGTATTAGATGTTGCTCCTTGATGATTTTCATAAGTTGGATGGTTGTGAGATTCATTCTTTATAAGCATATTTAGTTTTGAAATTACCTCAACTTTTTCTCCTCACTCACCTTTTATAGTATTATGCCACCATTCTCATTTTGCATTAGCAATGAGTATGTATTTATCTGCATATGAAAAGCATTAACATTTCTGATTTTGATGACAAGTGGTTCTAGGTGCTGACCAAATTAAAAGTAATGGTCTGATAAAATTTTGGTCTTTCACACCAATATAGAATGGGATGCCAAGGACCACAGCAGTTATAGAGCATCCATAAATAAAACTCAATTTAATTTAAAATCAATTTTCTATTGTTATGAGTGATTTCAATGCAATTTGTACGAATAATTTATCTGCAATATGCTAACTAAATTAAAATTAAACTGAGTTATACTTATGGAAGCAACCCATTGTATACTGGGCATGAAAGACTGGAAAGTTTGCTCAGAGGCCTCTTTGTCAGGCTTGATGTTCTTGTATGTGCCATAAATCTGTTACAGAGCCACCAACTTTACTTCCTTTCTGAAGAAAGCAATGCTAAAGAATTTTATGCCCAAAAAAATCCCTCACTTCCACCAGATTTTAACCTACAACCTTGGGAACTAGAGGCTAGAATATCACCAACTTCCCATAAAGAAATAAAATGAGAAACTACAAATTATAGTAAGTGAATATCCGAACATCAACTATAATCACAGAATGAATGCATATGAACCTATGCATACCCTATGTTAGCAATATTGGAGCATCATAGAGACTTTAGTAGTCATGTGATTATGTTGAATGCTGATTCAATTTTAATATCCTTGTCTTTAAGGCTTTTATTGTTAATAATTTTATACATATCTTCTTCAGTATCTACTTCTATAATAATTAAGTTCTTCCCTGTAATTCTTATACTTCGGAGCTTAATTTTCTCCTCAGTTGGCTTTAAATTCTGAGTTACTATATTTTCTACCACTTTTGCATCAAAGTTCTTGGTGGAAGTAAGAAATAAGGAGTGTTTCTTTCTAAAGTATTTTGAAAAACCAGGATCTTACTTCCTGGTGTAGGCTCAACTGTTACCTGAGCAAAGGTTCTTGCAGGAATTTCTTGAAGCATTCTGTTTAATATCTCTTACATAACTTCGGCTATTACAAGCTACCTACTTTAGTAATGATGTAATGCTTGTAATAAACTGAAATGAGATGTGATGCTGACGTCATTGTCAAGATACAACATTATCCTATTTGTATTGCTTTCTTTTGTTGTGTTGTAGACACTATTCTTTGACTGTTGCACAACTTGACACACCCAGTGTTCAGCTGTCCTAAGGTGTTTCACACTAGCACAGCCTGTTCAATTATTGCATTAAATGTAGAGATTCTTCTGCCTCTCCACATTTATTCTCTCCCTCATTCATCCTCTCCCTTTCCATCAACCTCATACATGTCAAGTGATGCTCTGAAAACTGTTTATTACTTAAACCGTGTTCTCAAACGTATAAATAAAACCTTAAACATGAGCCAAAGGTTTAATTGTTAAAGTTGCACCTCTTGCATGTTTACTGATTTATGTACCCAATAATAGTACTGAAAAACTCCTCAAGCCTCTTTAATATTAATTGTAACGCAATTTTATGAACAACAAAACTTATCAATAAAATTTATCTTATTATTGTTTTATTATAACATTTCTTTAAAAAACCAACTAGTGAAATATTTTGTCTTTGCACCCAATATTATCACTCTCACTCTGACATTAATCTGTAAATGAAACCTAAGATATGTTACACACCAAGTTTATAACAATCAGTGTGGATGGGGAGAGAAAAGAAAGAAAAAAAAAACAAACAAGAAAAGTGTTTTTAAAAGAGATAAATAAAAAAAAAAGAACTATTTATTTTAAAATACTGCACAAGTGAGTGGAATGGCTAACAAGTTTTGATGAGAGATCTGAAATCAGAGGGGGCTTTATTCCCTAAATGCTTTCTTAATGGTCAAATGTTTTTTTTTTAAAACAAGAGAATATAGCAGTACTAGAAAATTGTTGCATCTTTTGTGAAACAATTTCAAACACATAATGACATTCAAGTTTCACTACAATTAAAAGTGTCATGTGAAAAATAAAAACACTGTAAGTTAGTTCATTTCTTCCTTCTTATAACAAATCTTTTTCAAAATGCACTCATTTAAGAAATATTTTTGCACATCTTACCTTCATATTACAATGCATGTCTTTGGGGTGAATCTCTTCTGGTTCAGATTCCAGTACAGGAAAAGTTATTTCCAAGTATACAGGTTCTTCTTTGATTTCAATTTTGGTGTCTATTTCTTTATTGTAGTCAGACTGCACTACATAGTCTGAAGCAAAAGAAGCAGGCTCACTCTTTATTTGAACATCTGAACCATAAGCCACTTTTAACTGAGATTTCATTTTATCTGATGATATTTTCTCCAGCAAACAAGCTTCTTGTGTAATTTCCATTTTGTTGTCTATTTGATATTTTCACTATATCTGATGCCTTTCTGGGTTGAGTTTCATTTCAGACCATGAATCTTCAGTTTCTGTTCCGGTATCCCTGTCAGTCATGCCCATGTATGGTACTGGTATTCTCAGAGTCTGTCACAAAACCTGAAGAAAAAGAAAAGTCTGTTTTAATCTCTGATGTTTGTTATTACAGCACAACTTGGGAAGAAACACAACTATATGATCAAATATTATATTTAACAAAAAACAAAAAGGAGGTCACTGAGACCAAGCTCAATTTGTAAGGTACCATCTTTAGGTGCTGGGTTCACATTAACACATTTTTAGTTTTCCTAATATCCACTTAAAATAAGTAAAGGAAGTACTGCATTCCACTAAAAAATATGGTATAGGTTCCAACAGAAATACATATTTTGTGATCTCCTCCATAAAATACAGAAATAAAAAACAATAAAAAGAAAGATATTAAAACAAGAAGTGTTAAATTAAATTGAGTTTTATTTATGGATGATCTTTAACTACTATGGTTCTTAGCATAGCATTCTATATTGGGCATAAAAGACTGGAAAGATTGTTCTGAGGCCTCCATCAGGCTTGAGGTTCTTTTATGTGCCATAAACTTATGACATAGACCCACTGACTTTACTTACCTTCTGAAGGAAGCCATGCTAAGCATTTTTACACCCAAAAAAATCCATCAGGTTTGAACCCACGCCTCAGGAACCAGAGGCTAGCATGTAGACCAAAACACGGAGGACGACCAAGGATGTGGAGTTTATTTTTATATTCCACTCAGAAAATCTGTCAACATGGCATGTTATTCCACCTTTTGGTCCAAGTCAAGAGCAAATATAAACAAAGGCCAGCTTTGCCAAAGAAGAAAGTCATCTCCAATCCAAGATATAGCCCTCATATGTGTGTCGTAACAAGGTGAAATGAACGTCATGATTTAAGATGTGCTTCCATATCCAACTTATTCCCCTGACTTAGCTCCCTGAGACTTCAGCTGTTCCTTAAACTCAGAAAGTTACTTGATGGAAACAAATGTTCATCCAATGAAATTAAATTGTCAGTTGAAGCACGTTCTGCAGGCTTGTAGGAATATGACTTTGGTGATGGGATAAAGACCTTGAGGCACTCTGAACCAAGTACAATGATGCCAAACAAACCTATGTAGAAAAATAAAAACACCTTTAAAATTCAGTGTATCATCTTGTGCTTCATTCTGAGAACTTTTGAAATGACGTTTATAAAACATTTTTATAGTGAATCTTCCTCTTTACCTCTTCTATCTATAACCTTGTTAACTCCCGATAATACCCTTTTAATGGATGAACAAAGCCCAGTTATTTATGCAAATGGATATGAAATAACCCGGATGTTGAATTTCTGATCCGATTAAGCGCTTCTTGACAGTCTTTGGGATTCTGAATATGCTGTATCGCGTGCAAGTGAATATATGTTAGCAGTGATAAAATTACTGTTATAGCACATTAACTTAAGATAATCCATGGTAACTTAATTTTTTTAACTTTTGTAACTTCTCTTTGGTACCTTAGTTATTTAATAACATAAAGGCTCTACAATTTGTACATAAAAAAGTAACCTTAAACTTCAACATACCATGAAATGGAGGCCTAATCGCCGATCATGAAAATTCCTCATCCACAGCCAGCAATTAAAACATTTTGGAAATTATACAAAGTTGAGAAAAATAATCTTCTCAGTTCTGAACCCTCCGTTGGCCGCTAGAGGCCTGAGAAACCCCTGGCATTATTTACATTTTTAATTTTCAAACGAACACACCTATGCGATTGCCTGAGTAGGACATCTAACATTACACCTTACTTGATTATTTGCTGCAACGACAACCTTATCTGTTTATTTGTTTGGCTGGAAGAATGACTAATCAGCAGTTATGTGTGACACAGGTCTACCGGACCACACACGCCTGCTCTTGTTACATATTGATGACAGATTTGTTCCTCATTAGTTGTACAATATTGCTTTGCCACTGCAAGGAGCTGCTACTGCTTCGTCATTAACACGAGTAAAAGGTACGATCTACAAAATCTGAATGATTTGGAAGAAGTACAATGCCTACTTTGCGATGATGATGCCTTGCCTGTGCATGACAACTTATATGAATCAGATTATTCTGATTCTGAAGATAAACTTCAAACAAGATATTTAGATTCAGAAACAGATCATGAAGATGAAAAGGAAAACGATGAAAGCAGCTTGTGTGATAACACGTATTTTATAGGTAACATATTATTATTATTATTATTATTATTATTATTATTGTTGTTGTTGTTGTTGACAATACATTCTGTTGTTATTTACAGGAAGAAATGGAACAAAATGAGGGAAAAAAATACACCTTGGAAAATAACACACACAAGGGCTCACAATATATTGACCAAACTTCCTGGTGTGGTAGGAGCTGCCAAAAATGCAAAAACCAAAATTGATTGTTGTAACCCTTTTGTTACCGAAGATATAGTTGATAGCTCAACAATGTGCATCACAATTTTGGTCTTGAAAGAGACAGCAGCCCTACAGATGTAATAGAAATAAAGCTGTTCTAGGCTTATTGTACCTGGCAGGAATTTTCCATGGTGGATGCCAGAATATTCTCGATTTTTGGAAAACGGATGATCTTGGAATTCCTCTATTTTGAATGGCTATGTCAGAAAAACGATTCAGTTTTCTAATACGTATACTCATTTTGATGACAAAAGATCAAGACTGCAGCGACGAAGACTGGATAAATGCCTGCTGCTAGAGAAATGTTTACATTGTTTTTGAACATCTGTCAGAAGCATTATTTTCTTGGACAAAATCTCACAGTCAACGAACAGTTGCCGGCATTTCATGGACGATGTCGTTTTAGATAAACAAGAATAGCCAAACAAGTATAGCATATAAAATATTCTGTTTGAGTGATGCAAAGCTATTCTATATCACTAATATGGAGATTTATTGTGGACAGCAGCTGGACGGACCATATTTGCAAATTATTTCAGCAGAAGCCGTAGTACTGAGACTAACTGAAACAATCTCTGGCACTGCACGAAATATTACTGCAGATAATTGGTTTACCAGGGTATGAATTGTGCAAAAGACAACTTTCTTTCGTCGGTACAGTATGAAAGTACAAAAAAGAATTACCTACTAATTTCACTTCTCCAAAAGATCACAGTCAGTACAAAAGCATATTTGGCTTCACAAACAACAAACCACTTGTTTCATATGTTCCAAAAAAGGGTAAAACAGTAGTTTTGCTCTCAAGTCTATATGTTTCATCCAAACAGTTATCACAAGGTGCTGAGAAAAATACTGAAATAATCCTGCATTACGACACTAAATCTGGAGTTGATGTAGTAGATAAATTGTGTGCTACATACAATGTAGCAAGAACAATCAGAAGGTGGTCCATGGTAATTTTTTACCATGTCTTGAAGATTGCAGGTATTAATTCTAGGGTTATCTTCCTTGGAAACCAAAATAAATATTCCACAAGGCAAGCGTATTTGAAAGCACTATCTTTAGCTTTACTGTTGCAACGGCTACAAAGGAGAGCAACAGTATCAAATCTAGCCGGTGATTTGAAAGGTTTTCTGACAAAATATAAACCTGAAGAATCCGCAGAAGATGAATTGCCAAATACATCGCTATCCACATTGAAAAGGAAATGATTGAACTCTACAAACAAGACAAAAAGAACTGCAAAACTAAACAAGCGTGTGGGAAAAGCAACACTCCCCTCTGAGCAAACATGCTAAAATTATTGGTGATAGTTCTTAGTCAGGGAAAACACGGGAGAGATAGATGATTCTGAGTAACTGAACATTTGAAATAACAAGTTGTATGTATACCTGAAAATGGCAATGTATTTCTTTATACTTATTGTAATACAATCTATAATGTATATGTACTTATATTTTGGCTTATCTTTTTATGTTGTAAGATAATACCCAGTAATGAAAGTCATGTATACTTAACCTAAATGCAGTTAAACATAGGAAAAAAAGGAAAATAAACAAAAGAAAAAATAAATAAAAACAATTATATGATTATGTAGCACATACACACGCATGTAATCATACACTTGATTACATCATGCAGAGAAAACATATAGAACTTTCTTGCAATAGCACTATTGTAAGATTTAGCATTCAGTACAGTTATTGACTAATTTATAAATTATAGCAACATTTACTCCAATGTTTAACACAAAATCTTACACAGATGGGGATTTGCGGTTAACAGTACTCAACTGCAAGGTCATTTGTGACCTTAGGAAAATCAGATCACGGAAGAGACCAAGATAAAAACAATAAAGGAAAATCATAGAAAGGCCATAGATAAACTACAATATCAAAACCACGGCAAAGGCCAAAGATAAAGAGCAATATTAAAAGCTAGGGAAAGACCAGAAAGATAGGTAAACAATTAAAACAAAACCGAGAAGTAAAAAAAAAAAACAGTGAGCAATGTGGCTAAAATCTCACCGGAAAGTTTAACTGGCATAAAAACTGAAACACCCTGGCAATTGCTTGGTGATCAACCATTAACACAACTGCAAGGTCATTTGTGACCTTAGAAAAAACAGATCACAGAAGAGACCAAAGATAAAAACAATAAAGGAAAAACATGGAAAGGCCATAGATAAACTAAAATATGAAAACCATGACAAAGACCAAAGATAAAGAGCAATATAAAAAGCTGAGGAAAGGTCAGAAAGAAAGGTAAACATATAAAACAAAACTGAGAGCTAAAAAAAAAAAAAAAAAAAAAAGTGAGCAATGTGGCTAAAATCTCACCGGAAAGTTTAACTGACATAAAAACTTAAACACCCTGGCAATCGCTTGGTGATCAACCATTAACACAACTGCAAGGTGACCAGCAGTTGCAGAGAGGCCCGAAGAGGTGCTAGAGCAGTAAACTTTAGCAGCACATGATGGACAGATACATTTTTGCTACACTGCTGAGAAAGAGGAACAGGGTGCTCTTGAAAAAGGTAACTGCATAAAATAGCAATGTTCAATATGCAAACCGAGTGAAAACCACCTCCTCACGACAAGATACAGGAGAGGAAGTTGACCAATTTATCGGAATATCCTTCACTACTGTAAACTTATTTCCGTGGAGAGCTAACCACTCCTCGCGCCAGCATGATAGCACCACACTCTGCACAACCACCCTAAAGTTAAATGTGTTATTACAACACTGCGTTCTATGATTGCTACCAAGTCCGCCAGTTCATTCATGTCGACCGAAAATGTCAACCTCAGGAGGGAGCTGTTGCAATATACATACATGGATAACATCTGGTCACGGCACTGATAGTCACAAAGATGAAAGGGCAATTGCAATCTTCAAGGTTTCCAGAGTAAAACAGTAACATTGAGATTGTGCCCGATCCTTAACCAGAAGGAACATGGGCGATTAGTTATCTGAGCTAGACATTTGAGCTAAAGCACTGCCAAATGTATTAGTCACCTCAAAATTGACAACAGCTCCTACAATTGTGCGACGACCAGCATGGGCATGTGAGTCGATTTTTTGGCCAAATGCCTTAACTTATCCCAGATGACAGAGGAAGGTTTATGACAATTTAATGAAGCTACAAACTTGCTATATGTCTTTATGTTATCCATAATAACTGTTTAGACTTAGCGCATTTTCTTGTATTCAATTAGGTTATCCAATGTAGGACTATGCTAGAAAACATTGAGAGTACATCTGCGAGCATGAATGGCAGTGTGGCATTTCATCCATCGGTGGAAATCGACAGGGTTCTGCAGTTTCCGGGCTTCTGAGGACACCTTCTCCCTAATCCGGATCTCCTGAAGCGCTTGTTCCTCTCCAAAACAGGGCCACCATGGGAACTCAATGGACGTTCATCGCTGTAGTTAGCTGGCTAACATCTCAACATGTACAGGATAGAGGACTAACATCTCAACATGTACAGGTTAGCTGGCTAACATCTCAACATGTACAGGATAGAGGACGAACATCTCAACATGTACAGGATAGAGGAATAACATCTCAACATGTACAGGATAGAGGAATAACATCTCAACATGTACAGGTTAGAGGAATAACATCTCAACATGTACAAGATAGAGGAATAACATCTCAACATGTACAAGATAGACGAATAACATCTCAACATGTACAGGATAGAGGAATAACATCTCACCATGTACAGGACAGAGGACTAACATCTCACCATATACAAGGTTACAGGAATAACATCTCAACATGTACAGGTTAGAGGAATAACATCTCACCATATACAAGGTTAGAGGAATAACATCTCAACATGTACAGGATAGAGGAATAACATCTCAACATGTACAGGTTAGAGGACTAACATCTCAGCATATACAAGGTTAGAGGAATAACATCTCAACATGTACAGGATAGAGGAATAACATCTCAACATGTACAGGTTAGAGGAATAACATCTCAACATGTACAGCATAGAGGACTAACATCTCAACATGTACAGGATAGAGGACTAACATCTCAACATGTACAGGATAGAGGACTAACATCTCAACATGTACAGGTTAGAGGACTAACATCTCACCATATACAAGGTTAGAGGAATAACATCTCAACATGTACAGGATAGAGGAATAACATTTCAACATGTACAGGTTAGAGGAATAACATCTCAACATGTACAGGATAGAGGAATAACATCTCAACATGTACAGGTTAGAGGAATAACATCTCACCATGTTCAGGTTAGACGACTAACATCTCAACATGTACAGGTTAAAGGACTAACATCTCAACATGTACAGGTTAGCGGACTAACATCGCAACATGTACAGGTTAGAGGAATAACATCTCACCATGTACAGAATAGAGAACTAACATCTCACCATGTACAGGATAGAGGAATAACATCTCACCATGTACAGGATAGAGGAATAACATCTCACCATGCACAGGTTACAGGAATAACATCTCACCATGTACAGGTTAGCTGGCTAACATCTCAACATGTACAGGTTAGAGGACTAACATCTCACCATGTACAGGATAGAGGAATAACATCTCAACATGTACAGGATAACGGGCTAACATCTCAACATGTACAGGATAGCGGGCTAACATCTCAACATATACAGGATAGCGGGCTAACATGTCAATATGTACAGGATAGCAGAACAACATCTCAACATGTACAGGTTAGAGGACTAACATCTCAACATGTACAGGATACAGGACTAACATCTCAACATGTACAGGATAGCAGACTAACATCTCAACATGTACAGGTTAGCTGGCTAACATCTCAACATGTACAGCATAGAGGACTAACATCTCAACATGTACAGCTAGGTGGCTAACATCTCAACATGTACATGATAGCTGGCTAACATCTCAACATGTACAGCATAGAAGACTAACATCTCAACATGTACATGATAGCTGACTAACATCTCAACATGTACATGATAGCAGACTAACATCTCAACATGTACAGGTTAGCTGGCTAACATCTCAACGTGTACAGCATAGAGGACTAACATCTCAACATGTACAGCATAGAGGACTAACATCTCAACATGTACATGATAGCTGGCTAACATCTCAACATGTACAGCATAGAAGACTAACATCTCAACATGTACAGCTAGGTGGCTAACATCTCAACATGTACAGCATAGAGGGCTAACATCTCAACATGTACAGCATAGAGGACTAACATCTCAACATGTACAGGTTAGCTGGCTAACATCTCAACATGTACAGGATAGAGGACTAACATCTCAACATGTACAGGTTAGCTGGCTAACATCTCAACATGTAACAGGATAGAGGACTAACATCTCAATATGTACAGACTAGCTGGCTAACATCTCAACATGTACAGGATGGAGGACTAACATCTCAACATGTACAGGTTAGCTGACTAACCTCTCAACATGTACAGCATAGAGGACTAACATCTCTACATGTACAGGATAGAGGACTAACATCTCAACATGTACAGGTTAGATGGCTAACATCTCAACATGCACAGCATAGAGGACTAACATCTCAACATGTACAGGATAGAGGACCAACATCTCAACATGTACAGCATAGAGGACTAAAATCTCAACATGTACAGCTAGCTGGCTAACATCTCAACATGTACAGCATAGAGGACTAACATCTCAACATGTACAGGATAGAGGACTAACATCTCAACATGTACAGCATAGAGGACTAAAATCTCAACATGTACAGCTAGCTGGCTAACATCTCAAAATGTACAGCATAGAGGACTAACATCTCAACATGTACAGCTAGCTGGCTAACATCTCAACATGTACAGGATAAAGGACCAACATCTCAACATGTACAGCATAGAGGACTAAAATCTCAACATGTACAGCTAGCTGGCTAACATCTCAACATGTACAGCATAGAGGACTAACATCTCAACATGTACAGGATAGAGGACTAACATCTCAACATGTACAGGATAGAGGACTAACATCTCAACATTTACAGCTAGCTGGCTAACATCTCAAAATGTACAGGTTAGCTGGCTAACATCTCAACATGTACAGCATAGAGGACTAACATCTCAACATATACAGGTTAGCTGGCTAACATCTCAACATGTACAGGATAGAGGACTAACATCTCAACATGTACAGGATAGAGGACTAACATCTCAACATGTACAGGTTAGCTGGCTAACATCTCAACATGTACAGGTTAGCTGGCTAACATCTCAACATGTACAGCATAGAGGACTAACATCTCAACATGTACAGGATAGAGGACTAACATCTCAACATGTACAGGATAGAGGACTAACATCTCAACATGTACAGGTTAGCTGGCTAACATCTCAACATGTACAGCATAGAGGACTAACATCTCAACATGTACAGGTTAGCTGGCTAACATCAACATGTACAGGATAGAGGACTAACATCTCAACATGTACAGCATAGAGGACTGACATCTCAACATGTACAGGTTAGCTGGCTAACATCTCAACATGTATAGGATAGAGGACTAACATCTCAACATGTACAGCATAGATGACTAACATCTCAACATGTACAGGTTAGCTGGCTAACATCTCAACATGTACAGCATAGAGGACTAACATCTCAACATGTACAGGTTAGCTGGCTAACATCTCAACATGTACAGGATAGAATACTAACATCTCAACATGTACAGGTTAGCTGGCTAACATCTCAACATGTACAGGATAGAGGACTAGCATGTCAACATGTACAGGTTAGCTGACTAACATCTCAACATGTACAGGATAGCTGACTAACATCTCAACATGTACAGGTTAGCTGACTAACATCTCAACATGTACAGGTTAGCTGACTAACATCTCAACATTTACAGGTTAGCTGACTAACATCTCAACATATACAGGTTAACTGACTAACATCTCAACATGTACAGGTTAGCTGACTAACATCTCAACATGTACAGGTTAGCTGGCTAACATCTCAACATGTACAGGTTAGCTGGCTAACATCTCAACATGTACAGGTTAGCTGACTAACATCTCAACATGTACAGGTTAGCTGACTAACATCTCAACATGTACAGGTTAGCTGACTAGCATCTCAACATGTACAGGATAGCTGACTAACATCTCAACATGTACAGGATAGAGGACTAACATGTCAGCATGTACAGGATAGCAGACTAACATCTCAACATGTACAGGATAGGGGACTAACATCTCAGCATGTACAGGAAAGCGGGCTAACATGTCAGCATGTACAGGATAGCGGGACTAACATCTCAGCATGTACAGGAAAGCGGGCTAACATGTCAGCATGTACAGGATAGCGGGCTAACATGTCAGCATGAACAGGATAGCGGGCTAACATGTCAGCATGTACAGGATAGCGGGCTAACATGTCAACATGTACAGGATAGCGGGCTAACATGTCAACATGTACAGGATAGCAGACTAACATCTCAACATGTACAGGATAGCGGGCTAACATGTCAGCATGTACAGGATAGCAGACTAACATCTCAACATGTACAGGATAGCGGGCTAACATGTCAACATGTACAGGATAGCGGGCTAACATGTCAACATGTACAGGATAGCGGGCTAACATGTCAGCATGTACAGGATAGCGGGCTAACATGTCAACATGTACAGGATAGCGGGCTAACATGTCAGCATGTACAGGATAGCGGGCTAACATGTCAACATGTACAGGATAGCGGGCTAACATGTCAGCATGTACAGGATAGCGGGCTAACATGTCAACATGTACAGGATAGTGGGCTAACATGTCCACATGTACAGGATAGCAGGCTAACATCTCAACATGTACAGGATAGCGGGCTAACATGTCAGCATGTACAGGATAGCGGGCTAACATGTAAGCAATTACAGGATAGCGGGCTAACTTATCAACATGTACAGGATAGCAGGCTAACATGTCAATATGTACAGGATAGCGGACTAACATCTCAACATGTACAGGATAGCGGGCTAACATCTCAACATGTACAGGATAGGAGGCTAACATGTCAGTGTGTACAGGATAGCTGCCTAACATGTCAGCATGTACAGGATAGCTGCCTAACATGTCAGCATGTACAGGATAGCTGGCTAACATTTCAGTATGTACAGGATAGCGGGCTAACATGTCAGCATGTACAGGATAGCGGGCTAACATCTCAACATGTACAGGATAGCGGGCTAACATCTCAGCATGTACAGGATAGCGGGCTAACATGTCAGTGTGTACAGGATAGCGGGCTAACATGTCAGCATGTACAGGAAAGCTGCCTAACATGTCAGCATGTACAGGATAGCTGGTTAACATGTCAACATGTACAGGATAACATAACATTTTGGGCGACAGACACACCTGATTAACAGTCCTACTCGTAGCTTTTGAAACAGCAAATGCCGTTGAAATGATTTTTGTTTAGTTCATATTTGGTAATTAATTAGTTAACAGAGATAGATTTGTTTCAAACCTGTCCTAGTATGTTTTTTCAACACTGTAGTGCAGTTTTGGGGTGTCTGTTTTGCGGGGTAAAAGCTTAAAGCCATTACCAAGAAATACGTTTACACAACGTTTACATCAAGACGTTGTTTAACTCATTGCAAAAATTATGTTTAGTGCTAAAGTGTCAAATCGCGTCCATTTTAGACCCTATATAACAGGTATTTAAATGTTAAACACTAGTATTGTTTTATGCGAGATGCGAAGCGTGGGCAAAGAAACAAGATGGAGATTATGCGATTCCTGCATATAGTTGCAGCAAGAAAGGAGGAGTATTATACGAAACGATAAAAGTGCTCAGAGACCGCTCTAATCCCTAAGACTTGTATTCATAAGCAGTGCTTTCAGTGACGACATTCATAAACTGCTTTGTTAGGAAAGTAAAACTTCACTGACAGACATATTCACAGACGACAGTTTCGATACTTGGTTTTATCATAGTTTAATGAAAGCTTATTGGCAATTTAGCATTTGCTCGAGTGCTGCAGTAGACAGCCCATTTTTCGTTTTTAACACTGGTTTAAAACTATTGATATGTTTATCATTAATTATTCTTGTAATTTTACTTTTTGTATTAATGTTTGTTACCTATGACAGGCACCAACAAAACCTATCTTGATCTGACATGTCATTTACTATAGGAAATGGTATAATTTGGAATTGTTTCCAAGTCTAGAAATATGTTGCCTATAGCTGTTGCAGTGTTCATTTAAGTTCTGGAGGGAAAGTGAACCACACATTCCATGTTAAATGTATGTAATAGGGAAGTGAGATGAATTTTCATTTCACTGCCATTAAGTGCGTTAACATTAAAATCTCCACAAACTATTATTTTAGCATTATTGAGTGTAAATGTATGAGATGGTTCGCTCTAATCTATTTATAAAGCCTTGGTCTCCCCCCCCCCTCGTACCAGAATATAATATTGACACAGTATAGTTGTACCCCGTAACGTATATTATACACACTAACCTATAAAATACTTAACCTTCAGCTTTCATTCTTCTTAGATACGGTGGTACAAGATAAGTGAGCAATTGCCCTAATAGCATTGCTATGCAATTGGAAATGCACCACATACTTCTTAAACCTTAACAAAGGAAACTTACCCATTAATTACGAAACAAATTCGATTTCATACTGTTAATAATCCAGGTCTTCCACAATATTTGCTGTTCTGTGATATATACTACACATGGGGCGATTCACGAACGAATCGTTCATATGAACGACCACAAGTAAAAAATCGTATGAATTAGACATGGGGCGATTCATGAACGAACGACTCATATGAACGACCACAAGGAAAGAATCGTATGAATCGTCGTTCAAAAATAATCGCAAGAATCGTGCATGAATCATCGTTCAAAAAGATTCGTGATCAGGACATTCTCCATTCATTCCCGCTTTCGCTTTGTTTACTACTCACTCTTAGCTTTGGCTTCCAAGCCGAGCCTGGAAGAATGCTACCGAGTGAGTACGATGATGAGCAGGAAAGTTACCAAGCATTGGGATGATATATCATAGTATACGAAAACAGAACAGCACGGCAATAATATCTATCGATTCGTAGTAGTGAATTGCATAGGTTGAAAGCTTCGTTAGAGTTTATAATGTGAATTGGTACATCAACACGATTCTTTGAGATGCTGATGGCATAACCTAGGAGTATCGAGTTCAGCCGAGAAAGATTAATTCTTAAAAACAAATAGCGTAAATAGCTATAAAGCGCAGTAAAATGAATCGTAAACATTGCCAATGGATGAACGGAGGCTGCATCACGTGATATAAACCATAGAAGTAATTTTCAGTACTTTATTGAGAGATCTAATACATAGTATTGCATGATTATAGTGTGGTAAGTATTATAATATACAATACCAAAATATATGCAAAATGTAGGAAAAATAGGGAATTTTTTAACTCTTCGTTTGAATAACATTTTAAAATTATATAATTTAAAACCATTAATTTGTGTACTATAGTCTACATTAAAAGTATAAGAACATGCATCGATATAACTAAGCCAATCCTAATGCATTAAAAGTACCCTGAAAATGCTGATGTAAAATTTATGTAAAAAATTATTCTCTGCATACCGTACTTATACCTTTTCACATATTTAGAAAAATTATGTAGCTTATATTCGCGTGCAACTTCGGTAGTAGTGACGAATAATAATAATAATAATAATAATAATAATAATAATAATAATAATAGACAAAAGTAAAATTCAGACACGTAAATGAGATTTTTACGAAGAACTTGGGAATGAACTAGATTAGACCTAATAAGAAATAAAACGATAAAATTAGAGAACTGAATATTTATAAATTACATGATAAAATTTAAGAAAACTAACTTAACTGGAAAGCGATATGAACTAAACGACTGAAGAAGGAATACCAATATTACCACCATTAATAAATAAATAAATACAAACCGCCAGCAAAAAGAGACATCGGATACCCCAGAAAAAGTGGGAAGTAAAGTAAAGAATCGAAGACAGGTGGAATGCCTAATCATCGAAATGAAGAATATAATAATAATAGTAATAATAACTAACTACTTTGCATAATACCTTATGTAATCGTAACTTAAGTGGAATCACACAGGTTGATTTTTATTACAAATTCAGGGAACTCTAAGTATATTACCCAAAATAACGCGAAAAGCGCTTTTACATACATTGTCTTTTATATGCCAAAGAAAAAAGATTGTAGCCCCCATCGTATCAAAAAGAAGTCCTGATTGCGTATTTTGGCTGCAAACTGCAAAGTACAAACGGGGACGATTCATATAAGAATCGTGAGTGAGAATAGGCGGCAGGCAAGGCTACGATTCATGAACGAATCGTGCATCAAGACAGACCAGTAGACAAGGGTACGATTCATGATTGAATCGTGCACTAGGGTAGACCAGCAGACAAAGTGACGATTCATGAACGAATGGTGCGCTAGGAGAGACTAGCGGACAGGTAGTAAGAGGACGACTCATGAACCGTGAAGGAATCATATGAATCGATTCATGAACCGTGAACGAATCGCATGAATCGATTACTGCAAAAGAATCGACGTCGTCGACGAGCTACTGGCAGGCTAAGTTTTAGCCCAAGTGAATCTTTACTGTGTGCCCACCCTCAGTAAGGTTTAAACACAGGATGATTATTTCGTAAGGAAATGATTGTTAAGGATGATGGTTTTGCTTTTAGGTTGTAAAGAAAGAATGGAGGAAAGATGTAGCTCCTCGAACTGCCTGTTAGGATGTAGCCGCCCTTCTGCACCCTGGTGTACGTCAGTTTATAATTTCTTTAGTTAGGATTGGGATTGAATTTTGAGGCCAATCAACTCTTGATTGGGATCACTATGGAGTTCAGCTTTAGCTGCTGTTGGTTTAACTCCTTGGTTATCTGGTGTGCCCGCATGCCATCGTGGAACCCGATGACGCCGAAGACGGCGATTTCTAGGGTCGTAATCCCCTAGTGATCTGACCAGGATACTCTGATGGTTTGGTAAACTGGCGTAAAATTTGGTGGCCCGGCGCCTAATTTCATCTTCCACATAGGGAAGAGATGATGCTTCGTGTAGTAGTCTCACGGGGAACGCGCGGTTGACAGAATAGATGGACCGGAGTCCCCTATTCTGCGCCCGTTGTAGCCATAGCAGCCAGCTGTCGAAAGCCCAGGACTAAATCCAAACTGGTGATCCGGGATGGCTTGAACGTCTCCCAAAAGTGGGGACAAGCAGTTGAGGATCATCCTCTCGAGAACTTTCGGGAAGGGTTGAAAGGAGACTGATGAATCGGTAGTTTGAAGGATGTACCGGATCCTTCCCCGGTATCAAAATGCATATCACACGGGCCTCTCGCCACTCTCGTGGAAAGTGACCCACAGTAAGACATATGTTGAATAATCGGGTTAGAAAGAGCACGGCGTTGAAGGGAAGGTGCCGGAGCATGAGGTGAGTTTGCCCGTCAGGTCAAGCCGCCTTTTTGGGGTTGAGACGCAGGAGTGCACCATGGAGCTCACTCGGGTGAATGATGGACAGCCGACCCGCGTCGACCGGAGGGCGCCGAAAGTATCGGCGTACATCCTGACAAACGTGTTCGGAAAAGATGTCCTGGAGGTCCTCTCTCGGACGTAAGGTACGTTCAAGATAATCGGCGAACACATTTGCTTTGGCCTGGGGTTCATAGGAGAGGCCTTTGGTGCCTTGGAGAGGAGAGGTGTATTAGCCTCGACGGTTTCGGAGGACTTATGCAATCCTCCACACGTCGCAACAAGCGATACGCAGTCTGGTCATCGTATCCTCCCACGCTTGCACTTGGTGCTCGCGTAGGAGGAGACGGACCTGTCGACGTAGACGCCGCAGGAGCACCCGATTGTGCGGCGTGCGGTGACGCTGGTAAAGTTTCCGCGCAGCCCAGAAACGGCGGATAAGAACCACATTGTCCACTGGAAGGAAGTCGGGATGTAGGGGCGCTGGAACAACAACTGTGAGGTTGTGTGCAGTTTGCGTCACTATGGAGGTTAAGGAAGAGATCGCTGCCTCCAAGAATGGGATGTCAGTAATTATAAGGTTCGGTGGTATGGAAGTGCGAAGGCAATTCCTAACGCCTACCCAGAGGACTTCTCGTGAGCGAAATAAGGGGTCGTGGCTGGCAACCCTAGTGTTGATTTCGGCCAACACGGGATTATGATTGGAATGTAGTGCGTTGATTGACGTGAGGGTGAGATGATAGGGGAATTGTTTGGTGATCGCGAAATCGATGACTGAAGACAGTCCTACACCTCGCGGATGATGTGTGGGTTGCCAGGGACCCTGCACTTGAAGCAGTGGGTCCGCATCAATCAGGCGAGTTATTGCATTGCCTCTGGCGTCCGCCCTGCGGCCGCAATGGCAACGTGAATGTTTGGCATTGAAGTCGCCGGCTAGAATTGCACTGGGATATAGGGCTAGGAGTGTAAGGTATTCGTTGGGTGTAAACTGCCTGCGTGGAGGATGGTATACGGAGACCACCATACGCTCAATACCGTCGAGATCCATACATACTGCTGTGGCCTCTAGGGTTTGAAGAGGAGGGAGTTGGATTGGGCGATGGACCACGTTCTGCCGCACAAGGACCGCCGTGCCGCCTCCCGGACGACCCTGGCGATCCGTTCTGTGGCAGACGTAACCCGGAAGACGGACGCGGTTTTCAGGACGGAGAAATGTTTCGCCGACTAAGATGACGTCCAATGCCTGGGAGCGGCAAAATGTAGCAACTCGCCCCCTTCACCGGCCAGAATGCGAACCGAAAGGAGGTACGAGACCTATTTCTGTGCGCCATTCTGGACGAGCGCAATAACGGAGTTCAAAAGGGCAAGTCCCTCCATAGCAGCTAGCATTTTGCCGGCTGGGTTGTTGGAAGTAAAGAACTTGACCAGGATCTCGCAGATCTGGCGACCGTGTTTCAGCAACAGCTGCCGAAACCACTCCGCCATCGCCGCAAGGTCCAAGCCAGAGGTAGGGTTGGAGCCGGTTTGGGGTTGGGTAGGCGATGCCCATGGGGGAGCAGGTCTTTTCTGCCCTATTGGCACCCTGCTGACGCTGAGGAGCGCTAAGTCAGGCTCCTGAACGTTCCTACTCCTCCTCCTCGAACGGGAAGAGACTGGTTTCGGGCTCCTGGGAGCTGGGATTGGTGTTTGGGTTTCTGTTGGAGTTGCTGGTTTTTGGTCTCCGGACGTTCTCGTGCATCGAGGGGACTGACGCACAACCTCGGCGAGAGTGAGCCTGGATGTTGTTGTCTCCTGTGTTTCTGCTGTTCCAGAGGTGCGTCCTGGCGCCTCTCAGGAAGGGTTGGCCACGTGGTGTTGTTGGAGGGACGCAGGGCCATGTGCTGTTGTTGGAAGGGCGCTACTGCGCCCTCCTAGGGTAGTTTCCTCGTTGCCTCGGTGGTGGTTGTGGTTGTCTTGAGCTGGCAACAGCTCTTCTGGTCAGACAACCCCCGTAGCAGGCCACATGCTCCCCCTTAGAGTTGGCACATGTGGCACCTCTTCGCGGGGACGTGGGCAGACCTCTTTATCATGGGATTCACCGCACCCAAGGCAGCGCAGGTTGCGGTGACAATAGATGCTGGAGTGGTTAAACCCCAGACATCGGTGGTGTTGAGGGGGACCGCCAGAGCTGCGGGAGGCCTCGATCTTTACCCGGAGGTAACAGATGGTTGTGATACCATCTATCTTGGTCTCCGGGTCGTTGGCCCGCTCCACCACAACTAGGAAGAGGGGGATGGACCCTTGGCTGCATGGCCACAGGAGCGGGCATGGTGAGCTGCTTCACCACGCGGGGTTTAATGCCCTGGCGGCAGAGGTCGGCCTCGATGTCGCCCACGGTTGTGTCCACTGGAAGCCCCGGATGACACGAGGAACGTCCTTGGCCTTGTCCAGGCCGAAGGTAAAATAGGGAATTTTTCTCCCATCTAGGCAGGAGAGGAGACGCTGGTAATCCTCAACCACTTTCACCTGTAAGACGAAGCGGCTCTTCCTCCTAGTCACGGTGCACGCTCCCGACAGGGATGGCATGACCTCCTTGAGCAAGCCTACCGATCCCCGGAAGTCGTCCCTATGATTGGCGGAATGTGCCGCCTGACATGCCCCTCCTCAAGCGAGGGCACGCCTTTTGTCTGCAGGTGGGTAATCCTCCGCCTCCTTCGGCGTTTCTCCACCACACGAAATTCAGCGTCGTCGACATCCGTGGAGATGTCGGAAGAGCTGATCTCATCGGCTTCCATATCGGAGATGCCGGACGTGGGCGGAGCCCCGCCGGTGCGAGCCGAGAAGTCTGTGACGTCACTTTCTTCATCTGAGCGGTCCGACGCGTCTGACTCGGATGTTTGGGCTACTCGCATTGGTGTTGCGCGAGAGGAGTCCTGGTCGGATTGTTGATTGGCCGTAGCCAAATGTTTATTCTTGCCCTTTCCGCGCCTCTTACGGCGCTTTCAGCGAAGCTGGTTGGCGGATGGTGCGACCTGAGCAGAACTCAAGGTCGGCGGATTGGTGACACCAGTGCTGGTGCTAGGGATTGCCGCATCCTGGATAGCAGGTCAGGGCCTGCTCACAGGATCGTTGGTTGGAAGAGGGGAGGAAGAGGAGATGGAATTAAGGGTGGGCATCTTGCCCTGCACCCGAGGTTGCAGTGCAACCCGAACTCACTAAACTAAAACCTAACTTGCAGCAGCGGGCGCTAAGAAGCTCGATCAACAGCGGGCCGGACATTTAAGTGCGCCGAAAACCGCCTTAAAAAGGCGTTAGCTGTGGCCTTGTTGTTCCCCACGTACTGCCGAAGTCCGTCTGCTTTTATTAACCTGTAGCTACTAGGCCTTGCTGAGCTCTAGTGTGTTGCTTAACAAAAGTTAAGCAGCATTAACTGTGATCGCCGCTTGGTTGCTATGGGCGAAGCTGTTGGTGCTGAAAGTCGGCTGGTAACACCACAACTGGCAGCTCCGCTGTTTTTTTTTTTGTTCGAGTGGATGAGAAAATGATTTAATCACTGGCCTCAGCCGCGATGGGAGTCGGGACTGAGAGTGTGGGACTCACCAGTGAATGGCATACCCACTAAAAACTGCTCCACCGGATTGGAAGGAAAAGGGGTTGCTGCGGTACCGCCTAAAGCACCCGCGCATTCAATGCTGAAGGTTGAATGCAATGCGGTCACCAGGGGAGTGAGAAGCTATTGCCGGGAGGCAGATTTGACCAAGGCCCAGTCTGCCCCCGCAGCGAAGTCAAGGTGAGGATGTATATATGTAGCTTTAGCGTGCAGCATTCTTGTAGGCGGTTGTTTTCTTGAAGGTCTAAGAAGTTCTTTCTTGTGAAGTCGATGGTGTTTGTTGGCTCCTGAATCTTGCAAGTGCCTCGTTAAGTATGTTGTGGTGTGTGAGTTCGTCCTTCTGAAGCCGAGTGTAGTCCTCGAATAAGTGTAGGTTGCGATGGGCCCGTTCACTCCGAGGAGAGAGCGGCGTAGCATCCATTGCAGAGTTGTCTGCGGAGTTTTTACTTGGTGGCGAAGACTGCTGCGGTGTTGTTGTGGTGATGGAAGACTGGTGGCTGAGGATGTAATGTAGTTCTGTTACACGGTTCTCCAGAGATTGGAGGAGCGTGTGGAGTTGATTCAGCTTGGCGGTGTTTCGAGTAGCTAGTGTGTGCAGGTCTTGTAGTGTGGGTTCCAGTTGGTTGTTCCGGCGGAGACGGGTTTCGGCTTGTTCTTCAGTGTTAGTTGTGAGGCGTTGAATGTCCTCGGCCATGTTGCGAAGGCGACCGTCTAAGTTAAGGATCTCTGTGTGTAGTTCCTGGTGTATGCTTGTAGGCGCCGTGAAGTTAGCTCTGGATGGCGGTGGCTGCTGTGGTGGTTGCCTTGTAGGGGGCAGAACCTGAGAGTGCGCTGGTGCGGCTGATGGAGGCTGTGGCGTAGTCCTGGTTCGGCGTGTATACAGAGGGCACTGTGCCTGGCCTGTATAGTCGCTGAGGCCTTTATAGGTGGCACAGTACTGTCGTCGGCGGCGGAGATCGTGCAGTATGCAGTCAGCTGTGAGGTTGCTCGAACCGCAGTAGTGGCATCGAGGCGGAGCTGTGCAGTGGTCAGCATCGTGTCCAAATTGGCAGCATCGGCGGCAGGGCTGATGACTTCCTGCTCGGCTGGCCTCGATTCGGAGAACCCGCCCTAATAAGGGCAGGCAAATCCTCAAGGCAGCTTCGCAGTCGGCCGAGTCAGCCATGACCAGGCGGACGAGTTTTGTGCTACCCCTGTAGGAGGCAGAAGGCCAGTGCTGTCGAGCGGCGGCGCTGAGTATAAATCAGGTTGATAGGTCCGGGGTGCTCCGTAGACCACAACGCTACATCCTGTAGGATGAGCGATGTGCGGCGATGGTTCCGTCGGCGTCTGTGATGACTGCGTCTGGAGGTGCTGTGTGACGTAGACTCCTCGTCGAGGAACCTGTGTTGCCGGCGGAGTCCGGTGTGCTGAGTGGTGCGTGATGCTGATGAGTTGTGCTGGTTCCAGTTGCACATGTGGCTGGCGGCGACCGTGGTGAAGGACGGCAGGGGCACTGCCGGTGGTGTGGCGGCCTTGTCGGCTGGTGCCGGTAGAACTGCCGGAGTTTCATGGGTGGCGGAGACCGGAGAACAGACTTGTGTCGTTAATGGTGAAGTCGGTTCCTCGGTGGTTACCGCGGCAGCTGCGGAGGATCCTTCCGGCGTCTTCTCTGGCGATGCTTCTTTCTCCCCATCTCTCAAGCAACTGAGCCCCTCCCACTGTTTTTTTTAAAGGGGAGACAGATTAAGAGTTAGAGGGATACAGATTTGGCTTATATCGCCAGGTCAGGAGGAGTAAGGGTTAGCAGAATGATGGGATGTTGGATGTGTCTTGAAGTGCGTTTTAAGTATAAGTTTTTATTGGAGTTCCACTGTTGCATCTCCTGAAGTCCAGCGGGATTGCACTGCAACTGTGATGGCAGTGAAAGGGAAGGTACCAGAAGACAGCCATGGCGGGTCCTGAATGCCCCCTTGGTGAGATAAAAAGGGAGCATTATTTGATTATTCAAGCAGTTGTATAAGAAACTTGTGTGTCATTCTAAGTTCTGGTCTAGAAGGCTGGATTTATGTTGTGGTTTTGGTCAATAGTGTGCAGTTTCAGTCGTTGTTTGTGGCAAAGATCGGTGGTTACGATAGCTTTGGTAGTTTAGCATTTGTCTTATTATAGTGTAGTTTGTGTCGTGCAGTAGGTTGTGATCTTGAAGGCTCTTGAGTTTCTGGTTGATGTCTGTGAGAGATGGATGGTGTGTTTGTTGTAGATGTTGGACGGCGTTTTCAAGGGCAAATAGCTGTGATGTTGAAGTCTGTTGTGGTGATGCAGGTGGTTGTTGATCCAAAAGCGTAGGTTGTCTATGTGTTTGGGTGCAGTCGGTTGCAGTAGTGAGGTTGTTGACAGCGTCTTCTAGTTGTGTTATTTGTGTTTGTATGTTGTCAACTGCGGTGTTGAGGTCTGATATGTAAGAATGTAGGCGTGTTACGGCTGCTGGGGTCGTAGTCCTCCTTACGGGAATGCTTTCGTCAGAAGGTCTGGTGGTGGCAGGTGATGGTTGTCGATCTTCGGAGTTGACGTCTGATGGTGAAGAGACTGGTGGGGTAGTAGGTGTTCGGCGTCGTGGATATTTTGGACAGAGCATCTGGCCAGTGTAATGGCCGAAGCCATTACAGGTGGCGCAGAAGCGGCGTCGACGGCGTAGATCATGTTGTGTGCACTCAGATGTCAGACACGGCGAGCCACAATAGTGGCATTTCGGCGATGAAGTGCAGTAGTTGGAAGTGTGGCCGTATGAGCAGCATCGACGACAAGGCCGTTGACTCTCCGTTTGACTGGCCTCAATGCGATAGACCTTCCCTAATAAGGGGAGGCCCGCCCTCAAGGCATCTTCGCAGTCAGCTGGGTCTGCCAAAGCTAATCGGACGAGTGTAGTAATTCCCCGGGACGAAATAATTCGGGTAGCCTTCGTAGATGAAGGCCAACAGTGTTGAGCTGCGGTGAGGATGTATCTAACGGGCAAGTCCCGGGGAATACCATAAATCACAACACTGCAACATACTGGTGCCAATGATGGCGGCGATGAGTTGTTGAAGGTCTGAGGTGTTGGATGCAGTGTGTGGTGTTGTGTGGTGGTGCCTTGAAGTGCTGAGATGGGCTGATCTGGCAGGGCTGGCGATTGAGAAGTGCTGGTGACTCGATGGGTGGCCGGTACTTCAGCGGTGCAGGCAAACAATGTTGCCGTGTTGATCGGAGAAGCTGCTGATTGGTCAGTGCCTCTGCGGTGTTTGCGTGTGTTTAGTTTCGTAGGTGATTTAGTTTTGCGAGGCATAGGACTGCTCGGCCGGCGGTGGCTGTGATAAAATGGCGCTCGAGCATTTCGGTGTGACTGCTGCTACCACTGCAGCAGAGGCCGGTGGAGAAACTGTATCTTCTTTTGGGTTGTTCTCAGGAGAACGGCCTTGTTTCTTCTTGCCCATCTCTCTCCTCTCCCGTCCTCCCCCCACTGGTTTTTTTCGAGTGGAGGAGAAAATGATTTAATCACTGACCCCAGCCCCGATGGGAGTCGGGACTGAGCGTGTGGGACTCACCAATAGTCGGCATACCCACTAAAAGCTCCTCCACCGGATGGAAAAATGGAAGAAGGAAAAAGTGGAATGGCGTGGCTTCGTGCGGTCCCGCATAGCACCCGCGTTAGTATCTGAAGGCTGTTGGCTGCTGCCCTGTGAGCGGCAGCGGGTAAAGGTAGTTACTAGGTTGCAGCCATGAAACCAGACTGCAACACTAGTGGGAATGGCGAGGGTTTAGGAAGTGAATGGAAGTTAGGATTTAGGATGGTGCTGACGATGATGTTCCTGTTGCTGGTTGAACTCCTTGCATTGCTGCAAGAAGCTCGCGAATCTGGCCGGGTCCGTCTTCGACGGTGACCAAGAGATGAGACCCGGATGGCTTCGGTGATGACTGTAAGTCTTGAAGAGGTGCTGTCGAACTGCCCAGCCAGGAAAACCTGTTGGGCAGTTGATTATGTTTGAAGTTCCCTGATGAGTTCCTCCAGGGCTGTCAGCTTCGTCGTCATGTTCAGGAACTCCGCATGGAGATCCTGAACGGCGTCGCGTAGGTCCTGGACTTCCTCGATGATCGGCGAGAGTGAAGGTGCTGGTATCGGCGCTGGTGGTACTGGTGTCGGCGCTGGTGATGGTAGCGGTGGCTGTGGAGATGTCACTGACTGCGGCGTAGATGCTAGCGGCGTCGGCGATGCCTTCCTGCGGGGATGCAGGTGGCAGAGCGCCTGGCCGGTGAAGTGTGATGACCCTCCACAGGTCGCACAGTAGCGGCGTCGGCGGCGAAGGTCGTGCTGGGTGCACGATGAGAGGGTGCAGGCTGATCCACAGTAGTGTCACCTGGGTTGGGCTGCGCAGGACGTCTCGTTGTGCCCGTAGGCACAGAAGCGTCTGCAGGTAGCCTGGCGTTCCACTCGGCTGGCCTCGATGCGTAAGCACCGCCCTAACAAGGGCAGGCCCGCCCTCAAGGCAGCTTCGTATCCAGGGTCTGCAAACTCCATCCTGACGAGCGAAGTGGGTCCCTGTGCTCCTATGATCCTGGTGGCCTTCAAGGCTGAAGGCCACTGCTAGTGGGCTGTGGTGATGAGGAACCTGGCTGGCAGGTCCCTCGGGACCCCTCTGATGACGGCACTATACCTCCCATGAGGCACGGGCCGGGTCTGCGGTGGCTGGGTAGAACCCAGTGTCGGTAGCGTTGGCACCGGTGAATCTGGCGGCAACTGCAGAGGCAGTCGCGGCGAAGCTGCGCTGACAAGCGGCGAATCCGTGGTGGTGGCATAGGTTGCCCTAGGCTGCGGCGGTTGCGACGAGATCTCCTCGGCGGGTGCCGGAGGAGAAGAGTTTCCTGCCTTAGCAGGAGCGGCGACGGAGCGACCCTTCTTCTTCGCCATCTCGGATGCGATGCTCTGCTGTTGCGTGCGTGCGTCTGTGCAAAAGAATCGCTCGACCCAACTCTAATATATACTTTTTACCATGGCTTAATACTATTTTAGTCAGTGTTGCCATATTTTAAAACGTGAGTTTTCGTTTAACGAAAGGTAAGAGCCAGAGAGTATCATAACTATACCTTTTTCACTATAAGCAGGAAGGAGAAGTAAACACGAGTTAAATGTATCACTCCGCCGAGCACATGGCAGCACCACGTGGAGGTTAACGGGAACTAAGACCTGTGAGAGGAAATTGCCTCAAACAGTGTATTGCGCAGCTTGAGGATCATTAGCCTTTAAACATTGTATGTCTTATTCCTATATTTTGCCTTAAATCCTAAATTTCTAACACACAATACTAAGAGTAAACAAGTAAAAGTTGTACCTGAACAGTTCGGTATCTGTGATTAAAGGCGCTGGATTAAACTGTCCTTAACTTCAGGCTTTAGAAATCATACATTTAATGACTAATATCAGTATACCACTTTTGCTTTAACCTTTTATGAGTCAACAAGTTAAAAAAAGATTACTACTTAACATTAGAACACAACAGAAAACAAACGTGGCCCAAGCTATCCGAGCAACAATTCTGCATCACTAACAAAAAATTTCAATTATTGCTAAACAATGGTCAACCATATCCACTGCCGATTAAAGGTGACTACTTTTCTCAGAATTTGTTAGAAGCATTTAACACAATTGTCTTCTTTCCATTTCCCGCGTTTATGTTTTTCACGGTGGCAGATGATTCTTAGCCGGAAACTGGAAACGAACTGCAGCGCTGTAACGGTTCATTTTTTTATAGGCGAATCTGAACAAACACATTTGGTTTCATAAATTTAGCTGTTACAATAAACAATGTGTTAAATTTCTCTGCACGAGAATAACCACAAAATGTTACGATCTGAAGCGAACTGTTTTTTGTAGAGGAATAGACGACATGCTAAGCGGAAAAGATTGTGGTTTACCCACAGCCAATGAGGTGCTGTTTTGTTTACTTCTCCTTTCGGGCTTATAGTGGAAAAGGTATAGCAAGGGGTGTAAGCGCCGTTCACGGGGAAATCATAGCCCAAGTTGCGCCAACAGGAACATTTTTGGGTGGGAAATCAAACTTTTGGTCAATGAAGTAAATTACTGCAGGTAACATAAATACTTGTGTCAATAAGGCTATAATATGCATAACACTCACGGCGTCGATGAAATTCAATATGTAGAGTAATCTAGAAGTAACGAGGCGTTGATTTCGAAGGAGATGTCTCACGAAGGAATTTGGTCCACACGATCAGACTATATGCCTTGTTTATTTAGCAAAATCTGGTGACA
Organism: Deroplatys truncata; assembly: GCA_030765065.1. Classification (NCBI taxonomy): domain Eukaryota; kingdom Metazoa; phylum Arthropoda; class Insecta; order Mantodea; family Mantidae; genus Deroplatys; species Deroplatys truncata. The sequence goes on along the minus strand of CM060984.1, from coordinate 18,141,590 downwards.
TTTTGAGGTAGGTTCTGCCGTTATGGAACGCACACTCGCTTCGCTGACGTGCGGGACAATATCATCTTACAGTGTGCCCCACGGCGATGAATATGATGTGTTATATTGTCCAACAGATGTCACACTATGCCATGCACTAGCTCAACACATGTCACGTATGTCATATGTTTATGCTGCCAACATATAACAAATTAATGCCGCCAAAACGAAAATTAATGCCGCGAATGCGGAAACGACCACAGAGTGTAGCGCAGGGATCTTAGATAACCTGTGCTTTATGAATTAACGGAAGGTTACGCTTACGTTAGATTTTTTATTTATGTAAGCTTTCGAAAGGTTAGGTTTAGGTTAGTTTTTTTATATAAGCTTACGTTTCTGAATTCACGAAAGGTTAGGTTTAGGTTAGTTTTTTTATATAAGCTTACGTTTCTGAATTCACGAAAGGTTAGGTTAGTGTTTTTTATATAAGCTTACGTTTCTGAATTCACGAAAGGTTAGGTTTAGGTTAGTTTTTTTATATAAGCTTACGTTTCTGAATTCAGGATTGGTTAGGGTTAGGTTTAGGTTAGTTTTTTTATATAAGGTTACGTTTCTGAATTCACGAAAGGTTAGGTTTAGGTTAGTTTTTTTTTATATATAAGCTTACGTTTCTGAATTCACGAAAGGTTAGGTTTAGGTTAGTTTTTTTATATAACCATAGGTTTCTGAATTACTTTTATATATATCCTTGTTTTAATTTGTTACCACTGTTTACATCAAAGCACGCGAGCGAAGCGAGCGTGCGTTCCTAAGCTTACGTTTCTAATTCACGGGAGTTTAGTTTTAGTTTTTTTTATATAAGCTTACGTTTATGGATTCACGGAAGGTTAGGTTTAGGTTAGGTTTTTTTATATAAGCTTACGTTTGAATTCACTAAAGGTTGGTTTTTTTTATATAAGCTTACGTTTCTGAATTCATGAAAGGTTAGGTTTAGGTTAGTGTTTTTTTTATATAAGCTTACATTTATGGATTCACGGAAGGTTAGGTTTAGGTTAGTTTTTTTATATAAGCTTACGTTTCTGAGTTCACGAAAGGTTAGATTTAGGTTAGTTTTTTATATAAGCTTACGTTTCTCAATTCACGACAAGTTAGGTTTAGGTTAGTTTTTTTTATATAAGCATAGCACATGTTGAGTTAGGATGCTAAAGACAGTATTCTCACATCCCGTGCAAACCATTTTGCTTTATATTAAATACGCACTGTTAATTTGCACGCGTTGCGTTTCAACAAAATCGCAGAACAACAACAACAAATAGCGGTAACAACGGCGCATCGCATTTTTAGCCGATTTCACATTTTTATTTACGTTGGCAGTACCCAATTTGCATGTAATTTTTTGCAAAATGGCTACGTTTGTTTACTTCCTGACGCGATTTTCCTATATAACTAAAATACCTTAAACGGGCGGGCAGGTGGCCACCAGCTATAGACGAGACCACATCGTGTTCTAAGCTCACTCTTAAGGTAATTTATTCGCTTTCCTTTTGATTTTATAAGCATTTTCTACGGGCACACTATAAGATAATATTAGCCGTGCTTTGGTATAAGCACTGGTTGCTAAATATCTTAAGTCTATTTATTTATGTATTTATTTATATATATAAAACCTAACCTAACTCCCATGAATCAAAAACCCAAACTTATATAATAAGCATCAAGGAACGCACGCACGCTCCTTCGAGTGCTTTGGTCGCTGTGTTTTATTTACAACGTTGATTATAGAAGAAAAGCTCCAATAGTGCCTGCAAGCGGGAACTGCTTTTTTGCATTACTTTGGTCTTCATTGAAAGCGGTAATAAAACTTAAAGGAAAGTGAATAATTACCTTAGTAGATTTTAGAAGTAGATTTTGTCTATTCTATACCTGGTGCCCGTCTACCCGCACGTTTAGTTTAACTTTTATAGCAAAATTACGGCGAGAAAACAACAAATGTGGTCATCTTGTCGCTACTGAACATGCGCAATGGCAACTTCCAACCAAAATGAGAAGTGATGTTCATCATTTTCGTTTGCCGCTGATATAAATGCAATGTATTGTTATTAACAGTGCATTGCAGGAAACAAAATGGCTTGCGGAGAATGCGAAAATACAATATATATGGTAGTGATAGAGCAATTAGGTATGGAGAACTTACAACTCCATTAGTAACCTAAGTTTATGTATAAAAAAAAGTAACCCTAAATTAAGCTTATATATATGTGTGTGTGTGTGTGTGTAAACTAAACTAAACCTAACCTAACCTAACCTAACCTAACCTAACCTAACCTAACCTAACCTAACCTAACCTAACCTAACCTCCCTTAAATAAAAAACCAAAGCTTATATTTAAAAACAAAACTACACTAAACCTAACAGCTTACCTAACCTAACCTAACCTAACCTAACCTAACCTAACCTAACCTAACCTAACCTAACCTAACCTAACCTAACCTAACCTAACCTAACCTAACCTAACCTAACCTATTCTCCCATAAATCAGAAACGTAAAATAAAAAGTAATTAGGAACGCACGTTGCGAGCGTTGGCGGTATCCCACTAGCTTTTACAGGATTTGTTATTCATATGCTGCCAGCTATCTGTTGGAACTAGAGGATGACATAGGGTGGAATCTGTAGGAGATTTAGGACATCACTTTCATCGCTTTTGAAGACCATCGTAATGCAGGTTACCGAACAATGTAAACAAGGAATGCCTATATGTGTGTTTTATGTTTATTCAGTTATCCTGAGCAATTCAGATGCGTGGGTACTATTAGAATGGCGATCGCGGCCTATTGATAGATACGGAACAATATCTTAATTTTTAATCGAGTGCTGTAATTGTTAACTCAATTTGTATCTTTAATTAATATAAATGTGTCTTATCCACCCCAAAAGTAATACTAAGTACAACTCATACTATATGGTATAATGTAGCGTATCAAATGATAATTTTTGGAAATGTATATAAAAAGAAATATAACATTATTGGTAGGTATGTGGCTGTTCAGAACCTATAGCGTTATTACACATATTATATTGGTCTATTTAGATACAATAGGATACATTAAAATACCAGATAACAAAATACACCACCCACCACATATTTTTGTTTGTAATTCTTGGTGTAAAATTTACGATATTGAGTTTGACTTTTGAATTATTTGTTTACAGGCCTATTGATAAGCTTTCCAGCAACATAGAAAAGGTAGTTGAAATTGTGCTCTCAGAAAAATGGTTGATCACTGTTTGGCGGGGGAGGGGGGATGCCCCATAACAGGCACACCTGATAACAGTTCTACTCGTAGCTTTTGAAACAGCAAATTCCGTTGAAATGATTTTTGTTTAATTCATATTTGGTAATTAATTAGTTAACATCCAGAGATCGATTTGTTTCAAACCCGTCTTAGTACGCTTCATATAACACTGTAATGCAGTTTTGGGGTGTCTGTTTTGTGGGGCAAAGGTTTAAGGTCATTACCAAGAAATATGTTTAGACAACGTTTACTTCAAGACGTTTAACCCATTGCAAAAATTATGTTTGGTGCTAAAGTGTCAAATGCGTCCACTTTAGACACTATATAACAGATATTTAGATGTTAAACACTACTATTGTTCTATACGAGATGCGAAGCGAGGGCATTGAAACAAGATGGAGATTATGCGAATCCTTCATATCGATGCACTCAGAAAGGAGAAGTGTTACACGAACCGATAAAAGTGCTCGGAGACCGCTCTAATCCTTAAGACTTGTATTCATAAGCAGTGCTTTCAGTGACGACCATTCATAAACTGCTTTGTTAGGAAAGTAAAACTTCGCTAAAAGACATATTCACAGACGACAGTTTCGGTACTTTAATTACATCAGCTGTGTAGGGAATATGGGTTAATGGGTGTTAAGGTTTGCTTTAAACAATAACAAACTGCAACAAACGGGAAAGTGTGTGCGGCATGTTATTGCCAGAACTCTAGTTGCCAAAAGAGTAAGTTTCTTTTTTTTTGATTTCCTCGAGGTAAAGAGATTTAGTGCTGTTTCATAGCAGATGACCAGTACTTCTCCACCGGGCTATGTTTTCTTAACATTACAGATACAAAGATCTATTATAGAAACACAAATGAAATGAAAAATCATGTACACATATTATTAGTCCAAAAATATACGTTTTCCAGGAAGGTGTAAAATTAGTTATGCTGACAGGAAGTTATTTCTCAGCTCTCACCATATATACAACAATATCAAGTGAAACTTTGTATTAACCATTAAGGAGAGGCATCGGTGAAAATTGCTAAAATCCGTAGTTCTGGTCAAAATGATGTGAAATTTTGTATGTGCTAAAGGGTATCTAGTAGATGTACTAAATTTCGTATTTCTATCTAAGATAGTTTTGCAAAAACAAAATATTTACTGTTTTTTGCCACAGTTTTAGTGTAGTATAACAAATGCTCCATGCATAACATTATTAGTTGTAAATAAACTAAACTCTGACTGTATGTTTCTTTTGATTATGTCTACAAAACTTGGTACTCTTTTTCAGATATGTCAAATAGTTTTGGAGAAAAAAATTATTGAACACATATATTACCTTTTTTTCCAAATTATTAATAATTTTTAAATTAAAAATGCAATAACAATTAAACTGCTCCATATACATCATTTAAAATACCAAGTTTTATGTAGCAGTTATCTAAAATCATTTGTGCAAAATTTCAAAGAAATCTATTAAAAACTGCATTGCAAGGAGCATTTTGAACATTAAAAAATGTAGGAAAACAAAAAGTGAAGAAAAATTACTTTAAAGCTTTAAATGTAGAACAACACATATTTATTGCTTTCGAATTCCCCTGAACCATATGAAGGTCTTTCAGGTAACTGTTTAGCTTCCTCTTCTTTAAGTTTTAATACTTTTAACTGTTTCTTTGCTGATTTGAATGTATTTAGCCTTGTCACAAATTATTTGAGATATAAACATATCATGACAGAAGCTTGTACAAAAAAACCTAACCTAAGGCTAACCTTGCGTGAATTGATTCACGGAGGTTAGGTTAGATTTAGCTTTTTTTTTGTATAAGCCGGTTTCTGATTCACGGGAGGATAGGCTAGGTTAGGTTTAGTTCTTTTGTATGTAAGAACCCTTAGGTCTGTCTTCATATTTTGACCAGTTTTGATACCCATTTTTTTCATAACCTTAAGCCTGCCACTACATCCTTAAAGGATACCCAATGAGGTGAGGTAAATTCTTCTCGGAGTAAGAATAAAAATAAAAAAACAATTTGTTTTTTTGGGGCGCGAACCTCTGATTATGCAACGTAACCATATCATCACAACGCCTTACCACGTTTGGCCATCTGTGCTGAAACCCGTCAGCATCCAACCATGCCGTCACACCGCTTGCTTTAGTTGGGCCCTCCCCATCCTTTACCACAGTTTCAATTGAATGTAGAATATGCATTTTACCGGGTTTCGATCTTACGATCCTTGGTTTGATAGGTTAGCTACTCCTATCGTGCCTTAGACCGCATGGCCATAAATCCCGATGTCGAGCTTGCGCCGCCATATTTAAAGGGATTACTCAATGTGGCTAGATAACTAAGGTGAGCTACTCCGGGGTGGGAGCTGCCATTGGCTGCCCGCCTGTGACGTAAGTGAGAGTGAAGACGAGCGCGCGGAATACAAACACAGCGCAGTGAACACACTAAATTCCTCCCGATTAACTCCCAATTGTTTATTATTAGCACTTCTTCCAGTTTTTTTTAAAAGGTATACTATTTCAGGGCATTCTACAAACATTGTGGGCTAGACATAAAGCAAAACGAATGGAAACTGCATTACATTAGTAATATATTTACGTATAAACAAAACTACTGGAACACATCCAGGACTTCAACGTAAACTGTAGGCGCTACAAGAGATTCAAACATACATTACTTTAGTACTAAAGGAAAATTTACAACTACTCTAAAGGAATCGCTAAATGGATATGCTGGTGTAATTTTTTTACCGTAAGAAATGAAAACAATAATTCCAGAATGCATTATTCTGTTACAGGATGTAAAAATGAAAAAGACATACCTGCAACATTCCACTTGTACTTGGACCTTCACTAAGTGCATATCCATGCCAATCGGGAATGAACTGCTACGGAACTGCATCTGGGAGCAGAATTTTCTTAACCGGCAAACCTAAAAGTTCACTCTTCAAATCTCGTTTATAGTTACTAGGAAGAAAGTGCACTGAACATGCACGTGAATTATCAGCGTTAAATTTGTCAGTACGCTTACAGCGAAGACACCCACACGCGCTTTAATTGCTCTTTTTTTTTTTTTTGAAATGTGTGATAATTCACACCAACCGTTTTAAAACCGTAATTACACAATACATTCTACTCTTAACGTTCTTACTCATTGCACACCGACTTAAACACTTCACCAAAGCAGACAAAACTGAATCTATACTCAAGATTCTAGTTTAAATATGTGTGTGCAACTTATTTGTTGAAGTGGGGGGGTATATGACTGAGTGATAAGGAACAATGTACTTTCGTACATCTGTTGTTAAGTTGTGAAGTTTCCGCCAACATAGCGAGATAAAGTAGGATAATTGTACGTGACTTTTAAAGCGAAGAGAAGCTCAGATTAATATCTGTTGCCTTTTACGCAGTTAAGCGGCATAATTATTTCAACGGAAATGCTGTTTGCTCTTACAGCCAAAGTTTAACAACCTTTTACCGTTCACTGTGGTTCTGTAAAGGATTATATACCTGGAAAAGCTTGCCATTTTCAGGGAACCTTTGGCCCGCATTACATCTGTTTTCATGTTATGAGTCGGCCTACCTGCCAAAAAGTAAGTTCTTTATATTCCTCAGGAATGCGTATTAAACAGTATATTATTGTGAGCAGAAGCTATTTGAAGACCAAGTATCATATAAGCATGATCCGGATTCAGATGACATGCCATCTTTTAATTCTTGCAATAAAGGTATTGCTTAAGTGTACATAAATCCTCATCACGGGTCCCATATTAAGAATTTTTCGATATTACATCATTAATTTGTAATTTCTTTGTCCTTTGCCGCTTTATTTGGTAACTTCCTTGCATAAGTATAGAGTGTATAAAGATTATTGGTTGGTCTGGAAAGAGTTGCTTGTGAGTGGAGAGATGGTTATTGTCAGGGAAACAGGTATAACTACTGTTATGAATTCATGTTCAAAATTAGGGATGAGGAGGTCAGTTTTCCCTTTTTTGCTTAATAAGTGCGTATTGCTCTTATTTATGTATGACATGGACTGTGAAATCCTCTTCATTTGCAATAAACATTGCATATTCTGAGTTCTCAAAAGAGTTAATGCTACACTTTTGTAAGACCTGTTTAAAAACACAATAAGTTAGAAAATTAATTGGAAATATATTTGTTCTATGTTCTTGTTTGGAGAATCTGAAAAGCAAAGAAAATAATGTTCTTACTTGTTTAAAGAATCTGAAAAGGAAAGTAAGAAAATTTTCTTTTCTTTTCAGATTCTTTGAACAAGAACATTTTCACTGCTCTTTTACTTATTTTTTCTTCTTGTATAGGAGTTATATCAATATATAAATTAATTTATAACTTTCTGTACACTAATTTTAGTAAATCAAATAAATCTCATTTTAGATAATTTTTTTTGTAATTATAAAGTCATTTTGAAACAAATGTAGTCATTTTAAAAAAAACATTAGTCATCAAAATCCGCGCCCTGCTTATAAAACACCGCTCTGACCTTTTCTCTCATGTATTTACGTTCATCTCCTCTGTATTTGCTCACATAATATTGATTTGTTTCGTAAAGCCTCTCCTGCCAGTTTGGCGTGAAATTGTGTCCATGTTTTATACAAAATAACGAAAACTAAGATACGAGTAAGTTATTGCACTTTCCTTGCATAAATACTAAATAATATAGGCACCTAATTACAATTGGCAAGTTCCTTAGATCTACCTCCTTTTAAAAAGATCAGTGTGATATGTTTCAATGATCGCCAGTGCAATACACTAATACACCTCCTTTTAACAACACCCACTTTCCCGTGGGTGAAAGCATTACATTTGTGTGCTTTTAAGGGTATTGGTTGCGAGCGTATACTAAAGAATACCGGAAAGGTTGTTCTAAAATTAATATCTCCAAAATATTAAGGCTAGACGCATCCTTGTTCTTACGCTTTCAAGTAGGAAGGATCAAATGGGAACTATGTACAATTAATTATTCATTAATTAAAAAATTAAAACAACTTTATACTAGAAATAATTAAGAAACTAGGTTTATATAAGCACATTCTCAGCCTAAATAATGAAGCCAAAATATCCAAATTCTGAACACATCATTCGAATGTACACTACTCTGTAAATTCGGTTTATTTGAAAATTGGAGGATATTTGCAAGACTTGCTGTGCAGATAAATGTTTTTCAGCATGTGTCCATTATCCACTTCAAGTAGTCGAATGTTATGTGAATTTAATTCATTTTGTGGAGTTACTCTCTTCTGCCAAAATAGTTATATTAATAAAATTCTTTTTTAAAAATTATTTTAAATATTCATGTCGATTATTCATGCTTTTACCTACACGCGAAAAAAAATCTCGGAAAACATGCACATATATCAAGTTTTCAGCTATCATGACTTTTAAAACTGCTATGTTTAAGTTATATTACATAATAGGATGATCAATATACAGTTTCTCTCATTAAGCTGCGTTTTTCACAATCCATAAACAAACAATACAATTTAATTTCGAATCAAAGTTTAAGACCCGATAGCGTATAACGTTGAATTTTATATAGCGTATAACGTATTTTATTTTCGTTGCTAAAATTGGCCGAATAATGTGTTATCGGTTTTCTTTAACATAATATAATTAAAGTCAAGTAATAGCATAAACTAAGAAAATGGTTTTAAAGCTTGCAACTTAAAGCTTCTGAACAACTTTAATATAACAAATATCTGCTTTATATCTACATATCTCTCTTTCTTTGAATAACACGTATGCTGTAAGTCATCCCTCAAGACCAAATTTCATATATCGACAGCGTTTTAGTGAATATTTCAAGGAGAAATGAAATTGGCGCCAGTTGGGTATTTAGCTGTAAAAAGACAGGTTTGTGTTTATTATTTCCAAGACTAAGTCTAGTTATAGATGCGATTTTGTTTCAAGTAGTATAGGGACGAAACAGATCGTATAACTAGAATATTATACGAACTCTCATGCCGAAAAGTACGGTGCAGAATACTGGCTAGCTAAAAATTCACTCTCGATGACGTCATACAGCAGGCGGACCGAAAGCAGTACAAGCGAAAACGATGCGGGAAGAGCCCCCCTGGGGTTTACTAATCGTGTAACATACCATGTTATATATAACATTTTAAAGGTGAGTTGTACAAAAATAGGCATGGCAGGCATTTAAATTTCCGTTCATACTTTTTAAAAACGCCTGCCAAACCCTTAAAAAGGATTTTTATCACCATCAAACACATTTAAATGTTTGACTAACATTATAAAGGGTTTATTTTTGCACACATCAAAAACTGAAAATGATGTCCATTTTCACTAATAACTGTCTCCTAGGTCCCCTTAAACTTCAAAATTGTATGCGATTTTGCTGCAATGGGATGAGTGCATTTCAGGAGCAACGCCCACCCGCACATGGGCATTTAAATCATGACGTAACTGCCTTTTAAATGGTGATGCGGCATAAACTACAATAGATTCTGAAAGTACAAAGTACAAACATAATTTTAAGGCAAAAACGTAAAATCCGATTTTTCATCATTTTTGCACCAATTTCACCCATGCCTCCCCTTAATGAGGTTTTACGTAAATTATTTCTGTGTACTCAAATAATTTATATTTTATTTTCCTTGTGAAAAATTGTGTTTATTATGCATTATAGACTGCCACAAACACCTGACGGTCAAAATGTTTAACTTTGAGTACTCAGAAACTTATTTTTAGTGGTTGCTGGAGCTGAAGCTATGTATACCACAAAGCAGATTCTGAATAACAAAAGTAAATGGTTACTATCCGAAATAGTTGCCGACAGTCATCCATAAAAACAAACGAGTGGTGCATCACAAACTCAATTACATGTCTAAGGTAACTTTCAATATTATTTCCAATTAAAACTAATTAAGTACAATATAAAAAATCTTATGTGTTACACTCACATGACTTTCTCTACTCTTGTACAAACTATTTTTACAAACGCTTATTCTCCACATACTTCATGTTAATCGAGAAGTTAATCTTAAGGCTAATTTTCTTGTAGATGCAAGGGGAATTGGTAGGCTTTAAGCTATAGTCAAATATTTGAAGAGCTGGTTGCTATGTGGAGTATTCATTCTCTTTGCATTACCAGGACGAAAAATCTGATATGTTACACTCACATGACTTTCTCTACTCTTGTACAAACTATTTTTACAAACGCTTATTCTCCATATGCTTCATGTTAATCGAGATGTTAATATTATTGCTAATTTTCTTGTAGGTGCAAGGGGAATTGGTAGGCTTTAAGCGATAGTCAAACATTTTAACAGCTGGTTGCTATGTGGAGTATTCCATTCTCTTTGCATTCCCAGGACAAAAAAAAATGAATAAAGAATTCCCATTTGAGAAAAAGTATAAGTATTGGAAAATTTAAGGGAATAACAAGCAATATCTCGAAAACGGTTCACTCAAAAAAAATGTACATGAAATAAATTGTGTATTTTAACGCAATCTACATTTTTGTGTAGTAAAGGTTTGTCTATCTCTTATGGTTTACCAGTTATGCATAAGTCGTTCACAATTAAGAATACTTTTGGAGCCATTCCCAGAAAATTCGAGATATACATTTCATGAAAATATCTTAAACATACGATATTTTACCATAAAGCCCGGAACTTAAAGTACTTACAATAAATGTAAGTCGCCATTGGGTTATGGCATCTCAATACAATTTGAGATCTCCTTGTGGTTTACCGGGAAAAATGCGAATCAGCTGGAGAATTTAATGTCGTGTCGGCATGTTGCCATGGTAGCTCAGTGGTTAGAGCAACCGGACGGAGACCGGGAGATCCGTGGTTCAAATCCCGGCTATGGCATTGAATTTTTCAGTCGTCTGATTCTACCTTTCCAGCCCTTACACACGGCTTGTGTAAAAGAACAATTAATTCCATTAATTGACCTAATGGTGGTTGCAACTATAAAGCCCGGAACTAAAAGTACTTACAATAAATGTAAGTCGCCATTGGGTTATGGCATCTCAATACAGTTTGAGATCTCCTTGTGGTTTACCGGGAAAAATGCGAATCAGCTGGAGAATTTAATGTCGTGTCGGCATGTTGCCATGGTAGCTCAGTGGTTAGAGCAACCGGACGGAGACCGGGAGATCCGTGGTTCAAATCCCGGCTATGGCATTGAATTTTTCAGTCGTCTGATTCTACCTTTCCATACGATATTTTAATTAAAACCGTTAGAGCCATTTTTGAGAAAATTAAAATTTTCTAAAAATGTTCCATGTAAAGGGTAATCTGGGGTGGGGGATTTTCTTGAAAACCTTCGTGTCGCACCTCTGGAAGATACTGAACCTAAATACCAAGTTTGATGTTTATCCGACTGTTCGTTTTACGAATTATGCTGATCAAGGGGACATACCCACACCCACACCCACACCCGGACCCGGACATGTTTCCAAAAAAGCTTTTTTTTATTCAGGGGGCCTCAAAGCATGTATTTACGTGAAATCCCGGTATCGAATTTTTGGGTGGAATACAATACTTCCCTACTTACTATACGTAGTAGAGAAAGTAAAAATTACAGTTGTTTGTCGCTAATGACCTAACAGTTGAGCGCCCTTAAAAAGATAGGTGTTTGTTCAACAAATGATTGTATATGATTACAGTCAAATTGACCATTTGCTTGCAATGTTTTTTTTCTCTTAAAGGTAATTTCAAAATGTAACTTACAAATTTACGTTTTGTGTCTGTGTATTCTGTCGCATTCAGAAGTGAACATGGAATGAAGGCTTACAAGTTTCATTCGGAAGGTTTGTAGACTGCTGAGGAGCAGTGTAAAGCAACATCCCTTTAAGCATGGTTTTAAAGGTATACACGTTCGATTTCAATTTTTCTCAGTTTTGACAGATCCTCTGGGTCAAAATCAGCTAAAGTTAGGCTTTATTCGGTAGCACCGTAAAACATATGAATCTTCATACGTTGAGCTCCAAAGCATAGCTTATATTATTGGAGTCGATACAATTTTCACTAATGTGGACCAATATGTGGCCTGTAAAGCTTAACTCAATCCACACTTGAAATACAAACGCTTGTGTCATTGTTTGTGATCTGTATTAAAACGTAAATGCATAAATTGGTGCATTTATTGCCCTCTTAAGAGAAATCACGATATGTGTCACAGCATGATTTACATTTAGTCAAATCACTTGACGTCCTTAGTCCAGACCACTACGTTAGACGGTGACAGCGTCGCGTGTTGCAAGTCATTGCCATGTTAAACTGTCGGAATTTTACTGTATTAGTATTGTACAGTATTTTGTTCAAATTTTGTACCAAAGTTGGCTAACAAATCTATAGTCTGAATACTAACTTCAGTTGTTTGGAGCTTTCTTTGTGGAAACAATATGTAGTGGTATTATTAATGTTTGTAATTGAAAATGCTACTGTTTATTTGCCACACGTATAAAAGACAATTTGTCGCAGTCACTTCGTGTTATCTTTTGCTAAGCGCCTGTTATTATATTTAATTTTTGGGTTCACTGTCCTCCGGCTAGCTATGATTTCTCGGTCAAGCACGTCTCTTGTACAGGTGTGTAAACGTAAAGGAGTTTTTATCCAAAGATAACACTGATAAAAGAATTTGTTTTACACTTTTATTGTCGTAACATATTATTCACTTTCACCTATTAATCTTGACACTCGCCAAACTGAAACTGTTATAATAACTTATTTACCGCACATTATTAATTCGCGTACTTCAACTTTTTGTGTAATTAACTTTACGACACGAGAGATTTTTCAAAAATTTGCTACGCGTAACCTTGATGAACTTCGTGCGATGCATACTCCATGAATGCCTCCGTTGAACTACGTGAAACTTGATTCTGACACTGAATTTATACTTCCTCGCCCCAATATGCCTAAAGATTATAACCGAGCTGATATTGGTTAATAAAACGCGCCAACATTAGCGTCTATATTTATATCCAATGAAAATTACGAAAACATATGCTCTAGGGAAAATGTTCCAGCAAATTCTAAGAAAAACACGCCACTCTGACGTCATTTGCTCGTCTCTAATAATGATAAACAGCTCACCCCTCGCTACATTGTTACACGCTATTATTGTCAGTTTCAGTAAGGCCGTATAAACCCACTTCTCGACAATGCTTACAATCAACAAACATCTCAAATCAATGTCACACAATGCATATTCACACTACAATCATTATTGTGATAGAAATTACTGCGTCATATGCCCCACTAGAAACATAATTATAAATATTTACAACTGGTTTGGAAATTTTATAATTGAGTTTTTAGTCTCCTGAATCTTGGAACACACGCTATTTATCACTTTCACTTAACACTTCACATGCATTTAACAAACGACATATGTTTTGCCTTTATCTCGCCACTATTTAATGGCTCTGGTCTAATGTGTTTATATACATAAATCTGACATGACAATTTTTATAGCAAATACTGTACCCTGAATTATTTAGTTACTGTTACAACTACTGTTTCTTTTGTCTTAGGTTGTTGACAAAAGTTTATACATTCAAGAATTTTAACCTGTTTCATTTTGTCATAATTGAACACATTTACCAAAATATTTATCCTCTACACAAATATATTTACAACACTTAAATCTAGACACAATATCACATATCTGTGTGCTACATAAGTATTTGTTTTAATTATATTTACCCCTTTTTTTTATTAAAGATTTATTTTTGTCCTGAATTTATTTCTCCTTTCTTATGACATACATAAATAGTTAACCCTCTTACATTCCAATACTTTGTTTTGCAGTTCATCTTTAACTATCCTGAATTTACTTTTTGTCATCTTGGTCTTATGTTTCATCTTTATCCTCATTGTTGTATGGTTTCAGCATCTCAATATGGAACTTTCCAATGCTTTTTCGTGTTGTTGGGTCACATAATTCATATGTATTTGTTCCATATAGTTCAACAACTTCATATGGTCCATGATATTTTAGAAACATTCGCCAATAAAGTTTATTTGCCTTATCAGACAATTTCTTAGTTTTAACCAAAACTAAATCTCCTATTTTGATCTTCCATTCCTTTCTTTTCTTCATGTTTCCTTTTTCTTTTTATGGCCTTTTTCTTCATCCTCTCGAATGCTTGTCGGAACATCTCTTCTTCCGTTTGTGGTATCGAGTGCTCATCTGGAATGGCTTCTGGAATTTTCTTACATATTGTATTTATCTTTTTTCCTAACTTAAGTTCACATGGTTTGTATCCTGTCACATTGTTTACTGTTTCATTGAGTAGATTCTGAACGAAATTCACGTATCCATACCATTGGGTTTGTTTTCGATGACACAGCACCCTTAGGTAATTCGAAATTTCCTTGATTTCCCTCTCCACTGGATTGGAGTTCGGTCTATATCTTGACGAAAAATATTGTTTAATGCCATTTTCTTTCATCCCTCCATAATTTTTTTTCCTGTGAAGGACGAAGCATTATCGCGCAATACAGATTGGATTGGTCCTTCTTCTATCACATATGACTTGAGTAGCCTATTCAAACATGCTAAACTTGTAGGTTTTCTCAAAGGGTAAATTCTTACATATTTGCTGAATATATCATAACAGACAAATATATATATTTGTTTCCAAATTGACTTGGAGGCATAGGACCATGAATGTCAATACTAATTACTCACCTCGGCTTATCCCTTATAACCGAATTAGTCTCAAATGCATATGCTGCATTTATTTGCTTTGCCTTCTGACATAGGTTGCAGCACCATATAAATTTTCGAACTTTCTGACGCAATTTGGATATGTATAAATTTTCTAAAATCATAGAAGTTGTCCGGTCCGTCCCTGAGTGTGCTAACCCTTCGTGAAAATTCTTAATTAGTTCCTTTTCCATGCTTTTCGGAACCATTACCTTCCAACTAGGCATTTCTTTTCCATGCTTCTTGTATAATGTTCCATTCCGAATTGCTACAATTTCTTTCTTTGCCTCCTCAATTAGTGGTGCATTCTCTTTAAGTTGAAATAATTTTGCGTCCTCATTTTGAATTTTCCCCATATTTTTCAATCTTCTTATCATTTCCTTATTTAGGGGAATTTCAATTGTCAATATTTTAACTTCATTTCTGGGTCTTTCTATATTTTCAGGAATTTGTGGGTTGTAGTTTAATCTTGATAGCAAATCACTGAAGGTATTATTCTTGCCAGGAATGTGTATAATTTCAATATCAAATGCAGATATTGCATGAATGTATCTAGCAAGTTTTCCACTACATAATCTACACCGTTGGATGAAAGTTAAGCTGATACGATCTGAATATACATTCACCTTTTGCTGATAAATATAGGTTTTAAAACGAATTAATGAAAAATATAGTGCTCCAATTTCTAACTGAGTCACTGAAGAATTCCGCTCAACGTTTGTAAGTCCTCTAGAAGCTGTACTAATGACGTGAAAGCCATTGTTGATGTCTCGCTGTCCTAAAATTCCGGCGTATCCTTGCATTGATGCGTCGACATAAATCTCATATTTCAAATTTTCTCTGGGCCTCTCAAGCAATATGGGCTTAGCAAAGAGTTCTTTTACTCTCTCAAAACATTTTTGATGATCCTCTGTCCATCTCCACTTATTATTCTTTCGGAGTAGCTGCCGCAGTGGTTCTATTTCAGCTGAATACCTTGGTACGAACTTACTCTGAAAGTTCAATACCCCTAAGAGACGTCTCATTTGCTTTACGTTCCTTGGTGGTGGAATTTTCATTATTGCTTCTTTTCTCTTCTGGTCAGGTCTTATGCCTCGTCCATCAACTACATAACCCAGAACATTTATTTCCGTGACACAAAATTTTGATTTTTGTATGTTTACAGTCATACCATGTTGTTGCAGTTTATTTAACACGTAATGTACATTATTCATATGTTCTTCAAATGTTTGACTAATGATGAGGAAAGCATCAATATACTTTATTAAAAAGTCATCTGCAGAATTTCCAAAGATACTGCGAATGGCTCTCAAAAATCCACTTCCTGAGTTTTTTAAACCAAAAGGATTTACACAAAAACGATACTGGATTCCCGAATATTGAAATGAAGTGTAATCACGCACTTGTGGATCTAATTCCACTTGCCAATATGAAGCAGTGAGGTCAATGGATGTCAAAAATTTCCCTCTTAAAAGTTTCGTAATTAGTTGTTCGATTCCTTCACTTTGAAACTGATCTGGCTTCATATACTTGTTGACATATCTACCGTCTAATGTTAATCTCAAACTACCATCTCGTTTAATACTCCAACAGATTGAATTTATATACTGAGAATTACTTTGCTCAATAATCCCATTTTCTAACATGCTATTTATTAGTTGTCTAGCTTTGTCCCGAAGACTTATAGGCAAATTGTCATACTTATGTCTATATGGTGGCATGTCTTCTACCTGAAATGTATGCTGATATACATTACATCTGCCTGGGATATTACTAAATACTGAACTATTGTTCATCAAAACATCATGCAGGATTTGTTTTTGTGTTTTCGTAATGTTATAAGCTTCTTCACACTTGTGTATTATTTCCTCATTTCTCTTCTTTTCCCAGTTGTTGTGTCTCGCTCACACGGTCGTCTTTTGTTTGGATTGTAAATTTCTCTACGTTCTCTGGCATTTCTACTAGATGTTGAAAATATGGCGTGGTATTCCCTTCATATTTTGTGACTAATTGTCTTATCTGACTGTTTTCATCGGTTTCTGTTATTTGCACAAAAAACTCTTGATCACAAAGATTTTTCTCGTCCTTTGTCATCTCAATCACGGAAGCTTTCTCTTTTATGAACGGTACCTTTATTTCTCTATTGTCTTTCGTCATTTTTAATTCTTCATATTTAAAGTCTATACATGCTTCATATTCATGTAGGAATTCACATCCTATAATTATGTCACAAATCAGATGGTTTACAATTAGAAACATAACCTCAAAATTCTCTCCGCCGATAAGTATGTTAAGTAGAGCTTGTGTTTTTATGACCTGTGTCGTTCTTCCGATTGCAACACGACAAACTAAATTACTAGTGGGAAGAGCCATAATTTTGTTACCTTCATTTATCAAATTTATATAAAATTTCTGCGAACAAATTGAAGCTGACGAACCAGAATCTAAAGTTGCAATGATCTCTTTCTTCGCGATTTCCATCCTAACATGAGGTGACTCGAAATTTTCCCCCTTATCTTTCGTTGCTACAATCTTCTTACAGGGTATGTGTGTAGGCAAATTATTTGTATTGGTAATGGATACTGAATTATTAAAGACGTCCTGAGAACCTACCGCATAGGAGTCTATTAAGTTTTCCTGGTTACTTCCATGTTCACGTACGGGACTGCCATTCCTAACAGGTGCTAAATCTATCTCATTTTCGCTACCATTGTTTTGAGTTCCCCTTCCTCGAGTTCGAAATCCTCGATTTCTGAAATTATGTCCCCTTGGCATGTAATTTTCTTGCCGTTCCTCAGATCTTTCCCGGTTATTGTTTTCCCTCCAGTGAGTGAAATTTCCCCTTTGTCTAATGTACCGCCTTCCCTGATTTTGCCCACTTTCCGGCAATCTTTCTGTCCTGACATAATTTATTTGTTCCTGTCGACCTGGTCTCCCATCTATCCTCGGTCTTTCAAAATTTGGAACGTATGATTGGTACCGTTGCCTGGTATTATTCTCATGATGTCTATCTTGTCCTCTGCTTTGGTGATAATAACTACCTTGGTAATTTCGTCTATCTCGCACATCTAAAAATCTATTCTCCCACTCCCGAGATATATCTTCTTCCTGTTGTTCCAAAGCTGTCATTAATTCTGTCATCTCATAGATGCTACGTGGTTTTGCAATTAATAAATAATTTTGTATCCTTAAAGGATAATGCCTTGTGAGCAAACTCACAAAATCTTCCTCATTGATTGGAGGTGACAAGTTCCTAACCTGACTTGCATCTTTCAGTAAGTAATCAGTCATTGATATTCCCTCTCGTGGATCAAATTGTCCATGACTAAGCATTGCCCGTATTCTGTGCTGTACCGTAACATTAAAAAATCTGTTCATGAATAGCCTCTTAAAGGATTCATATGAAATTTCATACCCTGATACCATTTGAAACCAATCTAAAGTTTTCTGGTCCAAACATCTTTTGACAACTATCATTTTCAATGCTTCCGGTATCTTTTTAATTTGAAAATACTCTGATAAGTCTGCAATGAACTGTACTGGACTGGAGTTTTCATTAAATTTTGGAAATGGAAAATCACTTAAGATATGATTGTAGTTTTGCAAACTCCCTACTCCCATATTTAAATTCTCTAGTGTTACTTGTGCACTCTGAGTTTCAGCATTAGCTATGGATGAAGCCGCCGCATCACTCACATTATTAGTCATACCTGAGGAACTACCTCTATCATTATTTTGTACATCAGATACATTAACATCACATATATTTACCCTTGAATTCAATTCTAACCTATTTACAGTACCTTGCAGATTTTCTATTGTCTGTTCCAATTTTTTATTGTTCTCATTTTGAACAGCTTGGTGTTTGTTAATTTCAGAAGTTAGCTTTTGATTCAAATCTATAGACAAAACTTTAACTTCTTCAGACAATTTATTTCTTTGTGTTTCTGACTCCTTCTGTATTTCAGATATCTCCCCTCTGAAATTAACTTGCACCTGAATTAAATCTGCATTTGTAGCCTCCATCATCTCTCTTAACTCACTTGAAATGCTACTCATTCGGCTACCTAACTCTGTACATTTGACATCAACATGTTCAATTTTATTATTAACCTCACTTTTTGGTTAGATATTTCCCTGCTCGTGTCTGACATTTTCTTTGAAACTTTCCCTATCTCACATGCTATCATTTCCTGATTTTCATTTCTCATTCTTATCATACTACTATCTAGCTCCATAAATTTCTTTTCAATTTCTTCCCTGTTTTGTTCTAAGCCCTTACCAATATCTTCCCTTAATTCCCTATTATTCTTTTCCATATTCTGAGTTAATTTTTGTTCTAGTTTCTCATTATTCTTTTCCATATCTTCCCTGTTTTGATCTATTTTCTTTTCTAATTTCTCATTACTTTTACCAATACCTTCCCTTAATTCCCTATTATTCTTTTCCATATTCTGAGTTAGTTTTTGTTCTAATTTCTCATTACACTTAACAATATCTTTCAGCATTTCCATCATCATACTAGCATCAAAATTAACATTTCCTGCTATTCTATTCTGAATTTCTTCACTAACATTTCCTCCCTCAAGTCCTACATTGTTTGAGCTATTTTCTGTAACCTGTATTGAATTACAGCTAACTGTTACATTATCCCCTTCCATAATTGTTTCTTCAGTATTATTAGTAGACATTGTTTTCTTAATCCTACCACTTCTCAAGTACATTTAAATTTTCACAATTTTTTTAGGATAAAAAAATTACTATACTCTGACCTTTGTGATGCTGTTGTTGATGTTGCTTTAATGTCCAGCTTCCTGCCCCTCTCTCCTAGATGTATATGTCGCTTCTGCGTCGTATTATGATGAATCTACGTCGTCTCGATGTTTTTGTGTCCTGTAGTTGAATTCCCCTGTTGCCTTTTAATCTCGGAATTACGATGTCCAGTCATCCGCGTCGTCTGTCGTTCCTATAGTTGTTTCTGGAATCTGCGTCTTGTAGTTCAGTTCACTGCTCCATTCGCTTCACGTCCTGGTTCCTTCACCCCTTCCTGGTTAATTTGCCCCACGTTGGGCGCCAAATATGTGGAAACAATATGTAGTGATATTATTAATGTTTGTAACTGAAAATGCTATTGTTTATTTGCCGCACGTATAAAAGACAATTTGTCGCAGTCACTTCGTGTTATCTTTTGCTAAGCGCCTGTTATTATATTTAATTTTTGGGTTCACTGTCCTCCGGCTAGCTATGATTTCTCGGTCAAGCACGTCTCTTGTACAGGTGTGTAAACGGAAAGGAGTTTTTATCCAAAGATAACACTGATAAAAGAATTTGGTTTACACTTTTATTGTCGTAACATATTATTCACTTTCACCTATTAATCTTGACACTCGCCAAACTGAAACTGTTATAATAACTTATTTACCGCACATTATTAATTCGCGTACTTCAACTTTTTGTGTAATTAACTTTACGACACGTGAGATTTTTCACAAATTTGCTACGCGTAACCTTGATGAACTTCGTGCGATGCATACTCCATGAATGCCTCCGTTGAACTACGTGAAACTTGATTCTGACACTGAATTTATACTTCCTCGCCCCAATATGCCTAAAGATTATAACCGAGCTGCTATTGGTTAATAAAACGCGCCAACATTAGCGTCTATATTTATATCCAATGAAAATTACGCAAACATATGCTCTAGGGAAAATGTTCCAGCAAATTCTAAGAAAAACACGCCACTCTGACTCATGGCTCACCCCCTCGCTACATTGTTACACGCTATTATTGTCAGTTTCAGTAAGGCCGTATAAACCCACTTCTCGACAATGCTTACAATCAACAAACATCTCAAATCAATGTCACACAACAATGCATATTCACACTACAATCACTCTGACATTTACATTATTGTGATACAAATTACTGCGTCATCTTGCAACAGTTCATGGCAAAGGCTGTGTTGATGGTGAACTGAAATTGCTTATATGGCATGCAGGTTTAGGTGCAAGGTGTGAAGTTAAACATGCAATTTCCATTTATGAAATTGCCAAAGAAGTGACAACATTGTGCCCCACAGATAAAGTGCAACAAATGAAACCTGCATTTGACACTGCTAATACAACATGTCTGAGCCATACCTAATACTAAGGATGGGTCGATATCACAATTTCTTGTTATTGATTTCTGATACTTCAAAACACTTTTTATGTTTAGTAAATTTAACGAGAACTGTTAGTTGGCATGGAAGTGTCGTTTCACCTAATTAGTTTAATTATATGAATTTCGTTAAAACACAAATTCTTACTGTTAGAATATGCAAATCCACTTTCCAGTGCATTCGGAATTTTTTTTTTGTTTTGCTAGAACGTTCTCGAAACAAGAACAGAAATGAAAAAGAAAAACTAGTTTATTCGCAGGCGTGATTTAAACTTCAGACATTAACCATGGTTTTCCAGCATGTTAACTATTGCGCAACTAGAGCACCCTAACGAGCACCACCGCAACCCTGATCAGGTACCACCGTCACTGGTACCTACAGCGGTAGCATCCTCAGCTCCGTGGAATGCACTTTTCACTTACCCGACTTGACTTGGTGTTTCAACTTCTCAAACTGTTTCTCTTTCGTCAATACCAAAACATAAGAACGCGTGGTTACCCTTTTTGTAAAAAATTATGCCAAACCCAGGACTTTTGTTTTACGAGACGTCAGCATTTGCGTGCTTGGACTACACCTCCATTATGAAACTGTTTCTTTATCAAACAATTTACTGGTTTCGGCGAAATTAGTAGAGCTCCTAATTTACCTTTTATTAATGTACTTTGAGCTCAACGATCTACGTTAGTCTTACTGGATTCCGGAACCTTGATTAATTCCTTCATGCACAACTTTTGGATGCATCACCTTCTAAATTCCATCCTCCTTCGGAGTTCTGAAAGTGAAATGTTATTCTGTGTCTGGTCCGCATTTCCTATTCTGCTAGATTCTACATTTCGAATTCTCATGGACTCTACCATTCCATGTCATTAACCATATTCCAGACATGATTTTAGGCATACCATTTTTGGCCAGGCCACAAGTACGTTTGGATATTTCCAATCTTTCTGTGGCGTTTGAATTTAAACCTCACGTGTTAGTGAAATTTTCTTCGGGTGCTCGTCAGCCGGCTTGTGTAGGTTTACCATCCTTAACAATGCCTTTCAAATGCCTCTGTGCATTTGACCGCCGGGGAACATGCTGTAATTTTGCATTTGATGACCCAATTTTCAGAAGTTTTTACCGACAAACAATGGTGTTTATTACCAAGTAGTATTGAAAGACACTACTCCGGTTTGTTCCTCGCCATATAAACCTACACTACCGAAATTGGAGATATTAAGCAACAAGATTGAGCGAATGTTGCAATATGAAATGATCGAACCGTTTAATAGCCCATATTCCAGTACATGTTTTAGTGTATAAGTTGGATGCAGATTTTGGGCTGGTTGGTGATTACATCTAATTAAACAAATGTATCTTACAAAATTCTTTGTCATTGCCTGACCTGCATTTTGCAGCACAATTATTTCCGTTGGACCAGATTTTTTAGTTCTCTGGATCTTATTCAGGCGTGTTACCAAATTCCGTTAGCTAAATCGCCACGTTCTGTTATGGAATTTTCAACTGCTTGGAGCTTATATAAATTTTGCCCTGTACCATTTGGTCTTTCGATTTGTGCTCAAGTGTTATCACGTCTCTTAATATACGACACAAATTTAAACACAAGCTTGTGTTTAATTATCTCAATGGCCTAGTTATATATTCTTCGGACTTCAATACTCATATTAAGCATATAAGGGCAGTTTTTCATTGTCTTCAACAAACTGGCGTTACCGTTAGTTCGACGAAAATAAAATTTGCGGTAACCTAAATTTAATTTTGAAGCATTTAATTTCGTCTGCTGGCATTTCTGTTGATCCACGCGATTTGGCAATTCACCAATTTTCGACTCCAGTGCACCAAAACTGGTTTAATCCCTCTTGGGTATTATTTGATTTTCTAAACTTTTTCTTGGGTTTTCTTTAATAGCGGACCCTTATTTGCCTATAGGAGGAAAGGCACAAAATTCATTGATCAGATATACATCGACAGGCTTTTCTTCATTTAAAATCCACAGTTATGAATCCTCCAGCATTAGCTTTGCCTGACTTTTTACGAGTTGGGGGCTCTTGGGGTTCTTACAGCTCTGGACAAGTCTCGCCCGTTTTGGGACATACACAATTTTCCAACCTGAATATGATAATCAACCGCTAATGTAGGTACTTTCGCACTCTCGTAAAACTGGAAAGCTTGCACTTTGGGCTGTTAAACTCAGCTCATTTCAATTTACCATTCGGCGTATCCGAAATTCTGATAATCTCATAGTTGAAGCCCTACCTGAATCTCCTTCAATTTGTGCAGCCAGTACAATTTTCTAGCAGCCTTTACAATTTTTGCCTGCTCATCAGCAAACTAATTTAGTTCTTGGTCCCGTCTAGCGTGACTGTAAGGCTGGTCATATATGCACCAGGTATGCCCTTAAAGAAAATTTGTTGTATGTCCGGTTGCTACGTTCACAGGCACTTAATCTATTGTTGCCGGCGAACTTGCTTTTACAAAAAGCTTGAAAATCGAAGAAAATTTCTTGTGGAAACATGTATAACGATATCGCGGATTTTGTTCCGAATTGCCGTCCTTATGCGTTTGTTAAGCTGCAAAAAAGTACTAAAATGGTGCTTGTTAGCTCGAAAATTGCTGCTTTTCCTATGCATTTTATTGATTTCGTGGGTCATTTACCTCGTTCTGCTAATGACAATACATATGTTTGTGTCGTTATAGATGCCTTTACCAAATTCATTTGGTTGGCACCGGTGCGTGTATCTACTTATACTAGTGTCATTGCAGTTCTATCCAACAGTATTGCTGCCTTTGCTTTACCACACTACTTGGTGGCGGATAATGCTTCGTATTTTCGTTCGCGTATTTTTCGCACCTTCCTCTACGAACAGGACATTCAATTTGTAAATACAATTCCTATTATGCTCAGCCCCTCCTTGGTGGAACAGGTGAATCGGAACCTTAAAAGGATTCTTATTGCTTTCGATTCTGTAAATCGTCAATGGGATTTGCATTTGTCGGACCTCAAGTTTGCCTTTAATACAGCCATTCACGAGTTTCGTAAACACGTTCCAGTTCATGTTATGTTTCAGTTCCGAATGTTTGTCGGTTGTACAATTGGTTGTCATTACACCACTTACTTCCGGGCAACGCATCTCCCACTTCTATTCGGCGTGTCTGGCATTCAACTTTTTAACATCTTATACGGGATTTTGATAAACATACCTCACGTTATAATTCAGATAGTCTTCCGATTCAAATGCAAGTGTGTGATATGGTATCCTTAGAGTGACTGCTAAACATGTTTCACAGAAGCTTGTTCCTCGGTATATCGGACCATACCACATTATTAAAACTGTAAACCAAGTTCCGTTCCGGTTACAAGATTGCCTTACGCGTAAGGTCACTACCACTCAAGCGTTGCAAATTAAATTAGCTGGTCCTGGCTTTCTATAGCTTTTCTGTGGCTTTGCTCGAAATTCTCGCCCTGGTAGAGTACTTGCAATTATTAACCACGCCTCCGCTCTAACCTTCACCGGCAGTTTTTGTGCCAGTTTGTTCTCCCTGCCAGTGTCTCTCTTTCTTTCCCTTTTTTTTAGTTTTCTTTTCCTTTCTCTCCCCTTTCCCCCGAGGCGTTCTTCCTTCCTTTTCCCTCTACCATGTACGTGTTCTTTAGCCCTATTTTTCAAGACTTACTTTTATATATTTATAGTGTGTACAGTTTGGTATTATGGATTACGTCCGACTATTTATCGCATTTTTGTACTGTCTTTTATATTATTGCTCGTAATCGTTTCCAGGTTTTACAGAGTACCCTCTAATCATTTCATTTTCCTGGAGCGCTCTAATCCTCGTTCTTCCCTCCTATCCCTACCTTCTTTTCTGTTCGTTTCTTTATTTCTTTAGGTTGTGCAAATGTTATTCTTGCAAGATTGTTACCTAGTTTTATTACTCGGATTGTTACCTGCTCTTCTCCCTTGCGCATGGCATTGGTTGTTGTCTTGTCTTTTGCGCTTGTTTTATGTACGTGTATGCTCATCCTGCTTTCTCAATTTTTGTCTTCGGCTGGTAAGATAGAGATGCGCTCCTCCGTCCTTCCATTTTTTCTTCGTGTGGGGAGGGGATGTTTGTGCCGTTTAGGGTGCTCCTCTGACACTACAGAATCAATTACTATACCCCTACCAAAACTACATGGAATCATGGAGCGAATATCACTTGAGATTGCATTATATTACAAGAAACCACATTCGTTTAGCTACAGCGCTCTTACGCTTGGCGTCCCACACGAGGCAAGAGATTTACAAGTTTGCCACAGTAGGAAAAGGACACGATGCTCGCAACAAGTACCCTTCCTCCTCGGGCCACTTCAGCTGAGCGGGTCATCTTCCTGAGACAACAAATCAGAGAGGGAACTTGCTCTGGTCGAAACAGGAACACGAAAGCAGCTCTCAGAACCATACTAGGTTCTAGAAATAACACGGCCCTATGCGTCTGGTTTCGTGCTTTTCTAAATTAATCAGCCTGTTTTCTGTGTAAGTAGACTTTCCAAGTTATAACCTGAAAACGTATAAGTGCGCGTTTTCCGAGTGCTGTATTATTCCGGGTTAGAACGGGAGGCTAAATGAAAATATTTGTTTATTCAGAGGAAGCATTTGCAACTAATAGGAATTTTAAACCATTTGAACTGGCGACTAAATCTGAGTTTAAAATTCTTAAATGGGGACGAATTTTACATTTTTTTGCTGCAACTCACATGCATGTCAATTGTTTATGTTAAATTTTAGAAGCACAATGTTCTCGCCTTATAATACGCTTTGTTCTTGGGAATTTTCCTACTCTTATTTTGAATTCAAGTTTATATGAATACGTTGTGTATAAGAAATTGTTATAATATTGAAGAATATTTAACACATTTGTTAAACCGTGATAATGAAAGAGAAATTACAGAGGAAAACACTAAAGCGCTTAAAACACATTGCACCACATTTGTCTATCGCATCCTGTGACATGTCATATTAAAATTCCTAGTCATTGTAGAGCTTGAAGTGTAAGTTGTGAAATGATCTGGCTTCTAGATGGGCTTAAGGGAAAGCTTAAACAAAAGCTGGTCTCTCAATATAGGTTATAGAACGGAAGGTGACACTATGTCCTACATAGATCTTATGTAGCTACCAACTCCAGGAGCACGGGATAAAGTACAGGAACCGCAGAATCCTATTCCCCACGAAGACGCGCGGAGTCCCTAGCAGCTACAGGGGTCTCTCATTAATGAATTATATTTAGTTTACTGGGGGTTTTTGAACAGATATAAATAAACATTTAATGACCATACCGCACTTCCTTTCGCCTGTTAAACAACGCTGGGATTAATTAGTATTAACAGTGCTGGTGTGTAGTCAAAATACAGAATATTACATAAAGCTTAAGATGCGCTGAAAGCTGAAGGAAAGTGCGCACTAAATGAAAAATTAAATCTAAACAGAGTTTTATTTATGGTCGATCTCTAACTGCTGTGGTTCTTAGCCTTCAATTCTACATTGGGCGTGAAAGAACGGTAATTTTGCTAAAAGAAATTGAGTTTTATTTAAGGACGCTCTTTAGCTACTATGGTCCTTAGCGTCTTATTATATTGGGCGTGAAAGACCGGTAATTTTGCTCAGAAGCCTCTATCAGGCGTGAGGTTCTTTTACGTGCCGTAAATCCACGACACGGGACTACAGGCTTTACTTCCCTTCCGAAGGAAGCCATGCTAAGGGTTTTTAAGCCTGAAAAACCCATTGCCCTCCGCCAGGTTTGAATCCGTGTTATTTTGCTCAGAGGCCTCACAGCCAGTTAGGTCAGTTTAATCAAGTGACGTCTGCTCCCCAGGGCCTCACATCTGGCGAGTATGTGGATGACAACCACAGGGTTCCTAGTTGTGACTGACATTTCTTCCACTTGCTTGTGTCCGTCTCCTATCTCTTTCTGTCACTTGGCCATCTCTTATTTCGTCTTGTTTCCCTTTCAACCTCTTTCCTGCTCTATAATGTTTCTTCTTTTCTGTTGGCAAGTGGAATGGGAGTGATGAGTCCTGCAAGATTGAGAAAGGTCATGATAGAGACAAATCTGTGTGAGCTTCCTCTGCCCAAGTCTTGCATTGCTACTTGACTCGCCATCCTCCTCATGGTGGTAGTGTCCATGAGTATGGAAATCCAGGTCTTACTGCTACAAACAAGGTCCAAAGATGTCAGTTAGTGGGACAGGTAGTACTTGACCTTCCGGCCCAGCTGAAATTACATGAGATAGTCGATTCAGGGATCTCAGGCAGGGTTATATCCCGCGGCAAGCCCAGCTGTCTCCTTGCTACACGAAGGATGGGGTAATTGCAGGTAATGCAAACCAAAACTTTCATTGGTCTTTCTGGATCCCTGGAAGATCACCATTGAGTCTGCAGCTACTCAATCTGCATCAAACCTCAGTTCATGAGAGGCTGAGACCTACTCGGAAGTAGAAATAACATTGATCGATGAGATTTCACCTTCTCACACAAAAACGTCGATGAAACTACCAGGATACTCGAGATGTATAAGGTAACAAAACTCACCAATGCTCAAAAGAAGACCAAAGGTAAAGAAAGATTGACCTCTCAAGTCGCTGAATGGGACCACCAAAAGTAGAAAAGGAAGAAAGTTAAAACCAAATCCTTACCACAGAAAGAATGCGAAGCTTCCAAGAGTGGTACTAAACGTAGGCACTATGAAACACCCTCCCCCAAAAAGGAGACTAAAAGGCTTAAACAGGACTCGGAAGGTCAAACCTCTTAACCCTTAGATTATTATAAAGAAATGACTAGAAGTAAGAAAATAGCAGTGGTTTTGGAAAACATGTCCGGACAGTAAACTATCTGATGAACAGATTGACCTAACAAACGTAGCCATTACAGAAGAATTAAAAATTCTGGGACATGAAGAATACCCTCAATTTGCAGCCTCATATCAAGAAACGGGTGCTTTAGTACTGGTATGTGCAAATGAGGAAACAAATGATGAGATGCGGTTTAGGGGCGCTAAACAGCTAAGATCATCAGCGCCTTTATAAAGTATAAATTTAAAATCCAAAAATAAAATACGAGTAAAAAAACAGCATAGTCAAAAACATTATAAAAAGCCATCAACATTTAAAACCACCACAAAAAACAGGGTGAATAAAATAACACAAGTAAAACGACGTGTCAGGAACTGTAGAACGCAAGGGACAAGAGCGGCATATCTCCGCCGGGGAGAAGAGTCCCCATTAAAGCACACAGTATGAAGTCATAAAACTAAAAGACGCTCAGTGGATCAAATACATAGGCTAAAACCAATTTCACTGATAAAACGTAAAAGACATTCTACAGCATGCGCGTCGTCTGCCAAAACGTTGGGTAAACCAACAGGCAGACACACACGAACGCGCAATTGAGCTAAAACCTGACACTCCGTTAAAACGTGACGCACCGATAAGGGTGACGCACACCGCCCACAGAGTGGTGCGGGGTCACCACTAAGCAAGTGTTTATGACTAAAAAGGCAATGTCCGAATCGAAGTCGTGTTAAAATGACCTCTTCCCAGCGAGAAGCACGAGAAGAGGTGGCCCAGACAACCGGGAGAGGTTTAACCTTCCGTAACTTGTTCCCCCGGAGGGCCGTCCATTAATCGCGCCAAAGCGAGAGGATGCGGTGCACTAAAATAACATAAAAATCAGTAGAGGGAACAACAGAGGCAAAAATTTTGGGCGATAAAATTGCCGATTTGGCGGCTGCGTCGGCAGACTCGTTCCCTGAGATGTCCTCATGACCTGGAATTCACAAGAAAGAGACGCTGATGCCAGAGGCACCAAGCGAGTGCAGCAGGTCAGGTATGCGCTGTACGAGGGTGGTAATTGTACAGCGTGTTAGAACTCTGAAGAGCATTCAGTCTGTACAACCAACGCATTGCCGTAAGTCGTGCCGCTGAATGTATAAAACAGATTGATAAATACTAAAAGATTCTGCGGTAAAAGTCGAACATTGCCCAGGTAAACCAAAGGTAAACCTATGCTCGCCAAAACAAAGGTACTTCCTACTCCAACATCAGTCTTAGATCCATCAGTATATAGAAAATGAAAGTCCCCGAATTGCGCCTGTAGTTCTAAATACGCTGATCTACGGACTGAAGAAGGGGTCTCATTCTTTGGCATCGACGTAAACCCAAGTTGACAGTGGGCCTCAGAGCGCAAGCATGGAGGAAAAAGCTTTTCCCCCTGGGAAGGGCCGGCGCTGGCGTAACGCCCAAATGCCGAAGCTGTCGAAATCGAACCCCTAGAGGGAGCAATGCAGAGGAGATAGCTAAATATTGCCGATCAAGCGAATCTTCGTAAAATTACTAGAAGGACGGGTGGTCATGTAAGCTTGAGAGTCGACATGCATAGCTGCACAAAAGCATCTCAAGCCTGGAGGACAACGGAGGCTCTGCAGCTTCAGCAGACAGGCCGGGTACAGGGCTGGTTGGAAAGGTCCCTGTAGCCACTCTTATGCCACGATGGTGAATGGCATTAAGGCGACGTAACACAGATGGACGTGCCGATAAATAGACAATGCAACCGTAATCAAGCTTGGACCGGACCAAACAGCAATATAGACGCAGAAGGATGGTCCGATCAGCTCTCCAAGATGTGACACTTAAAACACCGAAAATATTAAGAGAACCGTCACACTTTGCTTTTAAAAACGAAATGTGCGAACTCCAGCTCAGCTTTCGATCAAACATCAACCCCAAAAATTTCACCTCGTCTGAAAAGAGAAGGACCTCCGGCCCAAGATGGAGAGAGGGTGGAGGGAAAGCCGTCCGGCGCCAGAAATTGATAGACTGATTTCTCGGCGGAAAAATTAAAGCCGTTAGCGTTACTCCAGGCGTAGAGACGGTCGATACAGCTCTGGAGACGGCGTAAGAGCAGACAGGTCCGTCGTGAACTGCAATCAATGGCAAAATCGTCAACGAAAAGGGACGATGAAATGCCAGGTGGAATACAATCAACAATGGGGTTGATAGCAATCGCAAAAAGTGTGACACTGAGTACAGAGCCCTGCGGTACACCGTTCTCTTGAATAAAACCACCAGATAAAACCGAACCCACACGTACACGAAAGACCGGTCCGGCATAAACTCCCGAAGAAATATGGGAAGACTGCGTAAATTCCAAGCGTTAAGTGTACGTAAAATGCCGCCCCTCCAACAAGCGTCATAAGCTTTCTCCAGGACAAAAACTCAGCCACTGTTTGACACTTTCTCAGAAAGCCGTTCATATACGTCAACAGACACCAGATGGTCGACGGTAGAGCGATGTCGACGAAATCCGCACTAAGCGTTCGCTAGATGTTTCTGAGACTCAAGCCACCATGTCAACCGCCCGTTGATCATGCGCTCCATCACGTTGCAAATGCAACTGGTGAGGGAGATAGGGCGGTAGCTGGAAGGTAGTTGGCGATCCTTCCCAGGGTTAACTATAGGGACAACGGTGGCTTCGCGCCAAACTGAAGGGAAAACGCCGCCCTGCCAAATACGGGCATAGACCTGTAAGAGAAAGAGTTTACTGCCGGCTGAATGGTGCTTTATCAGGACATGAATGCCGTCCGGCCCAGGAGCGGAGTGCCTAGATAAAAGGAGGGCGTGCTCAAGTTCATTAAAACACTCCTGATTGGGAGATCGAAAACTATAGGTCACGGAATCCAGCCGGTCTTTGAGAGTGCGAAAGTCGGCGGAATAATGGTCAGAACTGGAAACCGCCTCAAAGGCAGCACCCAGAGTGTTAGCAATCGCAGCCGGATCCACTATGGGGGCATTGTAAACCTGAAGGCCAGACACAGTACAATGCGACACTTTACCGGATAAGCGACGAAGTTTATCCCAAACGGAGGAAGGCGTGAAGCGATTAAAAGACTCGACAAAACGAGTTCAAGATGCCTTCTTGCTATCCTGAATAATGCGACGAGCCCTGGCGCGCGATTGTTTAAAAGTAACCAAATTATCAAGCGTAGGGTGTCGCCGAAACACCTTGAGTGCAGCTCTACGGGCACGAACGACGTCCCGACAGCACTCGGTCCACCACGGTACAGGAATAAGCCGAGGGTGGGAGGACGAACGGGGAATGGTGCGCTCAGCGGTAGATAGGATCGTAGATGTAAGGTGCTGCACCATTTGGTAAAACGTCAGTGAAGGGCTGGTCCACAAAAGATACGAGGCTGGAACTGCCAGGTAGGTGCTCTGGAAGGCTGAACGTGGTGAGACAAAAGAGAAACGATGCACGGGTAATAATCCCTGGAGTAGGTGTCAACGACGACGTTCCACTGCAGACGACAAGCAAGCTGGATGGAGCAAACGGCAAGGTCCAAGTGAGAAAATGTACCAGAAGAACCCGAAAGAAAAGTAGGCTCACCTGTATAAGGATGGAGAGGCTGAACTGCTAAAAAAATGTCGGAAAGAAGAGTTCCCCTCGCACAAGCTCTTGGCGAACCCCACAGGGGTAATGGGCATTCAAATCTCCCAACAGAAGAAACGGTGTTGGGAGAGTGGACAAGAGGTCGCGAATGTCCGCGTTAGCGAGGGGAGACGATGGAGGTAATTAGACGGAGCACAGAGAAAAGAAATTGAATCCTAACGGCAACAGCTTGCAAGTCGCACGTAAGTGTGAGAGTCTGAAAATAAACGTCGTTACGCACTAATATCATGACACCTCCATGAGCAGGAGTACCCTCGTCCCGTGCAATATCTTAGCGAACCAGAGTATACCCTCGGAGATCAAAAGGATAGTGAGGGCGAAGCTTGGTCTCCTGCAAACACACGACCATAGGTGAATAAGAATGCAACAAAAGTTGCAGTTCCGCCGTATGCGATTGTACAACACGTAAATTCCAGGTCAGGATAGCTGTGAAGGAAAGGGATAAACTGTCTACTTAGAAGGGCGGCTAAAAATTACCTTCTGCTTAACCTTTGGACTCGGGCTTTTGGCATGGAGTTGGTCAGATTCCATAGCCTCCTCGAAGGGAGGGCCCACACGCTCAGAGCCAGAAACCGATTGAAGCGACGAGAATCGGTTCTGGGTGGCAATGGGTGAGGGGAGGCGATGAGCGCGGCTTCGAGGAGAAGGTGAACTTTTCTTACCGCGCGCACGAGGAGGGTCTTTCAGAAAATCTTCGCTACGGAGTTTCTGCTTTGACTTCTTTTCAGTGGCTTACGTCTTCAGCACTTTAGGACCAGCTTTAGATGGCTTGGTAACTGTGCCAGAAATTGACGGCCGGATGGTAGTGGCGGTCAATGCAGTCATGGTCCAGGTCTGTGTTTTGGCATCCTTCCGGGGTACAGGCGAGGCAACAACAGAACTAAATGTACCCGAGGAAGGTTGGCGCGCATGGTAACGCCTCCGGGCTTCGGCGAAGGAGAATTTCTCCTTTACCCGGATCTCCTAGATCGCCTTCTTGTCCAGGTACCGCAGACAGTCGGCAAATGACGCTGAATGAGACCCTTTGCTATTAACGCAGACGGGGGCTGTTGAACAGATACCTTCGTGTGAGGGCTGGCTACATGATGCACAGATGGTAACGGCACTCTTACTTAAGACTTGCGTATGCCCAAAACGTTCGCATTTAAAACAACGCAGAGGTCTAGGAATATAAGGCCTTGCCGCAATACGTTCGTACCCTTCGTGGGCCGATCGACACCATCAAAAGTTAGAAACAGGGTACGAGTTGGTACCAATACTCCGTCAGGTTTAGCCTGCACTCGAACTGCTGTCACCTTTTGATCAGAAAGATAGTCGACCAGTTCCTCGTGCGATATACCATCGAGGCTATGGGTGATAACGACGCCTCGACAGGAATTCAAGGTTCGGTGCTTCTCAACACGGATGGGATAACCGTGGAGAAGCGTGGCGCGCAATAAGGACTTACTTTGCTGTTCGGACTTGGTTTGAGCCAACAACGAACCATTCCGAAGACGAGTGCTGACTGAACCGCACCAGCAATAGCGTTGAAGCTCTTCTGAATTAAAAAAGGGTTCACCTTCTCCAAAGACTGGCCTTTCTCTGTTCGTGTAAAGGCTAAGTAACAACCAGATGGCGGTGGTGCTACTTCAGTTACAATGACCTTTCGGCGCTTGTTGTTAATAATGGAGAAAGAGGGCTCCATAGCGAAAGAAATCCCCCACCATTGCAACCGTCTCCAACCTCGGACTGAGGTCACGAGGACGAACCCAACTCGACCGGACGAGCGTGGAGGGATGATGATGGTGATGAGTGGCTCGGGCACACCGGGTACGTCAAACCCGTACTCACACAAGGTGAGTCCCTGGGGGGGGGGGGGGGGGGAGGAAACAGAAATTAATAATGGAAACTACCCAAACAAAAGCCTTGCGAAGGAGCCAAGCTACGGAGAGATCCTCAGAGTGAACAAGGTGGTGTTTAAAACACACAAGATTTACTCTAAGACCGAACCAGCAAAATCCCTTACGTGCTCGGCAAACAAAATAAGCCCTTATATACAAAACATTAGAGAATCATCGGATCCAAAAGGACAAATTCTTGCCGAGTTAATTACGATACCACACTTAAACCGTAAATACCTCTAACATGAGAGCTTTGCAACGGTTTGATAAAGTAAACTTCACTCTTCTAAATAAAGAAGAAAACAACAAGTGTCAAAATCGTATAAATCAACCTTCATCACAGTAAAGTTGCATCAGCTTTACTGTGTCAAAACTTCTCAAGGAGCAAATTGCCATAGCCCACATACAGGAACCCATGATTAGAAAGGGTCAACTTTAGGGGCTAGGATCTACTACAGTTGAGATTACATCTGCTAACTCTGTGAAAAATCTCAAAGCATGTTTACTGGTTAGGACATCTCTTACTTGCCACTAATGAACCTTTGTTCTAGACTTAATCTTAGCAGAATTTAAGATGTCTGAGGTGGTTACTAGTTCCTGCTAGTCCTCTATGATGCTGTGGAACCTCCTCCTACCACGGAACTACAAGACCTGGTTAATTACTCTAAAACTACAACAGAACACGTACTGGTTGGAATGGATGTGAATACGCACAAACAAGTATGGGGTTCAAGTGATAACAATTCATGGGGTAAGTCTCTCCTGAACATCCTAGTATGTAATTACATATTATGTATGTAATCAATACACTTTCAGCAAGATTGAGGGAAGGGATTATCAACATTACAGTATTTACAGAATATACAGAAATGTGATTTCTGAATGGCACATCTCTTTAGACCTGATTGGTTCCGATCATAAATATATCTGTTTTGAACTCGAGTCAAAGTGTATAGAAACCCTAAGGATCAGTTAGGCAATCATATTGAGAAGTTTATATCAGGCTGAACTCAATGAATATGAATGTCCAACCCCTTGCTAATATTAGATACTACTGCATCCAATATACAGAAAGCAATGATTGATTAATATCAGGGAAATTGTCCAATTCAAACAAAACAGATATATTACCTGGCAGAACAGGCACCTGAACAGAATAAACACAAAGTTATAATCTATTAGCAGTTAGGACCCTTTTCAGACAGCCCCACTTTCAAGGTCAGACAACTTGATAGAGGGGAGAACCACTTCAGAATGTTTGGTAAGGGATCAAGGTCAGACTATGTTGTATCATGTATATCAGAAATTGAGTTTTATTTATGGACGCTCTTCAACTGGTGTGGTCCTTAGCGTCCATTTGGTATTGGGCATGAAGACCGTTAATTTCTCTCAGAGGTCTCTTTATTCGGCTTGAAGTTCTTTTACGTGCCGTAAATCTACGACGAGACCACCAGCTTTACTTTCCTTCCAAAGGAAGCCATGTTAAGGATTTTTACGTCCGAAAACAACCATCACCCTCTGCCGGTTTGAACCCACGATCTCGGGATCCATATTATAATGCTTCACAATGTGGTTGGTTATACAATGTATCTCAAAACCATGGTCGGACTATTTTCTGTCTTGGTAGTTAATAACTTTTAGTACCACTTATAACGTAATGTTTCCTTCCTTTTTCTGGTGCTTCCGGTCGGTATTAGAATTGCAACCTGCTATGCATTACAGTGCTATGATTGTAAAATCTTTTGCATAGCACAAAATCTAGTTGGACCTTATACCCCTTTCGGCACACTTCCAAATTGTGGTAAACATGTCGAATGCAATATGCGCACCACCCATCATTCAGTGTCAAATTGTATGAGATTGCATTTCCGTCATTGTAATGTTCATGTGCTTTTCTATCATATTCCCTTGGTTGGTGTTACCTTTGCACGCATTGTAATCAAAACGTATCCTAATAATTTTTTCATTTGCAATTGTCT
The DNA here is from genome assembly GCA_030765065.1 of Deroplatys truncata. Lineage (NCBI taxonomy): Eukaryota > Metazoa > Arthropoda > Insecta > Mantodea > Mantidae > Deroplatys > Deroplatys truncata. The sequence goes on along the minus strand of CM060984.1, from coordinate 18,106,128 downwards.
TTACAGATCATGGCACTAGTTTCCCGCTCCTTTTCCCACCCACTACTTCCTGTTTCCACAAACTTCAAAATATATTTCATTCTCTCACCACTTTCTTCTTATTAGAGACTTATTCCCCACTCTCGTACCCTTGTTATGGAGCCATTTAATTCTGATCCATTTTTATTTCCATATAGATGATGTGTGCAGTGTTATTTCTGGCAATTTTTGTCACTACTGTGTAAACCTACGGAATCATTTCTATCACCACATATACCAATATTCTATATTGTAATTTCAAAATCTCTGCTCTCACAAATTCTGACTTACATTTTTATCAACGACTTATGTAACCATTGGTATGTAAAATACGCGCTTCCTTCGGTCACGAAGATATTAAATTTAGATACGTTGTAGGCACATCATAGCATACGCACATGTGCATCACATGGTTGGTGCAATGCCCTGGGTGCTAGCATTTTTAATCAACACCGTGTTTATACCATTATGTATAGAGTAAGATATTCCCTTCACTTGCATGGTGCAACCTTTGAGATTCCGTAAACATGCATTTTAACAAAGCTTTACAAAAGTTTAGTATTTACGTTTGTGCAAAGCAGGTTGCAAATAAATTTCGTTCGCGATCCTCATGCCCTTTGTTCCCTTGCGAAATTACCTTTTCCAGGTTCTCCACCCACCCAATGCTTGAAAAAAAGTTACACAATGGCGTTCGTGCACTCCCAGCCGTAGCAGCAACATAAGCTGCAGCGTCTAGAGGAATATGAAAATAACCCTAAATTTCAGTCAGCTGAACGACTACTAACATCTTGTGAAGCAGCAACATCAGCTGCAGCGTCTAGAGGAATATGAAAATAACCCCAAATTTCAGAGTCACCTGAACGACCTATTAACATCTTGTGAAGCATTAACATCAGCTGCATCGTCTAGAGGAATATGAAAATAACCCCAAATTTCAGAGTCAGCTGAACGACTACTAACATCTTGTGAAGCAGCAATATCAGCTGCAGCATCTAGAGGAATATGAAAATAACCCTAAATTTCAGAGTCAGCTGAACGACTACTAACATCTTGTGAAGCAGCAATATCAGCTGCAGCGTCTAGAGGAATATGAAAATAACCCTAAATTTCAGAGTCAGCTGAACGACTACTAACATCTTGTGAAGCAGCAATATCAGCTGCAGCGTCTAGAGGAATATGAAAATAACCCTAAATTTCAGAGTCAGCTGAACGACTACTAACATCTTGTGAAGCAGCAATATCAGCTGCAGCGTCTAGAGGAATATGAAAATAACCCTAAATTTCAGAGTCAGCTGAACGACTACTAACATCTTGTGAAGCATCATCATCAGTTGCAGCATCTAGAGGAATATGAAAATAACTCCAAATTTCAGTCAGCTGAACGACTACTAACATCTTGTGAAGCAGCAATATCAGCTGCAGCGTCTAGAGGAATATGAAAATAACTCCAAATTTCAGAGTCAGCTGAACGACTACTAACATCTTGTGAAGCATCAACATCAGCTGCAGTATCTAGAGGAATATGAAAATAACCCCAAATTTCAGAGTCAGCTGAACGACTACTAACATCTTGTGAAGCATCAACATAAGCTGCAGCGTCTAGAGGAATATGAAAATAACTCCAAATTTCAGAGTCAGCTGAACGACTACTAACATCTTGTGAAGCATTAACATCAGCTGCAGCGTCTAGAGGAATATGAAAATAACTCCAAATTTCAGAGTCAGCTGAACGACTACTAACATCTTGTGAAGCATCAACATCAGCTGCAGTATCTAGAGGAATATGAAAATAACACCAAATTTCACAGTCAGCTGAACGACCTACTAACATCTTGTGAAGCAGCAATATCAGCTGCAGCGTCTAGAGGAATATGAAAATAAACCCAAATTTCAGAGTCAGCTGAACGACCTACTAACATCTTGTGAAGCATCAACATAAGCTGCAGTATCTAGAGGAATATGAAAATAACACCAAATTTCAGAGTCAGCTGAACGACTACTAACATCTTGTGAAGCATCAACATAAGCTGCAGCGTCTAGAGGAATATGAAAATAACTCCAAATTTCACAGTCAGCTGAACGACCTACTAACATCTTGTGAAGCATCAACATAAGCTGCAGTATCTAGAGGAATATGAAAATAACACCAAATTTCACAGTCAGCTGAACGACTACTAACATCTTGTGAAGCATCAACATAAGCTGCAGCGTCTAGAGGAATATGAAAATAACTCCAAATTTCAGAGTCAGCTGAACGACTAACTAACATCTTGTGAAGCATCAACATCAGCTGCAGTATCTAGAGGAATATGAAAATAACACCAAATTTCAGAGTCAGCTGAACGACCTATTAACATCTTGTGAAGCATCAACATCAGCTGCAGCATCTAGAGGAATATGAAAATAACCCCAAATTTCAGAGTCAGCTGAACGACCTACTAACATCTTGTGAAGCATGAACATCAGCTGCAGCGTCTGGAGGAATATGAAAATAACACCAAATTTCAGAGTCAGCTGAACGACCTACTAACATCTTGTGAAGCATCAACATCAGCTGCAGCGTCTAGAGGAATATGAAAATAACACCAAATTTCAGAGTCAGCTGAACGACCTACTAACATCTTGTGAAGCATCAACATCAGCTGCAGCATCTGGAGGAATATAAAAATAACACCAAATTTCAGAGTCAGCTGAACGACCTACTAACATCTTGTGAAGCATCATCAGCTGCAGCATCTGGAGGAATATAAAAATAACACCAAATTTCAGAGTCAGCTGAACGACCTACTAACATCTTGTGAAGCATGAACATCAGCTGCAGCGTCTAGAGGAATATGAAAATAACACCAAATTTCACAGTCAGCTGAACGACCACTAAGATCTTGTGAAGCATGAACATCAGCTGCAGCGTCTAGAGGAATATGAAAATAACCCCAAATTTCAGAGTCAGCTGAACGACCTACTAACATCTTGTGAAGCATCAACATCAGCTGCAGCGTCTAGAGGAATATGAAAATAACCCCAAATTTCAGAGTTAGCTGAACGACTACTAACATCTTGTGAAGCAGCAACATCAGCTGCAGCATCTAGAGGAATATGAAAATAACCCTAAATTTCAGAGTCAGCTGAACGACTACTAACATCTTGTGAAGCAGCAACATCAGCTGCAGCGTCTAGAGGAATATGAAAATAACCCCAAATTTCAGAGTCAGATGAACGACTATTAACATCTTGTGAAGCATCATCATCAGCCTCGAAACAAGTGCAGGAGTTTGAACGGTTTTACAATCTTTACACGTCCTGGGAGGAATACATCCATGTGTTAGAAAAAGAAGTTGAATTTGTTCACATTTGCAGGAAATATACATTGAATTAAAAGAAAAATTAGAGATCCAAGTTGGTGAAATTTCGAAAATGGTCAGCAACATAATAAGGAAGTACATTGCATTAAAACAGAAAACAAAAGTCACACTTTAATCTACTAGAAACGTTCAACAACCAGTTGATTCAGAGATTATTATGATCTCTCTTGCACCAACCGCATAATAAAACTGTTATTCACCTATTACATATTTTTGCTTTTTAAAAAGCTTGTTCAGATTTAAGTCGTGAGACTAACAGTTACAAAATGAGGTAAAAATACATAACCTTAATTATTCTACAAACATTTAAACAAGAACTGTAGAAAAGTGATGTATAGATTCAAAACAACCTGTACAAAATTTAAAACAGTAATAAATTATATAACATTTTGTATTTAATATTAAGTTTTAGATCAATTGTTGTAATCTTAATTAAAAAAATATTGCTATATATAAAGTTTAAAAATAAAATGTCAAATTAGTTAAAGTCACCTTAATTTGCAATATATTCCTAGTCTACCTCTTCCTCTTCTACCCCATCTTCATGTGTATGGTCCGCATAGTTTTAGTATTCTTCATCTACCTCACCTCCACTGCAAGATTTTCCAAGTTTTCCTATCAAATCCTTCAAACCTAAAAATTCCTCCAGTGTCTTTCCCACATGGCACTTTGTCTTTGTCAACAAATCCTATCTAGTTACATTTACCTTTTTTCACTAAAGTTGGTTAGTTATCCTTTATAATGCTTCTTGTAACTTTCGCAACTCTACTTCCCTATCTTCCTTATCCTTAATTGCATCTGACTCCCTATTCAACATCTTATTTCTATCTTCACACTCCTCCAAATTCCACTCTCTGATCCAGCATTCTCCAAAAGTTTCTGACAAATAACTGTTAACCTAACTCATCATACCATATGCCAAAACCTATACGCTTTGCTCTGGCATCAACTCAAAATAGAAGTCCAAACCTTCAGGTAAATTTAATGTATCTAATATCAAACTACAATCTAACGTTTCCATCAATATGCTAACATTCAGCCCTGTGTACATTTTAATTCTTATACCGCATTTTTTACATATTCACCCTTCTTTCTAATTTTTAAACATTTGCATAAATTACTCATTACATTTATTTAAAGGTGAGTCGGAATTGTAACACTAACATCACTTAAGTTTACTCATTTAAAGGTGAGTCGGAATTGTAACACTAACATCACTTAAGTTTACTCAAGTTTAAGTTTACACATCACTGTTTCTAGCTTCTTTTCATTACAATATCTACGTACTCATTACATATTCTTGTGGGCACTCGATTTGACCCACCTCTACATTTCCACAGTTACAAAGCCCGCAACATTTCCCATTATTGCATCTTGTTATAGTTTTCATACACCTATACATATTTCTTAATCCTTCCACTCATAATAGTTGTAATGTACTTACATTCTACCCCTTTTTTACACTCGCACATGCACTAAGTTGTTAGCTCATAGTCCTTTTTATACAGTGTTGCATTGCTTAATTCCCCTGGAACAGCATCTACCGTAAATCCACACTGTCCAAAAACCATAACTCTCTTCTCCCCCAACCCCAAGAGCAATGCTAAAAGCCATTTCACCTCCACTGTATCTCCCGCTTTATATTCCTCACTTTTAATCCTTTCCTCTTATTTTTTTCCTTCAGCTCTGCAACCAAAACAAGCTCTTTTCTTTTGCCATGAAATATATGCATTCGTTATTCTTAACAGATTGGCCGAGTAGTCAAAGACGCTTTCCGAGCTTAATACTCAACCAGGGAAGTATCTAACGAAAGGCAGGTTCGAATCCCAATTCTGGCAAACCATTTTTGTTTCCTTTTTTTCAAAAATCATATACTATTCAAGTACTTACAATGCTATCGGTGGCTACTACAACTATGACATGAGGAGCGAGTTGCCATTGCTACATCTGGACAGCAACAGCTTTCCCTATATCTCATAATCCTTGGATGCACTTCCAAAAGATGCTTTCTTACCATTTAAAAGGTGTTCTAGGCATTCGAACCAACCCTATCGGCGGGATCACAGACCGTCTGACACCTTCTAAGAAGGGATGATTTATACAGCTTCAATGAGGCAGTAGTGAACGCAGATAATCATAAAAACACCAAAATAAAAATCATCCAAATTAGGTATTTACTGCAATCACACATTCATAATTCAGCCCCAAAACACTCGAAACTAATGGTATGTACTTCTGGCCCACCTTTATTTATGCATATTATCTCGTTTCTCATGTGTATTTCCTGTATTTATGTGTTTAAGTGCATTTTTGTTTGTCGCTTGTTCTGTTTTTGCTTAGTAGGGCCATTAAATACAACAAATGCACTCGCTGTTACAAATCACTTTACAAGTTAAGAAGTTTCTGCCATAATAAACTTTTAATTGCACTTAAAAAAAGTGTTGTGTTCCTGAATGCATTGCAGTTTTTGTTACAAACTTAAGTTAGCAATCCTGCCCTACCTTTACACGTTACACACTAATATTGTTGACTGATTCCCATGCACATGATATACTTTTTTGCAAGGTGTTTTCCATGCGATTCCTTAAATGTGCATAACTTGACTGATTCCAGAATTTTATTGGAAAACATTGTATCTATAAAACGGACATGCTCCTGAAAGGAACATGATGGTCATAAGCAGAATTTTGATGGTAACGCGCACTACAGTGCAATGTAATGAGAACATCAGTTGCTGCAAAACACAGTTCATTTGTTTCTCAGGTGCTCACCATAGCACAACATTTACATTTTAGATGCTTTGACGTACTATGAACGGAATGCAACTCAAATTTGAGTCATGACGGCTGAATTGCAGTCACAACTCTGAATTGAATTACTGAATCACTATGACTGAATTGCCTTTAAATAAAACCTTTATTCTGTACATTCATTTCTGCTTCATCCAAACATTTGATAGTAACTTTTCTTTTTCCTAGCAAATTGTGCTTTAGATACCAAGCATTTAAATACTACAAGGACACATGAAACTCATTCGCAAAACTTAGAAGAAATATTCTTGTTTAAGAGTGTGTCACAGGGGAGCTCCAAACATGTATTTCTGTTGAAATTTTGGTGCTGAATTTTCAGGTGGAATGCAATACTTCCTGTACCTATCATTGGTATATATATACATCATTTGGTAATGATTAAAATTGTGAGGTTTATCGTCCTAATTTGATTTAATATTCTCTCTTTTCAAACCAGATATTATGGTTAAGCATTTCTCACAAATTTGTTACATGTGGTCTTCTATGCTGGTGAATGAAGTTACTTGCTCTGACATGTGATGCTACTGTGAGGTTCTGTTATAAATACCATATCTGCATGATACTGATCATGAATTAAGCTCTGTTTTTTATGGCAGAATAAATCTCTTATCACACTTGTATTGGCCTTATGCCATCATGAATTAAATTATGGGTTTTAAAACATGCACTTAGTACATTTAAACAACTCTTTCTCCTATTAACCAAGTTATGGATTCATAGTTTTTATGACAGAGTAAATTTCTTACGATATCTGTTGTACTGGCCTTCTGCCATCAGGAACTATATTATATAGTTTAAAATGTTGCCTAAGCATAGCACTTATCACACTTGTCACATTTAAGCAGCAGTGAGCCAGTGAACCTAGTTTTCAAGATTGAATACAGCTCTTATCGTAATTGTTGCACTGGCCTTCTGCTCTCATGAATTAAATTGCATCTTTTCTATTGTCTACCAAAGTGGAGCTCTTATCATACTTGTTGCATATAAATGGACCTTTGACTTAATAAATTAAGACATGAATGCTCAAATTCTATACTGTAATAAAGTTCTTACCACACTTCTTGCATTTAAATGGCCACTTGCCCTTTTAAATTAAATTAAGTGATTTTCAAATGTAATGAACGAGTATACTTCTTTTGACAACTGCTGCATATAAATGGTCTTTTGCCTTCGTGAATTAAATTGTGTGTTTCCAAATTCTGTTTTCTTGTGAAGCTCTTATCAACTTTGTTGCATATAAATGGTCTTTTGCCTTCATGAATTAAATTGTGTGTTTCCAAATTCTGTTTTGTTGTGAAGCTCTTGTCACATTTGTTGCATTTAAATGAGCTTTTGCCTTCATGAATGAAATTGTGACTTTTTAAATTGTGTAGCTGAGTGAAGCTCTTATCACACTTGTTGCATTTAAATGGCCTTTTGCCTTCATGAATTAAATTGTGTCTTCTTAAACTGTGTGGGTGAGTGAAGTTCTTATCACACTTGTTGCATTTAAATGGCCTTTCGCCTTCATGAATTAAATTGTGTGTTTCCAAATTCTGTTTTGTTGTGAAGCTCTTATCACATTTGTTGCATTTAAATGACATTTTGCCTTCATGTATGAAATTGTCTTCTTAAACTGTGTGGGTGAGTGAAGCTCTTATCATACTTGTTGCATTTAAATGGTCTTTTGCCTTCATAAATTAAATTGTGTCTTCTTAAATTGTGTAGCTGAGTGCAGCTCTTATCACACTTGCTGCATTAAAATGGCCTTTTGCCTTCATGAATTAAATTGTGTGTTTCCAAATTGTGTTTTGTTGTGAAGCTCTTATCACACTTGTTGCATTAAAATGGCCTTTTGCCTTCATGAATTAAATTGTGTGTTTCCAAATTGTGTTTTGTTGTGAAGCTCTTATCACACTTGTTGCATTTAAATGGCCTTTTGCCCTCATGAATTAAATTGTGTCTTCTTAAATTGTGTAGCTGAGTGAAGCTCTTATCACACTTGCTGCATTAAAATGGCCTTTGCCTTCATAAATTAAATTGTGTGTTTCCAAATTGTGTTTTGTTGTGAAGCTCTTATCACACTTGTTGCATTAAAATGGCCTTTTGCCTTCATGAATTAAATTGTGTGTTTCCAAATTGTGTTTTGTTGTGAAGCTCTTATCACACTTGTTGCATTTAAATGGCCTTTTGCCCTCATGAATTAAATTGTGTCTTCTTAAATTGTGTAGCTGAGTGAAGCTCTTATCACACTTGTTGCATTTAAATGGCCTTTTGCCTTCATGAATTAAATTGTGTGTTTCCAAATTATGTTTTGTTGTGAAGCTCTTATCACATTTGTTGCATTTAAATAGCCTTTTGCCTTCATCAATGAAATTGTGTGTTTCCAAATTCTGTTTTGTTGTGAAGCTCTTATCACACTTGTTGCATTTAAATGGCCTTTTGCCTTCATGAATTAAATTGTGTCTTCTTAAACTGTGTGGGTGAGTGAAGCTCTTATCACACTTGTTGCATTTAAATGGCCTTTTGCCTTCATGAATTAAATTGTGTGTTTCCAAATTCTGTTTTGTTGTGAATCTCTTATCACACTTGTTGCATTTAAATGGCCTTTTGCCTTCATGCATTAAATTGTGTGCTTCAAAATTCTGTTTTGTTGTGAATCTCTTATCACATTTGTTGCATTTAAATGGCCTTTTGCCTTCATGAATTAAATTGTGTGTTTTTAAATGGTGTAGATGAGTGAAGCTCTTATCACACTTGTTGCATTTAAATGGCCTTTTGCCTTCATGAATTAAATTGTGTGTTTTTAAATGGTGTAGATGAGTGAAGCTCTTATCACACTTGTTGCATTTAAATGGCCTTTTGCCTTCATGAATTAAATTGTGTGTTTTTAAATGGTGTAGATGAGTGAAGCTCTTATCACACTTGTTGCATTTAAATGGCCTTTTGCCTTCATGAATTAAATTGTGTGTTTTTAAATGGTGTGGGTGAGTGAAGCTCTTATCACACTTGTTGCATTTAAATGGCCTTTCGCCTTCATGAATTAAATTGTGTGTTTCCAAATTCTCTTTTGTTGTGAAGCTCTTATCACATATGTTGTATTTAAATGGGCTTTTGCCTTCATGAATTAAATTGTGTCTTCTTAAAGCGTGTAGCTGAATGAAGCTCTTATCACACTTGTTGCATTTAAATGGCCTTTTGCCTTCATGAATTAAATTGTGTGTTTCCAAATTCTGTTTTGTTGTGAAGCTCTTATCACATTTGTTGCATTTAAATGGCCTTTTGCCTTCATGAATTAAATTGTGTGTTCTTAATTTGTGTGGCTCAATAAAGCTCTTATCACACTTGTTGCATTTAAATGGCCTTTTGCCTTCATGAATTAAATTGTGTCTTCTTAATTTGTGTGGCTCAATAAAGCTCTTATCACACTTGTTGCATTTAAATGGCCTTTTGCCTTCATGAATTAAATTGTGTGTTTCCAAATTCTGTTTTGTTGTGAAGCTCTTATCACACTTGTTGCATTTAAATGGCCTTTGCCTTCATGAATTAAATTGTGTGTTTCCAAATTCTGTTTTGTTGTGAAGCTCTTATCACATTTGTTGCATTTAAATGACCTTTTACCATCATGAATTAAATTGTGCTTTTCCAAATTCTGTTTTGTTGTGAAGTTCTTATCACACTTGTTGCATTTAAATGGTCTTTTGCCCTCATGAATTAAATTGGGTGTTTTCAACTTGAATGCTGAAGTGAAGATCTTATCACACTTGTTGCATTTAAATTGCCTTTCATCTTTATTAATTACATTATGTCTCTGCAAATTGCCTGGTGTAGTGAAGCTCTTATCACACCTGCCACATGTAAAACTCATATTGTGCTCAGCAGATAAATCTTCACTGAAGACACCAGGCTCATACTTCCATGCTGTTTTGGAACCCAATCTGAAATGCAGTAGAAAATAATATGAGTGTTGGGGAGTAAAAACCAAACACTCTTTACATTTATTGATGTTATTGGCCATGAAACATGGCAACACACAGGGCACTGCACTTCAGCTATAATTTGGCATCATAGCAGCTTGCTGCTGCTTAAGAAGCCAGGCAATGGCTGATGCTGCCTTGGTTTCATGTACCTGATAGTGTGATTTCAGTGAGGACAAAGTTTGATGAACAACTTTGCTGTTATGTGGTTCTTTTGTTTGGGTAATTGGATCTCTGTCCTGAACTAATCGCTACAGATGCTACAGCAACAAGCACACACAAGATATCATTAAATCCTGTGCAGTAGATACATAAAGATAAATGTGAAGGCTCAGGCTCTCTTACTCAGGCTTGAGGCTCTATTACGTGCCGTAAATCTACAACTCAGGACCACCAGCTTTACTTCTCTTCCAAAGGAAGCCATGCTAAGGGCTTTCACATCTGAAAAAATTCACCACCCTCAATGGGTTTGAACCCGCAACCTTGGGAATTAGAGAATAGCATGGTACCCCTAGACCATGGAAGACAACACACTTCAACATTCAGAACAGTGCTCTTCTGCTTCAAAATGCTTAACAGTGAGGAACGAGGCGTTTCATAAATTTTCACCGTGTTTATCATTTAAATTTGGGGATTCGACTCCATATCCTTAATAACAACTTTTTCTTGTTTCACTTAACAGCAGTTACAAACTTCGAGCACACAAACAACCGCAACACACTAAACACTATCAGTTCGGTAGGAGACTTGGACAAAATACAACCAACTCGAGTCAGCAAGGAAAGAACCAACATGAAGATGTGGATCACACTTCTGCTAAGGGAATGTGCCGATTGTCTGCTAACTTCCGTGCTTTTACTGAACCAATCACATTTCAATCTGGATACAGTCATCTTGACAAGCTTGAGCATAAATGATGCCATCTTTGATATTTGGAAGTTGGAACACAAACAGTGCCATTACTGAGTGCTGAGAATCGGATACGCTTTTGACTCACACTTGGTACATACATTCAGTGGGCCAACAAGCGTTGCAGCATTTGTTGAATGTGCAGCTGTCATCAGAGGTGGGATTTTGTAATTTGTTTTCTGGACCACCCATGCTTTGAATTCTTGTGGTGAAAGCACATGGAAATACATTTATTGTAGAATACGGATCGGGAAGAAATTTTGCAATTTATGATTCCAGATTATAGAGGAACTTGCCAACTTTATTGTCATCGATAATGAAGAAAAAGGGAAAGGAGACAGCGCAGCTCTTGTAAGAAACATAAATTCTTTGGAGAAAATGGTATCCAATATTCTTTAGATAAGTTTCAAAGGTGTTTTCAGATGTCACAAGCAACTGTAAAAATAGGTTCAAATTATGGTCATCGTTATGTTTATATTTCAAACCAAATTCAATGAGTTATTGCATTTGTTGAATACAGCCTGCGTGTGTATTATATGCAACGACAATAACAGTATCACTTTCTCTACTTCTTTCATAAAGAAGAGGAAGTATTGTATTCTATCCAAAAATTTGATACCAAGTTATCATTGGAAATATGTTTTGAGACTACCTGAACATAAAAAAGTCTCCGTGTGTGTATGTTAAAAGCACAACTCAAAAACGTAAAGTTGGATAAATAAACTTGGCATTTGTTCAGTAACTTCTGAAGATGCAATATGAAGATTTTTCAAGAAAATTCTCCAACCTCAAACTACACTTTACATGGATTATTTTTATTTTCTCAAAAATGGCTCTAAGAATTTTGATTGAAATGAAAATTTTGCATTCATTCCTTATAAATACTGTCAAGCAGCAAGGCAAAGTTCCCCTACTCCTGCTCTCCTCTGCCCCTCCCGTGGTACATTCACCTGCAAATTTGTAACATATGGTTTTTGTAATTGACTTTCGCATGTATACCACAGAAGCTCAATAAGCAAAATAAATCTGATTATCTGGAGCATTTGCAATGGGCACTGCCCTCTATTGGAAACAGAAACTGTTCGCATACATACTTGCAACTGTTATATTGTAATGTATGATCACAGTGTTTATTTTCAAAATGGTTATATACATAGTCTAATGCTTGCATTAGTGCAAACTTGAAAACAATTAATTTGGAACTGTGTTACTGGACATATGGTTATATTTTACAATGGTTCCATCCTCAGAACCATTCCAAAATAAGGATTACATTACTTTAGTTTTACCGTCTTGCTCTAAGGTTTCATAATCATAAGAGAAGGATAATTTAGCTAAACCTGGTTTTAAAACTGGTAAAAGTACTGAGAGGGTATCAAATTATTGGTTCTAGCATAACTTAGGAGTGCAACAAAGAACTCGTCCAGTTAGCATTAATCCAACTCAGTTCCATAACCCTTCCACCTGATGAGAAACTCTTTAATGCCTTTATGCATTCTGGTCTTTAATACTTCATCTATTTTAAAAACTATGCTTTTTTGTTATTTTAACAGGTGTAAGGTTGTAGCTGTAAAATCGCCATTTTATAGGAGTTTTGTTAGATGCGTCAGTTCGTACACTACTTGAGATGAATGTTTGGCAATTTTAAAAAACCTTTGGAAAATAGCAAATTTTCCTTGCATATTCTAACATTTGTCCAGCATTAAATTTAACACATTTTTCCTTCAGCTTATCCCTCTTTCATTTTAATTTATTCCACACTTGCATTATGTTTCTTAGATTGTCTACGGGTATGATTCCTATGGAGGAACTCAGAACTGTTGTAAACCTTCTCAAATTTACTGAAAACATCTATGTAATAGTACTATCTTTCAAGAGAGTAAATCCATGCTAGCCCCTAGTTCCTGAGGTTGCGGGTTCAAACCCAGCAGAGGGCGAAGGATTTTTCGGATGTAAAAATCCTTAGCATGGTTTCCTTCGGAAGGGAAGTAAAGCCGATGGTCCCGTGTCATAGATTTATGATGTAAAAGAACCTTAAAACTGATAGAGAGGCCTCTGAGAAAATTTCTGGTCTTTCATGACCAAAATAGAATGGGACACTAAGATCCACACCACCGAGACAAGACTAACAAGTTACATGTTACTTTCACTAGTAGTTCGTAACTTCTCTGAATAACAAAGAGTGGAGCTATAGCTAGCCAATCACTTTTCATAATCCAGTTAATATCTACTAGGTGATAAATAGTAGTCCAACATCTGCTTTGAAAATAAGTGAACGTGGAATCAAACTGTATCAGTTGAACCAAAACAATGAGTGAGTTTTAAGAGTTACACCATTGTAATAGTGATTCTCAGTCACCGAAATCCATACTGGTTTCATCCATTGGTATAAGTGTAAACAATGTATACCTATGAATAATGAGGAGGAAAGTGTGTGTTACTCGAACTATGTAAACACAAAATTGGTGAAGGGTGATTTTTGTCCATATCACAAAGCATCATAGTTTTCACAAATTAGTTATAGATTGTGATATTTTGAATATTGTGAAGCATCACTTAACATTAAAAACAAAAAAGCTGAGCTAAAAATAAATTACTCACCACCCACATGATAATAAGACCTGGGATATTGCTGCTACAAACAAATACAATGTGGATTACTTCATGGACTGCTATTGAACACGGAAGAAGAGTTGTCATACCATCATGTGTAGTGCTTAGTATTACAAATGCTTTTCTAGAGCCCAACAAAGTAAATGTAGGCTTCAAACTTCACTAACAAACACACAAATTAAAAATAGTAAGCTTTAAATTAGCAATTATCATCATTGTTATTATTATAACGCATCTGTGAGCAACATTCTTATGTTGACTGAAAACATGGAAAGTGCTTCAATTGTCGTCCTCCGTGGTGTAGTGGTTACCATGCTGGACTCAAGTTCCCGAGGTCATGGGTTCAAACCCCACGGAGGACAATGGATTTTTCAGGCGTAAAAATCCTTAGCATGGCCTCCTTCAGAAGGTAAGTAAAGCCGGTGATCCCATGTCATAGATTTATGGCACGTAAAAGAACCACTAGCCTAATAAAGAGGCCTCTGAGCAAAGTTGTTGGTCTTTTACGCCCAATATAGAATGGGATGCTAAGGACCACAGCAGTTACAGAGCGTCCATAAATAAAGCTAATTTAATTTAATTTAGTGCTTCAATTGTAGTAACTGTAATGGAGGTCGAAGCGTCGGAGCTATATTCTTTGGTAGTGATAGATAAATTGCTGCGTCTCATAATGGATCCACAAATGTGCATGCAGAGGTTTTCTTATTTCACGCATTATTAACAGTTTCCATTCTCCGTTACATTCCCCATTTTTATTTTTCATGATCGAAGACCCAGATGCCTTGGAGTACTGAGTTTTGACACCAGTTTTTTATTTACATTGAAATTGTGATCTAGCGCTGCTATCATGGATTAAGTTTAAGGCATTTATATGAAAAATGTATTCTTTTTGGAGCATATCTGAGAGGAAGACTGACAACTTTTAAACTGCCAGTATGTATATAACTGAGCCAAATCTTTTAAGAAGGTGCTGCCCAAAATAATTCTTTTCAGAGCATGATAGGCATTTGATTTGCCTATAATTCACAATTTATTTCTTTGGTCTTCTTCCAACAATTCATCATGCTCACAAGATTTCCATTTACAATTTTCTAGTCATTTTGTTTTTGTTCATTTTTTATGATGAAGAATTGATGTGAATTTTTTAATTAAATGTTAACATTCTATTACGATCTTGTGCAGCCCACCATAAATGGTTATTTATACCTACTAGCTTTCCATGCCACCAGCTCTGCATATTCTTTTTCTAGCATTTTAATTTTTTTCGTTACATTTTTGACAAATACAATTAAATTGTTTTATTTATGGACACTCTTTAACTGCTGTGGACCTTAGGATCCCATTATATATTGGGCATTAAAGACCAGAAATTCTGCTTAAAAGCCTTTTCATCAGGCTTGAGGTTCTTTTATATGCTGTAAATCTACAACACAGGACCTCCAGCTTTACTTTCCTTCTGAAGGAAGCCATACTAACGATATTTTTATGCCTGAAAAAACAAAATCCAGCTACCTCTGCTCGGTTTGAACCCAAGACTTTGGTAACTAGAGGAGAGCATGGTAAACACTACACCATGGAGGACATCTAAAATAATTATGCTACATTGTACAAGAACATAAAAAATCCCATCAATTTTAAAAAACTACGGACAAGTTGGTACCACTGGTTATTAGAAAAGTATGTAGTCCACGATCCTTCAAGAACCTACGCTATTTTCCACATCTGTACACTTCCAACACAAGAGCCTGGATAGTTTTTGTGGTATTTGAACATTTCTTATGCACATGGGACACAGCACTAGGCATAAGAAACAGGAAAATTGCACACAAATTTTAACCTACAACCTTGGCAACTAGAGGCTAGAATATCACAAACTTCCCATAGAGAAATAAAATGAGAAACTACAAATTATAGTAAGTGAATATCCGAACATCAACTATAATCACAGAATGAATGGATATGAACCTATGCATACCCTATGTTAGCAATATTGGAGCATCATACAGACTTTAGTAGTCATGTGATTATGTTGAATGCTGATTCAATTTTAATATCCATGTCTTTAAGGCTTTTATTGCTAATAATTTTATACATATCTTCCTCAGTATCTGCTTCTATAATAATTAATATCTTCCCTGTAATTCTTATACTTTGGAGCTTAAATTTCTCCTCAGTTGGCTTTAAATTCTGAGTTACTATATTTTGTACCACTTTTGCATCAAAGTTCTTGGTGGAAGAAAGAAATAAGGAGTGCTTCTTTCTAAAGTATTTTGAAAAACCAGGATCTTACTTCCTGGTGCAGACACAACTGTTACCTGAGCAAAGGTTCTTGCAGGAGTTTGTTGAAGCTTTCTGTTTAATATTTCTTACATAACTTGGGCTATTACAAGCTACCTACTTTAGTAATGATGTAATGCTTGTAATAAACTGAAATGAGATGTGATGCTGACGTCATTGTCAAGATGCGACATTATCGTATTTGTAGTGCTTTCTTTTGTTGTGTTGTAGACACTATTCTTTGACTGTTGCACAACTTGACACACCCAGTGTTCAGCCGTCCTAAGGTGTTTCACATTAGCACAGCCTGTTCAATTATTGCATTAAATGTAGAGATTCTTCTGCCTCTCCACATTTATTCTCTCCCTCATTCATCCTCTCCCTTTCCATCAACCTCATACATGTCAAGTGATGCTCTGAAAACTGTTTATTACTTAAACCGTGTTTTCATTAATCAAAGAGCCACTAATCCACAATGAAATTTAAGAAACATAAACATCATTTTCCTCCCAGCTAACTGCACAAGCAAGCTACAACCTTTAGATCAAGGCACAGTATGATGCATAAAGCAAACATATCGTAAGAAGCTGGTGCACAGAAGGTACTGTACTGGAATCAACAAGAAACATCATTTTAAATGTCATACATTTCATTAAGGTTTCCTAGAATTATGTGACACAACATACAATTTGGAACTTCTTCATTAAAGCTGCCTTTTGTCAGGTTCTTAGTGATGATGCCAGCTAGAAGATTGAGGCTTCCGAGAATGAAGAATGTTGCCAAATAGTGGACAGTGTCTCTTTTGAGATATACATAAACAGTAACAATGAACGTTGATATTGTAATGAAAAGAAGCTAGAAACAGTAATGTGTATTGAATTTATTTAAAGGTGAGTCGGAATTGTAACACTAACATCACTTAAGTTTACTCACCTAACATGTTTCGGGAAACCATTGTTCCCATCCTCAGAAGGTTTGTTAGGTGAGTAAACTTAAGTGATGTTAGTGTTACAATTCCGACTCACCTTTAAATAAAAGTAACAATGAAGTTTCAGTGTGCATAACTGTAGCGATAGATGAAATGAAGAACAGATGCTAGGAGAAGCACAAGTGCGGATAAAAATGAAGATGAACCAGATCCTATGTGTAGGCAATGGACATACTGAAGTGGTATGTGTGAAGTTTTAAAGTTGATTATGTAATAATTTCACTAAACAAGAAGAACGATAAAATTTTGGCATTAAACCCAACAAAGCAATCAACAATAGATACGCATCGCAAACCAGTGTAAATATTGTACGTATTGCGTATTCAATTGTGAGGTAGGTATATTATCAGATTCTTATTGTAGAATCATAAATGGTTTTTGTTAACACGTTTTGCCATCTGTGACATCCAAATCCTTGAGTCCTTGCAAAAACGTATGAACAACATTCTATGTATTTGCTTAATTTGTTGTGTCACGTCATCTCATCTGCCGTGAACCATCTCTCTTGCAATGTATGCATTCTGGTGGCATCTGAGCTCGCCATTAACTTAATTAATGGGTTATATTAAATGCTAATTAAGGATGAGGTGAGACAAAAAGCTAGAAACACCCAAACATACATTAACTGTAATGAAGTACTCCAAATTAAATATTTTTCATGTATATAACACTCCAACAGTCTTACCTTGTTGCTTCTCTCAAAAGCAACTCCTGCTCTCCTTCTGTGGCGTTATCCTGTAACAATAAAATATACTTTTAACTTGTACATATGAAACGTTATCAGCCTAAAGTATAGTGACCAGCTAATTTTTATTAAACATTGTAAAGATAAATTATTTTTGAAGTTTCATAAAGCAGATATTGTTTAATATGCAACAATCTTTCTCTTCATAAATGATTATGTAACTTTAAAGAAAGTTTGTATTAAATTGACGACCATAATTGTGTATTTTGTTTTTTTGTTAGTTGTTGGACATGTAGCCATATTAGCTTTGTTGACCTCTATTCAATGACTGTCAAGGTCATGGGACTGTAAACTGGTGAAGCGTGTGTCATTACTTTCTTCTCTCAAGTCAATGACATTTCCTCTCAAGTGAAGACATTATTTTACTGTATATATGGCTCAAACTGCAAGTGGGTTCATAATTTCCAGTTATCTTGTTCCCAGCATGCCTATGGTTTAGCATGTGATTTAGTAAATGATCTTGTAAACTTACAGAATTTTTGCACAGGGTCTCATCAACATTAACAAAGAAGGTCTTCAGCAGATACAGAGCGGTTGAAATTTGGATTTTAAAGCACCTAAATAGTCTCTATTTTAAGGAGCAAAATTGGTGATGACATTTTAAAATAAGCATTTAACCCTAGAGAGGTGGCGTGTGGTATTTTCTGACAGCAGTCAGTTTTATTTGCAAGTTGCATATAATGGTTTTGGATTCCTGAACCCTGCCTTTCCCTTACCTTTCACTGCATTCCTTGGCTTTTGTTAGAGGTCATTAGCATTGGAATACAGGCCATACATTCCTAGAATATAAGCTATTTGTGTTCATCGCCTGAAAGGAGGGCAGGAAATACCTCACGCCACCTCTCCCGTTGCCTATTATCTGTTCGTCTGCATATGCTTTCTGTCCTTACAGATCATGGAGGACAAGAAACTATCTGCAAGGACTAAGGCACTAAACTGAAAGGACATACACTGCCAAAAACTGGATCCCAATCTCCACAAGAGGAAGAATCTCCTACAGTTGTACTGGAATGCCAGAAGACTTATGGACTGAAGCCTCATGTTGTGCCATTACACAAAAATAACAACACAATGTTTACAATTGTGGCATTTGGATTAAAATGCATTATATTAATGAGGATTATATCAACCTTTGTTTTAAGCACATTTCCTTAAAATAATTTTCCTTTGTGCACTTCCTTTTCTCAAAATTTGTTAATTTTAATTACCACTTTTGTTTTAATTGATGTACATAACTTTAGCTTTTGGGGAGCAAAGTAACTCGTGTTCATGACAATCCTTACGCCGCACGTGCCCACCAGGTGGTGCTAAATGTAACAACCAATAGCAAATGGCAACTCATCATGCACAAAAACAGCTCTTTTTTTAAGCTACATGTTCAAATGTAGCAGCAAACATACTTCAATTGAATATCCCAATCAAAACTGAAAGAAATCAAGAAAACTGCAGAAGAAACAAATATTACAAACAACAACATTAAATACTAATATGACTACTCAATCCAGAGCCTGTATAAACAAGACAAGTTGCAGTTTCATAATTGTTGCAATAAGAAATAACCCGACTTCCAAGTTTGATGAATGAATGTAACACATCAGAAATTGTAACTATTACTGAAAGCACAGTATATGGAGTTTACAGCCCCCAAACATTGAAAATCTCTATGAGGCACACTGCCACACACATGAATATATTTGAGATGGGAATACACTTTTTGTGTTATATGAAGAAAATGACTCCAAAATATACATCCATTACTCAGGATCCTGTACAAATGTCAATCTAGTCATAGTAGTAGCAGCAAATGTTTTACACAAATGCAACAAGTTAGTAATCAGGGATATTGGAAACGGCCCAGACGGGCCAATTAATCAATAGGATCAATAACCAAAATAAAAGGCTAATTGTAAAATACTTATGAAATTTTAAGAAAGCAAACTGGACCAAGTTTATAAATATGATAGAAGGGATAATTAGTAGTCAACCAAGCGACCACAAACACTATAAAGCAGCTTTGGTCTTCTGGGAAGAATTAAGGAGAAGTGCTAATATCAGTATTCCAAGAGAACAAGTACAGCCACAAACCTTTCAGAAATAATGAACTCGCCACCCAAAAGAAAGTAAGAAACAAAGCCGGCATAGAGGGTGAAAAAAGTATGAGAAAGGACACTAGAAAAACAGAAAGATGTTATTAAATGGTGTAAAGAATGCACAATCATGATATAAAAAGTAAACAATGCTAAACAACACACTGGGACAAACTCTTAAGTAACATGGATTGCAGAACTGATGAGAAAACTCATCAATTCTTGAACTCGCTAAAAAGGTATAAAAAACAAACCATTCTATGAAAATTGTAGACACAGACACAAATCAAAAAAGTAGAGCTACAATGTTCAATAAGCATTATTTTAATCAATACAAACTCAAGTCTTATCAAAATAAGAAAAAAACAAATTCAACCGCCTGATACACAAAAACATGCATCCAAAAGAGCCACATTTAGCATGGAAGAATTAAATGCAGCAGTAAAGAAAATCAAAGTGAAGAAACAGCCAGGACCAGATGAGATCTTCCCAGAATTTCTAACACCTACATGAGGGGGGGGGGAGGAAATGCTTTCTACTGTTACCTACAACACAGTTTGGAAAGAGAACTTAAATTTACCAAGGGAATGGGTAAACCCAAACTGTGGTGGCACAAACTAAAGAAAAACAAAAGGGAATTACAATATTTCTGTGATTCTTACAAGTAAAGAGAACATAGCCCTTCAAAGGTTTTGTTCAAAATGACCACTGGCAGCTTCAATACACGTTTCCAGTTTGCTATGGAAAGACTGCTGCACACGTTCTAGCATTTCAGCAGAAATTTCAGAGCAGGCAGCAGTAATATGTTGTTTCATATCGTCTGGTGTAGTTGGTACATCCTTGTAGGCAGTGTCTTTCAGCCTTCCCCACAGAAAAAAGTCTAAAGGGGTCAGATCCGGTGAACAGGTATAGTCCTCTTCGTCCAATCCAACGATTTGGAAACAATCCGTTAAGACAAGCTGTACTACTTCGTGCACTATGGGCTGGACAGTCATCATGTTGGTACCACAGGTTCCTCCTAGTCTGCAAAGGAATGTCTTCTAGCATCTGTGGCAGATGGTCTGTCAGGAGACTGCGATACTTGTGCAAGTTCATTGTTCCTTCTAAGAACAAAGGGCCTATGAGCTGATGGTTCATTATCCCACACCGTATGTTTAAACTCCATGGACACTGACGTTCCACCTGACGAAGACAACGGGGATTGTCAACAGACCAATACTGCATGTTTCTGCGGTTTACCTGGCCATGATTAGTAAATGTTACCTCATCACTAAACAAGATACATGATGAATCTGGAGTATCATGTCTTAATGCCCATGTACAAAAGTTAACACGATTCTCAAAATTGTTTCCATGCAGCTCTTGATGGAGAGAGATGTGATAGCGATGGAACCTATGTCGATGGAGAATGTGAGTACAGTTAAATTGTATGGAAACTAATTTGCGGATCTACTGCATTGGCAGCCAAAACATTAATTTCTGCCTCTTCTCCAGTCACTTGTTTGTTTCTGCTACGTTTACTAGGTGTTACTGTACCACTTTCATGTAAGTGGTTGAAGAGGTTGATGAAAAATTGCAGAGATGGTTGACGTCTATTGGGATACATTTCCGCATACACCATACAGGAACGACCTGCATTCTTCCTACACTCTCCATACGCCATGAGCATGTCGACTTTTTCTGCATTAGTAAACCCTATCTTCCACACACGACTTATTGCTTGAACTGTCACTAACTAACTGACCAGAAAGTCGTAATGCAATCAATGAACAGAAAACACAATGCAAACAAACATAACAACATCGTACCTAGCAACTAAGCAGGTTGAATGGGACAAACACTTGTCGGGGTCAAAACTTTTCAAAATACAATTTCTCGTAAACCACTTGCACTAGAATCCTGCAACAAAGACCATTGACATTCTAATTTACCCTACCTTTATTCTGTTGATGTAACTAAGTATTGTTCCATTTAAATAAACGTATGTTTGCTCAAAAAATAAACTTTCTCAGTATTATTAAAATCTGTTTATAGGCTAAATGTATGAGCCCCTGACCACCAATCAATGCTGTGAAAACTGCACATCAATAGCACTTTCCATTTCCGAAATATTTGCAGTGGAATTTTTAGGCGATTCACCTGGTATACCAAGTAGAAGAAAAGACATTACATTAATTTAATCTAGTTACACGTCCCATTATTTGGAACTGATTTTGTATCTTTCATTTTTTTTCTATGACCATTTTCTGCAGAGATATTTTAGTTTTCTGAAAACATAAAATGCATACAGTGTCAACACTGCAGTGGCAGCCAACCAGTAGCTGGCGCTCTCATTTTCAAAACAGATGTAGATTAGCATGTAAATAAGTTTCACTTTTGCTGCTTGGTGATTATCCAGTAAACACCCTTGGGTTCCTTCAATACTAAACCTGTGAGTTTCAATGTCTTGAGCGATGTTACTCTAATAATGACTCAACTTCTAGTGGCACTGACATAAACATCGTGTGCTTTTCAGTCAGCAGCTGTGAAACGCTTTTTGGTGAATGAAAACACTACTTCCATACTGTTAGGTACGTCAATAGTTACCAAGCTGTATGTGTCATTTAGCCAAAAGAATACCCCACCTTTTCGACGTGTTTATTTAGATTAAGGGTCGTGTGAAAAACAAAACTGCTAGTCCTCCCACCTCCAAGTTCAGATGTGCTATTTTGTTTACATCCGGGAGCCGGTTCTCGTAATAACCTAGCAGTGTTGCCTATGTCTCTAACACATTACATCTGCCAAGCAGTGTTCATTATTTCAAAACCCTGCAAGTCAAAATGTTACTACTGAAAATAGGTCAGAAATAAGTTACTCCACACAATTTACAAGTGACAAGCTATTATCTTCAAATATCCTTGTGGAATAAAGTATGTAATTTAGAAATACAACTATTTTTTTCCTCCGGAAACAGCTGATTGCAGAACAAACTGCTATTATTGTTATTTGTTTGTAGTATATGAATTACATATTAGAAGGAACGTAAAGGTTCCCTTCCACCTGTGTGACCAATAATTCTTAACCTATTGTACAGCAATAGAAATATTCTGTATTGGTACTCAGTTGATATTTTATCCAAATACTTTAACCATGACAATTCTTCACTTTCACCTGTTATAATTAAGTATATTTTACTTCTTCTCCTTCTTCCCTGTTTCGACAAACCACATCTTCACTTTCACTTTATTATTTATATTTAATATTTTTAATCTTTCCTATCTTGTAACTTCCACCCCCCCTCCCACTACAGCTGGAACCTCCTCCAGTTCCATTCTTTCTTACCCTGTTATACTAACGTTTCAAGTTGTTTATACAGTTCTTTCTTCCTTAACATAAGAATGACTTGCTGGCCACTTACATTCCTTCATTCCTTTAAAGTTTGGTTATTATAAAGTGCGTATTGAAACAGAACTTACTCTGGTGTATCCTGTATTCCACATTGCAGGCAAATCTCATTTTTGGTCTATTCACTTTGCACCAAAATGTTTTCTAGGGTCCATGTCCTGTTAAATAATGTACTAATTCTTTGATAGACTATATATGCTTTAATTGTAGCCTTTTGGTGATGTTATTAAACATAGTATAAATATGTCTTCCATGTTAAATTGGTTCCATTCTCGTATCTTTCTTAAATAGCATTTTATTTCTGCTGTGGAATTATATTGTAAGCCTATTATTTCTTCAAACTTTTCACAATTCTTTTCCTTACATCAAAATTTGCTCCTCTTGGTCTTACTAATAAATCTATGGGCCAAATGCCTGCCGATACCATTAACACATTGTAGGTGTGGTATTGACTGCCTCTGTATAACATAATAAAATGTTGCATACAGTTCTTTTTAATTGGTTCCTAATTTGTATGTCATACAGTCTTAAGGCCCACACTTCAGTTCTGTATCTGATTATCGTTACAAAGATACTATTCTGATAAGTATTAATAACAGTGAATGATATTTTCATCATTATTTTCTCTGATTTGCATGCTATATGTTCAGTATGCTTCTTGAAATTTACCTTCTCATCTAAGTATATAACTTCTTTTTCTTGTTGGACCTCGTTTTAATCATCACCTTATTTTAACAGAGCCATTTTTTAATGTATTCCACCACAATTTTTATTTCAGTGTCAAGTTGTTGGCTCTTGTTTCCAATTCTCTTTATGAATCTCCTTCAATACTACAAATAACATCAGAATATAAGTTATTATATAGCTAAGTGGAGATGGAGATGAAAGTGGATTCTTTATTAATTTTTTATTTGCAATAAGTAACTTAAGTTCTTGGTGAAGTTCACTAATAATTAGGTTTCAAGTAAAATATCTTTCATGCTAAATGGTACATTAACTTATACTAATAGCAATGAATAACTTATTAAAAAAAAAAGGATACAACTTAATATATCTGCATCACTATTCAAATTGCTTAATAAAGTTTCTTTACTATGTCCTAGAAGTTTGGTCCTAGGACTGATCCCTCAGGACAGATATTCCTGACTTGCTTATCAATCATTTCTCTAACTACTTTAACATTAACTCTTCTGTCTGAGCATTAGCCTTTGAATATACTATACAAAAGCTTTTTTAACATGCGTATTTCATAGTCTTTTAAACAAACATGGCCAACATAAACTATCAAAATCTCCAGAAATATCAATAAAATTCCTACTACATATTTTACTTTAGATTTTTTGCTGTATTTAATACATTTGTTGCATCTTCCATACATTTTCCTTTTTTAAAGTCAAATTGTTTATTGTTCATTCCAGCAACTAGCCTACTATTCCTTTACAAACCAGCTGTTCAAATACTTTCCCAATTGTGTTTGATACGCAAATAGGCCAAAAAGAATTTGGGCCCTTTGGATCTTTTTCAATTCCTTTCTTCAAAATTGTCACCTTGACTTCTTTCCAACAATAAGGAAAAGGCATCGCAATATACAGTCATTGAATAGTCCAAATAAAAATGGTATTAGTTTATCTTCTAGTCATCCTAATATTTCATTGGTCCTGCTGCCTTTCTCCTCTTAAAATTTTGAATGATTAATGTAATTTCATGATAATATTAAATGGGGGATTACTTCTACATTATGTTGTTGTTGTTGTTCACCAATGGCACTGGGGATTAATTGATCTGCATCACTTTCCCTCTGGTTTCCCAATATAAAGTCTGTAAGCTATCACTTTTAAGGCCTTTGCATTTGGCAAGATGTTGTTTGTTCAGGATGACATCTTCTTCACGGAGAGTGCACTTGGGTGTAGGTAGGCATCATACCTTGTAGAGATGTTCTGCGAGGCAATCGTGGCCAATTACCATCCTAAATAAGGCCAATGCAGTCTTCCTTGGCATTTTTTGTATATCAACTCTATCTTTAATGTTCTTATAATCTTTATCCTTTAATTTATCTTCTTCATCAAGTCTCTGCTGTCTTTTGAAATGTTGTTTAATTGGTTTTTTATTTCTATTTGTCCTACTTTTATATTATTGTAAGCAAGGTTCATACTAATTTGTTTTTGATGTTTATTACTTTGTGTTTGAATGTTGTCATCTAGAAGTAGTTTATTCACAAGTGTGTTGAATCTTTGCAATTGGTAGTCACTGTACTGTCCTCTTTATTTATAGTGGTTAAAATTTCAGGTTTTCTAATTTTTTCCATAATAACTTTCTATGGATTTCCCCAAACACTGGAGTCCAGATTATTCACAACAAAATTTTTAACTTTCCTTAGCTTGTCTATAGTTTATATAAGTTATTTCCCCTTCTTCTTTGACTACTGTTTGTTTGTGAAATCTTCTCATTGTGCTATATTATTATTCATCCTTTTTGTAAGGTGTCTGTCCTAATTTTGACTGAATAGTTTTTGTTCTTAATTTTGGAACTGAATTTCTAATTGCTGATTTAATTGTGTTGCCTGCATCTTGAACACTGTTGCTCCCATATCTTCTACATTATTGTTCTCAAATACATTTTCCAATCTGCTTAAGCATAGCTATATTTCAAATCATTTAGTTCAGTTCGTCCTCCTTGCATTCTCCCACAACAGTATTAATTTAGGCTAAGATCTTGCCTACTCTCCAGTTAATAATTTTATCATACAGTTACATAGGGTTAAATCTATATTAGATGTTGCTCCTTGATGATTTTCATAACTTCGATGGTTGTGAGGTTCATTCTTTATAAGCATATTTAGTTTTGAAATTACTTCAAGTTATTATGCCACCAGTCTCACTTTGCATTAGCA
The DNA here is from genome assembly GCA_030765065.1 of Deroplatys truncata. NCBI lineage: Eukaryota > Metazoa > Arthropoda > Insecta > Mantodea > Mantidae > Deroplatys > Deroplatys truncata. The sequence continues at coordinate 18,080,089 of CM060984.1, read as the reverse complement.
ATGAGTATGTATTTATTCTGCATCTGAAAAGCATTTACATTCCTGATTTTGATGATAAGTGGTTCTAGGTGCTGACCAAATTGGAAGTAATGGTCTGACAAAATTTTGGTCTTTCACAACAATATAGAATGGGATGCTGAGGACCACAGCAGTTAAAGAGCATCCATAAATAAAACTCAATTTAATTTAAAATCAATTTTCTATTGTTATGACTGATTTCAATGCAATTTGTACGAGTCATTTATCTGCAATATGCTAACTAAATTAAAATTAAACTGAGTTATACTTATGGAAGCTACTTAGGTTCTTTGCAAACTGTTCTATACTGGACATGAAAGACTGGAAAGTTTGCTCAGAGGCCTCTTTATCAGACTTGATGTTCTTTTACGTGCCGTAAATCTATGACACAGAGCCACCAACTTTAGTTCCTTTCTGAAGAAAGCAATGCTAAAGAATTTTATGCCCAAAACAATTCCTCACCTCCACCAGATTTTAACCTACAACCTTGGGAACTAGAGGCTAGAATATCATAAACTTCCCAAAGAGAACTACAAATTATAGTAAGTGAATATCCGAACATTGAAGTATGATCACAGAATGAATGGTTATGAACCTATGCATACCGTATGTTAGCAATATTGAAGCATCATAGAGACTTTAGTAGTCATGTGATTATGTTGAATGCTGATTCAATTTTAATATCCATGTCTTTCAAACTTTTATTGCTAATAATTTTACACATATCTTCCTCAGTATCTGCTTCTATACTAATTAAGTTCTTCCCTGTAATTCTTATACTTCAGAGTTTAATTTTCTCCTCAGTTGGCTTTAAATTCTGGGTTAATATATTTTGTATCACTTTTGCATCAAAGTTCTGGTGAAAGTAAGAAATACGGTGTGTTTCTTTGCCCCTAAATTATTTTGAAAATTCAGGGTTTAACTTCCTGGTGCAGGCTCAACTGTTACCTGAGCAAAGGTTCTTGCAGGAGTTTGTTGAAGCTTTCTGTTTAATATTTCTTACATAACTTCGGCTATTACAAGCTACCTACTTTAGTAATGAGGTAATGCTTGTAATAAACTGGGATGAGATGTGATGCTGATGTCATTGTCAAGATACATTATCGTATTTGTAGTGCTTTCTTTTGTTGTGTTGTAGACACTATTCTTTGACTGTTGCACAACTTGACACACCCAGTGTTCAGCCGTCCTGAGGTGTTTCACATTAGCACAGCCTGTTCAATTATTGCATTAAATGTAGAGATTCTTCTGCCTCTCCACATTTATTCTCTCCCTTTCCATCAACCTCATACATGTCAACTGATGCTCTGAAAACTCTTTATTACTTAAACCGTGTTTTCAAAGGTATAAATAAAACCTTAAACATAAGCCAAAGGTTTAATTGTTATAGCTGTGCCTCTTGCATGTTTACTGATTTATGTACCCAATAATAGTACTGAAAAACTCCTCAAGCCTCTTTAGTATTAATTGTAATGCAATTTTGTGAACAACAAAACTTATCAATAAAATTTATCTTATTAATGTTTTATCGTAACATTTCTTTAAAAAGATAAGTAGTGAAATATTTTGTTTTTGCACCCATTACTATCACCCTCACTCTGACATTAATCTGTAAATGAAACCTAAGATATGTTACACACCAAATTTATAAGAATCAGTCTGGATGGGGGAGGAGGAGAGAGAGAAAGAGAAAACAACAACAAAAGTGTTCTTAAAAGAGATAAAACAAAAGGACTATTTATTTTAAAATATTGCACAAGTGAGTGGAATGGCTAACAAGTTTTGATGAGAGATCTGAAATCAGAGGGGGCTTTATTCCCTAAACTCTTTGTTAAAAGTCAAATGCTTTTTATTAGACCAAGAGAATATAGCAGTTCTAGAAAATTTTTATATCTTTTGTGAAACAATTTCAAACACATAATGACATTCAAGTTTCACCACAATTAAAAGTGTCATGTGAAAAATAAAAACACTGTTGAAGTTAATTCATTTCTTCCTTCTTATAACAAAACTTTTTCAAAATGCACTCATTTAATAAATATTTTTGCATATCTTACCTTCATATTACAATGCATGTCTTTGGGGTGAATCTCTTCTGGTTCAGATTTCAGTACAGGAAAACTTATTTCAAAGAATTCCGGTTCTTCTTTGATTTCAACTTTAGTGTCTATTTCTTTATTGGAGTCAGACTGCACTACATAGTCTGAAGCAAAAGAAGCAGGCTCACTCTTTATTTGAACATCTGAACCATAAGCCACTTTTGACTGAGATTTCATTTTATCTGATGATATTTTCTCCAGCAAACAAGCTTCTTGTGTAATTTCCATTTTGTTGTCTATTTGATATTTTCACTATATCTGATGCCTTTCTGGGTTGAGTTTCATTTCAGGGCATGAATCTTAAGTTTCTGTTCCGGTATCCCTGTCAGTCATGCCCATGTATGGTAATGGTATTGTTCAGAGTCTGTTACAAAATCTGAAGAAAAAGAAAAGTCTGTTTTAATCTCTGATGTTTGTTATTACAGCACAACTTGGGAAGAAACACAACTACATGAACAAATATTATATTCAACAAAAAACAAAAAAGAGGTCACTGAGACCAAGCTCAATTTGTAAGGTACCATCTTTACGTACTGGGTTCACATTAAGACATTTTTAGTTTTCCTAATATCCACTTAAAATAAGTAAAGGAAGTACTGCATTCCACCAAAAAATATGATACAGGTTTCAACAGAAATACATATTTTGTGATCTCCTCCATAAAATACAGAAATAAAAAACAATAAAAAGAAATATATTAAAATAAAAAGATGTTAAATTAAATTGAGTTTTATCTATGAATGATCTTTAACTACTATGGTTCTTAGCATAGCATTCTATATTGGGCTTAAAAGATGGAAAGATTGTTCTGAGGCCTCCATCAGGCTTGAGGTTCTTTTATGTGCCATAAACTTATGACATAGACCCACTGACTTTACTTACCTTCTGAAGGAAGCCATGCTAAGCATTTTTACACCCAAAAAAATCCATCAGGTTTGAACCCACGCCTCAGGAACCAGAAGCTAGCATGTAGTCCCAGAACACGGAGGACGACCAAGGATGTGGAGTTTATTTTTATATTCCACTCAGAAAATCTGTCAACATGGCATGTTATGCCACCTTTTGGTCCAAGTCAAGAGCAAATATAAACAAAGGCCAGTTTTGCCAAAGAAGAAAGTCATCTCCAATCCAAGATATAGCCCTCATATGTGTGTCGTAACAAGGTGAAATGAACGTCATGGTTTAAGATGTGGTTCCATATCCAACTTATTCCCCTGACTTAGCTCACTGAGACTTCAGCTGTTCCTTAAACTCAGAAAGTTACTTGATGGAAACAAATGTTCATCCAATGAAATTAAATTGTCAGTTGAAGCACGTTCTGCAGGCCTGTAGGAATATGACTTTGGTGACGGGATAAAGACCTTGAGGGACTCTGAACCAAGTACAATGATGCCAAACAAACCTATGTAGAAAAATAAAAACACCTTTAAAATTCAGTGTATCATCTTGTGCTTCATTCTGAGAACTTTTGAAATGACGTTTATAAAACATTTTTATGGTGAATCTTTCTCTTTACCTCTTCTATCTATAATCTTGTTAACTCCCGATAATACCCTTTTAATGCATGAACAAAGCCCAGTTATTTATGCGAATGGATATGAAATAACCCGGATGTTGAATTTCTGATCCGATTAAGCGCTTCTTGACAGTCTTTGGGATTCTGAATATGCTGTATCGCGTGCAAGTGAATATATGTTAGCAGTGATAAAATTACTGTTGTAGCACATTAACTTAAGATAATCCATGGTAACTTAATTTTTTTAACTTTTGTAACTTCTCTTTGGTACCTTAGTTATTTAATAACATAAAGGCTCTACAATTTGTACATAAAAAAGTAACCTTGAACTTCAACATACCATGAAATGGAGGCCTAATCGCCGATCATGAAAATTCCTCATCCACAGCCAGCAATTAAAACATTTTGGAAATTATACAAAGTTGAGGAAAATAATCTTCTCAGTTCTGAACTCTCCGTTGGCCGCTAGAGGCCTGAGAAACCCCTGGCATTATTTACATTTTTAATTTTCAAACGAACACACCTATGCGATTGCCTGAGTAGGACATCTAACATTACACCTTACTTGATTATTTGCTGCAACGACAACCTTATCTGTTTATTTGTTTGGCTGGAAGAATGACTAATCAGCAGTTATGTGTGACACAGGTCTACCGAACCACACACGCCTGCTCTTGTTACATATTGATGACAGATTTGTTCCTCATTAGTTGTACAATATTGCTTTGCCACTGCAAGGAGCTGCTACTGCTTCGTCATTAACATGAGTAAAAGGTACGATCTACAAAATCTGAATGATTTGGAAGAAGTACAATGCCCACTTTGCGATGATGATGCCTTGCCTGTGCATGACAACTTATATGAATCAGATTATTCTGATTCTGATGATAAACTTGAAATGAGATATTTAGATTCAGAAACAGATCATGAAGATGAAAAAGAAAACGATGAAAGCAGCTTGTGTGATAACACTGATTTTATAGTTAACATCATATTATTATTATTATTATTATTATTATTATTATTATTATTATTATTATTATTATTATTATTATTATTATTATTATTATTATTATTGACAATACATTCTGTTGTTATTTGCAGGAAGAAATGGAACAAAATGAAGGAAAAAAATGCACCTTGGAAAATAACACAGACAAGGGCTCACAATATATTGACCAAACTTCCTGGTGTGGTAGGAGCTGCCAAAAATGCAAAAACCGAAATTGATTGTTGGAACCTTTTTGTTACCGAAGATATAGTTGATAGCTCAACAATGTGCAGCACAATTTTGGGCTTGAGACAGCAGCCCTACAGATGTAATGGAAATAAAGCTTTCCTAGGCTTATTGTACCTGGCAGGAATTTTCCATGGTGGATGCCAGAATATTCACGATTTTTGGAAAACGGATGATTTTGGAATTCCTCTATTTTGAATGGCTATGTCAGAAAAACGATTTAGTTTTCTAATACGTATATTCACTTTGATGACAAAAGCTCAACACTGCAGCGACGAAGACTGGATAAATGCCTGCTGCTAGAGAAATGTTTACATTGCTTTTGAACATCTGTCAGAAGCATGATTCTTTTGGACAAAATCTCACTGTCGACGAACAGTTGCCGGCATTTCATGGACGATGTCGATTTAGATAAACAAGTATACAATAAAAATATTCTGTTTGAGTGATGCAAAGCTATTCTATACCACTAATATGGGGATTTATTGTGGGCAGCAGCCGTACGGACCATATTTGCAAACTAATTCCTCAGAGGCTGCAGTGCTCAGACTAACTGAACCAATCTCTGGATGAAACATTACTGCAGATAATTTGCTTACCAGTGCATCGCTCATGAATGAATTCCACAAAAGACAACTTTCTTTCGTAGGTACAGTATGAAAGTATAAAAAAGAATTACCCACTAATTTCACTTCTCCAAAAGATCACAGTCAGCACGAAAGCATATTTGGCTTCACAAAAAACAAAACACTTGTTTCATATGTTCCAAAAAAGGGTAAAACAGTAGTTTTGCTCTCAAGTCTATATGTTTCATCCAAACAGTTATCACCAGGTGCTGAGAAAAATACTGAAATAATCCTGCATTACGACGACACTAAATCTGGAGTTGATGTAGTAGATAAATTGTGTGCTACATACAATGTAGCCAGAACAACGAGAAGGTGACCCATGGTAGTTTTTTACCATATCTTGAAGATTGCAGGTATTAATTCTAGGGTTATCTTCCTTGGAAACCAAAATAAATATTCCACAAGGCAGGAGCATTTCAAAGCATTGTCTTTACCTTTACTATTGCAACAGCTACAAAGGAGAGCAACAGTATCAAATGTACCCGGTGATCTGAAAGGCCTTTTGACAAAATATAAACCTGAAGAATACGCAGGAGATGAATTGCCAAATACATCGCTATCCACATTGAAAAGGAAACGATTGAACCCTGCAACAAAGACAAACAGAACTGCAAAACTAAACAAGCACATGGGAAAAGCAACACTCCCCTAAAATTGTTGGTGATAGTTCTTAGTCAGGGAATACACGGGAGAGATAGTAGATGATTCCGAGTAACTGAAGATTTGAAATAAGTTGTATGTATACCTGAAAATGGCAGTTTATCTCTTTATACTTATTGTAACAATCTATAATGTATATCTACTCATATTTTGGCTTGTCTTTTTATGTTGTAAGATAATACCCACTAATGAAAGTCATGTATACTTAACCTAAATACAGTTAAACATAGGAAAAAAAGGAAAATAAACCAAAGAAAAAATAAATACAAACAATGACAACAAAAATATAGCACGGATCTACTAGGCCCCTTGCAACCAACAATGTTCTAACAAAGTGCGCGCCTGACGGAGGGTTAATTATAAATAAGTTCCAATGTTACACTGGACACAATTTTATCCCTTTATATAGTTATGTAGCACATACACACGCATGTAATCATACACCTGATTACATCATGCAGAGAAAACATATAGAACTTTCTTACAATAGTGCTATTGTAAGATTTAGCATTCAGTACATTTATTGACTAATTTGTAAATTATAGGAACATTTACTCCAATGTTTAACACAAAATCTTGAACAGATGAGGATTTGCGGTTAACAGTACTCAACTGCAAGGTCACTTGTGACCTTAGGAAAAACAGATCACGGAAGAGACCAAAGATAAAAACAATAAAGGAAAATCATAGAAAGGCCATAGATAAACTAAAATATGAAAACCACGACAAAGGCCAAACATAAAGAGCAATATAAAAAGCTGAGGAAAGGTCAGAAAGAAAGGTAAACATATAAAACAAAACAGAGAGCTATGTGGCTAAAACCTCACTGGAAAGTTTAACTGGCATAAAAACTGAAACACCCTGGCAATTGCTTGGTGATCATCCATTAACACAACTGCAAGGTGACCAGCAGTTGCAGAGAGGCCCGAAGAGGTGCTAGAGCAGTATACTGTAGCAGCACATGACGGACAGATACATTATCACTACACAGCTAACAAAGAGGAACAGGGTGCTCTTTAAAAAGTTAACTGCATTAAATAGCAATGGCCAATATGCCACAGAGGGAAAACCACCTCCTCACGAGATACAGGAGAGGAAGTTACCCAATTTATCGGAATATCCTTCACTACTGTAAACTTATTTCCTTGGAGAGCTAAACACTCCTTGCGCCAGCATGATAGCACTGCCAAATGTATTAGCCACCTCAAAATTGACAACAGCTCCTACAAATGTGTGACGACCAGCATGGGCATGTGAGTTGACTTTCTGGCCAAACGCCTTAACTTATCCCAGATGACAGAGGTTCTGTGTTTCGGCATCCTGTCGGGGTACTGGCGAGGCAACAACAGAACTAAATGTGCCAGATCGCAGGAGAGAAGGTTGGCGCGCATGGTAACGCCTCCGGGGTTCGGCGAAGGAGTGTTTCTCCTTTACCCGAATCTCCTGGATCGCCTTCTCATCCAAATAGCGCGGACAGTTGGCAAATGAAGCAGAATGACACCCTTTGCAATTTACGCAGACGGGGCGGATAAACAGGTACCATCGTGTGAGGGCTCACTACAAGAGGCACAGATGGAAACGGCACTCTTGCAAGAGACTTGCGTATGCACAAAACGTTGGCATTTAAAACAACTCAGAGGTCGAAGAATATAGGGCCTCACCGCAATGCGTTCGTACCCTGCTGAAATGCTCGTGGGCAGATCGACGCCATCAAATGTTATAAACAGGGTACGAGTGGGTACCAATACTCCGTCGTGTTTGGCCTGCACTCGAAAAACCGCTGTCACCTTCTGGTCTGCAAGATAATCTACTAGTTCCTCGTCCGATATACCATCGAGGCTATGCGAGGTGATAACGCCTCGACAGGAATTCAAGGTTAGGTGCTTCTCAACACGGATAGGATAGCCGTGGAGAAGCGTGGCGCGCAACAAGGAGTTAGTCTGTTGTTCGGATTTGGTTTGAACCAACAATGAACCAATCCGAAGACGAGTGCAGGACTAAAGCGCACCTGCAATTGCGTCAATGCCCTTCTGTACAATAAAAGGGTTCACCTTCTCAAAAGTTTGACCTTCCTCAGTTCGCGAAATCACTAAGTAACAACCAGTTGTAGGTGGTGCTACTTCTGTTGCAAATACTTTACGGCGCTTGTTACGTATAATGGAGAAAGGGTGCTCCATAGCTAAAGAAATCCTCCACCATTGCAAGTGTCTCCGACCTCGGGCTCTGACTATCCGGGCGTTACCCCTGCTTGGGTGAGTGGCCTATCTATACCAAACTCACCCCAGGTTCACACCTCCCAGAACATAGACAGAGGGACCAAATCGCCGTCAGAAGTCAGCAGCTCATGCAATGGCTCCCAGCGGGACTGCAGTTGAACAGCGGATACGAACACATACCCTACTTGACGACCCCGGGTGGTGGGGATGACGCCATTACACACTCACCCAGCTGCGCGGGTATCCGTCAGGCTGTGTCCACGGAGGAATAAAGTAAAAGGTTAAAATAAACTAAAAGTGTGTGGGCGTTTCGCACGCAAGGTAGGCCGGCGAAGAAGTAAAAGAGATGTGTAAATGGATGGGCGCGGGGCGAAATGTGCATAAATAGAAGAGAAGGAAGAAACGATAGCTTGGGGCGTCATGTAATGAAATGTAATGAAATGCACAGAACGCACGAGGGCCTACCTTGAGTCCCCCGGTCACGAGGACGAACCCACCTCGACCGGACGAGGGTGGAAGGATGATGATGGCGATGATTGGCTCGGGAACCCCCGGTGCGCCAAAACGCGTACTCACATAAGGTGAGCCCCTGGGGAGATTTTTTATGCCAGTATGTTCTCCCTGCCAGTGGATCTCTTTCTTTCTCTTTTTTTTAGTTTTCTTTTCCTTTCTCTCCCCTTTCCCCCGAGGCGTTCTTACTTCCTTTTCCCTCTACCTTGTATGTGTTCTTTATCCTTATTTTTCAAGACTTCTTTTTATATATTTATAGTGTGCACAGTTTGGTATTATGGATTACGCCGGACTATTTATCGCATTTTTTGTACTTTGTGTCTTTTATATTATTGCTTGTAATCGTTTGCTTACTTAAATTGCTGGTTTTACGGAGTACCCTTTAATCATTTAATTTTTCTGGAGCGCTCAAATCCCCGATGTTCCCTCCTATCCCTACCTTCTTTTCTATTCGTTTCCTTATTTCTTTAGGTTGTGCAAATTTTATTCTTGCAAGATTGTTATCTAGTTTTATTACTTGGATTGTTACCTGCTCTTCTTCCTCGCATGGCATTGCTTGTTGTCTTGTCTTTTGCGCGTAGTTTTATGTATGTGTATGCTCATCCTGCTTTCTCAATTTTTGTCTTCGGCTGGTAAGATAGAGATGCGCTCCTCATTCCTTCCATTTTTTCTTCGTGAGGGGAGGGGATGTTATTGCCTTTTAGGGTGCTCCTCTGACACTACAGAATCAACAATTACTATACCTCTACCAAAACTACAAGGAATCATGGAGCGAATATCACTTGAGACTGCAGTATATTACAGAAGCCGCATTCGTTTAGCTACAGCGCTCTTACGCTTGGCGTCCCACACGAGGCAAGCGGTTTACATGTTTGCCGCAGTAGGTAAGGGACAAGATGCTCGCAAGAAGTACCCTTTCTCCTCGGCCACTTCAGCTGAGAGGTCATCCTCCTGAGACGACAAACCGGAGAGAGAACTTACTCTGATCGAAACAGGAACATGAAAGCAGCTCTCAGAACCACACTAGGTTCTAGAAATAACACGGCGCTATACGTCTGGTTTCGTGCTTTTCTAAATTAATCAGCCTGTTTTCTTTGTAAGTAGACTTTCCAAGTTATAACCTGAAAACGTATAAGTGCGCGTTTTCCGAGTGCTGTATTATTCCGGGTTAGAACGGGAGGCTAAATGAAAATATTTGTTTATTCAGAGGAAGCATTTGCAACTAATAGGAATTTTAAACCATTTGAATTGGCGACTAAATCTGAGTTTCAAATTATTAAATGGGGATGAATTTTACCTTTTTTTGTTGCAACTCACATGTATGTCAATTGTTTATGTTAAATTTTAGAAGCACAATGTTCCTGCCTTATAATACGCTTTGTTCTTGGGAATTTTCCTACTCTTATTTTGTATTCAAGTTTATATGAATACGTTGTGTATAAGAAATTGTTATAATATTGGAGAATATTTAACACATTTGTTAAACCGTGAAAATGAAAGAGAAATTACAAAGGAAAACAGTAAAGGCCTTAAAACATATTGCACCACATTTGTCTATCGCATCCTGTGATATGCCATATTCCATTTCTAGTCATTGTAGAGCTTGAAGTGTAAGTTGTGAAATGATCCGTCTTCTGGATGGGCTAAAGGGAAAACTTAAACAAAAGCTGGTGTCTCAATATAGGTTACAGAACAGAAGGTGACACTATGTCCTACATTGACCTAATGTAGCTAACAACCCCAGGAGTACGGGATGAAGTACAGGAAGCGCAGAAGCCTATTCCCCACGAAGACGCGCGGAGTCCCTAGCCGCTACAGAGGTCTCTAATTTAATGAATTAGATTTAGTTTACTGAAGGTTTTTGAACAGATATAAATAAACATTTAATGACCGTACCGCACTTCCTTTCGCGCGTTAAACAACGCTGAGATTAATTATTATTAACAGAGGTGGTATGTAGTCCAAATACAAAATATTACATACAGCTTAAGATGCGCTGAAAGCTCAAGTAAAGTGCGCACTAAATGAAAAATTAAATTTAAACCGAGTTTTATTTAAGGACGATCTTTAACTACTGTGGTTCTTAGCGACCCATTCTATATTGCGCGTGAAAGACCGGTAATTTTGCTCAGAAGTCCCTATCAGGCGTGAGGTTCTTTTACGTGCCGTAAACCTACGACACGGGATTACCGGCTTTACTTCCCTTCCGAAGGAAGCCATGCTAAGGATTTTTACGCCTGAAAAACCCATCGCCCTCCGCCGGGTTTGAACCCGCGTAATTTTGCTGAGAGGCCTCACAGCCAGTTAGGTCAGTTTAATCAAGTGACGTCTGCACCCAGGGGCTCACATCTGGCGAGTATGTGGATGGCAACCACAGGGTTCCTAGTTGTGACTGACATTTCTTCCACTTGCTTGTGTCCGTCTCCTATCTCTTTCTGTCACTTGGCCATCTCTTATTTCGTCTTGTTTCCCTTTCAACCTCTTTCCTGCTCTATAATTTTTCTTCTTTTCTGTTAGCAAGTGGAATGGGAGTGATGAGTCCTGCAAGACTGAGAAAGGTCATGATAGACACAAATCTGTGTGAGCTTCCTCTGCCGAAGTCTTGCATTGCTACTTGACTCGCCATCCTCCTCGTGGTGGTAGTGTACCATGAGTATGGAAATCCAGGCCTTACTGCTACAAACAAGGTCCAAAGATGTCGGTTAGTGGGACAGGTAGTACCTGACCTTCCGGCCCAGCTGAAATTACATGAGATAGTCGATTCAGGATCTCAGGCAGGGTTATATCCCGCGGCAAGCCCAGCTGTCTCCTTGCTAGACGAAGGATGGGGTAATTGCAGGTAATGCAAACCAAAACTTTCGGTGATCTTTCTGGGTCCCTGGAAGATCACCACTGAGTCTGCAGCCACTCAATCTGCATCAAACCTCAGTTCATGAGAGGCTGAGACCTACTCGGAAGTAGAATAACATTGATCGATGAGATTTCACATTCTCACACAAAAGCGTCGATAAAGCTACCAGGAAACTCGAGATGCATAAGGTAACAAAACTCACCAATGCTCAAAAGAAGACCAAACGTACAGAAAGATTGACCTCTCAAGTCGCTAAATGGGACCACCAGAAGTAGAAAAAGAAGAAAGTTAAAACCAAATCCTTGCCACAGAAAGAATGCGAAGTTTCCAAGAGTGGTACTAAACGTAGCCACTATGAAACACACTCCCCCCAAAAAGCAGACTAAAAGGCCTAAACAGGACTCGGAAGGACAAACCTCTTAACCCTTAGGTTATTATAAAGAAATGAATGGTAAGAAAATAGCAGTGGTTTTGGAAAACATTTCATGACAGTAAGCTATCTGATGAACAGATTGACCAAACAAAAGTAGCCATGACAGAAGAATTTAAAATTCTGGGACATGAAGAATACCCTCAATTTGCAGCCTCATATCAAGAAACGGGTGCTTTAGTACTGGTATGTGCAAATGAGGAAACAAATGATGAGATGCGGTTTAGGGGCGCTAAACAGCTAAGATCATCAGCGCCTTTACAAAGTATAAATTTAAAATCCAAAGATAAAATACGAGTAAAAATCCACATAGTCAAAAACATTATAAAAAGCCATCAAAACTTAAAACCACCACAAAAAACAGGGTGAACAAAACACGAGTAAAACGACGTGTCAGGAACTGTAGAACGCAAGGGACAAGAGCGGCATATCTCCGCCGGGGAGAAGAGTCCCCATTAAAGCACACAGTATAAAGTCAAAACCTAAAAGACGCTCAGTGAATCAAATGCATCGGCTAAAACCAATTTCACTGATAAAACGTACAAGACATTCTACACTATGTGCGTCGTCTGCCGAAACGTTGGGTAAACCAACAGGCAGAGACACACGAACACGCAATTGAGCTAAAACCTGACACTCCGTTAAAATGTGACGCACCGATAAGGGTGACGCACACCGCTCACAGAGTGGTGCGGGGTCACCACTAAGCAAGTGTTTATGACTAAAAAGGCAATGTCCGATTCGAAGTTGTGTTAAAATGACCTCTTCCCAGCGAGAAGAGTGGCCCAGACAACCGGGAGAGGTTTAACCTCCCGTAACTTGTTCCCCCCGTCCATTGATCGCGCCAAAGCGAGAGGATGCGGTGCAGTAAAATAACATAAAAATCAGTAGAGGGAACAACAGAGGTAAAATTTCTGGGCGATAAAATTGCCGATTTGGCAGCTGCGTCGGCAGACTCGTTCCCTAAGATGCCCTTATGACCTGGAATCCACAAGAGATGCTGATGCCAGGGCCACCAAGGGAGTGCAGCAGGTCAGGTATGCGCTGTACGAGGGGGTGGTAATTGTACAGCGTGTTAATACTCTGAAGGTCACTCAGAGTCTGTACAACCAACGCATTGCCGCTGAATGTATAAAACAGATTGATAAATTCTAAAAGGTTCGGCGGTAAAAGTCAAACATTGCCCAGGTAAACCAAAGGTAAAACTATGCTCGCCAAAACAATGGCACGTGCTGCTCCAACATCAGTCTTACATCCATTAGTATATAGAAAATGAAAGTCCCCGAATTGCGCCTGTAGTTCTAAAAACGCTGATCTAAGGACTGAAGAAGGGGTCTCATTCTTCGGCATCGACATTAACCCAAGTTGACAGCTGGCCTCAGAGCGCAACCATGGAGGAAAAAGCGTTTCCCCCCTGGGAAGGGCCGGCGCTGGCGTAACGTCCAAATGCCGAAGCTGTCGAAATCGAACCCCTGGAGGGAGCAATGCAGCGGAGCTAACTAAATATTGCCGATCAAGCGAATCTTCGTAAAATAACTCGAAGGACGGGTGGACAGGTAAGCTTGAGAGTCGACATGCATAGCTGCACAAAAGCACCTCAAGCCTGGAGGACAGCGGAGGCTCTGCAGCTTCAGCAGACAGGCCGGGTACAGGGCTGGTTGGAAAGGCCCCTGTAGCGACTCTTATGCCACGATGGTGAATGACATTAAGGCGACGTAACACAGATGGACATGCCGATGAATAGACAATGCAACCGTAATCAAGCTTGGACCGGACCAAACAGCAATATAGACGCAGAAGGATGGTCCGATCAGCTCCCCAAGATGTGCCACTTAAAAGACCTAAAATATTAAGAGAACGGTCACACTTTGCTTTTAAAAACGAAATGTACGAAGTCCAGCTCAGCTTTCAATCAAAGATCAACCCCAAAAGTTTCACCTCGTTTGCAAAGGGAAGGACCTCCGGCCCAAGATGGAGAGAGGGTGGAGGGAAAGCCTTCCTGCGCCAGAAATTGATACAGACTGATTTCTCGGCGGAAAAATTAAAGCCGTTAGCGTTACTCCAGGCGTAGAGACGGTCGATACAGTTCTGGAGACGGCGTACGAGCAGACAGGTCCGTCGTGAACTGCAATGAATGGCACAATCGTCGACGAAAAGGGACCAGGAAATGCCAGGTGGAATACAATCAACAATGGGGTTGATAGCAACCGCAAAAAGTGTGACACTGAGTACAGAACCCTGCGGTACACCGTTCTCTTGAATAAAACGACCAGATAAAACCGAACCCACACGTACACGAAAGACCGGTCCGTCATAAACTCCTGAAGAAATATGAGAAGACGACTGCGTAAATTCCAAGTGTTAAGTGTACGTAAAATACCGCCCCTCCAACAAGCGTCATAAGCTTTCTCCAAGTCAAAAACTCAGCCACTGTTTGACACTTTCTCAGAAAGCCGTTCATAATATGCGTCAACAGACACCAGATGGTCGACGGTAGAGCGATGTCGACGAAATCCGCACTGAGCGTTCGCTAGAAGTTTCTGAGACTCAAGCCACCATGTCAACCGCCCGTTGATCTTGCGCTCCATCACCTTGCAAATTCAACTGGTGAGGGAAATAGGGCGGTAGCTGAAAGGTAGTTGGCGATCCTTCCCAGGCTTAAGTATAGGGACAACGGTAGCTTCGCGCCAAGCTGAAGGGAAAACGCCGCCCTGCCAAATACGGGTATAGACCTGTAAGGGAAAGAGTTTACTGCTGACTGAAAGGTGCTTTATCAGGACATGAATACCGTCCGCTGAAGTTACTTGCTCTGAGATGTGATGTTGCTGTGAGGTTCTGTTATAAATTCCACAATTGCATGATACTGATCATGAATTAAACTTAATGCTGTACTTAAACCCTTATCACAATTGTTGTATTCATATGGACTTGTGCTATCATGAATTAAATTGTAAGGCTTAAAATCTGCTTAGCAGTTATTACACCTATCACATTTGAACAGTTCTTTCTCTTAATGAAATAAGTCATGTCTTCAAAGAACATGTTTAATCAAACTTGTTGCTTTGGCCTCCTGCCATCATGAACTAAATTATAGGTTTTAAAATATGCACATACCACATTTAAACAGCTCTTTCTCCCTAATAAACCAAGATATGGCTTCATAGTTTTTATGACAGAGTAAATCTCTTATCACACTGTATTGGCCTTATGCCATCATGAATTAAATTATTTTAAAACATGCACTTAGTACATTTAAACAACTCTTTCTCCTAATAAACCAAGTTATGGATTCATAGTTTTTATGACAGAGTAAATCTCTTATGATACCCGTTGTACTAGCCTTCTGCCATCAGGAAGTAGTATAAGTCCCAGATGAGCCAATTGGATTAACGATAATCCTCCCGCTAGGGGCGCTAGTGTCGCCGTGGCTTAAGAGCGACGGCGGTAAGTTTGAAAAGCACCATGAGCGGAAGGATTATCGTTATTGCAATTGGCTCATCCGGGACGAGATAAAAGAATTGAGGATTAGGGAAAGATGAACGAAAAACAGGAAGTGACGTGGAGGGTTTTGATTGGTAAAAATAAGACGAAATGTGATTGGTTTGTTAATTCGGGTGGAAGATGAAGGAAGGAAGATAAAAGAGTATGGAGGACACGTGATGGAGAGGAACGGAGCGGCGAGGTGTTGTCTGTGCGGAGGTCGGGACTGAAAGAGGGAAAAGATGGCGAACGAGGGATAAAAAGTATAACAGAAAGTGACGTGTGAAGTTGTGATTGGTGGGAATAAGAAGTGATGTTATTGGTGGAAAGGAACAAATGAAAGTTGTTGATTGGTAAGAATAAGAGATTATGATTGGTGGAAAGAAAAAGGTGTGGGAGTGGGGTATATTGGAGGTGATGGGAAAGGTACGTTTTCCTACCAACAAGATTTGCAAAAGCCTCTCCAGAACTCATCAGCAATTTTTGAACGTTGGATGGTAGTTTTCTTGAGTGGATAGAGAGATGGGGCGATATGAGATGGGGTGGCGAAAATGGGAACTAAACAAGATGGCGGAGACAAGAGGCCTAAGGACGAGGAAATTTCGAGGTTAGTGGTCAACATGGCGGACGCAAGAGGTGGGGGCAAGGAGACGCGGTGGTGAGAATGGGAACTAAAAGAAGATGGCGGAAGCAAGAGCTTAGAAGAGCAGATTTTGAGGTTAAAATAGTGGGAACTAAAATTGGCGGAGGGTCGGCGACAAGGAGATGCGGTGGCCAACGTGTGAACTAAACAAGATGGCGGACGCAAGAGGATGGTAAGGCGATTTCAGGTTAAGATTTTTAGGTTAAAACCGGACTAAGCATGGGAACGAAATCCAAGATGGCGAAGGTAATGGTGTGGACGAGGAGATGTGAGGCGCGGTGGCAAAAATGGGAACTAAACAAGATGACGAAGACAAAAAGTTTAAGGACGAGGAGATTTTGAGGTTAGTGGTGAACATGGCGGGCGCAAGAGGTGGGGGGCGATGAGATTTGAGGTTAAGATTTTTAGGTTAAAACAGGACGTAAGAAGGGGAACTAAATCCAAGATGGCAGAGGCAAGGGTGGGACGAGATGTGAGGCGCGGTGGTAAAAATGGGAACTATTCAAGATGGCGGAGGCAGGAAGTCCAGGTTAAAAAATATGAGGTAAACGTGGAGATCTTAAACCAAGATGGCGGAAGCGTAGTGGTGAAAATGGGAACTAAACAAGATGACGGAGGCAAGAAGTCGAGGGACGAAGAGATTTGAGGTTAGGGTCAACATGCGAAAGATGCCGAACGCGACAGATGGTGACGATGAGATTTGATGTTGTGAAAACTAAACAAGATGGCGGACGCGCGTGTTCAAGAAGATTTCACAAAAGAAAAAATAAATATCATACCTTGAACGAGAATGGAAGCAGCCAAGTAACTAACACGAATGTTGAAAACACAAAAGAGCGCGGAAATATAATGCTTGTGTAAAAAAGAAGGCAGAAAGTAACGTGGCATGTTATGATTGGAGAAAATAAGATGATTTGTGATTGGAGAAAATAAAACGTGATTGGATTGGACAAAGGAATAAATAAGGCGAAGTGAAGGTGATTTGCGGCGGTATTGACGATAGCCGTGATCGTTAACGCGTCTGTTGGGATTGAAACCCAGTACCAAAACCCAACACATTAAAAAGTTACTCTTTGAACCTTCGTTTTGAATGTGACATCACAACTTCGAATTAAACGTGAACTTTAACGGTATTTTAAATAGGAATGTTGGTGGAATGTGGACTTCTTTTTTACTTTGGGACTCAAACCCGGTACCAGAACACTAAACTATGTATTTCTACCGCAACGCTATTTTAAAATATGGTGGAATGTGGAGTTTGTAGTTTGGGACTCAAACCCAGTACCAAAACACCAAAGGATATATTCCTACGCCAAGCAGGCCCGAAAAATAAATATGCGTGTGGTACTTACCTCTTACTGGTGTTGATGCGCCACCAAAAGCGCAGCAGCTTCACGCGACGCGAAAAAATAAAAGCAAACTGTTTTTGAAAATGCTTAACCAGCTTTAAGATCAACCAACATCACTACGCACTGATATACCTAGGTTTTTTAAAGCGGTACAGACGCCCTTTGCACAGACGTAATTTAACTATACCAAAAACCTGGTACTGGACCATCGTAATGGTCGCTAGCGTACGTAGGAGCAGGGTTCTCATTGCCGGTCGAAAGCGGTCAAAAAAGTGTACGACGCAGGTATTCACAGTAGCTACCGTCGAGGTGTGAATGATTTGAGATCACCGCCATTTAGATAGTACATAGTAGGATCCACGAGGCCGGGGACACTGGGTTCCGCGGAACTTCCACCTACCATGGTTTGAGTAGCCATGGAATGATCTACCTGGCCGTGCAGCGGCAGAAGTGGAGGGGATGGCAAAAGTTGGTTGGAAACTTCGCCCGGCGGCCATGTTGTTGTGTGGGAGGTGGCTTCCGTCATCTTAACCAGGCTTTTTCCACCTACCATGTTGTTGCTAATGGTGCGGTTGGCGGTCATATTCGACAGTTTATTGCAATGCGTGCAACAAGGGCACACAGCCACTTGTTGCTCGCGTCGAAAGTTTGTGCGTGATTTTTCTCAGATTTTATGCACCGCACAACACAAAATCACTACACACGCCACTGATAGTTTTAAATATTTGACACTGATGTTGAAGTTGTGGCGGGGCACTGTTTTTAACTCCACACGCACTTAATAAATCACACAGCCGTGCGGAAATACTTAACTTTCCGCGAAAAGCGCTAGTGGTAGTGCAAGCTCAACCACTATTAGCAACATGTAGCAAGCGTTATAGTTCTGCTCGCGTTAGTCTTTCCTCCTACCATGTTGTTGTTGTTGTTGATGGTGCGGTTGGCGGCCATATTTGACAGTTTATTGCAATGCGTGCAACAAGGGCACACAGCCACTTGTTGCTCGCGTGGAAAGTTTGTGCGTGATTTTTCTCAGATTTTATGCACCGCACAACACAAAATCACTACACACGACACTGATAGTTTTAAATATTTGACACTGATGTTGAAGTTGAGGCAGGGTACTGTTTTTAACTCCACACGCACTTAATAAATCACATAGCCGTGCGGAAATACTTAACCTTCCGCGAAAAGCGCTAATGTGAGTGTAAGCTCAACCACTATTACCAACATGTAGCAAGCGTTATAGTTCTGCTCACGTTAGTCTCGGAGAAAACAGTAAAAGAACGATTCTCATGCGCAGCGGAAGCAGCAGTACGTGAATGACCGAGTGCTGATGAAGCACTCGATGTGCGTTACAATATGGCTGCCGCGGTTAAAGAGCTGCAAACTGCGCAATAACTTGAAAAATGACCGTGTGAACGGTTGCTGATAAAGCAGCCGCGTTTAAAGAGCTGCAAACTGCGCGATAACTTTAAAAATGGCCGTGCGAACGGATGCCCATCAGCGAGAAAATCTTTTAAATGCGGTTTTATGGTCGATGGTAGGGAAAAGTGCAGCGGTGGATGGATGGATGGTGTGACCGGAAATGACTGCGATTACAACTTGGCAAGTTGTGGCGAAATAAGGCGTCAGGATTTTTAATGAGGCATTTAACTCGACGCGCATGCTGAAACTGCGGTTGCGATAAGCGAACTTATAAAAACCCAGTGCCAAGAGCAGCCGCCCGTAGTGAGAAACGGGAGCGATAGTGGATTTTGCTGTAAAATCGTGCTATTTTACGTGATATAAGTTTTAGAGCAATACGCGCACATGTGCGGGTGTCTTCATCGATCGGTATTGACCATCGCCCTAGTGATAACAGAACATACGCCGCAGCAGTTGTTCCCAGAGTGTTAAAGCCGAGAAAAATAGTTTAAAATAAAAACAAAATAGCAGCAGCACTTTGCAGGCAAAGAGCGATCGGTGTATTCGGACGATAAGATGGAGCCGCAACCCGGGGGAAGTCGCGATGACACCTTGCAGCCTACGTTCGAAATTATAGGGCACAAGCAGAGAATGCTGCCAAGGCTTTTTTCCGGCTTTACAGAGTCGCAAATTACCGTAAACCCGGTCCCCAGAGATGTTAACCCGGAGCAATGGGTATCGCATTTGTTTAACGATATTCTAAACTTTGCGAAAGAACCTGTTAGAAAACGAACCCGGATATTTAGGCATATCCATAACACACGAAAAGGAGGCGTCTAAAGCCTTCAATATAAGCGTAAGGCGCGTAGAGCAATTGAATGCGGATGTCATTGTTCGAAGCATCGAAAAAGTAATGCAAAGTAACCAACAATTCTTGCTAAGCGGGCCTCTTCATGTAACGTTTGTGTGGACCAAGGAGGTCTCGGGTTCGTGCCACCAACCTTGCGATGCCTGTAGGGACAATAAAGACATTGTCGAAATAGCCAACAAAGACAACTTGTGTTTAGCAAGAGCCATTGTAGTTAAAGCCAAAGTGGATCGCGACGTCAACTATAAAACGATGACGCGCTCCGACTATCTGCAAAAATCGAAGGCCGTAGCCTTGTGGCGAGCATCGGTCAAGGCCGCGACAGCTGTACGATAGATGACGTCAGACGCTTTGACGCTGCGTTAAAGGGCTACGCTGTGACGGTGTTTGGCGATCATACGGGGAAGCACGTGCTGTACGCGTCGGATAAGAAATGCGATAAATACATTGACGTCATGCTCCACGCCGGGCACTTTAATGCTATCGTGAACCTTCACAAGTGCTTTAAATGCAAATGGTATTGCCGCCGGTGCCATTATCCCTCGGCACACAAAAAAGAATTTCATAGGTGCGACGCCAGGTGTGCTAAATGCCATCAGCAGTGCGATGCGCGATTTGACGCCTACATACGCTGCGCCGGGTGCAACAGAGATTTTAAGGGGCCGACATGCTTTGCAAACCACGCAAAGAAAGGCGTTTTTTACCCAAAGGCGCTGTCGGTGTGCGATGTAGAAAAGGTGTGCACGTCTTGCAATAAGCTCGTGAATGCGAGGCACAGAAAAACCGCGCACGAGTGCGGGGGAAAGTACTGCTATCATTGCAAGACACACGTGAATTCTAACCACATGTGCTATATGCAGCCGTATGCCGCAAAGAACAAAAGAAACCGGTACGTGTTTATGTTTATCGACTTTGAATGCACGCAAAACATTCCATATACCGGCAAAAAGGACACATACGAGCATGTACCTAACTTGTGCGGGTTGTACCAAGCCTGCCCGCTCTGCATCGACGAACGCCACAAGACGGCATACTGTACCGAATGCGGTTGCAAAGAATGGGTGTTTATGGACGAGCCCGTGAAGCAGCTTTTCGAACACATCGCGCAGGCGAGGTTCGAAGCCTGGGACGTCTACGTCGTGGCGCATAACCTCAGAGCTTACGACGGGCAGTTTTTATTAAAGTACATGGTGGTGCACTTGGACTGGGCGCCGGAGCTCATCATGAACGGGAGCAAGATCTACAGGATGAGGTACGGTCACGTCACATTTCTAGACTCGCTCAACTTCATACCCATGCCACTCTCCCGCTTTTCCAAGACCTTCGGATTGAAGGAATGCAAAGGTTATTTCCCGTACCTGTTTAACACGAAGGAAAACGAGCAGTACGTGGGTTCGATTCCCGACAAAAGGCATTACTGCCCGGAGGACATGTCGGCGGAGGGTCGGAAAGCCTTCGAGCAGTGGCACGAAGAAAAAGCGTCCTCCGGGTACGTCTTCGACATGAGGGCGGAAATGGTGGCGTATTGCAAGATGGACGTATTTCTACTCAGTCAGGGAGTTTCCAAATTCAGAAGGGAATTCTTGGACGAGAACGGAATAGACCCGTTCAGAGAATGCGTCACCATCGCGCAGGCGTGCATGTGCGTGTATAGAAAGCGCTTCATGCCGCTTAAAAAAATTGCCCTCTTGCCAGCGGGCGGATATCGACTAGCGGACCGGCAGTCTCGCGCCGCATGCATATGGCTAACTTGGCTAGAGATGCAAAACCGCATCGTAATCCAGCACGCCATGCGAGGACGCGAAGTTAAAATCGTGGGGCACAAGGTGGACGGGTACAGAGAGGCTGAAAAAACCGCGTACTTTTTCCACGGCTGCAGGCGGTGCTTTCACAATCGCCATGCGGTGATATACAACTCGGGACACGAAACCATGACCTCCAGGTTAGAGAGCACCGAGAAGGTCACGGCCAAGATCAAGCCGCCGGCTACGCCGTGGTGGAAATGTGGGAGTGCGAGTTCAACGCCGCGATGGAGGCCAACCAGGACCTCGCGCGCCACGCAAGGGACTTTGCGGTACCGGAACCCCTGAACCTCAGAGACGCCTTCTACGGAGGTCGCACCAACTGCACCAAGACGTACTGCGAGGCGAAGGGGGATAGCAAGATCTACTACTACGACGTATGCAGCCTGTACCCGTACGTGAACAAGACGAAGCCCTACCCCGCGGGTCACCCAAAGATCCACGTGGAACGATTCCCACGCTTGGAAGACGTGGGGGGCGGGTTGGTGAAGTGCGAGGTTCTACCGCCACAACACCTGTACCACCCGGTGCTACCGGCGCGCATCGGCGGCAAGCTCATGTTCCCGCTATGCCGCGCTTGTGCGGAGGCGGAGAACCAAGACGAGTGCCACCACGGAGAGCGCGAGAGGGCGTTGTCGGGTACCTGGGTGATCGACGAGATGAAGGTCGCCCTGGAGGAGGGGTACCGTCTCCTCAGGGTCCACGAGATCTGGGAGTACGACGTGGTGCGGCACGAACCGACCACCGGAGCCAAGGGTCTCTTCGAGGACTACGTGAATCAGTTCTTGAAGATCAAGACCGAAGCCTCCGGCTGGCCCTGGGATTGCGATGACCCTGCCGCAAAGCAGCAGTACGTGGAGCAATTCTTCGAGCACGAAGGCGTCGCCCTGGATCCCCAGGCCGTCGCCACCAACCCCGGCAGGCGGGAACTGGCCAAGCTGATGCTCAACAGTTTCTGGGGCAAACTGGGGCAGAGGGAAAACCTCCCCATGTGCGAGCTGGTGGACCGGTACGACCGCCTCCTGGAGCTGCTCAACGACCCGGGTGTGGAAGTGCAGACCTACGTGCCCGTCACCGACCGGATCATGTACGCTGTGTGGAGGTACTGCGAGCAGCGCCGCAAGGTCAACCCCACCGCCAACGCCGTCCTGGCGGCCTACACCACGGCTCACGCGCGCCTGGTGCTCTACTCCTACCTCAAGAAGCTGGGAGAACGGGTCTGCTACTTCGACACCGATTCCGTCGTCGTCGCCGATCCGGGTGACTGGACGCCGTCCGTTGGACGCCTCCTGGGGGACATGACGGACGAGCTGGAGAAGTACGGGCGGGGCTCTTACATCGCCCGGTTCGCCTCCACGGGGCCCAAGAGCTACTGCATGGAGATCGTTTGCCCCGAGACGGGCAAGACCTCGGTGTGCAAGGAAAGGGGATCACGCTCAATTCGGGCAACCTGGAGCTGGTGAACGCCGAGGTGATTCGCGACGTGGTGCTGAGGGACAACGACCGTGCGGTGAAGCTGGCGGGCACGCAGATTTCGCGGAAACCGTCTTGGACGGTCGTCACCGAACCCAGCTCGAAGTCGTTTAGGATGGTGGTCAACAAGCGCGTTCTCGACGGCGATCACGATTCCTATCCCTACGGTTTCAAGAGGAACGCATAAATGAGACGTCTAGATCCGCGGCAAAGTCATTTCGAACCGGGCGCCCCTGAGGAGACGATGCCCGGTCCCCGGGACCTGGGGCGATTCGAGTTTCCCAGCACGATGCTCGTGGCAGGGCCGTCGCGCTGCGGCAAGTCGACCTTCGTGAAAAACCTGTTACGCCACGCGCACCGGATGTTCGACGTGCGCCCCAGGAGGATGCTGTGGTGCCACCCTCCGGAGTATTCGCCGAGACTCGAACCCTCGGCTCTGCGTTGCGAGACCCACGCGGGCATACCCGAACTTGCTTCGGTGGGCGAGAACGACCTCGTCGTCCTCGAAGATCTGATGCTGGAGGGGGGCGGGAAGGACGTGTCCAATTTTTTCACCAGAGACTCCCATCACAAGCGCTTCGGCATCGTCTACATCCTGCAGAACGTGTTTCCGCAGGGTCAGAAATATCGCAACATCTCTCTGAATGCAAACTACGTCGTGGTCTTCAAGAACCGCGACAAGATGCAGATCGATAGACTGTGCCAGCAGATCAAACCCAGGAACTCTAGGTTTCTCTTGGAGGCCTTCGAGAAGGCCACCGAACGCCCTCACGGGTATCTCGTGTTGGACTGCACTCAGTACACGCCCGCCCGATACAGGTATCGAACCGGCGTGCTGCCGGGGGAAAACCTCTTATTTCGTACCCAACTGAGACCGCCGAGAGGTCTCGGGTTCGTTTCGTTCTATATTTCTGCTTTTTTGCGCGGCTTTCCCTGGCAGGGTCTTACCCGACTGAGGCCGTTGATTTTAAATAAAAAGTACCGCTTTGGGAGCGAACGTCATTATCGCGCAAGCATGGCTAGAGGTAGGTTAAGGCTTGCGACGCTGACCAGTCCTCGCATAGCGAGACAGCACGGTAATTTGACGGCTCTGGCCAAGGCGAAGGCCCCTCTGTGCAAAAAGTTGTTAAAAATGCCGATGGCGATCTGATCAAGGCCATTTGCGAATGTATGCTCAACGTTGCAGAGGTCACGTGCAACTTCCCGCAAAGTGCTTGGGTCGCCTAAAGAAGCACAAGGCTTCTTGGAGGAAGTTGACGGATAAACGGGTTCCTCTGAAGAAGAGCATCTTGGTTCAAAAAGGTGGTTTTTTGCCGGCATTTCTCCTACCCGTCTTGGCTTCGCTTGGCGGCGCGCTAGTGTCGAAATTAACAGGATGAAGTACGGCAAGCAGATCCTCGTTGTACCGCAACCAAAGACCGTCGATAAGCTTCACGCTATAGACCGCACCATATCCAGATTGGTTAAAGAAATTCAGAACCTGCAGAGCGCAAAGCTCTCTGCCGACGAAAAGTGTCGGCTCGTAAAATATAAATTGGACAGCTACCTCGATCTCGTGGCACAAGTCAGAAAGCCCTTCCTTGGCGAAAGCAAAAGCGATGACGACGACGATTACGAAGACGTGTACGAACGCGTGCCGGTGAAGCAGGAGGTCGAACCCCGAACCATAAAGGTCAACCTCCTCTCGCCTCGCAAAAAGAAGAAGGCAAACCCTGCCACTCCGAAAAAGAAATCGAAATCGCCTTCCGCGTCGTACCATTTACGCAAACGAGTATGGCAACCCCTGTACAAGTAAAGCATGAAGGAATGGAAGGCGCTAAGGCGATACTATGCCAAACCGGAACACTATGCCGGTTTGGGTACGGTCAAGCCCCTTCGAAAGGCCACGGGTGCGTCTAAGGCGAACATCGAGTCCTTCCTTCAAACCCAGGACAGTTACACTCTGCACAAACCGGTCAGATAGCGGTTCCCCACCAGATATTATCACGTGACGAATATGGACGATCTTTGGGAGACCGATCTAAACGTCATGAACAGCGTGAGGGAACATAAAAAACCTTACGTGTACATTCTGACCGTTATCGACGTATTTTCCAAATATGCTTGGGCCGCACCCCTGAAATCGAAGCTGGGTACCGAGGTTGCGCAAGCGTTTCGCTCCATATTCTCCCAACGCGTACCCAGGGTCCTCTAAACGGACAAGGGAACCGAGTTTACCAACAAGACTTTTCGCGACTTTCTGTAGAAACACGACGTGAAACATTACACAACCAAAAATAACGTTAAAGCCAGCGTCGTGGAGCGCTTCAACCGCACCTTAAAAACCAAGATGTGGAGGTATTCCACGCACAAAAACAGTTACAGATACCTGGAGGTCCTTCCGGCCTTACTCGAGTCGTACAATAGCTCGCATCACAGGTCCATAAAAATGGCTCCGAAGGACGTGAACGAATCTAACATTTTACGAGTGTACCGCAATCTCTACGGAAATAGGACCCTACCTCGCGCAGGGAAACCCAGATTTTCCGTGGGCGATCACGTGCGCATCTCTAAAGAAAAAATGAAATTCGACAAGGGGTACGAGCAGAATTGGACGGACGAAGTATTTCGGATAGCCGAGGTGGTGCGCGGTCGGCCAGTAGTATATAAGTTGAAGGATCTGGCCGGAGAAGCCATAGACGGCATATTTTACACCGAGGAGCTACAAAAGGTCGCGCTTCCTCGGACTTTTAAGATCGAACGCGTTTTACAGACCAAGGGCCGAGGGCGCAACAAGCAGGTCTTGGTAAAGTGGAAAGGGTATCCGGCAAAGTTTAACTCGTGGGTTCTGGCTTCGACCATCGATTCGATATGATTAAGACGAAGCCCTTCTTCATCACTCTCGTGAGCAACGCTTCCATGGAACACTTTAACGACAACACCACGGCCAGATTTTCAAACATCTTGCCCGAGAGAATCGTTCTGCAGGGAGAATGGGAGGTCGCCCTGCAAAAGGTCAGGTATCCGGTGAAATTTTATAACCTTTAGCGAGACGATGCCCGTTTGGTGGGCACCAAGTACACCATGACGCTCCTCCCCACGCATTCCAAATTCAGCCTGGAAATGCCGCAAGGCATCGTGCACAATCCCAAAGATTTGGTGAACCTCGTCAACGCCGTTCTACTCGAACACTTGCACGTGGAAAACTTCTTCCTCTTCGACGAGCGCAAGAAGACGGTGGGCGTGAATGCCGCCGTCGCCCATCCCGAACCACTACCCGACATTCCGTTCGACGGGTTTGTGGAAAATGTCGCGCGCACGGTCGTACTGTACGCGGTCGGCGAATACGAAGCTTTGAACGATGCGCCCCACCAGAGACCCAAGCCGAAACCGAAACCCCCGGCTTCGGGGCAGCAGAAACCCGCGGCGGCTCGACCCGTCAGACCCGCGACATCTACCACAAAACCCAAACCAGACGTTTCAAAATCGGAGGACCCTCCGGGACCTCTACACCGCATCCACAGTTTGCTCTTAACGCCCGCTATGGCAAAAATGTTGGGTTTCGAGCCCTACGTCAACGTCATTCTCGAAAAAGCTCCTAAACACCCCGTAGATCCTTATATGGGGTTTCCTTACGAAATGTTCATCTATTGTAATCTAGTGACCCCGCAAGTCGTGGGCGACACCTTCGCCCAAGTCATAGAGAGCGCGGCCGTGGAATACGAAAGAAGCAACAACACTTACATGAGCGACGAAAAGACGTTTTTTCCCCAAAATTGGGTACCCTTGATTCAGCAAGACTTCAAGACGGTCAACATAGATTTAAGGAACGGTTACGGCGATCTCTTGCCATTCGCCGACGGATTTTCCTCTACTATAGTTCTCGCTTGTCGTCCGAAACAGGCGTAATGGACGTGCACGCCGTGACGCGGTACTACCTCAATCAGGCCGGCGGCGCGTTCGACGATCGCGATTTCATTCTCTACAGGGGCAAGCGCTACCAAAGAGGCAGCGGTCTCTTTTCAGCCCTCGGAGGACTCTTCAGAAGGTTGCTACCGTTTTTAAAGAGCGGAGCAAAAGCAGTCGGAAAGGAGGCCTTAAAGGCGGGCGCTCACGTTCTGTCCGATGTGGCTGTCGCGGGAGCAGCGCCAAAGGAAGCGCTCCAACGGAGGCTCAAGGAGTCCGGATACAATTTAAAGCGAAAAGCCGACGAAAAGCTCGATGCCATGCTCGGTTCCGGCGCCAGGCGCCTCAAGAGATTAAAACCGAGCAAATCCAAAAAGAGCAAGCAGTCGAAGCTGAAACGCGGTAGGCGTAAGGTGCTAGACGTATTTTCGTAATGGCAGACGCGGCCGTCCACACGAGTTCCGAACTGGACCTCTTTACAGAGGTGCCGGTTCAGATGAGCATCGAGGAGTCACGGTCCCTATACCTAAACCCTCAAAACACTTTAATGAAAAATGCCCCCATCACCTTTCATTATTCCGGAAATGCGGATGATTACCTAGACTTGACCTACGTCGTACTCGAACTCATGGTGCGCATTGTAGATGACAAAGGAGAGGCCTTAAACGCTGACGCTAACGCCACTCTGGTCAACAACGCCTTAAATTCCCTGTTTCAAGAGGTGGAGGTAACCCTCAATAACGTCATCGTCTCCATGCCGCAAGCCGGTTACCCCTATAGAACCTACCTCGAGACGCTTCTCAATTACTCCGAAGATGCCATGAACACCAAACTAGAATCCATCCTCTGGAGAAAGGACACGGCAGGCATCATGGACACTTTTATCGCCAATGCGGGTTTTCAGTGGCGTCAGGGGTTTACCAAAGGGAGCAACGTCGTACAGCTCATCGGTCCTCTGTCCAACGCTCTGTTTAGACAGGATAAGCTGCTTTTGAACAACGTTAGCATGACCGTCAAGCTCACTCCCGCCTCTCCCCAGTTTTATCTGTTTTCCGACGTAGATACCTTTAAGGGGTACGCCGACATCGTGTCTGCCACGCTGCGCTTAAAATCGGTGCGGCCCTCGCCGACCATAAAGCTCGCGCACCAGGCCGTGCTCTCAAAGGGCAACGCAAAGCACCATCTCAAGGACGTCAGCTTTCACGCTCTCAGCATCCCCAAGGAGTCCAGGGCAATGACGTTTAGCGACGTGTGCGTAGGGCAAGTTCCCAGGAGAGTGGTAGTAGCCATGGTCACCGACAAGGCCTATTCCGGCCATTTTAACTCAAATCCGTACAACTTGAAACATTTTAAAATGAACTTCTTTCAGCTCTACGTGAACGGGCAACCCGTTCCCTCCCAACCTCTGCAACCCGACTTTACAAAGGGACACTATTTGCAATGCTTTCAAACCCTGCAGGAGGCCTGGGCATTCATTTCAAGGACGAGGGACACTCATCTCCAGAGAAACCTACCCGCAAGGGTATACGATAATGGTTTTCGATCTCACTGCAGACATGAGCGCTAACGAGTCTCACATCTCGGGTCAGCGCCACGGAACCGTCTCTATAAGCATCGGTTTTGCCGATAAATTGACAGAACCGGTCATACTTCTGCTGCTAGCGGAAATACATCGCACGGTCGAAATCGACGCCAACCGATCCGTTCTGGTATCATGAACACCTTTCAAATTCAACGGTTTCTATCGACATGCCCCTCTACGCGCTCTCATTTTTTAGGCGTCTACCCCTGCGATAAACTACCCGTACTTCACGGCATTCGAACGCCTCCCTTTGCGCTAGTGGCTAGCACCGACCCCAGCACCAAATCCGGGCAACACTGGGTTTGCATCTTTGTGGACAAAAACTCGCATGGAGAATATTTTGACAGTTACGGCATAGGACTGCTTTCGCCCCATTTTCTCCGGTTCTTAAATTCGGTCTGCGGGACGCGTTGGTCCACCAACGCCAGAAGGCTGCAAGGTTTCGACAGCACCACTTGCGGTCATTACGTCATCGACTACCTCACCCACCGCTGCTCCGGTTTACCTAAGGATAAATTCTTCTCAAAATTTCACGTCAGCAATCACGCGCATAATGATGTCGTCATTCGCAAAACGTACAAAGACGCATGCCGCGCAAAGTGCTCTGACGCTCAGCAAACTTGTCAACCCTTGAAGGTGAGTACGTGTGTGCGTATGTGTATGTGTGTGTGTGTGTGTGTGTGTGTCACTATTCATCACATCTAACCTAATCCATCCTCTTGCACGTGCTTTCAGAAGAAGCTCCTGCTCATATAAAAAGCAACGTCACGGTGCCGCTCGCTTCATTCAGAGTGTGCCATGCAGCACGCGGATACAGTCATGCTGCCATGCAGCACGCCGACCAGGTAGGTCCGCACCTATGTATTAGCTTGTTTTTTTCTATCCCGTTTATCTCTCTATCCCTCACATTATTATTATTGTTGTTTTGTGTGTGTGTTCCAGTATAACCGGATGTCAAACCCCGACCACCACAAAACCCGGAGAAAAAAGGAAACTACCCATCTTCGACCTCCAACAGCATCCCGACAGCCCTGCTCCGCCAGCACAGTTCCAACACAGTGCAGTTGTGGGTCCTCTGGCGGATATCTACTTCCTCAACCCGCAACAAACTAAATTCGTCAGTGTGGGATTCTCCCCCCAGTCGCCGCACCATCTCGTCGTCACCATTGCCAAATGTGGACAGCACAACGCAGTCGTCATGAGTTCCTCGCAGTGGCACAAACTAGTCGAAGCCAACCCCATCATTCACAAACGCTTGAATGACCCACAGGGACGTCTACAGGAATTTCAATTCCGCGACAGCGTCACCATCGTGTTTAAGTTTGTGTTCGGAAAGCTAAAGCTCGTTTTCAAAGACCCGCAAGGCGCATCCGTTACGCTCAACCAACAAGAATGGCACGTGTTGCATGCTCTGCAGCGCATCATTACCGACATCATGTATCACAAAAAGAAGGAAGAGATGGACGTGCAAAATCAAATCATGGCATACCACAAGTACATGCTTCACAACCATGCCTCCAACGTTCCCTTACCTAACATGAATTTCACGCAGTTCACCAAGTACATACGGTGCGCCAATTTTAGAACATTCCTCGAGGTGCATCATTTCCTCAACACCCATTTCGCACTGCGCATCTCACAAAATAGTCCTTAGTGCGCATGTATTTCTACCAGCGTTCCAACCGCACCTCACCCAATCATCTCGCGCCCTTCGCTCCCGCATCATGGGTTACAGAAATTACCTGTCGGTGTACTACCATGACAGTAAGGTGTTTAAAAACTACGAGGTGGACGGTCACCCCCATAAAAATACACCTTATGCACTTCGCTTCGTCGACAGCATCTACGACGGAAAATCCGTCTCCGCCAGAGTTCACAGCTGCGAAACCAAAATTCATTTTGTGCTATCTAACATGTGCTTCAACGATATCCATTTCAGAGCAGATAAAGAAGACACACAACATCAGTGGTTCCAATTTGTGCCCGCAAGAGGTTTATACATCGTTTTCTACGAACAGCAATACATTTCCACAGACAAAATGCAGCAAATGTTAAAACGAAAACCCCATGTGCTACGGCACGTGCTTAGCGGCGCATTTGGGTCGCGAATCATCCTATATCATACCCGATCACATTCACGGCGTTTGCATGTTCAGCACCGTTCAAAACAGAGTTCTCCTCCAAGAGGAAAACCGTTAAATCAACGGACACAGTGTTTTCCTGCGGATATTGTGCAATAATCGCTAAGCGCTTCCGGCGGATGTAGTGAACCTCCAACGAACTTTTCCCCCACAAGTCCTTCCGCCGGATGTGGTAATTCTCCAACGAACTTTTCCCCCACCCAACGGACACAGTGTTTTTCCTGCGGATATTGTGCAATAATCGCTAAGCGCTTCCGGCGGATGTGGTAATTCTCCAACGAACTTTTCCCCCACCAGTGATTCCCCCTGATGTGATAAATCTCCAACGAACTTTTCCCCCACCAGTGATTTCCTGCTTCCGGCAGTTGTGTTATATTTATGCACGCGCATTCTTTTCCCCTTCATTCGGTGCTAGCCAGCCGAGGGGGAATGCCAGGACTGACGTGTAAAGACTTCCACTGCTCGTTTTGCTTTCACCAAACATGTAGCTGCGAACTTAGGCACCGTCTCACCCGCCTGTGCACGCAGTGTCAACTCAGTTTCTACGAAGACCTCGATCAACTCAACAAGCAAATTCAACAATTCCTTCGAAGGTACTCCGCTAGAAACACCACATGAACTGCTTCATCGTGCTCTTTCGGTATCTCGATAACGGACGAAGAATCCAGCTGCTAATGCCCAGGGAACGCCAAGTGCTGCTGCAGAACGGCATATACATCTTTGAACGTTATCCCCCAAGCGACGTCGACCTTGTGTGGAACCAACTTCCCAGAGACGCACAGGTAGTTTGCGCACCTTATCGCAGGTGTAAACAACACTACAACCTTCCTCATCAAACCACTCATATAGACGGTCCTCCCCCGTTTATCAAAAACTGCCATCTGTGCCATCATAATGTCACAGGACGCCCTTAAAGAGCTAGAAGAACTTTCCCGCAGCGCCGACACTCTCAGCGTATCTACGCTTGAACAGCACGTACCATATCGTGTCGTCGGCGTCAAAACACTCGACACCGTTTACGGTACAAAGCTCGTCGCCAAACTCGACAACGACACAGAAGTTTTCCTACCAAAAAGATTTGCAAAAGCCTCTCCAGAACTCATCAGCAAACTCAACTCTACCTCATTCTGCATCATATACGCAGGTGAGGAAACACTACGCAACGGTTTCAAACGTCACATCGTCACGTTCTCCCCATATAACCATAAATAATGTCCGACGAAACCTATCCCGTCCCCGTGGGATACAATCTTAATCTACAACTCATTTTCAATGCAGCATCACCTATCCGTATCCTCTGCATCTCCAACTCCTATTTCCGCAACAACAGAGTTATCACTATCACACTCGACGTCCAAGGGGCTCACGCCGTCCACGTCAAATGCGTACCTACCAAACTGCACCAGCATCAACAAGACGCACTATGCATCATATACCTCGGCAACAGCAACATTCCTGCTCTAACCAACAAAGTCACATCCACAGGATGCTTCTCAACCAGCCATTACAACGAATTTACCATCCCCATCTATATACCAACCTTCACAGAGTTCGTCAACGAAAGTTTCTCTCACCTGCTCATCACCTGCATCACCAAACCTATCCACCAATTTACCATCGATAGCAGCAGCAGCGATGACGAGGACTCAAAGTGCACCACGCACTTTAAAATCATTGTTGTGCGCGAAATCTGTGTGTCCTAGTGTCTCAACAAACTATGAATTTTAATGTGCTTTTTTTTCTCCTAGTATTTCTTATATTGCTCATTTATTGTATTCATATGTTAATCTCCTGTAATCAAATAATCCATTATGTTATTCTCAAACTATGTATTCATATGTTAAGCAAAAAATACATCATGTTAATCTCAACTATGTATTCATATCTTTATCCAATGTACTGTATTCAAATTATAAATAAAGAAAACAGTCCCGGATGAGCCAATTGCGATAACGATAATCCTTCCGCTCATGGCGCTTTTCAAACTTACCGCCGTCGCTCTTAATCCACGGCGACACTAGCACCCCTAGCGGCAGGATTATCGTTAATCCAATTGGCTCATCCGGGACTTATACTACTTCAGGAACTATATTATATATTTTAAAATGTTGCCTAAGCATAGCACTTATCACACTTGTCATATTTAAGCAGCAGTGAGCCAGTGAAACTAGTTTTCATTATTGAATACAGCTCTCATCGTAATTGTTGCACTGGCCTTTTGCTCTCATGAATTAAATTGCATCTTTTCTATTGTCTACCAAGGTGGAGCTCTTATCATACTTGTTGCATATAAATGGACCTATGACTTAATAAATTAAGATATGAATCCTCAAATTCTATACTGTAATAAAGATCTTACCACACTTCTTGCATTTAAATGGCCTCTTGCCCTTGTAAATTAAATTAAGTGATTTTCAAATGTAATGAACGAGTATACTTCCTTTGACAACTGTTGCATGTAAATGGTCTTTTGCCTTCGTGAATTAAATTGTGTGTTTCCAAATTCTGTTTTCTTGTGAAGCTCTTATCACACACGTTGCATTTAAATGGGCTTTTGTCTTCATGAATGAAATTGTGTCTTCTTAAACTGTGTGGGTGAGAGAAGCTCTTATCACACTTATTGCATTTAAACAGCCTTTCGCCTTCATGAATTAAATTGTGTGTTTCCAAATTCTGTTTTGTTGTGAAGCTCTTATCACATTTGTTGCATTTAAATGGCTTTTGCCTTCATGAATTAAATTGTGTCTTCTTAAATTGTGTAGCTGAGTGAATCTCTTATCACACTTGTTGCATTTAAATGCCCTTTTGCCTTCATGAATTAAATTGTGTGTTTCCAAATTCTGGTTTGTTGTGAAGCTCTTATCACATTTGTTTCATTTAAATGGCCTTTTGCCTTCATGCATTAAAATGTGTTTTTTTCAAATTGTGTTTTGTTGTGAAGCTCTATCACATTTGTTGCATTTAAGTGACCTTTTGCCTTCATGAATGAAATTGTGTCTTCTTAAACTGCAGAGTGAGTGAAGCTCTTATCACACTTGTTGCATTTAAATAGCCTTTTGCCTTCATGAATGAAATTGTGTCTTCTTAAACTGTAGAGTGAGTGAAGCTCTTATCACACTTGTTGCATTTAAATAGCCTTTTGCCTTCATGAATGAAATTGTGTCTTCTTAAACTGTAGAGTGAGTGAAGCTCTTATCACACTTGTTGCATTTAAATAGCCCTTTGCCTTCATGAATTAAATTGTGTCTTCTTAAACTGTGTGGGTGAGTGAAGCTCTTATCATACTTGTATTTAAATAGCCTTTTGCCTTCATGAATTAAATTGTGTCTTCTTAAACTGTGTGGGTGAGTGAAGCTCTTATCATACTTGTATTTAAATAGCCCTTTGCCTTCATGAATTAAATTGTGTCTTCTTAAACTGTGTGGGTGAGTGAAGCTCTTATCATACTTGTATTTAAATAGCCCTTTGCCTTCATGAATTAAATTGTGTCTTCTTAAACTGTGTGGGTGAGTGAAGCTCTTATCATACTTGCATTTAAATAGCCCTTTGCCTTCATGAATTAAATTGTGTCTTCTTAAACTGTAGAGTGAGTGAAGCTCTTATCACACTTTTTGCATTTAAATAGCCTTTTGCCTTCATGAATGAAATTGTGTCTTCTTAAACTGTAGAGTGAGTGAAGCTCTTATCACACTTGTTGCATTTAAATAGCCCTTTGCCTTCATGAATTAAATTGTGTCTTCTTAAACTGTGTGGGTGAGTGAAGCTCATATCACACTTGTTGCATTTAAATGGCCTTTTGCCTTCATGAATTAAATTGTGTGTTTCCAAATTCTATTTTGTTGTGAAGGTCTTATCACATTTGTTGCATTTAAATGGCTTTTGCCTTCATGAATTAAAATGTGTGTTTCCAAATTCTATTTTGTTGTGAAGGTCTTATCACATTTGTTGCATTTAAATGGCTTTTGCCTTCATGAAATAAATTGTGTCTTCTTAAACTGTGTGGGTGGGTGAGTGAAGCTCTTATCACACTTGTTGCATTTAAATGGCCTTTTGCCTTCATGAATTAAAATGTGTGTTTCCAAATTCTATTTTGTTGTGAAGGTCTTATCACATTTGTTGCATTTAAATGGCTTTTGCCTTCATGAAATAAATTGTGTCTTTTTAAATTGTGTCTTTTTAAATTGTGTAGATGAGTGAAGCTCTTATCACACTTATTGCATTTAAATGGCTTTTTGCCTTCATGAATTAAATTGTGTGTTTCCAAATTCTGTTTTGTTGTGAAGGTCTTATCACATTTGTTGCATTTAAATGGCTTTTGCCTTCATGAAATAAATTGTGTCTTTTTAAATTGTGTCTTTTTAAATTGTGTAGATGAGTGAAGCTCTTATCACACTTATTGCATTTAAATGGCTTTTGCCTTCATGAAATAAATTGTGTCTTTTTAAATTGTGTAGATGAGTGAAGCTCTTATCACACTTATTGCATTTAAATGGTCTTTTGCCTTCATGAATTAAATTGTGTGTTTCCAAATTCTGTTTTGTTGTGAAGCTCTTATCACATTTGTTGCATTTAAATGGCCTTTTGCCTTCATGATTTAAATTGTGTCTTCTTAAAATGTATGGGTGAGTGAAGCTCTTATCACACTTGTTGCATTTAAATGGCCTTTTGCCTTCATGAAATAAATTGTGTGTTCTTAAATTGCATGGGTGAGTGAAGCTCTTATCACACTTTGTTGCATTTAAATGGCCTTTTGCCTTCATGAATAAAATTGTGTTTTTCCAAATTCTGTTTCGTTGTGAAGCTCTTCTCACACTCATTGCATTTAAATGGCCTTTTGCCTTCATGAATTAAATTGTGTGTTTCCAAATTCTGTTTTGTTGTGAAGCTCTTATCACATTTGTTGCATTTAAATGGCCTTTTGCCTTCATGAATTAAATTGTGTCGTCTTAAACTGTGTGGGTGAGAGAAGCTCTTATCACACTTATTGCATTTAAATGGACTTTTGCCTTCATGAATGAAATTGTGTTGTCTTAAACTGTGTGGGTGAGAGAAGCTCTTATCACACTTATTGCATTTAAATGGCCTTTTGCCTTCATGAATTAAATTGTGTCTTCTTAAAATGTATGGGTGAGTGAAGCTCTTATCACACTTGTTGCATTTAAATGGCCTTTTGCCTTCATGAATTAAATTGTGTCTTCTTAAATTGCATGGGTGAGTGAAGCTCTTATCACACTTGTTGCATTTAAATGGCCTTTTGCCTTCATGAATTAAATTGTGTTTTTCCAAATTCTGTTTCGTTGTGAAGCTCTTATCACACTCGTTGCATTTAAATGGACTTTTGCCTTCATGAATTAAATTGTGTCTTCTTAAACTGTATGGGTGAGTGAAGCTCTTATCACAATTGTTGCATTTAAATGGCCTTTTGCCTTCATGAATTAAATTGTGTTTTTCCAAATTCTGTTTCGTTGTGAAGCTCTTATCACACTCGTTGCATTTAAATGGATGTTTGCCTTCATGAATTAAATTGTGTCTGCTTAAACTGTATGGGTGAGTGAAGCTCTTATCACACTTGTTGCATTTAAATGTCCTTTTGCCTTCATGAATTACATTGTGTTTTTCCAAATTCTGTTTCGTTGTGAAGCTCTTATCACACTTGCTGCATTTAAATGGCCTTTTGCCTTCATGAATTAAATTGTGTGTTTTTAAATTGTGTAGCCGCGTGAATCTCTTATCACACTTGTTGCATTTAAATGGCCTTTTTCCTTCATGAATTAAATTGTGTCTTCTTAATTTGTGCGGCTCAATAAAGCTCTTATCACACTTATTGCATTTAAATGACCTTTTGCCATCATGAATTAAATTGTGCTTTTCCAAATTCTGTTTTGTTGTGAAGCTCTTATCACACTTGTTGCATTTAAATGGTCTTTTGCTCTCATGAATTAAATTGGGTATTTTCAACTTGAATGCTGAAGTGAAGATCTTATCACACTTGTTGCATTTAAATTGCCCTTCGTCTTTATGTCTGTGCAAATTGCCTGGTGTAGTGAAGCTCTTATCACACCTGCCACATGTAAACCTCATATTGTGCTCAGCAGATAAATCTTCACTGAAGACACCAGGTTCATACTTCCATGCTGTTTTGGAACCCAATCTGAAATGCAGTAGAAAATAATATCAGTGTTGGGGAGTAAAAACCAAACAGTCTTTACATTTATTGATGTTCTTGGCCATGAAACATGGCAACACACAGGGCACTGCACTTCAGCTATAATTTGGCAACATAGCAGCTTGCTGCTGCTTAAGAAGCCAGGCAATGGCTGATGCTGCCTTGGTTTCATGTACCTGATAGTGTGATTTCAGTGAGGACAAAGTCTGATGAACAACTTTGCTGTTATGTGGTTCTTTTGTTTGGGTAATTGGATCTCTGTCCTGAACTAATCGCTACAGATGCTACAGCAACAAGCACACACAAGATATCATTAAATCCTGTGCAGTAGATACATAAAGATAAATGTGAAGGCTCAGGCTCTCTTACTCAGGCTTGAGGCTCTATTACATGCCGTAAATCTACAACTCAGAACCACCAGCTTTACTTCTCTTCCAATGGAAGCCATGCTAAGGACCTTCACACCTGAAAAAATTCACCACCCTCAATGGGTTTGAACCCGCAACCTTGGGAATTAGAGAATAGCATGGTACCCCTAGACCATGGAAGACAACACACCTCCACACTCAGAACAGCGCCCTTCTGCTTCTAAATGCTAAACAGTGAGGAACGAGGCGTTTCATAAATTTTCACCATGTTTATCATTTAAATTTGGGGATTCGACTCCATATCCTTAATAACAACTTTTTCTTGTTTCACTTAACAGCAGTTACAAACTTCGAGCACACAAACAACCGCAACACACTAAACGCTAGCAGTTCGGTAGGAGACTTGGACAAAATACTACCAACTCGAGTCAGCAAGGAAAGAACGAACATGAAGATGTGGATCACACTTCTGCTAAGGGAATATGCCGATTGTCTGCTAACTTCCGTGCTTTTACTGAACCAATCACGTTTCAATCTGGATACAAGAAGCCAACTCGACAAGCTGGAGCATAAATGATGCCATCTTTGATATTTGGAAGTTGGAACACAAACAGTGCCATTACTGAGTGCTGAGAATTGGATACACTTTAGACTCACACTTGGTACATACATTCAGTGGGCCAACAAGCATTGCAGCATTTGTTGAATGCGCCGCTGTCATCAGAGGTGGGATTTTGTAATTTGTTTTCTGGACCACCTATGCTTTGAATTCTTGTGGTGAAAGCACGTGGAAATACATTTATTGTAGAATACGGATCGGGAAGAAATTTTGCAATTTATGGTTCCAGATTATAGAGGAACTTGCCAACTTTATGGTCATCGATCATGAAGAAAAAGGGAAAGGAGACAGCGCAGTTCTTGTAAGAAACATAAATTCTTTGGAGAAAATGGTATCCAGTATTCTTTAGATAAGTTTCAAAGGTGTTTTCAGATGTCACAAGCAACTGTAAAAATAGGTTCAAATTATGGTCATCGTTATGTTTATTTTTCAAACCAAATTCAATGAGTTATTGCATTTGTTGAATACAGCCTGCCATGTATGTTATATGCAACCACAATAACAGTATCACTTTCTCTACTTCTTTCATAAAGAAGAGCAAGTATTGTATTCTACCCAAAAATTTGATACCAAGATTTCATTGGAAATATGTTTTGAGACTACCTGTACATAAAAAAGTCTCGTGTGTGTATGTGTAAAGCACAACTCAAAAACGTAAAGTTGGATAAATAACAAACTTGGCATTTGTTCAGTAACTTCTGAAGATGCAATATGAAGATTTTTCAAGAAAATTCCCCAACCTCAAACTACAATTTACATGGATTATTTTTATTTTCTTAAAAATGGTTCTAAGAATTTTCATTGAAATTAACATTTTGCATTCA
The DNA here is from genome assembly GCA_030765065.1 of Deroplatys truncata. Lineage (NCBI taxonomy): Eukaryota > Metazoa > Arthropoda > Insecta > Mantodea > Mantidae > Deroplatys > Deroplatys truncata. The sequence continues at coordinate 18,041,319 of CM060984.1, read as the reverse complement.
TTCCTTAAAATACTGTCAAGCAGAAAGGCAAAGTCCCCCTACTCCTGCTCTCCTCTGCCCCTCCTGTGGTACATTCACTTGCAAATTTGTAACATATGGTTTTTGTAATTGACTTTCGCATGTACACCACAGAAGCTCAATAAGCAAACTAAATCTGATTATCTGCAGCATTTGCAATGGACACTGCCCTCTATCGGAAACAGAAACTGTTCGCATACTTACTTGCAACTGTTATATTGTAATGTATGATCACAGTGTTTATTTTCAAAATGGTTATATACATAGTCTAATGCTTGCATTAGTGCAAACTTGAAAACTATTATTTTGGAACTGTGTTACTGGACATATGGTTATATTTTAGATTGGTTTCATCCTCAGAACCATTCCAAAATAAGGATTACATTACTTTATTTTTACCATCTTGCTCTAAGGTTTCATAACCATAAGAGAAGGATAATTCAGCTAAACCCATCGCCCATTTATCATCCTCTGAATTAATGGGATTTTTAAAACTGGTAAAAGTACTGAGAGGGTATCAAATTATTGGTGCTAGCATAACTTAGGAGTGCAACAAAGAACTCGTCCAGTTAGCATTAATCCAACTCGGTTCCATAACCCTTCCACCTGATGAGAAACTCTTTAATGCCTTTATGCATTCTCATCTTTAATACTTCATCTATTTTAAAAACTATGCTTTTTTGTTATTTTAACAGGTGTAAGGTTGTAGCTGTAAAATCGCCATTTTATAGGAGTTTTGTTAGATCCTTCAGTTCGTACACTACATGAGATGAACGTTTGGTAATTTTAAAAAAACCTTTGGAAAATAGCAACTTCTGCTTGCATATTCTAACATTTGTCCAGCGTTAAAGTTAACACATTTTTCCTTCACCTTATCCCTCTTTCATTTTAATTTATTCCACACTTGCATTATGTTTCTTAGATTGTCTGCAGGTATCATTCCTATGGAGGAATACAGAGCTGTTATAAACCTTCACAAATTTATTGAAAACATCTACATAACGGTACTATCTTTCAAGAGAGTAAATCCATGCTAGCCCCTAGTTCTTGAGGTTGTGGGTTCAAACCCAGCAGAGGGTGAAGGAGTTTTTCAGGTGTAAAAATCCTTAGCATGGTTTCCTTCGGAAGGGAAGTAAAGCCCATGGTACCGTGTCATAGATTTATGATGTAAAAGAACCTTAAAACTGATAGAGAGGCCTCTGAGCAAAATTTCTGGTCTCTCATGACCAAAATAGAATGGGACACTAAGAGCCACAGTAGTTAAAGAGTGTCCATAAATAAAACTCAATTTACGAAAGTAAATGTACACTTTTTGCTTGTCAGTCTCATTCAGGCATTCCGTGAGTAGGGTGTATGAAAAGTATATAGGCCATGGTCGTAGATGTATACTGTAGTGGTCGCCATTTTAACCTGTCACTCACTTTGAAGATTTCTATGGCTATATTACAGGGAAACGAAACGCAAAAATGAGTATTTCATTCACCACAGATTATTTGTCATCAGGAATAAATAACAATGTACGCAGTTTCACTATCCCATGAATGACTATCGGGTTACAGCCTGCTGACATGCAACGTCATGAGAGCCACACCACCCAGACAAGACTAACAAGTTACATGTTACTTTCACTAGTAGTTCGTAACTTCTCTGAATAACAAAGAGTGGAGCTATGGCTAGCCAATCACTTTTCATAATCCAGTTAATATCTACTAGGTGATAAATAGTAGTCCAACATCTGCTTTGAAAATAAGTGAACGTGGAAACAAACTGTACCAGTTGAACCAAAACAATGAGTGAATTTTAAGAGTTACACCATTGTAATAGTGATTCTCACTCACCGAAATCCATGCTGGTTCCATCCATTGGTATAAGTGTAAACAATGTATACCTATGAATAATGAGGAGGAAAGTGTGTTACTTGAACTATGTAAACACAAAATTGGTGAAGGGTGATTTTTGTCCATATCACAAAGCATCATAATTTTCACAAATTAGTTATAGATTGTGATATTTTGAATATTGTGAAGCATAACTTAGCATTAAAAACAAAAAAAACTGAGCTAGAAATAAATTACTCACCACCCACCTGATGATAAGCCCTGGGATATGGTTAGTATTACAAATGCTTTTCTAGAACCCAACAAACTAAATGTAGGCTTCAAACTTCATAACAAACACACAAATTAAAAATAGTAAGCTTTAAATTAGCAATTATCATCATTGTTATTATTATAACGCATCTGTGAGCAACCTTCTTATGTTGACTGAAAACATGGAAAGTGCTTCAATTGTCGTCCTCCGTGTTGTAATGGTTACCATGCTGGACTCAAGTTCCCGAGGTCATGGGTTCAAACCCCACGGAGGATGATGGATATTTTCAGGCATAAAAATCCTTAGCAGACTTCCTTCAGAAGGTAAGTAAAGCCGGTGGTCCCATGTTGTAGATTTATGGCACGTAAAAGAACCACTAGCCTAATAAAGAGGCCTCTGAGCAAACTTGTTGGTCTTTTACGCCCAATATAGAATGGGACACTAAGGACCACAGCAGTTACACAGCATCCATAAATAAAGCTAACTTAATTTAATTTAGTGCTTCAATTGTAGTAACTGTAGTGGAGGTCGAAGCGTCAGAGCTATATTCTTTGGTAGTAACAGATCAATTGCTGCGTCTCATAATGGATCCACAAATGTGCATGCAGAGGTTTTCTTATTTCACGCATTATTAGCAGTTTCCATTCTCCGTTAGATTCCCCATATTTATTTTTCATGATCGAAGACCCAGATGCCTTGGAGTACTGAGTGTTGACACCAGTTTATTTTATTTACTTTGAAATTGTGATCTAGCGCTTCTATCATGGATTAAGTTTAAGGCATTTATATGAAAAATGTATTCTTTTTGGAGCATATCTGAGAGGAAGACTGACAAATTTTAAACTGCCAGTATGTATATAATGTCGAATATGAGCCAAATATTTTAAGAAGGTACTGCCCAAAATCGTTTTTTTCAGAGCATGATAGGCATCTGATTTGCCTATAATTCACAATTTATTTCTTTGGTCTTCTTGCAGCAATTCATCATGCTCACAAGATTTCCATTTACACTTTTCTAGTCATTTATTTTCGTTCATTTTTATATGATGAAGAATTGATGTGAATTTTTTAATTAAATGTTAACATTCTATTACGATCTTGTACAGCGCACCATAAATGGTTATTTATACCTACTACTTTCCATGCCACCAGCTTTGCATATTCTTTTTCTAGCATTTTAATTTTTTCATTACATTTTTGACAAACTCAATTAAATTGTTTTATTTATGGACACTCTTTAACTGTTGTGGACCTTAGCATCCCATTTTATCTTGGGCATTAAAGACCAGAAATTCTGCTTAAAAGCCTTTTTATCAGGTTTGAGGTTCTTTTATGGGCCGTAAATCTACAACACAGGACCTCCAGCTTTACTTTCCTTCTGAAGGAAGCCATGCTAACGATATTTTTATGCCTGAAAAAACAAAATCCACTGACCTCTGCTCGGTTTGAACCCAAGACTTTGGTAACTAGAGGAGAGCATGGTAAACACTACACCATGGAGGACGACATCTAAAATAATTATGCTACATTGTACAAGAACATAAAAAATCCCATCAATTTTGAAAAACTACAGCCCTGATGTTTATAATGCACATGAAACAAGATTATTTTTACATCCTCTACCAAATAAAGCCTGGATTTTAAAGGCAAAAAGTGTCGTGTTGGGAAACTTAACAAGGAAAGGCTTGCAGTTCTGCTGTGCTGTAGCGAAAGTGGAACGCTATTTTCCACATATGTACACTTCCAACACAAGAGCCTGGATAACTTTTGTGGTATTTGAACATTTCTTATGCACATGGGACGCAGCACTAGGCATAAGAAACAAGAAAATTGCACTCTTCATTAATCCACAATGAAATTTAAGAAACATAAACATCATTTTCCTCCCAGCTAACTGCACAAGTAAGCTACAACCTTTAGATCAAAGCACAGTATGATGCATAAAGCAAACATATCATAAGAGGCTGGTACACAGAAGGTACTGTACTGGAATCAACAAGAAACATCATTTTAAATGTCATACATTTCATTAAGGCTACCTAGAATTGTGTGACACAACATACAATTTGGAACTGCTTCATTAAAGCTGCCTTTTGTCAGGTTCTTAGTGATGATGCCAGCTAGAAGATTGAGGCTTCCGAGAGTGAAGAATGGTGTCAAATAGTGGACAGTGTCTCTTTTGAGATATACATAAACAGTAACAATGAAGTTTTAATGTGTTAAACTCTAATGATAGATGAAATGAAGAACAGATGCTAGGAGAAGCACAAGTGCGGATAAAAATGAAGATGAACCAGATCCTATGTGTAGGCAATGGATATACTGAAGTGGTATGTGTGAAGTTTCAAAGTTGATGATGTAATAATTTCACTAAACATGAAGAACAATAAAATTTTGGCATTAAACCCAACATAACAATCAACTATAGATATGCTTCTCAAACCAGTGTAAATATTGTACGTATCGGTATTCAATTGTGAGGTAGGTGTATTATCAAATTCTTATTATAGAATTATAAATGGTTTTTGTTAACACGTTTTCCCATCTGTGACATCCAAATCCTTGAGTCCGTGTAAAAACGTATGAACAACATTCTATGTATTTGCTTAATTTGTTGTGTCACGTCATCTCATCTGCCGTGAACCTTCTCTCTTACACTGTATGCATTCTGGTGGCATCTGAGCTCACCATTAACTTAATTAATGGGTTATATTAAATGCTAATTAAGGATGAGGTGAGACAAAAAGCTAGAAACAAACATTAACTGTAACTAAGGACTCCAAATTAAAATATTTTTCATGTATACAATACTCCAACAGTCTTACCTTGTTGCTTCTCTCAAAAGCAAATCCTGCTCTCCTTCTGTGGCGTTATCCTGTAACAATAAAATATACTTTTAACTTGTATATATGAAAAGTTATCAGCCTAAACTATAAGTGGCCAGCTAATTTTTATTAAACATTATAAAGAAAAATTATTTTTGAAGTTTCATGAAGCAAATATTGTTTAATATGCAGCAATCATTCTCTTCATAAATGATTATGTAACTTTAAAGAAAATTTGTATTAAATTGACGACCATAATTGCGTATTTAATTTTTTTTGTTAGTTGTTGGACATGTAGCCATATTAGCTTTGTTGACCTCTATTCAATGACTGTCAAGGTCATGGGACTGTAATCTGGTGAAGCGTGTGTCATTACTTTCTTCTCTCAGGTCAAGGACATTTCCTCTCAAGTGAAGACATTATTTTACTGTATATGTGGCTCAAACTGCAAGTGGGTTCATAATTTCCAGTTATCTTGTTCCCAGCATGCCTATGGTTTAGCATGTGATTTAGTAAAAGATCTTGTAAACTTACAGAATTTTTGCACAAGGTCTCATCAACATTAACAAAGAAGGTCTTCAGCAGATACAGAGGGGTTGAAATTTGGATTTTAAAGCACCTAAATAGTCTCGATTTTAAGGAGCAAAATTGGTGATGACATTTTAAAATAAGCATTTAACCCTAGAGAGGTGGCGTGTGGTATTTTCTGACAGCAGTCAGTTTTATTTGCAAGTTGCATATAATGGTTTTGGATTCCTGAACCCTGCCTTTCCCTTACCTTTCACTGCATTCCTTGGCTTTTGTTAGAGGTCATTAGCATTGGAATACAGGCCATACATTCCTAGAATATAAGCTATTTGTGTTCATCGCCTGAAAGGAGGGCAGGAAATACCTCACGCCACCTCTCCCGTTGCCTATTATCTGTTCGTCTGCATATGCTTTCTGTCCTTACAGATCATGGAGGACAAGAAACTATCTGCAAGGACTAAGGCACTAAACTGAAAGGACATACACTGCCAAAAACTGGATCCCAATCTCCACAAGAGGAAGAATCTCCTACAGTTGTACTGGAATGCCAGAAGACTTATGGACTGAAGCCTCATGTTGTGCCATTACACAAAAATAACAACACAATGTTTACAATTGTGGCATTTGGATTAAAATGCCATATATTAATGAGGATTATATCAACCTTTGTTTTAAGCACATTTCCTTAAAATAATTTTCCCTTGTTCACTTCCTTCTCTCAAAATTTGTTAATTTGAATTACCACTTTTGTTTTAATTGATATACATAACTTTAGCTTTTGGGGAGCAAAGTAACTCGTGTTCATGACAATCCTTACGCCGCACGTGCCCACCAGGTGGTGCTAAATGTAACAACCAATAGCAAATGGCAACTCATCATGCACAAAAACAGCTCTTTTTTTAAGCTACATGTTCAAATGTAGCAGCAAACATACTTCAATTGAATATCCCAATCAAAACTGAAAGAAATCAAGAAAACTGCAGAAGAAACAAATATTACAAACAACAACATTAAATACTAATATGACTACTCAATCCAGAGCCTGTATAAACAAGACAAGTTGCAGTTTCATAATTGTTGCAATAAGAAATAACCCGACTTCCAAGTTTGATGAATGAAAGTGACACATCAGAAATTGTAACTATTACTGAAAGCACAGTATATGGAGTTTACAGCCCCCAAACATTGAAAATCTCTATGAGGCACACTGCCACTCACATGAACATATTTGAGATGGGAATACACTTTTTGTATTATATGAGGAAAATGACTCCAAAATATACATCCATTACTCAGGATCCTGTACAAATGTCAATCTAGTCATAGTAGTAGCAGCAAATGTTTTACACAAATGCAACAAGTTAGTAATCAGGGATATTGGAAACGGCCCAGACGGGCCAATTAATCAATAGGATCAATAACCAAAATAAAAGGCTAATTGTAAAATACTTATGAAATTTTAAGAGAGCAAACTGGACCAAGTTTATAAATATGATAGAAGGGATAATTAGTAGTCAACCAAGCGACCACAAACACTATAAAGCAGCTTTGGTCTTCTGGGAAGAATTAAGAAGAAGTGCTAATATCAGTATTCCAAGAGAACAAGTACAGAAATAATGAACTCGCCACCCAAAAGAAAGTAAGAAACAAAGCCGGAATAGAGGGTGAAAAAAGTATGAGAACTGACACTAGAAAAACAAAAGGATGTTATTAAATGGTATAAAGAATGCACAATCATGATATAAAAAGTAAACAATGCTAAACAACACACTGGGACAAACTCTTAAGTAACATGGATTGCAGAACTGATGGAGAAAACTCATCAATTCTTGAACTCACTAAAAAGGTATAAAAAACAAACCATCCCATGAAAATTGTAGACACAGACACAAATACAAAAAAGTAGAGCTACAATGTTCAATAAGCATTATTTGAATCAATACAAACTCAAGTCTTATCAAAATAAGAAAAAAACAAATTCAACCGCCTGATACACAAAAACATGCATCCAAAAGAGCCACATTTAGCATGGAAGAATTAAATGCAGCAGTAAAGAAAATCAAAGTGAAGAAACAGCCAGGACCAGATGAGATCTTCCCAGAATTTCTAACACCTACATGAGGGGGGGGGAAATTCTTTCTACTGTTACCTACAACACAGTTTGGAAAGAGAACTTAAATTTACCAAGGAATGGGTAAACCCAAACTATGGTAGCACAAACTGAAGAAAAACAAAAGGGAATTACAATATTTCTGTGATTCTTACAAGTAAAAGAGAACATAGCCCTTCAAAGGTTTTGTTCAAAATGACCACTGGCAGCTTCAATGCACGTTTCCAGTCTGCTATGGAAAGACTGCTGCACACGTTCTAGCATTTCAGCAGAAATTTCAGAGAGGCAGCAGTTGTTTCATATCGTCTGGTGCAGTTGGTACATCCTTGCAGACAGTGTCTTTCAGCCTTCCTCACAGAAAAACGTGTAAAGGGGTCAGATCCGGTGAACAAGTACAGTCCTCTTCGTCCAATCCAACGATTTGGAAACAATCCGTTAAGACAAGCTGTAGTACTTCGTGCACTATGGGCTGGACAGTCATCATGTTGGTACCACAAGTTCCTCCTAGTCTGCAAAGGAATGTCTTCTAGCATCTGTGGCAGATGGTCTGTCAGGAGGCTGCAATACTTGTGCAAGTTCATTGTTCCTTCTAAGAACAAAGGGCCTATGAGCTGATGGTTCATTATCCCACACCGTATGTTTAAACTCCATGGACACTGACGTTCCACCTGACGATGACAACAGGGATTGTCAACAGACCAATACTGCATGTTTCTGCGGTTTACCTGCCCATGATTAGTAAATGTTACTTCATCACTAAACAAGATACATGATGAATCTGGAGTATCATGTCTTAATGCCCATGTACAAAAGTTAACATGATTCTCAAAATCGTTTCCATGCAGCGCTTGATGAAGAGAGATGTGATAGCGATGGAACCTATGTCAATGGAGAATGCGAGTACACTTGGCTGACTTAAGCCATTTCTACGTGAAACTGTATGGAAACTAATTTGCGGATCTACTGCAACGGCAACCAAAACATTAATTTCTGCCTCTTCTCCAGTCACTTGTTTGTTTCTGTTACGTTTTCTAGGTGTTACTGTACCACTTTCATGTAAGTGGTTGAAGAGGTTGAAAAAAAAATTGCAGAGATGGTTGACGTCTATTGGGATACATTTCCGCATACACCATACAGGAACGACCAAATTCTTCCTACACTCTCCATACACCATGAGCATGTCGACTTTTTCTGCATTACTAAACCCTATCTTCCACACACGACTTACTGCTTGAACTGTCACAAACTAACTGACCAGAAAGCCACAATGCAATCAATGAACAGAAAACACAGTGCAAACAAACATAACAACATCGTACCTAGCAACTAAGCAGGTTGAATGGGACAAACACTTGTCGGGGTGGAAACTTTTCAAAATACAATTTCTCGTAAACCACTTGTACTAGAATCCTGCAACAATGACCATTGACATTCTAATTTACCCTACCTTTATTCTGTTGATGTAACTAAGTATTGTTCCATTTAAATAAATGTATGTTTGCTCAAAAAATAAACTTTCTCAGTATTATTAAAATCTGTTCATAGGCTAAATGTACGAGCCCCTGACCACCAATCAATGCTGTGAAAGCTGCACATCAATAGCACTTTCCATTTCCGAAATATTTGCAGTGGAATTTTTAGGCGATTCACCCGGTATACCAGGTGGAAGAAAAGACATTACATTAATTTAATCTAGTTACACGTCCCATTATTTGGAACTGATTTTGTATCTTTCATTTTTTTTCTATGACCATTTTCTGCAGAGATATTTTAGTTTTCTGAAAACATAAAACGCATACAGTGTCAACACTGCAGTGGCAGCCAACCAGTAGCTGGCACTCTCATTTTCAAAACAGAAGTAGATTAGCATGTAAATAAGTTTCACTTTTGCTGCTTGGTGATTATCCAGTAAACACCCTCGGGTTCCTTCAATACTAAACCTGTGAGTTTCAATGTCTTGAGCGATGTTACTCTAATAATGACTCAACTTCTAGTGGCACTGACAGAAACATTGTGTGCTTTTCAGTCAGCAGCTGTGAAACGCTTTTTGGTGAATGAAAACACTACTTCCATACTGTTAGGTACCTCAATAGTTACCAAGCTGTATGTGTCATTTAGCCAAAAGAATACCCCACCTTTTCGACGTGTTTATTTAGATTAAGGGTCGTGTGAAAAACAAAACTGCTAGTCCTCCCACCTCCAAGTTCAGATGTGCTATTTTGTTTACATCCGGGAGCCGGTTCTCGTAATGACCTAGCAGTGTTGCCTATGCCTCTAGCACATTACATCTGCCAAGCAGTGTTCATTATTTCAAAACCCTGCAACTCAAAATGTTACTACTAAAAATAGGTCAGAAATAGGTTACTCCACACAATTTACAAGTGACAAGCTATTATCTTCAAATATCCTTGTGGAATAAAGCATCTAATTTAGAAATACAACTATTTTTTTCCCTCCAGAAACAGCTGATTGCAGAACAAACTGCTATTAGTGTTTTTTGTTTGCAGTATATGAATAACATATTAGAAGGAACGTAAAGGTACCCTTCCACCTGTGTAACCAATAATTCTTAACCTATTGTACAGCAATAGAAATATTCTGTATTGGTACGCAGTTGATATTTTATCCAAACACTTTAACCGTGACAATTCTTCACTTTCACCTGTTATGGCTGGTTCACAACCAACGAGAACGGCAACCAGAACGAGAACGGGAAAGTTGAAATACATGTATTCAAATGGGAGTGTCCACAACCGACGGGAAGCCTTCCCGGACCCCGGGAACGGGAAGAAGAGTTGCCCAACTGTTAACTTTGTCGTTCTCGTTCCCGGGCACAGCATATTAGATCCCTATTGTGCATATTAGACTCTTCACTCTAGAGGTTATTCTAAGCGGCCGTGACATGAAACAGCCACTAGTGCTCTCTATAGTCTCAAGCTGGAAACATGAAACTGGAAGGAATTAGTAGTAAATGTGCTTCCTAACCTCATCCCGACACCCGAAAATCTAATCAACGTTGGTTCCTCTGGTGAAGGGATCATTTGTAGTTTGTTTATATGCAACACAAAACTGGCTATTACCTAAAAAACAATGGCAAAAGCTACAAAGAACAGCTAAATCCGGTGAAAATGAAAAAAGAATAAACAATTTTAATGTATGCCATTAAATAAAGGAATGAAAGTTTGGCATAAGTAGAGGGATCGGAAATGTAATGAATATGCATTTAAATAATGTTTACTCTATCGAATTTTGACGTTGGCTTGGCTAAATTGGAAGTAGGTGAAAAAATGCCATTGGTCAGTTAAAAAACAAATGAAATCCCAATGCGCAAAATTGACTTTCACTTTGTGATCGATATGCGTTTCCGTTCTGGTTACCGTTACCGGGAGGTTATGAACCAGCCTTTATAATTAAGTATATTTTACTTCTTCTCCTTCTTCCCTGTTTCGACAAACCACATGTTCACTTTCACTTTATTATCTGATCACCCTATATATTAAAATTCTTGATTCATCCCTTAAAACACCTTTTACTCTTTTATTTATTTCTTTATCCTCCACACTAGCACCATTTCAACATCTTTTTCCACTTTCTCACCACTATCTTCTTTTAATAGCCCCTTTACTACAGTTCACATAAAACTTCTGCTGCCATTTTATGCCCCACTCAGTCTCTATTGTACTCCTCAATTTCCCAACATTTCCATCTCCCCAACTCACACTCCAGCAATTGCTTCAGCTCCTACATCTCCTTCCCCCTCGTTGTACTCTCCTCCTACTTGAACCCCTCTCCTAATGTTCATTTGTATTCAGTATAACTTCTTTCCAACTATTCTTATCTCCGAATAAGTGTCCAACAAAATTTTCTTCTACTATAGCCTTAATTATGCCTCTCTCTCTCTCTCTCTCTCTCTCTCTCTCTCTCTCTCTCTCTCTCTCTCTCTCTCTCCTATTACAGTTTGATTATGGTTTTGGTAATCACTCTTTGGTGATAAATTAATCTGCTGGTTATTTATATTTAATATTTTTAATCTTTCCTATCTTGTAACTTCCACCCCCCCACTACAGCTGGAACCTCCTCCTGTACCATTCTTTCTTTCCCTGTTATAATACTAATTTTCTGGGTTAACATTTCAAGTTGTTTATATAGTTCTTTCTTCTTTAATATAAGAACAACTTGATAGCCACTTACATTCCTTTAAAGTTTGGTTATTACAAGGTGCGTATTGAAACAGAACTTACTCTGGTGTATCCTGTATTCCACATTGCAGGCAAATCTCATTTTTGGTCTATTCACTTTGCACCAAAATGTTTTCTAGGGTCCATGTCCTGTTAAATAATGTACCAATCCTTTGATAGACTTTATATGTTTTAATTGTAGTCTTTTGGTGATGTTATTAAACATAGTGTAAATATGTCTTCCATAATAAATTGGTTACATTCTCGTATCTTTCTTAAATAGCATTTTATTTCTGCTGCAGAATTACATTGAAAGCCTATTATTTCTTCAAACTTTTCAAAATTCCTTTCCTTACATTAAAATTTGCTCCTCTTGGTCTTACTAATAAATCTATGGGCCAAATGCCTGTTGATACCATTAATACATTGTAGGTGTGGTATTGACTGCCCCTGTATAACATAATAAAATGTTGCATACAGTTCTTTTTAAATGGTTCCTAATTTGTCTGTCATACAGTCTTGAGGCCCACACTTCAGTTCTATATCTGATTATCGTTACAAAGATACTATTCTGATAAGTATTAATAAGAGTAAATGATAATTTCAAATTTCCATTGATTATTCAGGACATTTTCATCATTATTTTCTCTGATTTGCATGCTATTTGTTCAGTATGCTTCTTGAAATTTACCTTCTCATCTAAGTATATAACTTCTTTTTCTTGTTGGACCTCTTTTTAATCATCACCTTATTTTAACAGAGCCATTTTTTAATGTATTCCACCACAATTTTTATTTCAGTGTCAAGTTGTTGGCTCTTGTTTCCAATTCTCTTTATGAATCTCCTTCAATACTACAAATAACATCAGAATATAAGTTATTATATAGCTAAGTGGAGATGGAGATGAAAGTGGATTCTTTATTAATTTTTTATTTGCAATAAGTAACTTAAGTTCTTGGTGAAGTTCACTAATAATTAGGTTTCAAGTAAAATATCTTTCATGCTAAATGGTACATTAACTTATACTAATAGCAATGAATAACTTATTAAAAAAAAAGGATACAACTTAATATATCTGCATCACTATTCAAATTGCTTAATAAAGTTTCTTTACTATGTCCTAGAAGTTTGGTCCTCAGGACAGATATTCCTGACTTGCTTATCAACCATTTCTCCAACTACTTTAACATTAACTCTTCTATCTGAGCATTAGCCTTTGAATATACTATACAAAAGCTTTTTTAACATGCGTAATTCATAGTCTTTTAAACAAACCTGGCCAACATAAATTATCAAAATCTCCAGAAATATCAATAAAATTCCTATTACATATTTGACTTTAGATTTTTTACTGTATTTAATACATTTGTTGCATCTTCCATACATTTTCCTTTACTAAAGCGAAATTGTTTATTGTTCATTCCAGCAACTACCCTACTATTCTTTTACAAACCAGCTGTTCAAATACTTTCCCAATTGTGTTTGATACGCAAATAGGCCAAAAAGAATTTGGACCCTTTGGATCTTTTTCAATTCCTTTCTTCAAAATTGTCACCTTGACTTCTTTCCAACAATAAGGAAAAGGCATCGCAATATACAGTCATTGAATAGTCCAAATAAAAATGGTATTAGTTTATCTTCTAGTCATCCTAATATTTCATTGGTCCTGCTGCCTTTGTCCTCTTAAAATTTTGAATGATTAATGTAATTTCATGATAATATTAAATGGGGGATTACTTCTACATTATGATGTTGTTGTTGTTCACCAATGGCACTGGGGATTAATTGATCTGCATCATTTTCCCTCTGGTTTCCCAATATAAAGTCTGTAAGCTATCACTTTAAAGGCCTTTGCATTTGGCAAGATGTTGTTTGTTCATGATGACATCTTCTTCACAGAGAGTGCACTTGGGTGTAGGTAGGTATCATACCTTGTAGAGATGTTCTGCGAGGCAATCGTGGCCAATTACCATCCTAAATAAGGCCAATGCAGTCTTCCTTGGCATTTTTTGTATATCAACTCTATCTTTAATGTTCTTATAATCTTTATCCTTTAATTTATCTTCTTCATCAAGTCTCTGCTGTCTTTTGAAATGTTGTTTAATTGTTTTTTTATTTCTATTTGTCCTACTTTTATATTATTGTAAGCAAGGTTCATGGTAATTTGTTTTTTATGTTTATTACTTTGTGTTTCAATGTTGTCATCTAGAAGTAGTTTATTCACAAGTGTATTGCATCTTTCCCATTGGTAGTCACTGTACCGTCCTCTTTATTTATAGTGGTTAAAATTTCAGGTTTTCTAATTTTTTCCATAATAACTTTCTATGGATTTCCCCAAACACTGGAGACCAGATTATTCACAACAAAATTTTTAACTTTCCTTAGCTTGTCTATAGTTTATATAAGTTATTTCCCCTTCTTCTTTGACTACTGTTTGTTTGTGAAATCTTCTCATTGTGCTATATTATTATTCATCCTTTTTGTAAGGTGTCTGTCCTAACTTTGACTGAATAGTTGTTTGTTCTTAATTTTGGAACTAAGTTTTTAATTGCTGATTTAATTGTGTTGCCTGCATCTTGAACACTGTTGCTCCCATATGTTCTACATTACTGTTCTCAAATATATTTTCCAATCTGCTTAAGCATAGCTATATTTCAAATCATCTAGTTCAGTTCGTCCTACTTGCATTCTCCCATAACAGTATTAATTTAGGGTAAGATCTTGCCTACTTTCCAGTTAATAATTTTATCTTACAGTTACATAGGGTTAAATCTATATTAGATGCTGCTCCTTGATGATTTTCATAAGTTGGATGGTTGTGAGATTCATTCTTTATAAGCATATTTAGTTTTGAAATTACTTCAAGTTATTATGCCACCAGTCTCATTTTGCATTAGCAATGAGTATGTATTTATCTGCGTCTGAAAAGCATTAACATTTCTGATTTTGATGACAAGTGGTTCTAGGTGCTGACCAAATTAGAAGTAATGGTCTGATAAAATTTCGGTCTTTCACACCAATATAGAATGGGATGCCGAGGACCACAGTAGTTATAGATCATCCATAAATAAAACTCAATTTAATTTAAAATAAATTTTCTATTGTTATGAGTGATTTCAATGCAATTTATACGAGTCATTTATCTGCAATATGCTAACTAAATTAAAATTAAACTGAGTTATACTTATGGAAGCGACCCATTCTATACTGGGCATGAAAGACTGGAAAGTTTGCTCAGAGGCCTCTTTGTCAGGCTTGATGTTCTTGTATGTGCCATAAATCTGTTACAGAGCCACCAACTTTACTTCCATTCTGAAGAAAGCAATGCTAAAGAATTTTATGCCCAAAAAAGGTCCATCACCTCCACCAGATTTTAACCTACAACCTTGGGAACTAGAGGCTAGAATATCACCAACTTCCCATAAAGAAATAAAATGAGAAACTACAAATTATAGTAAGTGAATATCCGAACATCAACTATAATCACAGAATGAATGGATATGAACCTATGCATACCCTATGTTAGCAATATTGGAGCATCATACAGACTTTAGTAGTCATGTGATTATGTTGAATGCTGATTCAATTTTAATATCCATGTCTTTAAGGCTTTTATTGCTAATAATTTTATACATATCTTCTTCAGTATCTGCTTCTATAATAATTACATTCTTCCCTGTAATTCTTATACTTTGGAGCTTAAATTTCTCCTCAGTTGGTTTTAAATTCTGAGTTACTATATTTTTTGCTTCTTTTGCATCAAAGTTCTTGGTGGAAGTAACAAATAAGGAGTGTTTCTTTCTAAAGTATCTTGAAAAACCAGGATCTTATTTCCTGGTGTAGGCTCAACTGTTAACTGAGCAAAGGTTCTTGCAGGAATTTCTTGAAGCATTCTGTTTAATATCTCTTGCATAAATTCTGCTATTACAAGCTACCTACTTTAGTAATGATGTAATGCTTGTAATAAACTGAAATGAGATGTGATGCTGACGTCATTGTCCAGATGCGACATTATCCTATTTGTAGTGCTTTCTTTTGTTGTGTTGTAGACACTATTCTTTGAGTGTTGCACAACTTGACACACCCAGTGTTCAGCTGTCCTAAGGTGTTTCACATTAGCACAGCCTGTTCAATTATTGCATTAAATGTTGAGATTCTTCTGCCTCTCCACATTTATTCTCTCCCTCATTCATCCTCTCCCTTTCCATCAACCTCATACATGTCAAGTGATGCTCTGAAAACTGTTTATTACTTAAACCGTATTTTCAAACGTATAAATAAAACCTTAAACATGAGCCAAAGGTTTAATTGTTAAAGTTGCGCCTCTTGCATGTTTACTGATTTATGTACCCAATAACAATTCTGAAAAACTCCTCAAGCCC
Source organism: Deroplatys truncata (assembly GCA_030765065.1). Taxonomy (NCBI): domain Eukaryota; kingdom Metazoa; phylum Arthropoda; class Insecta; order Mantodea; family Mantidae; genus Deroplatys; species Deroplatys truncata. The sequence goes on along the minus strand of CM060984.1, from coordinate 18,025,187 downwards.
CTTTAATATTAATTGTAACGCAATTTTATGAACAACAAAACTTATCAATAAAATTTATCTTATTAATGTTTTATTATAACATTTCTTTAAAAAACCATGAAACTTAAATGAAACCTAAGATATGTTACACACCAAGTTTATAACAATCAGTGTGGATGGGGAAGAGAAAAGAAAGAAAAAAAAATAAACAAGAAAAGTGTTTTTAAAAGAGATAAATAAAAAAAAAAGAACTATTTATTTTAAAATACTGCACAAGTGAGTGGAATGGCTAACAAGTTTTGATGAGAGATCTAAAATCAGAGGGGGCTTTATTCCCTAAATGCTTTCTTAATGGTCAAATGTTTTTTTTTAAAACAAGAGACTATAGCAGTTCTAGAAAATTTTTATATCTTTTGTGAAACAATTTCAAACACATAATGACATTCAAGTTTCACTACAATTAAAAGTGTCATGTGAAAAATAAAAACACTGTTCAAGTTAGTTCATTTCTTCCTTCTTATAACAAATCTTTTTCAAAATGCACTCATTTAAGAAATATTTTTGCACATCTTACCTTCATATTACAATGCATGTCTTTGGGGTGAATCTCTTCTGGTTCAGATTTCAGTACAGGAAAAGTTATTTCCAAGTATACAGGTTCTTCTTTGATTTCAATTTTGGTGTCTATTTCTTTATTGGAGTCAGACTGCACTACATAGTCTGAAGCAAAAGAAGCAGGCTCACTCTTTATTTGAACATCTGAACCATGAGCCACTTTTGACTGAGATTTCATTTTATCTGATGATATTTTCTCCAGCAAACAAGCTTCTTGTGTAATTTCCATTTTGTTGTCTATGTGATATTTTCACTATATCTGATGCCTTTCTGGGTTGAGTTTCATTTCAGACCATGAATCTTCAGTTTCTGTTCCGGTATCCCTGTCAGTCATGCCCATGTATGGTACTGGTATTCTCAGAGTCTGTCACAAAACCTGAAGAAAAAGAAAAGTCTGTTTTAATCTCTGATGTTTGTTATTACAGCACAACTTGGGAAGAAACACAACTACATGATCAAATATTATATTTAACAAAAAACAAAAAGGAGGTCACTGAGACCAAGCTCAATTTGTAAGGTACCATCTTCAGGTGCTGGGTTCACATTAACACATTTTTAGTTTTCCTAATATCCACTTAAAATAAGTAAAGGAAGTACTGCATTCCACTAAAAAATATGGTATAGGTTCCAACAGAAATACATATTTTGTGATCTCCTCCATAAAATACAGAAATAAAAAACATTAAAAAGAAAGATATTAAAACAAGAAGTGTTAAATTAAATTGAGTTTTATTTATGGATGATCTTTAACTACTATGGTTCTTAGCATACCTCCTATGATGTGGCATGTGCACAGATGATAATAATATTAAGACGCTCTCTGGACACCGAAGCATGGCAGTTTGTCTGTGAGTAGGGGCGAATCAGGGGAAACAGTGTCAAGGAGGGGATAGTGTTACTGACGCTCGAGTTAGCGTGGCTTCTTGTATCATTCAGTGAGTAGGCTTCGAGTGAGACAGACGGGAAACTGCTTAAGCACAATGTCCTCGTCGGCAGGCAATGGGCAAAGATATGTGAGTATTTAATTTCATTTAATAAACGGTGTTCCATCCATATCTGGAAATCTTAATTATGGTAGAATAGAATCCTTTCCTCTCCCTTAAGCCAGGCATTGTATTGGTATAGCAATTATTTTGTGATTTAACTTAGCTGCGTCCTTCGTCGTTGCCTCGTAATTTAAAGTTCTTTGTTTGATTTAACGATCCCTCTCGCAAGCGAGTAGCTCCCCTCTGTAGTTGAATAATAATACAAAGTGAGGCATACGACAATGATGATCCTCTTTCAGGCCACTTAGGATTCTCAAAAACATTGGCCAAAATTCACTCCAGGTATTACTGGATTGGGATGAAGAAAGATATTGAACATTTTGTCCGAAGCTGTCCCAGCTGTCAAACAAGAAAAGGACCGAAGAATCAGAAACCAGCAGGCTTATTACAACCAATTCCGGTTACATCTGTACGCGAGCGGTGGGGTATTGATTTGCTTGGGCCTCTCCCACGCCCAAATTCTGTACACAAGTATGTTGTCGTTGCGACCGAGTATGCTTCTCGCTGGGTCGAGTCTGCATCGCTTTCTTCAGCAACAATCCCTCAAGTTGCTAAATTTATTTTTCATAACATCATCTGTAAGCATGGAGCCCCTGCTGCCTTGTTATCTGATCGTGGCTCAGTTTTCTTAAGTGAGGTGACACAAGAATTGTTGAGATCTCTATCAGTGTCTTCCAATTTCACCAGTGCTTATCATCCAGCTTGCAACGGACTTCCTGAAAGATTTAACCAAACCCTCTTAAACATGCTCAGCCATTTTGTGGACAATAATCAGAAGAATTGGGACTCAATTTTGCCCTATGTCATCTTTTCATATAACTCAAGTGTTCAAGAGTCTACTAAATTTTCACCCTTTTTCTTGATATATGGTCGAGAACCTTCTTTACCTAACCAGGTTCAGCTACAAGCTACGTCTAATGACCTTTTTGTGAGACAGACATTGCAAGAGATTCAGAAGGCATGGGAGGTTGCTGTTGCTAACATTACAATGCAGCAGGTGAAGCAAAAAGAAGCATTTGATGCTAAACATAGAGATATGGTTTATAATGTAGGTCAATTAGTTAAAGTTTTCACTCCCATTAGGAAGAAAGGTAAATGTACAAAGTTGCTACATAGATATTTTGGCCCTTTTGAAATTATCCGACAGATCACTCCTGTTACCTACCTTGTTGGTCGACCTCATGCTCCCCGTACCAAACATCAGAGTGTTCATGTGTCACGCCTTTACCCTTACTATGATCCTGTGGGTCCTTATAGACTGTAAAGTCTGAGTTTGTGATGCTTAATTAAGCTTTGCTTTTAGGAATGTGTGATATGCATGTCTCTGCTAAATTAAAAGTGTATTATTCTTTTGGGTGTAACTTAAATTTTAAATTATGTGTTGGGAACTGCAAATCATTTGTTGTTGTGTTATGCTGCAGGAATGTGTTTCCTGTGTACTAAGTGCTTAATTGAGCTTTCATTTTCAGGAATGTTCTGTGACAATATTGTTTTGAGTAATGATGTGATGTTGTTTTGTTGCATTCGATTTGATATGATTTGACTCGATTTGATTTTGGGTTTCATAATGATGCTGTGATCTTTATTTGCAGAAAATTGTTGCATGAATAGTGTGTGTATTTGAGGTTATGTGAGAAATACGAGTTGAGATTTGCCTCGGTGGATGTGCGTGAGAGTAAACCCGACGGTGCTAATGTGAGAGATGAGATGATGACAGCTTCGGTGGAAGTGCCAAAGAGTAACCCCGACAGTTGTATGAATGTGTTGATTTTTCAGGAGGGCTACATGTACCTGGAAAGTTGATGTGATGTGATGATTTCAGAGATTTTGGCTTATTGGTGTTGCTGTAACGTGCCCAGTATAGCGTGTGTGCTGAATTCACACGAGAGATTAAATGGATGGAAGTGATTGTAATGTGAATAATTTTTTTTCTGTTTATGCAACAAGTTTATTACCATCTTAGATAGCAAATTTTAATACCAACTGTTTTCCAGCTTAATTTTCATTTGGAGGATATGGATGCAACAGTATAATGTCATGTTATTTGTGTCATTCCTGAAATATTAATGTGATTTCTTGAAGGTTATGCCTATGTTAGATGTTTTGAATTTGCAGCATGGTAAATGAGACACGTCAGTGAAGATGTTTTGTTTTTGAAGAGAAAATTGAAAGTTGAGATAAAGATGTTAATGACTGCAGTAATGATGCTGATTGAAATACTGCTGATGATGATTATGATTGAGTTGATGATCATAATGAGATGAGGAAGATAGTACTGTGGACGAGAAACTATATTAGTGACAAGAGTAGGACAATAGTAGTTGAAAGCATGTCACGTGGCGTAGTTTGGAGATGTATTGTGGATGTAGTTTGTAGTGATGCATACACTAGTTTGAGTAGATAGTTAAGTGAGTGTTGTGTGTAATTTGGGCCATGGTTAGTGTGAATGAGTTCATTTCATTGTCATGTGTGATTGTCTTGTAAGTGCACTTATTTTCTTTTGTTAGTGATACCAGCTGGTTATTAAGATTTAATATTGGGATCCCAAATAAGGTTATGTTTTTTTTCTGTCATGTTCATGTATTCCGAGTCTGTTTTACTGTTTTATTTGGATTGTGAAGTTATGTGAGTTAAATTTTGGATGGCAACTCTATAAAATTTAGTTCTTATGCCAATTTGTACTTATTTTTTTTTCTCTTTCTTTGCCCATGTCAAAAGAATGTTAGTGCAAACTTTTCAACCTTTAAAATATTCAATTGTACATGACATACCGTTCTTTTTATGTGTGATTGTCTGTTGGAGCACCCTTTTTATTGTTTGGTGGTTTTGTTCTAGTATTTCGCTGTGGCGGAGCTCGAGAGACACGAAGAGCATCCCCGTGGCACACCAGAAGTCAAGAAACACCACAGGGAAGCTGTCGGGCAGCCACTACACTGCCGTGGCATAAGGAGCCACCATGTCGGGGGGCAGTCCAAGCCAGTAACTGCCCACCCTGTTGTCATCACCAGAGACCTGCAGTGATAATTCTACACCAGGACAAATCGTCGTTGTGGGCACTGTATAAAATCACCCACAAACAGTTACAGCAGACCATCGATATTTTGCGCAGTGTAGTGTGCCTGTGAACTGAGGCAGCGTGGTGTGTGCGTGTGCGGGATGCTCAAGTATAAGTGCAGTAACAATATTAGTCGACAGCACTTAAGTTTCTCGAAACTCTACTCCGCCCAGTAACATTGTGTCGTCGTCTGGGTGCTCATCACACATGTATATTATTCTGTTTTATTTTGGCTCATCACACATGTGTATGTCATTTTTGTAAGTCATTTTTTGTTCTTTTCATGTTTCTTATTATCTTTATTTTCCTTGTGTCGACGAGGGCGTCGACTTCGGTGGCCAGGGGGAGATGTGGCATGTGCACAGATGATAATAATATTAAGATGCTCTCTGGACACCGAAGCATGGCAGTTTGTCTGTGAGTAGGGGCGAATCAGGGGAAACAGTGTCAAGGAGGGGATAGCGTTACTGACGCTCGAGTTAGCGTGGCTTCTTGTATCATTCAGTGAGTAGGCTTCGAGTGAGACAGACGGGAAACTGCTTAAGCACAATGTCCTCGTCGGCAGGCAATGGGCAAAGATATGTGAGTATTTAATTTCATTTAATAAATGGTGTTCCATCCATATCTGGAAATCTTAATTATGGTAGAATAGAATCCTTTCCTCTCCCTTAAGCCAGGCATTGTATTGGTATAGCAATTATTTTGTGATTTAACTTAGCTGCATCCTTCGTCGTTGGCTCGTAATTTAAAGTTCTTTGTTTGATTTAACGATCCCTCTCGCAAGCGAGTAGCTCCCCTCTGTAGTTGAATAATAATACAAAGTGAGGCATACGACAATATTGGGCTTAAAAGACTGGAAAGATTGTTCTGAGGCCTCCATCAGGCTTGAGGTTCTTTTATGTGCCATAAACTTATGACATAGACCCACTGACTTTACTTCCCTTCTGAAGGAAGCCATGCTAAGCATTTTTACACCCCAAAAAATCCATCAGGTTTGAACCCATGCCTCAGGAACCAGAGGCTAGCATGTAGACCCGAAACACGGAGGACGACCAAGGATGTGGAGTTTATTTTTATCTTCCACTCAGAAAATCTGTCAACATGGCATGTTATGCCACCTTTTGGTACAAGTCAAGAGCAAATATAAACAAAGGCCAGTTTTGCCAAAGAAGAAAGTCATCTCCAATCTGAGATATAGCCCTCATATGTGTGTCGTAACAATGGTGAAAATGAACGTCATGGTTTAAGATGTGGTTCCATATCCAACTTATTCCCCTGACTTAGCTCCCTCAGACTTCAGCTGTTCCCTAAACTCAGAAAGTTACTTGATGGAAACAAATGTTCATCCAATGAAATTAAATTGTCAGTTGAAGCACGTTCTGCAGGCCTGTAGGAATATGACTTTGGTGATGGGATAAAGACCTTGAGGCACTCTGAACCAAGTACAATGATGCCAAACAAACCTATGTAGAAAAATAAAAACAACTTTAAAATTCAGTGTATCATCTTGTGCTTCATTCTGAGAACTTTTGAAATGACGTTTATAAAACATTTTTATGGTGAATCTTTCTCTTTACCTCTTCTATCTATAATCTTGTTAACTCCCGATAATACCCTTTTAATGCATGAACAAAGCCCAGTTATTTATGCGAATGGATATGAAATAACCCGGATGTTGAATTTCTGATCTGATTAAGCGCTTCTTGACAGTCTTTGGGATTCTGAATATGCTGCATAGCGTGCAAGTGAATATATGTTAGCAGTGATAAAATTACTGTTGTAGCACATTAACTTAAGATAATCCATGGTAACTTAATTTTTTTAACTTTTGTAACTTCTCTTTGGTACCTTAGTTATTTAATAACATAAAGGCTCTACAATTTGTACATAAAAAAGTAACCTTGAACTTCAACATACCATGAAATGCCGATCATGAAAATTCCTCATCCACAGCCAGCAATTAAAACATTTTGGAAATTATAAAAAGTTGAGAAAAATAATCTTCTCAGTTCTGAACCCTCCGTTGGCCGCTAGAGGCCTGAGAGACCCCTGGCATTATTTACATTTTTAATTTTCAAATGAACACACCTATGCGATTGCCTGAGTAGGACATCTAACATTACACCTTACTTGATTATTTGCTGCAACGACAACCTTATCTGTTTATTTGCTTCGCTGGAAGAATTACTAATCAGCGGTTATGTGTCGCACAGGTCCACCGGACCACGTACGCCTGCTCTTGTTACAGATTGATGACAGATTTGTTCCTCATTAGTTGTACAATATTGCTTTGCCACTGCAAGGAGCTGCTACTGCTTCGTCATTAACACGAGTAAAAGGTATGATCTACAAAATCTGAATGATTTGGAAGAAGTACAATGCCCACTTTGCGATGATGATGCCTTGCCTGTGCATGACAACTTATATGAATCAGATTATTCTGATTCTGAAGATAAACTTCAAACAAGATATTTAGATTCAGAAACAGATCATGAAGATGAAAAGGAAAGCGATGAAAGCAGCTTGTGTGATAACACGTATTTTATAGGTAGCATATTATTATTATTATTATTATTATTATTATTATTATTATTATTATTATTATTATTATTGACAGTACATTCTGTTGTTATATGCAGGAAGAAATGGAACAAAATGAGGGAAAAAAATACACCTTGGAAAATAACACAGACAAGGGCTCACAATATATTGACCAAACTTCCTGGTGTGGTAGGAGCTGCCAAAAATGCAAAAACCAAAATTGATTGTTGTAACCCTTTTGTTACCGAAGATATAGTTGATAGCTCAACAATGTGCAGCACAATTTTGGTCTTGAAAGAGACAGCAGCCCTACAGATGTAATAGAAATAAAGCTGTCCTAGGCTTATTGTACCTGGCAGGAATTTTCCATGGTGGATGCCAGAATATTCTCGATTTTTGGAAAACGGATGATCTTGGAATTCCTCTATTTTGAATGGCTATGTCAGAAAAACGATTCAGTTTTTTAATACATATATTCACTTTGATGACAAAAGCTCAAGACTGCAGCGACGAAGACTGGATAAATGCCTGCTGCTAGAGAAATGTTTACATTGTTTTTGAACATCTGTCAGAAGCATTATTTTCTTGGACAAAATCTCACAGTCAACGAACAGTTGCCGGCATTTCATGGACGATGTCGTTTTAGATAAACAAGAATAGCCAAACAAGTATAGCATATAAAATATTCTGTTTGAGTGATGCAAAGCTATTCTATACCACCAATATGGAGATTTATTGTGGACAGCAGCCGGACGGACCATATTTGCAAATTATTTCAGCAGAAGCCGTAGTACTGAGACTAACTGAAAAAATCTCTGGCACTGGACGAAACATTACTGCAGATAATTGGTTTACCAGGGTATCACTCGTGAATGAATTGTGCAAAAGACAACTCTCTTTTGTCGGTACAGTATGAAAGTACAAAAAAGAATTATCTACTAATTTCACTTCTCCAAAAGATCACAGTCAGTACAAAAGCATATTTGGCTTCACAAAAAACAAACCACTTGTTTCATATGTTCCAAAAAAGGGTAAAACAGTAGTTTTGCTCTCAAGTCTATATGTTTCATCCAAACAGTTATCACAAGGTGCTGAGAAAAATACTGAAATAATCCTGCATTACGACACTAAATCTGGAGTTGATGTAGTAGATAAATTGTGTGCTACATACAATGTAGCAAGAACAATCAGAAGGTGGTCCATGGTAATTTTTTACCATGTCTTGAAGATTGCAGGTATTAATTCTAGGGTTATCTTCCTTGGAAACCAAAATAAATATTCCACAAGGCAAGCGTATTTGAAAGCACTATCTTTAGCTTTACTGTTGCAACGGCTACAAAGGAGAGCAACAGTATCAAATCTAGCCGGTGATTTGAAAGGTTTTCTGACAAAATATAAACCTGAAGAATCCGCAGAAGATGAATTGCCAAATACATCGCTATCCACATTGAAAAGGAAATGATTGAACTCTACAAACAAGACAAAAAGAACTGCAAAACTAAACAAGCGTGTGGGAAAAGCAACACTCCCCTCTGAGCAAACATGCTAAAATTATTGGTGATAGTTCTTAGTCGGGGAAAACACGGGAGAGATAGATGATTCTGAGTAACTGAAAATTTGAAATAACAAGTTGTATGTATACCTGAAAATGGCAATGTATTTCTTTATACTTATTGTAATACAATCTATAATGTATATGTACTTATATTTTGGCTTATCTTTTTATGTTGTAAGATAATACCCAGTAATGAAAGTCATGTATACTTAACCTAAATGCAGTTAAACATAGGAAAAAAAGGAAAATAAACCAAAGAAAAAATAAATACAAACAATTATATGATTATGTATCACATACACACGCATGTAATCATACACTTGATTACATCATGCAGAGAAAACATACAGAACTTTCTTGCAATAGCGCTATTGTAAGATTTAGCATTCAGTACAGTTATTGACTAATTTATAAATTATAGCAACATTTACTCCAATGTTTAACACAAAATCTTACACAGATGGGGATTTGCGGTTAACAGTACTCAACTGCAAGGTCATTTGTGACCTTAGGAAAAACAGATCACGGAAGAGACCAAAGATAAAAACAATAAAGCAAAATCATAGAAAGGCCATAGATAAACTACAATATCAAAACTACGGCAAAGGCCAAAGATAAAGAGCAATATTAAAAGCTAGGGAAAGACCAGAAAGATAGGTAAACATTTAAAACAAAACCAAGAAGTAAAAAAAAAACATTGAGCAATGTGGCTAAAATCTCACCGGAAAGTTTAACTGGCATAAAAACTGAAACACCCTGGCAATTGCTTGGTGATCAATCATTAACACAACTGCAAGGTCATTTGTGACCTTAGAAAAAACAGATCACGGAAGAGACCAAAGATAAAAACAATAAAGGAAAAACATGGAAAGGCCATAGATAAACTAAAATATGAAAACCATGACAAAGATCAAAGATAAAGAGCAATATAAAAAGCCGAGGAAAGGTCAGAAAGAAAGGTAAACATATAAAACAAAACTGAGAGCTACAAAAAAAAAAAAAAAGTGAGCAATGTGGCTAAAATCTCACCGGAAAGTTTAACTGACATAAAAACTGAAACACCCTGGCAATCGCTTGGTGATCAACCATTAACACAACTGCAAGGTGACCAGCAGTTGCAGAGAGGCCCGAAGAGGTGCTAGAGCAGCAAACTTTAGCAGCACATGATGGACAGATATATTTTTGCTACACTGCTGACAAAGAGGAACAGGGTGCTCTTTAAAAAGGTAACTGCATAAAATAGCAATGTTCAATATCCAAACCGAGCCAAAACCACCTCCTCACGACAACATACAGGAGAGGAAGTAACCCAATTTATCAGAATATCCTAAACTACTGTAAACTTATTTCCATGCAGAGCTAACCACTCCTTGCGCCAACATGAATGCACTGCACAACCACCCTAAAGTCTTCCGATGTTAAACGAGTTATTACAACACTGGGTTCTATGATTGCTACCAAGTCCGCCAGTTCATTCATGTTGACCAGGAATGTCTTATCCTCAGGAGGGAGCTGTTGCAATATACATACATGGATAACATCTGGTCACGGCACTGATAGTCACAAAGATGAAAGGGCAATTGCAATCTTCAAGGTTTCCAGAGTAAAACAGTAACGTTGAGATTGTGCCCGATCCTTAACCAGAAGGAACTTGGGCGATTAGTTATCTGAGCTAGACATTTGAGCTAAAGCACTGCCAAATGTATTAGTCACCTCAAAATTGACAACAACTCCTACAATTGTGTGACGACCAGCATGGGCATGTGAGTCGATTTTTTGGCCAAATGCCTTAACTTATCCCAGATGACAGAGGAAGGTTTATGACAATTTAACGAAGCTACAAACTTGCTGTATGTCTTTTTGTTATCCATAATAACTGTTTAGACTTAGCGCGCATTTTCTTGTATTCAATTACGTTATCCAATGTAGGAGTATGCTAGAAAACAATGAGAGTACATCTGCGAGCATGAATGGCAGTGTGGCATTTCATCCATCGGTGGAAATCGACAGGGTTCTGCAGTTTCCGGGCTTCTGAGGACACCTTCTCCCTAATCCGGATCTCCTGGAGCGCTCGTTCCTCTCCAAAACAGGGCCACCATGGGAACTCAATGGACATTCATCGCTGTAGTTAACGTACATTGGAGATGACATGCCTGCTCCATCGTGTGAAATGTGTCCATGCTTAAAGCATGTAGATTCACCGTTGCCGAAATCACTGGTGTATCCAAAGCACTAACAACTCAGCAGGTTCTGGATATACAGCCCGACTTCAATGACTTCATACCCTGCCTTAAACCTTTGGGGCTGATCTACCTGAATACAGCTAAGGAACAGGGTATGAGTTGCATGAATTTAAATGTTTCTTTCCGCTGAGCCCAATATACGAAGATTATATCTTGTTCATGATATCCTTGAATCTCCTCCTTGGACATACTGCCCAATGCATGAGTCTTTACCACACAGCACCAGGAGTTCAAGGTCCTGTGCAGCTCAACACGTACAGGTTAGCTGGCTAACATCTCACATGTACAGGATAGATGACTAGCATCTCAACATGTACAGGTTAGCTGGCTAACATCTCAACATGTACAGGTTAGCTGGCTAACATCTCACATGTACAGGATAGAGGACTACCATCTCAACATGTACAGGTTAGCTGGCTAACATCTCAACATGTACAGGATAGAGGACTAGCATCTCAAAATGTACAGGTTAGCTGGCTAACATCTCAACATGTACAGTTAGCTGGCTAACATCTCAACATGTACAGGATAGAGGACTACCATCTCAACATGTACAGGATAGAGGACTACCATCTCAACATGTACAGTTAGCTGGCTAACATCTCACATGTACAGGATAGAGGACTACCATCTCAACATGTACAGGTTAGCTGGCTAACATCTCAACATGTACAGGATAGAGGACTAACATCTCAACATGTACAGGTTAGCGGGCTAACCTCTTAACATGTACAGGATAGAGTACTAACATCTCAACATGTACAGGTTAGCTGGTTAACATCTCAACATGTACAGGATAGAGGACTACCATCTCAACATGTACAGGTTAGCTGGCTAACCTCTTAACATGTACAGGATAGAGTACTAACATCTCAACATGTACAGTTAGCTGGCTAACATCTCACATGTACAGGATAGAGGACTATCATCTCAACATGTACAGGTTAGCTGGCTAACATCTCAACATGTACAGGATAGAGTACTAACATCTCAACATGTACAGGTTAGCTGGCTAACATCTCGCATGTACAGGATAGAGGACTAGCATCTCAAAATGTACAGGTTAGCTGGCTAACATCTCAACATGTACAGGTTAGAGGACTAACATCTCAACATGTACAGGTTAGCTGACTAACATCTCAACATGTACAGGTTAGAGGACTAACATCTCAACATGTACAGGTTAGAGGACTAACATCTCAACATGTACAGGTTAGAGGACTAACATCTCAACATGTACAGGTTAGCTGGCTAACATCTCACATGTACAGGATAGATGACTAGCATCTCAACATGTACAGGTTAGCTGGCTAACATCTCAACATGTACAGGTTAGCTGGCTAACATCTCACATGTACAGGATAGAGGACTACCATCTTAACATGTACAGGTTAGCTGGCTAACATCTCAACATGTACAGGATAGAGGACTAGCATCTCAAAATGTACAGGTTAGCTGGCTAACATCTCAACATGTACAGTTAGCTGGCTAACATCTCAACATGTACAGGATAGAGGACTACCATCTCAACATGTACAGGATAGAGGACTACCATCTCAACATGTACAGTTAGCTGGCTAACATCTCACATGTACAGGATAGAGGACTACCATCTCAACATGTACAGGTTAGCTGGCTAACATCTCAACATGTACAGGATAGTGGACTAACATCTCAACATGTACAGGTTAGCTGGCTAACCTCTTAACATGTACAGGATAGAGTACTAACATCTCAACATGTACAGTTAGCTGGCTAACATCTCAAGACGAACAGGTTAGCTGGCTAACATCTCAAATGTACAGGATAGAGGACTATCATCCCAACATGTACAGGTTAGCTGGCTAACATCTCAACATGTACAGGATAGAGTACTAACATCTCAACATGTATAGGTTAGCTGGCTAACATCTCGCATGTACAGGATAGAGGACTAGCATCTCAAAATGTACAGGTTAGCTGGCTAACATCTCAACATGTACAGGTTAGAGGACTAACATCTCAACATGTACAGGTTAGAGGACTAACATCTCAACATGTACAGGTTAGAGGACTAACATCTCAACATGTACAGGTTAGCTGGCTAACATCTCAACATGTACAGGTTAGCTGGCTAACATCTCAACATGTACAGGATAGAGGACTAACATCTCAACGTGTACAGGTTAGCTGGCTAACATCTCAACATGTACAGGTTAGCTGGCTAACATCTCAACATGTACAGGATAGAGGACTAACATCTCAACATGTACAGGTTAGCTGGCTAAAATCTCAACATCTACTGGTTAGCTGGCTAGCATCTCAACATGTACAGGTTAGCTGGCTAACATCTCAACATGTACAGCACAGAGGACTAACATCTCAACATGTACAGCTAGCTGGCAAATATCTCAACATGTACAGGATAGAGGACTAACATCTCAACATGTACAGGTTAGCTGGCTAACATCTCAACATGTACAGGTTAACTGGCTAACATCTCAACATGTACAGGATAGAGGACTAACATCTCAACATGTACAGGTTAGCTGGCTAACATCTCAACATGTACAGGTTAGCTGGCTAACATCTCAACATGCACAGGTTAGCTGGTGAACATCTCAACATGTACAGGTTAGTGGGCTAACATCTCAACATGTACAGGTTAGCTGGCTAACATCTCAACATGTACAGGATAGAGGACTAACATCTCAACATGTACAGGTTAGCTGGCTAACATCTCAACATGTACACGTTAGCTGGCTAACATCTCAACATGTACAGGTTAGCTGGCTAACATCTCAACATGTACAGGTTAGCTGGCTAACATCTCAACATGTACAGGTTAGCTGGCTAATATCTCAACATGTACAGGTTAGCTGGCTAACATCTCAACATGTACAGGTTAGTGGGCTAACATCACAACATGTACAGGTTAGCTGGCTAACATCTCAACATGTACAGGATAGAGGACTACCACCTCAACATGTACAGGTTAGCTGGCTAACATCTCAACATGTACAGGTTAGAGGACTAACATCTCAACATGTACAGGTTAGAGGACTAACAGCTCAACATGTACAGGTTAGAGGACTAACATCTCACCATGTACAGGTTAGAGGACTAACATCTCAACATGTACAGGTTGGAGGACTAACATCTCAACATTTACAGGTTAGCAGGCTAACATCTCACCATGTACAGGTTGGAGGACTAACATCTCAACATTTACAGGTTAGAAGACTAACATCTCACCATGTACAGGTTGGAGGACTAACATCTCAACATTTACAGGTTAGCAGGCTAACATCTCACCATGTACAGGTTGGAGGACTAACATCTCAACATTTACAGGTTAGAAGACTAACATCTCACCATGTACAGGTTGGAGGACTAACATCTCAACATTTACAGGTTAGCAGGCTAACATCTCAACATGTACAGGTTAGCAGGCTAACATCTCAACATGTACAGGATAGCGGGCTAACATCTCAACATGTACAGGATAGAGCACTAACATCTCACCATGTACAGCATAGAGGAATAACATCTCAAGATGTACAGGATAGAGGAATAACATCTCAACATGTACAGGATAGAGCACTAACATCTCACCATGTACAGCATAGAGGAGTAACATCTCAACATGTACAGGATAGCGGGCTAACATCTCAACATGTACAGGATAGAGCACTAACATCTCACCATGTACAGCATAGAGGAATAACATCTCAACATGTATAGGATAGAGGAATAACATCTCAACATGTACAGGATAGAGGAATAACATCTCAACATGTACAGGTTAGCTGGCTAACATCTCACATGTACAGGATAGAGGACTACCATCTCAACATGTACAGGTTAGCTGGCTAACATCTCAACATGTACAGGATAGAGGACTAGCATCTCAAAATGTACAGGTTAGCTGGCTAACATCTCAACATGTACAGGATAGAGGACTACCATCTCAACATGTACAGGTTAGCTGGCTAACATCTCAACATGTACAGGATAGAGGACTACCATCTCAACATGTAGAGTTAGCTGGCTAACATCTCAACATGTACAGGATAGAGGACTACCATCTCACATGTACAGGATAGAGGACTACCATCTCAACATGTACAGTTAGCTGGCTAACATCTCAACATGTACAGGATAGAGGACTACCATCTCAACATGTACAGTTAGCTGGCTAACATCTCACATGTACAGGATAGAGGACTACCATCTCAACATGTACAGGATAGAGGACTGCCATCTCAACATGTACAGGATAGAGGACTGCCATCTCAACATGTACAGGATAGAGGACTACCATCTCAACATGTACAGGATAGAGGACTGCCATCTCAACATGTACAGGATAGAGGACTACCATCTCAACATGTACAGGATAGAGGACTGCCATCTCAACATGTACAGGATAGAGGACTACCATCTCAACATGTACAGTTAGCTGGCTAACATCTCAACATGTACAGGATAGAGGACTACCATCTCAACCTGTACAGGATAGAGGACTGCCATCTCAACATGTACAGTTAGTTGGCTAACATCTCAACATGTACAGGATAGAGGACTACCATCTCAACATGTACAGTTAGCTGGCTAACATCTCAACATGTACAGTTAGCTGGCTAACATCTCAACATGTACAGTTAGCTGGCTAACATCTCAACATGTACAGGATAGAGGACTGCCATCTCAACATGTACAGGATAGAGGACTGCCATCTCAACATGTACAGTTAGCTGGCTAACATCTCACATGTACAGGATAGAGGACTACCATCTCAACATGTACAGTTAGCTGGCTAACATCTCAACATGTACAGGATAGAGGACTGCCATCTCAACATGTACAGGATAGAGGACTACCATCTCAACATGTACAGGATAGAGGACTACCATCTCAACATGTACAGTTAGCTGGCTAACATCTCAACATGTACAGGATAGAGGACTGCCATCTCAACATGTACAGGATAGAGGACTGCCATCTCAACATGTACAGTTAGCTGGCTAACATCTCACATGTACAGGATAGAGGACTACCATCTCAACATGTACAGTTAGCTGGCTAACATCTCAACATGTACAGTTAGCTGGCTAACATCTCAACATGTACAGTTAGCTGGCTAACATCTCAACATGTACAGGATAGAGGACTGCCATCTCAACATGTACAGTTAGCTGGCTAACATCTCACATGTACAGGATAGAGGACTGCCATCTCAACATGTACAGTTAGCTGGCTAACATCTCAACATGTACAGTTAGCTGGCTAACATCTCAACATGTACAGTTAGCTGGCTAACATCTCAACATGTACAGGATAGAGGACTGCCATCTCAACATGTACAGGATAGAGGACTGCCATCTCAACATGTACAGTTAGCTGGCTAACATCTCACATGTACAGGATAGAGGACTACCATCTCAACATGTACAGTTAGCTGGCTAACATCTCAACATGTACAGGATAGAGGACTGCCATCTCAACATGTACAGGATAGAGGACTGCCATCTCAACATGTACAGTTAGCTGGCTAACATCTCACATGTACAGGATAGAGGACTACCATCTCAACATGTACAGTTAGCTGGCTAACATCTCACATGTACAGGATAGAGGACTACCATCTCAACATGTACAGGATAGAGGACTACCATCTCAACATGTACAGGATAGAGGACTGCCATCTCAACATATACAGGATAGAGGACTACCATCTCAACATGTACAGGATAGAGGACTGCCATCTCAACATGTACAGTTAGCTGGCTAACATCTCACATGTACAGGATAGAGGACTACCATCTCAACATGTACAGGTTAGCTGGCTAACATCTCAACATGTACAGGATAGAGGACTACCATCTCAACATGTACAGTTAGCTGGCTAACATCTCACATGTACAGGATAGAGGACTACCATCTCACATGTACAGGATAGAGGACTGCCATCTCAACATGTACAGTTAGCTTGCTAACATCTCACATGTACAGGATAGAGGACTACCATCTCAACATGTACAGGATAGAGGACTACCATCTCAACATGTACAGTTAGCTGGCTAACATCTCACATGTACAGGATAGAGGACTACCATCTCAACATGTACAGTTAGCTGCCTAACATCTCAACATGTACAGGATAGAGGACTACCATCTCAACATGTACAGTTAGCTGGCTAACATCTCAACATGTACAGGTTAGAGGACTAACATCTCAACATGTACAGGATAGAGGACTGCCATCTCAACATGTACAGGATAGAGGACTGCCATCTCAACATGTACAGGATAGAGGACTGCCATCTCAACATGTACAGGATAGAGGACTGCCATCTCAACATGTACAGGATAGAGGACTACCATCTCAACATGTACAGGATAGAGGACTGCCATCTTAACATGTACAGTTAGCTGGCTAACATCTCAACATGTACAGTTAGCTGGCTAACATCTCACATGTACAGGATAGAGGACTACCATCTCAACATGTACAGGATAGAGGACTACCATCTCAACATGTACAGTTAGCTGGCTAACATCTCAACATGTACAGTTAGCTGGCTAACATCTCACATGTACAGGATAGAGGACTACCATCTCAACATGTACAGGATAGAGGACTACCATCTCAACATGTACAGGATAGAGGACTACCATCTCAACATGTACAGGATAGAGGACTGCCATCTCAACATGTACAGGATAGAGGACTACCATCTCAACATGTACAGGATAGAGGACTACCATCTCAACATGTACAGAATAGAGGACTACCATCTCACATGTACAGGATAGAGGACTGCCATCTCAACATGTACAGGATAGAGGACTGCCATTTCAACATGTACAGGATAGAGGACTACCATCTCAACATGTACAGGATAGAGGACTACCATCTCAACATGTACAGTTAGCTGGCTAACATCTCACATGTACAGGATAGAGGACTGCCATCTCAACATGTACAGTTAGCTGGCTAACATCTCAACATGTACAGTTAGCTGGCTAACATCTCACATGTACAGGATAGAGGACTGCCATCTCAACATGTACAGGATAGAGGACTGCCATCTCAACATGTACAGTTAGCTGGCTAACATCTCACATGTACAGGATAGAGGACTGCCATCTCAACATGTACAGGATAGAGGACTACCATCTCAACATGTACAGTTAGCTGGCTAACATCTCACATGTACAGGATAGAGGACTGCCATCTCAACATGTACAGGATAGAGGACTGCCATCTCAACATGTACAGTTAGCTGGCTAACATCTCACATGTACAGGATAGAGGACTGCCATCTCAACATGTACAGGATAGAGGACTACCATCTCAACATGTACAGTTAGCTGGCTAACATCTCACATGTACAGGATAGAGGACTGCCATCTCAACATGTACAGGATAGAGGACTGCCATCTCAACATGTACAGTTAGCTGGCTAACATCTCACATGTACAGGATAGAGGACTGCCATCTCAACATGTACAGTTAGCTGGCTAACATCTCAACATGTACAGGATAGAGGAGTAACATCTCAACATGTACAGGATAGAGGACTACCATCTCAACATGTACAGGATAGAGGACTACCATCTCAGCATGTACAGGACAGAGGACTACCATCTCAACATGTACAGTTAGCTGGCTAACATCTCACA